>CM077303.1:39680000-40930000 GCA_039655065.1 Glossophaga mutica | reverse complement strand
AACTAAGTGAACAACTAGAACAGGAACAGAACCACAGAAATGGAGATCACATGGAGAGTTAGCAACAGGGGAGTGGGAGGAGGAGAGGGGGGAAAAGGTACAGAGAATAAGTAGCATAGATAGTGGGTAGAAAATAGACAGGGGGAGGGCAAGTGTGTGAAATGTAGAAGCTAAAGAACTTATGACACATGGACATGAACTAAAGGAGGGGAATGTGGGTGGGAGGGGGTGTGCAGGGTCAAGGGGAATGATGGGGGAGAAATGGGACAACTGTAATAGCATAATTAATAAAATATATTTAAAAAGCTATATAAGGTGCAATTAGGACCCCAATCCTCCATTCTCCACTTTCTGAGGCTAAGCAACTACTTCATTTCCACCACTGTAGGAGACTTGGAGTTTTCTTCTCTGGAGAATCTAAACTTCAGATGTGGGGACAGTAGCCTATGATACGAAACTACTGTTAATTTCAAGTGTTTTAGCATTATTTGCTTTTTAAAAAATTAAAATGAAGTTTGAAATTAAACATTTAAAAGAATAAACTTACTTTTCTCACAAGACAGGCAGTCTCTTGCTATTACCTAAATCATAAAAATTACTATGATAGAAGCAGAAGTCCTCCAGATTGGGAGAATTATTCCCAAAGCTGCTATGTCCTTCCTTGAGTTATATTGTTTTAAACAAATGACTATAGAAAGAAGGATGACAACATGTGTCATAAATTATGAAATAATTAAGGACAGCAGAGCCCTGGAGAGGTGGCTCAGTTGGTTAGAACATTGTCTGTACATCAAAAGGTTGTAGGTTCTATTCCTGGTCAGAGCACAAACCTAGATTGAGGGTTCAATCCCTAGTCAGGACATGTATGGCATACAACTAATCGATGTTTCTCACATCAATTTCTCCCTCCTTTTCCTCTCTCTCTAAAATCAATAAAAACATATCCTCAGGTGAGGATTAAAAAAAAAAGAGTGGCAGAATAGTGTTTTACTTAAAATACTGCTTTAAAAGATCATGTGAAAAAATAAGTAATCAAGGGCTAGCTTGGGAACCTAATAAACATTTAGTAAATTATACTTATAGGAAAATGAGTTTGGGGGGGTAGGGAAGAGAAGGGGCACTGTATTTTTTCGGACTATAAGACGCACCTTCTTACAACATTTTTTGCTTCAAAAATTTTTTTCCTATTTCCTCCTCTAAAACCGGTGTGTCTTATGGTACAGATCCCAGACACACCTAGGTTTTAGAGGAGGAAAATGGGAAAATTTTTGAAGCAAAAAATGTGGAAAACAGTGCAAAAAATGTGAAAAATACAGTAACTGATATAAAATCACTCTCCATTCTGAGCCAAGGAATGTGGTAGATGCTCTACATAGTTACCTCATTTGATCACTAATAAGCTTACAGATGCTAAATATTTGTTCAGTGGTCACACAGTCCCTAGAACATAGATAGGTTATAAAATGATGAAAATAAACTACAGTAAAGTTTAAATAGTACACAGTTGTAAGCAAGTAATTCAATTTATTATAAGAATTTCACTCACATGTTGAATTTTTAAACGTTGCTAAACCCAAAACACTCATATATAAATTTAATCAACTTTATTATTTTTATAGTCTTTTCATTAGGATCAACTCAAATTCTTACTTACTTGATTGTGGCAAGAGAACTGGAGCAAAGATGCTATTGCTGCCTATTGGAATGAGAAAAATTAATTTGAAAAGGAAGATATGTATGGTTTTTATTTTTAAAATATGCCCGCATAAAGTAACACAGAGTACAGAACATCATCATCTTTTGCCATGTTTGTTTTTAAAGAAATGAACCTAGTACTCTTTGTAGCTGGAATGCTTTTCCTTTATTAACATTAGTTTCCTATTAGTCTCTTTTTAAATTTCCTTCACAGAACTTATCTGCTTGTTTTCTTATTGTCTATTGCTCTCGTTAGAGTAGTAGTGGTACCCAAAAGGTACTACATAAATCTTTGTTGAATGAATACATAAGAAAATAATATGCATAAACAATGCACTAATGATGCTTTATTCCCTTGTGTTAATCACGATTTTCACATTTCACTGTCACTTTCCATGCTAACAGTTTAAAAACAGTTCTATAGTTTCCTAATTAAAATGATGAGAATTATTTTAAACACAAGAATCCTTTCTTTACCAAATGATTTACATCAAATACATACCACAGGAACTGTTGAGATCCACATCTAAAAACACACTAAGGTCCGAAGAAGCAGATACTGGTGGAGTAGACGGTGTATTTGGAGAGGTTGGTGCTGACACTGTTGATTCAAGCTCAGTTTCAGCAATCCGACTAAAGCTTATTTTACATGGTTCTCTTTCTAATGGTGTTGGATGACCTCTTAAAGTGCCTGAGGTAGAGCCATGTCGGCCTGTATTAGGCCTTATTCCAGGAGATTTTAAAGAGAAAGTTGATTTCCTGGGCTAGGAAAAGCAAACATAATTATCATTATTAATTTGAATGTAGTTTATTTTTATGACTTAGTGCTACTTTAGTAATTCTTAGAATACAGTTACAAGAGTACAATGAAATCCCAATTTGTAAAAACAGCCTGTAGCATTCTAGTAGCAGACTTTGCATATATGACACACAGACATGGACAACAGTGTGGTGATACCGGGGGGAGTGGGGACTGAGGGCGGGTGAGGTAGAAGTGGGCAAATGAGGGATAAATGGGCATGGAAAGAGACTACTCTGGGCGATGAGCACATGTAGTATGTAGCTGATGTTTTATTGAGTTGTACACTTGAAACCTGTATGGTTTTATTAACCAATGTCACCCCAATAAAGTCAATTAAAAAAGAAAACTTTAGCTTTGATTGGCTTAATTTTAAGATGGACTTGAATATAAGTAAACTTCCTTTCATACTACATAAATAAAATTCTTAAAAATCTGTGTGAATAACTTTTTGCTCTCAAAACACTTAAACCTAAATTTCTTCAAATTGCTGATATCAACTTTACAAATATTTACAACAGACTTAATATATGGAACATATTATAATAAATGCTTCAGAAAAAAAAAGAGATGTTGCCTTTTTCTTCATAATAGTAAATGACCAACCTGTATAACAGCAGTCGATATTTATTTATTATTTATTTTTAGATGGAGGGGAAGGGGGGTGAGAAAGAAAGGGAAACATCAATGTTTGTGACAAACATTGATCAGATAACACCACTTAAAGTCTTTTTTTTTAATTTTTATTTTCATTGTTGATCTTGTACAGTTTTCTGTCTTTTATTCTCACCCGAACCCGCCACCCCAGCCCTCCCCACCTCCCTCCCATTTCCATCCCCCCCATAGTTTTTGTCCATGTGTCCCTTATACTTGTTCCTGTAAATCCTTCCCCTTTTCCCCTGAAATTCCCTCCCCTCTCCCCTCTGGTGACTTTCAGCATGTTCCCAATTTCCATGTCTTTGGTTATATTATGCTTGTTTGTTTGTTTTGTTGATTAGGTTCCTGTTAAAGGTGAGATCATATGGTATTTATCTTTCACTTTAAGTCTTTAGAGAAACTGCTATCATTGTCCCCCACCTCAACATCTGCTCCCCTTTTGAAATTCTCATAGTGTTAATTGAATGAAAAACCACAAAACTCAGATTCAAATAACTTGACTTAAAATCTCAAGTATGCCAATATCTTAGCTATGCAGCCTTGAAAAAGTTATTTAACTCCTTTAAGCCCCAGTTTTTATATTTGTAAAATTAGAGTAAGATGTATACCATACAAGTGGAAATGAGATAATATGAAACTATAAACATACTGCTTGATCCAAAGTTGGTGTGTTTTTACTTCTTTTCACATTTGGTTTCACTTTTAACTAATAAGAATTGGTCTGCCACTATTTCTGCTATCACTGAAAATCCCAGGAATAACTAGGAATTGCAGCAAAAAATTTTTTAGCAATACAGGTGGGTTCCAGTGACAATCAAGGACCATGGTGCTCTAATGGCAGGAGTCGTGGTCAAGCCAGAAGAACCATGACATATCTGCTTACTCCTTCTCAGGTCTTTTTGTTTCCTGTTCCGTCCGGCTACCTGTCATTTAGGTTCTCACTTTCTCACAGTTACATTAGGAAGGATAAAAACTGAACAGTAAATAAGTGGTACTAAGGTAAAAGATAAACCAGATTTTATCAAAAGGCTAATGTTATTCCCCACAGTATATGTAATTTTAGAAATAGTATAGTGCTGCAAAACAAAACACATAAAAACAGCTATTCAAGTAAATTACAAGTTGAATGGAAACAGGTTGTTAAACATTAAAGATAATATTGTTTTAAAAACACTTTTTCTAAAATTGTAATAAACTTACAAATCGAGGTGGCTGTTTGCAGTTTCGAGGTTCAATTTCTAGTGACTTGTTGAACAAATAATCTGTAAACTCTTTTTCAGAAGCACTTCCCATGGGATTAAGGTTTTCAAAGAACCGCTGGAATTAAATATCCATAGGTGTATGTTTTAGATCTTATTAAAACATTTATTTCATCAATTTAATATAAACAACTGTCAATAAATTAAGAGATCATAACGTCTGAAAAGTCCACAAGGATTTGCTAATGATTTCAATCCTTCTACTTTTGAATAACATTCTGTTCGTTTCTTTGGAAGTTATATATTCTAGTCTTAAGAGTTCCGTTAAGAAGATGAACAGATTCATTTATTACCACACAATGGCTCAGTATCCCTCAGTTAATATTATTCCTATTCATTATAACAAGAAAATGATCATTACCAGTTAGCTATCAAAAGTGTTTACAACAGAATTATAGTTATAATCCTCAATGAAACTTTGACAATCAGAAACAGAGTAGAGATAAACTGGACTAAGGTCTATTCAAAAGCAATTTCAAGAACAATTATAAACAAATTTATCTAGCAAAATAAACTTTTTTCTTTAGGAGATATTTTCTAAACTTAAATTTAAGTTTTTAGGTAGAAAACTTAGATGATTTAGTAAAGTGCAAAAAGACAAATAGTAATCTTATTTAACCAGAGATCTCACTGTTAACATTTCACTATTAGACTATCCTTAACTGTGTATGTGAATATATGCATGTACATATGTATTACATATTTTTCTGCAAAATTAGGATATGCTGTAGTTATTTTTAACCTTTTAAAATTTATATTCAATTATTTTTTCATGTGGTTTACTTAATTTATAAAATATAAATATTAGCACTATGGTATTTCATCAGATGGATGTTCCAAAATTTATTTTACCAATTCTCCATACAGGTAGCTATCCATAGAGGTACCCTCTAATTTTTTTGCTATCATAATAATTATTGTTATTATTACCTCCCTGTGCATAAATTTTTCTGTTCATTTCTGATAATTTCCTTAGAAGCAAACTACTGGATTTAGCTTTGTTTAA
The DNA here is from genome assembly GCA_039655065.1 of Glossophaga mutica. Taxonomy (NCBI): domain Eukaryota; kingdom Metazoa; phylum Chordata; class Mammalia; order Chiroptera; family Phyllostomidae; genus Glossophaga; species Glossophaga mutica. The sequence continues at coordinate 40,924,584 of CM077303.1, read as the reverse complement.
TTTTAAAGTGGTTTAGTTAGAATCATATATAAAAACAAGTACTGGATTTTATCTTTAGCAGTAAGCAAAATGAGCTATAAAATTTCTAGTGGAAAATTATTCCACTTTTCAGGCATTCTGTCAGTTTCAATAAAATTACATTATATTGAAACAAGTTAGGTTAACTATGTTAAATCATATGAACCAGTATGATTTAATTGAACAGTAATTGAAAGACTTTTATGAACTTGTAACAGCAGCATTCTTGTTTTTCTCATTGTTTGCTCTACTTTTTAATACAATTTAGCTTGGTTACCTATGGTTTGAAAAGTGAATAGCTGTTTTATCTACATTTGAAATTTACTTTGACTCAATCATAAAGAAAGCATTCTCTGCACCCCACCCCTTCTCATCCCCAAAAGAATGATTTAAAAGATGGCAGGAAGCCTAGTTCAGGTCACAAAAACCTATTAGAAGTTTCTGAGATAAGAATGCTAACAGTACTATTTCAAGTGTAACCAAGTACAATGTAAAATTATTTCCGGGGGTGAGGGGCGGGATATATTGTGAACTCTAATCTGGATTTCAAGAACATATTTGCTTAGCCCTATGAAATTCCACATCAGAGATGGCTGGCCCAGTGATGAGGGAATGGGATAAAATAGTAGTTTATCACCATATTCTTTACAGCCAGTATTTGTTTACATTTTCATAACGGTGTATTTTAAACTTTAGATCATTCTTTCTTAGGACTTTAGGGTACTTTGTTTTGAACTGGGAACAAAGAATAGTCACCACTTTATAATTTAAGAGGGTAGGAGTGATGGTGGCCTTTGCGCTCAATATGCTCAACCTGCAGACCACATCTGGAAGTTTATCACAATTTTTAATGAGACAAGTGAACTGATTCTGACTGACCATTATTTTATGTTCTGAATTTCAAAGAAGTATAATACAATAAAATACATTTAACATAAGTTATTATAATTTATTCTAATTTAGAAGGTGTACCACAGAATCAATATTATGAATTATTGCTCAAAATAGAACATTGATAGAATGTTTAAAAAATCACTTTCTGCTATGCATATACACAAATCATTCTATCAGCAACTTCCCATTTAAACCCAATATTCTTGCAAAGGAATTAATTACTTAATGTTTTATTGGTACATAAAATGTCTAAAATGGCTATCAATGATAGCACTAGTGGATTTTTTTACTGCATGAACATCAGAAAGCTTCTTATGTTCCATTTTGTCATATATCTTTTGCAAGTGTTACCTGAACCAGTTGCACAAAGAAGCAATACTTTTAAGCTAAGATACCTAATAATATTAATAACTTCAGATTGTTAGAGCAGAATATCTAATATTTATCACTTTTATCTATTATTTACTGATTATATTATTTTCATAGAAAAATATAGAATATGTGGTTATGATATTTTTTAGAGAAGGCAGAAGATTTAACATGTTCTCGTTTAAAGATAAGCAAAGAAAATATTTACCCTTATTTCTGGCTCTATCCGTAAACAGTAAGGTTGATTCTGATACTGCTGAATTTCTCCAGTAATTTCAGCCACTTTCCTCCTCTTACTGAAATTGATTAAATCTTTCCCTTTCTTTTTTAAAAAATCATTATTCCCTTCTTCAGTCTTCAGAATATTTGTTAAATATATTCCTAGTTAAAAAAAGTATTGCAAGAAAAGTTATAAAATTGTTACTTAACTACTTGGGAAAACAATCTATTTAGAAAAGCTGAAGACATTCTATAATTTAGCAACTAATTCCTAAAATGTTGGTAAGTCTCTGGTACTTAATAATTAATTCTACATTAAGAATATAACATGAAAACAATTTAGAACAAAAAGAATATTAGGGTTTTGAAAAAAGCTTAATTGTCATTTCTTAGACTAATAATCTAAAAAGAGAGGATTCATTCACAAAGTCTAAATTTATATCTAGTGCCAATGATCTTAAATGATTACTGATCAATAAATTTAAAGTCAATTCTGATTAATAAGACTATATAGATTTATAAACTATTTCTGTGTTCCAATGCCTATAATTTAGATTAAAAAAAGAATTAGTCCTCATTCTACACAGTAAGAAAGTTTTTAGCTCTTTTTTCATGCATAATTACTGATTCAGTAATGAGAATTACCATTACTGAACAGTAGTTCTCACTACTGATTTAAAATTGCCTGGGGGCAATTTTGTCCCCCTGGGGATATTTGGGAATGTCTGAAGATATTTTTTGTTATCACAACAGGGTGTACATGTGTGTGCATGCATGATATGGTTTGAATGTTCAAAATTCATGTGTTGGAATCCTAATGCCCAAGGTGATGGTATTGGAAGTGGGGCCTTTGGGAGGTGCTTAAGTCATGAGGATGGAGCCCTCGTGAATGAGATATGTGCTATTATGGAAGAGACCCCACAGACTCCTTAAAACAATTCTATGAGGTAATTATCATAATATTCATTTTATAGGTAAGGAAATAGAAAGTTTAAATTTTATTTATTAATAGGCAGCTAATAAAAATAGATGTTTTCAGAGATAAAATAAGAATGATCTGCCTCTAAAGGATGGTGTCTTTTCTGTACAACAAACTCTCCCCCCATATAAACCCATATTTAGTAACTTACCAAAAAAAGGCACACAGGGTGGATTGATTGACTTAAGTTTTGCTAGGTATTTTTTAAAATGATCCTGACTTAATTCCACAGCTTCATCCAAAATTCTCCTTTTTCTTTCCTGCAATGCCTTGCAAATATATAAATTGAGTATAATTTATTTTTACAAGTCAATCATATTTTATGAATGCAGACATTTGAATTTTACAGAATTCTGCAAGTATTTGAAAAAACAATTTCTAAATTAAGAGATAAGTAGTATTTTTTTCTGTACTTGCCTGAAATGATTCTCTTCTGATATCTATAAATATAAAACTTAAAAACATAGTTTTTTCTAATATAAGTCAAAGGATTAAGCAATAAAAAATTCTTTCTCAGGTCCTTATTATTTATAAATCTGATTAACCTAGAGTTTCAAGTTATAGCTTTAGGAGAGAAATATAATCCATTAGCATTCAAATACTTTTCCATTAAAAGATCTTTTGAGGAGAAGGCAAGGTTTTGGTAAGGAGGAGAAGGCTGTGGTAGGGAGAGAACTAAACAAAAATTTAATAAGTAAGCAGAATCATTTCTTTTATATTTTATTATTCTATTTTCTTATTAAAATTAATTACACTATTTTTAACTTGATGGCACACACACACAATGCAAACATTGTATTTATTGAGAACCATTCAATACATTCCCTTTAACTTATTACAAATCTAAACAAAGAGGTGTCAGATCTCCATCAAGAAAACCACAAACTGGCCCTGGGCAGGTAGCTGAGTTGGTTAGAGTGTCATCACGGTATGCCAAGATTGTGGGTTCGATAATCCAGTCGGGGCACATACAAGAAGCAACCAATGAACACATGAAAAAGTGGAATAACAAATAGATGTTTCCCTTTCTCTCCCTGCCTTCCTTTCTTTCTCTCTAAAATCAATAAATAAAATGTTCAAAAAGAAAACAATAAACCTTATTAAATTAATAAGTAAATGGAAATAGATATCATATTCATGTCATGGCTGGGAAGACTCATTTATAAAAACGTCAGCTCTTCACTAACTGATTTTAGAGAAATGCAAGTCCTATCAAAATCCCAACTTTTAAAAAAATGAAACTTAAACTGATTCTAAAATTTATATAGAGGAACAAAGGGTCAAGAGTAGTAACTCTTGATAAAGATAAGATTGGTGGGGACTTGCCCTACTATATCAAGAAATAGTATAAAGTTATGGTACTTTAGACACGTGGCACTCATATGGGAATAACATCAAAGAACCAGAGTAGAGAAACAAGAAACAAGTCCACATATTTAAGGACACTCAATTTATGACACAAGGAGCACTATATATCAATTGGGAAAGGATAAACTTGCAATAAGTATGTCAGAGCCATTGGCTAGACAGATGGAACAAGAATGAAATCAGACTTCCACCATACCCCATACTCAAAACTTATTTCGAGCTGGATTAAGAATTTACTTAATGTGAAAGATGAAACATTAAAATAATAGGAAAATCTGTTAAACAAGAAACCAAAAGGCACAAATTACAAAGGAAAAAATGAGTAAATCTGACTACATTATGAATATTTGTTCATTAAACAATATCATAAAAAAGGTGAAAAGGGAAGCATCAATCTGGAAAAAGTTATTTACAACACACATAACCAACAAAGGATTAAAATCCAATATAACAGAGAACATACAGAGGTTTATAAAAAGGACAACAAAAAAAAGTCAAATAATTTCCACAAGAAGAAATACAAAGAACAAACAAATATTTAAAAACAGGTTCAAATTCATTAGGAATCAGGAAATTATAAACCAAAACCACAAGACTGGAAGAATTAGAAGAACTGAAAATAATAAGTGTTGGTAAAAATGTGAAACAACTTGAACTCATACATTTCTGGTAAAAGTATAAACTGGTACAATTACTTGGGAAAACAATTTGGCAATATCTAGTAAAGCTGAAGCTATTCACATCCTATCATCAGTAATTATACTTCTATATATATAAATCAGAGAAATTTGTGCATATAGAAGGTCTGCCCAGAAAAAGTCCAGCCATTTTTAATATAACAAGAATGGTTTGTGCAACATGGCTGTAACCTAGCAGCCAAGGAGAGTGGGCTAGAATGCACATGCATGAGCAATGATGACTTCACTGTACTAGTCAGTGGGGGAGGTTGAGTGAGCATGTTGTCTGTGTGGCTGTCACATTCAGAATGACTGAGCAAGTAGGGAAACAAATCTGCATCAAATTTTGCATTAAGCTGGAACATTCCTCCGTGGAAACTATTTGGATGATTCAGAAGGCTTTTGGGGATGATACAATGAGTGTAGCACAAATGAAAGTGCGGCACAAACACTTCAAAGATGGTTGAGAATCTGTTGAAAGTGATACACATTCTGGGAGGCCTGCAACAAGCACAGCACCTGTGTACAGGCTGCTAACAACAAAGATCTGTGACTGACAGCTCAAGAACTAGAAGCTGATCTGGGGATTCCAAAAACTACTGTGTCCCAGATTTTGATGTAGGATCTTGGCATGAAATGGGCCATGGCAAAATTCGTTTTGGGGCTTCAGCTACCAGAGCAGAAAGAATATCGTGTTACAGTTGCTAATGACTTGATTCACCTGCTACCAATGAACCAGACTTCCTACAAAAGATTGTAACTACAGATGAATCGTGCGTCTAGAGCTATGATCTGGAAACAAAGGCCTAGTTGTCCCAGTGGTTCTCCGCACCCAAAAAAGGCACAGCAAAGTCACAACAAGATCAAGACCATGTTTGCTGTGATTTTGGTTGGGAAGGTGTTATACTCCATGGGTACACCCCTCCAGGCCAATCAATTAATAAGGAGTACTACCTCAAGTTCTTCATTGTTTGAAAGATACAACACAACAAAAATGGCCACAGCTATGGACAACTGGTGATTGATAGCTTCATCACGACAATGCACCTGCTCATGCATCACATCTCACGTAGATTTTTTGGCAAAATATCAAATCGCCCAGGACACTGAGCTCCTTAACAGCCTAGATTTGGTGCCCTACGATTTTTGGCTTTTCCCAAAACTGAAATCACCTTCGAAAAGGAACAGGCTTTGGACCGTCAATGAGATTCAGGAAAATACAACAGGGCAGCTGATAGCAATTCCAACAAAGGATTTTGCAGAGTGTTCTGAACAGTAGAAGAGATGGTGGGAAAACTGTGTGAGGTCCCAAGGTGCTTACTTTGAAAGGGACTGAGGTATCACTGTCCTATGTACAATGTTTCTTGTATCTTCTTTAATAAACGCCTCTATTTTTCATATTACATTGCTGGATACTTTCTGGACATATGTGTACCAGATTATATGTAGAAAATGTTCATGGTCATATTACTGATAATAACCTCACCCTGGAAACAATCCCAATGACTATTAACTAACGAATAAATAAGTAAATAAATTTTGGTAAATTTATTCCTATACTATGACATAGCTATGAAAAAGAATAAATTATAGCTAAAAGAAATGACATGGAGGAATTTTAGGAATATAATACTTAGTGAAAAGTCTTTAAAGGATTAAATTAATATATAATTAAGAAATATGCAAGATGAAATAATAATATGTTTGGAGATATAAATTGTAAAACTATTGAAAAAAGTAAGAGAATGATAAGCATTAAATTCAGAATGGTAGTTGGCTCTCAAGAGGCAAGAAATGAAACTGAATTGGTAGAAGTTCTTAAATTGGATGTCAGGTGTACAAGTGTGCTCTGTATTTTTATTCTTTATACCTTATACATATTTTCAGAACTATTGTTCTGTAAACAATATTTTAGAAAACTAAAGCTCAACCTTTTAAAATAAATATACTACAGAGTATTTCAAAATCAGAATTGAAATTGATGTATTAAATAGATAATATTTGGCACTATTTGACTGTTAACATCTTTTTTTTTAAAAAAATGTCATATTTTGCTGTGTATAATGTACTCCCATGTATAATGAGCACCCACGTTTTTGGCCCAAACTCTCAGGGAAAAAAATCTTTCATTTTAACTTTTTAATTCAATTATTTATTTATTTATATTTAGAAACAAAACCTATTCTCATATTTCAGGGTATTATTTTGCATATGGGTATTATTATTGCTTTCTAGAGTTACACTTTTAATGCATAAATATAAATAAAAGAATTAAAACATTTATATAGATGCTGAATTAATACTACCCATGTATACTGTGTATCCTTTGCCATCAAAAATGTGGGCAAAAATGTGTGATTTATAAATGGCAAAATACAGTATGTTTTATTGATTGTGCTATTACAGTTTTTCACATTTTTCCCCTTTTGCCCCCCTTCACCAAGTAAAAGTTCATACAAATGAACAAAATGAAAACACCCAAGAAGAAAAATGCATAATGAAAGCTGTTTATCCTCTACATTCCCTAATCACAACCCATTGAAAGAACCAATGTTAAGAAAAGTGTATGTATCCTCACTCTTCTCAATGCTCATACAACTTAGATGTTTAGTGTTTGTTCTTCTTCTTTTTTAATCCTCACCCAAGGATATTTTTTTATTGCTTTTAGAGAGAGAAAGATTGATGTGGGAGAGAGAACATTGATTTGTTGCCTTCCATAAGTATCACGACTGGGTATCAAACCTACAATCTAGATATGTACCCTGACCAGGAATCAAATCTGCAACCTTTTGGTTACTGGACAACACTCCAACCAACGGAGCCACACTGGCCAGGGCTGTTTGTTCTGTTTTGTTACATCAAAATGAAGTCATATTGTACTCATTATTCTGATGTTTTTAAAAATGATTTTTCCCCTAAAATATCACAAATATTCTTCCAAGACATACACATAGATCCTTACTCAATTTTCTTCTATAGCTAAACAATATTCTACATTATAGGTGTAGAATAATGTATTCAATTATTCTCTTATTGAACATACAAGATTTCTAGTTTTCTGTTACTACAATTAATGCTGTAGAAATCACATTTTTGTACATTAACTTTATAGTTTGGCACTTTTATTTCTGAACCTAAGAGTATGTGTTTTTTAATTTTAACATATAATGCCAGATCACTTTCCAGAAAGATTGTAAAAATTCACAATTATTTGCACAGTTGTGCCTCTAACATGTTATCCTTCACTTAGACATTAAAAAAACTTTCTAGGTACAAAAACAAAGGAAAAATTAATAAATGCAGAGGTTGATACATTTAATTAAATAAAAATGATAAAACATCCACATATAAAACCATTATATAAAAATGTTTTAATTAAAAAAGCAGATAAAATAAAGACAAATAGACAGTGAAGGCTATTTGAGCAATATTTGACCTAATGTTAATATTTTTAATATATAAAAAAGTTGATAAAAATCAATAAAAGGCAAACATCCAAATTTAAAAGAGGATATAAACAGATAAATTATAAAGAAATCAAAATGGCCAATAAATACATTTTAAAATATTCAACCTTACTACTTATTTTTAAAAACACAAATTTTAAAAAATGAGAAGGTTTTTTCTGGACAATGAAATCTGTAAATAAGTTTTTAATAAGGTAATACCCAGAGGAATTTATTGTATCTTGCTAGAAAGCACTTTGATGATAGTATCAAGTCTTAAAACGTATAAATATTCTGACCCAGGTATTCTACCTCTAGAAATTTATTGTAGGGAAATAATCAAATTCTTACAAAGATTTCTGTATATGGATGTTACATGTTAAATTATTTATCACAGCAAAAAACAAAATAAAACCCAAAAACAGAAACAGACTTCCAGCCAAGATGGAGGCATAGGTAGATACACTGTGCCTCCTTGTACAACAAAAAGAAGGGCAACAACAAATTTAAAGACAAAAAATAACCAGAACCTCCAGAAAAAGTGAACTGTATGGAAGTCCGACAACCAAGGAGTTAAAAAAGAAACATTTATTCAGACTGGTAGGAGGGGCTGAGACAGGCAGCTGGGGTAGAGAAGATGCAGCAAGGCAGCAGCTGGAGGATGGGGTGGGCAAAACTGGCAGCTGGCAGGTCTGGTGGTCCCACATTTGCATGTGGATAAACCGAGAGGAACAACTGGGAAGCAAGACAGATCATGAAACCCACAGTTCTAGCACAGGGAAATAAAGCCTCAAAACCTCTGGCTGTAAAAACCAATGGGGATTGTGGCAGCAGGAGAAACTCCCAGCCACACAGGAGAGTCTGTTGGAGAGACCCACACAGTCCTAGAATGTACACAAACTTACTCACCTGGGAATCAGCATGAGAAGGGCCCAATTTGCTTGTGGGTAGCAGGGGAAGTGACTGAAAGCTGGCAGAGAGCCGAGCAGGCAGCATTGTTCCCTCTTGGACCACTCCCCCACATCAGAGCCACAATGCAATGAGTGGGTTGACCCACACTGGTGAATACCTAAGGATCTGCCCCTTACAGGCACATGAAAATAAAGAAATATGACCTAAATGAAAGAACAGGTCAAAGCTCCTGAAAAAATACAACTAAGTGATGAGGAGACAGCCAACCTATCAGATGCACAGTTCAAAACACTGGTAATCAGGATGCTCACAGAAATGGTTGAATATGGTTGCAAAATAGAGGAAGAAATGAAGGCTATGCAAAGTGAAATAAAGAAAAATGTACAGGGAATCAACAGTGAAAGGAAGGAAACTGGGACTCAAATCAATGATCTGGAGTAGAAGGAAGAAATAAACATTCAACTAGAAGAGAATGAAGAATCAAGAATTCAAAAAAAGTGAGGAGAGGCTTAGGAACCTCTGGGACAACTTTAAACGTTCCAATATCCAAATCACAGGGGTGCCAGAAGGACAAAAGGAAGAATAAGAAATTGAAAAGTTAGTTGAAAATACAACAAAGGAGAACTTCCCCCATCTGGCAAAAGAAATAGACTTCCACAAAGTTCAGGAAGCACAGAGTCCCAAAGAAGTTGGACCCAAGGAAGCACACACCAAGACACAGCATAATTACATTACTCAAGATTAAAGATGAGTGAATTTAAAGCAGCAAGAGAAAAGGAAACAGTTACCTACAAGGGATTTCCCATAAGACTATCAGCTAATTTCTCAAAAGAAACCTTACAGGCAAGAGGGGCTGGAAAGAAGTATTCCAAGTCATGAAAGGCAAGGACCTGCATCCAAGATTACTCTACGCAGAAAAGCTATCATTTAGAACAGAAGGGCAGATAAAGTGCTTCCCAGATAAGGTCGAGGTAAAGGAGTTCATCATTACCAAGCCCTTATTGTATGAAATATTGAAGGGCTTTATCTAAGAAAAAGAAGATGATCAAAAATATGAACAGTAAAATGACAACAAACTCACAACTATCAGCAACTGAACCTAAGAAAAACAAAAACAAAAACAAACTAAGCAAACAACTAGAACAGGAACAGAATCACAGAAAGGGAGATCATATGGAGGATTACCAGTGGGGAGGCAGAGGGGGAGAATGGGGGAACAGGTACAGGAATTAAGCAGCATAAATGGTAGGTACAAAATAGACAGGGGGAGGTTAAGAATAGTAGAGGAAATGGAGAAGCCAGAGAACTTGTATGTAGAACCCATGGATATGAACTAAGGGGGTCGGAATGCTGGTGGGAGAGGGGTACAAAGATGGAGGGGAATAAAGGGGAGAATAAAATGGACAACTAAAATAGTGTAATCAATAAAATATATTTAATTTTTTAAATTCACATTTTAACCATTTAAAAAAAGTTTTGTGTATGTGTTTAAAGATTTTATTTATTTATTTTTAGAGAGAGGGGAAGGGAAGGAGAAAGAGGGGGGAGAAACATCAATGTGTGGTTGCCTCTCACATGCCCCCTACTGGGGACCTGGCCTACAACCCAGGCATGTGCCCTGATTGGGACCCTCTGGATCGCAGGCCCGCGCTCAATCCACTGAGCTGCACCAGCCAGGGTAAAATATATTTTTTAAAAAACAGAAATAACTGTCCCACAATAGAGTATAAAATAAATTATGATTTATCCCCTGGAGAGAAAACCACTCAGACATCAAAAATTTGTTTTTCAAGATAAGCTAATTAAACAAGAAAATGTTCATGATAAAAATCTATGTACAATGTAATCTCAATTTTATTATTAAAACCATGTGAAATATCCTTCTAAACTTTCTGTATCTTCTGAATTTTCTATAATAAACACTAAATACATACTACTTTATAATTTAAAAAACAAATAAATTTGGGTTTTAGAAAGGGTTCTCTCTATGTTATTCCTTCTTTGACTATCTACCAAAGATGATTAATTTGTACGCTTATATTTAAAATCCTTTGTCACTATTTGGAACTATCAACCAATGTGTCATTCAAAAATCCATTTGGAACTTTATTACATTTTGGGTGAGCATATTAATTAAACAAAGTCACAAGTCCCATATCCTTTTATAAACTCTAGGCTTACTAGTATATATTGATATATTTTCTAATGTCTTGATATCACTGCATTTAAGGGAATAAAATGGATTTACAATGGATTTACTGCAAAACATCTGTGATAGAAGGAAACTTTTTTATTACCTGCCCAAATAATGAAATACTTAAGCCTAAAACTTACCTCAAAGGTATGATCTAGTCTGTATACCGACACTGAATTTACCGCACTGACTATCTCCAATACACCATTGAAATTATTCAAATCTTGAAAAACTTGCAGAATTTCTATAATTCTGCTTAGTACTGCCACCCGCTCCTCAAAATTTTCTGCTTCCACAATGCACCTAAAATAAAAATAAACAATGCATGGATTAGAAAGCAATTTCTTTTTACTCACCTTATATAGAAAAGAAGAAATATATTTTCAGCAAAGACTTTAGCTCATATATGACTTAGTATTATGATTATTGAAAATGAGACAGAGTAAGTAAAAACTTACTTTTCAAACCAGAGCGTAAGATTTGTAGTATGACGAATCATTTTTAATAAATTTGGAGAATTTATTTCTTTATCTTCTTTGGTCCATACACTCCCTACAAGTTCAGAGGGTTGAACTTTCCTGTGGAACCAAAAATTAATGCAGTTTAACCTACAAAGGATTATTATCAAAATTATTTAAAGGTCCCTTAACAGTTAATAAGAAAAACACAATTAACCCAAAAGATAAATGGAAAAACATAGAAGAGGTAATTCACAAGGGAAGAGACCCAAACATTACAATCAAAAACAAACAAAAAACTTTATCTCTTACTGAGGAAAAGAATATTAAATCACAATTAAGTCCCATTTTATTCCTGTTAGGCTAACAAAAGTTTGATACCAAATGGGTAAAAATGTGAAAAAAAAAAACAAGAAATTTCAAACACTGATATACAACTAAAAATTGATAACTATTTTGTAAAGCAATTTCTCAATATCTAATATCTCATAATACCAAAGATATACATACTAGACACCCAGCAATTCTATACCTAGATATATACTCTAGATACAACAGAATATAAGAACACATTTATAGGGATGTTCTGTGAAGCACTGTTTGCAAGAGTGAAAAGTCCCAAACAACCTAGAGGCTCATCAGCAAGACACTAGAGAAATTATGGAGTATTTATACAGCTGAACACCACATAACAATTAAAATAAGCAAACTAGAGCTATATTTATCAACTTGAACAAGTGCCAGAAACAATTTAAGTAAAAAATAAGTTGCAGGATGATACATGAATATAAACAGTTTTAAAATATGCAAAATTATGCTATATATTATTTATGAATGTTTATATGTATATAAATTATAAAGACATACACAGGAATAGTAAATACCAAATACAAGATAGTGGAATTATTACTTGGGAGAAAGAAGAGGAATGGGATTGGAGATAATTACACAAAGGATTTCAACTTTATTCATAATGCTTTTGTTGTTCATGAGCCCTCATACATTGTTTTCTACATTTTTTGGAATACTTGAAATATTTACAGTAATTAAAATGTCAAACAAAGGAGCAGATTAGATCATTATAAACAGTGAGTTGGGATAAACTGACCAGAGCATTGCTATCAATGTCCTACAGATTAGGTTATTAATTTTTTTAGACTTTTTTAATCAGTAAATTTGAGTATAAATGGGTACTTGCTAATAGTTTTCAAAATAAATTGTCTTAAAGTAGTTCTATTATTTCACCAGGAATTTACAGTGGCAATGTTTTACATACATTACCCATCTTCCATAATACAAGTATCATTTAACAAAGGTATTTCTATGTTCTAAAAGCAAGTCCACACAAAGCTAAGTGCTTTTTTCTTTCTGATGTCCATTCATATAATAGTCACTATATGAAGAAAAACATGATTCAGTACTATTTGCTTTCGTATCTCAAGTAACAAGTTCTTTCATTCCAACCTATCACAAATCCCACAGTATAAACAAAAACCACCTGAACTCCAACTTATTTAAACTATAACATGACACTCTGAACCAGATGTTGATAACCTCCAACATGTGTGCTAAATTTGGAAGCACAGCCAGAGCAGAGGCCCAATTCTAAAGAAGGCAAAGTTTTATAACTACTGCTAATGGAGAAGATGCCCTCCTACATTCTCCATTAGCCCTGTGCTTTACATATTCTTACTTTTCTCTGTGTGATACCTGTAAAAAAAAAACAAACCAACTGGTTGCTAACCAGGATAACTTCTTAAAGGTATTGTATTTTAAAAGAGGTTTGTGAATGCAGAAACATTTTTGATGGGATGACAGCAGTAGGGTTTTTGGTTTTGGTTTTTGTTGGGGGTGGTGTTACCTATGTGGCCTATACTCTTCACAGGAACCTGGATTGTAAATGTAAAGCAAAAGCTTAAATTAGGAGGGAAGAGAAGACAGAAAGGGGCTATGCGCATGGAAAGGATGGTACTTTAAAAGAAGATGACAGAGGAAAAGTTGATAAAGCAAGAAGAAAGGAGAGAAGACTGTTTTTAGGAATCAATGAGATGCTTGAATTAGTAACTTTGGAATAAGAATATTTGAGGTAATAAAAAGATTGAGAATATGACCGCAAGAGGTATCTATTTTGGAGTAGAGAATGTCCTCGGAAGTGACAAAGCCATGAAACTAAATTGTTAGGTTGTGAAGGGTGATATGCATGGACATAGGGCAATGATAAGAATGCTTAATATATAAAGACAGATGATGGGATAGAGATTAAAATAAATAGCCAAGCACATTTCTAGTGACACTGATGAGAGAAAATGGTTTGAAAGTATGGTTCATAATCATACTATTTCAGAAATAACTTTTCTTTAAAGTTAATATTAACGTCAAAAAGCTAAAGTATTTGAGACTCCTTAAAAGATAAGAAATCTTTATTCCTCTAACAATTCTGATATTAATTTCTCTAATAAACCCAACCTAGTCAAGCTCCCAAGTTACATTTTGATTATGTAGAATTTGAAAAGAAAAAGAAAAAGAAGAAGAAAGCTTGTCTCATTCAACATTCTATTTACTTAGCTGCCAAGAGCCTAGCATCCATGATTGACTTAGTTGAAACAATTCAATAATCTGAGAAAAGTAGTAGGAGTGGGAGCTCAGGGATTGCCTTGAAAATGGTTGCTGTTCTATTGCATTAGTCTCCTCACTGCCACTGCTCTTGTGAAGGATTTCTATTACCAAATCTAGGCTTAAATAGCAATATGTTTTAAGACTTTCACCTGCAGAACAGACTAGTTAAAAACTGTGCTATGAACTTTCTATCATACCCACAAGAATGGATGAGGTATTTTTAAGCACTCATGAATGATTTGCTAAATGTTCTCAAAAGAGGTATGTTCAAGATTCTTGGAAACAGAACAGCATATTATTGTTAATTGTGTACCTGTAGAGATCAGATTCCAAAAGTGTCAGCTGACGTGCAATTTCTATCGGATGAAGTGTCATGAGATCAAATGTTTCAAACTGTCCTGGTTTGCTGATATGCCATTCAATTGGTGGAGGTGGGCTTTCAAAGGTAATATTATGGCTTATTCCATTTGCCTGAGCTTGTTTCTTCCTCTTGATGATCTTAGCAATTGACTCTACCCATTTCTTCATGGCTTTCCCTAGAAAAAGACACAAAGCAAAAGTGTCTTTTATTTGATAACTATAATTGTTCATGTAATCTTTAACCTTTACCTAGCTTCAACAATGATCAACTCAATGGACTTTTTGTTTCATCTAACCACACTCATGCCCTCCCTTCTATGTCTTCAGTCATTTCAAAACTAATCTAAAATATATCATTTCATTTTTAAATATGTAGTTAGATTTAAACATAATACCATTACCACATATAAAAATTACAATAACTTCTTAATATTATCAAATATTAGTGTTCAAATTTCCCTGATTGGCTCATAAATATTTTCTTATAGTTGGTTTGTTTGTGATAGGATCTGAATGAGATCTACACATTACACTAAGTCAATATGTCTAAAGTCTCCTTTAATCTCTCATTTTGCTTTTAATTTATCTTTTACTCTGTGGTGTTCCCCCAAGTCTGAATCTTTCCAATTCTGTCTCTGTGGTGTCACTGCCATGTTTCTCTGTCCCTGCGTTTTCTGTAAATCAGACACAGAGACTTGATCTGATTCAGGATCAATTTTTGATATGAATACTTCCAAGAATATTTCTAAAGGAGGTAAATAATGTCCAGTTTCTTCTCTTTTTGTGATGTTACTAGGAGTTTAGAAATGGTAATATTCTAGTTCTAACACTTCTTGTTCACTTCTTAGGTGTAATACTTCTATAAAAAACTTGCACACATCAATTATTTGATTATCCTGAGTTATGTGTATAGGAAAAGCCTTTAGACATTAACTATCGACATTAGCATGATTTACTTCAATCTAATGTCCCCATTAACAATATTATTTAAATTAATTTAGTATTATAAACAGTTTTCAAATGCACAAGAAAAATGTATCTTAAACATCCCAAAATTGAAACAAAGCAATCATATTCTCTATTTTAAGTAAAATTCCCCTTAAAGAACAAGTAGATGAATTAAGCTAGGCTTAGTTTTAGTATTCTTAATTAACGCCTTATACTACCAGAAAAAAACAGAAATATTCTTAATTGAATAATATACATTTGATGACACATTTGTTTAAATGCTCATGGCCTAGAGTTTCATTTCATGGGCTGTGTTCTGTAACTTCAGGTAGGAAACTCCTATCTTTCAGGTACCAAAAATACACTAAAAACTTTCCTGGAAGAAGTAAACATTATTTTAAAAGCTGTTAACTATTCAAAATGAAAGAATAAGGTTAAGGAGAGTAAAGAAACAGATAAAATTATACAAATATTTAATTAGTTGAAGGAATGGCAACACTATCATGAGATAAAATTGAAAGGTTTAAATTTCTTAAAGAAGACTTTTGACTTTCTTTAAAAGAAAGGTTCTCTTAAAAAACTTGAAAAGGTAAAGGTTCTAGGACTTCAGCTGGCTCAAACATACAGGAGCTCCTTAGAGTCTATAAAAATCATTCCAAATGTTATTTCATTTTTTAAAAAATGAGAACCAGTTTAGCTTCTTATATTAAAAGTCACATAAATTTAAAAATAAATTCATGTGCAACATAAGATTCAATCAAACTTTTAAACAATATACCTCTTACACTTGAAATGAAGGATTCTAGCCTTTCAAGCAACTCCAAATCTCTTTCAAAGTCATAGAAATGGTGTTCAACCCAATGCCGAAATACATTTAGGATCCTGATAAAATGGGGGGGAAAACACATTTTAGTAAAACCTAAGCATTCAATTACACTTCTTTTACTTCTCTAATACCATGGTGACAGTTTTATACAAGGTCTGTACAGAAAGTATCCAGCTGTGAAATATGAAAAATAGACATTTACTGAAGATACAAACATTATACATACGACAGTGATGCTTCATTCCCCTTCAAAGTAGGCACACTGGGACCTCACACAGTTCTCCCAGTGTCTCTTCCACTGTTCAAAATACTCTGTAAAATCCTTTGTTGGAATCGCCATCAGCTGCCCTGTCATATTTTCCTGAATCTCACTGATGGTCTGAAATCTCTTCCCTTTCAAAGGTGATTTCAGTTTTGGGAAGAACCAGAAGTTGCAGGGTGCCAAATCTGGGCTGTAGGAGGTCTGAGTTATCTGGGTGATTTGATGTTTTACAAAAAAACTCTGCAGGCCTTCCAGAATGTGGATCACTTTCAACAGATTCTTGACCATCTTTGAAACATTTGTACCACACTTTTATTTGCACTACACTCATTGCATTATTCCCTAAGGCCTTCTGAATCCAAATAGTTTCCACACAGGAATGTTCAAGCTTAATGCAAAACCTGATAGATTCATTGCTCTACTCATTAATTTTGAACATGACAGCCACACAGTACATATGCTCACTCAATGGTGTCTACCACCCCCAACTGACTAGTACTGACTAGTACAGTGAAGTCATCATTGTTCACACATGCTCATTCCAGTCCACTCTCCTTGGCTGTCGGGTTATATCCACGTCGCGTAAACTGTTCTTATTATACTAACAATGGCTGTACTTCTCCTGGACAGACCTTGTATACAAAGCCATTTATAACACTTAAGGGTCTGTAATTTGTTAATTAATATCTTAAGTGCTTCAATGATATGAAGATAGGAAATCTCCAGAATGTTTATTATTTAAAAATTATACTTAAAAAATTTATAAGCATAAAAACTATATTTAATTACCCACTTATGTTCTGGAAAATTACCTTTCCTTTATTAATATGTACATCATTCTTCCTCTATATTATACAAAAACTATTTTTAAGTGCTTCTATTAAAAAGGATTTAAGATCTAAATTTTTATATATTTTTCACATAAGATGGAAAATCAACTAAGATTTATTGTATTTGGTTCTAAATTCAAGTGCTATCATTAAACTTCTATATAATTAACAGGTATATCCATATTCTCGTATTTTATTTTAAAAGAAAAATATTTTGGAAAGTGCTATTTTATTTTGCAGCACCACAATTATATTCCTTAAAACCTTCCAAGTAGAGATTTAATCAATCCATGCAAATATAACATTCCACTCTCCACCAGAGACTTATACTGTAAATTAATTAGATTAGCATTTTCCTTCATTATTTTAGTAAGTGACTATTTCTACTTTTTATTGAATTTAGTAGTAATGACACTGGTTAATAAAAGTATATAGGTTTCCGGTGTACAGTTCTATAATACATCATCTGTATTGTGCATTCACCACCCCAAGTTAAGTCTCCTTCCATCACCATCTATCTGCCCCATACCCTCTTCTACCTGCCCTCACCCCATTTTCCCTCTGGTAATCACCATATTGTTGTCTATGTCTATGAAGTTTTTCTTTTTTCTCAATCCCTTCACCTTTTTCACCCCAGTTCCACAACTCACTCCTCTCCGACAGCTGTCAGTCTGTTCCCTATTTACAAATCTGTTTCTATTTTATTTGTTAGTTTATTTTGTTAATTAGATTCCACATATGAGTGCAATCATATGGTACATATCTTTCTCTGACTGGCTTATTTCACTTTGCATAATGTTCTCTAGGTCCATCCATGCTGTCGCAAAGAGTAAGATTTCCTTCTTCTTTAGCGCCAAGTATTATTCCACAGCTGTTTTATCCACTCACCTACTGATAGGCACTGGGGCTGCTTCCAAATATTGGCTACTGTAAATAATACTGCCATGAACTTAGGGGTGCATATATTCTTTTGAATTATATGCAATTATCTTTTGAATTAGTGTTTCAAGTTTCTTTAGATATATTCCCAGAAGTGGAATTGCTGAGTCATAAGGCAGTTCCATTTTTAATTTTTTGAAGTAACTCCATTCTGCTTTCCACAGTGGCTGCACCAATCTGCATTCCTACCAACAGTGCACGAAGGTTCCCTTTTCTTTACATCTGCACCGGCACTTGCTTTTTTCAAGGTTAGCTTTCTTCTCCCCCCAGCAACTAACAGACAATAGTTTTTCTCAAAGAATATGAAAATTCTTTAAATTCCAAATCTTTCCATGCTATTGGAACTAAATGCACCTCCTTAGTCTTGAGTGTCTGTTTAGCTCTGTGAGTTAGAGAATATTTCAAGGTATCACAAAACTGTTAACTTCTAGTTTACACTAGGTGAATTCAAATAACTGCTTCCATTTCCTCTCCTTCCTAGCTTCTACAGCATCTGGAATAATTTAAAAATTATCATGTAAGAGGAAAAAAATCCCATAATTAAATTCCACCAAAATTAAAAACTCCAGCTCATCAGAAGGTATTATTAAGAAAAGTAATAGGCAAGCCACAGATTAGGAAATGACATTTGTAAAACACTTACTTGACAAAAGACTGGAATCTGATCCTACTCGATACACTACAACAACTCAATAATCAGTAAAAAAACTAAAAAAATATAAGACTTCAATAGAGTCTTCACAAAATAAGTGTGAATAGCCAATGAGAGACAATAAAAAGTTCTCAACATCATTAGTCATCAGAAAAATAACAATTTAAAACCAAAGAGAGATACCACTACACCCCACCAATGTGGCTGAGGAATAAAGGTTGACATCATTAAATGTTGATGAGGATGTCAACTACAACTCTCATACACTGCTGATGAGAGCATAATATAGTGCAATCACTTTGGGAAAAGATTTTGCAGTTTCTTTTAAAATTAAATACACAGCTACTCTATGACCCTACCATTCCACTCTAAGTTATTTCCAAGGTACTATATGAAAAAATATATTCACAAAAAATCTTGTAAAATAAAGTTCATAGCAGTTATATAATAATCAAAAACAAAAATCACCCAGGTATTCTTTAGTGGGAAAATTAATAAACAAACTGTGGTATATCCATGTAACAATACCACTTCAGTAATAAAATACAACAAATCACTGATATAACCAATAACATACTCAAAAACATGTTCAACGAAAGAAATTAGACACAAAAGAGTATATAAGAATCCATTTATATGAAATTCTAAAATAGATAAAATTAATCTATGTAGGAAGACAAATGCTGCTTTGGGCAATAAGAACAAAAATTGATTAGAATGGCCATGAGGGGATTTTCTGGGGTGATGATAACATTTTATATCTTGAAAGGAGTTTGGATTACAGAGATGTATTTGTTAAAATTCAACCAAAGTACACTGTATACACAATTTAGAACAAAAGAATAATAAACAAATATCACTAATGATATGCAAATTAAAGTATTTAAGGAGACTTGTTCTTTGAAATATATTCCCAAAATTAGATTAATGGACCAAGAGAAGAATGATAAATGAATCGACATATGATAAAATCAGTATAGCAAATCAATAAGCCCAAGATTATTAATTACAATGAGACATGAAGAAAACAGGGGGTGCTAGTTGCCAGTAGGCAAACTCATATGCAATTTTATAAATTTTACTTAATAGGTACCATAGTCTGTAAGCATATCACATGCCAGATATCTGATGCAAATAACATATATTTTAATAATTAAAATTCTTCAGGGTATTTAAGAGTAGCTTCACATGCAAAGAACTTTGGAAGTTTAACCTAACTGCTAGGAGGTTAACAATAATATCAATACCTGAATTAAGATGTAAGAATTTTTGTGCTAACCATATATTAAAAATTAAATGGCATATAAACAATATAATATTCAAGCCAAACCTAAGTTGTACTGGTTGGACATATTCCTTGCGAAATCTTTTAAGGTCTGCACTAATTGGTTGTTCGCCTTTCTCTGCTGCCAATTTATCTGCTTCAGTAGGTTCTGGCTCTGGAATTTCAAATCTAAGATGAAAAGCAAAATGAGAGAAATTTTTCATTGTTTTTACATAAGTGAAAAGAATTTCAAATACCACAGGAAAAATATTTTAATTAAGCCACCTTCCTTTCTACCATTTATGTGAGAAGTACAATTAGTGATAAACTTCTGTTAAAGCATTACATATGACAAAAAATTGCCCTTCAGCTATATAGTAGTAAGGTTTTATAGTCTTACTTTTATCAAAATTAAGTTTAATAACTAGCACTTAACACAGAAAAGATCAATGGAAAAGATCCAAGAAAAAAATCTTTAAGGAATATAACCTCTTTAAAGAATGTAACAGAGATGGCTAATCTAATAATATAGCCTTAATATTTATTTTTTAAATGTAAGTAGACATAAATTTTCTGAAATAAATGAATATGAATCCAAAGAGAAGGTCCACACTGAATTTTAAACAATATTTAAAGAACATACCTAAGTGGACAAAGTAAAAATCAAAGTTAAAAAAGAGAAAAACAACCTTGCCCAACCACAGAAAATATAGCTAAAATAAAAGTCTAAAATGTGCTTTCCTAATTGTACACGGAGATACAGCTGAATAAATCTTCACAGTTCATTATACTGACTCAGTCTGGTAAGCTTTGTTTCATAGAACAACATAATGATAGAGATCAAGATAAAATTCTGGTATTAAGTTTTTAAATGTGAATAAAAATTATTTTGGAGTCCAGATACTACATTCTAACTTATAAAGCATTTTAAAATGCCACCTAATATACTCAGTATAAGAAAAAAAGTCAATCTAAAACTAACTTTTTAAAATTAATCATAAAAATGTTAATTTTTTAGTTCCAAAAATGGTATTTGATTATGTTTTTAATAAGAGTACTTATTTTTTAGAAATACAAATGGAAATATTTACAGATAAAATACATTGTCTACGATTTACTGCAAAATACAGTTGTCCTTTAGTATCCAAAGTGGATTGGTTTCAGGACCCCAGCAGATACCAAAATCCCCTGATGATGGAGTCCCTTAGTTAGCCCTGCATATGTTCGGACATGGACATGGATAAGGAGAACAAAAACAAGGATACAGAAGACCATCCTAATTCTGGGATTAGGATGTTGAAGTGGTAGGAAACAGATGACATATGAGTTAATAATCACCAAAGTTAAGATGATTGATATAAACAGAGTTATATTTTCCTATTTACTCTTGTATATATTTTGAAATATTCCATAATAAAAAGTTTGTTTTAAAAGTAAAAAACTTCCTTTTAAGGAAGCATTGTTTTATTGTACAGAAAAAAATTTCATTAAGATACATAGTTTTCTATCCTTTCTAAAACTGGGTCTTTCTGATTACCACCATAAATATTGCTAAGCACTGTTATAAACAGGGATTTCAGTTTAAACAACTGTTTAAAGTGAACAGAAATACTGATAATTTAATGCCAAATAAATTATGCTAAAAAAACTACTTCAGTATATACTAGGTACTAAGTACTTCACAAGATACAAAACTTAACTTTTTACAAAATGTTAATATAAGTAAAATAAAAATTTTTCTTACCGTTCAATCAGTAAGCTTAGCAGTTCCTGTGGTTTACAAAATGAACGATATGTAGTAAGAAAAGTACGAACAAAATTGGGATCTGCAAAGGTAGAGCATAAAATAGGTTGCATGTTCAGTTTATTCAGCATATTTTGGAGGCCTTACTTCCATTTCATTTTCAATCTGGTTACTCCCACAGTGGCTGTTCCTGCCAATATCAATATTTCTTGACAAATGAGGGTTATTTCAAATTCAGGATTTATGAACATACAATTTTTATGAATATTTAATTGTTAATGAAGTTAACATTATATTTTATATTTTAATTAGTTATTTATTGCTTTTGATTCTGCAGTATTCTTTCATATTTTAGAGGCAATCGTTTTTCCCAGGCCTCAGATGTTTTTGAATATTCATGAAAGCTTTTAGCTCCTCAGCCCTAGATAATCACTAGTAACGAGTTTCACATACCTGCATACATATGATATGTCAATCTTTCAATTAACTTCACCACCGTTCCTCCTTTAATAATGGGGATTCCACTTCTACTTTGCAAGTTGTCTTCAAAAACAATGTTTTCCTCAGAGTCTTTTACCACAAAACGATACACTTCAGGACTTGGTAATCTCAGTGGTTGCTCATTTTCTTCTTTCAATAATACTGAATCTAGCATTCGATCTAGAGTACTACGATAATGAAGAGAAATAAGTGCTGCCATCCAATTATTTTTCTCTTCTGCAGACTTAGCAGCAAATATTATGCTGTTTTCATCTTTGGATATCAATTCAAATGCATGTTTGTACTCACAACTATCTTCTTTATCACATATTTGTGTTTTTCTCATGACAAATTTTTCTTTTAATCTGTATTCTGCACTACTATAACCTGGAAGGCGTGACTGACTATGATTAGGTTTGCAGCTAATCATTAAGCCATCAAAGAGGAAAATATGCCGTTCATGTTTAGCACCAATTCTTGTCAATGGACCTTCCATAATAAATTCATTACAACACTGTCCAATATCTTTGCCTTCCCATCCATCTATGTTTTTCTGAATTTCATTCATTTTTTTAATAGCCAAGTGCTTGCTTCTTAACTGACGGTTATAAAAAGGGCAAACAGGATCCCTAAAAAAGAAATACCAAGACAAATTTAGCTTATTCAATAGCTAAGCAACCTTAAGTTCTTTAACTGTAAACTACCTCAAATCGTGACAAAAATATTAAATGACCCAATTCTAGATTTTGCATGCAGCATTTACTTTCTTCGACTAATTTTGACATTACATGCCTCATTAGTGTGAAAGAG
Organism: Glossophaga mutica; assembly: GCA_039655065.1. Classification (NCBI taxonomy): domain Eukaryota; kingdom Metazoa; phylum Chordata; class Mammalia; order Chiroptera; family Phyllostomidae; genus Glossophaga; species Glossophaga mutica. The sequence continues at coordinate 40,901,319 of CM077303.1, read as the reverse complement.
AAGTACTAGAGGCTCTATAGTTCATTCCTATTGCCAAAACAATTAAATAGCAAATAATCCTATTCCTTATAGAAGTTACACAAAATTATTAAATGTCTTTTAAAACTTTATTACATATATCATATCAATATTACAATGCCAATTTTAAAAGACTACAAGACCAAAATAAAAATGTAAAACAGAAGTATAACTTGCAAGAATGCAACTATCACTATAAATAATACTTCTTGAGAAAACCAGGCATCAGATGTAAGTGAAGTATGCAGAGGCATTCATATTTTCAACAGTTTGGAATTACCCCGGTCGACGTCGAGGTGAATATTGCTTGTAAATTCGGTCCAGACTACCTTGGAGATTCATGAGAGCAGTAATTGCTTGATTTAAACATTCTCTGTCCTCTTGTTCTTCACTACATGCTTTCAATTGCTAAGAAAACCAAAAAGAAAAATTAAACCTGCATTGTTCAATTCTTTACCTTTCTCATAATTAGAGGAAACAGCAATATTATAACTCTAAATGAATCTTAAATATACTTAATAAAAACAGCTATAATTTTATGTAATTATGTATACCTCATGATTCCTCAAATGAACCCTCTTTCTACAATGCATATATAGAGTCCTTTAACCATAGTAATCAGAAAAAAAAAAAGAAGCAACTGTAATAACCATTTGGACATTTTCCAGATATATGAAAATAGTTTAAAATATGTAAAATATGAAACTTAAAAGTGGCTTTTATTTGTTAATAACTATTAGAGAAAATAAGATAAACACACTATTTCATATTCTTTTTTTTAATCCTCATACAAGGACATGCTTATTGGTTTTAGAGAAAGAGGAAGGGAAGGAGAGAGAAAGGGAGAGAAATATCAATCGGTTGCCTCTTAAAAGCACCCTGACTGGGATCAAACCCACAACCTATGCATGTGCCCTGATCAGGAATTGTACCTGCAGCCTTTTTGTTTATGGGAAAACTCTCTAAACGAGTGAGCCACATTGGCCAGGGTTATTTCATATTCTTTAATAATTAAATTCTTAAGTTTCAGAGATTTCCAAAAGCGTATCTTTGTTATATAACAAACAATTGCTAACTTTAGCACTTTAATCCTTTGTAAAGTTATCTGAAAATAGCATTTTACAAAAACTTCAAGTGGTATTTTTAAACATAAAATTCAACCATTTTAGTAAATATCAAGAAACCATGAAGAGTAATATTCTACCTATGAACCCTTAGAAATAAGATTTACAAACTGCATTATTAATCTTCACAACTCTGGTTTTATTTTATTTATCTAAAAATTTCTCTTGTATCTCGCCCTCAAAGTGGAAGAAAATTTACCTTATAATAAATAATTCAGCCGAGGATGGTGTAGCTCAATGGATTGAGCATCAGCCTAGGAACTAAAAGGCCACTCATTCGATTCCCAGTCAGGGCATGTGCCTGGTTTGCAGGCCAGGTCCCCAGTTGGGGGCTTGCAAGAGGCAACCAGTTGATGTTTTTCTCCCTCTCTTTCTCCCTCCCTCCCCTCTCTCTAAAGATAAATAAATAAAATCTTTAAAAATTTTTTTCTAAAAAATATAATTCAGCTTGAATGAATTAAATTTGTTTAACATAAAAATTCAAAGTGGAGCATTATATAGATATAGAAAGCACATGTATACAAATACACATTTATACACGATCTTGGGGAAATTATAATCACTTCTTTTAGAAAATTTTAAAAAATTTAAATCTATTTCAGGATCTTAAATTACCTTACTAGAAATTTTGTGACAAATTTTACTTCTATTCCAAGAGCAACCTGAAAATTATTCAGCAATGAATGGTTCCCCTTCCTTAGCAAGGAACTGAGTTAAGTACTAGGTCCATTGCCTCTCATTTCTATGTCTTAGAAATTATTCTCTATATGGAGCACAGAGTCATTGGTATTTTTCAAGATACTTGCAACAGTATTTCTATCAAAAGATTTGTAATATAAATGAGTGACTATCATTAAAATTAAAACCTTAATATCTAGATTAAGAAACAAAAAATTGAGGAGATGAAGGAGAAAAAGACAAAACACAAAATGTCACAGGAAGCTTAAAAAAGGATCAGCACTTGATCATTCTAATTTCTAAAGGTGAAAATTACAATGAAATCATTTATGCTATTATAAAGATTTCTTACAGAAACAGTCTTCTCAACTCCACTCTAAAATAATTCCTTAGTAATAAGGGTACTGATAATATAAAATATTATGGGTTTTTATTCTCACTGCTTTTGTTGATTGAAACTTCCAAATTATCACTAATAATGACATTCTACCAAAATGAGAACTGTTTTTCAATTTAAGTGCACAAGGATACTAAATTTCTACTGTCTACTTGGTCTTCAGGCTACTCAAACTCTTCCGCATAAATGACCATGTCATTTCTAAATATCCATGGAATCATTACAGGCCATCAAAGGAAAATAAAACTTCAGGCTATTTAAAGCACAGGATTTTCTGGTGATATAAGTATAAAATGATGGCTCTATTTGATATAACCTTATTCCAATAATTTGTTAAATATTTCTTGAATTTTCTGCAGTGAGATTTAATAAACATCACATTAACAAATCACATCACACCTACAAACATTTGAGTTTATTCTAAACATCTTACACTGACATAGAAATTACCATTAAAATGCCACCTCCTCATGAAGCTCTTCTCTTCCCTCCCCCAACTTAAATTTCTTCTTTTGAAATAACATATAATTTATAGAAAAGTTATAGAAATAAACACCATCACCAATTTTTAACATTCGCCACATATACTTCATCATTCTGTGTATAAGTGAATGTCTACCATTTCCTACCCCCCACAAACTATCTGAGAGTAGTTTGTGATACAATTCTTTCAGGTTCCTTGCTCAGGAAGAGTAGCCATTGCTGAATGGTTTGGGATTGTTTTTTGGAATATGAGAAAAACTCAAATGTATCAGCAATTACTCTCAAATAGTATCATTCCCTTTTACTCCTTTAGTATTTCAGTGGGATGTCTTAGAACAAAGATGTTCCATTAAAATATAATGATCAACTTCCGGAAATTTAACATTAGTAAAGTTCTATTATCTAATTTACAGCACATACCCAATGCTGTGCTGTAAAATGTCCCACCCCTGTACTTTAGGCTAATTTCCCCCATTACAGCACCCAGTTAGTGCTGCACTTAGCCGTCATGTTTCTATTGTCTCTTTTAATCTGCAGCAGTTCCTCGGCATCTGTCCTTCATGGATCTCCAGATAAATAAAACACACACACCTAAATAAACCTCTATATACCCAACATTCATATTAATTTTTCTAACTTCCCTAGATGGGGTTAGTTACTCCTGCTTCAGTGATCCCACATGAAATAATATATGTACTACTTATGGTATATTAGGCACTTATATTGTAATTATTTGTTTGATATTCAACTCTTCACGAAAGCATGAACTTCTTAAATATAGAGATATATATGTTTTACCCATTTTTTGTATAGTACCTGCATTGGTAGGTACCCAAAAAGGTAATTAGAATGAATGACTATTGTATAATTTTAAGTGTTTTGACAAATAACAATCATGAATATTTACTGAGCTCTTACTCTATGCATGCTCTTTAATGCATTAATTTATTTAATCTTTGTTATAACTCTATAAGAAGGTACTATTTTATACATGTTACAGATGGAAAACCTTGAGGCACAGAGAGGTTAAGTAATTCACCTAAGATGAGTAGGAGAGTCTGTATTCACACTCGGGAACAGATAGCAGGGTCCAAGCTTTCTGCCAGTACTACCCTGTCTCTCTACAATAACACCAGACAATTAATGCAAATAACAATTATGCAGTACTGGCCTATGCCTAAGCCTGGTGACCAGGAGTTGAAGGGGAATCCCTCTGTATTAAAAACAAACTGGAAACTTACATAGTTTAAGAAATAAATTATCACTAATAATTAAGTGTGCTTTGGGAAAGAGGTCAAAGAGAATAAATGCCCTTGCAATATACACTTAAACTAAGCAATAAAGTGGCAGTGAACTTTCATTTGTGTGTAATCTTATGAACTTGACTGAATATACTCCTCATTTAACTGATAACAATTATTCTCCTTAGTTTTCTGTAAGTGCATCCTGTCCAAGATTTTGCACTTCATGTAAGTATTCTTAACTCTATAAGACTTCACTTAAACACTTACCATGCTTCTCTTGAATTCCTATGAAGTGCTGTATCTACTACAGATATCTGTGTGACTAAACCAAGGGAAATTTTAATAAATTAAAATCGTTGTCTTTAATTCATTATACTGGTAGTTAGTTCAGTGTAAATGTGAAATAATATGTGATTGAACCTTTTTTTGGTAATAATAAATTTCTCTCTATAGTCATAAAAATAGAATTTTAGTAATTTGGTGGGAAATTCAACTCATTAAAACACTACTTTTCTTGCCCCGATCAGTTGGCTCAGTTGGTTGGAGTGTCATCCCATACACCAAAAAATTCTGGGTTTGATTCCTGGTCAGGAAACATACATGGGTTGCAGGTTTGATTCTGGTAGGGGTGCATTAGGGAGGTAACCAATTGATGTTTGTCCCTCACATTAATGTTTCTCTCTCTCTCTCCCCCTTAGTCTCTCTCTTTAAAAAATCAATGGATGTAACCTTGGGTGAGAATTAAAATAAAAACAGCATTATCTTTCTTCAGATGTCCTTGAGTGATATGTCAGTACTGACAGAGTAAATATTGTGCTATAAGATATTCTTCATAACCTTTTCAAGAGTAAGAGCATTTCTTTTAATAGACTTTACCTCAAGATGCTAATGTTATGAACGCACTCACATACACACACACAGGAACACAAAGATGGTGACAAAGCAAATATTACCTGTTAACAATTAGTAAATCTAGGTGAAGAGAGCTCACAATACTACTTTTATAACTTTTTTCTATGTTTTTAGTAAATGGTAAAAAAGTATTACTTAAAAATGCAATCATCTCATATTTTAAATACCAGCTTATCTTTCCCAATGAACCTTATTAAAGTTATTAACACTAGGTCTTCCTGTTAAGCTTTAAGCTAAAGTAAGATTAAGTTCTTTTGAGGGGAGAATTTTTATTCTTTCCATTACTAAATTTCCAAGGAATGACAAGAGATTTAGAGAGCAAAAGAATGTTGTCTTTGAATGAATCAATTCTGAAGTGAGAGAGTAGATAGGTTCTTAATAACAGAAGGATAAACATAGATTTTTTCTTAGAATATAAATACATTATAAAACTTATAAATAATAAATTTTCCCTCTCACATATGAAATACATGTTAAGAAAAAACTAAAATTTCTTTGAGAAAAAATAGAAAATGAAAGTAGTTTATGATTAACCCTAGAGGATTAAATTTGAAAAGAACAAAAAAAAATCTTACCTATAAAATAAACTTTAAAGTATTGCTACAAATAAGAATAATCCAACAATGTACTCTAAAATAATTTCAGGCAAACTATATATGATGTTCTATCATTTTTCACTATACAGTTATTTTTCTATTTATCATATGATTTACCATATGATTCTGGGAAGTAAAACTTGAATAATATTTAAATAATATGTCCACACATAAATCTCCCTTGGTATATGACTGAAGCAGATATTTAAATTAAAAGGTGCTCCAGGATTGTGTTTACTATCACCAAGGGAATATGAAAGTCTTAAGTCACACCGGTCCAGCCTTTTTTCTTATGGTTTTCATCCCAAAGTGAGTGTAACATGAAATGAAATTTCTTTTGGATGAGTACTTGATCCTGAACACTATCACGAAAAGGCAATCTACAGAATAGGACAAAATACTTGCAAATGATATATGTGATAAGGTATTAATATCCAAAATACATAAAGAACTCCTATAACACAACAATAAAAACAAACAACCCAAATTAAAAATGGGCAAAGGACTTGAATAGACATTTCTCCAAAGAAGATATACAAATACCCAATAAGCACGTGAGAAGATACCATCACTAACAATTAGGGAAATGAAAATCAAAACTATAATGAGATACTACCTCACACCCATTAGGATGGCTACTACCAGAAAATAAAAATACAGAAAATAACAAGTGTTGGCAGGGATGTGGAGAAATTGGCACCCTGTACATTATTAGTGGGGATGTAAATGGTATAGTTGCTATGGAATGCGGTACAGTTTCCCCCAAAATGATTAAAAATACAATTATCAGATGATCCAGCAATTGCACTTCTGGGTATAAATCCAAAAGAATTGAAAGCAAATTCTCAAGGAAATATTTGTGTACTCATATTCCCAGTAGCATTATTTACAACAGTCAAAAAGTAGAAGCAACCCAAATGTAAGATAACATTGGTTGCATAATAATATACTTAGCACTACTGAACTCCACACTTAAAATGATTAAGATGTTAAATTTCATGTTTTGTATTTTTACCACAATTAAAACTAAATTAATAAAATGTTTTATAAAACCAATGGTAAGTATCACAATCAGAACAGATAAAAAAGTAAAAAATCATTTGTCATTTGCCCACGTGATAATCCACTTAGCTTGTGTCTAGAATTAGTCTGTTTTTCAAACTGCATGTTATAATCTATTAGTGCATCACAATAATTTTTAAAAAGAAATGGAAGAGACTATATCAGAGTGCACCGCATGAAACTTTGTTTTATGTGTGTGTGTGTATGTACACACATACATACTGTTACATAATGTTACACGTATCTCTTACTATGGATCATTTCCACTGTATAACATACAGAGTGATTCCCACAGGACAATAAGTGCTCTAAATATCAATAAGTGGGCCATTTTCTAAAATATCTAAGCCCTCTGGATCCTACTAATTAAGTCACGTGCTTACCAAGAATCAGCAGTATGTGTTCCCAAATGTTTATAGCAGTTGTGCTTATGTTCTAATAATGTAATTTAATTACACATTCTGTAAGTCAAAGCACTATAAGTATTAAAATGATATATATGTAGAAACAATAAAATAATTTTAAAGTCAAGTCTCTCTAAAAAGGTATAGGAACAACAAATGTAAAAGATTTGAAAGAATAATAAAATCCTAGGTTTCTGCTCTAAGATTGCTTTACAAGCACCTTCAAATTCATGTATCATCTAAAGGAAAAGGAAAATAGAAATCATAGAAAATTATTTTTGTGACTTAAGCCACAAAGATTTGTATTCAAAGAAAAGATTTTACCCTAAGTCAGCAGATTAGCATATAAATACATATACATTTTCACTTGTAGGGGTTTGTGTTTTTATTAAAATAAAATATATGAGTCAATTTTATGATTCTTTGCTTTATTTTAATTAACTGACCAACTACTAGTCCCAATCACAATGGCTCAGACTACTTGGAGTCCAATGATTAACTGGTGATAGAAGTAGCTATGGCCTCAGGAGTCAGACCATCATAGTTGGTATCTTGATTTTAGATGCAGACCTTGGGGATTTCTTTATCCTCACCTGAGGATATATTTTTATTCATTTTAGAGAGAGGGAAGAATGAGGGGGGTGGAGAGAGAAAGAGAGAAACATTGATGTGAGAGAGAAACATCAATCAGTTGCCTCCTATATGCACCCCAACCAGGGATTGAACCCACAACCTTTTGGTGTACGGACAATGCTCCAACCAACTGAGCCTCCTGGCCAAGACAAAAAGCACATGGATTTTAAGAACTAAACATCCAGATGGGGAGAAATAAAAATCTTCAATTATAGAATCAAGCCAGGATTTTTAAATGTTGGAGAATAATGGCAACTATAATACTATAGATAGTACATCCAATTAAACATTAATATTACCTAAAAATTTTTAGGAATCCAAATATACATCTGGAGCTGCCAATGTATTATTCATAGGAAGTCTGCAATCCTTCTTCTAAGTTCTTTATGGATCCATTAGTCTCCGTGGAAATATACACAATCAAATTGCTTATCTATTTGTGCACAAAAGCTAGTGAGCTCCACTACCACACATTATGGGTTATAAGATGTCACAAAAAAGAATTCTTGAGGCAGGCATTCATTAGGAATCATCAAATAAATACCTTGCCTAGGATGCCTACAACATACAGAGTTATTCTGGCTTTTATTTTAATATTATTGCTAATGAGTTAGAGAAAGTCTGAACAGATTTTCTGAGAGCAACTTGCTATACTTATGGAGAGATGCAAAATGCTTAAGCAAAAAGACGCCTTGCTTATAAAAGAGCAATAAAAAAGTTGGAGAAGAAAATTTTACTGAGCAAAATATGTTGAAATTATTGTACTATTGAAAAGGGAAATAATCTGAAAGGAGGCAAAAATCCTTAGATGTTAGCTGGAATTAGTGAAGATCAGTAGCTATGATATAGAGAAATGGGAATGGAGAGTCCTCAGAAAATCTTCATCTCTTCATATACCTATCTGGGATCTTAAATATTAAGGGAACAAGGGAACACAGATATGAAACGTAAAGTGGAAAAAGAAACACTGGAACTCTGATGCCTGTCCAAAGGCAGCAGATTCTCTTTTATAACTAGGTAGTATTATTTTACAACTCTGAATAATGAATAATAAAGGGAAATCACCCACTGCTCATCAGTGACACTATAACCCTCAGAATAAATATGGAATATACTCAGGTTTAATTAATGTACAACAAGAACAAACAGAAAAGTGGAATGCAAAGACAAACCACATAAAATACTTCAAATGGCAAAAGACTTAAATAACTACACAAAAGATTATCCAAAAGGCCAATAAACATACTATACCCAAGTTCATTAATAATGAAGGAAATACAGATTAAAACCATGACAGATGATTACAAATACACCAGATGACAGAAATTTAAAAGGATGAAAACACACATAAAGAGACATGCATGCATTCTGGCCGGAGTGTAAACTGTACAATACACTTTGGAAACTGCTTGGCACTATCTATTAAATTGGAAAAGATGCATACCCTGTGACCAAACAATTCTGTCCCTGAGTATATACTCTGGAGAAATAAAATGCATGCACATGTGTACCATGAGATTGTTCAAGAATGTCCACAGCCAAGTGTTATCAGTAATAGCAAAACACTGTTCAGCAACCAGAAACGAATGAACAATTGATGGTTTATTTAAACTGAAAGAAAATTAAACTAGAACATACAGAAACATCAATAAATCTTATACATGTAACTTTGAGAGAAGATATAAGATGGAAAATAATATATTAAATTTGATCTAATTTGTAACAAAATTCAGAAACAGGCCATATACATGTTTATATATACACATACATACACATTTATATACATAGCTACATACATACACACTTATATACATATATGTTTTAGTGATATATGCATAGGTGATTAAACTGGAAACAAAAGCAAGAAAGTGCCATTAAAATCAGAGTAGTGGTTTACCTCTGATGTGTTTACATGTTATATTTATTTATTATATAACACATTCATATTTGTATTATACTTTTTAACTACATCTTATTGTTTATGCTATTACAGTTGTCCCAATTTTCCCCCCTTTGCTTCCCTCCATCCAGCCCCCCTACTCCCTCAGGTAATCCTCGCACTGTTGTCCTCAATCGTAGATCCTGCACATTCTTTGGCTACTCTATTCCCTACGCTGTACATTACAACCCCATGGCTATTCTGTAACTACCTATTTGTACTTCTTAATCACCACACTTCTTCACCCATCACCCCAGGCCCCTTCCCATCCAGCAATCATTAAAACTTTCTATGGTTCTGTTTCTGTTCTGCAAGTTTATTTTGTTTTTTAGATTCAATTGTTGAAAGATACATATTTATTGCCATTTTATTGTTCATATTTTTGATCCTCTTCTTAAAGAAGACCACTTAAAATTTCCTGCCATACTGGTTTGCTGATGATGAACTCCTTTAGCTTTTTCTTGTCTGGGAAGTTCTTTGTCTGTCCTTTAATTCTAAATGATAGCTTTGCAGGATAGAGTAATCTTGGTTATAGGTCCTTGTTTTCAATACTTTGAATATTTCTTGCCAGACTTTTCTTGCCTGTAACATTTGAGAAATCAGCTGACAGTCTTATGGGAATTCCCTTGTAGGCAACTAACTGCTTCTCTTTTGCTGCTTTTAAAGATTCTCTCTTTATCTTTAACCTTTGGCATTGTAATTATGATTGTGTCTTGATGTGGGCCTCTTTGTATCCATCTTATTTGGGACTCTCTGTGCGTCCTGGACTTGTATGTGTTATTTCCTTCATCAAATCAGGGAAGTTTTCTTTCACTGTTTTTTCAAATAGAGTTCCAATTTCTTGCTCTTTCTCTTCTTCTAGCACCCCTACAATGTGAATGTTGATATACCTGAAGTTGTCCCAGAGGTTCCTTACACTATCCTCATTTTTTTTTTATTCCTTTTTTTTTTCCTTGCCGTACTGCTTGGGTGTTTTTTGATTCCTTATGTTCCAAATCACTGATCTGATTCTCAGCTTCATCCACTCTACTGTTAATTCCCTATAAATTGTTCTTTATTTCAATTAGTGTACCCTTCATTTCTGACTGGATCTTTTTATGCTGTTGAGTTTCTCACTAAGTTCCTTGAACATCCTTATAAACCAGCATTTTGAACACTGTATCTGATAGACTGCTTATCTCCATTTTGCTTAGTTCTTTTACTGGAATTTTGTTTTGTTCTCTCATTTGGGTCATGTTTCTTTGTCTCATTTTGGCAGCCTCCCTGTTTGTTTTTATGTATTTGGTAGAGCTACTGTGTCTCTTAGGGTTGATAGAGTGGCTTAATGTCGTAGGTATAGTAGGTGTCCTGTAGGGTCCAGTAGCACAGCCTCCTTTATTACCTCAGCTGGGTACTTAAGGTGTGTCCACCGTGTGAGCTATGTATATACTTCTCTTGTAGTTAAGCCCTGATTGCTGTTGTCACGTCAAAGGTCAGTCTGTGTTCTGTCCAGGGTCACACAGCATTGTGTGCTGGGCTTAGAGGTGTTCATGAGAGGCCAAACTGTGAACCAAAGCCATCTGCTGCTAGTACCAAGCCTGGGGCCATGTAGGAAGAGGGATGGGGCTTGCTGAAACCAAATGCTGCTTGTTTCAGAGAAATTAGAAAAATCTGAAGCAAGAGCCAAGACATGCCATTCATATGGAAGAGCCACTGGAAACAGCTTGGGTAGGCCTGAAAGTTGGGTGAGGTAGGGCCTCAGGGAATCACCAGGGTCAGGCAAACAGTGTGAGCCAGGTTGATGGAGTCTCAGCTATGGCACCCACATACTGTCTCTGTGCAGGGTGAGATCCGAAAAGGAACAATGACCTCTTTCAGCATGTCTGTCTGGAATAAAGCTTACCCTCAGCTCTTGCCCTGATGCCTGACAATTCACTTCCTCTCTGTATGTCTCTGATGCCTTTTAATCTGCAGTCTCCATGCTGGAGCTCGGAGGGAGTGAGTCTGAGGAAGTCTGTTTGGGCTCTTTAAGAGGATCTTCCCAGGAGTCCAGCAATTCTGTCTTCCACAGCATCAATGCCCACTGGTATTGCTGTCTTCCACAGCATCAATACCCACTGGTTTTTGCAGCCATAAGTTGTGGGACTTATCTTCCTGGCACTTGAACCCTGAGCTAGGAGGCCTGGTTGGGTCTGGGACTCCTCACTTCTGAGATAACCCTCCTGACTTTTATCCATCTCATGGGTGTGAGACCAGCTTGTTCCACGTCTCCACCCCTCCTACCAGTCTCTACATGGTTTCTTCTTTAATTCTGTAGCTGTAGGACTTCCATTCAGCTTAACTTCCGATGCTTTTCTGAATGATGGTTGTTCTACAGTTTACTTGTAATTTTGTTGTGGTTGGGTGAGGTGGTGAGCCATGTTTACCTATGCTGCCATCTTGACCAGAAGTGATATTACATATTATTACATACTTTTATTATCATCATAAAGTTTATACTGTTTATTAGAACCTTAAAGAATTCAATACATTTTTATGTTCACTGATCTCTGAAAAGAGTTCAAGTTTTACCATATTTTTTTAATGTTGTTTTGAGTCCTAGCTAAGAAAGGAAGCATACTACTCTGCATGGAAAATATATGTCAACTTTAAAAGTGTTTTCCTTCATAAGTTCAAGCAAGATAGAAATTTAGAACAATGTTATGCATACAACTTATTACTTTTTTAGCATGTGTCAGAATTTTATTTTTTTAAGTTTTTAATATATTTTATTGATTATGCTATTACAGTTGTCCCATTTCTCCCCCATCATTCCCCTCCACCCTGCACACTCCCTCCCACCCACATTCCCCCTTTAGTTCATGTCCATGTGTCATAAGTTCTTTAGCTTCTACATTTCACACACTATTCTTGCCCTCCCCGTCTATTTTCTACCCACTGTCTATGCTACTTATTCTCTGTACCTTTTTCCCCTCTCTCCTCCTCCCACTCCCTTGTTGCTAAACCTCCATGTGATCTCCATTTCTGTGGTTCTGCTCCTGTTCTACTTGTTTGCTTAGTTTGCTTTTGTTTTAGGTGTGGTGGTTAATATCTGTGAGTTTGCTGTCTTTTTACTGTAATATTTTTAATCTTTTTTTCTTAGATAAGTCCCTTTAACATTTCATATAATAAGGGCTTGGTGATGATGAACTACTTCAACTTCACCTTATCTGAGAAGTACTTTATCTTCCCTTCCATTCTAAATGACAACTTTGCTGGAAAGAGCAATTTTGGATGTAGGTCCCTGCCTTTCAAGATTTCAGATATTTCTTTCCAGCCCCTTCTTGCCTGTAAAGTCTCTTTTGAGAAATCAGCTGACAGTCTGATGGGAACTCCTTTGTAGGTAACTGTCTCCTTATCCCTTGCTGCTTCTAGAATTCTATCCTTCATTTGAATCTTGGCTAATGTAATTCTGATGTGCCTTGGTGTGTTCCTCCTTGGGTCCAACTTCTTTGGGACTCTGTGAGCTTCCTGGACTTCCTGGAAGTCTATTTCCTTTGCCAGATTGGGGAAGTTCTCCTTTATTATTTGTTCAGATAAGTTTTCCACTTGCTCTTCTTCTTCCCCTTCTGGTATCCCTATAATTCAGATGTTGGGACGTTTAAAGATGTCCTGGAAGTTCCTAAGCCTCTCCTCATTTTTTTTGAATTCTTGTTTCTTCCTTTTCTGTTTGGTTGTTTGTTTCTTCCTTTTGGTCCACTCCATTGATTTGAGTCCCAGTTTTCCTCCCATCTCTATTGGTTCCCTGTGCATTTTCCTTCATTTCACGTATTGTAGCCTGCATTTTTTCATCTAATTTGTGAGCAAAATCAACCAATTCTGTGAGCCTCCTGATCACCAGGGCTTTGAACTGTGCATCTGATAGGTTGACTATCTCTTCACAGCTTAGAGGAGTTGGTTCTAGGGCTTAGATTTGTTCTCCTGTTTGAGCCATTTCTGTTTTTGTTTTTGTTTTTGTTTTGTTTTGTTTTGTCTGATCGGGGCTGTTAGGTAGTGAGCGGCAGAGCCTTAGGTGTTCCCCAGGGTGGGGCAGCCCAGTCACTGGGTAGCGACACTGTATGTGGGGGTGGGGTCCGAGAGGGAACAATGGTGCTTGCTCCACTCTCTCTCGGATTCCAGTCTCTTCTGCCACTTCCCCTTTGCCTGGATTATCTGTGCACGAATGTGGGACCACCTGGTCAGCTAGCCACCTTGAGCAGCCTCACTGGGTCTGCACCATTGCCACCCTGTGCCCGGGGTCTGCCAGCCACCACGTGCATGCCTGGGATCTGCCAGCCGCTGCTGCCTGAGCGTCCGGGTACACCAACCTCCACTTTTTCCTGCCACAATTCTGCCCCTCTTACTGGTCTGGATGAATGGTTGTCGGACTTCCGTACAGTTCAATTTTCTATCAGTTCTGGTTGTTTTCTTGTTTATGAATCTTTGTTGTCCTTAATTTTGGTTGTGCGAGGAGGCACGGTATGTCCACCTACACCTCCATCTTGGCCGGAAGTCCTTATTACTTACTTAAAATAAAAGTTAAACCACTATTCCTGTGTGCCTCCAAAAATTAATTTTAGAAAGTAAATTTTTAAATAATGTTAGTACTTGGAGGTTCTATATTATAAAATGACAGATAAAGATACAGTTTCCTGTTTCTATCTGCCATTTGGAAATAATATGAAGAAGTACAAAATATAAGCTTTTTTCCACATCTGTGGAAAGAAGGTAGACATTTAAGATACTTTATTTTTATAAAGTATTTTAAAATAATATGATCACATCAAAAACTAGATTTTAAGCCTCATAATGCAATGTTTTTGGTTTGGAAAGCTTTCATCTTACCTTTAACAATTCAAAATAGTGCCAACAGTGATACACTGGCACCAGCATAAGGCGTGGAAGGACATAACGAACTGCCTCTCTAAAACCATCAGCAATGGACTGCAAAGCAAAATGGTATAATATTATATCTCTGATATCAAGGATATATAATACCAGTGCTGAAAAGAAATAGCTTTTAAAATAGCAGATAGAGACTTATTAAAACTATAATGGCAAACATGTTTTATATTAAAATCAAAATGCTGTAAATCAAGTTTTTTTCTTTTTACTCCTTAAAGTTATTAAATACATATATTTCTACATCTCTTATATGGCTAAAATAACTTTCACAATAGTCAACTGTTCTTCAAAGATTTTGGGTTCCACATACTCTACAGGAATTTTGAAAAGCTATGAACTTTCTCACACATTTTTATGTCAACATTTCAAATGCTTTAAGTAGTTATAAAGAATATTTTGGGGGGATTGATATCAATGGACAGCCTATCCAGACCACTGGGAGTGTTATGAGGGTAAAAAGTGGGAGAAGCGACTGGGAGAGATAGAGCCAGGCCATAGGAATAGAACCTGGCAACCGCTTGTGCACTGAGCCATACCCCTTGCGGACAAAAGTTGGATGTTTGAGCACTGAGGACATGCTGTGCAGTCAGTCAGTGCCTTCACAAACTTCCTGGGGCCATGGCAACAACATTGTGTTTTGCTTCTAAGGATGAGGCTGCACTGCCCAGGTAACCAAGCATGTGCCTTGCAGATGTTCTACATCTGTTCAGAGGTCCTGCTCCTGGCTGGTGCCCCGTCCCTTCCACTGTGGTCACATTTGGTGCTGCCTGAGAGACTGTGCTGGGTTTCTAGGGTTACTTGTTCTGCTAGTGGGCCCCAAGTGTGGGTAACTCACTGCTAGCAAGATAACTGGGTAGAAGAAAAAGCCCTTCTATCCCCCTTTGGTACTAGATTGTGGTGGGACTAGGGAGAGGCAAGCACGTACACAACAGAAGTCAAGATGGTGGCAGGGGGAGGTGCTAGACCAAAGAACCTGTTGGTCTAGCCTTGGAAATGAAGGGATTGTTTGGGATTCAGAGCTCCCCAAAGTTCACAAAAGTTTGGGAAGTTGATTGGTCATTTCGAGAAATACCTGGTCCATCCCACACACAAAGCTTATATAAATCCAGGGAAGCAAAGAAACTTTCTCTTGCTTGTTGTTCACAACTTGGAACCTGCACTTGGATGGTGCACTGGCCTGTCCTCTCCATGGGCTCCAGGAGGGAGTACCTTCCTCCGACCTGTTAAAGCATTTGTTGGTGTATTCATGAGCTCTCCAGCACAGGAGCGCAGGACCCCATGGCCCTAGTAGTGCATGGTGATGGCCATGCTGGCTCCACATGCAGCTGCCAGGAGGGAACCTGAAGACAGAGAGCAGCTGGGGACAAGTTAAGCTACCTGCATGACTGCTTAGCTGGTACTTTGGGTTCCAAAGGATGGTACTTTAAAATAGAACAGGAACTCTGGGCACTGGCTTTTGGTTTGATCTTGCTGAGGGTGGCTAGGTTTTATGTGGGTTTTGTGGAGGAGATGATTTTCAAGACTTAAGTCCCCAATTCTCCCAGATGGCTCAGCATCTGGATAAAAACTGTTCCTTCTCACAAGCCCACTGGGTGCTCTAGAGCTTTCTTTTTGTGGCAGGAGGCAGCTGAACCCCCTTTTGTGTTCAGTAACACGATGTTACATGCACATTGCAGATATAATTTAAACATATTTCACCAAACAATGATTACATAAGTTTCAGATTTAGCTACTTTATGATAAATGTCTGTCATATAACTTAATTGACAAGGCCAACCTTCATGGTCAAACAGATTATACTTTATGTCTGCAAAATACAAATTTCTTACATTGCAATACACATGTTAATGTCACAGTCTTAAGTACAAGAAGCATCTGGAATAACCTAACATCCATCCAAGTATGAGAACTTTAACTTTACAAGTCTTCCTCTTCTTTAGCCTACTGTTCAATGATTGGTGAAGTACTTTTTAAAAAGTTAATATTTGCGTTGTTACAACCATCTCATTTAATTCTTAGATATGACAAGCCATTTCAACTACCAAGAGTTTTTAACAATAAAAGATTTCTCTTGGAGCTCTTTGCTTTGCACTCAATGAATTTTTGATATTGTGATTTATAAGATATTTGGTCTTTATGTACAGTTCCAGGCTCAAAGCTCCCCCAAACCCTAGGAATTTTCTAAGTTTAGAGAGTGAAAAAAAAAGGTGCCTTTTGTCATGTTAAAGGTGGCTTTTAGACCAAGGGGCTGGTTGCCAGGAGAACCAACTCTGTGATAAGAGGTTTGGAAATTTCAGCTCCACTGCCTGGCCTGACCTTAGGGGAGGGATGAGGACCTGGAGACTGACACTCAATATCCAGTGGCCAGTGACTTAGTTGATCTAAAACACCTAATGAAGCCTTCATAAAAACCCAGGAGAACTAATTGGTCTTTCTGGAAAGATTCCACATTGGGAAACCAGAACACTTCCATGCGCCACCATACCAAGGCCCCAAGTCCCATGAAAACAAGTTCTTTTGTTCAGGACCTCAACCTATATATCTGTTTATCTGGCTATTGACTCATACCCCTTAATACTCTTTTCCTTTAATATCCTTTTATAATAAACCAGTAATCTAGTAAGTAAAATGTTTCTCTGAGTTCTGTGAGCCATTTTAGCATATTGAACCCAAGAAGGGAGTCGTTGGAATCTCCAATATAGCCAGGTGGTCAGATAAGTTAAGACCCTGGGCTTGCTGTTGGCATCCGAAGTGTGTGTGTGCTGTGCATGTATACAGGAGTGAGGAAGTGGGGAGCCGAGGGCACAGTATTGTAGGATTGAACCCTAAACCTGTGGAATCTGACCCTATCTCCAATAGATCATGTCAAAACTGAGCTGAATTCTTGTTGGTGTCTGAGATTTATTTGTTGGTGGAAGTGAAGCACCCCTCTACATTGGAATTGGGTTCAGGAACCCATTTAGAACTGTATTTTAGAGGCAATACCTTTTTTCTGACTGGTGCCCTGAAAGTTTTTACACCTAGGATCAGTGCATAATGGGAAATTCAATATGGTGATAGGTAATGTGTAAGAGAAATCAGAAAAGAGAATAGAAATAAGGTGGCAGGAAGACTAGAAACTGATTCCCTTAAAGTTATCTGTGCCCTTATATCACCTGAAAGATCTTCGTGTATAGCCAGGATTTCACATATCCCTGTTCTGAAAACTAATAGTCTGTAAAACAAATGATTTTCTAAAATTTATGAGGAATTTAAAAGTCACTCATGTTCATTTTAAATGTCATTAAGGCTGATTTGTTTAAATTGGTATTTCTCTTTAGTTAAATATGAACAACAGCAATATACAATATGAAGAAATAATATGATACACTGTTTTTAAAACATATCCTCACAGGTAAACACTCCCATAATTCAAACATATTGTTAACTGAAATTAAATTGTAATTTGTTCAATATACTTGACAACTATTAATTGGGCTAAAGCTCACATTCTTAAGGTGTGCTATACAACTTCTAAAAAGTTTTTATTATTTTTTAAATGAAGCATTACTTCAGCTTTTTGAAGTTAATACAGTACAAGTAAGTTTGGCCTGAAAAGGGGTTTTATCTAACTCTTTCAACTTCACTGAGTATCTGGGGCAGTAGCTTAAATAATTGGGCCCTAGATATTCAAATCCCACAGTAAGAATTACTAATTAAAGAACAAAACAAGAAATGTGAGTGCTTTTAATGAGTATGCAAAGATCTTATAGGCAAATTGTCCTATTTAACAAACTTTTACTTTATGGTTTATATCTCTATATAAGATTAACTTTAAAATTGTTCCTTTCTTGAAGTAAATTTTGAGTATTAGATGTAAATTTTATTCCAAGTTGACAAGTTTTTGATAAAAGTAGAAGATAATAATGGAAATTCACAGTAAAGAAGGCAGAAAAAGAGGGTAAGTTCGGTTTTGAACATTTATGTGTTTGAAGCGCCTGTGGGATATCTAAGTGAATTAGGGCAGCTGGTTATATGAAAAGTGTACACACACATCCACTGCTCAAGAGAGTTAAGGCTGGAAATACAAATATGAAGTCACCAGCATATAGGCAGTAGCTAAAGCAAAGGGTATGAATAAAGTCATTCTAGGAGAGCATTAGAGGGACAGAAAATCAGGGGATGATCATAGGAGACTGAGGAGACAGAGAAGAAATGAGAGAAAATGAAAATTAGGAGAAAGTATCATGGGAGCCAAAATGACAAGAAAGGGACTAACAAATACTATAGACATAAATATGAAATCAAAATATTCACTGGATTTGGTGGTTAAGTTTATTGTCAGGGCAGTTTTTAGAGTTATATCCTGATTAAGACACAAATGATAGCAGTTTAATGAAGAATAGTAAAAAGTAACATGAAGACAATTGGCTACAAATAAGAAAAGAAAACAACAAAGTTTACTGCTTGTTTTAGGATAAATATTTAACCATACAGTATTCATATGCTAAGGGAGAGGAGCCTGTCTAGATTCAGGAAATTCTACAGCAATAAGTAGTCAAGGGTCATCAATACCAAGATAACCTTCATATAGTGTTGAAAAAGTAAAAAACCTAAATTTTATTTGTCTCTTTCCATTATTTTCATTTTATCTAACTGCATTAATGAGCCAATTAACTTGTATACTTCCCATTAATATATTTATCTCCTTTAAATTACAGGCCTGATAGAGAAATCAGTTATGAGTATACATGAGGATATTCTCCACTCTTGATGATTTCAGTTCTATCTTGTTGAAAATAAGAACCTGAGATAGCTCTCCATATTCATCTCTACATCCCAGATCTAGAATTTGCCAGAATTCTCTGGTCAATCAGTACTTGTAATGGCATTCTATAAAAGATTTCTGCATTAAGGACAGATTAGTTTTTTCAATCTAAATAGGCTTAGAATTAACAGATTTTGAAAGAATGGTGAAAATTTTCCTCAGTTGCTTTGTAAAAGAAATCTAGAATCACAAGTATTTGAGGGATAAAATGGTAAACGAGTTCTTTAGTTGCTTTATTTAAAAAAATAACATTCAATTTAATTTTACCTGAAAGTATTGAGCCACTGCAGGTCTGGCCATCAACTTACTGAAATGTTCATTAAATTTTGGTGAAAGAATGTCCTGTGATAGTGTTTCATAAGGATCAAATGCTTGCTCCTATTTTTTAAAAAGAAAATATGTTGAATTTAAAAGATCATCTTTTCTACTAATATGACACAGATTATGTATAGGCAAATTTTTATTCAAGTCCTCACTAGATTTCAGAACTTTGTGCTATCTACTTTGCAGGGACAAATAACTATGGCTGTAACTGGAAAATATTTTAAAATGTAAGTAATGACCTTGAGCTATTGATCACAAGAAACTACTGATCTCAAAATAGGTCACTGACTTTGTTAATTATTAAAATACTTATGCGTATTTATCTCCAACAAGTGAAAAGTGTGTTCATTAGTAAAAGAAGGCTGGGATTTGAAATTTCAGTTAGGTTTACCTAGGTTGAAATAAGTTTACTCATTTACTTAGGATACTTTCAAATAAAGGAAAAAACACTTTTGTTATGATACTGCTCTTTTGGATAAAAATTAGAAAAAGAAAGAAAAAATTAATGTAAAGTAACAGCAGAAACTGTACATACTTGGTCCAATTTTTATACTTAATTTCCTATTACTTGATAATAATCAATATTATGGTATTGCTCCTGTGGAAAATATTTTTGTCAGTTTCTCCAAAAGCAAAACAAAGAATTACCATATGACCCAGCAATTCCACTCAGAGGTATATACCCCAAAGAACTGAAAACAGAAACTCAAACAGATATTTGTGTGCCAGTGTTCACTGCAGCATTATTCACAACAGCCAAAAGGTGGAAAAAGTACAAGTGTCCATCAAATAACTGGGTAAACAAAACATAATATATACATACAATGGAATATTACTCAGCCATAGAAAGAGATGAAGTTCTGATACATGCTATGACATGGATGAACCTCAAAAACTTTATGCTAAGTTTAATAAGCAGACACAGAAGAATACTATGTGATTCTAATTACATCAAATATCTACAGTAGAATGAGCAAAATCATAGAGATAGAAAGTAGATTAGAGGTTACTCATGATAGGAGGGAAGGAAGAATAAGGAATTGTTTAATGAGTAGAATTTCTTTTGGGGGTTGTGAAAAAGTTTTGGAAATAGTGGTATACTTAAAATGGGTTAAAATGACAAAGTTTGTTATATATATATTTTGCTATAATAAAAAACAAAATAAAAATTAGAAAATACATTGTTTTTGAACCATAACAGCTTTAAGAGTCAGTTATAATATAAAAACTTTCTAATAACCAAAGCTGAATATTTTTGTTAGAATCAGTAACTGATTATTTCTATACTATCAGTTTCGTTGTCTACAATACAGATGTAACAAATGTAAGCTATATTTTCAGAAAAATATAACCAGAGGTTATAACATTAGGAAATTTATATAAACCCTAAAGAGAGACTTTTAAAATCCTGTTTTTCAAAAGAAATAAAAATGGCCAGTAAGTATGATAAGATGTTCAACATCATTAGTCGTTCCTTTTTTTTAAGGAAAATTAAAGAATAGTGAGATACTGGGGTTTCTTTACCACTAGACTGGCAAAAATTAATGGCATAATCTCTGAGTTAGTGAGGATGTAAGAAAATGTTTTAAAATTCTAAAAATGTACCAAGTCTTCGGTACTACAATTCTCCTCCTAGAAATATATCCTAAAATAATCATTAGACTACAAAGGCATACTATGAATGTGTTTGTTGCAGTATTATGACAATAACAAAAATACAAACATACATGCTTAATGATAGTATATAGCTAAAATGTTATGGTGTTGCCATAACAACATGGTACTCTTCAGACTTTAAAAATTGTGTTGAAGTACATTTATTGAGCTGGAAAATGTCTGTGATATATTCACCGAAAAAAAAAAGAGCATGTAATGAAAGAGTGAGATCCTATTTTTGTAAGTACACATAGGTTTGTATGTGTGTGCAGAAAATGTTGTACATTGTAAGGATAATATCTGTGGGTATTGCAAATGAAGTGATTTTCATTTTATTTATATTTGTCTCTTTGTAACTATTTTTACAATAAGTTACACTATTTTTATAACCATTTAAAACAACAAAATGATTTTCACTTTGGAAACAAAATTGAAATACAAACTTCCTTTTCAATTTTTGGAAATTAAGACTAAAATCCACAAAAGCTAAACAGCTATGGTCAATACCATTTCTTTTACTTTAAATGCACTTGCCATTAAAAAAAATCTTAAAATTTACTATTCTATTAACTTTTTTTATGATTATTATCAATAAACACACTATTAAGTGTCATTATAAATACAGTGAAATTGTACTTTGCTACTGGTATTTTTTATAGCAGCCAGTAGGATCTTCTGATTTTCACAAAGAATAGCTTACTAAATTTCTTAATACATCCTTTAAGACTTAAATGAAAATAAAGTGGTTTCATAAACTTACTTCTGCCAAATCTTCAAAACAGCTGCCAGCTAAGGGATGAGGACTGCTTTCATCAGTCATTTCAACTGTGTCTTCAATCAATCCTAAAAGTTTTACTGTCAACTCATGTATATCTGAAATATTACTGAAAATCTTTTCAATGTCCTGAAAAACAAAAAGGTTAAGATGTGAGGTTGACAATTTTGTTTAAAAGTTACTAAAGTCATATAAGTATTAAGAGTGTATTTTCACCCAATTACATACTAATACATTCCAAATTATATAATACATTCCAAAACATAATAAAGTCAACCACAAATAAGGGAAATTAAAAGCTTTTTGGATTATACATAATAAATGTATTGGAAAATATAGGCTCTCAATAGTTTTTTAAAAATGTATTTTTCAATTATGGTTGACATAAATTATTATTTAGTTTCATGTATACAACCCCATGACTAGACATTTATATACCTTAAGAAGTGCATACTCCAATAAGTCTAGCACCCATCTGACACTGTGCATAGTTATTATAATATTACTGACTATATTCCTTATGCTGTACTTTACATCCCCATGGGTATTTTTATAACTGGCAATAAGTGCTTCTTAATCCCTTTCACCTTTTTCACTCATCCCCAACCCACTCCCATCTGGTGATTATTAGTTTGTTCTTTGTATCTATGTTTGTTTCATTGTTTGTTTTAGATTTCCACATATAAGCGAAATCATATATGTCTTTCTCTGACTTATTTCACTTAGCATAATACCTTCTAAGTCCATTCATGTTGCTGCAAATAGTAAGATTTCATTTTTTCATGGATGAGTAATATCCCATTGTATATATGTACATCATCTTCATCCAATCATCTATCAAAGGATGCTTCGGTTGTTTCAATGTCCTGGCTACCATGAATAATGCTGCGATGAATACCGGAGTGGGTACAAATACCCTTACAAATAAATGTTTCAAATTTTGAGGGTAGATACCCAGAAGAGGGATTGCTGGATCATATGGTAACTCTGTTCTTAATTTTCCATAGTGACTACCAAGTTACACTCCCAAGAGTAGTGTATAAGGACTCCTTTTTCTCTACATTCTCTCCAAGATTTATTTCTTGTCTTATTGATCAGAGCCATTCTGGCAGGTGTGAGGTGCTATTCCATTGTGGTTTTGATTTGCATTTCTCTTACAGGTAGTGAAGTTGAGCATCTTTTCTTGTATCTGTTGGCCATTTGTATGTCTTGGGAAAAAGTTCAGGTCCTCTGCCCATTTTTAATTTTTTTTAATTTATTTTTTAAAACAGATCAGACATTAAATAGGTTCTTCATAAGAAATTTAGAACATCAATTTGTGAGAATAAATCCCTTTTATGAGAGCAAACACAGAGTGAAGGTAGCCCTGGAACTGAGAAATAACTTTGTTGGCAAAATTTGCAAGTCCATGGCTTTTTGATTAACCTTGTGCTGCTCTGTAATTTCGTATCTCTCTGTGTCGAAGATCTTACCCTCTTGGTGTCTGGGTTTTACACAGCTTCTTGAAGTAATAAGGATCAGTGAAATGTTTGGGGATTTTTACACCACTGATATCAATTTTGGTGGAGGTGGCAATTACAAATTTCTGATGTGTTCTATGTTGAGGAACTCAATTAAGGGGCAGAGGTGCAGTCACAAGTAGCAAGGCACTGCTCAGCTGCTTCAGGAAAACTACCCTCTTGCCTCTGTGGTACCCAATGAGGATGATCACAATGGTCTCTGGAAGTGACGCTGACCTGCAGTTTTCTCACATGCTGACTAAAGGGTTTCTTGCTATGATTCAATAGCTTTTGGGGCACATCTTCAGCAGGATAAGATGTAGGCATTTTGCAAAGTTTAACCCATTGGGTAGCACCATTCTCATCACCACAACTGGCTTTGTGACAGTAGCAAGAACTTCCTCCTTTTTCTTGTCAATCCTGGATTTAGCTGCTGAATACCTTCTCTTGTAAATGGCCTTTCAGAAATACATAGCCAATCAGATATCTACCAATTCTTCCGACTAGAACAGGGTTTCGGCTACTATGGGGCTTCCCCTTCTTAGGCATCTTGGCCTTGAGGTTACCCTTCTTAACCTTGCCACCAGCATCAGTCTTCTTGGCTTCAGGTTTCTTCTCCTTAGTATTGGCTTCTCAGCTTTTCCACCCACCATCTTGTAAGATGGCAAAGGGGCCCTGCCCATTTTTTAAATTAAAAAAATTTTTTGTGTTGAGTTATATGAATTCTTTATATATTTTGGACATTAGTCCCTTTTCAGAGGTATCATTTACAAACATCTCCCATTCGGCTGGCTGTCTTTTCTTTTTTTTTAAATCCTAACCTGAGAATACATTTATTGATTTGAGTAAGAGAGAAAAGGGAGTAGGGAAAGGGGGAGAGAGAGACACATCAATTGCTTGCCTCCCATACACACCCTGACTGGAGATCGGACCCACAATCTTTTCTTGGTATATGAGACAACACTCCAACCTACTAAGCCACCTGGCCAAGGCTGTCTTTTCATTTTGTTTATAGTTACTTTTACTGTACAGAAGCTTCTTATTTTGATGTACTTCCATTTATTTTTGCTTTTACTTCCCCTGCCTTTGGGATAAAGTTCACAAAAGCCTCTCTGAGATCAAGGTCCTTAAGTTTAGCACCTATGTTTTCTTCTACGTATTTTATCATTTCAGGCCTTTTAGTAAGTCTTTAATCCATTTTTAAGTTTTTCTGTGTACGGTGTCAATTAGCAGTCTAGCTTCATTCTTTTGTATGTGGCTATCCAATTTTCCCAATACCATTAAAGAGGCTTTACCTTCTCCATTGTATGGTTTTGGCTCAATACCATACTGTTTTGATCACTTTAGCTCTGTAGTATAATTTGAAATCAAGGTCCGTGATACCTCTGATTTTGTTTTTTTCTCAGGATGACTTTGGCTATTTGGGGGTCCTTCATGATTCCATATAATTTTGGTATTTTAAATTTTAATAATATTTTACTTAACATAGTACTATAATTTTTTTTCAAATTTGATTTTTTTGGTTCTATTTCTTTGAAAAATACCATTGGGATTTAATGGGGATTAGATTAAATCTGTACATTGCTTTACATAATATGGCCATTTTGACTATGTCCATTCTTCCAATCCATGAACATAGAATATATTTCCATGTCTTTTTGTCTTCTTCAATTGTGCACAACAGTGTCTTGTAGTTTTCAGTGAATATAGGTCCTTCACTTCCTTTGTTACCTTTATTCACCTGTATTTTACCCTTTTTATTGCAACTGTCTTCATTTCTTTTTCTCATATATTTCATGATTAGTATATAGGACAAAAATCTTTCTTAAAAAAGAGTATTTGCCACCCTGGCCAGGTGGTTTGAGTTGGTTGGAGTATCATCCCATATACCAAAAGGTTGCAGGTTCAATTCCTGTTCAGGGCACATACCTAGGCTGCAGGATCAATCCGGGCTGGGGCCACACATGGGAGGCAACCAATCAATGTTTCTCTCCCACATTAATATCTCACTCTCTCTTTAAAAAACTTCAATAAACATATCCTCAGGTGAGTATTATAAAAAGAAAAAAGTGGTTTTTTGTCTAGCTGGATTCTTTAGAGGTGACTTTCAAAGCTACAGATATAAAAAGATGGACAAAACTCTCTGGATCTCCATACTACTCTCCCCACTCCCACCCTGTTTTCCAACAGAGCAGCTCTGCCTTTGTTTATATGATACTCTACATAAACTTTTTTATAAAGTTCCACTGTTGAATCTTTAAACTATTGCCTTAAAGTACCTACCAAAAGAGAGAATAAAGCATGTCTTTTCTAGACCATACAACTTTTTCACTGCCTTCAAATGAATGACTATAAATCTTAGCTACTGCATAGCAGAAAAAAATTTCACTCCAGTGTAATCCCCCTTTATCATTTTGGTCTAATTTTTATTGTCACCAAACTTACTACATTAGTATAACATTCACATAATTAAAAAAGCCACAAATACTATATAAAAGAATATTTTTGTTTTGTATACTCATAAATTATATAGAGTTATTACTATTTATGATTTTTGGCTGCTATTTGACTTTGGAGTAGACAGAACTTCAAACCCAAAAAGGTACTTACAGAAGGTTTAAACAGCTTTTTGTCAGAAAGAAAGGCTTCTCGAAACACTTTTATGATCATATTTAGTTCCCGCAGATACTGTCTCTCTTCTGCAATTTCAGTTCTGATGAGGTCATAATAGTTTAATTCACCTGAAGAACTAGGTTCATCTTCACAGAGAGAAACCAAACCTATGTCATCCTGATCAAACATGTCCATTAAAACCTGAGAAATAAGTCAATAATGCATAATTTATTTTCCTTACTTTTACCAAGCCATTTCAAAGTACTTGCCATTAAACATACTAAACAATAAGAACTGTGTGTATTACAGGTTAATATATATGAAAAAAATTCAAAACAAGGGAAATATGAAAAGTTGATGTGGAAAAAGAATAAGATAAAAGAAAAGAAAAAGAATAAGATTTCTGGAATAAGATAAACCTAATAGCGAAATACGTGTGTGTGTGTATACGTGTGTGAGATACACACACACACACAATAGGAAAAAGAGAATAGCTTTGGAGAACAATCCAAGCCAAAATTCTAGTTCGACTATTTATTCACCTGTGATTACAGATGATTATTCTTTTAAAAGTCAGATTCCTATATATAACATGGAATGGACAAAAGAATCCAATGAGGTAGTATACATAAAATGCACACTACTATGTCTGCCAAATAGCAGATGTTCAAAATGGTAGTTCCCTGCCCTACCTATCAAGATGGTTTTATGCACTCAGATGAGTTCAAGGAAGAAAAATATGAAATGACACAATACTATAGTACAAGCACATGATAGATTAAAAGTGCAATACTTTTCTGAAGCTTACTTACTATATGAACAACTGCCATTAAAATTATTTGTTAAAACCAAGCAACCCACAGATGCTTAAATTGCTATAGCAACAATTTCCCTTTTTCAGAAAATAGTAAAGATTCTAGTATGGGCGTAAGTCAAACAACAGGCAACAACCAGTTGTAAATAAAAAGCAATATGAAAAAGGTAAAACCTTTTTAATTATGAAAACCATAGTTTTCGTAATTAAACATAGTTAATAAAGAAAAATTGTAACTACATAATTATACATTCAAGACTGACTGAAAACTACTTTCTTCGAGTTCAGGGAAACAAAGGCATAATCCCAAAAAGGAAGCTCCAAAAGAAAACAACTTCAAAGAGACAAGAGGAAATTCTGACAACACACCATAAAATAATCATTCATTCTGAAATTGTTCCTATTTAATGATCACCAGAAACTGTGACAGTTGATAAAATATAGCAATTAACAAAATAAATACTGCCCTTCTGATCTTGTTGAATCTAACTCAGAAATATTTAAATGTGGTCAGTTACATCTACTATACTTCCTCCTGTGTGAGCTCAACCTCTTAGATGATTTCCAATTATTATCTCAATGATAATGACTCCTTAAGTGTTTATCTCTAGCCTCGGCATCTCTCTGGACTCTAGACAAGTATCATAAAAGACTTGCTACTTATCTCCCTATTTGACTGAACCTATATAGGTATTCTTTACCTCACAATCACTAATAACAACATCATCTACTTGATTGTCATAACTAGAAAACTTGTCATTACTGTAGACTTAACATTCCTCCAACTTCTATATTAAATCAGTCCTCAACCTGTCAATTCAGAAATATTTCCTAAATCTGGTCAGTTTCTTGCATTCTCCATAATCTAGAATGTCTTCTCTTACTTCCTTTCCAAGTACCATATTTATTTATCTGACAAATACCTAGCCATTTTCATCACTCAGTTCAAGTATAATTTTCTTTGTATAGCTTTTCCCACTCTCTCTGGCTCCACTATCAGAATCTCTTCCACTGGCTTAGGTCCTCCAGTAGCAATCTTCTCTCTTTCTGGTATAAACACTTGTACTGAAATTTCTAAGGATAAGGACCATGATTTCATCTTTAAAACCACAGAATTTGACAGACAATAAGTATACAAAAGATATTCACTTAAAAAGCACACATGTATTGTACATGTTTGTGAACTATTAAGACTTGTAAAGGAGACTAAACTGCAGATGAGTTAAGGATCAAAAAAATATTAGAACAATAAAAAGATTTTTTTTGGTCATGTTCAAAGAAGTAGGGCCAGTTTTTGGAACAGATAGATTAATATTATTACTGTGAAAGAAAAAACCACAGAACTCAACTCCTATTACATCTGGGCCTGGAGAAATAAACTTCAGAGTAGCTCTGTGCTATCTTATTTTCTTATCTTTCTTAGATTCTCTTGTCTTTCTTAGACATCAATTTTCCTCTTAAGCACATATGTCTATTTTTCTAATCCAAATATTAATTTCCTTAATAGTGACAATTATAGTAGGGGTTGAGTTATACAATTCTTTCCTGTGATCATGTATTCTAAGCAAACTTTGATGTGCCAGAATACCTCATATAGTCAAATGTTGCTTTTATTTTTAAACATAAAGAAAAAAGGTTAATTCTCAAGTTCCCTGTCTGGCAAATTATATGACCTTGCATGGTAATTTATATAGATCCCTAGAAATTATGTATTCAAATAGTTTACTAAACAAGATGGGTTGTAAGCTCTTGAACTAGAGATCATTAGAAATCAGTTTCGTTTAATGAAGATCACACCATGTCATACTAATCTCATTATTCCGTTGACATGACTAGACTCAGAAATAAAGTCATCTTAATTTTAAGCCAAGCATATGATGGTCTCTTACAACAAACTTGGGATCATGGTAGAAAGAGAGAGGCAAATTATAGCCCATAGACCATATTGCACCCACCACAGTAGTTTTACTAGAACACAGCCCATACCCATTTGTTTATGGTGCTGTGAAGGCAAAGATGAGTAGATGCAATAGAGACTAAAATATTTACCCTCTGATTCTTTATAGATAAAGTTTGTTGACCACTGAATTTGACAAAAGGCAAAACAGTAGCTGACCAAAAGGTGGCAATTTTTAAAAAAGTGGTAATTTATTCCTAGAAGCATGCCTCTAATAACATGAAAAATTTCATTTCTCATAGACTGTTTTTTCAATATTTTTAAAAATTCCAAGTAAAACTATTTCTCCCATTTGCATACATTTTAAAAAGCTGGGAAGGATATTGAAAATGCTGAATGACAAAATTAGGTATTTTGTATCTCGATATGTTGATGCATAGTCTCAATAACAGTATGAAATGCTCGAGGGACAAATTTGAGTTCAAACTTACATAAAAAAATCAACAGCAGTTGTAAGAAATCAAAGACATAGCATAATCACATGTGAAAAGTCCTAGGGAGCTTAGACATCTGCAAACTCAGTAAGTAAGCAGAGTGACATGGGTGTCCTCACCCCCCAAAATGCTGAAATTATAAATTAACAACATAGAATAAAGGAAGGCATTTCACTGTAATCTGTGTTGGCCAAACCAAATCCAGACTTTTATCTTTAGTTTTAGAAATTATAGGCTAAGAGTAAAATAATAGTGGGATGTAAAAATCATGTCACATGAAGACTATTTTTTAAAGTCTCAAAAGGTAAAGATTTAGTACCTAAAAATACTTCAAATAACTTATTCTGAAAAATAGTTTGGTCTTATTTAATGTAATTTAGGAGAAAGAATTAGAATTAATGAATAAAAGTTAACAGAAGCCCTGGCTGGTGTGGCTCAGTGGATTGAGTGCCAGCCTGTAAACCAAAGAGTTGCCAGTTCGATTCCCAGTCAGGGCACATGCCTGGGTTGCAGGGCAGAACCCCAGTGGGGGAGTGCATGAGAAGCAAGCACACACTGATGTTTCTCTCTTTTCCCCTCTCTCTAAAAATAAATAAATAAATAAAATCTTTAAAAACAAAACTGAGAAATCTACTTAAACTTTGTATGAGAAAGACATATCAACTTATTAGGATTTTATAAAAATGGATGAACAACGCTTAAGAAATGAGTTTGCCAGTGCCCAAACAGAAGCTATGTGATGAACTGTCAGTTTATTGTGAGGATTTAGCCTCTTATAAATTATGAAACTGTAATTATTTAGAATTTAATTGCTTTTACCTTTAAAAAGAGTCATGGAAAAGGTGAACCTCAAACATGGTATAAAGTCTTTCCTTCCCAAAGTTCCTCAATAATTCTGTCCAAGGCTAATGGGCAGGGGAGGAGGAAATGGAGCAAATAAGGTAAGACTCCCTGTAAGATGGGGGTGGGGAAAACCTAGGGTGGTCCATCTCAGGGTGGCAGACTCTGAATGGAGTACGGAGGGTGTCTGTAGAGAAAGGCACACCTAACACAGGAGGTTAGAGATCAGTTGGGGTAAAGAAATTATCCACATGACAAGGTGGCTTGATGAAGGGTGCTAGAGAAGGTGGTCCAAAGCAGAAGCCCAACACAGTATTATCAGAGCTTGAGTGAGGGAGTAAGGAAAGTGTATATAAAAGGAAGAAAGGTTTCCAAGTCATAATGAGGCTAAGGAGGGTGCCTACGCAAGTAGAAAAGAGGCCTGCCAGGAGGTTGGTTACACAGGAGAATTGATCAAATAGAAAAATATATTAAGAAAAATGGGCCCTGACCAGTGTGGTTTAGTTGGCTGGGCATCATCAGGGAAAGTGAAAGGTCATGGTTCAATTCCCAGTTGGAGTACATGCCTGGGTTGTGGGTTCAGTCCTTGGTCAGGGTGCCTATGAGAGAACTGACCAATGTTTCTCTCTTATAACCATGTTTCTCTCCCTCTTTTTCTCCCTCCCTTCTCTCTTTAATCTCAGATAAGGTCAAATTCAAGGAGTTCATCATCACCAAGCCCTTATTATATGAAATGTTAAAGGGACTTGTCTAAGAAAAAGAAGATAAAAAATGTGACAGTGAAAAGACAGCAAACTCACAGCTATTAAGAACCACACCTAAAACAAAAGCAAACTAAGCGAACAGCTAGAACAGGAACAGAACCACGGAAATGGAGATCATATGGAGGGTTAGCAACAGGGGAGTGGAAGGAGGAGAGAGGGGGAAAAGGTACAGAGAATAAGTAGCATAGACAGTGGGTAGAAAATAGACAGGGGGAGGGCAAGAATAGTGTGGGAAATGTAGAAGCTAAAGAACTTATCACACATGAACATGAACTAAGGGGGGGAATGTGAGTGGGAGGGGTGTGCAGGGTGGAGGGGAATGATGGGGGAGAAATGGGACAACTGTAATAGCATAATCAATAAAATATATTAAAAATAAATAAATAAATAATAAAATCTTTAAAAAGGCAAAAAGAAAAATGGGAGCCAGATTTCTCCCTTTCAGAGAAGGAAACTACAAATATGAAAAAGGGGAGGCTAAAATAAACCTATGACATTGGATCTGGTTTGGAGAGATCTGTGACCCAATAATAAATATATATGTGTATGCATATAAAATATATACACACAAATATACACGTTTTCCCTAAGTCTGGCCTCTAAGAGAGCAGAGCAATGATGCTCAAATAGCAATAAGCTCATCTAGCACCCAGATCTTGGTTTCTAAATACCACTTGCCTCTAAAAAGAATCAGGATATCTTAGAAAACAACCAATTCCAATTCCAGGCTTGAGCAGTAAGTAAAAAATAAGTTGAACCTAGTCTTGTATCAAAAGAAAGTGCTTGGCCCTAGTTGGTATGGCTCAGTGGGTAGAGCGCCAGCCTACAAACTAAAGGGTCGCTGGTCTGATTCCCAGTTTGATTTTCAGGCACATGTCTGGGTTGTGGGCTAGGTCCCCAGTAGGGGCGTGTGAGAGGCAAGCACACATTGTTGTTTCTCTCCCTCTCTTTCCCCCTTCTTCTCACTCTAAAAAATTAAATAAATAAAATACTTAAAAAAAAAACAATAAACAAACGAGAGTCCTGAAAGAATGATAGGGACGGAGAGGCCAACTTGAAAAAGCTCCCACTGGCCTAATCTGGGACAATTTGAGTATTTAAATAACAAAGTAATAGATTAGGGCCCACTGAATAAAGTAAGAATCCATGAGTCCACATTAAAATAAACAAATGAACAAACTTAAAGTGAGATGAGGAACAAGGTATTTACAGCCTCAAAATATTCCACAAAATACTTATTTGTAATTACAGAAGAGAAAAGAGTACTTCAAAAGAGAGAAGCCTAACAGACAACCCCTTAATCAAGTGATTAAAGTGAACATCACCAGTAATGGAAACAATGAAATTGTGGTGCCATGTGAGAAAATACAATGAGAAGAACACAGCACCGCTTCTATGATATTCCTACCATAGATCCATAACCTGAATCTAATCCATAAGAAACATAAAAAAAAACCCCAAAGGATATTTTTTAAAAATAACTTGTGTAATACTAAAAACTGTCAAAGTAGTGAAAGCTAAGGGAAAAATGAGGAACTGTTTCAGACTGAAGAAAGAGAAAGAGAAAAACATTCATGACAACTAAATGCAATACATGATTTTAGACTAGATCATTTTGTTATAAAGCACATCATGGGACAATTGGCAAAACTTGAATGGGATATGAGAATTAAATGCTATAATGCATCAACATAAATCTCCTGGATTTTAACTGCCATACTACTGTTATGTGGGAAAACATTTTTGTCTGTAGGACACTAAACTATGTTGGCAAATCACTCTTAAGTGGTTCAAGGCACAGGCAATTTTACTAAAAGCCTGAGATAAAAACAAAAACAAAATTATGGTAACCATAATTTTAGAAGTCAAAACAGAAATAAGAGAATTTCTACTATGAAATTAATCATTTTTTGAGACTATGGCACGTACAATGGCTCTCAATCATAACTGCTTATCAGAATCACCTGGTTTACTTTCAAAAAATTTGAAAATACTGAGGCTTGGAGGCCCAATCCAGGCTAAGTAAATTAGAATTTTGGGGGTGAGATACATCAGGATTCTTCAAAAGCTTTCTGGTAATTCTGATGTACAGTTGAAGCACAACCGCTGGGCTGTGCCAGATCCTGAGGGTTATTCACCCTCAGAGGTCTTGTTTAGGTGGTATCTTTGTGAAGTATCCCCGGTCATCCCTACACCTCTGACTTACCTGCTTAATAGTTTTAATTACATCA
This sequence comes from Glossophaga mutica, assembly GCA_039655065.1. NCBI lineage: Eukaryota > Metazoa > Chordata > Mammalia > Chiroptera > Phyllostomidae > Glossophaga > Glossophaga mutica. The sequence continues at coordinate 40,868,213 of CM077303.1, read as the reverse complement.
TGCTACAATTAGTCGTTTACATTATTTTTATTAACCACTAAAATAAATTTCTTTTAACATAGTGTTTGCTGACTTGTTCACTGTTATATCTTCAATGCTCAGAACAGTGACTAGCCCATAACAGGTACTCAAAAATACTGATTTAAGAAGTAAGAAAAAAGGAAGGAAAGTAAAAAAGAAAGAAAAGGAAGAGGGGAAAAATATTCAATTTCTTTCCTTAGTAGCTTACAGGCAGGAAAAAAGAAGATAAGTGCAACAGATTATCAAAAGGCAGTAACTTTGGCATTGCATAGTCTTCTTCTGTCTTCCCTCACCCCACTAAACTATTCTATGAAACCCAAGTATGTTTTTCAAAATTACTTCTTAAACTTAAAAGTATCTGAATACTCTATACATATTCTCTTTCTAAAAATATAAAACTCAAATAAATAAATAAAGACAAACTCAAACTACTTTTCTTGAACTGGTTTGAGGTTCTCCATGTTCTTTCCTGTACGTAAAAGATTCTTGTTGGAAAAAAATAGAGATTCTCATCCTGTCACATGATGAAAAAATCTGGAAATATCGTGGTTAGTTTGTAAAGTCAGCATTGTTCTGTCTTTCAAAACCAATATTTATAAAAATTACTAATATAATCATAAAAGAGGGAGGTAGACATAGTATATAGTCACTATTATTCAAGTTAAGTTTAAATATCTTTTAACACTTACCTTATCTGCACACATTGACACTTTAATATCCTGCTGAGATATTTCATAATGTCGAATATTAAAAACATAATTACCAGCTAATTTCAAAATATCAGCTGAGATATACTCTAGTACAGCCACAATATATAAGGACACATGGTAGTCCACTTTGTACCCTAAAACTTCCTGTGGAAAGAAATAAACAATTTAATTCTTTAAAAAATGGCACTATCAAGTACCAGTTGAACACTTAAAATTTCATTTAACATTCTCACTTATAAAGAACTTTCTAGAAACCAAATGTCAAAACTTACAGGTACCATAAGATATAAAATGAGTTACAGGACCCAGTACCAGGGGCTTTCTGCAAAAAGAGACACCCCAATCTACCAAATATGCTTTTAGTATCAAACTAAAAGAGACAGTTCATTCTAAGAGGAAATCTTGAGCTGGACTTTACCGAAAACCTCTTAATTAATACATTATCCAAAACCCATTTGACAAGTATCTGCTACCTTCAAAAGGACCTTGATTTAACCAAAATCCCCAAATTACAATGGTTTCTATTGAGAAGATATGTGTATAGGGAAGGGAGAGACTTAAAATAGTTACCAAGGGGTATTCAAATCTATGTACACCAAGTATTTTCTATAGACTAAATAATATTCCCTAGTCTACTTTCCAATGGTATATACAAATACCTGTGGTAAATACAAATTAATTTAAAAACAATTCTTAAATCACAGTATTTGATATTGTTTTTTTCAAGTAATTTTTATTTATTTTTAACTATACTTTTCCATGACCATTTATCCTCCCTATGCCCTCTGCCACCTCTACCCACTCTCCTTCCCCTCGCTATGCATTTTCTGAATCAACAAAAGGCTGAAAATCCATAAGGGGTAGTCGTCATCAGAAGATGCCACAAAGATGCATTACTGCTTATTATTAACTTTTAATATTATTTGAAAGGCAATCTGATTTTATCAGAGTATACTTATTTTCATTTTGTACACATCGTAAGAAATATATATGTATAAGTACAAATATAAACAACCCAAGTGCACATATACAATAGTACAGACCATACTATATATACACCAATACTATAGGTAAGTATTATTTGTTATAAAGAACTGCCCTAATGTTTAATTTTTTTATTACCTTCAGTGAAGGATGGATTTTGTCCACAGGCAATAAGAGAGGATTTCTTCGTTTTCGTTTCTCTATGGCCGACTGTGCATCGGCTATAGCCCATTTATCAATTGGATGAGGAAAAGTCTTTTGAACTCGTTCCTGTTCAGATCATAGCAGTACTATTGTTAATAGAAGTGCTCTAAGTAGAAAATTCATATAACTTTACCACCATTCTTAATGGTAGCAGATAATAGTAACATAAAGTTTTGATTCCTGTAATAAATAAAATTTAAAAAAACCAATGGGATTATCAAGATTCTTCAACATAATTCCCATGGGTAAATAAAAAGATAAAATTTAAACAGAAAGCTTTAAATATAATCATAATTAAAATGAAACAGATTTTAAAAATTAATAATGTTAGGAAAGATTAAAGCTAGCATAAAATACTGTATCAGTGATTTTACAGTAAGATTTCTAGGGTTAAAATTCTTTACCAGCAAAAGTTAATCATTACTAACAATTATTATGCAGTCACTCTCCTTTTGCTAATCTTGAAGCTTCAAATATAGAGAAGAATTTTAAAAAGAAGACAGATCATGTACCTCTTAGAGGATCAAGCTGTGGCAGAGCTTACAATGAAGGAAATGCAACTCTTGGCAAAAAAAAATCCAAGCCTTTCAAATTATGATTTATGATTCATCTAACCTTAAACTGAACCAGTAATTGGCATGAATAAGGGAAGTAATTGTAAGTGAATCAAATCCCAATTGAGCAGAATTTCTTATTTTTTAAATTATATTCAGCTTTGAGATTATTTAGCTACTGAAAAGTATGCTTTTATTATATTTATTTAAGGACCAATTCCTACAGCAGAGAATAGGAAAACAAATACGTTAATTCCCAGAGTCTCTAAAACTCATAATAGTTCAATTACTCCAAATTAAGATTTTCCTTCATACAGGAAGTTGTTGCCTTATTATAGAAACAATTTTCAAAAGAAGGTAAGATAAGCAGTCTAGTGCAAAAGTTAATTTCAAAAAGCTATAATGACAGATACTACTAAAAATCTAAAAATACTCCCATGTTACTGAACCAAAACAGTATTTTAGCAATGCATCACACATGATCTTTTAGTGGTGTGTGTGTAAGATTTATACTAGTCTTTTATTGAGGCAATATTTACATACAGCAAAACACACAGATCTGAAGTATACAACTCACTGAATTTTGGAAAATGCTTTACTAATCAAGATATAGAATATTCCACCCCTCAAAGGCAACCACCCACCATCTTGATTTCTATAACCATTAATTTTAGCTGTTTCTGAATTTCATCTAAATGGTATCATACAATATGTATCCCTAGAGTCTGGATTTTTTGCTCTACGTCATGTCAGTGAATTGTAGGTATGTTACTGCACATATCAATAGTTCATTCTTTTATTTTATTATGAGTAGCATTCTATTTTATAAATCTACCACAGTTTGTTTACCCACTTTCTTGTTAATAAAAATTTGGATTGTTTCTAATTTTTGGCTATCATGAATAAAACTACTTTGATATTCATGTAAAAGTCTTTTTGTGAACACAATTTTCATTTATTTAGGGCTAAATACCTAGGAGTAAAATTGCTGGGTCATAAGCTAGGTACATATTTAACTTTATAAGGAACTGCCAACAATTTTCCAAAGTATTTATACAATTTCTACTCCCATTATCAGTATAAATAGTTCTAGTTGCTCTACATCTCATTAACATTTGGTTTTATCAGTCTTTAATTTCATCTCTTTTAGGAAATAGTATCTCATTGTGGTTTTAATTTCTATTTTGTTGATGAGCTTAAATATCTTTTCTTTTTCCTAAATAAACATTTAATTTCTTTTTGTTGTTAGCTTAAACATCTTTGCACATGTTTGTTGGCCATTAGTAGATCTTCTTTTATTAAATGTCTATTCAAGACTTTTGCCCCTTTGGGATAAAAGTAGGATACCTTTCTATTATTGATTTGTAAGAGTCTTAACATAATCTGTATACAAATTCTTTGTAAGGAATTGCAAACATTTTCTCCCAGTCTATGACTTACATGTTTTTTTCCTCATCAATTTTATTCTTTAATACTTACTGTCTTTGAGTCCTCTATAAAAAATACTTGCTTAACCTCGGGTTATGAACATATTCTGCATTTTTTTCTAGAAAATTTATAGTTTAAGACCATGATACATCATGAATTAATTTTTTTTTTTAAATCATTTATATTTTGCTTTTTAGTATTCTATTTTTTTTTTTAAAGATTTTTTATTTATTTATTTATCTTCAGAGGGGAAGGATAGGAGAGAGGAAGAGGGAGAGAAATATCAATGTACGGTTGCCTCTTGTGTGTCCCCTGCTGGGAACTGGCCTGCAACCCAGGCATGTGCCCTGACTGGGAATCGAACCGCGATCTTCTGGTTCGCAGGCCCGTGCTCAATCCACTGAGCTACACCAGCCAGGGCACATCATGAATTAATTTTTGTGTGAGATAGGTTTCAAGGGTTTTCTGCCCAATAAATTCATCCAGTTGTTCTAGCACTTTTTTTTGCTGATAAACTTTCCTTTCCCCATTGAATTGTCCTGATGTTTGTTCAAAATGAACTGACCATATAATCCACATATGATTTCAATGGCATTAGTTTCCACAATAATTAACAATGATATATATTTGGATTCAAAAATTAATTTGTACAGTTGTTCAGTATGTTTTTGAAATAATGAAATAGTTTTACCTCCACATCTTGAACAGTCCTTGGTTGGGCCATGCATAATTTATTAAGTAGCTGAAAAATCAGTTCTTCAATATAATAGAGAGATTCTTCATTAGCTGACAGATTGGGATGTACTTGCTCCTGAACCTTTAAAAACAAAGGTCTTGGTTAACATACAGGCAAAGTAATATTTATTGAATAGAAGTCAGAGAATCATATCTATATAATTTACTAGCATGGTATACTCAAATAGAGACATAAATCACAAAAATAAAAAAATACCTGTATTTGGTGGCTTTTGTAAACTTTTCTTATCCTGCAGAGCAGTGATTCTTAAGCCTTCTGGGATCATATGAAAATTTATTGTTCTCCTCCTTACCACTAAAAAGATCGTATACACATACAATATTCTATATAATTTCAAAGGAATCACAAATACCCTGAAGTTAACTAATATATCTACTAAAAGTCCCTGAACACTAGCTCAGAAATCCCAGCAACAGAGGTATCTCCAAATAACCATAACACTTTACAAATTATGGACCTGGTCTGTGAGGTAAATACTAGTCTACTTTCTTTTACAATGGTATACACTCCTTCCTTATTGTCACCACATAGCTTTGCTGAGCTGTTTTGTTGTTAGATATCACTCTTTTTTTTGCCCTTTAATAACTTTTTATTTTTCAATTATAGTTGATGTACATTATATTAGTTTCAGATGTACAATTCTGTGATTAGACATTTATATAACTTGTGAAGTGATCATCCTGATAAAACTACTACCCATCTGACACCATACATAGTTATTACAATATTAGTGACTATATTCCCTATGCTGTACTTTATTTCCCCAGGATTATTTTTTACTACCAATTTGTACTTCTTAATTCCTTCACCTTTTTCTCCCATCCTCCCAACTATCCTCTAATCTTGCATCTGTCAAAACTTCCTCTGTATCTAGAGTCTGTTTCTCGTCTTCTTGTTCATTTATTTTATTTTTTAAATTCTATATATAAGTGAAATCATATGGCATTTTTCTTTCTCTGACTTATTTCACTGCACAATATCCTCTAGGTTCATCCATGTTGTTGCAAACGGCAAGATTCCATTCTTTTTTATACAGCTGAATCATATTTCATTGTATACATGCATCACTTCTTTATCCATTCATCTAGTGAGGGACACTCAGGTTGCTTCCATGTCTTGGCTATTGTACATAATACTGAGTTTCTTCGGATAAATACCAAGAAGTGGAATTGCTGGGTCCTTTGTTGTCTGTTAGTCTTTGCTTTAAAGTCTATTTTGTCTGGCATTACTATTGCACTTCTAGTTTTGCATTGTTTTGTTTCGTTTCCATTTTCATGAGATACCTTTTCCTATCCCTTTACTTTGTCTGTGTGTCTTTTGATCTGAAGTCTCTTGTAGGCAGCATATCTAAGGGTCTTGTTTTGTTATCCATTCAGCCACCCTATGTCTGATTGGAGCATTTAATATTTATATTTAAAGTAATTGTTGGTAGGCATATAGTTATTGCCAATTGTTATTCATATTTTTATTATTTTTCTTCTTCCTCTTAAAAAAGACCCTTTAACATTTCTTGTAATAGTGGTTTGATGGATGACCTCCTTTAGCTTTTTCTGGTCTGGGACACTCCTTATCTGTCCTTTGATTCTAAATGATAGCTTTGCTGAGTAGAGTAATCCTGGTTATAAGTCTTTTCATCACTTTGAATATTTCGTGCCAATCCCTTCTTGCCTGCAAAGTTTCTGTTGAGAAATAAGCTGACAGTCTTATGGGAACTCCATTGTAAGTAACTAACTGTTTTTCTCTTGCTGCTTTTAATATTCTTTGTTTTTAATCTTCGGTATTTTAATGATGATATGTCTTGACATGGGCCCTCTTTGGTTTCATCTTGTTTGGGACTCTCTGTGCTTCTTACATTTATATTTCTATTTCTTTCACCAGGTTAGGAAATTTTTCAGTCATTATTTTTTCAAGTAAGTTTTCAATTCCTTACTCTCTCCTCTTCTTCTGGCACTCCCATGATGCGAATGTTAGTATGCTTCAATTGTCCCAGACTCCTTAAATTATTTTAATTTTTTAAATTCTCTTTTCTTTTTGCTGTTCTGATTGTTTTCTGTTTTATTTTCCAAATTGATGATATGACCCTCTGTTTTGTCTACTCTACTGTTGACTCCCTGCACTATGTTCTTCATTTCTATCTGGTTCTATTATATGCTCTATCTCCATTTTTAAGTTTTCTATCCCTTTGTTGAAGTTCTCACTAAATTCATCTACTCTTCCCCTAAGTGTATTGAGAATCCTTGTGTTTTGAACTCTACATCTGTTAGATTGGTTGTCTTCGTTTTATTTAGTTTTTTTTCTGAAGTTGTGTTCTGTTCTTTCATTTGGAACATGTTTGTCTCCTGATTTTGGCTGCCTGCGTTTGTTTCTATGTATTAGGTACAGCTGCTACATCTCCCAGTCTTGCTAGAGTAGCCTTATATAGTAGGTGTCCTATATGTCCCAGTGGTACAGCCTCCCCAGTCACCAAAGTTGTGGGGCTGTGTACACCCTCCTGTTGTAGTTGAGCCTTGATTACTGTGGCAGGTCAATGGGAGGGATTTACCCACAGGCCAATTGGCTGTATGTACTGGCTGCAACTACAGAGAAGGAACTGAGATGCAAGGCCATCCTCATGGAGCAAGACCCACTTCAGCAATGAGTTCATCCCTTGAGTATGTCCCTCATGGAAGTGGTTGGGTAATGCTCTGACGTGGTCTGAAGTTGTCCACCCAGTCTGCTGGCTCTGGGTCCTCCAGGGAGGTGCAGACCAACATCAGCCACTGCCTGTTGCTTGCCTGGGCCCTGCATGGGGCCACCCATCATGAGCTACAAAGGAATTTAGATGGCCGCTACTTGTGCTGGGCGTGGAGGAGAGGACAAGCTGAGAAATGAGGCTGACTGCTGCTAGTGCTGGGCATGGGGCAACTTAGCAAGAGGTACAAGGCACAGTGTGGCCAGATGCTGCTTCTTTGGGGTTTGTGAACCTTTGAGAGATTTTAGGCAAGTCCAAAGCATGAGCCAAGACAGGCCATTTGTATGGAAAAGCCACTGAAAACAGCTTGGTATGGATGGAGTATCAGGGAATTGCTGGGTGAACAGTATTAGCCAGATTGATGGAGATTCACATATGGTGCCTGCCTGCTGATTCTTTGGGGGGAGGGCTCAGAGAAGAACAATGGCCTCTGCCACCACTTCTGGCTGGGAGAAAGCTACCTCTCCAACTCTCACCCCAAAGCCAGATAATTCAGTTCCTCCCCACATGTCCCTGGTACTTTTTAAATTATTGTCCCAATGCTGGCACTTAAAGAGAGTAAGTCCTAGGAGGAACACCTGGTATTCCAACAGCCTTCATCTCACTTAGCCACAATCCCCACAGGTTTTCACAACCAGAAGTTATGGGGACTTCTCTTCCCAGCACTGGAATCCTGGGCTGTTTAAGAGGCCTCATGTGTGGCTGGGACTTCTTGATCCTCAGGAAGGACCTGTGTAGCAGAGCTATCCCTCCTGATTTTTAACTACCACACGTAGGTATGGGACTAGTCCATTCTACATCACTGCCCCTCATACCAGTCTCAACCTGGCTTCCTTATATCTTTAGTTACAGAGCTTCCATTCAACTAGATTTCAGGCAGTTCTGAATAATAGTTATTTTGAAGTTTAGTTGTAATTGTGATGTGGTTGCAGGAGGATGCGAGTACCCCATTTACCTACTCTACTATTTTGACCACAGACCTGTTGTTAAATTACTCAAAGTTAGAACCTAGTTTTGTCCTAAAAAGTAATCCAGTCAAACTGGATATGAAGAATAATATGGTAAAACATAGTGGCTAGTGTATAGTAGATGTCATGTAAGTATTTGTTTTAAGAATAATTGAGAAAAGTACTACTGTAACCTTATGCCATGGTATTAGAAGGATACAAGTGCCATTTACATAAAAATTAATAAAAAATTTAAAGTCTTATAGTTATATTACTTAAAAACTCATTAAGTAATTAAAAACCTTCCCACAAAGAAAAGAGCATGAATTGGCCACTGCATCTAAATTCTCAAAATTTATCATAAAACTGCTCATTATAGCCTCTTGTATTTTGTAAGTCTGTAATATCTTTAGTAATGCCCCTTCTTTCACTCCTAATATTTGTGTGTTCATTCTTTTCTCAATAAGTCTCTCAGTGATTTATCAACTTTATTTTATTAAACTTTTCAAAAACCAACTTTTCGCTTTGTTGATTCTATTTTATGTTTACTGTATATTTCATTTATATCTGCTTCATCTTCGTATTTTCTTCTGCTTTTTATTTTTTCTAACTTTTTGAGACAAATACTTCATCTGTATTTTTCAACCTTTTTAAAATATATTTTATTGATTATGCTATTACAGTTGTCCCATTTCTCCCCCATCATTCCCCTCCACCCTGCACACCCCTCCCACCCACATTCCCCCCCTTTAGTTCATGTCCATGTGTCATAAGTTCTTTAGCTTCTACATTTCACACACTATTCTTGCCCTCCCCCTGTCTATTTTCTACCCACCATCTATGCTACTTATTCTCTGTACCTTTCCCACTCTCTCCTCCTCCCACTCCCCTGTTGCTAACCCTCCACATGATCTCCATTTCTGTGGTTCTGTTCCTGTTCTAGTTGTTTGCTTAGTTTGCTTTTGTTTTAGGTGTGGTTGTTACTATCTGTAAGTTTGCTGTCTTTTTACTGTCACATTTTTTATCTTCTTTTTCTTAGATAAGTCCCATTAACATTTCATATAATAAGGGCTTGGTGATGATGAACTCCTTGAACTTGACCTTATCTGAGAAGCACTTTATTTTCCCTTCCATTCTAAATGACAGCTTTGCTGGATAGAGCAATTTTGGATGTAGGTCCTTGCCTTTCATGACTTGGAATACTTCTTTCCAGCCCCTTCTTGCCTGGAAGGTCTCTTTTGAGAAATCAGCTGACAGTCTGATGGGAACTCCTTTGTAGGTGACTGTCCCCTTATCCCTTGCTGCTTCTAGAATTCTATCCTTCATTTGAATCTTGGCTAATGAATTCTGATGTGCCTTGGTGTGTTCCTCCTTGGGTCCAACTTCTTTGGGACTCTCTGAGCTTCCTGGATGTCCTGGTAGTCTATTTCCTTTGCCAGATTGGGGAAGGTCTCCTTTATTATTTGTTCAAATAAGTTTTCCACTTGTTGCTCTTCTTCTTCCCCTTCCGGTACCCCTATAATTCGGATGTTGGGACGTTTAAAGATGTCCTGGAGGTTCCTAAGCCTCTCCTCATTTTTTTGCATTCTTGTTTCTTCCTTGTTTTCTGTTTGGTTGTTTGTTTCTTCCTTCTGGTCCACTCCATTGATCTGAGTCCCAGTTTTCCTCCCATCTCTATTGTCAACCTTTCTTTTTTTATATGTATATTTTCTCTAAGAACTGCTTTTGTTAAAAAAAAAAAAAAAAACAGATTTTGTAGTCACCCATTTCAAAATAGTTTCTAATTTCCAGTATGGTTTCTTCTTTGACCTTTTAAATTTACAAGCATACTTCTTAATTTCTAAACATATGGGATTTTAATTATTTTATTTTTTCATAGCTCCAATTTTATTCTGTGACAACATGCTTGTATGTACAAAGAACTCATGGACAGATATAGAAGACACCAAAACAGATTTCTCTGGAGAGAAAGATCAGGGACTTGGGTAAACGACTCACATTTCACTGACTCTCCTGTAGTGTTTAAGTATTTTTAAAACCATGTGCATATGTTAAAAATAAAAAATAAATTGCTGAAGAGATATCAAAAGCAGCTTCTTCTTGTAGGACTTACGAACATAGTAGGTACAGTAGTGCCATAAAGCATTTTAATACTACTTTGGTCATAGAAAACTGTTGCTCAAAGTCCTTCTGTAGAACAAAAGTCTTTATTTGTCATCTTTCCCTTTTGTCTTTCTGTATACCATCTCTTGGAAAGTGACCAGAATGTTATTCTCTCTCTCTCTTCTTGGTTAAAGGATGCAAAGACTCTCCTCTCATCTGCACTGTAGATCTGGTTCTCTTTATGTAGTCATACAGCCGCCATTCTGTGATGCCTGTTACCACCCATAGCATACACTGAGAATTCAAATGTAGCAATCTCTTCACTTTTCAGCCCAATTTCACCTCTTTGTAGGATATGCTTTCCAATTTTTACATACTCAGCCAAAGCTGCACCTTCACCTGGGAGCAGAACATGGCCATAGCTCAAAGGTTTCTCACCTTGAGAGGTATGTATCTGCAATCTTTGAGTGCTCAGTCCAGATATCTTTTTGCAATTTCCCTTCAGAATCCTTATACCTTGAGCCACTGGGTTCTTTTTTAGTTTTCTTATTTTCTTGTCTCCCCGCCCCCCACCCCCATGTTTCTTTTTCTTCTCTTCATTCTTGGCTCTTTTTGGCTTTCTGTTTCCCATCATCAAAGCCAAAATCAGTATCAGAGTCTGAATTACTATTACTATTATTATTATACTTGCTATATATTCTGTTGGACTTTTTCTCTTTTTCTTCCTTTTTCTGTTTTGTTTTGTTTTGTTTTTGGAACAAAACAAAACTTTTTTTTTCCTTTTTTCTTTGGAGCTGGAATCTGAACTGCTGGTCTTCTGAGTGTTTTATCTCATTTTCAAATGAGTTGTGTTCATCAGAGTCCAGCTCTCAGGATACTTTGGAGACAGCCCCCACATCTCAGGAACTGCTGAGTCCCCCAAACCTTTCCTCTCTTTCAGCCTCCTCTGTTGGTAGCTCTCCTTCTACATCTCCTAGTCTTCCACCCACTGCTGGTGGGCTGCATAGTGGTGGTAATGGTAGCACTGTTCACACAGAAGATGGAATAAGATGAGAAGGTGTAGCTGCAGAGCCAGAGGGTAGGAATGAGGGCTCTCTGCAGACGCGGAGCGACTACTGGGATAAGATGCATGGGCCCACGCCATGGGAGCCTGAGGTCCTTACAGCTGGAGGAGTAACAGAACAGTTGCTCCTGAAAGAGCAGCATTGCCATCACAGTCTCCAGGAGTCTGGGGTATCCTCAGAAGAGCAGAACCTGGACACTGGTGGCATCATATAAGGGATTTTTAAAAGTTATCTTTTAACCCTGCCCAGCGTGGCTCAGTTGGTTGGAGCTTGATCATAAATGGAAAGGTTGATTCCTGGTCAGGGCACAGGTGGATGTTGCAGGTTTGGTCCCAGGTCCAGTACATACGAAAGGCAACCAACCTATGCTTCTCTTCTTCTCTCTCTCCCTCCCTTCCCCTCTCTTTAAAATCAATAAGCATGATCTTGCATGAGGCTTAAAAAAGTTATCTTTTTGAAAACTGATTTCTGGAATGATATCACTGTGGTCAGAAAAGATACTTTCTTATTTTAATTTTTAGTATGTGAAATTTGTTAACTTGCTTTATAGCTCAGTATATGGCCCTAATTATCTTATTTAGGAAGAAGTGAAACAATTTTAAGCAAACTTTCCCAGAGAACAGAAAAAGAACAAGACAGACTTCCCAACTTATTTTGAAGTCGGCCTTGATATAAAAACTCAAAATTAAAAACAAAAATTATAGACCATTATTTTTCACTCATGAACCTAAAAAAACAAAAGCTTAAACAAAGAATCAGCTAACTAAATTCCATTTTATATATATATATATTTTTTTTTTTTAAATTATATAACATGACTAAGTTGGGTTCATCCCAGGAATATAAACTTGGTTTAATGTTGGAAAATTAAGCAAAGTAATTTACCTTGTTAACATAATAAAAGAAAAAATATGCTGATTTCAATAGATGTACAAAAAGCATCTAAAAAAATTCAACATTTATTCATAGTAAAACCTCTTAATGAACTTCCTTAATTTGATAAAGTATATCTACAAAAAAAGGTAAAATAGTTAATGGTAAAACATTGAAAGCTTTCTTTTTGAGATCAGGAAAAATAATTTTATCATTTCTACTCCACATTATACTGGAGATCTTAGCTAGTGCACAACAAGACAAAGAAATAAAAATTAGAAACAAATTTACAGATGATTTGATTGCCCACTGTGATAGTTAATTTTATATGTCAACTTCTAGGCCAGACAGTACCCAGATATTTGGTTAAATATTTATTCTGTGTATATCTGTGAGGGTGTTTCTAGATTAGATTAACATCTGAATGGGGGGACAGAAGTAGAGGGGGATGTTGACTAATTCTGTTTCTGTGGAGACACCAGACTAATATACCCATGAAGGAAAATCAAAATATTGTACAGATAAATTACTTGAATTCATAATGAATGAAACTGTATTCTATGTAACAGCAACACAGTCAGAAAATAGAATTTAAAAATATCATTTACAACAGAATTTTTAAAATGTATCAGGTACTTTGGAATATATCTTACAAATGAAGTTTAAGATCCCTAGTGAGAAAATTATAGACTCTGAGAAAAATTAACGATCTAAATAATTGAAATATAACATGTTCATGAATTACCAAACTTAATATTGTAAATATATCAATTCACCTCAAACTTATCCACAAAGTTAATATGATCACATTTAAAACCAAACAGATTCTCTTTCTTCTCAATGAGGCATGACAGCAGACTCCTCAGCAGACACAAAGATGCAGATCTTTGTGAAGTCCCTGATTGGCAAGACCATCACCCTTGAGTTTGAGTCCAGTGACACCACTGAGACCATCAAAGCTAAAATCCAAGACAACGAAGGCATCCAATTTGACCAGCAATATCTAATTTTTGCATGTGAACAGCTACAGTATGGCTGCATTCTCTGACTACAACATTCATAAAGAGTCTACCCTGCACTTGGTGCTTCATCTGTGGGGTGGCATCATCAAGCCCTCCCTCTGCCAGCTTGCCTGGAAGTACAACTGCAACAACATGATCTGCCTCAGGTGTTACGCCCAGCTGCACACTACTGCACTATCAACTGTTGCACTCGGTCACACCGACAACCTGCACCCCAAGAAGGTTATATATAAGGCCCCTCCACCACCTCTTCAAGTCAACAGGGCATCCTTCTGCCTGAACCCCATGACCTTCAATCAAGTCTCCCTTTCACTGACTGGAAAATAAAAACCCAAACAGGTTGTTTTGAGGAAACTGACGAGACAATGTCAAAACTTATGTGCAAATGCATAAGGCTAAAAAGAATCAGTCACAAGCTCTTAAACAAGTATAAATATTTCCAGCAATTGTTACTGGGATTTATTACAAAGCTACAGTAAGTAAGAATGAGATTCTCATAAAATAATAGACCAACAGCCCTGGCTGGTATGGCTCAGTTGAGTAAAGCGTCCTTCCATAAACCAAAGGGTCATGGGTTAGATTCCCCATCAAGGATGATGCAGGGGGCAACCAAATCATGTTTCTCTCACATCAATGTTTCTCACCCTCTCTCTTCTGCCTTTCCCCTCTAAGTATGTTTCAGGTGAGGATAAATAATAATAATAATAATAATAATAATAATAATAATAATAATAATAATAATAGACAAACAAATGGAACAGAAGGGAGAGCAGAGAAACAAGTCCACAGTTATTACAACAAAGTTGGTACTATAAAACACTGGGAGGAAGGCGAGTTGTGAGAAGGTGGGGGAAGTGAATCAATAGTAAACAACTGAATACCCACATGGAGAAAAATGAACCTCAACACCTATTCACACTTTACATAAAAATCAATTCTAGCTGAATTTTAGATCTATTAAAATAGATCTAATAAAGTTCTTATGATATAAAACAAGATAATATTGAAGGACTTTCGGACAAGATGGAAGCATAGGTAGACACTTTGCCTCCTCACACAACCAAAAGGAAAACAACAAATTAAAAAACAAAAAATAACCAAAACTTTCAGAAAATAGAACTGTATGGAGTCCGACAACAAAGGAGTTAAAGGAAAAAACATTCACTCAGATCGGTAAGAGGGGCAGAGATGGGCAGATAGGGTGGAGAGGACTCAAGGCAAGGCAAGGCGGCTGCTAGCGGAGCAGGCAGTTCCACATTTGTGTGCGGCTAACCCAGGAGGAACAACTGGGGAGTGAGACAGGCCACACAACCCAGGATTCCAGTCTGGGGAAATAAGGCCTCAAAACCTCTGGTTGTAAAAACCTATGAAGGTTGCGGCAGAGGAAAAAACTCCCAGCCTCACAGGAGGGTTCGTCAGAGAGACTTATGGGGTCCTGGAACATACACAAACTCACCTACCCACAAATCAGCATGAGAAGGGCCCAATTTGCTTGTGGGTAGCAGGGGAAGTGACCGAAAGTGGGCCCAGATCTAACCAAGTGGCATTGTTCCCTCTTGGACCCTTTCCCCACACATAGCACTACAATGCAGCAACATAAGTTGCCCCACCCTGGGGAATACCTAAGGCTCTGCCCTTTACAACATCACAGGGCTACTGAGACAAAGAAATATGGCCCGAATGAAAGAACAGATGAAAACTCCAAAAACAGAACTAGCAAATTTTTCGGACTGTAAGACGCACTGGACCGTAAGACACACCTAGGTTTTAGAGGAGGAAAATAGGAAAAAAAATTTTGAGGCAAAAAATATGGTTAAATATTTAATAACATAAATAACATAGGCTGCCGCCCCCTACACCCACAGTGATCCAGGTAAGCTACATTCAGACTGTAAGATGCACCCCCATTTTCCTCCCAAATAGGGGGTGTGTCTTATAGTCCAGAAAGTATGGTTAAGTAATGAAGAGATAGCCAACCTATCAGATGCAGAGCTCAAAACACTGGTAATCAAGATGCTCACAGAAATGCTTGAGTATAGTCACAAATAGAGGAAGAAGTGAAGGCTATGCAAAGTGAAATAAAGAAAAATATACAGGCAACCAAGAGTGAAGGGAAGGAAATTAGGACTCAAATCAATGATTTGGGAATAAAAGGGAAAAAATAAACATCCACCAGAACAGAATGAAGAAAAGAGAATTCAAAAAATGAGCTGAGGCTTAGGAATCTCTGGGACATCTCCAAAAGTGCCAACATCTGAATCATAGAGGTGCCAGCAGAAGAAGAGGAAGAAATTGAAAACTTATTTGAAAAAATAATGAAAGAAGACTTCCCCAATCTGACGAAAGAAATAGACTTCCAGGCCAAGGAAGAATACACCATGACACATGATAATTAAAATGTCAAAGGTTAAAGATAAGGAAAGAATCTGAAAAGCAGCAAGAGAAAAGGAGACAGTTACCTACAAAGGAGTTCCCATGAGACTATCAGCACTCAGACTATGAGTTCTCAAAAGAAACCTTGCAGGCAAGAAGGGGCTGGAAAGAAGTATTCAAAGTGATGAAAGGTAAGGACCTATATCTAAGATTACTCTATCCAGCAAAACTATCATTTATAATGGGAGGACAGAAAAAGTGCTTCCCAGGTAAGGTAAAGCTAAAGGAATTCATCATCACCAAACCATTATTATATGAAAGGTTAAAGAGACTTATTTAAGAAAAAGAAGATCAAAACTATGACCAATAAAATGACAACAAACTCAGAATTCTCAACAACTGAATCTAAAAAACAAAAACAAAGTAAGCAAACAACTAGAACAGGAACAGAATCATAGATCATTTGGAGGTTAGCAGCTGGGAGGAGGAAGGTGGAAGATGGAGGGAAAGGTACAGGGATTAAGAAGCAAAATTGGTAGGTACAAAATAGACAGGGGGAGGTTAATAACAGTATAGGAAATGGAGAAGCCAAAGAACTTATATGCACCACCCATGGACATGAACTAAGTTGGAGAGATGCTGGAGAGAAAGGAAGTATTGGGCAGAGGGGAATAAATGGGAGGAAAAAAATGGGATAACTGTAATAGCATAATCAATAAGATATACTCTAAAAAAAGGAAAGAAATTAAGTAAAAAAAAAAAAAAGCATAATGTCTAATAAGGATGGATATTTTTTCTCTGTGATTAAGATTTTAGTAAATAACCTGCAAAGGAACCTCAACATTGAACATGAAAATTTCATATGACAAACTTCTTAATATAACCTTTTCATATAAAATATGAATATATTTCATATAATATTCATGACTATTCATATGAATATTTTCATATAAAATATGAAAATTCATAAAAACAAATATACAATGTTAAAATCTCACCCATAAATACTAATAGGACATCAAAATGACAATAAAATATAATCAGACTTTGCATTTTGACAGTATTTACTATCTTAGCACCTTCAGAACAGTAAACATAAAACTACCACATTAGAACGAACTCACCTATCGTAATTTTCTGAAGGACTAGTCAGAAAAAGAGTAATTAAAATAATTTTCAGTCTTTAACAGCAGATTAACAAGTCAGACCTGTATTTTAGTTACATCATGTTTTCAAATTGCCAGAGGTATTTCCTTACACATACACTGTTAACAAGATAGTCATACCATTAGATCCAGGTATAGACACATAAAAAAGCATTAAACTTTAAATTATTTTTACCCAAAGAAACTTTAGATTTGACAAATTTCAAAATATTATTTTCTAATTCATATTTTTAAGTTCTTGAAATTTATAATCAAATAAAAATTCCAGCCAGTGTATTTGTTTAATCAACTAACATTTGAGTTTCTGGCACAATGTAGAAATAAATCCCTTTGGCTACACAGTGTGACATTTATTTATGCCAAATTCTTCATTCCATTGCCAAGATTTCTGCAAGGCTGCAAATGTTAAGATACTGGAAGTTTTGTTTGTTATGAAAGAGTTAAAATTCCACTTAAAAAGAAAAAAAGCAAGGTTTATAATATAGAAATTGATGAGTTAATCCTAAAATTTGTAGAAAAATACAAAGAACCCAGATTAGCCAAAGCATTCTTGATAAAGGACAAAAAAAGAAAAAAAAAACAAATTTCATTCTAAAGATATACACTAACAGCTACAAAATATTGCTGATACAAAATTTAAAAGACCTAAATAAATGAAAAGATATACTTTATAGGTTAGAAGGCTCAATATTGTTAAGATGTCAATTCCTCTGAAATTATCTATAAATTCAACACAATTCCAAAATTCCAGCAGGTTTTTTTTTTTTTTTTGGAGAAATTGATATGTAGATTTTAACATTGTTATGGGAATACAAAGGTCCTAGAATAACCCAAACAACTCTGAAAAAGAACAAAGCTGGAGAGCTAACACTACTGGATTTCAAAAATTTTTATAAAGCTACCATAATCAAAACATCATTGCACTGATGTAAAGATAGGCAGAAGGAAAAATGGAACAGAATAGAGAATACAGAAATAAAATTATATATAGACAAATAATTTTGATAAAGGCTAAAAGGAGAAAGGATAGCCTTTTTAAATAAATGGTGGTAGAAAAAACAGATATCCATATGCAAAAACACAAACATAACATATATAAAAATTCTCATCATATATAAAAATTTACTGAATATATCATAAATCAAAATGTAAAACCTAGAACTACGAAACTTCTAGAAGAATAGAAATTTTTTGTAATCCTGGATTAACTAAAGATTTCTTAGATATGACACTAAAGGCATAGTCTCTACAAAAGCAAATAGTTAAACTCCATAAAAATTAAAAACCTTCTCTTCAAAAATAACATTAAGAAAATAAAAAGTTATAGACTAGAAAATCCTTGTAGAGCATATATCCAATAAAGGATTTGTATTCAGACAGATAAAGAACTATCAAAACTCAACAATAAGAAAACAAACAGCTTCTGGACAAGTTGAAGGTATAAGTAGACATGCTTCGCCTCCTTGCACAACCATAAGAAGGATCACAACTAACCTCAAAAGAAAGTACAACCAGAACTGCCAGAATATTGAACTATATGAAAGTCCAACAACTAAGGATTTAAAGAAGTAATATTCATCCAGACAGGTAAGAGGGGTGGAGATGGGGAGCCGGGGCAGAGAGGACATGGTGTGGCAACAGTAAAATGGGACAACTGAAATAGCATAATAAAATATACTTTTAAAAAAACAACAAAAATGGGCAAAAGATCTGAACCCTTCACCAAAGATAATATATGGCCCTGGCTGGTGTAGCTCAGTGGATTGAGCGCGGGCCTGTGAACCAAAGGATAGCGGTTCGATTCCCAGTCAGGGCACATGCCTGGGTTGCAGGCCAGTTCCCAGCATGGAACACATAAAGAGGCAACCATACATTGATATTTCTCTCCTTCTCCCTCTCTCCTACCCTTCCCCTCTAAAAGATAGATAGATAGATAGATAGATAGATAAATAAATAAATAAATAAATAAATAAAAGATAATATATGGATGGTAAATAAGAACATAAATATGCTCTACATTATTAATCGTCTGGCAAATGCAAACTAGAACCACAACAAGATACCAGTATACATCTATTAGAGTACCTAAAATCAAATTAAATACCAAGTGTTGGCAGAAGAACTAGAATTCTCATATTGTTGATGGGAATGTAAAATTGTACAACAGTATGAATGGAAAACAGTTTGATAGTTAATGAAAACATACACCTACTACCTGAGTCAGCTACTCTTTGGTAATTATTCAAAAGAAAAGGAAACATATGGCCACCCAAATACTTGTATACAAATGTTTACAGCAGCTTTATTTGTAACAGCCAAGATCTGAAAACCAAATGCACATCAACAGGTGAATGGATAAACAAACAGTGGTATAAATACACAATGGAATACCACTAAGCAATAAAAAGGAATGACCTGCTGATACATGCAACAACATGAGTGAATCTGAAAATAATTATGTTGAGTGAAAGATGCCAAAATAGTATATACCGGATGATTCCATTATTACACAACTCTAGAAAGTGCAATTTACAGTGATAGAAAGTAAATCAGTAATTTCTTGGAGATGATGAGTGGGGAGGAAAAGCAGGGAAAAACACAGAGTCATGAGAAACCTTATGATGCTCACTATCTTTATTGTGATGATTTCACTAATGTATACATACATAAAATGTAAACTGTATACTTTAAATATGTGCAGCTTTTTATGTCAATTATACTTCCAATAAAGTTGTTAAAATAATATAAAAATACAATCTAAGGTAGCAGTTTTCTGATCAAGGTATATAATCAAGAATTGAGACCACAGCTGTATACTATAAACTCACTAAGGTCAGGAATCATTTCTTATAAGGTTTCTTCCTATTTGCCCACCCCTTTTTCCTAACACACAGGTAACCTAGTATCTACTATGTGTGCATAAAGAAAGCACTCTGTAAATACTTGCTAAATAAATAAATTCATGGTAGCAAACAGATTTCTTGGCATGGCTGAAAACTGGAGACTGGGAAAAATTAAGCACTCCCTAATATTTGTTTCTCCTTCACTAGATATATACCTGGAGACTTAATTAACTCATAAAACATTCTAAATGAGGAGATTCCTATTCCATGTTTCCCCATTCCCATTGTCTATTAATATTCACTTCTCATTTAGATTCAGTGTTCTTAATTAGGTGCTTTCTTGATAGGTTTTCAATGTATTATAGGTTTATTTAAAATAAATCACAGGCCAGGAATCTCATTCTAATTAGCTTAATATTAGGTGAGGGCTTACCACAAAATAATCAAAACATGTAGAAAAGTCTGTCAGCTGAAGCTAAAATTTTTATCATTAAAATTTTCCTTGATTGTCACGAAATGGCATGTGATCTGCAAGTACCTTCCCATACAAGCAGGCCACTAGCCTGTAAAGCCAAGAAAGTTAGAACAATGGTTAGATCGATGGTTCCCAACTTGTTCCAGTGGCAGAACATTAGGAAGTCACAGTGCTCTTAGCAGAATGTGAAATATTAAGATACTTATATTTCATCATAGTAAGGAGAGATATGTTAGTATAAATGACTATAAAATTTTAACTATAGGCCCATGTTTGTAAGAGAAAACCAAAAGTACCATAAGCTGTTTTCCCTGTAAAACCTCTCTATCTCCTGTTCATGTATTCCACTACTCACTAGCAAGTAAGCTGCAGCAGGAAAACAGACTTAAGAAAAGCTGATGAGAAAAAAAATTAAAAATAAATATTGGCTTTTCCCCCTGTGCACCAGGAAATTATTACTATTACTAAATATGTTTTATTCAGTCAAAGTTTAAGACTCACTGGGCCAAATATCCACATCCTTTAGCCTACTATCAAACTGCCATGTGTACTCTTTCTTAAAGAAGATCTACCTGACAAGGTACCTGCGCTCAAGGAATAATGCAGGTTCTCCTTCACAACTGCCCTCCTCCCACTTTACTGAAGAAAGACAGATGTCTTACTTATCCTAAATCTCACTATGCTGTGTTGCCCTGGGATACAATAAAATAAAGAAACAGAAATTCTAGAACACTAAACAAAGAGAGAATTATAAATATTTTTCATTCAAGTACCTTGCTTCTTCCATCCCCTAGCCCAGCAATTTTCAACCCTTGCAAAAGGCATACTGGTGTGCCTAAAGAATTTTTAAAACATGCAATGCCTGACCGTTGAGTCAGGGGCACTGACCTCTTTTCCCTTAGACAGTCAAATTAAAAAATGGCAACAGCCAATACAACAATAACCATCTGGTGTGAATGAATCAAAATTATACCTATTTTTTGTCAAATAGACAAAAAATATAAATATATTTTAGTGTGCTGCAGAATTTCAGTAGTTTGTGTGCCATGAGATTAAAAAGGTTGAAAATTGCTGCCCTAGCCGTTTGTCAAAAAATGCATCCTGCAAAGAGGAAAAGCTGATGAGAACAAAACAAAGAAAGCATCTTTTAGAAATACTAAAGGCAACATTATCACATTTCAATCAGGAGGAAAAATTCAAAGCAAGTTTTCATATCTTATCAACCTTTCTATCTTACAATTACATTTCAGAAGTGAGATGGTTGGCATGTGATATGTTACATTCATTTGAACTGAAAAATTAGGACAGACTTTGTCTGAAAGAAGATAAATATGATTAGGCTGGTTGGCTTGACAATTAAAACTGACCTTGACAATTAGGTCATGAGGTAGATATCTTCTATAAAATGAATGTGGTAGGCAGAATTCTAAAATGACCCCCAGGACTTCCACCCCTGGTATACTTCTGTCCCTTGAGTGAGGGCAGCACCTGTGAACATAATTGAATATCACTCCTGTAATCAGCTTACCCTATATTGTGAAGGTGACTAATCAGTTGATTATGGTTAACCAAAAGGGAGATTATCTTGAGTGGATGTGACCTAAATCAGGTGAATCCTTTCAAAAGGATCTAGAAGTGTGAGATAAGAAACAGCAGCAGATGCATTCCTGTTGGCCTTGAAGAAGCAAACTGACAGTTATAGGGGGAGTCAGTCATGGGCAAAAAATGGTGGCAGCCAATAGGAGCTGAGGGCTAAGACATGCAAATACAAGGAAATCAATTCTGCCAATAACCACATAAGCTTGAAAGAAGATATCAAGCCTCAGATGAGACTGCAGCCCCAGCCAAAATCTTGATTTCATCCTTGTGAGACCCTAAGGAGAGAATCCAGCTAGGCCATGTCTGGGCTTCTAACTGTGAGAAACTGTGAGAAAATAAATGTGGTGTATGAAGCCACCAAGTTTTTGATAATTTGTTATGCAGCAAGATCTAGCAATGAGCTAGATCTATAGCTCCAAGGATTCAGTGAAAATATATTTAAAGAATGTGATAAGGTAAAATATATTTTACCAACAAATACTGCCATGGCTAAAGTATAGTGAAATTAATACTGTTTTATTTCTTTATCTTTCTTGGATATATTGGACCACACAAAGTACCTCTAAATAAAAAAAGTGAGAAAGTAATATTTATAATTATCGGCCATTTGACAAGTCCTGGAAAAACTATAAAATGAAAAAGTAACCGTAGCCCTGGCCAGGTGGCTCAGTGGGAGCACTGTCCTGCGTGCTAAAAAGGTTGCAGGTTCCATCCCCAGTTGGGACTGTAGAGGAGGCAACTGATTAATGTGTTTTTTTCTTTCTCCCTTTCTCTCTTTCTAAAATCAATAAACATATCCTCAGGTGAGGGTTTTTTTAAAAAGAAAAAGTGAGTAACTCTAAAGACTGGGGAACAAATCATTTTGCAACTCAGGTGGTTTCCAACTTCTTTAAACAAAACTGAAGGAGAACCTAACTCAGTTGTTAGCTGATAGTGCATTAAAAACAATTTTTTGATAGATCACAACATAGATTTGGCATATAATTTGAAGAAACTTTTAAAAATGAGTTTGACTGCTTTAATTTTTTTCTTCTATTTATGTTAACAAGGGTTCTCAGGGATTACATCTACAGACATGGAAAACAGGAATAGAATTGATGCTGATTCCTGCCTGATTCATGACAGCAAGATCCTATCTCATTCTAGCAATAGGTAATCTTTACTCATAAAACATGAACTAATATAAACATAATGCAAAACAGCTACATAGATGACATTGAATAATGCATTTTCAATAAAGCTTTATGATTATTTTTCAAAATTCAGGACATTTATGTTCTTTTGATCAACTATATCCTACTAATAATTCACCCCAAAAGAAAAGTTTAAAACTTTATAGTCATTGGGGAATTTTTGTAATATATTTTATTGATTATGTTATTACAGTTGTCCCATTTCTCCCCCATCATTCCCCTCCACCCTGCACACCCCTCCCACCCACATTCCCCCCTTTAGTTCATGTCCATGTGTCATAAGTTCTTTAGCTTCTACATTTCACACACTATTCTTGCCCTCCCCCTATCTATTTTCTACCCACCATCTATGCTACTTATTCTCTGTACCTTTCCCACTCTCTCCTCCTCCCACTCCCCTGTTGCTAACCCTCCATATGATCTCCATTTCCGTGGTTCTGTTCCTGTTCTAGCTGTTCGCTTAGTTTGCTTTTGTTTCAGGTGTGGTTGTTACTATCTGTGAGTTTGCTGTCTTTTTACTGTCACATTTTTTATCTTCTTTTTCTTAGATAAGTCCCATTAACATTTCATATAATAAGGGCTTGGTGATGATGAACTCCTTGAACTTCACCTTATCTGAGAAGCACTTTATCTTCCCTTCCATTCTAAATGACAGCTTTGCTGGATAGAGCAATTTTGGATGTAGGACCCTGCTTTTCAAGACTTCAAATATTTCTTTCCAGCCCCTTCTTGCCTGTAAGGTCTCTTTTGAGAAATCAGCTGACAGTCTGATGGGAACTCCTTTGTAGGTGACTGTCCCCTTATCCCTTGCTGCTTCTAGAATTCTCTGCTTCATTTGAATCTTGGCTAATGTAATTCTGATGTGCCTTGGTGTGTTCCTTCTTGGGTCCAACTTCTTTGGGACTCTCTGAGCTTCCTGGATGTCCTGGTAGTCTATTTCCTTTGCCAGATTGGGGAAGGTCTCCTTTATTATTTGTTCAAATAAGTTTTCCACTTGTTGCTTTTCTTCTTCCCCTTCTGGTACCCCTATAATTCGGATGTTGGGACGTTTAACGATGTCTCGGAGGTTCCTAAGCCTCTCCTCATTTTTTTGAATTCTTGTTTCTTCCTCGTTTTCTGTTTGGTTGTTAGTTTCTTCTTTCTGGTCCACTCCATTGATTTGAGTCCCAGTTTCCCCCCCATCTTTATTGGTTCCCCATGGGTCTTCCTTCATTTCACGTATTGTAGCCTGCATTTTTTCATCTAGTTTGTGAGCAAAATCAACCAATTCTGTGAGCATCTTGATGACCAGTGCTTTGAACTGTGCGTCTGATAGGTTGGCTATCTCTTCACGGCTTAGAGGAATTGGCTCTGGGGCTTTCATTTCTTCTCCGGTTTGAGCCATTTTTGGTGGGTTTTTTTGTTTTGTTTTGGTTTGGTTTTAGTCTGGTCGCAGCTATTATGCGTAGTGAGGGGTGGAGCCTTAGGTGTTCCTCAGGGCGGGGCAGCCCAGTCACTGGGTTGTGACGCTATAGGTGGGGGCGGGGTCCAAGAGGGAAGAATGGCGCCTGCTCTGCTCTCTCCTGGACTCCGGTCCCTTCCGCCGCTTCCCCTTCGCCTGGATTATCTGCTCGCGCTCGCGTTGTTACGTATGAGGGGTGGAGCCTCAGGCGTTCCCCAGTGTGGGGCAGGCAGTCGCTGGGTTGTGACGCTGTATGTGGGGGCGGGGTCTGAGAGGGAACAATGGCGCCTGCTCCGCTCTCTCCTGGATTCAGTCCCTTCCGCCACTTCCCTTTTGCCTGGACTGTCTGCACGTGTGAATGTGGGACCACCTGGTCACCCAGCCGCCTTGTGTGGCCTCACTGGGTCTGCACAGTTGCCCCCTGTCCCCGGGGTCCGCCAGCTGCTTCCTGTGGGCCTGGGGACCGCCAGCCACCACCTGTGCACCTGGGAACTGCCAGCCGCTGCTGCTTGTGTTCCCGGGTCCGCACCTCCACTTTTTCCTGCCGCGACTCCGCCCCTCTTACCAGTCTGGATGAATGGTTGTTGGACTTCCGTACAGTTCAATTTTCTATCAGTTCTGATTGTTTTCTTGTTTCTAAATATTTGTTGTCCTTAATTTTGGTTGTTAGAGGAGGCACAGGGTGTCCGCCTACGCCTCCATCTTGGCCGGAAGTCCTCATTGGGGAAATTTTTTTAATTTAATAGAAATTTTTATTGTTGCAAAGTATAAATACAAAGGAAAGATTGATCAAAGAATTTTAAACACAAAATATTATATTAGAATATAATTATGTAGGAGAAATGGAATGAAAAGTTCATAGAAAAAAGAACAATGTAAAATTTCCAACTGTCAAAAAAGCACTTTGTTATGCATATGTTTAAAAGGATGAATGGTATCAAATTGTTAGGGTATTTAGATTTCATTGGATACATTTAAAAGATTGATGGAACTATTTTAAAACATCAAGAACACAAAATTATATCCTCTGTCACTACCTAAACTTAAAAATGAAAATTTTTAGATGTCAACATAAAAATGTGTGAATTTTTCAAAATTCTTTTGGGGATACATAGCAAAAAAGTTGGAAAACTCTTTTTAGGAGAAAGAATCAAGATACAGGGTTAATTAGTTGTAAGCCTGGAATGAAAGAGAAGGGAAGGATGATGACCACGTTTCTGACTTGAGAGCTGAGCATATCACTTATCCTGGAGATGTTGGTTTATGGAAGATGATAATAAGCTTGGATTTAGTCGTGTTCTGACCATCCGCACAGGAGAGGAAGAGACTTAGCAGTTTTAGACAGGCTGAAAGAGAAGGCTTCTTCAAGAAGATGATGGTTGCTTGCCTGAAGACAAAGAAGGTTAAAGGGCTGCTCTTTTTTTTTTTTTTTTTTGCAAGAAGGTTGTTCTAGGCTGAAAAAAACAGCAAGTACAAAAGCCCTAAGACTATATAACATGTCTGTGTGTTGTAGGTACAGGGAAGTCAGTGTGGAGCAGGAGTAAAGCAAAAAAAGAAGGAAAAAAAAAGGACAGTAATAAATGAGATCAGTGAAGAAAAGGGAGAGGAAGGCAGCACCAGACTGTAGAGGGCCAAGAAGGCCACTGAGAACTTTGACTTGTTCTGAGAAGCACTGACAAGAGTTTTGAACAAAGGAATTACATGATCTCACTTATCTCTACTGTGCTGAGAAAAGACTGAATGGGGTAAAGGTAGAAGAGAGGAAACCAGTTAAGAGGCTATCTTAATACTTTAGGGGAGTGGAGATGACTTGGTCCAAGGGGGTGGAAGTGGAAGAATAAGAAATGGTGACCGAATATAGCTACAGTGTGAGGTAGAGCTAAAGCAATTTGCTGACAAGTTAGATATGGGTTTTGAAAGACAGAATTCAAGAATAACTCAAGATTTTTATTTTAAGCAACTACAATGATGGAGTAGCCATTTACTGATATGGCAAATACTACAAAAGGAGCAAGTTTTGGTGGCAAGAGGAGTTCGGTATTGGCTGAGATGCCTGTTATATATCAATGTGGATGTATCAAGAAAGAAGTTGAATATCCAAGCTCAGGAGAGGACTGAGCCAAAAATGTAAATTGGAAATCATCAGATACTGATTATATGTGAAGCAATGAGGCCTGGTAGGATTTCTAAAAAACAGATTGTAAATAGAAATAGAAGTCCAAAAACTAAACCCAGGGGAGGTTAAGATGATGTAGTTGGGGCGATCAGAAGAAATCAACACAGAATAATATGATAGCATCAAATTACAGGAGAAAACCTACAAGGAACAGCCAGAGAGGGAGAAAATTAGCAGAGTCTGATGTCCTGGAAACCAAATAAGGAAAGGATTTCAAGGAGGAAGAGATCAACTGTCAAATGCTTCTAAGTGCTATGTCAGTAAGATGTAGTGTTTGAATTTACAAAGTGATTTGATAAGAAAACTGGGGTACTGAAAACTTTACTTGGAAGAGACAACAGTAGTGCTCACACCTAAATCTTAATTTATTTTCACTGCATTACTTCATCTCTACACATTAAAATGTGAAGTGTGGAACACTATATATTTCCAAAGCTTTCTACTTAACTATCATGTTTTATGTAAAAGAAGAAAAAAATTAGGTTGTTAATTTTTAACGTGACTACATGGGATAATGCTAAATCCATTAGTTCCATTAAAATTCCTTCACTGATTCAAATACGCAGGCTAACAGAGGATATAATCAAACTGCTGTTCCCTCGAAAGAGAGGCCATGGTTAATATAAAAAACATATACTTGATTTATGTCAAGTGGTAACACAGATAATGCTTTGCATACTCAGCAAAAAACACGTTAATGGAATAGTATTGCTCCAAATATACCATACCAAAATTAAAATGAAATTAGAAAAAGACTACTAAATCATGGCTGACAGGGAGCTAAATGCAGCAAGTTAAAATGCATCCCTAATGCTCATCCAGTACCCCTTGGGTCCAAATGGGTCATCCTTAGTTTGGAATAATTCCAAATGACTCCCTGGAGTTCTACTGTTACAATCAGTGGCTTTAGGAAATCCAGAACAGGCCACAAAAACCATAGGATCCCCTATTCGTTTCTAGCTTTCAACTGGAGTGATCTTTTCAAAAAGCAATTTTTGATCAAGTTAATAGAATTACTTTGTTATATAAATAACCCTACAGGACACTTCCTTAACCTGGTCTACCTATAATCTCCCAAACTAGCTTCATCTCCTTCTTTTGACTTGATCTTGTTCTTTAAAACAAGTCATGTTCCTACCTTTCTCTTGGCCACAAACCCTTTCTCCTCCTTCCTTTGCTTTAATTTTTGTTGATCTTTCAAATAATTATTTACTTCTTTATTTTCTATCTTTCTCAGACCTCTCTGTCACAGCCATTTAGAATGAAGGCATTATGAGAGCAGGGGCCTTGCTACAACCACAGTTTCAAGAATAGTACCTGGCACATACAGGAGGCACTCAATAAGTACCCGAATATATCCTCCAGAACTCAGCACAATGTTACTTCCTTGACCTCTTCATGTCAGTGACATCAATTTTATTTTTTTTCAAAGCCCCATACTTTTCTTCTAGGCCCCAGGAAAAATCCAATGCAATCTTCTAAAACAGTTCCAAGAGATAATAGTACAAAGGCAGAAACACTAGAATCTTTCAGATTTCTGAAATTGAAACTCCCCACCCTCTTTTTCCTTGCCTGCTATTAATTAACTCAGACATTCTCTCACACCTCTTAAATTTTAGACAAATATCTAAGGGCAAAGTAATAGTTGGAGTGGGGAGTCGATATTTAACCTGAATTAAATTAGGCTCAGGAGCAAAGTAATTCAACCAATTCTTTCCAGTTCTCTGACATCTGCAACTACAGATAGACAGAGAGTAAGTAGGTCAACAAATAATTTCTTTTGCTCAGCTAGCCTGCTGAAGAACACTTTACAGAAAAGATATCTACAAGGGAAATATCAGGGACTAAAAAACCTGATAAAATGACAGTAAGGCATGTTTCCCACATGTAGATTGCTTACACTGACTTTTCTCAGCATACAATCAAATAGCATATACACGAAGCACCAAAGGCATTTCAAAGACACAGGTAATAAGCTGCATTTGCAAATATATCCCACGCTCTTTTTTCACCCAAGTAACATGATAGCATCAATGCTCTTGGGGATTAGTGTTGAAGGCATTTATGTTTCTGGCTCTTTTAGGTAGGATACATAATTTAGCAGTAATGTTAACAATGCATATATTTATCCATTAGTAGTATCATTTTCTCTGTTTTACCCTTTTGTAGTTCTGTATGTATTTAAATGTTCAAGGTAAACTTCTGTTTTAAAAGTTAAAAAAACAAAAATGAAACAAAACAAAAAGTTAAAGAACACATTTCTATTTCCAAAGTTATTTTCCCATCAATGTTCATGGTTCTACATAATGAAATGAATGCTTAATGTTGGTTAAAAAAAAATCCCTGCATTTTCAAAGTCAGCAATGGAGACTTTGCCAAATATACATACACACACACACACACACACACACACACACACACACACACTTTTTTGGTTTTCACAAATATTAGCAAAAATTTGAAAATAAACAAAAGAGATTACTAGGTGTTCTCCAGTGCAGTGCTATGCTTGAACCTCAGTTGCCTCTCACATGCCCTCAAATGGGGACCTGGCCTGCAACCCAGGCATATGCCCTGACTGGGAATTGAACTGGCAACCTTTAGGTTCACAGGCCAGCACTCAATCCACTGAGCCACACCAGCCAGGGCTGTGCTTGATCCTTTGATTGTTCTCTGTTTATTCACTGGGCTCTTTTACAAATCTGTAAGATTAATTTAGAGACTTTTTTGCCTGGTACAGATGCAAATGCTAATCAGTGGAAAGATAACTGAGAACTTACTATTTATGTTTCTAGGATATTAACTAATTCTGTGTTTAAACCAACGATCTTACCTCAATATTCCTTTATTAAATTGCCTATAAATACCCACCTCCTCAAACTTTCAGATGAAGTGGCTTTAACATCTTATGTGTTTCCTCACTAAGTAATGAGCTGAATCAAAATCACTGACATGTTCATTTATACTGGGTGGGGCAAGAGTAGTTATATAGTTGTGAGTACACAAAAGTTTATTCTCGTATTATTATTTATGAATTATTGTATTATTATTTTCCATATGAACAACTTTTTGTTCCCCTCCCCCCTCCCATATCTGGGGAGTGTCAAGATTTTATCTTTCTCAAAATTATACTTTAACAGCTTTAGAGCTTGCACCAAAAAACCCATGTGGACTACCCTAACAGAGCCAATTAAACTACATTGCTTCTCTCATACACATATATAGACATTCTCTACAGAACTCTGAGCTTATAATTGCTCTCATTTATATAAACCAAAACCTCAAAAGTTTAAACTTCAGATCAGAGCCTTTGTTTTACTCATCTTTGTATTCTTAGGATCCAGTATGGTGCCAAGTACCTAAAATGTGTTCAACAACTGTTAAATGAAGGTGGAATATACCACATGTTCAACAGCAGCACAAACTGGAGAAGAAAAGTCCTATTCGTCTATTGCTGCTTCTAATACTAAGGGCAGTAGTCTTTGTAACTATCTGGTCAGCTAGAGGAAGGAAGCCAAATTCCAGATACTTATGAAGACAGAGCCTCTCCAGAAATGGCAGGAATTCTGACTGTGCAAAGACATGGGTGGCAGTACATAACAGAATTTAACACATCCAGCAAAGAAAGAGTGAACCTTGAGCTGCTTAAGAGTTACAGCTCTTAGCAGGCACTATAAACCTACATGTTGCAATACCACAAATACCCAAATACCACAAAACTAGACATAATTCAAATTACTAACACCAAAAATATTTTAAAAATCAGTCTTCTGTGGGGCTATACCTCAATTATATAATAGTAATAAATTAAATAGAAATTGTTTTTTTTGAATTTACCTCAAAAGACCAAATCTTCTAAGATGCATTTATTCCACTAGCAAAGGATATACAAAAACTGTGGAATAAAACAATATGGATCTACATAGCACCTGAGTTCCAGAAAAACAAGAATAACACACAAATGCAATGTAACAGTCTCCAAGCAATGGACTAGGATTGGATGCTAGTCCTGGCTTTGTTTCCAGCCTAACCTGAATAAATAAATTTGTATCTGTGGATTAAGGATTATTAGGGTCAAAGCTACCTACTGAATAAGTTATACAACACATACTCAAATACTATTTGCTACCAGAAAGTACTAATAGGTAGGAACCTAAATCACACAACCAACAATACAGACCTACTAGATAATTGCATTCACACTTCTGTGTGGTTGAAGGGTCAATTACTATCTAAACATTTCCTCCTTTTGGAAAGGAAAAGAAGGCCAGAGTTCATAATCACCACTCAGCACACTTTCCATTTCTTTCCCTCTCCTTATAGAATAGGGCTGCCCATGGAAGGAAGGTCAATTTAATACTTTAACACCTAGTGTACCAGTAAAATGATAGCTGTCTAGCTGCCGGCCCTTAGTCACTTCCATCAAGTTCTTCAAAAAGACATGACTTGGCCCAAGGGGGCAATATCTCCTTGTAAGAATTACGTGAAGGAAAAATCTGAAACTCTGAATGCGTGAGGAAAATGGTTTTACCTTTAAAATGTATCCTTTCACTTATAGAAACTTAATGCATAAAGATTTAGTTTTCAAGTCCAATCTTTTAAATATTTATTTATTATTTTAAAATTTATTCTTGTTTATTTTGCACAAAAGGCAGAAGGGACTAAGTTTGCATGGATGACATAGAAAGACCGTGTTCAGCAGGCATGATATCATACCCTGCACTCAAAGTCTCTAAATTTGTCTTGACCTTGCAAAAGCATTCACTATAAACATGATAGTATGATTATTACCTAAATTCACTGAGGAAGACTGACAGCATCTGCAGGAGAGATGCACCCTAGCGACGCACCCAACTTAAAAGATTTTTTTATGAGTTACATTTTTGTCCTCTTAAAATGATTCTAATTTCCAAATTGCACCAAACTTTATAGGGGAAATCTCTTGTAAACAAGGACACCTTTTTCAGGAAGTAAAGAGGTACTTTGGTTACCTCAAATAATGTAAATGGGAGAGGATCGCTCACTGACATTTCGCACATGTCAAACACATTTATGTTACAAAAAAGTACTACCCTTTAAGTGAGTAGAGGCCCTTCACAAGCAAATTGCCTAGGAGAACACCCCCAAAGAACTTGATCTGAAGTAAATACCAAGCTTGAGAATGTGTTTTTGCTTTAGAAACTCTCTAAACACCAGCGGGACTTGCTCTTGCCCCAAGCCAGCCTTGAGGACAACAAATTGGTCAACGGCGGAAGTTGCCTGACGAAATGACTGCAACATCAAATTCAGTTTTATGATCATAACAAAACCCTCCTTCCGGGCCCAGTCAGAAAAAGGGAAAAAAAAAAAAAAAACCCAACCTTGAGAAAACGTCCTTTTGGATGCAACAGGCAATCATGAGACCCCCTGTCGCCAGAAGTCGCCAGAAAGAAACAGCTCGGCCCGCCGGACCGAGACCTGGCAGGACGTGCCGCTCCCCGTTAGAACCTCGGAGGGGCCGCGGGCCGGGCACCCCGCCAGCCTGCAGCCGGGCTCGGCCCACAGAGTGCAACCGCCCCTGCACTTCCCTCAGCCCCTGTGGCTGCCCGGACACCAGCACTGACCTTCCTCAGGGCCGAGACCAACAATCCCCGCCATTTCGGACTGTTCTCTTCGCTGAAGAACTCGTAGGGCTGCGGCGCCTGCTGCATGGCCCCGGCGGCAGCGCCTCTTCATTGAGGGCAGCCCGCGGGCCGAGCTGGGCAGTGCCGGTGGCCTGACAGGCAGAGCGCGGGCCGCCTCGCCTCGCCGGCCGCCGCCGCCTCCCGCCTGGGCCGCAGCTACGGCCGAGGCGGCTGGGAGGCAGCGCCGGCAGGCGGGCGGGGACTCCGGGGGCGGTTTCCTCGGCCCGGGTGGCCTTGCCCTGCGCTGCGTCCGCAGAGGAAACTCGGCAGCCCGTGAGCGCGGGAGACCCCGGCTGCGACCGAGGCTGCGGCTTTCTGTCCCGCAGGCGCTGATCGAGCCTCTGGCCGCTCCTCCTCCTTTGTCTGGGTTCGTAGTTCGGCGGGGTACGGCTGGGCTCGCCCCCACCCCGAGCCCCGCTACGGCTGCCGCAGGCGGAGACAGGCAGCGGTGGCTGTACTCCTCATCGCCTCATCCCCACCCTCCAAGCGGCAAAGCCACTCGGCTCGGCCCACCCGAGTCACCTCCAGAGGGCCCTGGGGACAGACGGAGCACGAGCGAGCCACACTCTGGCGCACGCAGGGTCGGCCACTACAGACAACCCTTTAGCAGCTGCGAACAGTGCCCCACTGCCGCCACCAAGCTCTGGGTCTCAGCAGTCGCAGCTTGGTCCGCCCCCTCCGCCGCCCCGCGCCCATTAGACCGGGTCACCACAGGCGGCCAGCACGGAGCATGCGCACCCCGGACGCCGGCTGGGCGGGGTGGGAGGTGCGTAGAGACGCGGAGCCTCGGGCGTCTGGCAGCAGGAGTCTGTTTCTCTCCTGGATTTGCTGGAGTCCTCTGTTCGGGACAGACTCTCCAACTTAGTGACTGCGTTTTACAGACTCTCACTCCTTTCGACCTTCCCGAGACAATCCTGACGTGGTGCCACTCCTCCAGCGCGTCCAGCCCCAGGTCTTAGGTCGTGGAAAGCAGTGCGGGCATGTGGAGAGGAAGAAGCATATTTAACGTATTTATGTTTCACGTGGCTTTTCAGTATATGGGAGATAGTAACTATATCGTAGGGTGGTGTTGTGGGGACAGAAAGAGGTGAGGGTGGCAAGCCCTTCGCCCACCAGTAGGGTCAGAAAAGGCAGATAACGATGGCGTTAATGAAGCTTGAATATAAAGGTCCTTCCTTTGCACTGCCCCCTGTGTGTTCACAAAATCATATCGTTTTTATGAAACTTTCCAAAGGTATTTTTGAATTGTTTTTTTCATGGTGTTCTCCAAATTGTGTAGGCGTCAGGTACCACAAAACCTGGATCCACCTCTGTGGCCCAGCCATACTCAACAGCAACCCCAAAAAGATCCCAACCATAAGCTTTCCTGAGTTGAGGAGGCATTGACTCTAGAAACTTTTATCATTAACATAAATTTCATCCCACTATAGTTGCTGAGCATATGGATTATAATAGATTGTCAGCAGCAAGGAGGGGAAAGAGGAAAGGTGCAAAAAATAAGTCTGCCACACTTTAGTTCAAAGATCAGTAGCTGAGTGATTACCTTCCCCTAAAACACACACCAACCATTCTGTCATTTTGCAAAGATCGGAATGCAGGGTTGGAAAATTTAAGAGATAATTTTTCTAATCCAAGTATCTACTAAATCCAGAATGTCTTCTAATAAATGATGACACCCACATTCCCATGTCCTGGGGACAAAAGTGAAATGTGTGTATTTCTCCAGTTAATGTTTCCATCAGTGAGGGCATAGACTTAGGCTGACGAAGAGTGTCTGCTTTTCTCTCCTCTTCCTGAACTCCAGCCCTAAACTACTAAGCAAACTACTAGACTGTGATTGTATTTTCTTACAGGAGAGTCAAGTTGTTATACACATTTCATTCTTGGCCAAGAATATTGGAAATGTTCTCTAGGCCAGATATGACTTGAAGACACATTCTGTTTAGCCAAGACTATCTTTAAGTTCTTAAAATTGTTAACATTTTAAAATCAAGAGACTTTGTATATCTGGAATTTCCGTTTATCTTGACAAAGATCTGGTAACACTGGACACTGCTGCATTCTTTCAAGGGAATAATTAGCAGGCGGTGAGTAGTGGCTGCCCTCTTCAGAAAAATATGTCATCCCATTTCCATTTGGCTATATTCCCCACCTGGCACTCTTCACCCTTTTATGTAACCTGCCTCGTCTCCACAGGCATCTCAGTTGTGATCTCTGGGCAAGAAACAGAATGTGATCCACATGCTTGTGAAGAATAATCCAAGAAACGACACCAATAAAAAGTTTCCCAACCAGACAAATGGGCCATCTAGAAAAAAATTTTGGATCCATACCCCCACACTCTACACTAGGATGGATTCCAGATGTGTCAAAGATTTAAATGTTGTAAAAAATAAAAATATAGAATAATTTGTTTATAACTTCTGAGGGCAAAAGACCTTTCCACAATGATATAAAATCTAGAGGATTGATACATTGTATTTTTTTAGATGTGTGGGAAAAAAAACACTACAAGCTAAGCCAAAAGGCAAATAACATGACAACCTGGAAAAAGTATTTACAACTCATTTCCTAAAGAGTTAGTTTCCCTAATATCTAAAAGAGCTCCTATAAATTAAAGAGACTAAAACTCAGGAAGAAAAAAAGGTTAAAGGATAAGAAAAGATAGCTCACAGAAAGGGAAATATAAATATCTCAAACACAATAAAGATGCTCAACTTTAGTCATATTATGAAAAATGAAAATTTGAATTATATTATTTACCTATTTGAATAGCACTGATCATAAAGTTTGATTATACACTTTGTTGGTCAGACTTTGGGGAAAGCAGATACCCCAATATATTACTGATGAGACTGTAAACTGGTTCAACCTCCATCAAAGGCAACTTAATACCTGTGAAAGTTGCAAAGGTACATACCCTCTGAACCCAACAAATCCTAGGAATATGTCCTATAGGTAAGTTGCTCAAATGTGAAATGACAGCATCAGGTTATTTATTGCAATATTGTTATAGCAAAAACAAAACAAAACACCCTAGAAATAAAATATTTAAACAATCATCTGTAAGAATAAGGGACTGGTTCAACAACGACAAAAAACCCCAGTAAATCCATAAAATTGAACCTATAAAGTCATTTTAAAAGAATCAGGTCACTGTGTTCAGGCCACTTGAGATGAACATTCTCAAAGGTACACTCCAAAATGAACAAGCAAGATGTATAATATAGTATTCAGAATATGCTACCACTTATGTAAAAATGTAGGCAGTATATTTTATTATATATAAATATAATAGCTCTGCAAAGCTGTACAAGATAGTGACAATTCTTGCTGCCTCCGGAATGAGGACTGCATGGCTGGAGGAGAAAGGACTTTTTCACTGTGAACCTATTTATGACTTTTCAACCATATGAATGTTGTATTTTTTCAAAACATTAATTAAAAGTTATTTTTAAATGAAAAAATTTCTAACTCTTGGAGACTTCCAGCCAAGATGGAGGCATAGGTAGATACACTTTGCCTCCTCACACAACTAAAAGAACAACAATAAATTTAAGAACAAAAAATTACCAGAATTTCCAGAAAATCCAACTGTATGGAAGTCCAACAACAAAGGAGTTAAAGAAGAAACATTCATCCAGACCAGTAGGAGGAACAGAGAAAGGCAGCCAGGGTGGAAAGGACTCATGGCAAGGCAGTGGCTGGAGGGCAAGTGAGGTGGCAGCTGGCGAAGCAGGCAGTCCCTCATTTGTGTGAAGGTTAACTGACAGGAACAACTGGGGAGTGAGACAGACCGAGCAACCAGGATTCTAGTGCGGGGAAATAAAGCCTCAAAACCTCTGAAAAAATCTTCAGGGGTTGAGGCTGCAGTGGGAGATACTCCCAGCCTCACAGGAGAGTTCATTGGAGAGACCCATGGGGTCCTAGAACATACACAAACTCACCCACCCAGGAATCAGCACCAGAAGGGCCCAGTTTGCTTGTGGGTAGTGGGGGAAATGACTGAAAGTGGGTGAGAGCCAAGCAAGCAGCATCATTCCCTCTCTGACTGCCCCCCGCCAACATAGCACCACACGCAGCAAGGTGGGTTGCTCCACCCTGGCGAATACCTAAGGCTCCGCCCCTTACAGGAATGTGGAAACAAAAAATATGACCCTGATGACAGAGCAATTCAAAGCTCCAGAAAAAATACAACTAAGCGATGAAGAGATAGCCAGCCTATCAGATGCACAGTTCAAAACACTGGTAATCAGGATGCTCACAGGAATGGTTGAGCAGTGGTTGAGTATGGTTGTAAAATCGAGGAAAAAGTGAAGGCCATGAAAAGTGAAATAATGGAAAATGTACAGGGAACCAACAGTGAAGGGAAGGAAAACTGGGACCCAAATCAACAGTTTGGAGTAGAAGGAAGAAATAAACATTCAACCAGAAGAGAATGAAGAGTCACGAATTCAAAAAATGAAGAGAGGCTTAGGAACCTCCAGGACAACTTTAAACATTCCAACATCCAAATCATAGGGGTACCAGAAAGAAAAGAGGAAGAGCAAGAATTTGAAATCTTATTTGGAAATATAATGAAGGAGAACTTCCCTAATCTGGCAAAGGAAATAGCCTTCCAGGAAGTCCAGGAAGCTCAGAGAGTCCCAAAGAAGTTGGACCCAACAAAGCACACACTAAGCCACATCACACTTACATTAGCTAAGATTAAAGATAAGAAGAGAATCTTAAAAGCAGCAAGAGAAAAGGAGAGAGTTACCTACAAAGGAGTCCCCATAAGAGTATCAGCTCATTTCTCAAAAGAAACCTTACAGGTGAAAAGGGGCTGGAAAGAAGTATTCAAAAGTCATAAAAGGCAAGGACCTGCATCCAGGATTACTCTGTCTAGGACAGCTGTCATTTAGGATGGAAGGGCAGATAAAGTGCTTCCGTGATAAGGTCAAGGTAAAGGAGTCCATCATCACCAGGCCCTTATTATATGAAATGTTAAAGGGCCTTATCTAAGAATATGATAAAAAATACAAAGAGTAAAATGACAACGAACTCACAACTATCAACAACAGAAACTAGAAAAACAAAACCAAAAATGAACTAAGCAACCACTAGAACAGGAAAAGAATCACAGAAATGGAAATCACATGGAGGGATTATCAGCAGGGAAGGGGAAGGGGGAGAAGGAGGAAAAAGTTACAGGTAATAAGAAGCACAAGTGGACCCTGGCTGGTGTAGCTCAGTGGATTGAGCACAAGCCCACAAACTATAAGGGTTGCCGGTTTGATTCCCAGTCAGGGCACATCCCTAGGTTGCAGAGGCAACCACACATCATTATTTCTCTCCCTCTCTTTCTCTTTACCTTCCCCTCTAAGTATAAATAAATAAAATCTTTTTTTTTAAAAAAAAGCATAAATGGTAGGTACAAGATAGACAGGAGGAGGTTAAGAATAGTGTGGAAAAGAACAAAGAACTTATATGTATGACCCATGGACATGAACTAAAGTGGGGAAATGATGGTGGGGGGGGCACAGGGCAGAGGGTAATAAAGAAGAGCAAAAAATGGGACAATTCTAATAGCATAATCAATAAAATATATTTTAAAAAAATAAATGAAAAATTTCTAACCTCATCATAAGCACCTGCTTCAAATGTTAAAAAAAAATGCAACTATTAAACACATTGATACTGTAAGGAGAGCCTGTTTATGTATAACAAAAACTCAGTCATAAATTTGAGATAAAATTAATGTTATCATAGTAATAATTTGATAGATAGTAATTTTGTCTTTTTAAAATTTAGGATGACTTTTGGGAGATGACTTGAATGACCCAAACACATCTCAGATTTTAAAAGGCAGTTAAAATGTTACCACTAATATTCTCCCACTGAAAACATTTCGAGGTCTTACTCAACATTTCTCCTGTGTACTCTCTCTTCCTCAATTTATTTAAAGCTACAAGTGCTGCCAATCAGTAGCAAACCAAAGTAACACCACAGGAAACAATAAATGTCATTGTCACTCACTTTCAAGGTTCATTGGTGTAGCTAACTCTGGTTCTCTTACAGTATCTGCCATAAAGAAGTTGGAGTGGGTACAGAATCATTTGCCCTGTAATAGGAGGTTCATGCCCAGAAGCCCAACCCCCTGTGAAGAGATAGCATACCAAAAATGTCTTCCCAAGAACTCTGATTTTTGATACATTTCCAAAAGATTGACTTATTTATTGAACTCTCTCTCCCCGATCCCCTGGAAAGTGTTGTGTTTATATACTACATACTCATACATTCTGCTATCGAACAGAAATAATGTCCCCTGGTGCTCTGGGGTATGAAGATGACAATGAAGTCAGCCAGATATTGCCAACACTATTAGATAGAAAGCCATTTTTGTAAGTGGAGAAGTGCTCCACTTTTTACCCAAAATGTAAACTACCTCATTTCTATATTATACACAAATACAGAAATTTTTTTAAAAGACTGGCTGCTATCTTAAAGCTATGATAGTTCAAGTTTTACACACAAAACA
The DNA here is from genome assembly GCA_039655065.1 of Glossophaga mutica. Lineage (NCBI taxonomy): Eukaryota > Metazoa > Chordata > Mammalia > Chiroptera > Phyllostomidae > Glossophaga > Glossophaga mutica. The sequence goes on along the minus strand of CM077303.1, from coordinate 40,829,366 downwards.
TTTGAATCACTTTTTATGAAACTAAAAATTATGTTCACAACGCCAAGGCTCATTAAAATATTTTAATATTAATATACATTTTCTTCTCTCAGAAATACACAAAACCTGTAAATATATTGGTATTACACAATAAAACCCTATTGACATAAATACAAAAATGTTTTACAAATAGAATATCCTACACATTCAAAACACTTTCAATAATATTTTCACTTGCATTTTTGGGAGGTATAGCATAGTCCCACATGGAATAAGCGTTGCTTTAATTAGGACAGTTATTTTTCTAATTTTAGTCTTTCACAGCTTAGTGCATATGCAATCTTACTGTTACTGAAATAGAGAATTGTAATATTTTCCATTTCTTAACAGTCTTATAATGCAACAGAAAAATATCCTGTGTGTCACATTCCTTGGAGGAATTGGTTGTTATGAAAAACCATTTGGGCCTGTTTCTTCTGCAAATGATTTCTGAATGCTTTAAATATGCCCATTCCAAGTCCTGAATAATTGCCTAGTCTATTTACCTGGGTTGTGCTATTTCTTGAACATGGATGGATGATGTGTACTCTTTCAAATTAATGGATGAGGTAGTTCAATCAATGTAATCATGAACACTTGAAGTGAAAAGGAAAAAAACAGAAAAGCTTTTTCTATCAGCCAAAATGCACATAACTTCTAACTCATCCATCACACATCTTTGGAGTTATAAAAGGAAAGAAAAAAACAAAGAGAGCATGATTATTCCTGAGAGAGTACATGTGAGGGAATGGAAGAAAATATCTCACTTAAATGGTGGTTCTGTAATAAAAGTTTTCCCAATCAGTAGGCAGCCTTATTTTCATTTATATTTCTATTTTCCAACTTTCTGAATTGCAAGAATCATTTCAACAGATACCACACACACATATACAGCATATAATATACAGTATGGCACTGGCCAACAATTTAAAATACCCATGAAGTACACGTGAATGTAAGGCACTTTTGCGGTTTACAAAAGTGAATGCCTCAGAGTTAGGTAATTTCCAAAAATGAATAAATATCCTCATAAAAGTTTATAGGATCCCTGGAAAACCAAGTCAGCATGAATCATTAGTGATCTTGGCTAACATTTGAGAACCTTGGTATAAGTGAAGAGTAGAGATATAAGAGGTAAATAATTTTTTGAATTACAGAGTTCTGTGTATCAGTGCCAGGATTCTAAAACTGCTCTCGTAAAAACCTATCAGTTCTATGTTCTTTCAGTTTCTCAACCACAGAAAATTGACAAGTTGGCAACAACCATTCATAGTGTACTGCTGTTTTCTTTTGGTGATGACACCACACCAAGTCAGTTATAAAGAGAATGGGAATACAAAAGGCTTTGAGTTTCTCTCCAAATATTAGAGCTCAGTAGAATTGTATTCAAACTAATACTTTAAAAATGTAAAATTTCACATATTTTTCAAAATCAATAATTCCCAAATACAAATATTGTTGCTCTAAATATGGGCTTTTCTAAGACTTCAAAATTAAAAGGTCTGCAACCTACAATATATTTTCTCATCTACGAGAGACAAAAAGTTTAGATATTACAAAGCCCAAAAGTTAAGGGAATAGGCAATTTTTTTATGCCATCATACCCCAAAATTCCAAGAGCCAAATTTCTAGATTATGGTTGGTGAGGATAGGTCATTAACAAAGAGAGGGATTCAGGACAGATACAGCTGTATCTTTCCTCTTTATTCACAAAGCAAAAGAGCATGGACTTTAACAAATTATTTTTATTTTACATAAGCTTAACAATTCAATGGTTATCACATGAAATACCTAAAAATGTTATTTTCAAACCATGTTTCTTAAATTAAAAGAATGTAATTAGTACATTCTTGTGTATGTTACTGAATGCGGAGATTAAAATGCATAGCTAGCTCTTTCATTATTTACAATTTAAATCTTTGTTGCACTTCATCTGCAATCATTCCAGAAATTGCAAGGGAAGAAGTAGCAGCCGGGGAAGGTGCATTTCTCACATGAAGAATGCGATTTCCAATAATCCCAACTCCTCCATCAAATACAAAATCTTCTATCAGATTTCCATCTCTATCCAGAGCTTGGGCTCTTACTCCAGCCGGGCCCCTGCAAAACCAAGAGTGAAGTCAACTGACTGGAAGAAATAGGAGACTTTACAAGGCGGTGGTCTCAAAGCATTCTTAAAGCAATAAAGTCTTTAGATTTCTGAATGCGTAATCATGTGGAAACCAAAAAGGTTTATTAGTTATAGCTTGTAAAACATACATCCTCACGCTATAGCATCCTGCCACAAAACAGTGCCAGTAAATGCTTATCAAATGAATATACAAATGGGTAAGTTACTTATAATTATCTGTTCTTTCCAAAAGTAGCAGGTATATCCATATTTAATTAGAATAAACATATTTTTACTTAAATTTATAAAATGAATTTATTATAAAATCAATCAATGGAAATAATAAGGCTCTTCTGATTAACACAAAGCAATAAAATTAGGGCAGCTACATTCCTATATCCACTACGGAATTCTATTTGTGTTTTGCTTTGATTGTACACTATTAAAATTTATGAAGAAAAATATTTGCAAGTGGCAGCAAGTTCTTGTTTTGCAGTTTGTTTTAATTTTAAACAGTTTAGTCTTCAATATCAGGATAACCTTCAATTAATTAAACAGAGAATACAGGTTGAAGATAAAAATGAATTCACTTGAAAGTACGTTAATACAGTAAGAGCCTTTACTACTAAAAGTTCTGTTTTATAACACTTTACAAATTACATTTTTTTGTTTTTAAAATAGTTAAAAAATTTACAGATGAAATTTGAATAAAAAAATTTTGGAATCCAAAAGCATCTTCAGTGAATCTGCTCAAGAAAACACAGTTTGAAAACAGCTACCTTATACACACCACCAAGACTCAAGATATCAGGAGACAACATTAAACATTTTTATTGGTTCTGGGCCAATGCAGGCAAGTACTTGAGGATTATATTACATAAAGAACAATATGGGAGCACTGCCCTCTAAGAGCTCAGCCTGGCTGAATAATAATAGCTATTAATTACCAAGTGTTTACTCTGTGTTAGGAATTCTCTCATTTAATCCTTACAACAACTCTAACATGCTGGTGTAGTTTACATTTAACAATGACAAAACACAGAGTGATTAAGTAACTTACCTGAAATTCATTTGTAGAGAGGTAAATAAAGATTACAACAAGGGTGAAAGGTTCTACAATAAAGGTAAGTAACCTGCCCTACAGAAACCTGCAGGGAATCTGGACAAGGGATTTTTGAGCTGTAAGGATTTCCAAGTAAGAATCAGATACAACATGTAGAACACAACAAGACAAAATGGGACTGAAGCTGAAACTTCTTTGGCTAAGGATACATATCTGTGTATCAGCCATTTTGTGCATTCTGTCTTTGTAGCTTATCTCTGCTCACCAAAGCAGCATTTCTCCTCTCTTTTCTTGGACAATGCTGCTGTTTCTATTGAGAGTATCTCTGAGTTACTTGTCCCTCTCCTTTTATCTGACAGAAAGCCAATATGTAAAGGATTCGCAGTGGCATGACTTGAGTGTTCAAAGTAAAACTTTCCTTTATGCGAGGTTATGTTAGTACATTCCCTTTACTCCTTCTAAACAAATAGAAGTTAATAGTGATTAACTACAGTTAAAAATGTATCTATGTTTTAATTTTGTAGTCAATGTCCCCTACATTCCTGTCCAAGTGTTCAAGATCTATGATCCAAACTGTAAAAAACTATACAATATTAAGTTTTTCTAAGGATCTCACTGTAGTTCGAACTAAAGTAACTATTTAACATGAAATGTTTAAACTAGCAAATTCTTTAGCTCCCTATTCAGCACTTAATACAATTTTAGGGTTTTTCTTTGCATGATTACATATAGGCATTTCCCCTTGAAATTTCAGGTAAGAAAACCATAAATTTCTTGAGCGCTAGGACAGCATCTTAGGCAACACCCCTGCACCACCCCCCACGTTTAGACGTGTTCCTTGTACGTACTAAGTATTCGGTAAGACTAGAAAATTTTAATTTTTAACTTCTATTTTAATAGCTTGAAAGAACAAATCAGCAAATTTAACGTATGTGGATTTAACTGCATTTAATTGTTTAGTGCTTTTTATAGCCATGTATTTTACTACATTGGTAGCTAAATTTATGGGAATATACATCCTACACTTTAAATATATCCAGAAACAACAGGGGAACATATAACTAATGGCATCATTCATCTGAGAAGCACTGTAATTATTACTTTATTGTTTTGTGGCAGGCACTATCCTCTGGGCTAAAAAACAGCTATGACAGGCTACAACTAACATCTTCGGCAAGTTCCAAATAGGCCAATTTAGCATTTTATGAAATTCACCAAGGAATCTGATCATCTAGAAGTAGAAGTTCACATAAGCATATTTAAGTTGGGAATGGTGGCATGGAGGAAGTAAACCATTCCATCTTAACTCCCAAACATAGAGGGAGGATATTTTGGCTGCTAGCCTTCAATCTAACTGCATTGTGACAACAGACTTGGTTTAATTTTTGGATTTTGTTGAGAACTTGGTTTAGGGCTTAGAACTTTTTGAGCTTTGTAACTGTTTTGTGAGGGTTTGAATAACACAAGTATTTTGTAATAGAGGTAGGGGAGTTCTATGAATCCACTAAATCAAGTGTTATTCAAATCTGTATTTTATCTGTTTGATCTCCTCTATTAATAGACATGTCTTAAAACCATCTACCGCAGTAATGGATTTGTTGATGTCTGCTTGCAATTATGTCAGTTCTTATTTTCTGTACTTCATATTATATGCAATGTTTATGGTGAGCATCTTTATCTCTAGTAATAATTTTGGCCTTATGGTATATTTTATCTAAATGAACCCAGTACTCATCTTTCTTCTAACAAGCATTTGCATAGCACATAGATGGATTTTTTAATCCAACCTGACAATCTCCATATTAACTATTAAGTATATTTACATTTATTGTAATTATTGTTTGATTTCTACCATATTACTGGGGTTTTTCCATCTCCTTTCTTGACTTACTGAGTTTTCTATATTCTTTTTTCCTCCTTTACTGACTAGGAAGTTATATAATTTATTTCCATTCTTGCAGTTAGTTTTATTTATTCAGATTAGACTCCCCATACATCCTGAATTTTGCCTTTTTGTCAACTCTAGAAAATTCTCAAATACTCTTCAAAGTACTGCTTCTTCTCAATTTCTCTGGAATTTCTATGAGATGTAGGCTGGAACCTTCTCATTTTCTTCTCCATGTCTTTTAATACCATTATACATTTTTATCTTGCAACATCGTTCTCTAAATTCTTTAGATTTTAATTTACTAATTTTCTCTTAGGGTCTAACCAGTTATTTATCTTAGTCATTTGAGTTTTAAATTTTTTTCCCAAACAGTGATTACTTTATGAAATGACATGACACTTTTTATACAAAGTAAACAAATGAGATGGTAACTGTGGCAGGAATCTTGGTGAGACTTCAAGGGGTTGTTTTCTTCAAGTCTCCAATCTGTTTAATCAAGTAGTTCTTCTCATCAGTGAACTGCTCATCGTCCATCCTTTCTTTTTGAAAGCTGCTCAGAAATTCAATGAGCTTGGGTTGATTTTTTAACAGAATCTCCACAATAGGCTGTGTTTTGTGAGAACTGGCTACAAACACCTTAAAGACATGAAAGGCTTCAAACTGAATGTTGAGACTTTTATCTCGAAGAAGGTTCATTGTCACTTTGAGGTTCTCTGGCTTGCTGATGTACTTTGTCATAATGGCAAAGTTATGTCTGTCCAGAATCAGTTCACCTAGAAGCTTTAAAGATTGTCTCTTAGTCACATAACTCTCAGACTGAAACAATTTCTCACAGTCTTCAAAAATAGTGTCATAATTTTGTTCTAAGAGTTCTGCTACCAACACTTTACGTCGAGTTAGTAAATCCGGTCTGGATGAATAGTTGTTGGACTTCTGTACAGTTCAATTTTTCTATCAGTTCTGGTTGTTTTCTTGTTTCTAAATATTTGTTGTCCTTAATTTTGGTTGTAAGAGGAGGCACAGTGTGTCCGCCTACGCCTCCATCTTGGCCGGAAGTCCTTGAGTTTTAAAATTTAAGAACTAGCTGTGGTAGGGTGGCTCAGTTTGTTGGAGAATCGTCCCAAGCACCAAAAGGTTGTTGGTTTGATTCTGGTCAGGGCACATGCCTAGGCTGCTGTTCTATCTGATCCCCAGTCGCAGTGCAAATGGGAGGCAATTAACAGATGTTTCTTTCTCACATCGATCTCTCTCTCTCTCTCTCTCTCTCCTTTCCTCTCATTAAAATCAATAATCATGTCTTTGGGTGAGGACTAATAATAGTAATAGTAATAATAATAATAATAAAATTTAAGAACTACATTTTTCATTTCTACAAACTCTAATTAGTTGGTTTCCAAATTTATCTAGGTTTTTTTTGTCTTATCCATGTTTTTCATTCCTTCTTGTTTTTTTTTAAAGATTGTGTTTATTTATTTTTAGAGAGAGGGGAAGGGGGGAGAAAGAGAAGGAGAGAACATCAACATGTGGTTGCCTATCATGCAACCCTTGCTGGGGACCTGACCCACTCAGGCATATGCTCTGACTGGGAATCAACCGTGACCTTTGGTTCACAGACCCATGCTCAATCCACTGAGCTATACCAGCCATGGCTCTATTCCTTTTTGTTTTTAATTTACTGAAGCATATTTACTTTATGGTTTCTAATATGACTATTAGTCAAAGTTATAAGGGGTCTAATTCTGGTATTTATTCTATCTGCTTACTTTCACTTACGGTGGTTCATAACTTTTGATGGTGAGCTTCTGTTCAGCAGGACTTGATCTGGGGGAATACTGTGGGGGTTGGGTTGAGGTTTTGTTCCTGCGCAGAGGTTTTACATTTGCTTCTATCAGGTACTCCAGGTATTACCATCTTAGAAACACTTTAAAACAATTTTTAAAGTATATTTTATTGATTTTGCTATTACAGTTTTCCCAACTGTTTTCTCCCTTTTATCCCCCTCTTCGCTGCACCACCCCCATCACCCTCCAGCATTTCCCACCCCTCACAGTTCATGTCTATGGGTTGTACATATAAGTTCTTTGGCTTCTCCATTTCCTGTACTATTCTTAACCACCCCCTGACTATTTTATGCCTACCTATTCTGCTTCTTATTCCCTGTACCTTTTCTCCCATTCTCCCACTCCCCACTGATAACCCTCCATGTGATCTCCATTTCTGTGATTCTGTTCCTGTTCTAGTGGTTGCTTAATTCATTTCTGGGTTGTTTATTTTTTTTTTTAGGTTCAGTTGTTGTGAGTTTGTAGTCATTTTACTGTTTGTATTTTTTATCATATTCTTAGATAAGGCCCTTTAACATTTCATATAATAAGGGCCTGGTGATGATGGACTCCTTTACCTTGACCTTATCACGGAAGCACTTTATCTGCCCTTCCATCCTAAATGACAGCTGTCCTAGACAGAGTAATCCTGGATGCAGGTCCTTGCCTTTTATGACTTTTGAATACTTCTTTCCAGCCCCTTTTCACCTGTAAGGTTTCTTTTGAGAAATGAGCTGATACTCTTATGGGGACTCCTTTGTAGGTAACTCTCTCCTTTTCTCTTGCTGCTTTTAAGATTCTCTTCTTATCTTTAATCTTGGCTAATGTAAGTGTGATGTGGCTTAGTGTGTGCTTTGTTGGGTCCAACTTCTTTGGGACTCTCTGAGCTTCCTGGACTTCCTGGAAGGCTATTTCCTTTGCCAGATTAGGGAAGTTCTCCTTCATTATATTTCCAAATAAGATTTCAAATTCTTGCTCTTCCTCTTTTCTTTCTGGTACCCCTATGATTTGGATGTTGGAATGTTTAAAGTTGTCCTGGAGGTTCCTAAGCCTCTCTTCATTTTTTGAATTCGTGACTCTTCATTCTCTTCTGGTTGAATGTTTATTTCTTCCTTCTACTCCAAACTGTTGATTTGGGTCCCAGTTTTCCTTCCCTTCACTGTTGGTTCCCTGTACATTTTCCATTATTTCACTTTTTTTTTTTTTTTTTTAATCTTTAGAGGGGAAGAGTAGGAGAGAGGAAGAGGGAGAGAAATATCAATGTATGGTTGCCTCTTGTGTGTCCCATGCGGGGAACTGGCCTGCAACCCAGGCATGTGCCCTGACTGGGAATCGAACCGCGATCCTTATTATTTCACTTTTCATGGCCTTCACTTTTTCCTCGATTTTACAACCATACTCAACCACTGCTCAACCATTCCTGTGAGCATCCTGATTACCAGTGTTTTGAACTGTGCATCTGATAGGCTGGCTATCTCTTCATCGCTTAGTTGTATTTTTTCTGGAGCTTTGAATTGTTCTGTCATCAGGGTCATATTTTTTGTTTCCACATTCCTGTAAGGGGCGGAGCCTTAGGTATTCGCCAGGGTGGGGCAACCCACCTTGCTGCGTATGGCGCTATGTTGCGGGGGGGCGCAGTCAGAGAGGGAATGATGCTGCTTGCTTGGCTCTCACCCACTTTCAGTCACTTCCCCCACTACCCACAAGCAAACTGGGCCCTTCTGGCGCTGATTCCTGGGTGGGTGAATTTGTGTATGTTCTAGGACCCCATGGGTCTCTCCAATGAACTCTCCTGTGAGGCTGGGAGTATCTCCCACTGCAGCCTCAACCCCCACAGGTTTTTTCAGTCAGAGTTTTTGAGGCTTTATTTCTCCACACTGGAACCCTGGGTTGTGTGGTCTATCTCGGTCACCAGTTGTTCTTCCTGGTTTATGCGCATGCAAATGTGAGACCACCCGGGTCCGCCAGCTGCCACCATGCTGCTCATCCTCTCCAGGGGGTCCTCTCCACCCTGCTGCCCATCTCTGCCCCTCCTACCAGTCTGAATGTTTCTTCTTACCTCCTTAGTTGTCAGACTTCTGTGCAGTTCTATTTTTCTGGAAGTTCTGGTAATTTTTTGTTTTTAAATTTGTTGTTGTCCTTCTTTTGGTTGTACAAGAAAGCAAAGTGTATCTACCTATGCCTCTATCTTGGCCAAAAGTAGGGACTCTATTTTTAAATAGATTTTTTAAACATGTACAAAAATACAATAAACAGTATAATGAACTCCTATGTATGTATTACCCAGATTCAATAATATTCAAAACATCCAATCTTGTTTTATTTATATACCCACCTACTGTCCACCTCTCTCTATTGGGTTATCTTAAAGCAAATCCCAGATGACATATCATTTCGTTTCAATGTATATTTCTTTTAAAAGAATTCTTAAAATAATTTTAAAACTAATCATTGCTTAGTATCATTAATATTCAGTGTGGTCAAATTACCCTGATTTTCTCTCCCTCTCTCCCCCACCCCTGGCCTGCCTGCCTCTCTCTCTCTCTCTCTCTCTCTCTCTCTCTCTCTCTCTCTCTCTCATGTGTTTAAAGTGAGAGACGGAGAAAGAGTTTGAAGCAAAATCTAAACAAGTCTGGACCTACTTTTTAAATTCATTTCCCAGCATAAAGTTCCTAGATCAAGCTGAGTGGTTCTAGATTTTTAGAAGATTCTCCCTGCCACCATGCCACCAAATTCTCACATTCCTTTCCTCAAGGCCAGGACAAAGTTCCTCAGTACTTCCTGGTACCAAGAGGAATTGTTCTTTTTTTTTAAACTCCCTTTTCACTGAGTGTGTTAGCCCTTCAAGAGTCCCTGGATGAACACAGGGATCTCAGTTCCAACTTTTTATTTCTTACAGACCCAAGGCCTCCTTTCTAGCACTTAAGTGGCAATTAAAATACAAGTCCCTGATGTTTTATATCTTGTTTTGTGTGGTTGATACATGAGTTTATATCAGCAATTTTCAACCTTTTTCATCTTATGGTACACATAAACTAATTACTAAAATTCTTCAGCACACCAAAAAATATGATTTTTGTCAACCTGACAAAAATAATAGGTATAATTTTGATTCATTCATGCCATACGGCCATTATTGTGTTGGCTGTTGTCCTTTTTTTACTCAACAATCTAAGGGAAAAGAGATCAGTGCCTGTAATGAAATGGTCAGGTATTACATGTTTTAAATATTCTTGAGGCACATGAATATGCCTCTCGTAGCACACTGGTAGAAAATCACTGGCTTGTACAATTATCAAAATTCACCGAACACTTAAGATCTGCATTAGTTTAGTATATGTAAGTCCACGAAGCAATTAAAAATAAAACTCAGTTATATTTATGTAAAAATCAGCAAATCCTCCTCACCCCTCCAGGACAGCCTCAACACCAATTCCTTTTAGCATCTGGGTTTTCGCTTTCCGCTTCAGTTTTGCTCCTGGGGTGCCCGTTACTTTCTTGCACGCTCAGCTATATGCATTTCAAAATATTATTATCTTTTCTCCAGGCTTTCTTAGTATTGTCTGGTGTGAGGGTCACCCAATTACCTAGATTAGTGGTTCTCAACCAAGTAAGCTTTCGCCCCATAGAGGACATTTGGCAGTCTCTGGAGACATTTATGGCTGTCACAACCAGGGGAGTAGTGCTGGCATCTATCTAGTCAGGAGAGGTCAGGGATGCTGCTGAACACCCTTGCAATGAATTAGATAGTCTCCCACAACAAAGAATTATTTGGCCCAAAATGTCAACAGTGCCAAGACAGACAAACCCTGATCTAGAGCACCTTTATTGGAGGAATACTTGGCTTTCACCTTTGCCTTTCACAATGACACAGTGCAGTCTTTAGCTATCATTCATGATGAAAACATCTTGCCTAAAAGTGCACTCTAGAATTCTCCAAATAAGAAATGTTTCAAAGTGAAGAATGGGGCAAAAAGGGATCTTGGCATGTATGTCTTCATTTTTACATCCCTAGAATGCTTACAGATACAAACTGCTGTTGGATTACCGCACAAAATTAATCGCAGAACAAATTAAAGGACTTTAGAGCTAAAATTAAGAACCCTAGAAATCGTGATTTAACAATGAGAAGTATATATACCTAAGGAATATATCTGACAGATTATAACTTCACATTCTAATCTAATATTCACCAGTAAATTACTGCCCAAGATGCTCTGGCTAGGCAGTGAGAAGTCAAGCTGGAAGTCTATTGGTGATTACCACAATTTAAGAACATCATCCTGAGCTACATATCCTACTAAAAGTGTTGCTTCAGTTCTTTTTTACTCTCTAGAACTGGTTAATATGCTTCTGTCTTAATATTAATGATAGAACATTAATGGTTTTACTACAGTGGTTTGCAAAATAGGCAAGAATTAGGTTTCAAAATGTGGGAAAACCTATTGATCATTTTTGTTATTATTATTTAATATTTCAGACATGTCACAAGGTACAGAGAATAATATAATGAATACCTATTTTCTTACCAAGCAGCTTAAGAAATAAAGCATTGTAAGTATGATAACAGCCCTCTGTAGAACTCTCTGGATCTCATTCCCTTCTCTCCCCAGAGGTAACCACTCTCCTGAATTAGGTGTTTATCACTATACCTGTTTTTATTTTCACATTAAATGTGAAATCCATAAATAATATAGGGTATTGTTAAACTTATAAAAATGGTGTCAAACATATCTTCCACAACTTCCTTCTTGTTACTGATAATTTCCCACATTTACTAGCTATATGAATGGAATAAAAGGGAAGGAGAAAATGGAATTGCTAAATGTGTTCAGTTTCTTTATCTCCAAAGAGAAACTCATCTGTGGTTGGGTTGAATTTATCCCCAAATGCACCTGCCTACAGTGCTATGTACCCTTCTCTGCTACGTGCTAATGAAACTGGTAACTGAAATTGACACCCTTACATGCAAAGACAAAGGAGTGTTCACCAAAACCCACAAGCCCTAGTCCAGTTCTACCATATGAAATCTACTGGTCTAAAGAGTTTTCCTCAGGCTTCTACAAAAGCGGTTGGTAAGCGAATACAAGCAGTGAATTCACTGCAATTGTTTATACACAGATTTTGCTATCCCCACTTATTTTCCAAGGAATATTAATAGCAGTAACAGACACCAGATTTGACTCATCTATTTTCAGATATAAAACATAACAGGTCTGCTAAAGCAGACCACTGAAAACATAAAAGCCTTTATTTATAGGTGAATGAAAGAAAATAAAGCCTAGATGTTTTTATCACTTCCATTTCAGAAGGTAAGTAGAGGGGTGAGAGAGATAAGAGTAAAAACATTAACTAGGTTTTAATAGTCCTTCTAAGGATTCAAAGAAGCTGGTCTGAGAATGATATATTAGTCAGATTTAGACCAGGACGTTCCCCTAAGGGAGACAGCTGACATGATTATTGCTCTCTTTCCAGATACAGAGTCAAGCTGCTGACATTTTACACCAGGCAAGTTCAACAGCTGTTACTGAGGCGACAGACACTTAGGTCTCTAGAGATTCATGGGATGGATTCACGGACAGAGAGTACCTCAAAGTACATTCCTGTTTAGGCTTAACAAATGGCTTGTTCAGGGAAAATGGTGAATACCCTAAAAATATCACCAAAGAGAAAAGGAAATGGGCTTGGGTAATATTTAGAACAATTTATAGATCAAGTCCAGACAGCCTTTTACTGTTGAGAAATAAAATTTGTTTAAGTAATCCTTCCTTTACCCCACTTCCTTGTTACCTGTGTAACAAGGACTCAGGCTGATGGTTACCACACTACTTCCGACTTCTGTCCTGCATCTAGAGTTCCTGGGTGGAGTAGGACCCAAAATAGAAAAAAAGCAGTAGAGAAGAAGCAAGGTAAGATGCTGAGAATAGAAGCATGTTTCTAAAAGGTTTTAAGAATCAATCAAAATAGAATGTTTTAATGTGTTTATTATCTAATCAGTTAATATGGTGATCCTTTTATTTGCAAAAGGCTTTGCAATCGTTAAGAGCCAGAGGCCAGGGAGATTTTAAGATGTTTTTATCATGAGTGATAGCTAGACACAAAGGCAAAGGTGGCAACACTGCTGCAATGGAGATTTCAGTTTAACGCTGCAAGGTAAGTAGTCTAGGTAATTATAAACAGTAGATGTAGTTCAAGCACTAAGGCATGATGCAGCAATGCTGATTCATGCACTGCAAAGGGAACTCCACAGCTTGTTGGAAAAGAGGGAACACACAAAGATCCAGTGGACACTTTGACTAAAGAGTGCCTACGAATCACCAAGTCAGACCCCCTCTCAAGTTCGCCTAACTCATGACTGTATTCACAATCTTCATGGCTTTTCCTTACCTAAGTATATCATTGACAGTAATTTCAGGGATAAACTTTTGAAGATGCTTCACTGTTGCACTGAGAAAACAGGCTTTATACACTTCACTGACTCCGTAGGAGAAATTCTGCAACACCAGTTTAGTCAAGCCACTGAAAACAAAGGAAATAAAATTTTTATATGAGAGAAAGGAATTCGTTCTTACTATTAAATACCTTTACAATCTGTTAGATCTGGGCAGGGGGCATCACAGAAATTTAGGCAAAGACAGAATAACCACATATTAAGAGAAAATCAACTTTGGCCAATGTAAGAAGGAAACTTCATCCAAGGGACATCTTCCAAAGTCCAAAGGTAAACACCTTTCAAATTCAAATCACCAGGGAATGATGGTTTCAAACTAGAATTCTATAAAGCCTGCCAACAAAACGGCTTTCTCATACAAATGTTACATGCTTTCAAAACACACCTAAAAAGCATTAGCAGATCTTTAAATCAGGACATTAAAGAAGTGAAATGGATATTTATCCTACTTTTTGTTTTTAATCAGCCAGAGGTAAGATACTTTAGCACTGATTTTCACATGAAACTCTGTGGAGCCCATGGATACATGCATTTTTAACAGCGCACATGCTTGAAAAACCATCCTAAGCCTTCTGCTTTGGAACCTGTAGAAGGTGAAACTCTAGCATAGCTTAAAAAGCTTTCCAGTAATTTTGATGTGAAACCCTTTGGAAAGCAACACTGCTAAAAGGACCAGAACAAAACAAAACAAAACACCCAGAACAAACTCATCGAGTTCTTACAATGGTAAAGAATCTGCATCCTAGGTTAACACATTATTAGTTTTCCACAAAAGGAAACAACTTTGGTTATCAGCAACTTCTCTAGCATTTTTTCAAAATGATGGTGGTGATTAGCTTGAAATGACTTAATCAAAGTAAGCCATCTACTGATTTTGAGAGGGACTTTTTTTTTTCAAACACAATTAGAAAGTTAGCAAATCAAGGTTTGGAGTGTCAGATATGTGACGGACAATGTTCTTGTTCTTTTTAACCAAGACTTCACCCTGGATCATCAGAAGTTTCTTTAAGTAATTAAAATATTATGTTTATTCCACAAAGCTCTTAATTTGGATTAATAAAAAAAAATCAATATACTAATCACAGATGTGAGGATTTACCCCAAAAATAGAATATCAAGAAAGACAAAATACCCCACATTAAAAATATAAACACATGAAATCATTTTTTAGGTAAATAAAGTTACCTCTTGGTAATTATATCCATAATATCTCTGGCACTGAAGTCAAAGGGTTTGTAGCCCTCTCGTTTAAAGGCAAGGACTGCATTAGGCCCTAGCCAAATACTGCCGTCCATCCTTGGTGTGAAGTGAATTCCTAGGAAAGGAAACCGGCTATCTGGGACCTATGGATTTACCACAGCAAACTGTTAGCCCCATTTCATACTGCATTTTTTACGCATGCAAATATTCAACTGGTAATATAAATCATTTTCTTCCCATGCATTTAATTTGTGTTACTTTGATTTGTACTGAGATATACTTTTCCATTTACATGCTTCTGCCTAGAAATGCCACATAGGAAACACTGATGCTATTGACACTAACACACATTCCCATCTATTTTTCTTTCTGGGTAAAAGAAAAAAAAGTCCTACTTCAGGTTATTCCCTGCCCCCTTCTAGGGATGTATGTGACTGGCAGGTAAAATCAGAGCTGCCAGAATCACACATTCGTAGCACTGGTTTCTGTAAAGGTGGAATGTATTGGGTTGGAGCACGTGAAATGGATGTTTTGGAAAGGTCAAAAACGTTAAGTGGCTGAATATTGGTAATTTCATCTGGTTCAATCTAGTTAGTTCCATACAGAATAAATTCTTCATCTAAAAGGCTTTGTCCTCTATATCATGAAACTACAGAGCGGCCACAACCCCTTTTCTGCACCTACAGGCAGTGAACTGAGAAAGAGGGTTGGGTGTCTGGGCATACAAAAAGGGGAAGTTCTCTTATGAGGGCTCCTCCAACCAGACAGGAGGAAGAATCATGTTCTTTCTTGATAGCTTTCCCCATGGTACACTCGTGCTTTCTAAAGACATGTACTTGTGGGCAATTTAATGACTTGTGGGCAATTTATACGAGTCAGATAATTTAATGACTATGACATCCAAATAAAGATTTAGGAATTTAACCATAAGAGAAGGAGGTGAAATGCTTTGCACAAAAAGCCCTTCGAAATATCTCTCACTTCTGACCTAGAAAAAAGTTTTTGTTTCATTCCCCTTCTGCCCACAGTCATTTTGAGAAGGATGAGAAAGCGAAAGCATCAAACCTACCGGGTAAATATTTCCTTTCACAAGATAGCATTTTTCTGGCTTCAAGAGCAGGTAATCTCCCCGGAATGGTACAATTTGAGGATCAGGATTGCAGCCACTCAACTCAGAAATACGGTCTGAATAAAGTCCTGCACATGTTACAACATACTGACATTGAACTTCCTCTCCCTAATGCAAAGGCAAAGAACAGTGATTTAAAGGAAACAGACTGCAGAAGAATAGGTCAAGGGCAGAAAAGCAGATGTAGAAGACAATAAGGATACAGAAAGGGACTTTTTCTTCTTATTCCTTATAAAAGAGGAAATTAAATATAAGTACAGCCAAATAAATTGTTCAACATTTAGGTGGTGGCTAGAAACAAGAGTAGTGGCATGCAAGAGGATGTCACCTTAAACTTCATGCTTTAAATTAGCGGATTCAATGATTGACATACCTCATGAAGACACCTAAAAAGACACACACACAAACACAACACACTGTCTTTACTAAGACCATGGAACTCAACTATTTGTTGCATGAAGAAGCAAACTTCATTTAATATTTTTATGTTTTATTGATTTTTAGAGAGAGAGGGGAAGAGGGAGACATCAATTTGTTGTTCCACTTATTTACGCATTCATTGGTTGCTTCTTGTATGTGCCCTGACCAGAATCGAATCTGCAACCTTGGTGTATCAGGACAACCCTCTAACCAACTGAGCTACCTGGCCAGGGCTGAAGCAAACTTCATTTAGATGGTCCCCACCAATTTGGCCTCCTCTGTATTTCAGACAGTTTCTCCTGTCTTATCGATGAATAATTATTCTTTTACTCTCAGGTTGTTTTATACTACAACTTAAGCCACCACCAACCAATTGCTACTTCCTCATCAATATCTACTTTGCAAACTGAGGCTACTTTCAAACACCATTCAATCAATTTACATTTACAGTCAAATGTGGTATGAGAACACATGCCACAGTCAAAGTTTCCTTTAACAATTGGAAGACTGCTAATCTTAGGCTGCAGTATTTTCCCATAAATTTTATTTTGTGATTATCATCTACATAGCTTCAGGTTAACCCTGCTAGGGTTAGGCAATTTACCACCCTACTTCCTAAATAATTTCACTTAACCCAATTCACCACCATACTCCAACTGCCATCTCTTTACTTCTTACAGAGCAAACAACGAGCCTCTCCTTGCTACAGGTAATTTCTTGTTCTTATATTTCCTCTCCAGATGATCTATTTCTAAAGCCTCAGCGTTCTCACTTATCTCAACATTCTTTCTTTTCAGCCCTTGATGATTCAGCCTTATTCTATTTCAGTATGTATCCTCTTTTTGCCTAGGTACAAAGGTAAGCCTTTTTTCAAGAGTTCAAGTCACACTTCTGACAAAAATCAGATTAACTTCTTTGCAGTGAGTTCAAATTAGCTAGACTAAACCATGATGGTTGCTAGACCCTTGAAGTCAAAGGGTTACGTCAACAACAAGAACAACAAACATGACTTCTTCTAAACTGGTTAATATCTTTCCTGTTCATCTAGAGCTATATACGAGAAGTACAAAAAATATTCATATTTTTATGTGATATAAATCTACTAGTTTCTACTTGAAATGTCAACAATTTGTTTATTCTTGGAACATAAAATGTAGATAAGCCATATGATAAATGTAATGATAAGGGAATTTGCAAAATGTTACCAGCATGCTAATAACCTAACAGTTCTCTTTAAAAAACTCAAGGAAGAGTTCCCAAGAAAGAAATGATTAAAAACTGTCACAGGTCTCTGAAATCATCTTATGCTATATATGAAAAATAATTAACTTCAGTAATACATTAACTTCGCATCCAAAGTGGAAATTTAGGTAAACACTGAATGGTACATTTATTCCAAAATATATTTAAAAAATTAAACTATGTGTTTCTGTTGCTTTTTCATAAGTGAAACAGACTTTTCTCCTATATGCAATCTATAAATTTTAGTTTCCAATTCTTCTCCCCTGAAGTTTATTTTTAAAATTCCTTTTCTTTTAACCTCATAAAAGCAGAGATATTCAACTTGATATGTTGACTCACATTTTAAAATTATCATTTAACTAATACTACAGGAAAATGACAAAATAAAAGGCAACGAAGATAGCAACTGTGGGTGAAACATGTATCCACTGGTATCTCATATGCCCCTGCACCTCTGCCATCATATGATGCCATGCTCTCTGAAAATACCCCTTAGGTGAGGGAGGGGCAGAAACAGACTTTTAATCCTTCTTTCAAGGGAGACCCTGGTTGCTCTGCCAGCAAACCTGATGGTAATCTAAGTGTCTGTGGCAGACAGTGATGTTTAATGGAGACTTCGGTAGACTCCTATAAGTGAAATCAGAGCACAGAACTTTAGGATTTTGGAGGAAAGTTATACCATCCTCTGCAGATAACTATCTTCCTTTTGAGAAAGTGCTTCTGGCTTTGACTCAACACTTGACCACAGGCCACCAAGTTACCATGTGAACTACCCATTATTAAGAGGGTATTGTCTGACTCACCAAGCCACAAAGTTGGGTGTGTACAGCAGAACTCTGTCACCAAGAGGAAGTAGAATACACAAGACCAGGGTTGTATAGGTCCTGCAGGCACAAATAAGTTGCAGAGGCAAGTGGCTCAAATTCCCATGACCCCTATTCCTATTAAATTGCCTCTTCCCTCTCAACTTGCCCCTGTGGCCCCATGGGAAATTCTCTATAATTAGTTGGCCAAGTAAGGAAAAATAGAGGACTGGTTTACAAATGATTCTGCACAACATTCGGGTACCATTGGGAAGTAAGCAGCAGTAGCACCAGAGACCCACTTGGAAGTGTCCCTGAAGGACTGTGGTGAAGGGAAATGGTCCCAGCAGGCAGAACTTTGAACACTATACTGGGTGTTTATCTCACCTAGAAAGAGAGATGGCTAGAAGTATGGATCTGCAGTTTCGTGTGCAATGACTAATGGTCTGGCTGGGTGGTCAGGTACAGGAACTCTGGAGAAGAGGCACATGAACGGATCTCTCCAAACAGGGAGAGGGTAAAGATACTTAAATTCTATATGAAAGCTCAGTGAAGAGTAACTGGGGCAGAAGATGATTTTAATAATCAGTAGACAAGATGACCTGCTGTATGAACATTAGCCTTTTTCCCCAGCCACCTCTGTCCTTACCTAATAGCTTCACAAATGAAAATGGTTATGGCAGCATGGATGGAAGTGATGTGTGGGCTCAGTAAGACGGACTTACTAAGGCTGATGTGGCCATAGCCACTGCTGAACACTCCCTCTCCCAACAGCACAGGTCAGTGGAGACACTGATGTGATCCCTGGACCAATTCAATTTTTGAAAAAAGGTGGGGGGCGGACTGGTGTGGCTCAGTTGGTTGGAGTGTCATCCCATAAACCTAAAACTTGCAGGTTTGATTCCCTGTGAGGGCACATACCTGGGTTGTAGGTTTGATCCCTGGTCAGGGTACATGTGAAAGACAACCAATTGATGAGTCTCTATAACAGCAATGTTTTTCTCCCTCCCTTCCCCTCTCCCTAGAATCAATAAGCATGTCCTCTGGTGAGGATTTAAAAAGGGGGATGGGTAGCACTTAGTCCTCACTGGAACAGACACTTGGTCTGGATGGAGATGTCTTCCTCACCCACAATGCTTCCGTGTCAACCACCATCTGTGAACTTACAGGATGCCTTATTCAACATTATGGTATTCTACCCAGAAGCATTACTTCTGGTCAGAGAGCTTATTTTATAGTAAATGACATAACAACAGGCTCATGCTTGTGCAATTCACTGATTTTTATCATTTCCCCCATCATACAGAAGTTGCTGGGTGACAAAGTGAAATGGACTTTTGAAGATTCAATGACAGTACTAGCTGGCTGGTAACACACCTGGCAGGGCTGGGGCAATGTCTTCCAGGATGTCCTGGATGCTCTAAATCAGTAACATATATACAGCATTGTTTCTCCCACAGCCAGGACTCATACACAGCTCTATAAATCAAGAGGTAGAAATGGAAGGAGCTCCTTACAGTAATCCGGTAGTTTCTGCTCCTAATCCAAATGTCTGCTTCTTAGCCCCACAACTTTGGACTCTGATGGTTTAGAAGTCTTAGTTCCCAAGAGAAAAATGCTTCCATTGGAAAATAAGCAATTGTTCCATTAGGTAGAGGTTGATACTGTCATGCATAGCCACTAATGGAAGGGTTCCTCATGCCAGTGAATCAACAGGCAGGGGAGATTACTGTACTGAATGGGGGTAACAGATCCTGACTTACAAGGAGAAATTGAGTTGCTCCACACAGAGAGCTTGGGGATGATAAAGAGTATGTCTGGAAAACAGATCTCCTGGGCTCCCTCTTAGTGTCCCCATGTATTGTTATAAAAGTTAACGGAAACCACCACAACACAAAACAGGCAGGGCTGCTAATGGCAGAGACAATTCAGGAATAAAAGTTTGAGTTACCGCACCAAACTAGGAACCCTGGCCAGCTGATATGCTTCCTAAGGGTCAGGGAACTATACAATGGATAGTAGAAGAAGGACATTATAAATATCAGCTATGAGCACATGATTGGTGACATAAATGAGGAATGCAATAGTTATGAGTAATGTAGTAGTTATGTCTTCCTTACTGTGAAATAAATATATTTGTCTATAATAACATAATTCTTTTTCCCCATTGTGATCAAATGAATTGTGTCCCTCCTTTCATGAAAAATTCATATGTTGAAGCCTTAACTCCCAATGTGACTATATTTGGAGATAGAGCCTTTAGGGAGGTAATTAAGGTTAAATGAGGTCACAAGAGTAAAGCCCTAATCTAATGGGACTGGTGTTTTTATAAGAGAGAGAGACTCCAAAACTTGTGCGTGCTCACATTTTCATATTCTCTCTTCCCCTGCTCTTCCTCTCTCCCTCCCTCCCACTCCACTTGAGCATGCACAGAGAAGAGACCATGTGAGGACACAGCGAGAAGGCAGCCACCTACAAGCCAAGAGAGCTCTCACCAGAAATCAACCCTGGTGACACCTTGATCTTAGACTCCTAGCCTCCAGAATTGTGACAAAATAAATTTCTGTTGTTTAAGCCTATGGTATTCTGCTATGGTGGTAAGCATGTCTTCAGCTGTATGAAAGATAGCTGAACCTTGTAGGTGGAAGCATTGTTTTACTGTCTTTATTTGGACAGGAAATGTGGTTATAAGGGTTGTGAATGGATGTCAAGTAGAAAAGGCATGGACTGTGAGGGTTTATCCCGTGTCAATTTAGTTACACTAGGAACTATAATCGACAGAATCCCCTTCCTTATATGGTTCCACCTTAAAGTTGACCAAAATAGGAATTGCATATGATCTGGTAGGCAGAAGTAAAGCAGCAGCCACTATTCTTTGAAGGTCATTCTAGTCCAAGGTGGTGACCAACACCTACTGCTAAGTGAATTTATGCTCCACACCCAGCTCTGCCTCCCACATACTGATCCTACTAACCAACCACCGCCCTAGCCTACTACTTGGGTGTAAACACAGAGGCAAGACCTTCCCCAGCTTTCCTCATGAGCTTCTCATATGCAGTTCTGCTTCCACTACTGGATACGCTTGGCTTCTCAGACTGGTTAGACACACCTCTGTTCTACCAACTCTCCGTCTGAACCTTTGCTTCCCCAGATTCTTTCACAATTGCGTAAAGCCTAATTCTTATAATAAATCCTACTATACTCATTAACGTCTCTGCTTTCCTGACTGAACTCTGATCATTCAGCAAACACACAGCAAATAAAATACTTTTACGCCATTCAACAGTTCCTGTTTTAGATTTTGTGAAGATAAAGGAAAGCAGTCCATCTCCCCCTGTACAACCTGTGCCTCCCCACCTAAGTTTTCTCATTAGTAGAGAGTTAAAAAGGTAGATAAGCTGGTAGAACAATAAAATATCTATTAGTTTTGCCTTAAAATGAAACACTCCAAGTACTTCTAATCCTGTTCTTTGCCAGCACTATCACTATATGAATACATTTCCAAGGTGAAATCCTTCCTAGAATGAAAACTGTTACATTGCTCTCAATGAATTTCTCTCAGAATAACTTTACATTAGACAAACTACATTCGGTGACATGAAATACATCACTGTGGTTAATTCATCTCTTTAAGAAAGGAGAGGGGATGAAAGTAAATAAAATAGGTGGAAGTAGTCTTGCTTAAGAATCTTTATCCTTGGCCCTGACTGGTGTGATTCAGTGGATTGAGCACCGGCCTGCAAACCAAAGGGTCGCTAGTTCTATTCTGTCAGGGCACACACCTGGGTTGCAGGCCAGGTCCCCTGTAGGGGGCGTGTGAGAGGTAACCATACACTGATGCTTCTCTCCTTCTCTTTCTTGCTCCCTTGCCCTCTCTAAAAATAAATAAATAAAATCTTAATAAAAAAAAAGACGCTTTACCTTTGTATTCCTTATAACAATTGGATATTTCATCCCTGAAAAAAAGAAATTAGTGAAATATTACTTTTTAGTAAAAGAAGACCTACAGTATTTGAAATATACTAGTAACAAATTTAAATGTCACAGCCATGATTACTTCCCACGTTTCATTCCGAAGCTTTTACCAAGTAACGAGGTAAAACTAGTTCATATTTGACAATATATAAAACTCTGGTATTTTTGAAATTATTTTATATTAATTCATTTAATCCATACTTATAAAGCTTTCCTGACTTCAGCTCCAACATAAGCAGTCCCAGCTTTTCTCTGAACTACAAACCTAGAAACCATGCTATAAAACAGACCGTCATAAATCAGTATGTATTTTCCCACAGGACTAACGCTCTGACACCTGTCCAAACATCAGTTACTGAATCTTTGCAGATTCTGGGTGGTGAAGGGAAGCAAGTATTATCACAACACGAAGATCTCCAACACTGAACTATATAAAATTAGTTTCCAATTAGATACAAGGGATCTCAAAGTCTTATAAAGCATACATACAACAGGTAAATCGTACAACAAGTACAATTTACTTGTACTTGTACCATAAATAAATTTGACTGATTAAGCTACCTACCTATTACAATCTTATTAAACAATGTTTCTCATCATCTTAGAATTTAGTAGGACACTGGGAGAATGATTCAGATGGCCAAGAAGTCCTAAAGAAAACAGCCAAGGGAGAATGAATGCAGCACTACCTTTTTCCTCATTCAAATTTCCCAAAAGCAAATTTTAAAATTTACAGATGGATTCATTTAGACTTTTAAGAGAATTTCCCTAAAAGGGGTAGTTCAGAATGGCTAAGTCATGCCTATCCCCAGACAGTCTGATTCAGTAAGACTGAGTGATGCTAAAGTCTGCATTTTTAACAATTACCCCCAAGGGATTCTGACTCTAATCTACAGGATGAAGAAGTGTTTGGGGGCTAATTTTATGTAAACAGCCTTAGTAGCTCAGGTATTAGCACCAGTCAGAAGGGTCTGATCAGTGCCCAGTTCTAACAACAAGAGACTCACTGGAAGTCCAGTTTGTCCATGTCCAATTTACCCTCTGCACCTGCCTCCACCTCTGTACCCCACTCTAGCCCAGCTCCTGGTGGACCTCCACCAGCACTAGCCCAGCCCAAAACTGTCCCAAATTTGTTTAGAAGTCAATACATGTTAAATCAAAAAGAAAAGACAAGGATGGCTTACCATCTTCACTTCTTGAAGGACTTTCTGTAGCCATTTCAATACCTTTAACTTCAAAATTGGTCAAAACAGAGCCACCTGCTTCTTGGAAATCCTGGGCAAATGACAAAGCCACCTGACGATAGTCTACAATGCCGGTATATGGGCAATCAATAGCCATTAGACCCTGGGACAAGATTATGAAAAAGTCAAGACAATACAATTAAAATCATTAAGGACAGTTTGTTCAATAAATTTTATTTTGCACTGATTTTTGTACTGTTTATATATTTTTGTACTGTTTATTTTGATGGATAACACATATTATCCTTGACAAAAAATCTGATACTTTAAAAGAAAAATAAAATAAAGGCTTGCCCTGACCGATGTGGCTCAGTTGGTTGGGTGTTGTTCTGCAAAGAAAAAGGTAGCTGGTTCAATTCCCGGTCACAGCGCATGCCTGGGTTGTGGGTTTGGTCCCTGGGTGAGGTGTGTGTGAGAGGCAACTGATTGATGTTTCTCTCTCACATCTATGTTTCTGTTTCGCTCCTTTCTCCCTCCCTTCCCCTCTCTCTAAAAATAAATAAAATCTTTTAAAAAATAAAGTTTGCTCCATCAGTGCCTACATTTGAATTTGAGTGTGTGTGTGTATGTATATAGAATAAGAAAGTCTCTATAATCAGGTAATAATTCTCTTTAAAGGAGTTCAGTTTGCCAGGTTCTTCCAGCTGCTACAACCAGTTTTTCAGTTTTATTCATCCCTCATCCTATCTGATTCTGATTCATATCTGATTCTGAGTTGAATTCTGTATCACCAAACAAATATGTTTTAAATAAACTCTACTGAGATTTTCCGAGTAGTGGATTATATGTCACACACACTCAATGAGAACCCAGAATTATTCGTATGTTTGCAGAGCATTGATTTGATTTGCTACAGACTCTATTTTCAAGACTGCAAATATTGAATGGAGATTGTATACAGTTAATTCAAACTTTCTCTTCAGATAATATGAGAAATTAACAGCCTGGGCTTTATTGTTGTTTGTTCATTTGTCAAGATATGTTCAAACTCTATATATGGATGATCTACAAGCATACTTATTTAATTTTTTGGAATAAATATATCCTTTTCTAATTCCAAAAAAAAGGATAAGAAAAGAATGTCACACACTAAATACTGACTACACTTTGGGGAATCCTTGGTAATAGTACCATTTTTTTCTTGCCTTATTGTGTATATGAGTACACTGGTTTTTCCAAGAAATCTCCCCTAACAGGGTTGCCTGGTTCCCAGAATAACTAAAGCCCAGAAGGTAGGTGCGACTGGTAAATGCTGCCATCTTCCTGTCTGGCCAGCATGGCACTGTCATTGTTGTGCTTGTACAATAATGTTTGATAATATTACTTTAAATATTTGATTCTTGTATTCAGTGCCCCACTCCTACCCCAATCCATTTACCTGCTTATCCTTTCGAAGCTTTTGACTTTGCTACCCACTTCTGATCAATGCTGCCCCATGGCCAGACCCCACTCAAAGTAAAGGCTCACAAAACACCCAACAGTCTCTTTTCACAAACTGAAAGCAACATTTGAGAAACTTCACCATTTTCCTGGTAGTCTGCTTCCAGAATATGAAAGCATTTGTCCATGTACAAGAAATCACTCCTTTTCTTTAATATAGTAAATACCCATAAGATTTTATATTAGCCCTTAAATGGCCTGACAATCCCTAAATTCACAGGTCAGTAGCTATAATTCAATTTCAATCTACAAATAGTATTTTGTGTACAATAACCTTGGACTCTAAATTAGGATAACACCAAGAGTTTAGTCACAAAACTTCATTACCTAGCATAGAACTATATGACAAGTATAAAAGAGGGATAAAAACATGATGTAAAAGTGCTCCATATCAATAGTTTTTTTTTTGGACACTAAATATCCGTATTCATTTTATATTCCTATTACCCAACACAATGCCTGACACACAGCAGCACTCAGTTATTGAATAAATGAACTTTTGAGGGCTATCTTTAAACATACTAGATTTTTACCCTCCCATAGAAATCTCCCTTCTTTTCTTTCCCTCTTTAGTCTTGGCTTTGCCTCTCTTCATGGGATGCTGGTGGGCCTACCTATATACGTGTATGTTGGGGGAAAGTAGAGAGAGTCACTACCGCCAAAAATCCAATGCTCTGGCCCAAGATGGGGCTGGTGGACAAGCTAGCCCTCAGACAGGAGCTGGGCATGCGCTGTCTAGCTTTAGCAGGCCAGAGCTTGAAATCCAAGGCCACAGCAAGTCAGACGGCTAGAAAAGAACCAGGGGAGCAAGTCAGCAAACACCAAGAGTTAGAAGTCAGTCAGGAGAATAGAGGTACAGATGAACATGTGGTTGACCAATTAAAGAGATGCAGACAGACGAGCATAGCTAAAGTCAGAAGAAGCAGTCAGGATTTGCCCAGAAGGACAGCAGTCAAGAGCCATCCTCCAAAGTCAAAGTTCACAGAGACAGCTTAAAAATTTCCAAGATGCTCCAAGAACTTAATGTTCTACTTAAAGGAATCTGGTCCAAGACGCCCTTTAGAGCTACCCTAACACACTTTTTCTTTCTGGCAGTCCTGGAAGAAACAAAAGTAACCCTGTACTATGCAAATTTTGCCTACCATTCCTGGTAACGGTGGTGAGGTAGGGAGAGAAAGGAGGAATTTACTCAAGACACCTTTATGGAATAACCAGACTATATTTTCTACTATATATTGTCATCCCTAAATAGGCATTGATCATTACAATGTGGCCTAATATAAAGTAGATCACTTCTGCAGAGGCCTCAGAGAAGAGCAGGATATAATTTTTTTATAAGTTATATTACACTACTTATTCATCTTTAAAGTCAGGGTTCACCTCCAAGAAGGCTTTCCTAAACTCTCAGACTAAACTAAAAGCTTCTAATAAGCACTGCCAGTAAGTTGAAAGTCAGACTCTCTAACACAGGTACCTGGAGTCCAGCTATTACATATTGTCAACAAAGGTGTGGGGGAAAAGGAACAGGAGACAGAGCCATTCGCTGGAACAGCCAGTGAACTGGGGATTGGAGTGACAGCTTCTGAAAGGCTATCAAAGAAAGTTGATATGCATGGTAGTATTATTCATGTCTCTTTTGTGAATATAAGGATAGCATGCTTTAAGCAAGATACACTACAACCCACCCTTCACACTCATGCCAGCCTTATCTTCCTGAAATACAGACTGGATACTGTAGCCACCTCATCAAAAATTTTCACTGGCTCCTGTGCCTACTAGAAAAACTTCAAAGTTATTAGTATGAATATCAGACCCTTTATGTGAGCCTAGTCCTGCCTTTATAGTCTCACTTTTTATATTTCCTACACCCTCTGTGATCCAACCGTACCTCACCACTCACTGCTCTCCAACCACGTTATATATGGTCTCAGCTCTCCTCTTGCCTTTGCTTAGGTTCTTCAGACCTGGTATTTTCTCATATGTGTGGATGAAAAGGCGGGTTCTATGGAAAGTAACCTCACAGGGTGATCTAATCATAAATCCCTAACTGGGCAGGTTGTGGTGGGTAGTCATGCCCCAGGCATATAACTTCTTTAGTAAAAGGTTTATCTTCACCTTAAACAAGCCCTGACCATTGCTTCTGTGCATTTAGGTTAACACACCACAGAAATAAGCTGTAACCACTTTCAAAAAAGCACATAATTTTGCTAGCTATCCTGTAATCCAATCCTCACCTTGCTTTCTCCCTTCTTCATGTCATTTTCCTTATGTTTCCTCCTTCATTTCAAATGCGTAAAAGCTGCAAAACTGTTATTCTCCAGTGCATTTGAAATCTTGCTCCCTGGTATATGTGGTCAGTTTGGCTCAAATAAACTCATAAAAATTCTCCACAGGTTTGGACATTTCTTATAATGATTTAGGGAAAGAAGAAATCAGGTAGTCAGCCTGTCGCAATGCCCTCTTGTGTCTGTCAACACAATGCTTTTGTGACAAGATTATCTGTTTCCATGCAATTCCTGCCTCCTACAAATTCACTCCCAGCCTCCATGTCACAAGACTGAGCCGTAAACGAAAACGTCCCCGTGGGCATGTGTGGAGTTAGTAAATCACTCACCCTACAATATGGCTCCTTCTTTTTTATATCCTCCTGCTGGATCAGCCTCAGCCCCTGGACACCATTCTGCAGGCCTCTCTCGTATAAGGCTTTAAGTCTGGGAATTTCTTCTTGTTCAACAGCTACTATAAGCTTCAAAAAATGATAATATGGGTAGAGTTAAACACACCATCAGCTATTAAAGATAAAGTGTCTAGAAAACCATAAATTATTACCACTCAAATTGGGTTGATTTTTTAATTGTTTTTTCTTCATGTATCTACTGCAACCTTCCTTCATGACCTCATTTCCTCCTCCACCCAAAAAAAAAAAAAAAAAAAAAGTTCTCTTAAGAAAATGGCATTAAAACAAATTTTCCTTAAAGCTGAGGTGTAGCCTCAATTTCCACGTCTACTATCAGTTGCTACATGCATTGTGGCCATAAGCAGTTCTGATCAGTACCACTCCCTCAGTCCCAGAGGGGACAGAAGCACTGGTTGCTTAATCTTTCCATTAAAAAAATGAGACAAACAACAACAACAAAAAACCCTACAGCAATAACACAACAGAATGGCTTTCTTATATCTACAAAAGAATGTAAAATACCAATACATCAGAAAAACATCTAGCATTCAGTATAATGGGATATCACTAACAGAAACTATCCATTTTATTTCCTACAATTGTATGTAGATCAAGAAGCAAAGGTAAAGAACTACATACAACATTTAAGTTGGACTTTAGCTATGATTAATGACCTTGCTTGTATTAGAGACCTCTCCCCCACAGGTTTGCTACATTCCTTTGAGCCTGGAGATTAGGTGCTCCTCAAGATTTGGATCCCCAGAAAGCCAACTAGAAGAAAAGTGGGATGGGAACCTTTACAGAACAAACTTTCATTTCACGTCTTATAAGTGTTGGTACTCCCCTGGAAAGATAATTGGGGACCAATGGTAACTCTAAAGGACAGAGAAATGTTTTCTTTAAAAAATGTTAGTGTAGCCCCAGCTGGAAAACGTGGTTGTTTAGTTTGTATTTCTTTAAATAAATTAATCTTATAGAAATAAGATGATTAAAAACTAAAGGTAGGGGAATGATAGGTGAACTCAAGAGTTAAAGATTTTGGCTTCAGTCATAATTGACAGGATTAAGTGATTAATGCATGTGGAAAGCTGTTATTACAGGAACTGGAATGCATGACCATGCAACTCCAACAAGCAATTCAACCTTTGTGCCCCAGGGGTCTACAAGCACTGGAGATGGTATCCGAGCCATTGTGTTGCAGGGAGGGAACGCCCAGCAATGCAGAATTGTCGATCAACAGATAAAGAAATACGAGGAAAAATCACAGCAGGGTTGTAACTCTTATCCAATTAACCTTTTTCTCCAAACTCCTTACCAACGCTTCCTTCTCCTTATAAAAATGTCAGCTTGAAATGAGATGTTAAGATGGTTTTTGAGTGTACATAACCTGCCATCTTCACAGACTGCAGGCATCTGAATAAAGTGCCCATAAAGTTTCAGTCCTTGTCTCTACTCATTGGTTCTGGTAGAGGTGGGCAGCATGAACACTGACTTTTAAGTTTCAGAATAAAGTACATTACAAAGTATTTACTAATGCATTCTGTTGCACAGAAAAAAAGAAGTAATTTTAACAGCTTTACTCAAGAATTTTTGTCTACTTATTTCTGGGCAAAGTATCTTTTGAAGTAGTTTCCTCCTTATTTAACAGCTCTCATCAAAGGAGGGCACAGATGCATATTCATGGGTAAATCAGAATTCCCAAATCACTATTTCATAGCAAGGAGTCAAGACAATTTCATGAGATAATACTTTTAATCAAGGTGTAAAGTTTATTTGAATCAAAATGATTAACCTTAAAAACGAAAATAGAATCAAAGGACACTATCAAGAAAGTAAAAAGACAATCCACTGAATGGGAAAAGCATTTGCAAATTATATAGCTCATAAGGGTCTAGTATCCAGAATATATAAAAAAAACTCTTATAATTCTACCACAAAACCTATAAATACAGTTTTATATATTTTTTTCCTTAACACCATGTCAGGACTATTTTCCCATATCATTAAAAAAATCATGACATTTAATGGTGACAATGAACTTTTATTCTTAAAAATTACATGGAAAAGATTTACAAGGGAATATTATGAAAAAGTGTATGCCAACAAATTAAATAATCTATGTGAAATGGACAAATTCATAGGAAGATGCAAATTTCTGAAACTGACTCAAAAAGAAAATCTGAATAGATGCATAACATGTAAAGAGATTGTACAAGTAACTTTAAAACTTCCCACAAAAAAAAGATCATGCCCAGGGATTCTACTAATAAATGCTTCTGCATATTTAAATAAGAATTAATACCAATTCTTCATAAACTCTTCCAAAAAACAAAAGAAGAGGGAACGCTTACTAATTCAATGAAGCCAGTATTAGCCAGATACCCAAATCAAAGACATGAAAAGAAAATAAAACTTCAGGCCAAGATCTCTTATAAATATTGACATAAAAGTCCTGAACAAAATATTAGTAAACTGAATGCAGTAATATATAAAAAGGATTATATACTGTGACCAAGTGAAATTTATTTCAGGAATGCAAGATCAATTTAACAACCAAAAGTCAATGAATGTAATATATCCTCTTAATAGAATAAAAGACAAAAACTACATGATTAGTTCAATAGAAACAGAAAAGGACCCTCGATGGTGTGGCTCAATGGATTAAGTGCCAGCCTTTGAACCAAAAGGTCATTGGTTTGATTCCCAGTCAGGGCACATGTCTGTCTGGGTTGTGGGCCAAGTCCCCGGTTGGGGGTGCACAAGAGGCAACCACACATTGATGTATCTCTCCCTCTCTTTTTCCCTCCCTTTCCCTTTCTCTAAAAATAAATAAATCAAATCTTTAATTAAAAAAAAAAAAAAAGGCCCTGGCTGGTGTAGCTCAGTGGATTGAGCGCGGGCCTGCGAACCAAAGGATCGCGGTTCGATTCCCAGTCAGGGCACATGCCTGGGTTGCCAGGCCAGTTCCCGGCAGGGGACATACAAGAGGCAACTGCACATTGATGTTTCTCTCCCTCTCTCCTTCCCTTCCCCTCTAAAAATAAATAAATAAATAAATAATAAAAATAAATAAATAAAATATTTAAAAAAAAAAAAAAAGAAAGAAACAAAAGGCATTTGAAAAATATCCAATACCCTTTTATGGTAGAAAAAAAAATACTGGGAATAGAAAGGAATTCCTCAATCAGATAAAAGGCATCTACAAAAAACCCATACTAGCATCATACTTAATAGTGAAAGATTGAATGCTTTTTCCCTAAGATAAGGAAAAATGCAAAGTTGTCCATTTTCACTGCTTTCAATTTTCAACACTGTATTAGAGATTTTACCCATGGTAAAAAATGTAAAAGGCATCCAAATTGAAAAAGGTAAGCTATCTCATTTACAGATGGCATGATCCTACATATAGTAAATCCTAAGCAATACAAACACACACACACACAAAACCTGTTAGAGTAATACCAAAGAATAAATTTAATAAAAGAAATGCAAGACCTGAACACTGAAAAATACAAAACATTGTTGAAAAAAAGGAAGATCTAAGTCAATGCAAAGATATCCCATGTTCATTGCAAGATTTAACATTGTTAAGTGGCAATACTCTCCAAATTGATCTATAGATTCAATACAATTTCTATCAAAATCTCAGCTGCCTTTTTAGAGCAAATGACAAGCTGACCCTGATATTCATACAGAAATTAAAGGGACCAAGAATAGACAAAACAATGTTGAAAAAAGAAGAACAAGTTGGTGGACTCGCACTTCCTGATTTCAAAAAGAAAAAAGAAAAAGAAAATGAAGAAGAAAAATTACAATAATCAAGATAGTATGGTACTGGCATAAAGATAGAAATATATCAATGGAATACAGTTGAGAATCCTAAACATACACTCTGACATTTATGCACAACTGATTTGTGACAAAGACACCAAAGCAACGTAGAAAGAATAGTCTTTTCAACAAATGGTACTAAATAGCTGGATGTACACTTACAAAAGAATGAAGCAGGACCCCTTCCTCATACTTTATACCAAAATTAATGTAAAAGTGATCATATGGCCCTGGCCGGGTAGCTCAGTTAGTTAGAGCATCATCCTGATATGCTAAGGTTTCGGGTTCAATCCCCAGTCAGGCACATACAAGAATCAACCAATGAATGCATAATTAAATGGAACAGCAAATTGATGTTTCTCTCTCTCAAATCAATAAATAAAATTTAATAAATAAAAGTAATCATATGCTGAAGGTACAGGTACAGGAAGTGGGGCAGAGAACCCTCCTTCGGGTGGCAGGGTCTGTGGAAAGGGCAGTAGTCTGGCTATTAGGGGTTAAGAAGGCCCTGAAGCAGCCCAAGAAGCAGGCCAACTAAATGGATGAAGAAGGTAATGCATTAAAGCAGAAATGACAAAAAAAAAGGAGAAGAAACTCAAGGAGTTCAAAGTGAAGGCAGTGTGGGGAAGGAAGTTCCACATTTGGGAAGATTCCACACTTGGAATTAAGAATTCTGGCAGAAAATAAGCTGTTCCTTGTGCCTGAAGCAATGGTGATCCTTCCTTCCATTCCTGTTTAAACATCTGGATTCTCTACCATAACATCTGTTGCCACCTACAGCTAGAATGAAGTATTGTCTTACAGCCTGTTGTACATTTAAGAATAAACTTTTGTTTAAAAAAAAGTCATATTGGGGTTCATCTTCTCTTTCATTCTCACTCAGCCATTTCTATCTCAGTTAGGAGGTTGGAGCAAACCCATCCTAGAATTCCACCAAGGTCTGCTCTTCAGACTTTGTTCTACTCCAAATTCTGTATCACCTGGAATGAAACCAATTCATCTGCAGGGGGAAGTGAAGATAGATCTAAATGTCAGAACTAAGGCTATAATAAAACTCTTCAAAGAAAACGCAGGAGTAATTTTTCATGAAAAAGTTAGGCAATGATTTCTTAGGCAGGACACTAAAAACAAAAGAGAGATAAACTGATTTCATAAAAATTAAAAACGTTTGGGCTTTAAAGGATACCATCAAGAAATTAAAAAAAGAAAATCTATAGAATGAGAGAGCAATTTTAGTAATATTTTTAATTACTATTACAATTAGTACTATTTTCTTTTCTTTTTTTTAAATCCTCACCTGAGAATATATTTACTGATTTTAGAGGGACAGGACCGGAGAAAGAGAGAGAGACATCATGGATTGGTTGCCTCCTGTACATGCCCCAACTTGGGCTCAAACCTGCAATCCAGGTATGTGCTGGGAGCAGAATAGAACCTGCCACCTTTTCCATCTACAGATGACATTCCAACCAACTCAACCACACTAGCCAGGGCTCTACTATTTTATTTTTTAAATAAAAAATATTTTAATATGTTAGCAGTATTTTAGTAAATATCTTATAGCTAATAAGGGACTGTATCCAGAATATATAAAAGACACATACAATCAACAATAAAAAGACAAATTACCCAATTTAAAAAGTGTGTAAAAGACTTTTTTCAAAGACAAATAAGTGGCCAATAAGCATATGAAAAGATGCTCAACATCATTAATAACTAGGAAAATGCAAATCAAAACCACAATGATATACACCACTTCACATCCTCTAGAATGGCTAAAATAAAAGAGACAATAACAAGTGTTGGTGAGGATGTGGAGATGTTAGAATCCTCATTAATTGTTAGTGGGAATGTAAAACAGTGCAGCACTTTGAAAAACAGTTTGGCAGCTCCTCAAATTTTAAACGTGGAGTTACCATATCACACAGCAATTCCACTCCTAGGTATATGTCCAAGAGAAATGAAAACAGGTCCGTACAAAAACCTGTTCATAAATTCCATAGTAGTGTTATTTATAATAGCCAAAAGGTAGAAACAACCCAAATGTCCATCAACTGATCAACAGATAAACAAAATTTCGTATACCTACACAATGAAATATAAAAAGGATGACATACTGATTCATGCTACAAGATGAATGAACCTGGAAAATATTATGCTAAGTGAAAGAAGCCAGTCACAAAAGATAAGATATTGTATGATTCCACTTTTGTGAAATGTCCGGAATAGGCAAATCCACAGTATATTCGTGGTTGCCAGGGCCTGGGGAGAGTAAGACTAGGAAGTAGGGGGAATGGGGAATGACTATTAATGAGTATAAGGTTTCTTTTGAGGATAATGAATATGTTCTAAAATTAGACAATGGTAATAGCTACATAATTCTGTGACAACACTAAAAACTGAACTGTATACTTTAAAAGGGTGAATTGTATGATATATACATTATATCAATAAAGTTGTTACTTTAAAAATTATGTGGAGTTAGTCATACCATCTTTTTTTAAAAAAGTTATTCTCTAATAGATTTTGCAAATAACATTGACATAAAGAAAAGCCAGGTATTTAAAAAAAAATAAATCTAAATTCTTTTTTTTTTAAAGATTTTATTTACTTATTTTTAGAGGGAGGGTAAGAGAAGGAGAAATAGAAGGCCAGAAACATCTATCAGTTGCTTCTCCCACACCCCCACCAGGGACCTGGCCCTGGCAACCCAGATATATGCCCTGACTGGAAATTGAACTGGCAACCTTTCAGTTCACAGGCCGACACTCAATCCACTGAGCCACACCAGCCAGGGCAAAAAAACACATATTTTTAATTCAACTTAAACATCGCTAAGAAAATGCTACTTACTATAAATAAGTCAAAGTCCTAGTAAAAATACCATACCTTGCCACATTGCTTGTAAGCAATTCCCTTTTGGTTACAGTACTCATAGATGAGGGCTGCGCCTTGTACACATAATTTAGCTTTCAGAGATTCAGGTTTATAATAAATTCCACTATGTATGACACCACTGTTATGTCCAGTCTGGTGAATAGCTACCAAACAAGAGAAACAGGATAAGAGAAAGTATGTGACTTACAAAACCTAAGAACTGGGGAAACAACATAGTTGAAGCTATCGAGACCACATTTTTAAAAATTCTGACAGTCAGAGCACTGATAACTTCCTCCAGCAGCCATCCCTGGTGCCTGTGTCACATCCCTCCAGCCCATCTTTGATTTCAGTCACATACTTGCCTCTCACTACCAACAAACCACTTCAAGGACCCACTGTAACTTTCTGCATTCTGCCCCTGGGCCTCTTCTAATGTGGGGAAGGAGAACTCAACACCCCTACGGGCAATCCTCAACCACTAGCGACAGGAGCTAATGGGAAAATAAGAATGATCCTGGGAAGTGTTTATGTAGTTCCTCAGAGGTCCCAGTGGAATCAAGCTCCTATCAGCAACTTCAATGATGTACCTTCATGTGGTTTTTCCTTCTCCTATTTACTACCCCCACCGCCTCACTCCTGTCTCCTAGGTAACCTCTCAAATAAATCACCTACAACCAAGTCCTAGTCCCGGAATCTGCTTTATGGGGAACTCAAACTAGTGTACTAATATCAACACTCAGCATAACAGATGCAGAATAGACAAAATGAGCAAGTTAAGCCCAAAGGGCAACACTGATAACATACATACCTAAATCTTTCTCTTTTTCCAGAACACCAATGGAAAGTGCTGGATATCGCAGGATGAGGGCTCTGGCGGAGGCAAGCCCCACAATTCCGCCACCGATGATGACTACATCAAATGAGCTTTAAGAGAAAGTCACCTTTAGCATGTTTACAGTAGACCTTATCAAACTTCATATGCAAAACTTTCATCATCTATCGACAATTAATTAAACTGTTAATTTATAATGATTAAAAACAAATATTTGCCCTAGCTGGTATGGATCAGTGGATTGAACACCAGCCTGAAAGTTGAAAGGTCGCTGGTCTGATTCCCAGTCAGGGCACACGCCTGGATTGCAGGCCAGGTCCCCAGTTAGGGGAGGGTGAGAGGCAACTGATTGATGCATCTCTCACATGTAAGTGTTCTTTCTTTCTTTCTTTTCTTTCTTTTCTTTCTTTTTCTTCTTTTTCTTTCTTCCTCCCTCCCTCCCTTCCCCTCTCTCTAAAAATAAATGAATAAAATCTTTTAAAAAAAACAAACATTTATTGGGTTTTGTGCTATTTGGCTTCCTACCCATGAAGAAATCTTTAAAAGTTACACGTATGGCTGGTCAGTACTATAATCATCTACCCAGCAGGCAGGGTGGCTAGTTGACCAAGATGCTCTAAATCTCCGTAGCATTCTGCCCAGGCTAGCTACTTGTGTTAAGCATCACACTCTTCTCTACCACCTGTTCTTCTAAAATTCAAGTGCAATATTCTTGAGAACAAGCTAACACAATCTTTAATGCCTTAGTGTGCAAGAATTTATAATTTTTTTCTGTTGAGAAGAAAACAGTGAAGTGGTCCAGAAATAGGTTTGGAACCACAGTTTTAGCCATGACAAACCCCAAT
Organism: Glossophaga mutica; assembly: GCA_039655065.1. NCBI lineage: Eukaryota > Metazoa > Chordata > Mammalia > Chiroptera > Phyllostomidae > Glossophaga > Glossophaga mutica. Next base: position 40,793,498 of record CM077303.1, on the reverse strand, counting down.
TATACAACCATTTCAAAAATTAGAAAGGGCTTGTATAGTCTAACTTTGCAATGAGGAATGTAAAAGATTCCCTTTAACACTAACCTTATGGACAACAAATCGGTTCTATAGAAACACGGCCACTCTTGTTTCCTCCACACCTCACCTATTTCACCTCTCCTATATTATGTTATTTTGATGTAAATCCTAAACATCATCTGTAAATATTTTAATGTTATTTCTAAAAGGCCTCTTCAACACACACACACAATACCATTATTCCATTATTCTAACTAAAAAAAATAACAAAAATGTTTTATATCATCAAATATTCACTGTAAAACTTTTGGAAGAAGACACAGGGAAAAAATCTTTGGGATGTAGGGCTAGGTGAAGAGTTTACACCAAAAACATGATCCATAAAAGAGAAAAGTTGATATGGCCTCCATCAAATTAAAAACTTTTACTCTACAAAAGATCCTGTTAAGAGGATAGGAAGAAAACCTACAAACTGGGGGAAAATACTTGCAAACCATATATCTGACAAAGTACTCTATATAGAATATCTGTTAAGAACTCTCAAAACAAACAAGCCATTTAGAAAATGGGCAAAAGATCCGAACAAACATATTGTCAAACAGGATAGATGTACAAATGGCAAATAAGCACGTGAAAAAATGTTCAAGACTATTAATCATTAGAGAAATGCAAATTAAAACTCCGATGAGATTCCACTATACGAATATCAGAATGGCTAAAATTAAAAGCAAAAAGTGCTAATACCAAATACTGGTAAGGATGAAAAGGAAATGGATCACTCCCATATTACTGGTAGAAATATAAAATAGTACAGTCACTCTGGGTAAAGAATATGGCAGTTTCTTAAAAAACTAAACATGTGCCCTGGCCCGTGTGGCTCAGTGGATTGAGCAACAGCTTGTGAACCAAAGAGTCACTAGTTCGATTACCAGTCAGAGCACATGCCTGGGTTGTAGGCCAGGTCCCCAGTAGGGGTCACATGAGGAGCAGCCATATATTGCTGTTTCCCTCTCTTTCTCCTTCCTTTCTCCCTCTCTAAAAATAAATAAATAAAATCTTAAAAAAAAAACAACAACAAAAAACTAAACATGTGCTTACAACAGGTCTTAGTGACTGCATTTATACCAGAGAAAGGAAAAATTATGTTCATAGAAAGACCTGTACATAAATGTTTATAGTAGCTTTATTCATATCCAAAAACTGGGAGTGGCCTAGATATCCTTCAACTGGTGAATGGTTAAACTGTGATACATGTATATCATCATGTAATGCTACTCAACAATTATGAGGAACCCAATATCCATATAGGTAACAACTTAGATGGGTCTCAAGGACATTATGCTGTGTAAAAGAAAGACAATCTCTGAAGATAACATACTGTGTGATTCCAGTTATAGAACATTCTCAAAATGACAAATTTACAGATCTGGGGAATAGATCGGTGATTGCCACAGGTTAGGAAGTTGTTAGGAAGGGTATAGACAGGGGATGTGAATGTAACACAATAGGTAACACAAGGGATATCTTCGTGCTGATGGAACATCTCTGTTTCTGAATTATGGTGGTAGTTTAACAAGTTAAAAACATGATTAAATTGAATAGAAACATACCCACATAAAAATGAGTGCTGTAAAATGATTAAATCTGAACAAAGTCTATAGATTGTGCCAATGTCAGTTTCCTGGTTTTGATATGGCACTATAGCTCTGTAAGATGTTATCATAGGGGTAAACTGGGTGAAAAGTACATAAGATCTCTACTTTGTTGCAATCTTCTATGAATCTATAATTATTTCAAAATAGAAAGTATAAACAAAACCTTCACTAACCCTATTTTTAGGAAAAGCTTCCCAAAAGAATTGCATACATACCCTACGATGAATTACAAATCCTGGCCCAGTCTAGTCCCCCTCCAATACACTAATACGCAGCAACCAGAGTAAATTTTTGAAACATCAGCATTTAATTATTAGTCTTCTTAAAAACCCTTTTAAAAGCCTCCCAACGTTCTTAGAATAAAATGCAATGTGTAGTTAAAATAAAAACCCTGCTGTGATGCAGCCCCTCTCCTGGTGCCATTCCACACCATCTCTGAAGCTAAGCTCCAGTCACGCTCTAGTTCTAGAAACAGCCAAACTTCCCAGCTTTAAAGCTTCGCATAAACCACCATTTCTACAGAAAGCAGAGAAATATAGTGGTTTCCAGGGTGACCTCCAAACTTTAAATCACAGGACACTGAATTCTGCAGGCTTTAATTAGCAACTGAGCTGCTTCTCCCTGAGGTAACTCTACGCAGTGTTGGCCTGGAACTGATTTAAGACTGGTTTCAGATTTTCCAAGTAACACCAGCGATGCCTGCTAACAAAGAGCGTATTTGATTGTTTATGGTGTGCTAGGTTCTTTGACGCTCAAAACGATCACCTGCGGGAGAGACTAGGTTCCCATCCACAACTGAGCCTTTAGGAAGCTTTAGTTAACTCGCTCAGAGTTAAATAGGAAGTGGAGGGGCTGTTTTCAAAGACAGACTGCTGTAGACCTCTACTTAACACTGGTGTGTTATTCTTTTCTTCCTGCCTACAAATACAACAAATAAATCCTGCAGGTAGTTCCGGGGATCCGAGGTTGGTGCCAGTGCTCCACAGGATTCCGACCTCTCTCGCCTGGGACCGGGAAGTAAAACAGGGGCATAGGTCCAGCACCAGGCACCTTCGGGAAAAGATGCTGCACAGGCGGCGGGGGCGGCCAGCGGCTACTCACCTGGTGCTGGCTTTGCGGCCACCCTGGCATAGCGGCCGGGGCCTCCCCAACACAGGCCCGCACGCCGCGGAGAAGCCCCCGGGGAAGCCCCCACGGGCCCGTCCGCAGGCACTGCCTAGGTAACGCAGCGAGAGAACCATTGCCTGCGACCCCTCCCCTGCCCCAGCCCCAGCCCCAGCCCCAGAGTGGTCACTAGAGCCGGACACTACTGGGGCCCCGGTGCCCTCTAGCCCCGCCTCCTACGCAGGGGCCAATGAGGCGCGCACCTTCGCCCCACGTGGGAGTGGCTGCCAGTGACCAATGGGCGCGCCCGGTGGAGGGCGAAGAGCAGGCCGGCTCTGCAGTACCGGTCTGTGACGCTCGCTCCCTGCGTTCCTCCCTCCCTCCCTCCGACGCTGTGAGTAGAGGACCTAGGCCGGAGCGGGCGGGACTAAGGTGGCTGTCACGCTCTGCGCTTTCCCTTCTCTAGAGGCTTGGCTTAAGGAAAATCTGTCCCACAGAGTTGCGCGTCTTTGACCTTCACCATCGGGCGGACGCGGGACAGTGGGAGAAAATCCGGGCATGATCACGGTGAAACCTCGTTTTGGCGGGCCCAGTTTCTTAGTCCCTTCCTCCCGCTCGGGCCCGCCCGGGCTCCGGCCCTGTCCGTGGTCAGCTGGAGGCGGATTGCTGAGCACCGGGCCCCCACCAAGCCGAGTGTCCACTGAAGGAGCGCGCCCCGTCCAGCCTTAGCTCTCGCTCCGGACCGAGGCCCTTTGTTACGGCAACTCCTGATAATCTGCGATCTTCTAGACTTCTTTTCGTGAGGCTCCTGGCGGTATCATTCTTTCGGTTATTTATCGGTCCTGTAAATATCGCCTAGAGGAACCAGACCCCTCTCCGTTGCTGCCATCATTTAGCGTTGTTTCCTTATCTTTACTACTGGGCCTACATACAGTTTTAACTATGTTGTGCCGGTCTAAGAACACCGACCCACCTGTACAGGTCACATCTCCCGTTTCCTTATCTGTAAAATGAGGGAGGTGGGCTATGAAATCTCTAAAATACTTAGTATTCTAAAATTATGTGATTATCACCGTGCCAGTGTAACACCCGTTCTCTGTTCCTAATGGCAGTTTTTAATTTTTAGGGTCAGGACAGCTGAACAGAAAAGTAGAATGATACCACTTAATTGTTGGAAGGACTTTACTTGCCCATTTGGATTTGGTTCCAGTCCTTAGGTGGCTTGGTGAGGTCACTTCACCTCTTTGCCTCAGACCCTCCCCTCCTCTGTGAACTGAGAATAATGGTAGTGGCTTCCTCACAGGGCTGTTCGGATTAGGAGACAAGGGTCATCAGGTTTTAGCACAGTGAAGTATTCGATAAATGACTGATTTTATTATGCTCAAATGGTTTTACTTCCTGGATAGTTGTACATATTTTGCTTTATTTGTGAAAACAATATAGAACGTTACCTGCGTTTTCCATCGCAATTTTTTTAAAAAGGGATGGTTATTTTTTAAATTTATTTTAAAAAATTTTGAGATAATTGTAGATCCCCATGCAGTTGTAAGGAACAGTGGTGATTCTGTGTACCCTTTACTAAGTCTCCCTTAATGATAACATCTTGCAAAACAATAGTACGTTACAACCAGGAAATTGACATTGACACAATCCATTGATCTTATTTAGGTTTCAGCAATTTTACATATATGTTTTAATCAGTCCTCCCTGAGGATACATTCATTGATTTTAGAGAGACAGGAAGGGGGAAAGAGAGAGAGAGACATCAATGTGAGACAGAAACATCAGTGGGTTGCCTCACATAAGTTCCCTACCAGAGAACCAAACCCGCAATCATTTGGTGCACGGGAGGACACTCCAACCAACCAAGCCACACTGGCCAGGGCAAGTTCTTTATAGTTTTTATCTGTGCGTAGGTTCTTGTATCCACCACCATGGTCAAGCACAGTTCCATCACAAGAATCCCTCCTTTGTCTCCTCTCCTTTTTTAATTTATTGATTTGTAGAGAGAGAGAGGGAAAAACACCAATTATTTGTATTTTTTAAAGTTTGTTTGTTTGTTTGTTTGTTTTAGAGTAAGGGAAAGGGAGGGAGAAACAGAGGAAGAGAAACATGGATGTGTAAGAGAAACATTGCTTGGTTGCCTCTCGCACACCTCCATCCAGCAGCCTGGCCTGCAGTCCAGGCAGGTGCCCTGATTGAAATCGAACTGGAGACCTTTTGGTTTGTGGGACAACACCCAAACCACTGAGTCACACCAGTCGGGGCTATTTATGCATTCGTTGGTTGATTCTTGTATATGCCCCGATGGGGGATCTAGCCTGCAAATGTGTGTATATATGTTGTATATATCATTGGGATGATGCTCTCACCAACTGACCTACCTGGCCAGGGCTCCTCTGTAGCCCTTTTATAACTGTACTTTCCTACTGCAGGGTACCCCTTCCCTAATCTGTTCTCCTTTTCTAAAATTTTGTCACTTCACGAATTTATATAAACAGAACTATACAGTATGTAACTTTTCGAAATTGGCTTTTCTTTTTTTTTTCTGTTTTTTTTTTATATTTTATTGATTATGCTATTACAGTTGTCCCATTTCTCCCCCATCATTCCTCCCACCCTGCACACCCTCTCCCACCCATATTCCCCGCTTTAGTTCATGTCCATGTGTCATAAGTTCTTTAGCTTCTACATTTCCCATACTATTCTTGCCCTCCCCTGTCTATTTTCTACCCACTATCTATGCTACTCATTCTCTGTACCTTTCCCCCCTCTCCTCCTCTGACGCCCCTGTTGATAACCCTCCATATGATCTCCATTTCTGTGGTTCTGTTCCTGTTCTAGCTGTTTGCTTAGTTTGCTTTTGTTTTAGGTGTGATTGTTAATAGCTGTGAGTTTGCTGTCTTTCCGCTGTCATATTTTTATCTTCTTTTTCTTAGGTAAGTCCCTTTAACATTTCATATAATAAGGGCTTGGTGATGATGAACTCCTTGAACTTGTCCTTATCTGAGAAGCACTTTATCTGTCCATCCATTCTAAATGACAGCTTTGCTGGATAGAGCAATTTTGGATGTAGGTCCCTGCTTTTCAAGATTTCAAATATTTCTTTCCAGCCCCTTCTTGCCTGTAAGGTCTCTTTTGAGAAATCAGCTGACAGTCTGATGGGAACTCCCTTGTAGGTGACTGTCCCCTTATCCCTTGCTGTTTCTAGAATTCTCTGCTTCATTTTAATCTTGGCTAATGTAATTACGATGTGCCTTGGTGTGTTCCTCCTTGGGTCCAACTTCTTTGGGACTCTCTGAGCTTCCTGGATATCCTGGTAGTCTATTTCCTTTGCCAGATTGGGGAAGTTCTCCTTTATTATTTGTTCAAATAAGTTTTCCACTTGTTGCTTTTCTTCTTCCCCTTCTGGGACCCCTATAATTCGGATGTTGGGACGTTTAACGATGTCCCGGAGGTTCTTAAGCTTCTCCTCATTTTTTTGAATTCTTGTTTCTTCCTCGTTTTCTGTTTGGTTGTTAGTTTCTTCCTTCTGGTCCACTCCATTGATTTGAGTCCCAGTTTTCCTTCCATCTCTATCAGTTCCCCATGCATCTTCCTTCATTTCACGTATTGTAGCCTGCATTTTTTCATCTAGTTTGTGAGCAAAATCAACCAATTCTGTGAGCATCTTGATGACCAGTGCTTTGAACTGTGCATCTGATAGGTTGGCTATCTCTTCACTGCTTAGAGGAATTGGCTCTGGGGCTTTTATTTGTTTTCCGGTTTGAGCCATTTTTGGTGGGGTTTTTTGTTTTGTTTTGTTTTGGTTTTAGTCTGGTCGCAGTTATTACGTATGAGGGGTGGAGCCTTAGGTGTTCCTCAGGGTGGGGCAGCCCAGTCGCTGGGTTGTGACGCTGTATGTGGGGGCGGGGTCTGAGAGGGAACAATGGCGCCTGCTCCGCTCTCTCCTGGACTCAGGCCCTTTCCACTGCTTCCCCTTCACCTGGATTATCTGCGCACGCGCGAGTACTGTTATGTAGTGAGGAGTGGAGCCTCTGGCGCTCCCCAGTGTGGGGCAGCCCAGTCGCTGGGTTGTGACGCTGTATGTGGGGGCAGGGTCTGAGAGGGAACAATGGCGCCTGCTCCGCTCTCTCCTGGATTCAGTCCCTTCCGCCACTTCCCCTCTGCCTGGACCGTCTGCGTGCACGAATGTGGGACCACCTGGTCAGCCAGCCGCCTTGTGTGGCCTCACTGGTTCTGCACAGTTGTCCCCCTGTGCCCGGGGTCCGCCAGCTGCCGCCTGTGGGCCCGGGGACTGCCAGCCGCTGCTTGTGCACCTGGGAACTGCAAGCCGCTGCTGCTTTCATTCCTGGGTCCGCACCTCCACTTTTTCCTACCGCGACTCTGCCCCCTTACCGGTCTGGATGAATGGTTGTTGGACTTCCGTACAGTTCAATTTTCTATAAGTTCTGGTTGTTTTCTCGTTACTAAATATTTGTTGTCCTTAATTTTGGTTGTGAGAGGAGGCACAGTGTGTCCACCTACGCCTCCATCTTGGCTGGAAGTCGAAATTGGCTTTTCTAATTCAGCACAATCCCTTTAGATCCATCCCAATTATGGCAGGTATCAATAGTTCATTCCTTATTGCCGAATAGTATTTCATGATACCACTGTATGTTTAACTATTCGCCCATTGAAGGACATCTGAGATTTTTCCAGTTTTTAGCTATTTTGAATAAAGCTGCTATTAACATTAATGTACAGCTTTTTTGTGTGAACCTGTTTTTGTCTCCCTGGGATGGGACAAATGCCCAAGGCTCCAAGTGCTGGGTCATTTGATAAGCACACATTTAGTTTTGTAAGAAACTGCCAAACTGCTTTTCCAAAGTTGCTGTGCCTTTATACATTCCCACCAGCAATAATTCGAGTAATCCAGTTTCTCCTCATCACCAGCATATGGTGGGGTCACTATTTTTTATTTTAATCATTTTGATAGGTATGTAGTGAAAATCGTTATTTTTCAGTTGGCACAGCATGTAGTTGATTTGTTACTAGGTTGAATGAGGAATTACACACTTCCAGGGTCTGTGATCAGACTTTCACAGACCATAGTAACTTTTTTACAATGCTGTGGCTTTGAGTATGTGCTTCTTAGTTTAGCAAGTTGAAAGAACTTACAATACACATGCTCTTTTTACAATTTTTCTGTTTACCCTCTCCCTAAGATTGTACCTTAATTTGTTTTAATTAAGCAATTTCATATCAAGAGCTCACCTTACATTTATAGACCCTGTAGTATCTTTGGCTAGAGACATTTGTGTTCACGATACCACCCTCTCAGCTGAGAATTCGTGTTCGTCTTCCTCTGTGTCAGAACCTGTGAAATGTTAGTTCAGTAAGCATCATGTGATGTTGGCCTAGAAATGGCTTTTGGGACCTTTGCTTCCAATTCCTAATGAATTGCTGTATTTCACTAAACACTTCATGCCTCAGGAAGAAGAACTGACATCAATAATGGGTTATTTGCAATGAAATAGTGTTGTAATTTGGGGGGAACAACCCCCCAATTCTGATAAATCTCTCTCCACAGCCTTTTTGACCACTAAGTTAGCCATCAATTTGAACAGCCCACAGAAGTAATTATATTTAATATGCAAAACAGAACTTCCACTGAAAAAAAAACAAACATTGTTTTTATGCAAATGGCAACTCTCAATCAGACCTACTCAGAAATATTCTAAGGATCCTTTTGAGTCACACAGGTTTGGCCTTCTGTAAGTCACAAACATAATCGCAACTTTTAGGAGCATCAGTTACAAATTTGTGGCTCTGAGCCATGTTCTGATAATAAGTGTTCTTTTTAATTATTTTAATTCTTGAGTTATTTATCACAGTAGTAATTCAATAATGGCTTTTTTTAAATCCTCACCTAAGGATATTTTTATTGATTTGAGAGAGAGAAAGAGAAACATCGATCAGTTGCCTCCCATACCCACCCCGACCAGGGATCGAACCTGCAGCCTTTTGGTGTACAGGACTACCCTCCAACCAACTGAGCTCGGGCCCAGGGCAGTAGTGGTTATTTCTAACTTGCTTTTAACTGGCTTCTGTTAATTCATTAGAGTTCAATTCACCAACTTACCAGTAGAGGTCTCCTCTTTCCCTGTAGAAAGCATTCCCAGAGGTAGCTGCTTGAATTCATCTGAAATTGCTAAAATCAATTAGCAAAGTTGCAGTTGAGAATGTGAAAACCTACCAATTAATTTTTTACCTTTATTGCCAAATAAAAATTTGATTTTAATATTTAAATTATTTTAATACTATAATAGCTAATACTTTTAGAGGTCATAGCTGAAGTAGTAAATTTGGCCTTTTCTTTAAGCTGAATTAGAAGGTAGGCCAAAATAAATCAAGTGAAGAAAGTACTCCAGTTTTCACAGACCACTTAAATGTACCTGCTTAATAACAGTTTCTCTGGTTTTACATTTCTCCATGGACATATATCAACCATTGAAGACTATTAGTTAGCAAATATTCATTAAACTCTTGCATTGGGGGTATGGCACTGTGCTTGGTGCTAAGCCAAATGGAGATGAGTAAGATATGATCCTTACTGTTCTTTTTGCTCTGCATACTTTTCTTTTTCCTGCCTAACTGGAAACTTAATCATCTTTTAAGAGCCATTCAAAAGAAAATTCTAGTGTGAAGCCTTCCCTTCACTATTTTAGACTCTGACAGAACTTGTTCATACCGCTACAAAGACATGTTACATGTTGTTTGTGTCTTCTGCCTTCTTCATTAGACCATACATTCTATGAGGACAGGAACCATGTCTTTGTCTCAGTTTTTTGGTTTTTCTCTCTTCCCATTGTATCTCTTGCACAAGGTATAACAGACATCCAATAAATATTTATCAAATGAATGGATGGATGGATAAAAATGGCATTTGAATAAAGTCTTGCGGTTAGGTAAGATTTCCACAGAAAGGATTGGGTGGGCGGGGAGTAATGATAAATAAGGCACCGCCTGAGTTGAAGCTGAAAAGCCCAGATTTGTAAATGAGGTTGACAGCCAATGGAGTTTTTAGAGGGGGCACAGGTAGAGGGAGCTTTAACAAAAAGCTGGAAGGGGCTGAGAATGTGAAGGAGATAGCAGAGTGGGGGGTGGTGAGAGATTAACAGTAATGAAGGGAGAGCAATGGTGGGAAAGAGAGCAGGAGGGTAGGTGAGTCCAGGTTCTGTCCTTAGACTTCCTCTCTCACTATTCCACAACCTCAGCATCCTCAGTCCCTTCCTCAGCTCTAAGTTGGCTCCCACACAGGCCTCTTTCTAGTCCTCTTTTCCCCCGTGAGTTGCAGAACCATCCAATAATTAAGGAAAGAGCCCTGAACTGGTAATAAAACTAGGTTCAAGTTTCAGCACTGCCACCAATTAGCCATGAAACATTGGGCAAGTTCTTTCAAACACATGCATTTATTAAAACCCCACCTTGTTCTAGAAAGAATTTAGGGTGTCAGCAAGTTACTTAATATCAGGGCTTCAGTTTCCTCATCTCTAAACAAGAGGTTTGATCTTGGTGGTCTGAGTTCCTTTCAGCTGTACCGTTTTGTGACTTGGATACTAATCATTTGTTGCTCATCTCCTCTTAGAAGTTCAACACTTCATATTTAGAATATACAAAACCAGGAAATAAAAAAAAAAGAACCTGAACCCACAACCCTGTCTCTTCTGACATTGATTTCATAAGGGCATCATCATCCTACCAGTGACTCAGGACCACAGTTGAGTGTCATCTTCAACTTCTCTGGCCCTTGCGCCTACATCTCACTTACTGAGTCATGTGCAATCCATTCTATAGTGTCATTTTCATTCTTTCCCCACTGGGCCCTTTCCCAGGCCCACATGTAGCTGGAGCCCTTGTTAGCTGCTTTCTGTCCTGTTCTGTTGTACTCAATCTTGATGTCGCTATCTGAGTGACATTCCTGAAACAGCTCTAACAATGCCAGTGTTTTGTGCTAAAACCTCAGTGACTCCCAACCACCTGCAGAAGACAGTCCAAATTCCCTGGCTGATTATGCCAGACCCTTTCTGATGTGACTATATAAACTGTCTCCTCATTACCCCCATGTGCTAACCAAACTGAGATATAACCTGCCTTAAATGCCCCTGCCTCAGCTCATCTGCTGACAGACCTTTTCCTGGCACCTTTATTGAAATCTTGGCCTGGTCTTATTTTAACTCTCTTGAAATATTTATCAGGTTCTATCCTGTATTTTAACTACTCAGTAACTTGTCTGAGTTCACTCCACCCTGTCTTAACTTGTTAGCTCCTCAAAGGCAGAGACCAAGCTTCATTTATCCTTGTTTTCCCCCCCACCTGGCACAGTACTAGAGAAACGTGAATTGGCATAAATCAGATTGAGACACAATTCAAAAATCACTTTCCCAACTCATGCTTATAGACTTTTACAGCTGGAAATCATCTGAGCACCTCGTCTCCTTTTACAAGTGAGAAAACCAAGGGTCAGAGAGGTGAAGTTACTGGCCCAGACTTTCCCGGCTGCCCTTCCGCAGTTGTTTGCACTGTTCTGGTGACACTATTTGCAGCCTTGTCATAGGAAGATCTGCTTCCATGTCTCCTCTTCCTTCCTGGATGTAAGTGTCTTGACCTGCACACGGCGTTCCCTAGGCAATTTAGTTTGCAATTTCACACCGGAAATGTAGATTGGGAGTGAGCTGATTCCTATCAATGTGTAGGTGCACTGCCTGAGTGGACACGAGGTGGCAACAGTGCAGATAGATGCCAACTGAGGATAGAACAATGGAAGTTAATGTCAAGGCTGGAAGGAACCACAGAGTTCCTGGTTTCTTTTGCAGCAATAGAAGCTGGGAAACTGAGACAGGAGTGACTTGCTCAATAACTATTGAGAGGCAAGTGAATCATCAGCTTTATTGGCACAAGAGTGTTGACTTTGAAGTTGTGAAGTAGCTGTATGTGACTCCGGTTGCCAACTGATTATCTAATATTAATACTGTTTTGTGTGTCTAGATTAAATGATGCTCTTTGGAAAAATTTCCTGGCAGTTATGTGGCTTAAAGAAACTCCCATGGTCATGTGATACCAGATACTTCTGGGGCTGGTTGAATGCAGTGTTTAATAAGTAAGTTACTCTCATTAAAGTGAAGGGACATGGGGATTGTTAAAGTTAGGTGAGCTCCCATTAGCTATGTGATTATTTCTTGTGTTTCAAGTTTTTTGTACAGTGTATACAGTATGATCCTTATTTTGTCTAAAAACAAACACACACAAGCATTGAATAAGGGTCAAAAATAGATTGCAAAATAATGTGACTGGGTTGCAGGATTTCAGTGATTTTTATTTTATTTGGTTTTTCCCTGCCTTTCAGAGAAAGGCAGGGAAATATTACTTTTATAATCTGAAAAGCTCAGTAAATGTAATTTTAGAGTATTCTATGTATTCTTAAAGGACCTAGTTAGCCTTTTGAATAGTATCAAGGGAACTCAAGTTTTTAAAAAATTAATGGGTGTCATGCTTAGAAACATTTAGAAACTGGTGAGGCTAACCTCCTTGCTTAATATAGCATTAACACCACTAACTAGAGAAAAAGTTGTATGTAGAAATCAATAAATATCACTTAAGATTAATTTGAACATAGGTTCAAAATTATTCCCTCTTTTATCACTAATAACCAAGTGCATTATTAAATACATAGTTACTGAGTACCACCTGGTGTCAAGAACTGCGCTACATACAAACCAACGAAGACTCATGTCTGCCTGGTAACTCTGTCCTGACAGAGTTCACTTGAAAACAAAAATAAAAGCAGGAAAGGTAGCAGGTAGAGCTACTGTGTGGTTTTCTTTGCGTGGGTCTCACTAATATACTTGTCTCCCTCCTCAGTCATTTGAAATGGAAAGTTGTTGCTATTCTGTGTTTATGTTGGTGAATATAGTTAAGAAGCTAATGATTATTGTAAAACCTAACTGCTTTTGTTCTCTTTCCAACAGAGTAGATTATGAACGCATCAGGGAGGCTGGGCCTGAAAGGGCAGCCTCCGAGTGGCTGCTTCGCTGTGGAGCCATGGTACGCTACCACGGCCAGGAGAAGTGGCAAAAGGACTACAACAACCTCCCAACAGGCCCTCTGGACAAATACAAAATCCAGGCCATTGATGCCACTGACTCTTGTATCATGAACATTGGATTTGATTACATGGGTAACTACCCTATCATTTGCTTATGAGAAATGCAGGTGATTTACAGTGACATTTTTGTTGCAGTTGAGTATTATAGTCATAGATGTGTCCTTTTTGCCTTTTCAGTATAATGGAGTTTGTTTTTCCCTCTGTATAGTATTTAACTAAATAGAGATTACAAACAACTTCCTCTCCTTTCTCCCCTTACTAAGCTTGTCTCTACATGACTTTATTCTGTGGTTTATTGACTTAAAATTCAAGCCTTGTTTGTCAAACTTTTGTCATTGAGAAATCCTCAATATGTAGGAATAATTATATTTACACAGCTTCTGGTTGGGTGGACATATCTTTCCTCCAGTGCATGGATGTCTGACTGCAATATGGTCCTATCAGCAGAACCTGTATAGTGAATACCCTGTATGGTTAATAAGGTGACTAATCATTCCAGTTTTCTGGGACTGAGAGGTTTTCCAGGACGTAGGATTTTTAATCCTAAAATCAGAACAGTCCTGGGAAAACTGGGATTGTCAGTTATTTTAATGGTAAAGCAGAATCTTAAACTGCCCTTTTTCCCGTAGAGGGCCTAAAGCATGTTGAAAAAATAAGGCTCTGCAAGTGCCATTATATTGAGGATGACTGTTTGGAGAGAATTGGCCAAGTTGAAAATTTACAAAAAAGCTTGTTGGAAATGGAAATAATTTCTTGTGGCTGTGTCACAGACAAAGGCATCATTGCTTTGCGTCATTTAAGGTAGGTAGTCAGTGCCAAAATGGAAACTTGATAATGATGTTAAGGTGAAAAATCAGAACTTAAAACAGTTGAAGGGTTATACCTTGTTTTACTTCTGAAAAACATGAGAAAATGATTTAACCTTCATCTATAATACTTTAAAACAGTTGATGTTATCAACCGTAATGCATTATTTTAGGGAGCATCGTTTTAAAAAATTAAATCTATGTAAAGCACCTAGCATCAGGCCTGCTACAGTAAGCTCTCAATGAGCATTATCTATTATGCTTCCTCTGCATCTTTTAAAGTGATTTTCCTCAAGTTCTGCCAATAACCTATCACAGGAAGTTTGAAAAATTTTAAACATTAGAACCAAAAGTACTAGATTGTTTGTTTCATTCAATAGTTGAGGATTCAGGGCTTCATCTTGAATTCCTTTAAAAACTTTTCTAATTTGTTTCCCTTTCTAGGTTAAAATTCATATTTTATATCTCACATGCAAAGGTGTTTTATGATATACATACAGTATCTGGAAAGATTCAGCTACAATTATTGGTATAATTCAGAACAACTAATATACATATCCTGTAATTTTTTTCTAAAAGTTAATAAATTGAATTTAGTTTTAATGCTATAAGAGTAAAAGCCAAATTCAAGTAACTTCTTTTCTTTCTCTTTCTACAGAAACCTCAAGTATTTGTTGTTAAGAGATCTTCCTGCAATAAAAAATAAAGAAAACCTTATCCAAGCCTTTAAGACAACACTCCCTTCTCTGGAACTAAAATTAGACTTGAAGTAAAATAACAATAATCAACAATCAGTGCCTTATTCAATATAAAGTATCATTGAAAATTGTTGATCCTAAACAGTAACACATAATTATATAATCATCAATGGAACTATAAAAATATCATATTTAAGAGCAGAAAGTCCATCATGTAGAAAATAAATATTCAGACAAGGCTCACTAAAGTTACTAAAATGAAAATAATGTAAACCAGGTAGCATTTTAATTCTAATATACTCCTCCTTTTATATAGATACCTGTGTAGGGTATCTCTTGATTTAGATGCTGACTTAAAAGTTCTTTCAAGTTACTTAAATGTACAACACAGACATTCTTTATTGTGTTTTAACAGTAATTTATGTTACATTTTACTTGAAAGTTATTGAAGCATGTTACTATAAATGTACAATTATGAAAAATTGAAAGCTAAATTTCAGATTCATCCTTGAAGTCAATTATGCAACGTAATCAGTGGTTACTGAGGTGTTCATGCTGCTTCCCAGGGTTTGCATGCCTTTCTCATGATCTGCATTCCTTTGCTTTTTATAACATACACCCTTTCTCTGAATGAGTAGTTTCTGGCTCATTTGTCCATTTGGTAAGTTTAGTCTGGTGTTTTATTAAAAGTAGACATAAATACTTGGCTGAATTCAGATAGTTCTGCTGACTGCAGTACAGCAGAGGAAACAAGCTTGAAGACCAGCAGAGTTGTGCTTATTCTTCGCTTAAATAAAAAAATAGCATTAAACAGAAAATTGTAACATGTCAATTAAAAACTGAATTTTATTCCCCCATATACATTGGATACTATTTCCTACGAGCTCAAGGGACATCAGAAAGGAATATACACAAAATTTAATTTATAGCTAGAAAGCAGTAATAAAGAATATCATTAAATAAAAACATTATTTTTACCTGCTTGAAGTGGCTCTGATTCTATTATTGTTATATGCCAACTTGTTTGTGGATTTCTGTATGTTTGGTTTAAGCATTAAGCTGTTGAATATAATTTTGGAGATAATTTCAAAATAAACACTTTCTATTATACAGCATTCAGGTAGAAATATGAATTTTAATTGTGCTTAGAAACCAGCTTATGTAAATAGCACATACCATACATTATGTGCTATTTACTAATGTAATTGCCACCGTCATTTTTTTAATCCGAAAAATAATAAAAATTTTAAAAAGACAAGGATATAGAAGAGTCTCATGTGAAACGGTGATTCCATGTGAAGAAAAGGTTACAGATGTGGTTAATATAAGCATACACTTAATAGAACTCATTAGAAAAAACAAGCACACCTGTTCAATTTGTTTGATTACTGTGTAATGAGGCAACTGATTCACAGTTTAGTCTGGAGCTACTTTCTATTCTGAAAAACTGTTACATAAATTAAGCAGTTACAGTCATCTGCCTTGTCAAGTGCATTGTTTTGGGTGAAGGAAAAGAGGGAAAATAAAATGTAAACTATTCACAGAAGTTGGATATCCTTCCTTGTCATTTGATTCAAAACCACCTAAGAATTAGATAATACTGGGGTCAGTAATTAGCCTACTATCAGCCCTATGCAAGAATCTACATACATCAGGAAGATTTTTGGATATCATTAAACTGGCTGGGGTAGCCAAAATGATTTAGCAGTTGCCAGAATTTGATGGGTTACTTACTTAGCTGTAAGTGAAGTCAAAAGCTCTTATGAAGAAAATTAACATAGCAGTAAACTGAGGGTGCAGAAGAAATGTTTTGAAGATACAATAAAATGCAACTTCAAAAACCATGGTTGAGAACAGCTAGGAAACAGCAGAAGCATATCAAACAAAAATGACTTTGAGTTATAAGAAAAGACATGAACTTTATATTGCCCTTGTGTCTAGGTGACAAGGATGAACTGTTTGCATAGGAGCAATAGACCAAATCAAGGCTAATTACATCATCGTTTTAAGTATCACTGTGCAAAGCGAGGAATCCTCAATATCATTTTGGACTATAGTTTTATTATTAGTTAGAACAGTATGTATATACATATACACACATATATACATGTGTGCATACACACACATATACATATAGTGTAAAAAGATGTTTCAGGGAAAACAATAGTTTACAACCTGAGATCTTTCATGACCCAGCTAAAAGCTCATAAGCAATTTCTTCCAAAACCCAGATCACTATAGTCCTGCCTGTTGATCTGTCTCCAAGTCTGAGGCTGAGCTGGAGAGAATGAAGTACCAATCACTCTTAGGCTGGCAGGCTCAGTTCCTGCCAAGCCTATAGGTTTTGTTCTACCCCTCATACCTTGGTCAACACCAATCTGCATGTCATTGTTTTCAATGGGAATTGAGTGAACAAATGTAGATGGAGTATAGTAACCCATCTTTCCTGCAAAAATAACTAAGATACATCCTTTACTAAAGGTAAAGACAAAAGTATATGTGAGAAGTGTCTATAAACATATCATTAAATATATAAGCATATGTGAGTCTTTATGATAATACATGATTTTAAGTATTTTGAATAACAAATATTCCAAAAATGTTTTAAAATTTAAAAACCAAGAGATAGAACAAACAGGAAATGGAATTTTAAATATTTTGATTTCAAGAACTAAAACACCCCTAAAACATGTTGAAACAATTTGAAAAGACAGGAGACAGGACTCAAGGCAACAGAGATCTACGGAAATACATACCGGCATTTCGTGATCCATTTCTCACTGTTGCATATGGTACAAGGGAAGCATAAATATTTTTTACATCTCTAGTTTTGCTGGAGCAATGGGCAGTAGATACCATTTCTATATCTGTCCATAAGTTCAGCTACTTAGCTACAACAAAAACACTAGTGGAAAACCAAGTAAGTCTTCCCCTTCTGTTCTGGATAGCATCACCAAGCATGGAAGACTGCTTCTGGGATGTCCCTTCCTATCTTGCCAAGTGGTCTCCCCTCATTAGTTACTTATGTTTTCTCAACTTTGGGATGGTTTTCAATCAAACGTATTAGGGTTTGTTTGTTTATCGATCAGTTGTTTGTTTGTTTGTTTGTTTTTTGTCATCAATCTTCAAACTGCTTAAATGTTTGGAAAATGGTAGTTAAGTTTCTTGGTATTGTAGCTGTACTTCTTGTTATCCAAAGCTGGAAGGATGCTGCTGTTAGTCAGCTGAGGTAGGTACTGCAACTGAAAATACAAAGCACAGGACTAGGTTAAACACCATGCATTTTTTCATTGTTGGCAACATATCACAAAAGAGGTAAATAAGTAAAATTTTCGGCACAGAAATACTTTTTCTGTACAGAATCCAGAATGTGAGAGAGGACAAAATGTTTAAATCTGGTCTCTGCTTTTCCTTTTAGAGGTTTACCTCATATTAAGAAGAAAAACATGCACATTAAAGAAAATTTAGAGAATATAAGAAAGGAAAAATCTATCATTATTGGAAAAAAGCATATGTTCACAGGATTATTTAAGCCAATGCCTTGTTTACAGCAAAGAAAACCTGTGACTGGAGCACTTAGGTGATTTGCCCACTTAGTCCTTAGTTAAAAAGACAAAACTGCTTCCTTCATGCTGCCAGAAAATGTTTGAATTTATTGTAAATGTCATATAAAAACAAGGAGAACACACACCTATACTTTTCTATTGTACTATATGGCCGTAGATATCTGAAAAGCAGTTATTTTTTTATTACTTTTAAATCAAACAGTTGCATCTTTCAGTACTTGCAAGCAATACATAAATTAGTGGGATTCCCATATTCTTTCAAGTAGAACTATTTCCATCAAGACCCTTTACTCTTCATCACAAAGAAACAGCAAGATAAGGGCTAACTCTGAAGGGGGAGTCTTTTTCCAACCTGTTTTGCTACCTGGGTCATATATGACAAAGACTAAAATAAAAGCATTCTCAATTTCGAAACTGATTTTAGGGCCCTGAAGTTCGTGTGGTACCTGCTCCTAATGGCCAGTATACCCTCTTCCCTCCTCCAAACCTCACACACACCACCACCATATACCACTCAGCATGCTGTGCAGTGGAGTCTGCAAAGGGAAAGTCTAAGGCAAGATAATTTAAGCTTAATGGGTATCTAGGCAGTTTCAGAAGTGACCGGGAGCAGCCAGCTCATCTTACTTGTGGTTCCAACTGCAGTCCATACTAAATTATTACAGCTTTTGGCTTATGACAAGACACTTAATGTAAGGCCATTTTGCCACTTTACATGAATCATGATGCTTCACATGCTCCCAGTGTGCAATTAGGATGCTACTCTTTGGCTAAATGTACTGTTCTGCTGCTATTGCTGAAGGCACTCACCACTAGCCAACCCTAGCCAACTCTGCCAATTAGAGGATCAGGCTGGAAACCAGTTCCTTTAAGGAATAAACCTGGAGTGGCAATTAATACAGAAAGTAAACAAGATGACAGCTGCTGGGATGACTCTGATTTCATTTTTCCAAAGCACAAAAAGCACACTCAGCTGGAATGACACCAGGTACGTGGCCAAGACCTGTGCTCACGCATGCCAAAAACCCTGGCCCCTGCGTGGCACCCAGGAACTGCAGGGCAAGAACATCTTTAGGATTCAGGGAGAAGGGCCTTAGGAGGCAGCTATCTCTGGGGCCCTGGCTAGTAAATCATGTGAGCAGGGTCCTGGGGCAGGAATGAGGTGCTGGAGCTGCAGGCCACAATTGCCACCACCAGTGTAGATTTACACTGGTAAATCTACCAGTGTAAATGGTAGATTACACTGCAATACACTCTCTTGACCAGGGGGCAGGTCTGAGGTCATTTGAAACTGCAACCTTGGATACTTTTGTAAACCTGTGCCCCATTCTTACCCCAGGCAGGTGTTTTCGATTCTGTCTTAGGGCCTTCCTTGGTGGTTTGTCATGATCTTTGGCCAAACTGCCTTTTTCTCTGCTGCTGTCAAAATATGGGTGTTGCAACAGCTGTTCACACGTCAGTCTCTCAGCAGGATTCATGTGAAGACAGCCCTAAAAGAAGAGAGAATTCCATCTCCTCATTTTTTAAAAATACTATTAATGCATTAATGTCATTTTTCCTTCTTTGTGTGATTAAACTTATAATCAATTTAGAACAAGGTTGGGGGTGGGAGGGGACAAAAACCCAGTCATGGTTTTAGTTCCTTCCATGATCATTCCGAAATGGGTGACCACATGATAAACAATTTCTGGAAACAGTAACAAAAAATCATTTTCCCCACCTTGTTCTGTTCTTCAGGCAGTTGCTACTCTGCCCCCAGGGAGTAGGATACAACTCGAATTATCCACTTAGCCCATTCTGTCCCTTGCATATATTTTGTAAAAACTAGGTTGATTTTTTTTTAATTTAAAAAATAACATCTACTCATGGTAAAAACAAAATGCATACAAGATTCAGCGAAGTCCACCACTCTTTCCATTCCCCCCTCTAAAATCAGATTTTTTTTGTATATTCTTTCAGAAATAGTCTAAGCATTACAAGCATATGTGTGTCTGCATAGAAGGAGAGGCACAATATACATCCCTTTATATTACACCATTTTTAACTCTGCTTTGCCAGGGAGCTTTCCATAGGGTCAATACTGGATCAATTACTTCTCATGACCCCATACCCTAAGGAACTGTCTCACTTTTTAAATTGTTATAAATGCATCAGCAAAGGTAGTCAATACTTTTTTTAAATGGGTGGGACATTGACAGTAATTTGCAAATATTTTAATAGCACCTCATTCACCTAAGACCTATATAGTTTTGAAAATGTGTATGTGTATAAATTTTAAAATCAAAACCTACTTCAAGCCCTGGCTGGTGTAGCTCAGTGGATTGAGCGCGGGCCTGCGAACCAGAGGATCGCGGTTCGATTCCCAGTTCAGGGCACATGCCTAGGTTACAGGCCAGATCCCAGCAAGGGACACACGAGAGGCAACCATACATTCATTGATATTTCTCTCTCTCTCTCCTACCCTTCCCCTCTAAAGATAAATAAATAAATCTTAAAAAAAAAAAAAAACCTACTTCAAGTATACCAGGGAGTTGACTCTTTAAAAGAATCCCATGATTAAACATTTTTTGAAGGATCCTTTTTTAAAACAAACACCACTCCTCTGAAATTTCTCTTTTGTGTAAATTTAGAAGTCAAATACAATGTTAACTTTATTTAAAGTGAAAAACACTTGCAGACGTTTTTACTGTAATAGAATGTGACCCATTTTAAAAACTGAAAACATTTATGTTTTTCAAAGGAGAAGAATTCTAAAAGGAACACTTTCCAGTCTGTGGATTCCCTCAAGACAACAGCTGCTGGGAACGCCATGGTTTTACCTTCAAGAGCCCCAGGGCAGGATAAGAAATGTTTGGAAATTTTAATTCAAGTGGTTCCTGTTTAAAAAGACAAAGAAAGAATAGGGGGTTGTACTTACAGCATGTATTCAAATATGAGGTTACTTCAGATTGCATTTCTTTTGAGTGAGAGCAGCATCTTCCTGGCACCTTCCTTGCCTCCTCCCCCCTCTGCCCACCATACCTCTCACCTGCAACAGCCTCCCTGTGCCTGTTTCACAAGCTCCTTCTCTCCCCACCTCCACATGGATTTTCCGAATCTTCTTCTGAACCACTCCCTTCACTTCCTTAATAACTGATGCAGGTAGCAAATTATGAGAAAACACTAGTGAAACAAACAAGCAAATTCATTGAGCAATTTGTTATTCCCTTTTTTCTGCCTCAATTTATATAACTTGTCTTGCCTCAGAATAATTTTTGGCACTAATTTTGGCTTTTATATAAAGGGGCCCAATTTTGCATTTATTGACATTCACAAAAATGAAGCTTCAAAATAGATTTTTTTTTTTTTTACCCATGTGAACAGATGCTTCTTGGTTTTCTGAAATAAACACTGTTGTCTCCTCCCACAAGAGCCTGCTGTTTCCCTGATCATCCTACTGTTTAAAGTGTCTCCCAAGCAGATATCCCTCAAAGCTCCCTTTGGCCATCTAAGACCATTTTGCTCCAGTTACGTGCTGGAGACAATGAGAAATAACAAACAAGATGAAGTGGAAGAAACGCCCAATGTCGGGCCGACAAACAGACAAGCCAGTTCGTGAGATACATCACCGACAAAGAGGCTAATCAGAAAGGGGAGCTGAGAGAACAAGGGCCAGCCAAGCTGAGTGAAATAAATGACCGTCTGTGTTGGGCGTATGAAGAGGGCAGTGTGCGAGCTGGAGGCTGGGGTGGCTGGCCAGGCTCTCTCTCCGAATGAAACGGGACCCCTGGTGCTGCAAGCACAGTATGGTTTGAACAGGGAGCCAGACAACAAGCACCAACTCCCAAGTGTGTACTTACTAATCTCTTATAAGAGTAAGAGACAAGAGCCTCAGTTTTGAAATTCCCTGTGATATACAGGGAGGAAAAAAAAAATCCTAAAGCAGATTTGTATTAGCCCTTGAGAGCAGGCCCTCTCTCAATCACCCTTGGCTGTAGGTTAAATCAGTGATTTTTAACTGGTGTGCTGCAAGACTTTTTAAAACACGCAGTAACTATTTAGTCAGTGTCACTGACCTCTTTTCCCTTGGAATGTCAAATAAAAAAATGACAATAGTCAAGAACAATAGACATCCAGTGTGAATAAATCAAAATAAACCTATTTTTTTGTCTGATCAGCAAAAAATACATTTTTTGGTGTGCTGCAGAATTTTAGTAATGAGTTTGTGTGTGCCATGAGATGAAAACGGTGGAAAATCGCTGGCTTAAATATTTCTCTTGCCATTTCTGGGTGCTGCCTCCGAGCACGGCTGGGGATTGACACGACACTGCTGACACTGGGCTCTGCTGTCCCAGCTCGGTGCCTGGGATGAGGCCGGCGGGTTGGCTGGGACACGATGGGCCCATCCTGCCTGCTTAGCTGGTTTTCCCGGCCCCAGGAGCCAGCAGGCCTCCCTCTGGCAGGGTTACTGACCAGCAGAGGGACTCAGGCACAGATGTTGAACCAGCACATCCCTTCCACTGCTGCTTCCTGTGTTTCTGTCAACAGGAAATCCCCTGCAGGACAACCTCTGGGAAACCATGGGAAGCTTTTACATTTATGAAACCTGGGTTGCTTCTGAGGCTTCACCAGTACACAAGCAAACAGGAAATCCTAAGGGATATTCAGTGCGGAACTGGGAATGTCCAGGTCACTAGGGAGCCAGCTGGGTCACCTCCCATATGCCAGGTGTCATTCCTGCCTCTCTGTCCCGGCATGCTCCCAGCACGCCCCACTTTTTCCCTTGCTGGTGGGTGCAGGAATGGGAAAAGGAAGTGTTCGCTGTGAGACAAGCCCAGGGGCTGAAGGAACAGACAGCTCAGATGGAACTTGACAGAACCTACATGTGGAAACTGAGCAAGGGGCGGGGGGGCTAGTTTCCATATGAAATACTTCTCTTAGACAGTAGAAACAAAGGATTTCACAAACCTCAATTATGCTCTGAAATGTTTTTGATTATTATACAGGTCCATTAGAAGACATAAAAAATATTCAAAAACCGTAAAGAAAAAAATTACCCCACCATGAGAGATATACCCTGTTAATATTTTTATATTTATTTTGCGGCCATTTGTTTCACAAATGTAAAAAGCTTTTCATGATTTTTCAAAGGTTGTCATATTATTTTATACATATATAAATATATACATTGTATAGTAAATAGTTGTTAAAATTATGTCAAATTATATACACTGTTTTATAAGTATTTTTTCATTTAGCAATATGTTGTGAACTTTTTTTCAGATGAATGCATAAAAATCTATTTTTACTGGCTACATGGTATTTCCATTGTAAGGATAGACCATAAGTTATTTAATCCTCTACTGATGGGACATGAGAGGAAATGACTTCTATTAAAGAATGTTATATACTTTTATGCCTTTCATTAGAATAAATCCTTGAAAGTAGACTAAGGGTATGCATATCTTTAATTTTTCAGTTGTTTTTTTAGAATGAGTATGTTCCCCACACTGGCTATGATGGACAGGCACCAGAGTGAGGCTGGCCACACGAATTCATCACCATTCCCCCTCCGTGGTCCAGGGAGTGGCAGCACACTAGAGCAGGGGATTTGGGCAATGCTGGATTTTCCTGGATGAGTCATTGTCTAAAGTTGACTGGCTCTGCGCTTCAACTGCTGAAAATGATGAAGGACAGGTGAGGTCAGGGTGGGCACGCTGCATTCCTGTCCACCATGCTCACTAACCTCTGCTAACTAGGTTTTGGTAGTTACTCACTTGCCTGAGCCCCAGTCTTTTTTCCACTCCTAGACTGACCTTCCAGGGCAGACTGGGCCATGGGGCTTAGGAAAGTAACTACCAAAACCTAGTTAGCCTGCAACTCCCCGTGTAAATGGAATGATCACCACTTAAACACCCTGGTAACCCTCCAATGCAGAATTCTTTCCAAAATGGGTCACTCACCATATCTTCAGGGTCTGGAATTTTCACCCCACTGAAGTACTGATTGGTGCTGAACACTTGCTGGTGCCTAGGAATGAGATCTCCTTTGGACAGAAGAAAGAAGAAGTAAAATGAGATGGGTTAGCAAGCACTAATCTGTGGTTTCCCTTCTGCTGGTTCAGTGTCTGTCTGTGCCTACACCTACGAAGGCTACAGTCTGCTGTCCCAATCAAAGGGAGAGGCATCGAGGCAGCCTCAGCAACCTGTACTGAGGCCTACAGTGTGCAAAGTGCTGTTAGGCACAGAGGAGGCATGCACAGAAACAGAGGGCTGTGAGGCTCTTGCTCCTCAAGGCTCAGAGTGTATTTAAGTAATCCAAACCAAACAGCTCAGAAGCACACTCACACAAATCAAATAACACCCCCCTTTTAATAGCAAAAGTGCAACAACTATAAATCAAAATCATGTTAACTGAATGAATCCTGATGGGTTAAGACAAAAGTGTATTGGCCTGAGGTTAGCACAGTGCCTGACACATAACAAACACTCAGAAAATATTTAAGGAAGGAAGAAAGGAGGGGAAAAAGGCAGGCAGGCAGGCAGGAAGGAAGGAAAAGGGAAGGAAGGAAAAGGGAAGGTGAGGGGAAGGAGGGAGGGAGGACGAAGGAAGGGAGAGAGAAGGCGAGAGGCAGGAAGGGGAATCGTGGAAGATCTAGCTAAAAGGAACACATTTCTAGCCTGGAACCATGTTTCCTTGTTTCACCAAGTAGCGGCCACCTGAAAAATCCCATTTTATCTACTGTTTAAAAGTACTTACAATGTGAAGCAACGAAACAAAAGGAGCATTTCTGTCTTCTGGGGATTATGTGCGGCTCACTCTGCCCACATTTCAGCCAAATCAGCTACAATTGCCCTCACATAAAATTCTAGGGATAGTACACTCGAAGAGGAATTTTGTTCAGAGAATACAAGGAGATACTCAGAAACAGGCATCCCTAAGGCACGCCCAGGCCCACTTCCCAGGGCAGAGTGAATGACAAACACCTTGACACCAGGCCCCCAGAAATGCTGCTATTGGACTAGGCTGGAGTTCCTACCCCAGGGGATCAAGTTGTCTACTTTGACCAGTTTGGTTTGGAAATTTACCTCTCACTCAAATCATAAAGCTGCTATCCCACCCCATTTTGGACAAGCAGCCAAAAAAATACTCTGATACCTTACCCCAGACCTCGTGAACTTCAATGTGAGAACAGTGCCTATACCTGAATAACTTTCTTCCATTAGAGTTGGGTTGCATGGAGAGGGTGTCCTAAAATCACCAGAGAATTTTAGCAAAGGAAGGCTCAGTGCCCCTGGGAAGGTTCCCTGGTCTCTTACTTGTCACTCAAGAAAAGCCATCAGCAAATATTTACCGCCTCCTATGTGCAGACACTGGTGGAGGACAGATAGAAATAAAGACATGATCCCACCCTCAGGCAGCTTACAGTAAATTGGGGAGGACAATAAAAGACGTGGTGACAGCAGGAGCTACAAGTGTTTACAAGAGGACAAGTTCTCTTTAATTTGGGACACTCAGGGGGTAGTAGCTAAACTCCCTCACCTTTGAAGAGGACAATCACTGCTTTGGGGTCTTTTCACCTGTCCCTCTCCTTCTCTCTGCTCTCCTCCCCTCTGCCCCTCCACCCCAAGAAGAGATAGAAAGGAAGTGGCTTTGGGGTGAGCAAGCAAGACTAGACTTTCTTCCGGACATGTAGAAGGGTGAGAATCTTTCTCTACAGGGTCTGAATAATCCAAATTAGCCTCACAGGATGGAGTCAAGGACCACCAACAAATGAATTACCACATCATGGTAAATGAAATAAAATACACCAGCATCCTCTAAACTGCTAAGCCCTTGTAGAAATGTATGTTTGCATTGTTGCTATGATCATTATTCAGAGTTTAACTTGATCCAAACTACGTCAAAGAGAGAATCTGTCTTTTTGGACAATTAATACATACTCAAAGTTGTGGATTCTTTTTATTAAAACAAATGTGGACACCATTAATGGAGTTTTTTGGGTTTTTTTTTAGAGTGCCCACCCTTCGCAAGTGTAAAGGGCATTAGGTGAAACTAGGAACTTGGCTCTGCTCTGCACTGACATGGGTAACAATATCCATTTCCCAAAAGGCAGGACAGAGACACCACTTACCCAAGGTTTTTCTGATCAGGTACAGCTGATCCACATCAGATTTGCCTGGCCACAGAGGCACTCCTGACAGCAGCTCAGCAAAGACACAGCCAATTGCCCAAACATCTACTGGAGGGCCATACTGCATGTCCCCCACCAACAGCTCCGGGGAGCGGTACCAGCGGGTAGCCACGTAGTCTGTGTAGTAGTCACTCGGTCCAGCTGGCCAGTGATGGGACATGGGAAACAGAGAGAGCAGTGGAAGCGTGGGATCAAAACCAGGAGGGGGAAGACCTAAGACATCTATCCAGCGTGTGTCCCACCTGTGGCTTTTCTAAACCAGTGGTTCTCAGTGCAACTTGGGTATTAAAATCACTTAGAATATAGAATTTTTCAAAGTACTGATGCTTGGGCCCCACCCTGGTCCAATTAAACCACAGTCCCTGGGTGGAGGGGTGAGGGGTGATCAGTATAGTTTTTATAGTTATAGTTCCCCACGTGATTCTAATCTGCAGCCACAGCTGAAAACCACTTTTCTAAAATAGTGCAAAAAATGGTAGAAACCAGAAGGGTAACATATTTTTTAATAACCACTTCACTGCGGTATAATTTATATATAGCATATATTTTTTAAACCACTGTATGTGTCCACATGTTTTCAGTAACTGCAAGCTTAGGCCCCTAAATATACAAGAACTAGCTTTCTAGAGCATTCAGATCCTTTATTATATAAAGAATTTTTCATCTTTTATACTTAAGAGAAACATCAATACTCACTCAAAAGCCGAGCAAATCCAAAGTCACAAAGCTTAATCACTGAATGTTTTGTGATGAGGATATTTTCTGGTTTCACATCTCTATGTATGCACTAGTCACAAACATAGAACCAAAATAGATTATTAAAGAGCAACTATAATATATGGGATAAATAAAACACATGAATAATTAGCAAATAATTGAGAATAGTTTGACCCTCTCACTGGCCTTTTGGATAAAAAGCTGCAAGGGACCAAAACTTGCAAAACAGCAACATGAAATAAATCTAGTACCCTACCTATCACAGCCTGAATCATTCCAAATTCCTGAAGGGCTCAAAGTACAAACAAGGACACCTGGGGAAATTTACATTTTAGTTAAACAAATTTTTGGTGTAAGTATGTCTCATGTGGTATTTGGCATGTATTTAATCTGGCAACCCTGGGTGAAAGGGAAATGTTAAAAGGTTCTGGACGAGGCCTGCACCGTGACTGCTGGAGCTGCAAGCTGGTGCATAAGCAGCATTCACAATTCAGTTGTTTAACAGAGCAGAACACAGTCTGCCTAGTAAACAGGACAAGCCCTGGGCCTGCTGAGATAAGCTGGGGAAGAGAAGGGCGGGGACCAAAGAGAGAGAGAGCGTGAGTGAGCTAGCTGGGAGAGACCTCCCTTCCAGCTCTGACATTTGTCCTGATGAGATAAACAAGAGGAGGCAGTGCTGCTCACCCTCTGGAGAGAGTCACTAGATGTCAGCTCCGTCCCACTCACATCAAGGGTTTTAGAGCTGCATCCCTGCCATAGTTTAGACTCAAATCACTTGTGCTTTCCAAACCACAGCAGACATTGTCTAACGGGGGGATGTTAGAAGAATGTTTAAGAATCCTCACATGATTTTCTTATAAAATAATTTTCTTGGCAAAGAACAAATCGACAACCTAATTAACAATCATATAAAAAGGGTTGGCTTCGATTACTTTTCAGGGTTCCTAATAATCTTCTTTTTCTCCAAGCATTTTCCTCCCTGGAGGAGAATGTTAGGTCCTGCAAGGAGGGACCCTCTTTGGCTTGCAGCTGAAACCCTGGGGGTATTGTTGACTTTCTGGAATTTGGAAAGAGGACAGAGGTTCTTCTTGGGTCTGGCCTAGTACTCACTCCAAGGGACCTTCAGGGTGAGAGATCAGTGTCAGTGTTTCCCCAAAGGGTACTAATTCCTCTGGAAAATAATTTGGGAGACAATTTCTGAATTATTTTATTACAGTCTATCTGGTTCTCAGCAACTAATGGACTTGAGATCGCCACTCTTTTACCACTGGCTTCACATACTACTATAAATGGGCACACCCATAGATATGATGACAGATGGTCAGAAGGACTTGTAAGCAAGAATATGCTCCTATTCTGTTCTGGGAATTCTTTATAAGTTGCCACACCCTCCCTCCATCAGCACATGGAGCCAAACAGAGCAGTCAGGGGCCCCTCAGGGAACTGTGGTGCATTTGTCTTTAGTGTCTCTATCCACCCCCCAACCCCCCCACCCCACCCCCACCCACCAGAGCCTTAATGTAGTCTCTCTGGCTCCCCCACCCTAATGCCTACCCTCAGGAGAGTGCTAACTCTCACTGGTAGTAAATAGCAGTATAAAGTGTCCATGCCCCCTGCTCTATATGCATTTCGACAAGGACTGTAGCCTTCAGCAAGGTGAAGACTCAGTAGGGAGAAGCGCTGACTACTGTCATTTTTTCTCCTTCCTGGAAGGCAGCGTTGGGAAAGATAATTTCGGAAGAGCTCCAAGATGAGTTTTCAGGGTCAGCTAAAATGACCCTGGCGGGCAGACATACTGCAATTAGACAGCCCTCGTGGCCTCAGTGAAGCTCCAACATTGGGACTTGGCTGCTGTGTGCAGGGAGTGGGCAGTGTTCTACAGGAGAGGGCAACAGGCTTTCCAGCATCTGTGAAGTCACAGCAGCTGGTCCACTGCCTCTGCCAGGCCTCACAGTGGCTGGGAGTGCCATAGGCTTCTGCTGGGCTGGTTCGTTCCAGACCTGGCACTCCTATCTCAGCAAAGCAGACACTAGCACTGAGGCATCGTGCCCGGAACTCCACCTACTGCAGCTGAACAGACACGAGTGATGTGGGGTTCCCCTCCCCAATTTCAGAGCCTTGGGAAGGTAGCAAACCCACACAAAGTCCAAGTGAATGGGATACCACCTGAAATCTGAGTGGCTTCTGATCAGTGTAACTACTTTCTGAAAAATCGTAAAAACGCATCCTGTATGCCACCTGAACAAGAAGGAATACTCAGGTTGGCATTTTTAGCCTCTACTTACCCCAACCAGGCTTAAGATGATTTGGATGAAAAATTCTGTCCACAAAAGCACAATATACACTTTGAACAAAGGCTCCACCTCAGCTTATGGGCAGCCTTCTGATTTTTTCAAGGGAAATCATGAGACTTACATTGTGTTTATGGCAAAAATTTACAGCTTGCAATGTCTGCCAAGTTATGCTCTTCACGAGATGTTCCGGCACCCTAGTGAAGAAGAAGCAGCATGAATACAGGCTTAAATGGTGAAAAGTCCCAGGTGACACATGCAGTCATCAAACTGTCATTCCCTAAGTCCGAGCATAAGGAACCTGTGATCAGCACACAGCCGAGCTCCAGGGGCAGCAGGCAAACATCTCCTTCCACAGGGAGGGGCCATGGAGACCCACAGGGATTTCAACAAGTATTTCCGACCAGTGATCTCAAATATCTGTGACACCGCCGGGAACCTGCCTGGTAACTTGAGCTCCACTTCTAGATGAAGCTTTTTGTTGGTGGAAAGTTAGTTAACATACAGCATAAAATGCGCTGTTTGTTTTTTCAAGTTGCCCCAAACTCATGGCCTTGCAGCAGAACTCATCTTCTCTGTGTGGGCACATGGTTCCTACAGGCTCCCTAGGCAGGATATTTTTCCTAAGGTAACGAACATTTTGCTGAAGATAGGGAAGACATTTACATGGCATACCATGTCACAAAAGTTAACAATAATTAAAAACCCACACAGGCTGCCCTGTCCGTTCCCCACACTGCTCCTCCCTGCTAGCCAGCTGCACCGCCCTCTCATCTTTCTGCCTGTCTTCTTTCACAGCTTCTAAACTTGATGCTGCTGCTCCCAGCGCATCTCTGACTTTGAGCTTATATATAACCAGGCAACCAGTAGCCCCAGCAGGTCCTTTGTGTGAATTAGGGGAAAAAAACACCTCCTGGGGGAGATTTTTTTTGAATTAGGCAGTGAGTGAGAGGGGCCACAGGAAGTGTACATTTATTTTCAGAGACTCCCACCCACCAGCTGGACCTAGTGTTTTTATGAATCAAACATTAAACAATGCTGTTGTGGTCCTCAGCCACAACTAAGAAGTAAGGTAGGGAGGAAACTCCTGAGTAGTTGTGTTAAAGTGACCAAAAAAAGTCACTTCCAGTCTTTGGGAGGGGCTGCAAGGTCACTGTGGTCACAGACCAGATGTTTAGGAAATCCTTTCAAGCAGATAAGAAGCTGCTTCAACAGTGGGACGACATGAAAGGGGCCACTTCCAGGAAGACAAGCTGGAACATTTCTTCACCAGCACCAGGGCCGTGGGGTTCAAGCAGCTTCCCTCCCAATTCTCTTCCTTACTCTAGTGGCAGATACGATGCACAGATGCTAGAAAATCTCACCTGTCTAGGAAAAGACAACCAAGAAGGGGACATTTCAGGGGAAATGCTTTTCCCCAGTCTCCACTTTCTGTCCAGAAAAAGGGAATATATTTTGATTACTTAATGAATTCACTATCAATGTAAGGTTATCAATCCCAGGCAAATTTAGTCTCTAAGAACATTTCCCAAAAGGATCATTTAAATTAAATTCGAACAGCATATCATTAATGCTCCTCTGAGGCTGAGCACACTTCTTGCACAATTCCCAAATGGGAAGCTCTGTGCACACTCCCTAGTGTTGTCTTAGGCTTGCCACTCACTTCGCTTCTTCATTGCTCCATTTCTTCTCTGCAATGCCAGCGCCTCGGACTCTACCTCTAAGATTCTTTTTAGCTGCTGATGATAAGAGCCATGTTCTTCACTGCTGAAGAAGGGAGTTATAAATATGGAAAGGGAGAAAAGTAGAATCTGTTCTGTGGCGTTGGACTGGAACTGGATGCACACACACGTAGGAGGGTGCTGTGCTGGAAGGGGTGCTATCTTATACAGAGTGTTCCAGAAAGCTCCTCTGCTTCACTACTTCAGACTTCATGGTTTAAATGATAAGATGTGGCCAGTTTAGGCTATATTTTAAAAATAGAGTCTTCAGGATTTTCTGAGGGATTGGATGTGAGAAAAAGAGAAAACAAGGCTGACCACAGGGTTAGTTGGACTAGCTGGTTCATGTTGGACCTTTTACTGAGAAGAATGTTGGGGCGAGGAATGGCATGGGGTTTGGCTTGGGGGGAAGGGAGGGTGGACACTCCCAGATGCTTTGGAGAACCTAAGTAGGCAGTTCTGAATTCAGAAGGGAGGCCTGGCTAGAAATATAAATGTGGAAAGCATAAGCCTCCTGATGGCACTTAGAGCCCCAGGACAGGTGGAGCCACTTGAGAAGTGAACAGAGGAGAAGAGGAGGTCAAAGTCCAGGGGCCCAGAAACTTGGAGGGACCAGCAGGAGACTGGGGTTGAGTATCATGCAAACTAAGACATCACTAAGGAGAAAAGCATCATTGAAGCCAACTGAAAGAAGTGTTTCAAAGGACTTCTGGATTAAGATGGTGAGCTGAAGAAACCCATCTAATTTCACTCCCTCCCCAAATCTGACTAGAACTACACTGAGAAAAGAGAACTATTTGGAGAGAATGGAAGAAGAGATAACACATTTTGGAATCCAGAAAGCAGTCTGATGAATGATAGCTGACAATAGACCTAGAGAGCTGAAAGCTAAGCCCAGGGTGGGGAGAGTGAAGGACAAACCACTTTCCCCCAGAGATTCCTCAGAAGGTTCAGGAACCAGCAGTAAAGACCCATATGGAAATGGGAGGAAAGGAGTATGGAAAAATCTGTTTGGGAAAGAAATCCCTAGATACTGTCCCCTGGTCTAGTCCAGTAGTGAATACCCTTCCCCTACTCAGTAGAAGGCTGGAGTTTTGTTTTCTGGGGAGGACAAAATAGAGGACATCTGGTACAGTTGAGATTATATATTTTGTTCCAAAAGCAGGGTACATACTGAGTATTGCATATATACTAAGCATTGAATACTGAGACTCCCCAACCCTCTTACCACACTAAGTTCTGAGAAAGCTGGCAGCCTGACTTTACTCTTTAGGCAAAATATTGGAAGACTTTTTTAGTGGAAGCTCAGAAGAAAAGATGGGGTTTCCCCAGCAAATGGCCTAGCCAGATTACCCAACAGTGAAGCTTTGCGCTTCCAGTACTTCCCTGCTCTAAACCATAGGCATAAAACTGGAGATTATATTTGCCCATTGAAGTCTCACGTAAGAAAGTTAAAGACCAAAACAAACAGAAAGAAAGCAACTCAAAAGAAAAAAAAAACAAACAAACTATGGAGAGTGAAGAGAACATTAAAAAAACATTAATATTCTCAGAGAGGATAGCGACAGGAAAGCTGTGGCATCTGTGAAATGAGAACAGGACACTATAAGAAAACAAGAGGACCACAGAGTCAGACATCCAAATAATAGAAGGCCCAGGAAATGAGAAAATAGGGAAAACAAAGGATAGGAAATCAACAGCAAAACAATTCAAAAAAATTTTTTTCTCAGACAGAAAGTGTCTGCCAAGTGCCAGAATAATGGATGAAAAGCAAGGCCCATGATTTTCATAACTCAGAGTGCTGTGAGTAAAGAGAGGGTGCTAGAAGCTTCTGGAAATAAAAAGAAACAGAACTTCACAAAGAAGCAGAAAATAGAATGACAAAAGACTTCTTAACAGCACTAAGAGATAGAAGGCACTTACAAATGCCTCTGAAATTCTGAATATTATTTTTCAACAAAAACAAACAAAATGTTAAGTAAGTATGGAGAGAAAATACTTTTTAAACATGCAAGGGCAAAGTCTCCTCTCTCTCTCGCTCTCTCTCTTGTTCTTGCTCTCGCTCTTTTGACCTCTCACACACTTTCTCGGGAAGCCTCCTGGAGGATGCCCTCCACCAAAAACAAGTGAACTGTCAAAGAAGATTCCATGAAACAGGGAACACTGGGGACCTGACTGAGAGGGGAACAAGAGGATCTTGCAGGAGGAGGTGAAGGAAAGTGACGGGACGACAGCTGCATTCCAGGCGTAGACAGCAACCCGTCCGGATCGGAACAGCGTGACTCAAGAGCCAGGCATGTTGAGGGTTGTCATCATCATGCCCCCTGCCTTATACCATCTTAAATAAATATGAAAATATTTGACAAACAAACTTAAAAGCTTTGGAAGAGTCTGGGTGTCTGGCCAGAACCTTTGGGCTAAAGCAGACATTCTTAACGCTGTAGCTTATGCTGGCAAGGCTAAGGAATTCACTCCACTTTATATTGTGTGTTTCCCAAAGGGTGGTAAATGGTCTCATGGCCAAGCTCTGGGACAGAGTGGGAAGGGCTGGAATGGTGATGGAGGGAAGGGGCCCAATTCTCTCTCATTCTTTACTGCCTTTAAGAGTCCCCTTTAAAAGCTTGGATCCTAGCTCAAAGACAAGCTGTTCCTTTACAGGAATCACACATAAGCTCAACCTTAATCTGGGAGGGAAGTGGCGTTTCAGCTTTTCTCTTGGGCGTCATTCTCCTCCACCATGAGATTAGGCCATTGAACTTCAAACAAACTGTATCCCCATTTCCTTTCCTCATAAACAGTGCTCCAGAGGAGCTGGACAGGACCCAGCCTGGGCCTCCTGGACTCTCAGCCAGCTGGGCAGGTCTCGTGGGATTTGTGCTCCTGAAGATGTCAGCTCCCCACACCTAGAAGGTCTAGGCAAGATACAAGAACGCTGAGCAAGGACACTTGCTATATTTTCTGTCCCAAATCAAGGTGGGAGGGGCTCAGCAAGGCATATCTTCATTCTTGGGGCAGCTGAGTGGTCTTCCTTGGGGTTTTCATGTCAGTGGCCTCACTCAGAGCTATGACTGTCCCTCTGAAGCCCACTGGGCTGTCACTCAGCTCAGCAGAGGGGCCCCTTCTAGGGCAGGTGGAATGCAATACTTCTTCTACTAGTAAGAAGAAGTGGGGGAGGAATATACTCCGGAGTCCTCCACCAGGGTGACCTCATGACCTTCTTCCTGCCTGCTTTGGGAATTTAGTTCCAACCCCAGGAACATATGGGGATCTCAACTTCAGGATGCCAAGGAGAGATGAGGATTGGGGGGTGGGATATCATTAGAAATGCCTGTAGTCTAGACTTCTCTGTGACTGTGCCATCTTTTTTAAGGACTGGAGATGGATGTGCTGGCCAAAATAAGAAAGTAAACTTAGAAAGAGAAAGACAGAAGATCCAGGAAGTAGTGACTCCAACCAGAGAGAAATGTAGTAGGATTCCAAGGATGAAAGCAGAGGGAAGTTCCAGGAAGACAGCTGGGTAAGACGCTTCAGGCACAACAAGCCAAACAGAGAGAGAATGGGGTTCTAAAGGCAGGAAGTTTCCCCCGCAAAAAGGAATGAATGGATTATCTGCTGTGATTATCCTGTGGAAAAATACATTGAGAGGCTATTAGAAAGAGTGAGAAAAGTTAGTAATAGGGTTTAAGAATATAATTTTTAAGGATTTATTTATCTAGAGAGAGGGGACGGTAGGGAGAGAGGGAGTGAAACATTGATGCTTCTAGAGAAACATAGATTGGTTGCCTCTTGCACACACCCCAACCCAGGACCAGGCCCGAGACCCAGGTATGTGCCCTGACCAG
Source organism: Glossophaga mutica (assembly GCA_039655065.1). Lineage (NCBI taxonomy): Eukaryota > Metazoa > Chordata > Mammalia > Chiroptera > Phyllostomidae > Glossophaga > Glossophaga mutica. The sequence goes on along the minus strand of CM077303.1, from coordinate 40,758,760 downwards.
GAATTAAACCAGACCTTTTACTTTGTGGGACAACGCCCAACCAACTGAGCCATGCCAGCCAGGGCAGGTTAAAGAATATTAAGCAAATTTAAAAAGCAAGGCAAATACTAATTTGTAGAAAAAGTACAATAGGAAACCCTAGCATGGTACAATGCTCAGCTGTAAGTAATATTTACATAGTCGTAACAACTGGAACAGTGAATATGGAATTAATAAAACTTGAATGCACTGATTCTGGGGGAAAAGAAAGGGGAAACAGAGGGAACAATGGTGTAAGTGAGCAAAATTCTTATCTATCATAATAGGAAGCCTACAGATAATGTCTAAATTGATAACTCAAGAAAGAGCAGTATATTACTCCTTTTGTATTACATTATATTGCTGTATTTGATTTGCTAATAATAATTTTGCTATGGATTTTTACACCTATGTTCATGAGGGATATTTGTCTTTCATTTTCTTTTCTTGAAATGCCCTCATCTAGTTTTGGCATTAGGGTACAGTGGCCTCATAAAATGATTTGGGAAATGTTTCTTCCTCCCATATTTTCTCAAAGAGTATGTGTAGGGTTGCTATTATTTCTTCCTCATATGTTTGATGGAGTTCATTCTTCAAATATTTTAATAATAAAAACCAATAGCATAACTATAACTCTACAACATTGGTGCTAAGGGTAAATTGGTTTAGTCTGGTCAACCCTACAACCCAATAATCCCTTTTTGAGAACTTCTAAGGGAAAGTGCAAAGGAAGAACCATCAATTGTTGGGAAAGTTTGATGGCAGAAACATTTATCAGACCAAACACTGAAAGTGGCCTATATATCAACAATGGAGGAATGGTTGGATAGTAATATAACCACATGTATAATCTTGTAGTTATTAATAACAGATCTAAAGATTATATTGCAACATACATAGAAATGCATATGAAAGACTGTTAAGTGAACAGCGGAACCGAGAGGGAAAGAGTCATCTCAGCACAGCAACTCAAAGAACGTGCCATTTTGTCTGGAAAAGCAGCCAGCAGGTTGACTGCTTTTACAATGGACTTCAGGCTTGCAGATACAGATGCTTAATTTTGTCAACACACCAAGACTACCCATTTCAAAGGGGCAGGTGAACATTAAACAAATGTAACAGCCCAGTATATAAAAAGAGAATGCCAATTTATTCATCCTTGTTCAAATCCTGAGTACCAGCTTATGCTCTCTTTGCAGGCAATTCCATAACGAAAGTCAAGTTATAATCAGATGGTGTCTGGTGAGTAAAAAATTGGGATAAGGGAGAGTAGTTATTTGTCTGGTTACTGTCATTAGGCTGTAAGAGCTTCAGTGTACCCATCTCCAAATACCGAGGGTCTTGTCATTATATAAAACATGCCATCAGTCAAATCAAAGAAAATCTTTAAGATTGCTCTCCAGGCACCCTGGCTGGGTAGCTCAGTTGGTTAGAGCATTGACCTGATATGCCAAGGTTATGGGTTTGATCCCTGGTCAGGACACATGCAAGAATCAACCAATGAATGCATCAGTAGATAGAATAACAAACTGAAATTTCCCTCTCTTTCTTTCTCTCAATAAAAAAATGTTTTTTAAAAATAGCAATCACAAAGGAGGTCAGTCATATCTGAGCTATATCTGAAGGACAAGCAGGGCTTTGCTAGGCAGAGTAGTGACAGTAAGGAAACCCAGGCTGAGAAAACAGCACATCCTGAAGCCTAGAATGCAAATAAATGATTTCCACAGGGTGGCAAACTGGTGGGAACGGGGCGATCCTGCAGAGCAACTATAGTGATCACAGGGCCTTCTTGCAGTAAGTGTGCAAACCTAAGGAGGACCCAACCTGGCACCAGGCAGGGAAAATACCAGCATTAGCACATTATCCTTTGTTGATATTATCTAACAGATCAAATATGAAACTAAACAAGAACTGTTCTAGGATATTAGATCATCAATTCATAGCAGTATAGAGCTGGGAGTTCCCTTAAACTTCACCTGGTACTAAACTCTCATTTTTCCAGGTGGGGACACCTGTAGACAACCTGCCAAAGGTAACACAGATGATGGTGACCCACTTTTACTGGAATGTACTTACAAATGACCCACCTCCATAGGAAAACATGTTTTTATTTTCTGGAACATATAAAACATACTTTAGCCAGTGGAGTTTTAAAAAAATCAGGTTTCAAAACTATGCTCTAGCCAGGGGGCTTAGTTGGTTGGAACCTTGTCCTGTACACCAAAAGGCTGCAGGTTCAGTTCCCAATCAGGGCACATGCCTAGGATGGGGGTTCAATCCCAGGTTGGGGCACATATACCAGGCAACAGATTGATGTTTCTCTCCCTCTCTCCCTCCCCCTTCTCTGAAATCAATAAACATATCCTTGAATGAGGTTTAAAAAAAACCCAGCAAATTCGAATCACTCCTTGTCCTATCTTTTTTTCTTCTTCTCAAGCTATATGCCAAAAAAGAACTGACTCTCTATTGTTCTCAACCCCCCACTAAGCAGTGTTCCCAAGTGACTCAGTCTAACATGATTAATCAAATTCCCTACAACACTTTCTTGTACCACATAGCCATGAGTAACTTACACTAGTAAGTGTCATGAAGTGTCACTTCCAAGCTGTCAAAAGAGTAAATATCAACATATTAAAGGTTTTCTCCCTTGAACGCATAATTTCTCTCTATCGATGACTTTCTGAAGGAAGGTGTCTATTCTCTTGGCTCTCTCTGGTTGTATAAATTAACATGAAAAGCCTATGCCATGGTCAAGGTACAAGCCACTTCAATCCCTTTTGCCTGGAGGTCATGGTAGATAATATATAACCACCACTCGTGGCAGAGCAAGCTCTTGGCCAAGGCTTGAAAGCAATGTTAAAAGAGTCTCAGCCTCCAGCCACTGAGTATGAATGTGACCACGATGGGGCGTCATTCCACCAATCTGATCCATAATGCACTGTGCATATTGTCCCTAGCCAAAGTCGGGCTCTCAGAAGCAGAGCAAAAGGAGTAGATGGAATGTCCTTTCCTGCTTAAATTCTCTTAAAACTCCTCACCGTTCAACCCAAAGGCCACCTCCTCTAAGAAATCTCCCTTGACTGACCTGCTTTGAATCATATATCCCAGGGCCTGCTAATCATTCTACCCTCTCCTTCTGTCCACAGTGATTGGCCCCAGGGATAGTTGCATCACCTAAACTGGACCAATAAGAGTCTCCCACTGGACTCTTTTATATGCAGATGCTACCTTCTTCTAGAACTTCCTTTCTTCTAGGAGAGCTACAATGATTGATAAAAGTCTGAGGCCATGCTTTCTATCACATTTTTTTCCTTCCTTACTCTTTGCATCCCTCATCGCATACACAAACACACAACATGCATCCTCTAAAATTTACCTTACAAAGGAGATTCATATGCAAGGCAGAGAAGCCAACACAAAGAAGAGTTGCAAGAGAACAGCCATCCCCTATCACACTCTACCTTAAGACATTCCACTGCGGGAGCCAAAATCCAGCCTGCATTCTGCTCACCTTGGCAAGGGGCTACCCTCAGCCAGAGGAAGGGATCCCCCCTTTTTTCCAAAGACTCTACCTGCTCACTAAGCCTTTTTCTAAGGCACACAGAAGAGGTTGCATATACTAGAGAGATGTGATAATGTCAGTAAAGCCTTTAAAGTCACCCCAAGTCTTCTTAGTTACAGCCACCAACAGACTCCTTTTACACCCATACTTGCTTCAGCTGGGTCTTTGTCACTTGTAACCAAAAAAGTCCTGACCAAGACAGCAGAATGGACACCCGGATTGCTTTAGGTGAAGCCACACATTCGCTTTAGCTGTGAACTTTTTGTTAGCCATCGTCTTTGGAACCTTCCTTTCAATCTCCAAGTCCTTACACTTCCTTAGCTGGAATAACAAACACCCTTCCTTTTCTTTTGTAGAGACTCAGGTAGCTTCAATGCCAAGACAACATGCCAAAGAAATCAAGTTCAACCTAATAATGCTGCTGTTGCATTCTTCATGAAAATGATTAGCTATGACCTCTTTCCTAGCATTTTTGGTATCCTCTCTGTCAACCCCAGCAGCAGAGTGTGCTGTCCAAACACTGGCTGCTTTGTCTAATCTGAAAATGGGTCATTCTAATTCTCCCTCACAAAGCCTGGTGCATTTCATGGTGTTTTGTTTGTAAGGCATGGATCACTCACCCTCTTTGGTATTTGTCCAGTTCGTGGAGAACCGTGTGGTCGCAGTACTCAAACACCAGGTGAAGCCTCCGCTTCCTCCGGAAGACTTCAATGAGGTTGACAAGGTTGGGATGCTTGAGTTGCTGAAAACATAAAAAACAAGGCGCTGAATGTGAACTGTGACAGACAGCTCTCTCTAGTTGTGGTCCAATAAAAAGAAAGTTGTTTGCCCTTTAAGAAGTGTTTTGTCTTGGTTGAAGTAGCCTGTAAACAGTATTACCTTACTTCTCTTTGTGAGCTGTTTGTTAGCAGCTTGTAAGTGAAAAGTGATTATAACCCAGGTGGTTGGTGAAGGAAAAGAGAGATACGAGAAGGCTGGAAAAGAAAGGAGAATGAAAAGCGGGGAAAGCTTTTTAGTTAATACAAATTCATCCTTTAAGCCTCAGATGAAATGTCCCCTCCTAAGGAGGTCTCCCTGGATCTCCTCAGACTGCTTCAATGCCCCTGTATGGCTGATAACTCCCCTGAAGTATGTGTCCTTCAGAATTGTTTGTATTTACCAAGTAATTACAAAGTAAGGATTACTCAGTTGATTGTTTGATGTCCCCTGCTGTCCACGGATGTAATAGATACAGTCAATAGAAGGTAAGAACCATGATATCAGGGTCTGTGTTCTCGTTTATTCAAAATGATGTTGTTGTACCCCTAGCCTGGGCCCTCACACATAGCAGGCACTCAACAATTATTTGTGAATAAAAAAGTAAATCACATTTCCTAGCTTGATGGAACATTTTAAAACAGGAAAATGAGGAAGATTCTTCAATCTGATGTGCCTGAAGGTGTGTATCTAGAATATGGACCAGGGTAGAGACAAGGGAGATGGCAAGAAAGGCCCTGTTCAGAGATGTTTTGTTGTTAGAATAGTGCTGATGGATGGAGGGGAGGCATCAAGAATGACCAAAGGTGCCCTGGCCGGGCACAAGGAAGCTCTGAGGAACTGCGGGGACACAATTGCTAAGACTGTAATCAGTGGTGCTTTTGAATGAGGTGCAGTTGGCTTATGCAATAGCAGTGGCACATGAGTAACATGGGCAATGGTAATTACGGGGATTATTGAACGAGCTGGCTTTTGTTAACACCTGTAGGTCATTGCGAAAAGAAAAGAGGAAATGATAGATAGGTTTCGGTTAGCTGCCCATCAACTGTGGGGGTCAGAAGGCCACTATGGCATTATTTAAAGAGACATTTATCTCCTATAGACACAGGATAGCCTGTGCTAAAATCAGGCTCAGAACTTAAATTTTTTAAAGATTTTATTTATTTATTTTTAGAGAGGGGGAAAGGAAGGGAGAACGAGAGGGAGAGAAACATCAATATGTAGTTGCCTCTCATGCACCCCCTACCGGGGGACCTGGCCTGCAACCCAGGCATGTGCCCTGACTGGAAATCGAACCAGTGACCATTTGGTTCATAGGCTAGCATTCAATCCACTGAGCCACACCAGCCAGGGTGGAACTTAATTTTTAAGAGTAGCAGAGACACCCTGGCCAGTGTGGCTCAGTTGGTTGGAGCATCATCCTATAATTTGAAGGGTCTCAGGTTTCATTTCTGTTCAAGGCACATACCTAGGTTGTGGGTTCAGTCCCTGGTCAGGGCACATGCAGAAGGTAACCGATCAATCTTTATCACACCAATGCATCTCTCCCTCTCTCTCCATTCCTTCCCCCCTCTCTAAAATCAATGGGCATGTCCTTGACCGAGGATTTAAAAAAAAAAAAAACAAAGAGTAGCAGAGATACAAAAAAGATGCTGTACAGCCTGAACAGGTCCCCTATGCCAAAATCAGGGCTCTGATAAGAAAAGAAAGGAACCCAGAGGTTTGGGATAGAGACATTTAGGGGGATGAGCTGAGAATCCTAAACCCTCAAATTTCCTTGAACCCTCTGGGCTGGGAGAAGCAGTGTCTGCCCCTTTGCCAAAGGTGAAATGCTTCCTCTCACATGGAGACCTGAAAATAACTCAGTGGAGCAAGTGCCCCCTGACTCAACCTCACCTTTATCCAGCCCACAAACCTATACCTAGGACGAGGCTGTAACAGTGCTTGAGCAAGGCAATACGGTTCTTGCTCCAGGAGGAAATAACTGTCCTCAAAGAATTATAAGACTCGGCTCATACACACCAGCAGGAATCTTGAGGGTGTTGGGCCACGACAGTGGAGAACTAGAAGGCTGGACAGGGGAAAATTCATTGGCATGGCAGGGCTGTCCCATGACTTGGGACTTAATTCCTGACGAGGACACCTGGTAAGTCCCTAATATAGACTGAGCATCCTACCATAGGATATTAGGTGATTCTGTGACCCAGAGCTGCCCCTGTGAACTGGGTCATAGAGACACACTGTCATAAGGCTGCAAAGATGCACCAGCGGTCCACCAAACTATTGAAACTAGACATTTGTGATGAGGCTCAAAAAGGTCCAGGAGTGACAAGCAAGTTACACAAAGAGGTGGCCTATTCCCCCATGTCATCTACTTTGTTGCACAGTCATCCCTCCTTCAACTGACAGGTACGTAGGGTTTTGTGGGAGTTTCCCATAATGGAGAAGAAGAATCCCAAGTCTAGCTCACAGACGGATCAGCTCATTATGCTGGCACTAGTTGAAAATGGTCTGCCATCATACTATAGCCCCACTTGGCAGAGGCCTTGAAGGACAACAATGAAAGGGAACCATCCCACTGAGCAGAGCTTCAAGCAGTACTCTTGATGGCCCACTTCATATGAGGAAGAAAGGACCTGAGATAAGGATGGACTGATGGTAGTGGCAAATAGTTTGTCTTGTTGATTTAAGTCTGGAAGGAGCAAAATTGAAAGAGCACTTGGAGAAGAGGCATAAAATGTACTTGTCGGAGTAGGCACAGAGTGGATCCTTGGGCCTCCTATTAATGCCCATCAGAGCACAGCTACTGCAGAGGAAGCACTGAGCAATCAGACAGAGGATGTCTTTTCTGGTGTGTGTCAGCTGGCTCTGTCCTTGGCCACCCCAGTGCTTGTGTAACTGATCCTTGAACAGGGTGGCCACAGTTGCAGGGATGGTGGTGATGCATGGTCCAATAACACCAGTTCCCTCTCTCCAAGGCTGATCTGGCTACTGCTGCTTCTGAGTACCTAACCTGCCAGTAGCAAAATCTGATACTTAGGCACTGATATGCACCATCCTTTAAGGAGACCAGTGACCAGCTACTATGTGGAAGGGGTTGAAATTTATCCTTACTGACACTGATACTAACTCGAGATATGGGATTTGTCTTGCCTGCCTGCCCTACGATGAAGAGCTTGGAGAATGTCTGCTTTACCAGTATGGGAATCCACATGTCAGACCAAGGGACTGCTTTACAGCAAAGGAAACATGACAATTAGCACATGGCTATAGGATCCATTGGTTCTATGATAAACTTCATCACCTAAAACCAGGCAACCTGAGGGAATGATAAAATCTGTACCCCAGCCCTTTGAGGACACAGGTATTGAACCAGCAGCCACAATGTAGTGTTGAGTCTTTATTTCAGTAGCTAATCTGTGGGTCTGGGAATCAGGAGCAGAAGTAGGACTGGACTCTCTAGTCATCCCTCCCAATCATCCATTTATAGAAATCATGCTTCCTACCCCCGATATTCTCCCAAATTTTCAGAGCCTTATATATACATTATGAGCCCTTGAAAAATGGGTGAATAGTTAAATAAACTATAGGACTTTATAGTACATTCAAATGATAAAATAGTATGCAGCTGTTAAAAAGAAGGCAGCTCTGACTGGTGTGGGTTAGTTGGTTGGGCACTGTCCTGCAAAGCAACAGGTCATCTGGTTTGACTCCTTGTCAGGGCACATGCCTGGGTTGTGGGTTCAGTCCCTAGTCGGGGCACATGCAAGAGGTAACCAATAGGTGTTCCTCTCAATCAATCAGTCTCTCCCTCTTTCTCCCTCTCTCTCTTTCTCTCTCCTCCCTCCCTTCCCCATCTCTAAAAATAAGTAAACAGAATCTTTAAAAAATGCGTATCTATGTGTGTTCACTTGGAAATATGTCCAAAATGTAAGGTTAAATGTAAAAAGAAAATTACAGAATAATATACTCAATATGATAGCATTTGCAGCTATTTTTAAGAAGGAAATACATGTCCGTGTACAAAACAGAAATTACTCCGCTAGAGTGATACGCGAGAGACTTACAGAAGGATGAGAATGGGGAGTGAAGGCCAAGGTGGGTTTCCTTTTTCACTTTACATTTTTTTGTACCTTCAGTTTTTTTCTTGCATAAGCATATATTACTTTCTCATACAAATATCTTTTAAATTATTTGCATAGGTCTTTTCACTATATTGTCAAAGCAAGATAGATATTTTAAAGCTAGTTTCAGAGAGCTAGTTAATATATCAGCTGTGGGGAAGGAAAAGCAATTGCCATTACTTAAAAACTATTTAATTATTACCACCATCTCCAGCCTAGAGGGAAACGGGGGGTTGCTGAGAAATCATGCTTTAACACTCTCTTTTTGGAAAAGGAGAGGTGCCTTGATGCCACGTTTCCTCCAAATGCCAAGAGCCCCCCACAGCAGGTACCCGGCCAATGCTCTGTTTCGGGGATGACTAGAGAAGGAAAGGCGGTGACATATGGCGTGGAGGAGTGCTGATAAAGCTGCAGCCGTGGGTGGGAAGGTAGAGGAGGGCCTCAGATTTATTTATTTTAGCTTCGCTGTAGACGGAACAGAATGTGCCAGGGTGGTCCTCTGGCCAGAGACTTGGGCTGCTCGCTTCTGGATTCCCCTCTAGACCCAGCACAGGCTAAGAACGTGCGTGCGCAGTGGATGCTCGATCTGGTTCACTGCAACTGATGGAGTGTATGAAAACACCAGGAAAGAAGCAATAGTACCAATGTGACCAAAATGAAAATTAACAGGGACACGGCCAAAAACAAATGCAGCAATGTACTGGTTGTTATAAAACAAATTGTTTGGTTTTTTAGGTATGGTTGATACTATCAGTTGATTTAGAAACTCACCTTTAATTATTCTAACAAAAAAAGGAACAGAGTTCAAAATTTTTCAACTGGGCAATTTTATCCAACAGTATTTTTACTACAGTGCTTTTAAAGTTAATAAGTAATAAAGAAGATTAATAATTAGCAAGAAAATATGCCCATTGAAAGCAAATTTGTAGCCTAAAACATCAATCCTGCCAAATAAAAAGGTGAATGAAAACATAAAAAAAAAAAAAAAAAAACTAAAGTGAAAGACACAAGCCTGGCCCATTTAAAAAATTTTCCATTCCACATAAAAAGTAGTACCTTCTGCCCAGGCTGGGTAGCTCAGTTGGTTAGAGCATCGCCCTAATACACCAAGGTTGTAGGTTTGATCCCCAGTCAGGGCACATGCAAGCAGCAACCAGTGAGTGCAAAAATAAGTAGAACAACAAATTGATCTCTCTCTCTTAAATCAATTTTTAAAAAAAGTAATACCTTCTAGTGTGCTTTATAATAACTCTACAGAGTGGGGCAAAAGTAGATTAAGAGTAAGAGTATGCAAAACATAGTTTATTATTATATTAGTTATTAATTATTGTTATTTTCCCTATAAATAACTGTAAACTTACTTTTGCCTAACTCTGTATATAACATAGATTACATATAAATTTTATTTGTTGGAAATAAAAATAATTTATGTAGTAAAAAAAGAGCAAAATTTATTTTTATCAGCGTATATTATATAATCCCCTATTCTGCTTTCTCCTGCTCTATGGCCTTTTATTTTCTAGAATGTAAGGTGTGTGGCAGGATGCGTGGAGGAGCATTTAGGGCGGATGGTGGCGTGTGCTTAATCTCCTGACAAACTGGGTGTCTTTACGAAGGTAATGAACCAGCTTGTTAGTTTCTGCTTCTTTTGTTCTTGAAATATTTGTGTGGCAGTTTTATTACTTAGGAGTTCACTACAAAGCAGGAATACAATCTTTCTAGATAAATATATTCATTAGGAGCTAAGGTAAAAAACTTTTAATAAACAAACAAAACAGTCTGTTACTATTTGCAGTTAGTCTGTTATCTTGGAAAAATAAAATTAAACAGGTCTCCACTTGCTGAACAAATAAGGAGGGATCATGATAAGGGGATTGTTTGGTTTCTGTCACTGTGGGCAAGGGAATGGCTTGCTTTGCCTTCCGTGCTGTTGACAACCAGTGTCCACTGACTGCCAGCTCTTCTCTGTGTACTGGTCACAGGCAGCGAGAGGCCAGGCCCGCCGTTCCCTTACACCAATACCTGCACATCATGAAAGCTGTCCAGTCCGAAGGCTCCAAACTAGGCTGCAGGCCAACCACTGTCTGCAGATGTGTTTTGCTTGGTTTGAATGGTGTTTAGATTTATTTTTTCAATTACTTGTCAATGTTTTAAAGTCAGATTTCATTTTCACTAAAAGGAACTAGGATCCTTGGAGAAATAGCCAATCACATAGCCGGGGCAGTACACGCTGAGACGTCTGGCTGTGCACATGGCAAAGAGGCACTCCAGGGATGAAGGCCTCTGTCAGACAAAGGACCTGGGCTGAGGGGCCCCCAGTGGCCGAATGTGTGCAATCTGAGAATCAAAAAGAATGACAACAGTGATGGTTTCTAACATGTTGAAAGAAATCCACGAGTTCACAGTGATGCTAGAAAATATATGTATGAGGTGTGTGTGCAGGGGAGGAGGTGAAGGAAAGCTGGTTTTTTTTAACCCCAATATTGTAACTAATGAATATAGTAGAAAGAATTATTTAAAATCACCATTTTACAATACCTCTTATAATTGATTGAGGCAAGGATCCTTGGGTAAAAGTTACTGGGGAACAAGGTAGTCACAGTTTCAAATTATAACCCCACAGATTACTTATTAATTATAAAGGTGAAGGCGTTTCTTTACAACTGAGAAATGTGGCAGACCCATTTAACCATGAGATGAAGACCGACAGCACTAATTACGGGACAACCTGACGTCATGTACTTCCCGAGCAGAACCAGTGTGACGGGCACGGCCTCACCCATGCAGTGTGCCTGCTGAAAACATTTATCCTGCATCATGTCACGTGGGAACAGCCACACAAGTATGTTGAGGCACATTCTGCAAAACTATGGGCATAGATGCTATAAAATGCCACATCATGGAAGACCAAAAAAGGAATTAAAAAGTTGGGGAACTGTTTTAGATTAAAGGTGTACTAAAGAGATGTGACAACTAAATGCAATGCATGGTCATTGAATAGATCCTGGATTTTGAAATACACATTGTACATAAAAATATACATGCAGTTATATAACTATTATCAGGATAATATGAGAAATTTGAGCACAGACTGTGTATCAGATCACAATATTGCATCAACGATGAATTTCTTGAGTGTAGAAGTCATATCGTAGTTACATAGAAGAATATCTTTTTCCAGGAGATTCAACTGCATACTTGAGAAAATAATTCAGCCAAAAAAGAGTGCGTGCGTGCATGCACATGAATGAATAACAGGGACAGAAAGAAAAATAAAGACTTCTAACAACTGATTAATGAGTCTAGATAAGCATATGTAGGTATTCATTGTATTATTCTTTCTACTTCTCCATATTTTTGAAAATGCTTTCAAAACAAAAACTTGTAGGGGGAAACCCAGAAGATTTTATATAAAATTCAGTCTTTAAAGAAGGACTGGAAATCTAGCCCCGGGTTTGCAGTCTGTGGAGCCGGGCAGTGGCCCCCCACTTTACCAGAGGCATAGGGTCCCCAGTTTGCCCTCATCTCCAGCTCTCCGTCTTGTCTCCCATTCAGCCTCTTTCATTCATTCAGTTTGATCAGTGTGGTTTGTAATCTCATAAACCACGACAGAGAATGCTGAGCATAGCTAAAAACAATTTACAGAAACGCTACTAATGCATTTCAACCAGCCACCCAAATAATTTGAAGAGACAGGACATAGAAATTAGCACCAATTAACAACAGCAGGATTAAAGTCTTAAAGAAGTCACAGAATTTTCCATTGGGACTTTTATTGAGTTGGGAAACATTATTCAACTACTATTGGGGAAGCAGAAGCCTCTGAAAATTATGAAAGCTCTAACTGGATTCTAGCGCTAGGGAGCATTTGCATGGGGTTCTGTTAGCATTGAGTGGAATGGGGTCTGGGTATAAGAGCACATGGAATGAAAGTGCTTTGGGTAACCAGGAACCTTGGCAGTCACACTTCCCACTGCACGTTACCCTCACCAGGTAGTGATTTGATCAGCAGTATTTCTGGTCTGATGTTTTAAAGCAGTGAGCCTCTTAGGGGAGACTGTATGAGCTGCTTCACCTCCAGGATCTCCCTTTGGAATTAGCGCCCAAGTTTAAATCCCACCTTTTTGCCTTCCCACCTGTGTGTTTCTCTCCCCCATGCTACTGCTCTTCTTTAATTGGATTTATTGGGGTGACATTGGTTAATAAAATTATGGCACAGGTGTGCAATTCTATAATATATCAACTGTATATTGTATTGTGTGCTCATCACCCCGAGTCATTTTCCTCCCCTTTACCCTCTTCTACTTCCCCCTTCCCTCTGGTCATCACTATACTGTCATCTGTGTCCAGGACTTCTGTTCTGTTTTCTTCTTAAGCCCTTCACATTTTTCACCCAGTCTGTAGCACCCTTCCCCTCTGACAGCTGTCAGTCTGTTCTTGGTATCTGAGTCTGTTTCTGTTTTGTTTATTAGTTGATTTTGTTCATTAGATTCCACATATAAGTGAAATCCCATGGTTCTTATTTTCCTATGACTGGCTTATTTCACTTAGCAAAATATTCTCCACACTCATCCATGCTGTCCCAAAAGGTAAGATTTTCTTCTTTTTTATAGCCAAGCAGTATTCCACTGTGTAAATGTACCACAGCCTTTTTATCCACTCATCTGCTGATGGACACCTGAGCTCCTTCCAAATCTTGGCGATTGTAAATAATGCTGCAATGAACATAGGGGTTCATATATTCTTTCGAAGTAATGTTTTGGGTTTATTCAGATAAATTCTCAGAAGTGAAATCACTGGGTCATGAGGCAGATCCATGTTTAATTTTTTGAGGTAACTCCATACCACTTTCTGCAGTGGCTGTACAGTCTACTTACTGCTCTTTCTCACCCCCCAACTCTCCTGCCTTGGAGCCCTAAGGTGGCTTGATTGCCAGTAGATGTTTGGCCCAAGAGCACTTTGCTCCCCTCAGCAAAAAAGTCAGTGAAGCAATGCCAAACAGAGACATAAATCATGGCGATAGGTGGGCCGGGTTCCAGGAGGCACTGAAGCTTACCCAAGGTCACCCACCAGCCTTGAGCCAGATCAGAAACTGCAATTCCTAACTATGGCTCTGCTCCCCACGCAGTCACATGGCCCACAGCCTCCCTGGAAGATTACTGAAAGTGAGGGACAGTAGGAAAAAGGGGGGTGCTCTGAACATTCGGTGGTTATTGCTATTCATGACCACAAAGTACACACTCAACATTCTCACTCCTCATACCCTAGGGAACATTTTTTTCATATTTGCCCCCCAAAGAAGTCTTTTTACATGTATTTTCCTAATCGACTCCCCTTGAACTTTTTATATCAGGAATATACTATATATCTGTGTATAGGCTTTGGGGGTGGTGTGTGTGTGTTATATGCCATGGAATCAGTTCTGAGTCCTGATGACCCTTGAATAAGTCATGTCCACAATGCTCTGCTCTGGACAGCCCTGCTCAGCTGGAGACTCATGCCTATAGCTTCTTTTATGGAGTCAATCAATCCCATATTTGGTATTCTTTTCCTGCTGCCTTCTGTTTTTCCCAGCATTACTGACCTTCCTGAAGAACCCTGCTTTCTCAGGACGTGCCCAAAGTAGAGCAGCTTGTTTTGTCATTTTCCCCCCAGCAATGTTTTAGAATGAATTTGCTCTAGGTCCCACTCGTTCGTCTTTCTAGAGGGTGTCTGTAGAGCTCTCCTCTCACTCCATACTTCAAATGAATCTTTTTCAATCAGTCTGTTTCACTGTTCAGCTTTTACATTGCACACAGTAATTGGGAATACGAGGCTATGGGGATCTTAGCCTTGTCTCTAATGATACATCTTTGCTCTTGGTGACCTTTCTTAATTCTTCCATTGCTGCCTTCTGAGTCGCAGTCTTCTCTTGATTTCTTGGCTGCAGTCTCCATTTGAATTATGACTGAACCGAGGTAAGCAAAATCTCTATAAAACCTATAACAATTTCAATGTCTTCATTGTGCATTTCTTCTGTAGTCATAATTTTTATCTCCTGATGTTCAAATGCAGACTTGCTCCAGCACTTTCTTTTTTGACTTTCATTAGAAGTCATTTCAAATCGTGGCTACTTTCTGCCAGTAAGATGGCGTCATCCATATGTCTTAAGTGATACTGGTCTCATGAAGAATGCATGTGCTTTATTGTAATGTTTATGGTAAAGTTTTTAATGGACATTTCCCCCCATGGTTATTCTTATCTTTGTAGGTAGTAAACTCTAACTCTTTGCCTTCTAAAATAAGCTACATGGTTGTGGAACGAGAGCTGGAAAGAACAGCTATTACAGGAAGAATCTGCACCCAGGCACCCGTAGAAGCCGTAAGTGCCACAGCTGAGGCCCTGATGCAGCAAGGACAGGATGAACCCGAGGAGCAGTCATGGGGAGACTTCAGAGGGTGGTGCTTGGTATAACGTCATGGTTCTGATGTTTTGTAGCAGCAGGGCATAGACTTGGCAAATCATTAACCATCCCAAATCCATTTGTAAAATGAGATAACAATATTTACCCTCTAAGGTTGTATAAGTGTAATTTGTGCATCCTAGGTGAGAACAGGGCACTTTGCTCAACTCTATTGGGTGACCAAATGACAATATGTGATTCCTTCTTCTTGCTGTTTCTCATTTTTCTTCTCTTCTGGAGGGTGGGCTGCCACAGACAATGTCCCAGCTGCTGCTTTCAGCCCTTGATCGATGTTGGTCTGATCTTCTCTAAGGCCTGGTCTCCTCTCCCACACTGCTGAAGGTCTGCCCAGACACCTCAGAGTGGCACTGTCCTGTCCTCCTCGACTGCTCTGGGAGCATCTACTCTTTCTACCACTGCTGATTGGAATTCTTTACTTCCTTGTCCAATGGTTCTACCATCTTCATTCCACAGAGACAAGGCTCAGCATCATAGCGGCTTGGGACCTCAGTAATACAATTGTTCTGGGTTGGTTGGTTGGTTGGTTGGTTTTGAAACCACAGCTCTTTTCTTGTCGGACACATAGTTATTCTCCAAGGAGCTGGGTTGGGTTCAAGTACTGTCACTTATTTATGAAGAAACACTGGCCACTTTCCATCATGGGGCCTGTGATGACTTCAGCTATCATGCCACACTTCTTGATTTAAGGTGATTTTTCTTTAAGAAACTTTGTCTCCCTCTGAAATCTGGTTTCTGCCATAACTGCCCCACCTGCCATCTAAAATATCATTATATGTTTGAATCCCAGTCATGAAAAGGGGCTGAATTCTTTCCTGTAGGGTTCACAGGTCGTATGCAAATAGCAGATGTTGCACATGCTGGTGGAAGAAGTTCTACACCATAGTTTGAAGCCAGCTGTGGTTCCTATTACAGAAAGATTAAGGATAGTGTCTTTAAAGAACTTAGAAGCATTTCAAATGAAATAAGAGGGAGCCTGATCTCCTGGCTGGTCCACGGACTGGTCTGTTATTATGCTATCATAGCTACAGTTTTTAGTCATGGTCCAGGTTAGGAACCCAATGTCGTGACCTCAGAAATTCTCTTCCTCCAACACCATCATTTTCTCTTTAATGGATTAATACCATCAGCATACAAATATACTTATTTCTCCCATATTAAAAACAACAGCAACAAAAACTCTTTTGACCCACATCCTTCCAAATGCCTGCTGCCCTATTTCTCAGCTTCCTTTTATAATAAAATTCCTCAGAAGAGTTGTCTGAATCACTGTCTCTACTTTACACCTCTCATTCTTTCTTGAACCCTCTTTGATGAAGCTTTCATTCCTACCACTTCCCACAAACAGCTCTTGCAAGATTTCAAATGACCTTCACATCGTTAAAGCCAGTGCCTAAATCTAAGTTTATACTAGTGATGACCTTAGATACCACTGACCATTCCCCCATTCCCGGGTTCAGTTTTTGGTACTGGTGTTTCCATTCCCTATAGCGACCCAGTCTGATGGCTTTAAACACCACTGCTATGCTGATGCCTCCCACCTTAACATCTGAAACCTGGACTTTCCCCTTAATGCTGGACTTGTGTATTTGATTGCCTACTTCACGGTCTCCTTGGATTCACAACCCAAACTTCACACATCCGCAATAGAACTCTTGATTTCCTTTGCCCCCAATTTGTACTTTAGCCTCCCTATCTCTTTGTTTTTCCAGTTACTCAGGTCCAGTTGCAATCATTCTTGGTTCCTCATCCAACCACCAGACTCCTATGTGGTTTTCTCTCAGAACAAATCTAGAATCTGACAACCTCCACCACTGTCACTCTGACCCCATCATCTCACCCTTGGACTACTCCAACAGTCTTCTAAATGACCTTCCTGATGGTGGAGCTGGAGCAACCTGTTGATCTGTTTGCTCCTCCTAGCACACCCCAGAACACGCATAGAACACATCACTTGATCCGGCCTTGGGGCCTTGGGGCCTATTCCCGCTGCCTAGAATGCTTATCCCCTGCACAGCTACATGAGTCATCCCCTCACATTGCCTTCCAGTCTCTCTTCAAATGTCATTCTTCAGAAAGGCTTTTCCTAACCACCCTAAGCAAAAGACAAGCCCCTCCGTTACTCTCCCCCCTTATCTGGTTTTATTTTTCACCACTTCACATATCATTATTTGTTTACTCTCAGTCTCTCCATCCCTATGAGAAAAGAGGCCAAGAATAGTGCCTGGTACATGGCAAGAGGTCTGTAAAACTTGCCAAATGAAAATGTGTCAATTATATTACGCACAGGTGTTTGTCAAAGCACTCACTAAAAACACTGGCTTTTTTCCTTTTTTTCCCCCACAATGGAAAAGGAGTCTGACAAACAAACAAAAACCTAGTTGTGCACACAGACAACAGTGAACAGTGTGGTGGTTACCAGAGGGGATGGGGGAGTGAGGAGAGGTTGGAATGGGCAAAGGGGATCAATATATGGTGATGGAAGGAGACTAAACTTTGCATGGTAAGCACACATTGCAATATACAGATGATGTATTATAGAATTGTACACTTGAAACTCACATAATCTTATCAATCAGTGTCACCTCAATAAATTTAATTTAAAAAAAGGAAAATGAGTTTGAGAAAGAGTAGGATAGTTGCTTTGAGCTCAGGTATTGCAGTATGAGTTTATTACTGTCCCCAGAATGAACTTAATTTGTCCTTAGAGTATGAGTAGACCGATTTTAATTGGAGCAACTGTTTGTTTTTTATAAAGCTTAATTATCTAACCTGGATAAGATATCATTCAAAATTAAAACACTAAATGTTTGACCGCAGTAGGGCCTCTTGATGAAGAGTGAATTATATTTAGTTTAAAAGGTAGTTTATTAGGACAAATACTAAAGTTTTCTCACAAAATGTGTCACTGATTTTTTCAAATGGCACAAAATAATGCTATTTGGAAAGTGTTTCAAATGTTCAGAAAAAATGTTTTCTAAACATATTAGCAAGAAAGATTTCTTGAAAATAATTATCATCCTCAAAAGCATTTAGTAATAAAGTCCCTGGCCAGTGTGGCTTAATAGGTTGGAGCATCGTCCCATAAACCAAAATGTCATGGGCTTGATCCCTAGTCTGGACACATACCTAGGTTGTGGGTTTGATCCCTAGTCAGGGTGCGTGTGGGAGGTGACTGACTGATCGGTTGTTTCTCTCTCATATTGATGTTACTCTCTCTTTCCCTTTCTTTCTCTGACATCAATAAACATATCCTTGGGTGAGGATTAAAAAAAAAAGAAAGAAGTCATTTACTAATATATACTGTATTTTGCCATATATAATGCGTACCCACGTTTTTGGCCCTAACTTTTAGGAAAAAAATCTTTTATTTTAATACTTTAATTCAATTGTTTATTTATTTATATTTAGAAATAAGACTGATGACCATATTCCAGGGTATCATTTTGCATATGGATAGCATTATTGCTTTCTAGAGTTACACTTTTAACACATATGCATAAATGAATTAAAAACATTTATATAGATATGGAATTAGTACTACCCATGTATAATACACATCCTTATTTTTCCCTCAAAAAGTTGGGGACTTCTGGCCAAGATGAAAGCATAGGTAGACACACTGCACCTCCTCACACAACCAAAATAAGGACAACAAAAATTTAGAAACAAAAAATAACCAGTACTGACAGAAAATTGAACTGTATGGGAGTCTGACAACCAAGGAGTTAAAACAGACACATTCATCCAGACCAGTAGGAGGGGCGGAGTCGGGTGGCTGGGCATAAAGGGGTTGCAGCAAAAAAAGCGATGGTCGGCAGACCCTGGGCGCTGGGTGGCAACAGGGAACCCAGCTAGGTGGTGGATTATGGACAGGTGCAGTGTGCAAGGCAGCTGGTGGACCATGTAGTCCCACAGTCGCATGCAGATAAACCAGGCGAAACTGGGGAGTGAGACAGACTGCACAACCCAGGGCTCCAGTGAGGGGAAATAAACCCTCAAAACACTGACTGAAAACACCTGTGGGGGTTGAGGTGCTGGGAGAGACTCCCAGTCTCAGAAGAGTTCATTGCAGAGACCCACAGGGTCCTAGAATGTACACAAACCCACCCACACAGGAATCAGCACCAGAAGGGATATATATATATATATATATATATATATATATATATATAGCCCAAATGAAAGAACAGATTAAAGCTCAGAACAAATACAACTAAGCGACGAAGAGATAGCCAACCTATCAGATGCACAGTTCAAAGCACTGGTGATTAGGATGCTCACAGAATTGGTTGAATTTGGTCGCAAATTATATGAAAAAATGAAGGCAACGTTAAGTGAAATAAAGGAAAATGTACAGGGAACCAATAGCAATAGGAAGAAAACTGGGATTCAAATCAATGGAGTGGACCAGAGGGAAGGAAGAAACAACCAAACAGAAAAGAATGAAGAAACAAGAATTCAAAAAAAATGAGGAGAGGCTTAGGAACCTCCAGGACATCTTTAAACGTCCCAACATCCGAATTATAGGGGTACCAGAAGGAGAAGAAGAGGAAGAAGAGCAACAAGTGGAAAACTGATTTGAACAAATAATAAAGGAGAACTTCCCCAATCTGGCAAAGGAAATAGACTTCCAGGAAGTCCAAGAAGCTCAGAGAGTCCCAAAGAAGTTGGACCCAAGGAGGAACACACCAAGGCACATCAGAATTACATTAGCCAAGATGAAAATGAAAGAGAGAATTCTAGAAGCAGCAAGGGATAAGGGCACAGTCACCTACAAAGGAGTTCCCATCAGACTGTCAGCTGATTTCTCAAAAGAGACCTTCCAGGCAAGAAGGGGCTGGAAAGAAATATTCCAAGTCATGAAAGGCAAGGACCTACATCCAAGATTGCTCTATCCAGCAAAGCTGTCATTTAGAATGGAAGGGCAGATAAAGTGCTTCTTAGAAAAGGTCAAGTTAAAGGAGTTCATCATCACTAAGCCCTTATTATATGAAATGTTAAAGGGACTTATCTAAGGAAAAGAAGATAAAAAACATGTATAGTAAAATGACAGCAAACTCACAAGTATTAACAACCACACCTAAAACAAAAACAAACTAAGCAAACAGCTAGAACAGGAACAGAACCACAGAAATGGAGATCACATGGAGGTTAGCCACAGGGGAGTGGGAGGAGGAGAGAGGGGAGAACAGGTACAGAGAATAAGTAGCATAGATAGTAGGTGGAAAATATACAGGGGGAGGGCAAGAATAGTGTGGGAAATGTAGAAGCTAAAGAACTTAAATGTACCACCCATGGACATGAACTAAAGGGGGGAATGTGGGTGGGAAGAGGAGTGCAGGGTGGAAGGGAATGAAGGGGGGAAATGGGACAACTGTAATAGCATAATCAATAAAATAAAATAAAATAAAATATTTAAAAAAGGAAACAAATATTTGTAAAAGTCCAATAACAACTATTGGGAGATACTTTAAATTGTTAAATAAACAGTTTTAAAAATAGATAGACATGCAAGGACTTCTCTGAGTATGGATACAGGCCAAATTCTATTAGAAAACCCAAGAAACCATTTGGTTCTTTTGAACTATTAGTGTTTTGTTGTATCAGATACAGATCTTATTAAGCAGGACATTATCTAATCTGGGGAATCTTTTTGTTCTCAGACACAGTGCCCAGTTTCATGAGATTTAGGTTTCACGAAACAAATGATGCCACCATTTTCACCAATGGGTAGCAAAATAAGAAAAATAAGGGCAATGATACATGCACACTCACACACACATAATTTACACATGCACTCACACACACCTGAGGAAAGAATGTATATAAATGTTATTTGTAGTTGTCAATTTCTCTCTCCGGAAGACTGCTTTTTTTCTAAAATTGTCTTTCCAAGTTAAAAAAAAAAACATTACAACATCCTTTCTTTTTGTGAAGCAATGGTGATAATAGTTGGTTCTTTAAAATGCTGACAACCCTATGCCAATCTGTAAAAACAACGAAAAAATTTTTTGAAATATTACTGGTCCATGAAATCCAAAAATCCACAAATGGCAACTTTCTAAAAAGCATCTTGGCTAGTTAGCTTCCCTTCTTTTTAGGAGAAAGCCAAACACCTTCACCTAGCATTCAAAGTCTTCTACGTCTGGTCCTGACGTATCTTTCTAGCTTTCCTTACCGTAATGGGAGGAGTCAGGCCATCAGCCCCTGCCTGTCCTCACCTGCTTTGGCTGAGGTCATTGGGGTGCCTTCAGCCTTATTCCCCCTGGATCCTACTTCCTGACCTTAGCAGAGGTCATTTAAACCCCCGGCTCTGTGAGCGATATTCAAGGAAAACCCTAGGAACTCAAACTCAGAGTCACTGAGCGGCAGCCTTCCCCTGGGTCCAAGGATCTGTTTTTGCTTCCGGCTTGGTACTCCTCCTTCCCATGGCACTGCAGCTCTGCCTTCAATTCCAGTTCAGATGAGACCCTCAAACACTTCCCTACTGCTCACCAATTGCCTGTTCTCAGGGGCTACAACCTGCATCCTGGAGTCAGGCTCCACAAACACAAGGCCACCTGGGACTAACATGCAGCTCTGGGCTAACCATCACATCCCAGGGCCAGACTGGTGCTCCAGAAAATGCTCACACTCCCTCCCACTAGACCCTGGCTTCCTTTCCTTCCCTTCTCTACCTGACCTGCTAGCACATAGCAGGCATCTTGGTCAAGATGCTGGAGTTATTACTTGTGCTCTCCCAACATACCGCTTTCCACTTACGCATCTTTCTCTAGGACAGTCTGTCCTGAATGCTTTCTCTCTCATTCCATGCCTCCCTAAACACCTCAAAGTGTAGCTCAAATGTACCTCCTAACAAATTGTTTTCATTATTCATCAGACATTTAGAGAGGTCTTGCCAGGCATGGGGACACAAGGTAAACGACACAGGCCTTGCCCATCAGGAATCCAGTCAATCCTGAGTGAGAGCCGAGGGGGAATTACTTCCCTTCCACAAGTTAAGCATCTGAAAGACAGCATGCACAACATGTTGTGCACATTGTTTTAGGTGCCATGGGACTCTAGAAGTATTCACTGAGAAAATAAATGGAAAAACACAACTTTAGTTAACATGCCCTCAATTCATTTGTTCAGCAAATATTTATTAAGTAGCTATTATATGTTAGGAATATCGCAGAATTCTGAAAAGTTAAGGCTTAGAGAGACAGGTCCTACAGAAATCTAGTCCCACCACCTCACGCAGATCAGGGAGTCTGCCTCTGAGCACCCGAGTTTGGAGAGTGGTGTGCTGCATGCTTTGAAATCGGGCTCCTGTACACACAACTCTGTCCTTTAGAGCAAATCGATACTCATTTATTCAAGAGAACACATCTAACTTCCTAATTTATTGGCAATACCTACACTTACTAAGAGCTTATTTTTTAACCTCTTTTCAAAAAATCCAACAGTAACATTTATTGGAGGCCTTCTACAAGCCAAGTAGTTGATACAGAGACACAGAGGCGAGGTCCCCACCCTGGAGGAGCTCAATTAATTAAGGGAGCCACACCTGTAAACACAGAATTGCTAAAGAGCAGTGAGAAAGTGCAGAGAGGCGGTCACAGGTGACCTTCAGAATCAGAAAGAGTCTCTCTCCACTAGAAGGAAATTCTCTTTTCTTTGGAGTAATGGAACCCTTTGAAATATAATTATCAGTTTCTCCTCTAGGAAAGCCCAAGTAAGTGAAAAACTTCCTACCAGCCCAAAAGAAATGGTGAGAATCTCTCCTTGTGTGGAAGGTGGGGAAGGGCAGAGGGGCCCAGGGGATGGGAAGGGCAAACACAGCTGGTCTCAGCCCTTCCTAGGGGAGCATTTTGGGAAGGGGTGGTTGGAAGTGTTTTTATCAGAATAGATAACATCCTGCTGGTAAAGAACATCTTCGATCCAAACACAGAAAGTGTTCCCATTGTCCACTCACTTTACCCAAAGCCTGTTGCTGCCTCCCCTTCAGGGTCCTTACCCAGAGATACCCCACAGACTCAGTTCATGGGGAAAGAAGACTTATAGAGAGGCCTGGAGAAGTCGGAGAAGCAGGGATAAGAGAGAATCCCAAGCGCTCCCCTCACCTCCTGTGAGGTTGCTCTTTCCTTGTCATATAGTTAGTTGACGCGTGAGAATGCAGACCTTAACCACCACCTGAAACCAAGTTAACCCCCACTGCATTCATTACATGTCTGCCTTGTGGTTTGGCTTTCACCTTCACAGAAATTCAGAAAAGAAACCTCTTTCCATCAAAGGAAAAAAAGTTTTAGCTTGTAATAAACAATCCCCCCCTTTAATATCATGGCGTTCTAGGGTTAACTAATAAACATTTGTAAAGTGATTGTTTTACTTCCTTCAGAAGAATCCATCTTCTGGAGACAGGACAATTTGATGCTCGGAGGTAGAGAAATGTGAGGTGTAATGAAAACCTCTCAGTTTCCTAGCAGTTTGAAAACAGGTGAATGATTAATTCTCTTAATGGACCGAGAACATCATCAGAAGATAGCCTCGAAGTTTATAAATCATGAATGCTAATAGACCTGCGTTGTGGTATGTTCTTGAACTATCAGAGTTGATGACTCTCAAAGAACTAGAGCAACAGGTGACATGGAAGCCAAGCTATTGGGAAGAAAAGCAAAATGTCCCACAGCATCCCTGAAAGCCAGTGCCACCGTTCCTGCACTCAGGCCTCTGCGTTCTAGCTCATTACATAACTGATGATTGTGCACAGATGGTCCACATGTGTCACAGGACAAAAGTCTGTGCAGGAAGGAGATGCAACCACACCTCAAGGCATTTACTTAACGAAACATGACACCAATTTTTCATCCCTGAAAATTCACTTGAAAGAACCCATTACCTTGAGCATGCGGATTTCTCGAAGGGCGATTTTCTTTATGACAGGGTCATCTTCTGATTCCAGAAACCTCTTGATGGCCACCATCTGACCCGTGTCCCTGTTTCTGCATTTGAAAACAACTCCATAGGATCCTTCACCAATCTTCCCAATTTTTTCATACTTCTCCATCACAGAGGAATAAATCTACTTAAAATAGATCCTTGCATAGTTTGAAAATGTCGCTCGTAAAATATTGGCAGAGTGCACTGGAGCCCCCACTCAGCGACGGGTCTTGGTCAAGGACCTAGAACAGAACAGCAGCACCTGGTCAAGATTTAGGAATTAACCCACAGCTTTAAAGCCTCGCCCCTCAGCAATGGCAACGTGACCAAATGACAGCCTAGAATTAGGTAACCCAATTTTAACTGTCTGTTATATATACCCTGCAAGTTAAAATGTAACTCATCATTCTAAAACGAACCGAGTTGTAAGGTAATCTGTCTTTTTAATGTTACATTGTAGTTCATCCGATCTAAGACACATGAGCTGGCTGGAGGTCGAGGAAGGCTAAGGGGCTTCCCCGGTTCTAATTTCGGGTCCGATTTCCCTGCAGCAAGAAGACACCGCCCAGCTCCCCGCGTGGGTGGCGGCGAGGCCCGGGCAGGGCGGAGACCCGGCCCAGCGAGGAGCCCGCCCCGCGCCCCCACCTCGCCACCCGCCCAGGGGCGCGGGCCTGGAGCTCGCCGAACCGCAGGCCCTGTCCAGCCGGCGCCGCGCGGGGCCACCTCTCCCGCCCGGCTGCCGACTCGCGGCCGCGGGAAGACGCCGCCAGCGCCACCCTGGCTTCCCTCCCGCTCCCCGGCCGGCGCCGCGCAGCTTCGAGAGGCGCCACGTGGAGGCCAGGCTCACCCCGCAGGGCACCGCTACGCCCGGCCGGAGCCTCCTTCCCGACCCGGGACTCTCTGCGCTGCGGCTGCCCGGCCGGGCCTGGCTTCCACCTCGCCGACTCCTGCCCGTCTCCGCTTCTCCGCCTGCCCGGCCCGCGATCCCTATGGGAACTGGCCCCCACCCGGGCTGCCCTGGGCGTAGCCGCCGTGCTCCGCTCCCCTGCGGGACCCGGCCGCAGTCCGTGCTGCGGGGAAGGGCCCTGGTGGGTGGTCCTCGGCCCCTGAAAGCTGTTCCGACCGTGCGCCTGGGGCCTCGCACGTACGTCCCTCGGGCCGGGGGAGGCTGCCTGCAAGATTTGCAAACTCTGGCAGGTCGGGGGAAAACACAGCTGGAGCGTAATGTGCTGGGAAGACCCCTGCACTAGGAGACCCGCGCCCCACCGCACCTTCAGGATCCACGGACGCAGCGGTTCCCACACTGTATAACAACTGTGATTACACCCGTATTCTCTGATAGACTGTAAACGCCTTGAGGGAAGCGTCTGTGTCTGTCCTGATCAGTGGCAGTGGCATCCAGTCAGTGAATGAATGAATGAATGAATGGAAATAGGGAGAGAAAGGCAAAGATCAAGAGGGAGGTATGACCGAAATTGGTTAAGGTCAGCCCTTCACTCCATTAACTTAGAGAGTGAGGGCGCCCTTGGCCATCGACTTCCACTACGCCCAGGCTTCTGATGTGGGGATGGAGGCTGTCAGAGCCTGGCTTGTTTTAGGCTCCCTATTCCCACCCTTCTCCCAACTGGTTCCTATTTGCTCAGCACAAAGGAGGGAAGTTAATAAACCTGGGGAAATCGTGAAATGTGGTAATTTGCCACTGGGCAGACTGCCTCAATACTTGACCACCTCTCCCATTTCATCTGTGTAGCACTGACGTGGGGTTTGCCCTGGAAGTAATACCCAAGGAGAAAAAAATAACATACTGTCTATAAACCAGGGACCAAATCCCATGCCAAGCAGCATGCCACTAGTTGTAAATCAGAATAGGGGCCACGTAGGAGCTGGAGCTGGTTGGAGGAGGATTGGTGGCTGCTATGACAATGGAATAGCATATGAGGGTGTCCAAGGGTGGACCAGAGGATGTCTGTGAACCTCCCAGAAATTGTTTGCAAATGGCAACCACTGATATGTTTTCTGTCTCTGTAGTTTTGCATTTTCCAGAATGTCATGCCAGTGTATGTAGCGTTTTGAGCTAAGTTTCTTTCACTTTACGTAAGTCATTTGAGAGTCATCCATTCTGTGGCCTTTATCAGCAGTTCACAGCTTCTCATTACTGAGCAGGGTTCCATTGTGTGGGTGTACCATGACTTGTTCATCCACTCCCAGCTGAAGAGCATTGGAGTTGTTTCCGGTTTGGGTGACTATAAGCCAAGCCACTGTAAACACTAATGCATGGTCTTTTGTGTGAACATGTTTTCATTTCTCTTGGGAGAATAATTCTTAGGAGGAGTACTGCTGGGTTGTATGATAGATATATGGTAATGAAGTAATTGCCAGAATGTTTTCAAAGAGACCATTTTCCAAACAGACTGTACCATTTTACCTTCCTGCCAGTAATGTTCTTATTACTCTGCATCTTTGTCAGCACTTAATATGTCAGATCTTTTGATTTCAACCATTTTACTATGTGGGTAATGGTCTGTTGTGACTTTAACTTGCATTTCCCTAATGACTAATGTTGAACAGTTTGTTTATATGCTTATTTGCCATTTGGATGTTTTCTCACAAGTTCTAGGAGGTTTTCGGAAATTCCTTGGGATTTTCTATGTAGACAATCATACAACCTGCAATTAGGGACCGTTTTAGTTCTTCCTAACTGGTATGCTTTTTTACTTTTTTTTTTTTTTTGCCTTGTTGAACTTGGTAGGTCCTCCAGTGTGAACTCGGATGGGGTGGTGAGAGCAGACATCCTTCTTACTGATTTTAGGAGGAAAGCATCGGTCTTGCGCTGCTAGGTATGATGCTAGTTAGGTTCCTTTGTAGGTGCCGTGGTAGACAGCTTCTAAGATGGCCCTTAATAACCCCTGCCTCTTGGTAGTCATGTCCTTGCGTGCTCCCCTTCCCTTCAGTATAGGTTGACCTAGTGACTTGCTTCTAAGGAATGGAATATGTCAAAAGTAATGTAATATCACGTCCAAGGTTAGATTACAGAGAGACTAACCTTGGAAACCAACGTGATTTCCACATTGCTCTTTTCACTTATGCTCTCTCACTTACTTGCTCTTGAGGGAATACAGATGCCATGTTGTGAGCTGCCCTGTGACAAGGAACTGAGGAAGTCAGCAGCCAGGAAGAACTTAGGCACTAATCCTAATTCTATGTGGAAATGAATCCTGCCAACAACCATGTGAGCTTGGAAGCGGACCTCCCCACTGCTCACACCACCATTCCAGTGAGCCTTCCTGTGAGACTGAGTCCCAGCTGACAAATATAAGTTAATCTTATGAGAGGCTTTGACCCAGAGGCATCCAGCTAAGTCATATCTGCATTCATGACCTTTGGAAACTGTGAGATAATAAATGTTTGATATTTATGTTTGCAGGTTATTTGTTATGCAGCAAATAGAACTAATACAGAGGCCCTTTATCTGACTGAGAAAGTTCTTTTTAATTCCAGTTTGCTGAGGTGTTTTTTTGTTTTATTTCTGTTATCCTCACCCAAGGACATATTTTCATTGCTTTTAGAGAAAGAGGAAGGAAGAGAGAGAAACACTGATGTGAGAGAGAAGCATCAGCTGGTTGCCTCTCATCCACGCCCAGATTGGGGATTGTGTGTGTCCGGACTGGGAATTAAACCCACAACCTAGGTGTGTGCCATGACCAGGAATCAAATCAAACCTGCAACCTCTCGGTTACAGGACAATGTTCCAACTGACTGAGCCACACTGGCTAGGGCAAGAGGTGTTTTTTTAATAATAAATTGTTGAATTTTGTTGAATGCTCTTCTACATCTATTAAGATGATTTTATGATTTTCTTTTTTATCATATAATTTTTCTTATTTAGTCTGTTGAAATAGTGAATTACATTGATTGATTTTAAAATGTTGAACTAACCTTACATTCCTGGGATGAAACCAACTTGGTGATGACATTCTATCATTTTCATACATTATTAGAGTTGCTCGACAATACTAAAGATTTTACATTAACCCTACTGAGATATATTGATCTGTAGTTTTCTTGTAATATTTTTTCTAGTTTTGGTATCAAGGTAATGCTGATCTCATAAAATGAGTTGGGAAATGCTTCCTTCTTTATTATTTTCTGGGGATATTTATATTAAATTGATATTATTTATTCCTTATGTGTTTGGTAGAATTTGCCAGTAAAGCAAACTGAGCATGGAGTTTTCACTATTGAAATATTTTAAATTACAAATTCTATTTCTTTAATAAAACATAAGACTCTTCAATGTATCTGTTTCTTTTTGAGTGAGCTTTTGTAGTTTGTGTCTTTCAAGGAATTTGCCTGTTTTTTCTGCATATTTGAATTATGAGCACAAAGTTGTTCATATATAACAATTATACATTATTATTTTGTAATGCTATTCATTTATAATAATGTTACACTATTATCCTTTTAATGTCGATAGGACATTTAGTAGTGTTTCCTATGTAATTATTCTTGACATTAATAATTTTTCCCTTTTTCCTGAGCAGTTTGACTAAGGCTTATCAATTGTCTTGCTCTTTTTAAGAAACAGCCTTTGATTTAATTTATTTCATCTTTTTTTTTTGTTTTTCATTTTCATTGATTTCATCTCTTTATTTTCTTTCTTCTGCTTGATTTGTTTTTAGCTGCTTTTTCTAGTTTTTTTAGTTGGAAGCTTATACCATTAATTTTAGAGCTTTCTTCTTTTCTAATATAAGCCTTCAATGCCACAAAGTTTCCATGAAGCACCATTCTAAATGCATCCACACAATCTTGATATGTTGTATTTTCATTCCACTCAAAATATATTTTGAACATTTAAATAGGTGATTTTGATCCATTTTAATTTTTAATATATATTTATTGACTCCAGACAGAAAAAAGAAGGAAGTGGGGGGAGAGAGAGAGGGAGAAACAGGAGGGGGAGAGAGAGAGAGAAACATCAATGTGAGAGAAACACCGATTGGTTGCCTCTTGCCCCAACCAGGGACTGAACCCACAACCCAGGTATGTGCCCTGACTGGGAATTGAACCTGTCGCCTTTCAGTGCACGGACAACATTCCAACCAACTGAACCACACCAACCGGACTCAAAATATTTTCTAATTTCCCTTGAGACTTAATAGATTTTTGGAAGTGTATTGTTCAATTTCCAACTATTTGGGGATTTTCCAGATATTTTTGTTACTGATTTTTAGTTTAATTCCATTGTTTCGAGAGAAATCCCTTTGTATGATTTAAATTCTTTGAAATGTGTTGAAGTTTGCTTCATGGCCCAGAATGGTATATGTTGGTGAATGTTTCTTTTTGACAATTAAAAAAAATATTTTAAAATGAGGTGGGAAAGTCAATGTAAATTCTCCAGATCTACCTTGTCTGAAGTTCACACCAGGCTAAAGTGAGTTTGGAAAATTAACGGTATGGTTCAGTACCCAAGGATTCTGGGACCGTGCCAAGCCCAGCAGTAGTCAAGGGAGGGAGCAAGTGCACCAGTTATTTACGCCTAAGTAGGCAGTGAACCAGAAACCCAGTGTATCTTGCAGCTGCTCCAGTTGTTTTGTTTGGGGGAAGCTGGATTAAAATATGAGAATAAGTTAGAAAGAGATGATGCTATGGCCTCTATACCATCAAATCATATCGGTCCTTTTAGTTGGCAAGGATGACTGGTTCTGATATCAAAGAATTATAATTCCTATGCAGTATAGTTCTTGGGAAGCTGAGGAATGTGGGCTCTTTTTCTCAAGCAAGTGCAAAAAAAACCCCAAAAAACGATAAAACATTATTTTCTACTTCCAGTGGTCTTTTATTTGCAGCTCTACGTAATCAGAGAGAATACTTCAGTGTCCCTGGGTAACACAAACAGCACTGTGGTATTTTGATCATTTAGAAAAGCAATAGGGAGTCAGTAGAATAACACATGGTAAAAGAAAGAGCTCAGGATTTGGAATCAGAAGGCCAGGATTTCTGCCTTCTCACTGGTATTTGATCTTGTACAAGATAATTATTATTGCCTACACAACCACCACCACAATAACTATCCAGTATTTAATTAGTGCTTACTCGGTGGCACCCATTATGCTAATATGGTATTTTATATGTGAGCTTCACCACAACCCTCACAAAGGGGCATCAGTATCATCCTGAGGTTTCAGGTTAGGAGAGTGAGCGGTATTGCAGAATGGGTTAAGTAACTTACCAAAGGACACAAAACCAGGGGTGGGTTGTGAAGCAGGGATTGGAACGTAGTCTACTCCAGAACCTTTGCTCCTAACTGTTTTGTTAATACTACCAAACACAGAGGGGTGGTTGTCAGGAGTTTTAAGTTCATGTACAGGGCATTGGGAGTTGGCCTGAAATACTGATCATGCCCAAAGTAGTACCCTCCTTCTTTTTAAGCTGCCAGGAAGATGAATCTTGTCGCTATGCTTCCTTCTCACAATTGCTCTGTAACTTCATCTGTGTGCAGTCCTGACACTGGAGAACAAAACTCTGTGAAGCTGGGAGAAGAACACTGAGGCCTCATCCGAGTGCTGATCCCAGGGGCTCATCCGAGAATCAGGCCTCATCTGAGTGCTGATTCTCTCTGATTACGTACGTAGAGCTGCAATGCCTGAAGCTTTTTTCCCCACCAACTACGTTTCCCATAAGGAAAAGGGAGTTGAGTCACTGTGATTTTTAAAGTGACATTATAATGCTTCTTGAGGAAATACTTGAATTTACTTTCCCTGTTTTAAGTGGACTTGGAAAGGAAAGGAAATAGTTTCTAGGGCATGTAAAGAAAAAACAGTTAATAACTACCATTTAGGTGCACTGACGTTTGAGGCTCATTAACCACACTATCTTTAATCTTTAACAACAATCCCACATGGTTGGATTTATTCACTGGCTGGGATTATTAAGTGGCCCATTTAATAAAAGAAGAAGCTGAGGCTCTCAGAGTTTGGTCAGTGTAGACAAGGCCATCTAGCTATCCGGGGCAGAAGGCAGGTTTCAAACCCAAGTTCCACCTACTTCCAAGACCATGCTTTGCTGATGGGGAGTGGGGTTGTGATAACAAACACCATCTCTGTCTTCAGATGCTCAAGAGATCCGACAATGAGGCAGAACTGCTGGTCCATCCTGATACACAACCACCTAATGAGAAGCCAGGTGTCAGCCAAGTTCTTCCTGAGCAGTCACTGCTAAATGTTACAAACCCAGACGTGTAAATAACTTTCCCCTTATCTGGAGGTAGTAAAGCCTGGTGGATCAATGTAAGTCCTGGAAAATAAATTTAAATAAAATAAGAGCCTATTATCCCTGATTTTGTATGTGGTTGAAATGTTTCCATCCCTAATTACTATAACTTTGGTTATTTTGTGTGTATTTTTCCCTTAAGGGGAAAAAATGCATTTTATTTTATATATGGCCAGCCGCTCTTCTAAAGCACCTCTTCTTCTAAAAGCTTTCCTTTCTCAGTCTTCCTTTAAAAACCTCAACACTTATTTACATTTTCAGATTTTAAAACCACCACCCAATACTTTCACCAATGAACCCAGATGCCTTGATTGCTCAACAGTGTTAACACTAATGCCCTGGAGGGTTTGTCCCCAGAGGGCGGTGAGTCACTGTGTATGACGATTCTTCTTTTGGAAATAAGTCTCAGAACCCCAAGGTCTGCATCTCTTTGCCACTTTGGACAGTTGATTGTTAACCATACTTACTCATAATGCAATCTAAGTACATTCTATGCTTTTATGGTTTTTGAACCATGATATTCTAGGACAAAGGTAAATTTTTGAGACAATAAATAGGAAAGAGCGTTAGTAACTTTCTGAACTTTAGCTTAAAGCTGTGACACCAAGAGGGCTGACTGGAGAGCAGACCTCTACTGGGTGCTGACCTG
This sequence comes from Glossophaga mutica, assembly GCA_039655065.1. NCBI lineage: Eukaryota > Metazoa > Chordata > Mammalia > Chiroptera > Phyllostomidae > Glossophaga > Glossophaga mutica. The sequence continues at coordinate 40,726,997 of CM077303.1, read as the reverse complement.
TACCAGGCACCATGCCGGGCACTGGAGACTAGGAAGTGACTTACCCAGGGTCCAGCACGCAAGGCACAGAGCCAGCCCTCCTGCCTCCTCACTCAGGGGCTTTCCTCCGGGAGCCACTAGCTGGAGAACTAGGAGGGCTGCTGTTTAAATTGTACTTTTTGTTTTTCAAAATACTTCACAAGGGTCTGTGAAGGAGGGAGGGCACATCTGGCATTTGAGGAAACAGATACAGAAAATTTAAATGACTGTTCAGAGTAAAAAAAAAATTGTTCTAGGCAATAAACAAGTGTGAAAACAGGGCCTTAACTCTGAGTTGCATTCTTTCCATTTGCTATACCACACTGGGGCTTCAAGTTAGACAGCTCTAATTATGTGGTTAAAGAAATATAAACTTGTCTTAAGAAAACCTAATATCAAAATAGAAACATTTGTGCTTATGACAAGATGATGAAGGAAGGGAGGAGAGGACAGGAAGTATGAATTATTTGCATTTTTAAAATATTCTTCATTTTAATTAGATTTTTTCATACACATCATTTTAGAAGTGTATCCATTTCTTGTAAGTTCTTTATAAATTTGGATATTAACCCCTCATCAGATGTTTCAGCCAATATGTTTTCCCATTCTGTGGGCTGTCTTTTTATTTTGTTGAGATTTCCTTTGCTGTGCAAAACCTTTTCAGTTTGATGTAGTCCCATTTGTTTATTTTTTTTCTTTTGTTTCCCTTGCCTGGGGAGATATATCTGATAAAAAATTTCTACAAGCAATGTCTGAGATTTTGCTGCCTGTTTTCTTCTAGGATTTTTATGGTTTCTGGTCTGACATTTAAGTCTTTAATTCATTTTGAATTTATTCTTCTGTGTGGTATAAGAAGGTGGTCTAGTTTCATTTTTCTGCACATATCTGTCCAATTTCCTAAAACCATTTGTTGAATAAACTGTCTTTAGCCCATTGTATGTGCTTGCTTCCTCTGTCGAATATTGACTATAAAGATGTGAGCTTATTTATGGGCTCTCTATTCTGTTCCATTGATCTGTGTATCTTTTATGCCAGTACCATGCTATTTTGATTACTATGGCCTTAAGTATAGTTTGATATTAGGTAGCATGATTCCTCCAACTTTGTCCTTCTTTCTCAGGATTGCTGTTGCTATGCAGGGCCCTTTGTGGTTCTATATAAATTTTTGAAATATTTATTCTAGTTCTGTGAAATATGACATTGGAATCTTGATAGGAATTGAGTTGAATCTATAGATCAGTTTGGGTAGCGTGGACATTTTAATTACATTAATTTTTCCTATCCATGAGCATGGTGTGTGCTTCCACTTACTTGTATCTTCTTTAATTTTTTATTCAGTGTCTTATAATTTTCTGAAAATTCAACACCAGAAAAACAAACAATCCAATTAAAAAATGGGCAAAGGACCTGAATAAACACTTCTCCAAAGAGGACATACAGATGGCCAATAGACATGTGAAAAGATGTTCAACATCACTAATCATCAGGGAAATGCAAATTAAAACCACAATGAGATACCACCTCACACCTGTCAAAATGGCTATCATTAATAAATCAACAAACAAGTGCTGGTGAGGATGTAGAGAAAAGGGAACCCTTTTGCACTGTTGGTGGGAATGCAGACTGGTGCAACCACTGTGGGAAACAGTATGGACATACCTCAAAGAACTAAAAATGGATCTGCCTTTTGACCTAGTGATCCCACTTCTGGGAATATATCTGAAGAAACCCAAAACACAAATTTGAAAGAACATAAGCACCCTTATATTCATTGCAGCGTTATTTACAATTGCCAAGATATGGAAGCAGCTTAAGTGTCAATCAGTAGACAAGTGGATAAAAAACTATGGAACATTTACACAATGGAATACTATTTGGCTGTAAAAAAATAAGAAAAATTTTACCTTTTGCAACAGTGTGGATGGACCTGGAGAGTATTGTGTTAATTGAAACAAGCCAGTCAGAGAAAGACAAATACCATACGATTTCACTTATATGTGGAATATAATAAGCAAACTGAAGTAACAAGCAAAAGAGAGATAGACCCATAGACAGCAGGATGACAGCTCTGGGTGGGGAGGTTACGGGGTGGAGGGATTGAGCACAGAGGAAAAAGGACTCCTGGACATGCACAGCAGTGTGGTGATTGTAGTGGGGAGGGGGCCGTAAGGGAATTAAATGGTAATGGAAAAAATACAATAAAAAGTAAAGAAAGAGAAATGAATTCATTTCTTGGAGGATTAAATACTTTAAAGTTAATACTTTAAGCCCTCTCACTTTTTACTTCCCTTATAAAAACTTTGTGATGCTTATTCACTGCTATCTAAACAACTTTGTACAAAGGGAAGCCTCTGGCACCCTAGATACATTTTCCATGTCAACCATTGAATTTTTAGGCGTCTATTGATCCAAAGGATCTAAATAGTTTTATAAGCTCATGATTAAGCGGCATGCATGCCAAGGACTGAACGAAGATTATAGTTACAACCACATACAGAAATCCTACTATTGCACAATAAATAGCTTTCACAGGAATGGCTCGTTGTCAAATATTAGTAGTGAGATATTATTGAGGCTTCTAAAGCAAACTCATGTGTAGGTCCTTGTAAAAATACTCATTTAAACAACATTCCCCCAAAACAACAAGAAATCCTTCACCTTAAACATCAGCATATTTATTTTTCTATTATATCATCTGACCTGATTTCCCAGTAAGAGCGTGAACTCTGGAGCTAGACTACCTAGGATCAAGTCCAGCTCTGCCATGAACCATCTGTGAGAACGAGAGCCGGTTACTCAACCTTCTTATGCTTCCCTTGTGTCATCTGCAACATAGAAATTAATTACTTCTTAAAGTTGCCGTGAGGATCCAATGAGTGCTACATCCACGTTAGCTTTCACTGTTATCGTCATGATAGTAATAGTCTCACTATATTCATTTTACTGTTCAGACGGAAATGTCACTTATTACTAACATGTATTCCATACTTTACTGAAAACATTGTAAAGTTACAAATTCACCTAAGGCCTACCAATCAAGGCAAATCACCTTCTTTTTAGTTCCTCAGCATCACTCCAGGGTTCCGTCCAGGAAGCCAAGCTTCCCACAGCCAGAGCAGCACTCTTCTCACCATGCCATGTGCCTGCTCACGCCACAATCTCTGAGAGAGGAGACAGCATGTGATTGATGAAGGGCCAATCACACGTGGGTTCATATCTGGGTCCCATCCTTTTTTAGCTCTGTGAAACCAGAAAAATTACTTCCTGTATGGGTCTGGATTTTTTTTTTTAGTGTTTTTAAAATGAACCTTTTTTATTTTGAGGTAATTGTAGATTCACATGTAGTTGTAAGAAACACCACAGACATCTCATAGTCTGTACCCACTTTCCCCCAGAAACATCTTGCAAATCTATAGTACAATATCATAACTGGTATTCACATGGATAAAGTCAAGCTACAAAATTGTTCTGTCACCACAAGTATCCCTCATGTCCCCTGTCCCTGGCCCTCGGTGTGAATCAGTTTTTCTGTGGGCCTATGTGTTTGCTTCTCTTGGGGAAATACCTAGAACTGAAATGGCTTGGTTGCATGGTATGTTTAACTTTCTAAGGTACTGCCGTGTGGTTTTCCAAAATGGCCACCCCATTTTGCATTCTCATCAGCAATACTTGAGAGTTCCACATCCGGGCAAGCACTTGGTACTGTTGATGTTTTTAATAGTAGTGAAGTACACATAACACAGTGTGCATGGCTGCTACAAGATGGGAGTCATTAAAAACATTACAAAGTAAATGGCAGATAAGATTCTGTAGATTGCTTGAGTATCTTGAAATTCTCTCCTGATATAGGCACGATAGGCCTAGATCCTCACTGCTAACTGAAGTGTTATTTCCTTAATGTATCACGTGCTTCGGTTTTATAGTCTGCTTTACTCATATCTAAGCTACCATGAGGGCTGTAGCTTCATTTTGCCTACGTATGATAGAAATAGTCTAAAAAAGATGTTGTTTGGTACATAGTAGGTGCCTAATTAAAATCTGTTGAATAAAAATGCCAGTTCTGGCACTAGGAGAGGCCTTAAGTGCAACATCTGCTACCTGGTATTCATTTCCTTAGTTAAGTCCAAAGAAGAATGTTCAGAAATCATAAGGTTAGGTGTTTTATACAATACCTATTGGGACACTGGTCTCTCAACAAAAACCCTGCAAATTGGGTATAAATTCACAGGGAAAAGATTTTTTGTCCACTTGAACTCAATAATAATGAAATTAATGGAAATAAATTACTTACTAAGGAATGATCTCCTGGAATGTACTGTAGATACAAAGTTAAATTAGCACTGTCCTTTCCTCGGGCATTAATTCCAGAAGGGAAGACAGAAATAGAAATAATGAGAATATAGTGTGGCAATTCTTAATACAAGTAGGTACAAAGTATGCTATTATATCATTTTAAATTATTTGGATTTTGGAGAGTTATATATGGAAAGGTCAACAATTAAAAAAATTTCTTCCGGTTTTCTGTAGTTTGGTCCCACCATTGCTCTCTTAATATCAAGTATAAACAGTCTGATAAAAGAGTTCACACGTGTGAATTAACATAGTGCACATGTGCGTACACACCACCCACATCGCTTCAAGTTGGGAAGATATAAGATTTAGCTTTTAATATAATGTGAATCATATTTACTCAATAAATATTAGGAGTACTCAGATAACATTGACAAAGCATTCCTAGGGAACAAAAGCGTAAATTTTGGGATTGCTGGAACTTGGGGACTCAGAGACCCACAGTATTTATGCTCTGGCCTCTGAGGAGGGGCTGCTGCCTGGCTGCCACTGATGTGTAATAGGCTGGTCTGGAAGGGCTAAAAGACAACTCCCACAGTTGAGGAATAGCAAGAAACAGGAGTTAGCTGTTCTCCACCCACTATCCATTCTTCTCCTAGTGTCTCCAGTTGGGCCAACCTGACCAGAATGGATTCTTGCTGAATAGTATTACATCGCATGGATATGACATTTTGTAAGTCCATTAAATACCAGGTGGTGGATATTGGGGTTACTTCTACTTTTGGGCTATTATGGATAATGCTTCTATGGACATTTTCATACAAGTCTTTGTGCGGATGTATTTTCTGTTGGCTGGGTATGTAGGAGTAGAATTGCTGGGTCATAGGGTAAATCTATGGTTAACGTTTTTAGGAAACTGCCCGTCTCCCAGAGTGATGCACTATTTTACATCCCCACGAGCAATGTGCAAATACCAGTTTCTTCACCAGCTCACCCTCTTACATTTTTCATTTTAGCCATTTTGGTGGGTGTGTAAAAGTATTGCATTGTTGAATCTGCTTTCCTCTGATAACCAAAAATGATTAAATTGTATTTGTTCGTTACTTGGATGTTATATTCTGTGGAGTGCCTGTTCAAAATCTTTTGGCCATTTTTCTATTGGGTTGTTGGCTGTCTTCTTAAGTTTTTATCTTCTGGGTAGGTCTTTTGTGGATATATGCAATGTAAACCTCTTTTCCATTCAGTGGCTTAGCTTCTCATTCTTGTAAAGATGTCCTCAGATGAACAGAACATATTAATTTTAACTAAGTCCTTCGTACCAACTTTTCCCCTTATAGTCAAGGCTTAATTTTATATTTAGGGAATCTTTGCTTACCCCAAGTTCGTGAAGACATTGTTATCTTTTTAGTTTCACCCTGGCTGGTGTGGCTCAGTGGACTGAGCTGGCCTGCAAACCAAAGGGTCGCAGGTGGGTTGCGGGCCAGGTCCCCAGTAGTGGGTGCACAACAGGCAACCATACATTGATGTTTCTCTCTTTTTCTTCCCATGTCTAAAAATAAAATCTTTAAAAAATTTTTTTAATAAAAGCTTTATAGTTTTGTATGTTAGATTTACAATCTATTGGGTATTTATATTTGTTCTATTGTGTGAGGTAGTTGTCAAGACTCAGTTGACTTTCCATTATTATTTTCAATAGAATTTAGTGAAAAGACTATCTTTCCTTTCATTCCACTGAGTGTATCAGTCATACATAAGGTGACTAAGTGGGTCTGTGTCAGGACTCGTCATTGTACTTGTCTGTGCTAACGTCACACTATCTTAACTGCTGTAGCAGCTTTATCACAACTCTTGAAATCTAGTGGCCTGAAACTCTCAGGTTTTTTTCCTTACTTAAAATTGCCTTGACCATCCCTGGCCCTGTGCACTCTACATAATTTTAAAATCAACTTATCAACTTCCATAAAATATCTGCTGGGATCATACTCTAAATCAACTGACATCTTTACAATATCAAATCTTCAAACTCACGAACATGGAATAATCTGTCTTTTATTTAGGACTTGAATTTCTTTCAGTGATGTCTTGCAGTTTAAATATGAGATCTTCCTTCTCATTTTATTTCTTCTTAGGTATTTGATATTTTCTATATTATAAATGGTATCCATTATTTTGTTTATTTCAGTTATATATATGTATAATCTGTAGGTAGACAGTGCATCCAGCTGCTTTTCCAGGTCTACTTATAATTTCTAATAGTTTATTGGCAAATAATATTTTTTATTCTATCCACATTTTCAGTCTTTTAATCTTTTCATTTTTCTTCGTTTTCTTGGTTAATTGAACTGACTAGGACCTCCGGTACAATGAGTAACAACTGGTGAGATGGAGAATGTCTGGCTCATTCCTGATGTCAATATAGATTTTTTACAAATGTCCCTTACTCTTCTCCTAAGTAAGATCCATTAGGAACAGTTTAAAATTCTCCGTGAAATTAAAGTGATCTCTTCTGCTAGGGTTCCTTGGACCTTTGACACAATATATGTTATTTTTTAATGAAAAAGCATTTAAAGAACCTGAAAAAAGCAAAAAGCTCCATGGTAAGTCTGCCAGTGTGTGACATACTGAAAGGAACAACTAAAGAATGAAAAGGTATTCATTATGCCCTTCACAAACTACTTGGTGAAAAATAAAGGAGACAATTTTTTTCCTTACCATAGATACTTCAGTGCACATCCTCTCTTAAATCTCCTAACACCCATATGAAATGACCATTATTTCCAATCAACAGATAAGATGTTGAGTGAGTTGTTTTCAGTTAAGTGCTAAGTAGCAACTGAGTGTTACATTGAAATGAATAATCTATATGTGCTACAGAAATTCTAAAAAGCAGAAAATGGTCTGTGTTAAATAGTGAGAGCTTTCATATAAAAGTTATGGCTTGAACTACGTGCTTTGAGTGAAGAATTTAAGTTTTTGGTAGAAATTCAGAATTTCAGGGTGGGAGAGCCATTATGAGTCAAGCAATGAAGGTGGAATGATCGTGGCCTCTGTGCCAGTGTCCCAGGGTGACTGGTAGGGCAGCGGGAGAAAAGGCTGGATAGAAGGTTTAGCCAAAAAACATAGTTTGATGAAAATGCCTTCTCTTACAAGATGTTCTGGATTTACTTAACCAGCCCCTCCTCCACCCCAATTACTTTGTCTCCTTCCACATTATGCATACATTAACTACATCAATTAATATTTATTGCCTACTATGTGTAAAGTACAGTATGAGAAGCTGGACTAATGTTTGTTCATGCTGATTGTCATGTAACAAACGTATTTTTACTTGGTTAAAATTTTTTTACATGAAAGAAATCAAACGTAGGTATGCATATAAATACCCAAAGTCCTGTAAGGTTTGCCACCACAAAAAGCATGCCCTTTCCTCATTCCTCACTTGCCAAAACATGACTTTTCCTTCTTTTAGCTGATTATTTTATTTCCTTGTCACTAAGTAAGGTATTCTTCACTTTTTTTTGAACAATAAACACCTTTATTACATGAGCTAAGATAGGAGGGAGGAGGATTTACTTGCCTTTCTGGGACTTGATTTTCTTCAGCTAGGACTCCGGCTCCTTACCCTCCAGCACACGGTCACCTGTGAGGCACACTGGCCTGGTCTTGGAGTAATGCACACATGAAGCTTGTCGGCTGGAACTTTTCTGCTGATTGTGGCATTCTTTCTCTTTTCATTTATTTCTTCTGAAAATTTTAATTGTTTTTTGTTTAAAATCTCTTCCTTCTCAGGAGTCAGCTTGGCCCCCCTTCTTGTAGCCCAGGTGCAACACATAATGGGACTCATACCACCGTTGGTACGGTGTGCTCCCAATGAGCAAGATGCAGTTCTTTACTCAGGACTTGGTGTGGACCAGTTTGCTGTTGGGTGCATTGTAGGCATCGATAATCCTCATTTTGCATGGACAACACTAGGAATCCCAAGAGAGGTTGCCCAGGTCCAGCCTTAAGAAACGGTATTTCTCGTTGCCTCCCCCACACACAGACTGTGTGTGCATGCGGTAAGACTGTGGCCAATCTTAAGTTAACAGCAGGGTGTCCCAGCTCATCTTTTCACCTCCAGTCTTTCTCTTACCCTCGGTCTTGTGGTGCTTGTGCTAGTTGTCCTGAGAGATGCCCATGACTTGGCATAAGCTGGAAGACCTACTTCTTGATTTTTAATTCTTAAGTTATTATCCATTGAATTTCCACTGTGGAAGATGAAGATTGAAATAACTTCTACCTCACCTACAAAAACCCTATGTCCTCTCCCAATATAATTATGCTGCTATTTTTACTAGACCAATATTTACTCTTAACATGATGCCATTCAATCACTGTTTACTTTTTCTTTTCTAATACATTTTGCCATCCTGGAGGTAATGATGCCAGTTTTTTGTTTGATTTCAGTCTTAGATCTAAGTTTTTGCTTAGAAACAATGCCACCATTGATTTGAACCCTGGAGGCTTGAACATCCCCTCCACCTACCTAATTTTGGCCACAGAGGCAGTGAATAGTTTAGTATAAGCTCAGATTTATCCGACTCTTGTAACTTTCCCCTACTTGGGGAAGGCTCTGTGAAGGGTAAAGGTTTTGAGACCTTGCACAATTAAAAATGTTTTCATTTTACCCTTAGATTTGATTAATCATTTATATGGATCCAGAATTTTAGGTTGGAAATTTCTCTCAGAATTTCAAAGGCACTGCTTTGGTTACAGAATGGCCCCATGGAGGGGGGACAATACACTATTACCGAATGGATCCCCCTTCTCCAGGGTCCTCCTGTACTAGGTTCACCTTGCCCGCTACCAGGTAATTATAGCTCTCGATGTCTGAGATTAGTGAAAAGGAAAGGAATTATTTATTGAAAAGTTATACAGACTTAAGAGTAATGACTTAATGTCTTCATTAAAATCCCAGAGTCTTAAAATACCCACAAAGGCACACAATCCTTCCTTCCCCGGTCTGCCTAGTCCAGGGTACCGTACCTCAGGAAAAGAAATAGAAGACGGTGGCTCAGGTAGCTCTGGGTTCTTCCCGGTAATCCGTGATCAGCTGGCAGGCCTCCCTCGATTCCCAGCACCATCAGTTGTGTTGCCCCCAGTTAACCTCCAGATAATACAAACCCACGTGGCACCTTCTGGCCCACCAGCAAGAGTCTTTTTATCCCTTTCCTTCCTGCAGCATTTCTCCTGCATTCTTCCAAACTGCTAGGAGAGCTCTGCATTGCTGCTATATCTTGCTTCCCAGCTTCCTAAACTCCATGGCAAAGGGAGCCCCCAAAGCCACGTGGTGCCCCCTCCCTTGCCAAAGCCGCATCATCCCCCTCCGAAGCATAGCTGCTGCGCCTGGGTTTAAATCCCAGTGCCAGTTTTCCTCTGCAGCCCCATTTCCAACTCCTTCCATAATCGGCTACACCTGCCAGCTTTCCTGTATTTTTTTTTTCCCCCCCAGCTTTTCTGGGCTGCCATAGTAAGTCTGGGGATGCATGGCTCCGTGGCTGGAGCCAATCATCTCCAAGCTCTTACGTGGGTGCTGTAGCCCAGGGGAATTGCCTCCCAGTTAAGTCATGGGTTGAAGTCACTCCCATCTCCCTGGCTCAAAACTTGGCCACAGCTATTTAACATATCCATGAAGCCAGTTAAAAGTTATAGATATGTTAAATGACCATGCCTGAGGTTAGCTGCAAAACTGTTGCTATGCAGGACAGCTCTCAATGGCCCTGCTCCAAGTGTCCTATCCCCCAGTTCAGGTTTGTGGGATTGAGGACATCCTACATTTTTTAATATTTCCTGGACACCCTAAGTTCTGGACCCCATTACAAATCCCTATTGGGAGGGGGGGGTGTGCCCTGGCTCCACCCTGTTACACTTCTGTTGAAATTTGAAGTTATTCTGATTCTTATTCCTTGGTATTTGCCCTGTCCTTTTTCTTTGGAAACAGATCTTCTCTTTGCCCCACGTCCCTGAAATTTCATATGATGTACTTCAGTGTAGGGTATTTTTTTTCTATCCAGTGTTCCTTCAATTTAGAATCTCATCTAAAGCTTTTCAGTACTGGAAACATTTCTTGAAATACTCTGACTTGCTGTCCCTTCTTTTTGGATATCTGAAAAATAGATATTAGGCCCCCTAGGCTATTATAATTTTTTTCTCCAATATTTCCATTTCGCTTGATTTTCTAAGAAATTTCAACTTTATATCCCAAACCTCTGTTCAATTATTCAGGTATGCTATCATATTTCCTTAGAGCTTTTTGTTTTGTATTTGTTTTTATTTTTTAATAGTTCATTTTATTGTATTTTTCCATTACCACTTATCCCAACACCCTCTTCCACCTGTACCCCCCAGTCACCACACTGTTGTCTGTGTCCCTTCTTTATTTTGCCTCCACCCCCACCCCCAAGCTGTCAGCCTGCTCTCTATTTATGAGTCTGTTTTTGTTTTACTTGTTAGTTTAATTTTTGTTCATTAGATTCCACATATGAGTGAAATCATACGGTATTTGTCTTTCTCTAACTGGCTTATTTCACTTAGCATAATGTTCTTCAGGTCCATCCATGCTGTTGCAAAGGGTACAATTTTCTTTTTTTTACAGCCACGTAGTATTACATTGTGTAAATGTACCACAGCTGTTTTACCCACTAGTCTACTGATGGACACTTAAGCTGCTTCCAAATCTTGGTTATTGTAAATGGCACTGCAATGAACATGGGGTGCATATATTATTTTGAATTAGTGTTTCATATTTCTTTAGATAAATTCCCTTAAGTAGAATCACTGGCTTATAAGGCAGATACTTTAAAAAATTTTTGAGGTATCCCCACACTGCTTTCCACAGTGGTTGTACCAGTCTGCACTCTCACCAACAGTGCATGAGGCTTCCCCTCTCCCCACATCCTCACCAGCACTTATATGTTGATTTATTGATGATAGCCATTCTGACAAGTGTGAGGCGATACTTCACTGTGGTTCTAATTTGTTTTTCTCTGATGATTAGGGATGTTGAACATCTTTTCATATGCCTATTGGCCAATCTCCTTTTTTTAGTATTCTACTCTTGATTCATAGTTGTAACATTTTTCTGAAGACATTTTTTTCTTGACACTTTCATACTGCATAGTCTGTGCCCTCTACGTGCTTTTCTTCCTCAACTGTTTTTTCTCTTTAATATTAGAGGCTTTCCTCAGACGTTTTATAACTCCTGGTTGTTTAATCATTTTTAATAGTGTAGGACTAAAAGACTACCTGTAAGCTCTGGATGCACGGGGTTGTGGGGGCTTGTCAACTAGGATTTTCACTGTAGAGTTAGCTAGCTGAGCAGTGTAGCTAGGACACCTCTGATTCAGGTCTATGTAGGCCTTTCCGCTTGCACGGGCCAGAATTCACAGGAAAGCATCTTCCAATATTGGTAGAATGGGAAGATCTGGCTGCCAGGATTCAGTGAGAGGAGAAGGATACCGTTTTTTATATCTAGTATGTAAATATTTCCTGTTTTGGGTGTGGTCCCTGCCGTCTATTATAGCCAGTGTCCTTCCATCCCGAGGCCCCATTTAACATACCCCAAATAAACAGCCACACACTCACTGAAATCATATCATATGTACATTTTTAAAGAACAATATTTTATTTGCGTAACATTTTATTGTTTGCATACTGCATAGTGGAAAAAACAGAGTCATAAGACTCACGGTCTGGGCTCAACCACTAACTCGCTGTGTGAACTGGGTCTCTTAACCTGGCTAACCTCATATCTCCTCATCTGAAAACTGCCGAAGGCCAAATGAGAGTTATACTGGTTTCCTCTCAAGTAATTTGCTCAAAATAAATCTGTAGTTTGCTATTGCCAACCCCTTGTTCATGGTCTCAAATGCTAACTGTTCTCAATGAATGCATTAAGACAATAAGTACCAATGTGACACTTTAATTTTGGATACTAACAATAGCAAAAGAGAAGCAAACTCAAAAATGGCCTTATTATTTCCTATTTTTAGAATACTGGTTTTTATAATATGTTTTTATACTATCCCATCAGGAATTCAATTTCATTAAATTTTTTTTTCTTAAACCTACTCAAAATGAATACCTACATATGTGAAAAACCCAAGATTACACGTGTAGTTGCTTTACAGTATCCCCTCTCGTATAATATATGTAAATTACATATCATGGGCAGTTAAATAGTTTCACCCCCTACATTAGGGATAAAAATATACATGGAGATTAATTTCTTATGCATTATCCCTAATGTAAAAAAAAATCACAGGTATATTATACTGCTTGTCAAGAACACATATACATGGCAGTCACATCTAGACACACGTATATCTCTTCTACCCATGTTTCTACCATGATCAGTATCTTCTGTATGACCCCCTAAAGCCATCTGTAGTTGAAAACACAATACTCCCTTTAAGGCAATTCTGGATATTATTGTTTTATAAAATATTTGTGTTAAACAAAATTGCATGTATGTAGCAAACCTCCAAACACACTGCCTTTAACCCCTCTTACTACTCTTAAAAGGTAAACAAAATTTTTATACATTATAAAAAAATTTAAGCTGCTCTGCAACCCTCCTTTGCTAAAAGTTAGATACATTACACCACTCCAGCAAGAGATTAATAAATAAGGATTAAATATTCTATTTTACAAAATGATACAGAATGGCCAATGTAAAAGTGAAAGGCTTATTTGGTAATTTCTTTACAAATTATGTTCATTAAGAAGAAATAAAACATGGTATAAAATGAGAAAACTGTCACTAAATTTATCTCTGAAGATAATCACATGAGTTGTTATCTAAAAATATCATGGCACCCTTGTTACAAACATTTTTTAAAAAAAGACTGGGCCTCCTGGAACTATAGGACTATTTATCTCATAGCTTTTATTAAGCAAACTTGATATAACCACCACACAGTGGCAAGAGATAAAACAGCTGTTTCCAGCTACAGAAAACATTGAAGTCTACCTTAAAGTACAGATCATTTGAGATGTTCTCCGTAACAGTCGAAGCAAATCATGGTGTAGTTTTGCTGAATTCCCTTAAGATATTTTTGCTTTCTGTGGAATATATTTATTTTCCTGTTGTCTGAGATCAGTTTCTGTTGCTTAGTAACTATTTTCATGTCCAGCCAAGATGTAAAGATTGCTGTGTGCAGTAGGATTTTCTGTTGGCCTACTTTCCAAAACGACAACCCTGCAATTGAACCAAAACAAAAGGTATGTGTAAGAGTAAAAGCAGAGATCGCATGCTTCAAATACTAACATCAAACCAGGAAAGAATATCACTGTTTACATTCTCATAAGATTACATAAAAATTACAGCTGTACATCAATTTCAGCTTTACATTTTATAGCTTAAAAACAAAATTGAGTAAGAATTGATTAACTTATGAATATAAAATACTGAAAACATTTCAGGACAGTCTCATTCTCTTATTCCAACTAAAAGAAGCTGGCTTCTTCATATGCCAACAAAAGCTATTAATAGTTTTAGAATATACATTAAGAAGGGTGTAGAAGAAGAGCTGAGTGAATAAAATAAGATTCTAAGAGACACCCATTCAAATCATTCTTCAAGGTATTTGAAAAAAAAAGTTCAAAAATGTATGAAGTGGGGTCCAATTCCTTTGTCCATGGAACAAGGGAGGGAACAAGTTCAATCAAAGGATCCATAAGAAGAAAAGTCGATAAAGTGCCATACCATTGGATTTGCACTGTACTTGAGGGTTTAGATCAGAATAAAAACTAATGTATCCATACAGAGAAAAAAGTCTTGGAGGGGAAAATTCACAAACACTTCATATTTTTCCAGTGTATGAGTTTTCTACAACTAGCATATTATTACTTTCATGATGAAAACAATAAAAAATAATATGTACTTTATATGATGTATTATAGAAAAGTAGAAGGGCAAAATAAAATTATAATACAACTGCCCAGAGGTAATTTAACTATTATTAATATTTTGACACATTTAGGTCTTTTTTTTCCAGATACAAATATCTATATTTAAAACCACTTTCAAAAATTAACAGAAAACAAAAACTTCTATATCTTAAAATCAAAGAGATGCCCAAGTAACATAAGCAGACAAGGCAATGATCTGAAGACTAAAGTTTTTTAGGGCAAATACATGACAGAATGGAGAAGGACAAAGGGAACAGGTGCAGGAGAAAATTCTGGGGGGAGGGGGTGGATGCAAACAAGTAACTCAGAGAAATGGCTTATGATTCCCGCCCTCTATTAAGCAGAATCCGCTCACACTACGTCTTGTTGAAGTGCTATTTGCACCAGAGTCACTGGATGATCCACAATTCTGTCAGCCCTTCCTGGAGAAGGGAAGAGCCTCCCACTTCAGAGTCTTTAACAAGGTGGTCCTCAAATTCTCTCTTCTCTGTCTTCTGCAGGACTACTTGCCATGCTCTGTGGGCTTACTTTTTCTACTCACTAGTTGTCACTTTTTCTCTTTACAAAAGTCTCCTAAAACTTTTTATGGGGTCATAACACTACCCCTCCTTTCCTTAAGTGTCTAATATTTAAACAATTATTTTGTGACCAGACTGAACTTGAAGACCAGAGGTTCTCAATCCTTGACCTAGGACTAATGCATATAGCTACAGTCAATTTTGCTGCAGCAACCATTTTTGGTGAGAAAACAGAAAGGAAAAGCTATTTTTATTAGTTATAGAAGCAGACAACACAGACCTTGGGGAACAAAAACTACTAAATTTTTTCATAAGATGGCAGAGTTCTGGAATTTGTCTTTCATTTTGATCATGGAGACCCATATAATTGCTTCTAATTTAGACTTAACTCAGAAACTGAGTCAAATAGTTTCTGATATGAAGGCAAAACACCAGAGGGTGCATATTCTGTTGGATTTACATAGTTATAGTTAATAGCAGGCAATATGCCAGGAAGAAATGATGAAATCAAAGGAGCCTGAAATATGTCACGGTATTAGGGACATAAATGCCTAAATTAACATGTTTAGTCTTGGCTGAATATAACTATCTCTAGAATCAAGATCCTTCCACTGACAAGAGATTGCTTAATTAACTAATTAAAATATTATTCTCTTTCAATAAAGTTATGAGAAATCCTCTAAGAGTTTTGTCTGACAGTATAATAAGAACACAACCACCAAAACTCCTGTGGTAATTAAAACAACCACACTATTTACCTGTCTGATCCTAATAAGCGGAAAACTCTTGTTTCATCTGAAATCTCCTGGGTAACCTATGGGAGAAAATATCTATTAATAATACCTTCATCGCCATATTATTTAAATAACAGTTTAAAAATCATCCAGATAGAGCACTTATTAAACAATGATAATATCCGATATGGCTCTATTCCTCAAATGAAATAAATTTCAGGAAGTATTTTTGACTCTCTATTGGTAGAAAGAAAACAGCATTTATGAAACATCTATTATGGGGTCAGGCACTTTCCCTAAAAGAACTCCTTGTATTATAATTCCCATATTACTGGTGGAAAAAACAAGCAAACTAAAGACAGATGTTAAGTAACTTGCTTAAGATTATGTAACTGGTAGACCCAAGATTTGGTAGACCCAGTTTTCATAAGATGGCATGGTGCTGGAATTTGTCTTTCATTTTGACCACGGAGACCCATATAATTGCTTCTAATTTAGACTTAACTCAGAAACTGAGTCAAATAATTTCTGACATAAAAGCAAATACCAGGGAGTGCATATTCCGTTGGATTTACATAGTAATAGTTAATAGCAGGCAATATGCCAGGAAGAGATGCCATCTTATGTAACTGGTAGACCCTGCATGTAGGACTGCAGGGCCCTTGCTCTTTCCTGCATGTCACAGTGCAGATTTCAGCAGAGCTGCGGTGGACACTCCCATGTGCCAGTGTCTTATACCAGCACATCTGTGGTCCTCTGCTCTGTCTTCTGCAAGGCTGTAGAAGGCACTCAGGCACCCACAGGTACTATATCGCTACGTGGGGAGTTTACACTTCCAGGGGCAAGCCTTAATCAAGAGGGATGGCAGTGAGTTTCTAAATGCACTGGATTCACCACTTTCAAATGAGTCAATTCTGAGGTGTACTGTACACTGTTTCTCAGTGGCGGGATTAAGCCCTGGCTGCCCATAGTGGAGACCAGTTTATTATCGTGCTCTTTATTGGATTTTTGCCTCTCTCCATCTTCCTACATTCCTTGCTCCATCACTTGTGTTCTGGGATCTATTCCCAAATAAACTACCCACACTTGAGTCCTTGTCTTAAGGTCAGCTTTTGGAGGAACCCACACTATGACAGTATGGATATAAAAGAAGTATAAAAATAGTCTGTTATCGATGAATTTGTAATCTAGCTGGGAAGACAGAATTAATAAACTTCAATCAGAAAATAAATTAGGTGCTATACTAGATAGAATAATTGTCCCAGTCTTAAGTTCAGAAATGTTCCAATCATTAGGGACTGGAATGGATAAATATTACTTTATTAACATTACAGCAAGCCCAAACTGAAGTGTCAGAACATAAGGAGAAAGAAAGAGGTAGTAAGCAAGGTGAGTTAAAAATAGGAAATACAATTTGTACTTGATATAGTGAAAATAGGTATCTTCTATAGATTTCTAACTAAGGGAGTGATATGATGAAAACAGCAACTAAGGAAAATTAGTATTATGAAAGTAGGGCTGTAGGCTTCATTAAATGCACGGACCTGGTGACATTTAGTGACACAGGTCAGTAATGAGATAAACTGACATACTCAAAGAGCGAATTACGTCATTTTTTCTTGGAAGCTTTATAATTCTTCATTCATATAAGAGGTAAAAATACTCAATTGCATGTGAATAAGAGTGTGGATAAAAACTACGGGTAATTCAAGTAAGAGACTTTAAGCTTTAAAGTAAGTCCGCATATTTGTGAGGCCATGGCATATGAGAATTCTACAGGTACTCACACAAAGGGGAAATGTCTGTTAATATTGTCCTAACTGTTAGGATTTATCTGTCAAGATGGGAACCCAAGTTCTCATCTCCTGCATGAAATTAATCCTGATTATTGCAGCAAAGTGATCTTTGGAGACCCTTCAAATCCAGGCAAGTCACTTAACCACTCTGTGCCTGTAACGATGGGAGTACAACCTGCACCAGACCCCACTGAACTCCAAGCCTTAAAGAGGTAATATTTGTAAAGTGCCAGGAACGCAAATGTTAAAAGGGTTTGAAATTATTTATAATTATACTTCCCTATGACTTACAATGCTATAATAATAGTGTGTTGCATGTATTTGGTACTCAGTAAATATTTGCTGAGTTAATTTCTTAGATTTTCCTTAGTCCTGTGGATTAATACATGTCAACTTAGAATTTTAAATATAATATTTAAAAAAGCTATACACTTCCAGATTCAGAAAAGGCTTATTAAATTTAGAATAGTTTAGCCAGCTTAGTAACCATATTTAAAAATTACAAATTAGAGGAGTAAAATTGTATAAACTCTTATTTCAAATTTCTAGCCATTTTCAAATGGTAGCCACTGAGAATTTTACAATACAAAACTGAACATCTGAAGCAATAATACTGGCAATTTTGCTCTACCAGTTCACAGCACTAAAGGCACTAAACATAGTAATGTGGGCTGAAGAAGAAAATGTAGAAAATGAACATTTTAATATTTAAAATCTTTAGTGGGAATCACTGGAAGTGATCTGAGAAACCTCACCTCATCTGATTTGAAGCTTTTACCCTGCATTCCATGTTTCCAGAAGGCCAACACACTGTCTTGAAGGCATACTAAAAAAAGATAAAGGAGAACTGAAACTAAAATACAGCACAAGTACGTCACTACACAGTTTCCTTAACTGTTTTAATCAATGATAACGTAAGGCTACAGAAATGCTTGATGCAAAATTCCACCGTCTAGATGATTAATTCCCAATGCTTTTGTGGCTAGGTTATGCCTAAACTCTGATTTGTTGAGTCAGGGTCATGCAAGTTTTCCAAGATATATGTAACAGGCATTCATTTAAATATGGGCCAAGTTTTTAAAATAATTTTTTATTTTTTAAATTATGGTTGACATACAGTATTATATTGATATGACTTACCTACAGACTCAATGCGAAAATCAAAAGTTAGCTCAGAGGCCAGTTTCTTACTTGACTTTAGTTTTCCTTGTAGATTTACAATTTTTACAAATTCTTAAAAAAAAAAAAAAAAAAACAAGTCAAGTCTGGAAATCAAAATCTGTTAAAATAAATTTAATTTGATATGTAGATTTTACATGCACCTAGAACATTCTTAATGAAGTTCAACTATTTATCTTGATTCAAGCATACCAAGTAAAAAATTACCATTAATATGTTTTATACTGTAAGAGTACCTTCTTTGGTAAATGGCAATTTCACTGCTATTTTTTTTCTTTTTTACATAGTATACATCAAACACTTATATTCTTATTTTTAAGAAAGTACAATGTTTCTTTAAAAGTGGCTACCTTGGTGCCTAAATATATTTAGCAGTAAGAACTTTTTTCTTACACGTTACATAACACATGATAAATATATCTGTAGTCATTAATAACTTTAGTAACAAGTATTACTGGAACAGAAGGGCAACAAATAGTACTACTCTCAAGGGCCACAATTTTTTTATAAGTAAATCCCAGGATGGGGACTATACATAATTTTATTTCCCTTTCATCTATTTGTTTTTTAATTTAAGCATCTTAGCTCTGACTTGGCAGATACCTTTCTCTGTATTGCTTTCTTATCTGCCTAATGTGATTTGTGATTTTAGGCTTATCTCCCCTCGTGCTTACTAAAACTGATTTATGCTGCATAGTTGATGCTTAGTTTTTGAAGTCTTACACTGCTCCTTAAAAAAAAATCTTAAGAAAGTCAACTTTTCATTTACCTTGAATAATTGGGAAATGGAAGCCTTAGTTAATCAAAGGTTTAAAAATTTTTTTTGATAAAATACATAAATCAACAAAATAAAACTAATAAGCACAATTTATTTTCCCTGGATGTATCAGAAAGTATTAGGGATTTAACATTAAAGGTCAACATTATTAAAATTAAATTCTGATTATCTGATTTTGATGAACCAGTATAGAACTTTCTCCTTTGGGTGAAAAAAGAATTTATCAAATTAACTTAAAATTAATGGAATAATACTCCAATCTTATCAATAGTCAAAGAATCAAAAGTACTTAAAAAAGGAATGATGGGTGAATGAAATCATTTTGAGTTTTGGGTTACTGATCTCTATTATTACATGATCTTATGATTCTGTAAGGTAAATCCACTAGGGTACCCTTCAGAGAAGAGAAATATAGGCAAATTCCACGGTAAAACAATTTTAAAAATAACTCTGAACACTACGAGCAGACTCAGTAATTTAAAAAATAATGGAATGGATCAAACACGGCAAATACTGTCAAGTTTCAAATATAGTTCTAAGTCTAGGTGAATTTCACCTTACAGGATTTACTGCATAAAAATAAAATGGCTTTGTTCGCAAAACTGAACTAGTATCTGTTGCTAAAAGTTTTCTGTTTCTCTGATTATATAGTACAACACACTTCTATCAATAACTCTTCCTATATAAAAAGAATCATAATGAGCCCTAGCTGGTGTAGCTCAGTGGATTGAGCGCAGGCCTGCAAACCAAAGAGTTGCTGGTTTGATTCCTGGTCAGGGCACATGCCTGGGTGGCGGACCAGGTCCCCAGTAGGGGGGTGCATGAGAGGCAACAACACATTGATGTTTCTCTCTCTCTCTTTCTCCCTCCCATCCCTTCTGTCTAAAAAAAAAAAAAAAAATCATGATGAGCTGATAAAGGAATGAAATCTATCTACATTAAAATCTCACTGACATGATTCCAAAACTCATGCCCTATGACTCCAACAGATCATAGTTATGTGCTGCATAATGACCATTTGGTCAACAACAGACCACTTACATAATGTGGTCTTGTGAGATTACAATGGAGCTGAAAAATTCCCATTCTGTAGAGCTGCAGCCATCATAAAACACTGTAGTGCAACATGTTACTCACATGTCTGTGGTGATGGCAGTGTAAACAGACCTACATGCTGCCCGTCATGTAAAAGTATAGCACATTCAACTACATGTAGCACATAATACCTGACAATAGTAATACATCACCGTTACTGGTTTATGTATCTACTATACTGAGTTTATTATATTTTATTGATTATGCTATTTACAGTTGTCCCATTTCTCCATCATTCCCCTCCACCCTGCACACACCCTCCCACCCACATTCCCCCCTTTAGTTCATGTCCATGTGTCCTAAGTTCTTTAGCTTCTACATTTCCCACACTATTCTTGCCCTCCCCATCTATTTTCTACCCACTGTCTATGCTACTTATTCTCTGTACCTTTTCCCCCTCTCTTCCTCCCACTCCCCCGTTGCTAATAGTCCATGTGATCTCCATTTCTGTGGTTCTGCTCCTGTTCTGGTTGTTTGCTTAGTTTGCTTTTGTGTTAGGTGTGGTGGTTAATATCTGTGAGTTTGCTGTCTTTTTACTGTCCTATTTTTTATCTTCTTTTTCTTAGATAAGTCTCTTTAACATTTCATATAATAAGGGGTTGGTGATGACGAACTCCTTTAACTTGACCTTAGCTGAGAAGCACTTTATCTTCCCTTCCATTCTAAATGACAGCTTCACTGGGTAGAGCAATCTTGAATGTAGGTCCTTGACTTTCATGACTTAGAATACTTCTTTCCTGCTCCTTCTTGCCTGTAAGGTCTCTTTTGAGAAATAGCTGACAGTCTTGTGGGAACTCCTTTGTAGGTGACTGTGCCCTTATCCCTTGCTGCTTCTAGAATTCTCTCCTTCATTTTCATCTTGGCTAATGTAATTATGATGTGCCTTGGTGTGTTCCTCCTTGGGTCCAACTTCTTTGGGACTCTTGAGTTTCCTGGACTCCCTGGTAGTCTATTTCCTTTGCCAGATTGGGGAAGTTCTCCTTTATTATTTGTTCATCTAAATTTTCCACTTGTTGCTCTTCCTCTTCTTGTACCCCTCTAATTCGGATGTTGAGATGTTTAAAGAGGTCCTGGAGGTTTCTAAGCCTCTCCTCATTTTTTTGAATTGTTTCTTCATTCTTTTCTGTTTCTTTCTCTCTTCTGGTCCACTCCATTGATTTGAGTCCCAGTTTTCCTCCCATCACTATTGGTTCCATATGCGTTTTCCTTCATTTCACTTATTGTAGCTTTTATTTTTTCATCTAATTTGTGACCAAAATCAACCAATTCTGTGAGCATCCTGATCGCCAGTGCTTCGAACTGTGCATCTGATAGGTTGGCCACCTTGTGCCTGGGGTCTGCTAGCTGCCAACTGCAGGCCTGGGTCCGCCAGCAGCTGCCTCCACACCAGGTCTGCCAACCTCCAAACTCCACTTCCTCCTGCTGCGACTCCGCCCCTCTTACTGGTCTGGATGAATGGTTGTCGGACCTCTGTACAGTTCAATTTTCTTTCAGTTCTGGTTGTTTTCGTGTTTCTAAATCCTTATTGTCTTTAGTTTTGGTTGTGCGAGGAGGCACAGTGTGTCCACCTATGCCTCCATCTTGGCCGGAAGTCTGTATCTACTATACTGCGTTTTTTACTGTTATTTTAGTGTACTCTTTCTATTTATATAAAAACTCTTTTCTGTAGAACACCATGCTGTGTTATGCTGGCAGCGGCCACATACATCTAATGCTTACAGCATCCCTTGACTGTATCATTTTCTCTTCTGCCTGATTCAATATTATGCTGTACAGTACGCTGTACAGGAGTGTAGCCTAGAAGCAATAGGTTATGCCACATAACCTGGGTGTGTAGTAGGCTGCACCACCTAGCTCTGAGCAAGTGCACTCTTCTGATGTTCCCACAATGACAACACCGCCCAATGACACATTTCTTAGAACTGAGTATCCCTGTTAAGTGGCGCATGACTATATACCATCCATTTTTCCATTAATTATGAGGTATGTAAAAAATTCAAGAGTTGTTTTACACAAAATTTTATACAGAATAGTTTCATCTAGAATTTAACCCCAAGGTTATGACAAAATGTTTTTATATAATGTTTCCAAGCAGGCCAAAGAAGAAGTCACAGAGAACAGTAATGACAAACAGATCAATTATTACTTGCTGTATCTGTAGCCAATTTAGGTTTTTCATCAATAAAACAAGGCCACTTGAGATGAAAACAGTGAAAATGTTGAATTACAGTTTAATAGAATCACTTCCATGAAAAGATTTGTTGTATAAAGTAGTAAACTCAGAGTAAATTTTAAAATAGTACTTACTGTCTAAACACACTAAAACGGTATCTCTCTCCAACTGTGTTACATGAATGGAATCTAACTGTTGGCTGCCTGGGGGAGGTGGGGGGAAAGCAAGGTTACAGTTACACAACATGCTTTAAAAACAAGAGCTTAGAAAAAACACAAATTCTGACATTTTCTGTGATTTAAAACTAGTTTTTGAAATTTAACACAGAACCTATATTTTATAATGATATATTATTTTTTCAAAAAATGCCTGTAGGTCACCTTAGGAGAACAAACATTAAGTCCTAAGCACGGCTGAATAACCTGAGAAAAGATCGACATTACAGTTAATTAACACCATAGCTAGTTCTAGAAAGGTGAGTTACAAAAATACAATGAAGCAAAAGGTAAATACAGAAAAGAAAGATGCATGTTATAAAATGACTAGATTTTGCACTACATTTTACAGTTAACCAATGGGAAGATGGAAACAAGATCAGTTAGGTGAATCACAGCATTTTTGAGATAAAGACAAGCCAGTACTTGGAAAAAAAAAAAAGCAAAAAAAATTAATAAAACTGTAATCAGAGAGAAATTTTCCTGGTGTTGGTATTGCAACCAATTTTGGTTTTGCATTATTTTTAGCCTAGAAAATGTTCTAAGTGGTTAGAATAGTACAGGGATTTTTTTTTTTTTTAAGGAAAAATCCCCTCAAGACCCCTTGCCCCAAATTTCCTAAGAGGACTGAATGTCTAGCCTTAATCGATGTAATCTAATACAAAGGGGACCCCCAAAACTGGAATTTATAAAAAATTGTGTATTTATTCTTACATGTTTAAACTACAGTCTCCTTCAAATGTAGAAGCTAAAGAACTTAGGACACATGGACATGAACTAAATGGGGGGAATGTGGGTGGGAGGGGGGTTCAGGGTGGAGGAGAATAAGGGGGGGAATGGAACAACTGTAATAACATAATAAAAAATGATTAAACAAATAAAAAAATAAAATGTTCTCTCATAAAAAAAAAAAAACACCAAAAAAAAAAAAACCAAAAAAAAACCCCACACAAAAAAACTCCAGTCTCCTTCAAAGTATTCTATTTGATGCAATATACCCATCGAGATGTAAACTTGCTCAAAACAGTTTTTGAATTCATCGATTTTCATGTCTTTTAGTGCTTTGGTCATTTTTTGTTTTGCATCTTCCACACTGGCAAAATTATTTCCCTTTGAGAACTTTTCTCATTGGGGGAAACAAAAAAAGGTTGCTCGGGGTGAGGTCTGGTGAATAGGTAGGGTGGAGCACAGGGGTCACGCTGTTTTTGGTCAAAAACTGCAGAACTCTCAGTGTGGTGCTGGCAGACACACTTATAAATCACACATCATGAAATGGGCAAAAGCATTGAGTCTTCAAAAAAAAAATCCACTAAAACCAAATGCAACCTCACAACAATGCCAGCTCCTACACTGGTACAGAGGGGTTCCTAGAACACTCACCTAGTGGGGGAAAGCCTCTACTACAAGGGGCCCATCCTCCAGAAGATAACTACATTTCTGGGGGTCCTCCCTGGTATATCATACAGAAGAAAGCTGCAGCCATACATCAGAAAACTGTATGAAATGACTTGTTCTATACTATTATTACATACTAACCAGTAAAAAAAAAAGTTGGGACTGTCTGCCAAAATAATTTTGGTTTTTAAATAAACTGATTGATATATATAATCCTTCTTTTTGGCAGTAACTATATAATAGGAATATGTTTCTATGTGAACTACTTACCATATTTTGCTGTATATTATGCATACTTTTTCACCCAAATTTTTTAGGAAAAGATAAGGATGTGCATTATACATGGGTATAACAATTACATACTGTGAGCATAATAATCCCGTGTATAATGTGCACCAAAACATGGGTGTACATTATACACAGGAGCACACTGCTGTGCACACTGTATACAGCAAATACAGTATATGTTATGATACTAAAACAATATCATTTGTACCCTTCCATTAGCTATGCTAGGAGGATATGCATCCAACTCAACCAAAAGTATTAAACAATAAATTAAAAAGAAATGTGAAGGTGAAGGTAGGTGTGTACAGGATACATTCCAATTTTATTGTACTGGAAATTATGACTTGGTCCATAAAGAGAGTGACATAGTTCAGTGCATACTCTAACTGGCATATATTTGGTCCTTAAATTTTTAGGAATTTTGTGAGCCAGATGACCTCAGGTCGGTAGTTTGAAACTGGCTATGGTGAGAGTATTTACACTACAGAAATGGGCAACTGCTACAAACCAGGTTTCTCTGTGCCCCAAGAGACTATTGTTAATTATTTACCAGGATACCACTAGTTCATACTGATTCTTATTCTACAAGTGACATTAGTGGTTCTACATTAACTTCAGTAGCTGAACTGTATAGAGTTCTTGTCATTTAGCCTATAATCAAAAGCTAAAGATATTTAATAAGAAACATCAACCTTATGATACTTGTAAAAGACTTCTCTACAAGGTAAGTCAGTAGTGAAATAGATGTAAGTAAAGCATGCCTGATTTCTTATGCAAAAATGTCTTCATAAACATGGGATTACAAATGACCAAATAATACACTATATTCATTTCGAATAATATACCCCCCATTCATTTCACTATATAGATTTTAAAAAACAAATTGATCGATTTGTCCCAATTTTAAAGTTTGAAAATAAATTTCCCAACCTTTTCTGAACTTTCACTAAGACACATTTGATAAAATCCTAAGCTAATGGACTATTCTCAGTGTAAGAGATATATCCCTGTATCTTTAAAAATGGTAAAGCTTGGAGGCTACACATGAAAAGCACTTGAACTAAATGATTCTAAGAATTGTCAAGGGAAAAACTTACAGAAAAAAAAAATAAAGCTCTTTGCCTGAGAAGCTGATCAAATTTGAAAAGTACAGGGGTGGGCAAAAGTAGGTTTACAGTTGTTTGGACAGGGGAAAAATGAATAAATATTAATACCAGAAGAAAAAAAAAACTCTGTTTCAAGTACTCACAACTGCAAACCTACTTCTCCCGACCCCTGTATCTTAGAAAACTTAAATCATTAAAATCTTCCTTGGTAAAATAATTTGTATCAAATTGCCTTAAGCAGACAGAGATCATAAACTGTATGTACGTGCTCCTATGTGCTTACTTGGAAAGCTATGATCTGAGTGTTTATTTGACTAAGCCTACATTGGTTGAAATGATCCTGCTTCTTTCATATACAAAACCATCAACATTTTATTTAACGTAAAGTAAAAAACACTTACCGGCACCAATTTCTGTAAACCATGAAGATGCAGAATTCAAATTGATTGTCTCAAACTGAACTACCTGATTTGACTCAGTGCCCTTGCTAATAGCTACACAGACCATAGGGTATTCCTGTTCAGGTATTACCAGCATTTCAAAAACATTCAAAGGACTTGGCAGAGGAAAATCAAAGTGCTGCAAAAAATAAACAAGAGAAGTCTAATTTAGAAGCCATCCCTATTCGTATTGTTGCTGAATAAAGTCAGTGGAAAGGCTTTCATTTTCTTGATCGATCTAATTTAAAAATGATCATGATAAGTATCATAAAAATCTATAAAATATGTTTTAGAGAACTGGATACATTCAGCTTTATGTCTGTTATGCTTCTGAAAGCTTATTAACATAAGTTAAAGAGGAAATCTTAAGAACAAAAAAACTGTTAAACCAAATGAAGACCTAGTATAAATAATTATAAACATGCCGACATTACACAGTAGCAATGAAATCTTAAAATTTTAACTTTAACTTGCGCACTAGTTCTTTCTCTAGGAGAAAAATGTAATATACCTTTATCAACATGAATTTCTGCATTGGCTCATACCACTGAAGTAAAACAATTCCAGACTGTAAAGCTCCACAGAGGTATTTATGTCCTGTGTAAGGGTTTCTGACTGGAAAGAAGCAAAACAGACACACCCAAAAGCACTGAATACCTTTATATGAAAACATAATTCATTCATGTCTAATTGCTATGCTGTTTACCTGAATCTAATACAAAATAATATTGAATGTAAACTGTAACTGAAAAATAAATAGACATTTTTTAAAAGCCTAATTAGTTTAGTTAAAAGCTAGACTCATCTAAAAGCTAACTCAGCTTTATAAAGACAATGCCTATAATATACACGGGGGGAAAAAGCCAAGGAAACATGGCCTTCTGTGGATGAAAGAAAAACCATTTGAAGCAATTATTTAGCTGATAATGGAAAATTATTGTTTCTATTTACGAGGATGATAACGGTGAGTAAAATTTTTACTGGATCTGTTACCTTTTCCTTTTCTTATCTCATTTTCAAATTATATACATTTACTTCTAAACATTTTTAATATACTACATCCTTAAACCTTAAGAACTTTTTACAAGAACAGTATTTTAAGCACTAAGACACCTAAACTAGTATACAACTTAAAAGAGCTGCTTTTTAAGTAAATTGACCAAAAGACAATTCAGATAGGAAGGTCTAGGAAGCAAGTGAAATCTATGATTTTATTTTTGGTCTAGTTTACAACTGTGTACTTAAACAAGGAGAAAATAACTATTTTACCTCTTACTAAAGATACAACTTCCTTGACTCAATTCTATAAATACTTAATAGCCTTTCTTTCCTTGTCCGCAATTTGACTCCCAATGAGAATGACTATAAAAGTAGTTATTTGCAATAGGTTCTATCTTAATATATTTATGAATTTATATCTTAGGTTGTAAGTTTCTAGACCTTTCTTGAGTCATATATCTGCTAATAGATATGAACCTGATTCTACCCTAGAAAATTTGCTCACAACTAGAGATGATGTTATGGAGCCATGTAGCATGAAGGTTACTGATTAAACAGAAGAATAAACAGGAAGTTAGGAGCTCAGGATCTGAAGTCACGGACTGGGTCTAATCCCAGAGTCTGTTACATCCTAGTGACATGGCAAGTATGTGGGGTGGTTTTAAAGTTGAGCTAAGTATACACTGCAGAATTTAACCATCCCCTGCAGAGAGGTCTGCATTTAGTTGTCACTTCTGCAAGGTACCCTGTAAACCTCATGTATGTCATAACTTACATGAGTATCTCTGTTTGCCTGGGACCTTGGTTCACTGGATAGTCTAACAAAATGGTTTAAAGTAGGGGTCGGGCAACACTGGGGGAAAATAAAATTATCTATAATCCAACTGCCCAGAGTTAATTTAACTATTATTAATATTTTGACACATTTAGGTCTTTTTTTCCAGATACAAATATCTATATTTAAAACCACTTTCAAAAATTAACAGAAAACAAAAACTTCTATATCTTAAAATCAAAGAGATGCCTAAGTAACATAAGCAGACAAGGTAATGGTTTGAAGACTAAAGTTTTTTAGGGCAAGTACATGACAGAATGGAGAAGGACAAAGGGAATAGGTGCAGGAGAAAATTCTGGGGGGAGGGGGTGGATGCAAACAAGTAACTCAGAGAAATGGCTTATGATTCCCGCCCTCTATTAAGCAGAATCCGCTCACACTACGTCTTGTTGAAGTGCTATTTGCACCAGAGTCACTGGATGATCCACAATTCTCTGTCAGCCCTTCCTGGAGAAGGGAAGAGCCTCCCACTTCAGAGTCTTTAACAAGGTGGTCCTCAAATTCTCTCTTCTCTGTCTTCTGCAGGACTACTTGCCATGCTCTGTGGGCTTACTTTTTCTACTCACTAGTTGCCACTTTTTCTCTTTACAAAAGTCTCCTAAAACTTTTTATGGGGTCATAACACTACCCCTCCTTTCCTTAAGTGTCTAATATTTAAGCAATTATTTTGTGACCAGACTGAACTTGAAGACCAGAGGTTCTCAATCCTTGACCTAGGACTAATGCATATAGCTACAGTCAATTTTGCTGCAGCAACCATTTTTGGAGATTTTGGGAAGCTCCCAAATTTGTGATTGGAATCAGAAATGAAGGTATTCATGTGTGGACTGTTTTGTCTGACTTCATAGTTGGCTAAGCTCTAGCAATAATAATGTTCGTAAAGCATTAAGCGGTAACTGTTAAATAAATGAAAGCAGAATATTAGCAGATATACATCCTCACGGACTAAGGTTAAAAAACTTTAGGAACGCTATGCTCTGAGAAAGCACTAGGCCTATTATCTCCAAGCATTTTTATGCCATGTCCCACTACACATTTTTGTGCTTCAATGGACCCTTAATTCCTTATTAAAACAAATGTAAAGCCTGCCTTCCCTCCTATTTGATACTGTAAGTCTCTTCACATAACTTTAAAGATGTTAAAAGTTCTAACCATCAGTTTGAGAAATGGCATTTACTCACCTATGCAACACTTGTGGCAGCCTTTTGTATCAGGAATCTTTGTAGTTAAAGCAAACTTCCTGAAAACATAAGAACATAAATATACTCGACTGCAATGGTTTCTACACAGTGACCTGTGAATCAGTTGCATCGGAACCAGTCAAAGAGCTCTATAAAAACTGTCTTAGACTCTGACCCCCAGGTACAATTTTACAGGACTGAGGCAGGGCCTAGGAATCTATACTACAAAGGGGGACCCCCCAAAAAAGCACAATTATCTTCTGGAGGGCAGGCCCCTTGTAGTACAGGCTTCCCCTCTAGGCAAGTGTTCTAGGAACCCATCTGTACCAGTGTACCAGCTGGTTTTGTGAGAGGCTGCACTTGGCTTCAGCAGATTTTTTTTTGAAGACTCTTTCAACACATTTGTCCACTTCCTGATTTACAAGCACACCTGCCCACACCACTGAGTGTTCAGCAGTTTTTGACCAAAAACAGCATGACCCCCATGCCCCACCCACCGTATTCACCCTGAGTGACTTTTTTTTTGTTTCCTCAATGAAAAAAAGTCCTCAAAGGGAAATGTTTTGCTGATGTTGAAAAGGTGAAACAAAAATACAGCTGAAGCACTAAAAGGCACCAAAATCCACAAGTTCAAAAACTGTTTTGAGCAGTGGACGAAATGTCTCAATAGGTGTACTACATTAAGTGTAGAGTACTTTGAAGATGACTGAAGTTTAAACATGTAAGAATAAATACACACTTTTTAATACATAAATGTTTTTTAAATGTTCTTTTAAAACTTCTACAGAAACAAACTAAAAGACACAGAGAGCAGACTGGTAGTAGCCAGACAGGAATGGGGTTGAGGGACTAACTAGGTAGAAGAGGTGGAAGGATTAAGTACAAACTGGTAGTTACAAAACAGCCACCGAACAGACAACATAGCGGTAACTGTATGGTACCACGTGGGTGGTGGAAATATGGAGGACAAACATATTATAAAGTACGTAATTGTCTAGCCACTATGCTATATACCTGAAAGCAATACAAAATAATATTGAAAGTAAACTGTAACTTAAAAATTAAAATAATAAGCATGAAAAAAACTTTATAGGTGATTTCATGGAAACATTGATTTTTCAAATTTTAGATGACATGTACTTTAGTGTAAACTATCTTTCAAAATTAAGACAAGGTTTTTTTTAATCCTGAGGACATTTTTCATTGCTCTAGAGGTGGGGGCGGGAGACAGGGAGGGAAGAGAGAGCGGGGAGAGAGAGAGAGAAACATGAAAGAGAAACAAGGATTGGTTGACTCTAATACATGCCCTGACCAGGGAGTAAACCCAGGCATGTGCCCTGATTAGGGATTGAACCCACAACCTTTTTTTAAAAATAAAATTTATATATTTTATGTTTTGTATTTATTTTATTTTCATTGTTGTTCAAGTACAGTTTTCTGTCTTTTACTCCCATCCCAGCCCACTCCACTTCCCTCCCATTCCCCCCGCCACCCCACTAGTTTTTGTCCATGTGTCCTTCATACTTGCTCCTATAAACCCTTCTCCTTTTCCCTTGAAATTCCCTCCCTTCTCCCCTCTGGTCGCTGTCAGCCTGTTCGCTACTTCAGTGTCTTTGGTTATGTTTTGCTTATTTGTTGAGCCCACAACTTTTTGATTTACAGGATGATGCTCCAACCAGCTGAGCCATACTGGGCAGGGCAAGACAAAGTTTTTTAGAAGACAAAGAATAATGACTATTTTAAAAATAAACACTAATTCCCCACTCTCCCAGAATAATCAAAATATTTTGTACCTTGGTAGTATGCGGTCTGGAAACCTATGAGTTTGAATATGAGCAGCTAATCCTGGTTTTTTGGCTTGTTCAAACAAAGCTATAAGATTATGAGAGTAGAGTTGAAAGGTTTTTCCTATAAAAGAGAAACATGTTATTTTTATTAGAATCATTTACAGCAGAAAAAATATAATTTTCAAGCAAAGGAAACATATTACCTTCTAAAATGAGGAGTCCAGAAATGTTCAAAAAGCCAAGCAATATGGAAAGACACACACACACACACAAACAAAAAACTCAGTTAATACTACTTTGAAAGATAGTAAGTAAAATGACTTTTAAGAAAACAGATAATTGTGTTTCTTAATACACAAATTAGGTATATTCTGACTAATAGGTGACCTGGATAGAATATATATAGACCTTAATAAAGCCAGCATAGAAATAGAAATTGTTAATCACTGCTGTACAATGGGTTGGGTTACAATGATGGGCATGTGATTATTTTAGCATAACATGGAAAAACATGAAAAATTCTATTATGTAATTTTCAAGAATAGACCTACTCATTAACAATTTATCAAAATACCTTGGATTAAAACTGATTGTGAGTGACAGTTTTATTTTATATATTTTAGTCCTCACCCAAGGACATGTTTATTGAGTTTTAGAGTGAGAGAACAAGAGAGCGAGTGAGAGA
Source organism: Glossophaga mutica (assembly GCA_039655065.1). NCBI lineage: Eukaryota > Metazoa > Chordata > Mammalia > Chiroptera > Phyllostomidae > Glossophaga > Glossophaga mutica. The sequence goes on along the minus strand of CM077303.1, from coordinate 40,695,534 downwards.
AAGAGAGAGAGAAACACCGATCAGTTGCCTCCCACATGTGTCCTGACGGAATCAAATCTGCAACCTTTTGGTGTATGGGACAATGCTCTGACCAACTAAGCCATCTGGCCAGGGTGTGAATGACATCTTTATAATAGATTGAAATACTAAGAAAAGTAAAGCAAACTAATATTATATGCCACAAAACAAAGATAACAGCAATTATTATGTGGAAATAACAGGAAATAGGGTATTTCCACAAAATCAAAACCATAGCTGTCTTAAGCACAAAGCAAATGGTATCTATCTTCTCATTCCATGTTATACATGGTATGGTACTATAACAACAGAGAGAGAGAAAAGGGGGGAGGGAGAGAGAGCGAGCAAGTCCAAGAATAGGAGAGTAAGTGCACAAGAAAGAGCCAGTCTGATCCTTAACAAAATTCTCTGTAGCTTTTCAGAATGCAAACATTCTGCCCAACATTATGCCACCCTTGCTCTCTCCATTACCTCTATACACATAGCTAGCTACATGGCTAGCTAGGCAGTTAAACACAGAAGTACATGTATGTATACCCATCCACACAAATGCAGACGTTCTTTTCTCCTATTAACAGAACAATATTTTCTCCTATTAAGCCCTGCTACCTACCTTTATTCAGTTTTATGAATCATTTTAACTAGAATATGAGAACTAATTTACTGGCTAACTTTTCCATATTTTCCTTAAGTTATTTTATAGATATGTAAGATGTACTCCATGTGGGTTTTAAGCTTATTTCCAAAGACAAGTGTAAGTAGAGATAAAAGCAATAAATGTTAGAAGAAAGTGATCTTATATGTATACAATTCAGAATTGTTAAGTGATACAAAATTGGATTTAAGTTTATTTTCATAATAATAACATATTAATATTTTGTTAAACAAAAGTAAGTAAAATTTGGAGGAAACATAATTTAAATTAAAAAATCGGACTAAATACTCTCTAAGGACCCCCACTTTTTAGAAGCCATTTATGCACAATCAAATAACATGCTCTTTGTAAACAATGTCATTAACGCAAATATAAAAAATCTTCAAGAATCTCTAATTAGGTGCTGGAGAGTAAAAGAGTTCAAGTTACACACACACATACTTAAAATTATGAAAATAACATTTCTTAGATTAGGCCACAATTTATAATGATCTACTTATCAACGAGTAAGAATGAATATCAGCACTGATGCTGTAAAGTATAAGTAGCTGAAAGGTACACTTAATACTGAGAAGCCTGACACTATAGTAAATAGAGCAGGAATACAATCCTCATGTAATCTACTGAGACACAGACAGGAGAGAGCATCAAACCAAAGAATTTTAAAAAATTAAAATAGTAAAATTATTTAATTATGCAAAGTAGAGAAAGGGGTGTTATTTTAATAGTTAATAACATTAGGATTTAATTAAGGCACAGAGAGAAATAATTAGCTTGTACGCTACAATCAGAATGAAAGCAAGCAGCAAATCTCCAGGTAGCCACTTAAATCTAAAATGTAAAAAAGTAAAAAATAGCTTTTAGTAGGTAAGAATTTTTTTGAAAAGTATGAAATACCACCCACGAATCTACCGCCAACAACAACCGAAAAAAGAAAAACACAGAAACAAAATTAGAACAGGTTGCTCTAGAACCTGCTTGCTTCTAAGACTTGAAAGCATTGGTCCAAGACAATTAATGTGTGGTCCAGAATAACATGAATTTCTACCAGAAATATCTGTAGAAGCCTTCACAGCCCACCAAGCACTCTGGGTGCCACCTCATTCCATCCTCAAAGCTGCCTCTGAGGCTGTTACTGTTACCAAAATTCTTTTACAATTGACAAAACTGAGGCTGAGAGAGGGTGACTTGCTCAAGGTAACAGAAAAAGAAAGCAACTAGATCTTCTGATTCTTTCCTTTCAACTGCTAATGCTCAACAGAAGGCAGGAACGATAGTGACAGTGGAGGTGGATGAGTGGAAGGCCATGGCCTCAGGTGACAAGCACAGTGGTATTCCTCAGGAGTTGAGGTCCTGGGCAGATTTGAGAAGTGCTACCTTAACTGAAAACAGGGTCCCTTCTCAAAATTTCTTCCCATACTAAGCTGGTAAAAAATATGTGCAAATATCAAGTTACTACACTGGATTGTAGTTACCCTGAATAACAAATAACATTTTAAAATAATGCATATTAAAATTACATTTCTCTGCTTGTCTATATATTATTTTTCACATTATTTTCATCATATACATACCTGATAAAGACATTAAAGTATTATTGATAACATACAGCCAAGTACATTTCCTTGGAAATAACTATAAAAAAAAAAAGATAATTAAAACTCTCCAATTTTCATATCCTTATCTCTTAACCTCCAAATTTCAAAAGTCTGAAATAGCACAAAAAATATTTTTTTTTATTTTTCAGTGAATTACCAAAAAAATAACTATTTTCAGTAAATTACAGGAAAAAAGCTTTCAACAAGGACATGCAAAATGTACAATTTCACTTCTTCAAATGTTTATATAATAAAAATTAAAACTGAGGCCCATGTACATTGATTTAAAATTAAGATACTTCTTTTACTCAATTTATCCAAATTAATTTCTTGAGTTAAAACTCCAGAATTACCTGTTCCATTGTTGCCTCATGTAGTTCATTGAGATTCAACGTGTAAATACCATCTTCAGTTCCAAAAATAATGTATTGATCTAAAATAATTGAGATAAACCACCAGAATTTACTATCATTTTCTGAAATCATTCACAAAAATAATGGCTCTATTTTTTAATAGTATTAAGAGTAGCCTCCCACCCATTCAAAAAAAATTATTTTCTAAAGTCCATGTCATCTTCTTCACCTCTTTCCCCAATTCATTTCTTATTTTTAAAAGCATATGTATTCCCTGTTACTCACTCTGGCTTTACCTTACTATACAATCTTTCCTTTCAACATAATAATTTTCACATCTTAAGATTTGTTATTATAGCTATATTTTTTACTGGACTTCTCAAATACTCTTTGAACAAGGAAACTAAAAATTAAACAGAAACTATAAATTATGACATACCAGAAACCATGAGCACACCTAGTATACAAACCTTGGTTTCTAAATATTATTTTCTGCTTAAGGAAAAAAAAAAAACTTCTTGGAGAGAAGACTGATTCTAATTCTGGGGCAAGGAAAGTATAAGATGATTCCAGAAATCTTGCTAGGTAACAAAGTAAGGAGGTGCTCAGAAAATAATGACAACATGTCAAACGAAAGAACACAGGAGGTCCTACAGCTCAAAAATTTTGACAGTTTAAGTGCTAAAATAAATATTAAGAGTGATAGATCATATCTCACAGGATAAAAAAAGGATTCATAAGTTCAAACTGGTAAGAATACATAAATGAATAGATGGGAAAGAAGAGAGATTGTCAATAGACATCAATGGACTGTTGCTAACGGATGCTAAAATTAGTTGGTGAAAGTCTGAGGAGCAAAAGGATTTTTCTATAGCTTTAATGTATCTCCATATTCACTATTTATCAATCAATTTTGGAAATTAATTAATTAATTACTATAACTTAGGGAAAACAGAAACTTGACAGTGGAGAAAGGTAGTGAACACCACCTTAAACAACTGGTCAATATTCATATCACTAGTATTTGGACAAGCTGGTATCATGTGCCCCCCTGCTCCGAAGCACTGAGAGGAGCACAAGGACACTTCCATGATATTCCTGCCAAAAACCCATTTCCTGATCTAAGCATCAAACAAACCCACATTATGAGACATTCTACAAAATAAGTAGCCTCAAAAATGTCAGGATCAAGAGAGAGAGATGGAAAGGTGGGTAAACTCTTTCAGACTAAGACTAAAAAGACACGGTAGATAAACTTAACCTGTGATCTTGAATTTTGAACTGGGGGGAAAATGAGGAGGGAAATGATAAAGGACATTATTGGAATAATTAATATAATTTAAATATGGACTGTGGATTAAAAAATAGTATTATCACCAATAAATTTCCTGCTCTTTTAATTGTACTGTGGCTATGTAAGAGATAATTCTTTTATTTATTTATTTATTTAAGATTTTTTATTTATTTATCCTTAGAGGGGAAGGGTAGGAGAGAGGGAGAGGGAGAGAAATATCAATGTAGGGTTGCCTCTCGTGTGTCCCCTGCTGGGAACTGGCCTGCAACCCAGGCATGTGCCCTGACTGGGAATCGAACCGCGATCCTATGGTTCGCAGGCCCGCGCTCAATCCACTGAGCTGCACCAGCCAGGGCTAAGAGATAATTCTTATTACTAGGAAATACAGATTGAAGTACAAGGGGAAGAGGAGCATGATGTCTTCAACTCATTCTCAAGTGATTCAGAAAACAATGCACATATATAGTAAAACAAATGGGCAGAATAGAAATAATCAATGATTCTGAGTTTATTGCACTATTTTGTAACTTTTCTGTAAGTTTAAAATTATATCGAAATGCAAATTTACAAACAAAAAACCCCACTTCCTTACTGTTAAGAATATTTTCTTCTTTTATACTTTGCAATAGTGACATTTGAAGCAGATAATTATATGATATGATCTATTTTTATTACTGTGAAGTGAAAACAAACATTTCCTGAACGCCCTCCACTGCCTAACTCCTGTTTGCTAATTTCTGGACATCCAGGTAGGCTCCTTACTTCCTTGCAATAAAGTGAGTTGTATTAAGGTTCTGTTATAAATGATCATCCCAAGAACCAAAGGTGTTAAGTATCCTCCCCAAGTCACGTAGTAATGACAGCAGAAATTCAAACCCAGATCTGTTTGGTCAGACATTTTTGCTTCTATGTATTATACTTCCTTACTTTAAAAATAGTTTAAATTGTTTTAAATAAATTTATTTGCCATCATTTCACACTTGCAGAAAAGCTGTGATAGTACAAAGGATTCTTGAATGCCCTTCACACAATTCCCACATCTGTTAACATTTCTACTTTGGCTTTATCCTTCTTTCCATACACACTATTTTTTTGTTTTCTGAACTTTTTTGGGTTATGTTTCAGATAAGCTATAAGCAGAATGTTCTAATACTCCCAAATGTATGCATTTCTTAAAGGAAAAAAAAGGTCTTAGATAACCACAGCACAATGATCAAAATCAGGAAATTAACAGTGAAATGATACTATTACCTAACCTATTGGCTTGACTTACAGAGATTATCATCTGTCCCAGTATCATCTTTTTGCATAACAGAAAATCCCAAATTACGGTTGCAATCAGTTGTGATGTATCATTGGTCACCTTTAATCAGAGCAGTTCCTTTATGCCAGAGGTGTCAAACTCATTTTCACTGGGGCCCACATCAGCCTTGTGGTTGCCCTCAAAGGGCCGAAATAATTTTAGGACTGTTATAAACGTAACTACTCCTTAACTGTTAAGGAACTGAAATTACATTCGGCCCTTTGAAGGCAATTATGAGGCTGATGTGGCCCCTGGTGAAAAGGAATTTGACACCCCTGTTTTATACATTTAAATTCTAATGCTTTAAATCAAAACTCTTATTCACCTACTTAGGTTGTTGCAGGTACCTACACTATTTAGTGTCAAAGTCATATTTATAAAGTAAGCAACCTCAGTTCACTGATCGTAAAGATCCTTCCCCACAACAAATATTTTATTGGAGATGTGTATAAAACTTCAGAAATTTTACCTTTTGTATCAGGATGTATCCAGGATGTTGCACAATTAATTTTCAAAGGGCAGCCATCAAAAACTTTAGAAAAGCATGCTCCCATCTTATTTATAAAGAAAAAAAGAAAAGTAGACTTACTTGATTAAATAATTTTATATATTCTTAGAAAATAGCTAAGATTATTATGAAATGTTAAATTGACTCTTTATACTTATGGTTCATTACAAAACAAAATTCATATTTTTATATAATTTAACCCCTTCTACCAATAAGGCTCATATTCTTTCTCTGTATAATCCATATTTTAGGGCAGAAATATCAAATTTATCAAAACATCTACTTACATCAATGATATTCTAAAATTTTAAGTCATTGCTTACCTTTAAGACTAATATTTAATGGTGTAAAACAATGGATCCTTTTATTGCAAGGGTGTCAATCTCATTTTCACCGGGGCACATCAGCCTTGTGGATGCCTTCAAAGGGCTGAATACAATTTTAGGACTGTATAAATGTAACTACTCCTTAACTAGGGGCAAAGAGCTCTACATTCAGCCCTTTGAAGGCAACTGCAAGGCTGATGTGGCCCCCGGTGAAAATGAGTTTGGCACCCCTGTTTTATTTAGTAACACTATCAAGGTTATAACTGCACTATAACTCTTTAATAGTGATAATAGAAAAAAAGACTAATCTTTACTCTAATAAAGACTTTTGCTGAATAAAAAGGTACAACTTCTAAAGCATCCTCTTTATATGATCGGCTATACCTTCACCTTACAGACAGGTTCTACTGAAGGACCAGAGAACAAGTATTAACATAAGGTTTCCTGATCCTTTTCACTGTATGTAGTTCAATGTGAAAATGGCTTCAGATATAGAAAAATATTTAACCCATATAATGAAGAGGACATAGTACCATTAATATCATCACATTAATAGCCTTTGCTGGCTAATCATAGAACTCAACTGCCTATATTTATAAAAAGTGACTCTCTACACTGGCCTGAGTGGCTCAGTTGGTAGGAGTGTTGGCCCATAAACTGAAAGGTTGTGGGTTTGGTTCCGGATCATGGCACATGCTTAGTGGGTTCGGTCCCTGGTCAGGGTGTGTACATGAGAAGCAACTGATAGATGTTTCTCTCCCACATTGATGTTTTTCTCCCTCTCTCTTCCTCCTTTCCCCTTTCTCTAAAAAAATCAATAGGCATGTCCTCAAAGTGAGGATAAAAAAAAGGTACATGGTATATCCAAATGCATTAATGAGTTTTGTACTTTATAAATCTTTCCTGTCAATGGCTCAAGATACTTGACAGCAAGTAAACAAACTTCTGCTTCTAAAGAGGTAAAAATTGGCAAGTGATTCATATAAAAATATTCCTTACCAGCACTTTTGGGGTGGGTGGGAGGCCATTGATGACTGGTTTCTGTGAGAAAAATAATTATTAATTCTGTAAGACCTCTTAAGCCTTAAAAAATTGTATACATTTAGAAATTCAGTTATTCAAATTCTTCAATTAAATAGACTATGCCTCTTATAAGAAAATACAGTATTAGTTACAACTAATCACCAAATGCCTGTTATACTTACAGGGAAATCTCGCTTGTCCTTTTTTCGTGGTAACTGTGGTGCTTGTGCTGATCCTTCTGTATTTTCACTAATCAGTTTTGAAATACCATCACCATTTCCTAAAGAGAGTCATAGTTAAAAGTTGAATTACTATTCAAGTAAGTACTTTCCTTAAAAAAAAAAAAAAAATAACTTTCCCTTTCCCCCAATGCTTGGTAAATTTTATTTTTCAGTTACATTTTATATTCAATTATGGGTTACAGGTGTACAGCATATACCATAGTGGTTAGACAATTATATACTTTACAAAGTTCAAGTACCCACCTGGCACCATACTTAGTTATTACAATATTACTGACTGTATGTTCTATGCTGTAATTGACATCCCTGTGACTATTTTGTAACCACCAACTTGTACTTCTTAATCCCTTCACCTTTTTCACCTAGTCTCCCAAACACCCTCTCCTTTGACAATCATCAGTCTGTTCTTTGTATCTATGAGTCTGTTTCTATTTTGTTTGTTCATTTGTTTTGTTCTTTACATTCCACATATAAGTGAAATCATATGGTATTTGTCTTTCTCTGACTTATTTCACTTAGCATAATACTGGGTAATCCTTTATCGGGAACTATTCTCTGTCACACGAGTTAAAGTATCTTCCGTGCCTTTTTCTGGATTCTATAGCATCTTTAGCAGTAGTCTTAATGCATGAAAACAACAAATGTCTTCATATTGTGAGAAAAAGGAAATCTGACCTCTTGATTCTGATATTTAAGGATTTTCCTAACTGAATGTCAACCTATCTTTTCAGTCCTATCTCCCAGTATACACCCTTTAAAAGCTCACATTTCTACCATACTGTTATAGATTGCATTTCAAACACATTCATATTTTTCTGCTCCAATGCATTTATTTGTTCATTCTTGTTCTCCAAAAATGCATGTCAGCACTGGCTCTACCTACTGAAGGCTCACCAAGCTGTTTAATACTCTGCAAGAGCTTACCTCCTGCCTCTTTCCTATCCCTATTTCCCTTAGAAATCTCTCACCCTCTATTACATATACTTAATTACTGAAGAAGACACTTATAATACAAATTGTCTTGTCTAATGGTATGTGTGCATGGATATAACTTCGGCTATAGACCCTGTACTTCTGGAGGGCAGAACATCCATTCCTCTTTCTGGGTCCTATAATATTCCTATAATATTTAGTAAGGAATCAAATCAGGGTTGAATTGGACTGAATCTACTTAGAGCCCACCCATATGGAATTTTGAAGAAATTTCACAAAGATTTAAATACTAATAAAACTGACTAAAAAGACATTCTTTAAAATACGAACAAAATGGCATTCTTTTCAGTTTTCACTTTCATTTATTTACCCAGATTACAGTATCTAGCTATACACACTCCAGGGCTGCTAATACTGCTAGCCATACCGATAGAGGAAGTCTCAGCTACAGGAACACAACTTGGGCTACTCTGTCTTCTGAGAACTTGGGGAGGTCTGTTCTCTGAATCAGGGCAACGTTTTATAGTTGATGATTTTTCTTCATCTAGGAGGTTATCTTCAGGGTAACTGTTTATCCTTGGCTAATGATAATAAGACACAAAAATACTTTAATAAATTTGAGTGTATTAAACAGTAACACTTCATCATCATTATGCATCAAAGACTTTAGGAGGAGGAGGAGGATATGCCTTTTTTTCTTTCTTCTATGGAATTCAATTCACTGGGCTAATAAGCAAAGTAAGCAAGAGTTGAGTTGCTGTTCCAACACAGCTATGAATTTGTCATGTGATTTTTTAATCAATTCTAACCTAAAATTGATAAAATTTTTATAACCAGTGAAACTATGTGAATATTTAGTACCTAGAAACAAGCAAGGGAATGACTTAATGAAGTATGACTTTACTGAAATGTCAAATTGTATCAATAGTAATAATTCAAGATTGTAAATAATGATCTAATTTTCACTTCTCATGTAGCCAAGTATTTTCTCAAATGAGTAATAATCTATTTTTGCCTTTTTCTAATAGCTATTTTAATATATATTTTACATCTTCATAATCCCCTCTCAAAGAAAACTGTATCTAAAATACAGTTAAAAGAATTCTGAACAAATTCAATTACATTATTTTTAAAATTCAATTATTTAAATGAGGATTTATTGTTTAAAATGTATCAACAGCTCACCTTAGGAGGAAGGGGAGGTGGTATTGCTCGTTTTGAGGTTGATCTAATACAAACACAAAAATGCAATTTAGATGGTGATAAATGATCATAACATAAATATACTATTAAATGTACATTAAAATCTGTTTATATTCAGGGGATAGAAAAGACAGTGAGATCACAGTACACAGAATTTTAAAAATCTACAGGAAAACATAAGCTCTCATTCTGTCAAATTGTATTAGTATAACTATAAAATAGAGATTTTTATACACTAAATAAAAGGCTTATTTTATGGTATGCTTTGCAACATTTAATATATAATAAAAACTAAATTAAACTTAGTAGTAAAAAACAGAGTCAGAATTTTAGAGTTGGAACCCACAGTGATTCAAATGGCCATATTATTAAGTCCTTTGCTGCTGTAAGTGGGGTCCAGACATCAGCAAGACTGGCATTATCTGGAAACTTTCATAAATGCACCTTCTAGAGACTCACTGAATCAGAATCTGCATTTTAACAAGATCCCCAGGTGAGCATCCAGACACATCAAAGTTGGAGAATCACTGATATAGCGTATTAGTTCCATATACTTATTCAGTCACTGCAAGTTACTGCAATCAATTGGGAAGCTTTCAGGATTCTTAGATTCTAGTCCCAAAGACTGTTTTGTATGGAAGGAATTGACACATTATTTTCTGTAAAGGGCCAGCCAGTAAATACTGTAGGCTTTCCAAACCAAACAATGGTCACAAATATTTAACTCTTTTGTTGTAGCATGAAAGCAGTCACAGATAATATATAAATTAATGAGCATGGTTATGTTCCAATAAACATTCATCTATGGACACTGAAATTTAAACTTCACATAATTTTCAAGTATAACAAAATATCATGGTTCTTTTGATTTTTATCATTCATTAAAAAATGTAAATACCATTCTAGTTTGTGGGCTATACAAAAAATAGGCAGTGGGTCAGCTGTGGATTATAAGCCAGTTTACCAAACCCTAGATCTACCTAGACCCTAGATCAAAAGCCTGTAGGTACTGAAATACACAAACAGGTTTGGAACTACTCTTCTAGGCTATCCCTGTCCACTGCTGAGGGAAGACAGGTCTAGAATATGATAACTGCATGGCAGAGATGAAACTGGAGCTTTTTGGCTCCCACTGTAGTAGTTTTTCCCATGATATTATGTGGTTCATCTTTCAGAATATTAACATTATACAAACTACATTCTAATTTAAAGAACAAAAACTAAAAAACCTTAAGAATCAACACATGATGCATTTTGGTAATTAAAAAAAAGTCAGAAACTTTATATTGACAAGAAGCATAGTACAACTTTTTAAAGACTGTACAGGAAAACTTACTGGGATAAATAAATCACCCCCCCAATACTGCTCTTATGTAATCAAGTAAAATAAAGTTTCTATATTAGTAAACAACTTACTTTCCAGTATTTGCTCCATCGACAAAAGGACTCCACTGTAATACAAAGTGTGGGTCTGATGACACTCCCTGTGAAGGTAAAAACTAGAGTTTAAAATGTTACCTTAAAATACATATTAACCATTTCACTTGATTCAAAAAAATGTTCAGTCATGATTGTTAATCATCTTGGCTTTCAATCAGTTTCCTAATCTCCAGCTAGATTAGCTGGCATTACACATATTTAGGTCAATGAATCATTAGCTGACTAAAACTTAAGAAATTCCATAAACATACTATAAAATAGCTTCAGGTGTGATAAGCCCTCTTTATCAATAAGCTAATATATTCCAAAGTAAAACAAAAACATCGAATTTTGAATTATTTGCATCACTACTTCATTAGCATGCAGAACTAAACATTGTTATATCATTAATTTATTGATGCTATTATTTTTTCCCTACTAGTATAGACATTGAGAGTTTATTATACAGCAATACACAGGATTGGACAAAGTAGGTTTACAGTTGTTCATATGGAAAATAATACAATAATGAACAAAAAACAATATAGGAACAAACTTTCACATACTCACAACTGTAAACCTACTTTTGCCCCATGCTATAACTAGTAAGAGGAACACTGTCTCCAAGGGTTAGGATGAAGAGATACATTAACAGATGATAATTACTCTAGAAACTATACTTTTACTAATATAATGTAGGTTAAGATAATGTCTAGGCTGACTCTAATAATATCTTGCTCTATCTAGCACTTCTTTCCTTTCAGATAAGGAAAGGGTTAACTAAACAGTAATCACAGAATAAGAGCAACCACTAAAAAAGAACCTATATTAATAAGTAACTATTAAAAACAGTAAGATAATGCAACAATGTACTATATGCCTAAAAGAATCAGTAAGAAAAAAGATCCTGAGAGCTTAAAGCTGAGCATCAAATTCCATAGATGGTACTAAATAACTTCATATAAGTTTCTCAAGTCTCAGAAGGGACAAAATAAATGCTTAAAGAAGTAAATTATACATTTTTACCTGAGAAAAAAATACCCTAGAAAAGCCTAAGTGTAGGGTCTTTCAAATTTTAATGTGAAATACATGATCAAAATTGATGCTTAAAAGAGTATATTGCTTTGTTCTTTAGTCAAAGTACACCTAACTGTAAGTTTTCTTAAATTTTAATGTGTAAAATACTTTAAAAGTCATTAACTCCTACCATTTCATCCCGTGCTTCTGTTTCTTTCCTCAGAGGTGGTTCAAACTGTAATTTGTCAACTGCAAAATATATAATAAATATTCACAAACTCTACCTTATAGGGTTAATCTAAGAAATGTAATAAGAAGCATGTGTATTGGGGTGGGGGAAAAGTAAGAAAGGAGACAAAAACACAAAATCTCATTTTTTTAATTATAAGAATACCCCTTACTTTATGCTTACCAAAAGAAAGTAATAATTTATCTATCTTCCTAACAACTCTGCTTAATTCTTGGTTCAAGTCAGAAAATATTTATGTGTAAGAGATTTTTAGAAACTAAAGTAGATGACTTAAAGGATTTTAGAGGATTTAAAAACACTAAGGACTTTCTCTAGACTGCAGACTCTGTTTCGAGACTAATTTAAACTACAACTTTATGGCAGGGATGCACCCCACCACCACCATGAAATTACTTATAATTATTTAAAAATAACAAATGATATTTGCCAAATTAAGTGTTACAATGCATTCAGGAATCTAATATTATATTTTTTAAATTTGTATTTTATTTGGCCTAGAATGATTTTAGAATTATTACAAATACTCAAAGAATTTTTCTTTTATATGAACTATTCTAAAATAGAGACAAGGATGGCTTATAATCCACTCATAAAGTATACAGAATTTTAAAATTCTAAAATCTGTGACTAAAAGACTAAAAAAATTAAAAAGTACACTTTCATCACAGTGATGCAAAATTCCTAAATACATTAAACAAGTACTTTTAAAAAGGATTCAGTTGTCCTTATCTCTAAAAACCAAGATTTGTAAAGCAATACAAAGTATGTACATTACTTATGAAACAAAAAAAATTAAGTCAAAATTTACAATAAAAGGCTGAAAGACACCCTGGCTGGTGTAGCTCAGTGGACTGAGTGCTGGCCTGTGAGCCAAAGGGTCATTGGTTTGATTCCCAGTATCAGGTACATGCCTGGGTTGTTGGCCAGGTCCCCAGTGAGGGGGTGTGTGAGGGGCAATGACACTTTGATGTTTTTCTCTCTTTCCCTCTCTAAAAATAAATAAAATCTTTTAAAAAAGACCAGAAGACATTCTAGTAAATATAATACCTACTTTTAAAAATAACCCAAAATAAAAAGACCCTTTTTCATTAATGGCTTATTTCTTAACATAACTAAAAAACCTCTTAATTCAAGAACCACTACTATAATTCACAAAGAAAGAAGTCATTCATTTGAGCTAGAGATAAGCTAGGGGTTTTTTCTTTGTCACCACTAAAAATAATAGCAAGCAAGTCTAGAGTTGAATTATAAAAGGTATAAATATGGAAAAAAAGAAAACATCATTAAAAAAAGAAATTATACATCTATGGCAAATTTCAAGACAAAAAAGTTTCTGGAGTAAATGAGTTTCATAAATTTGAATTAAAGATACAGTAAAATATCAACTGTATCCCAATACCAACTGTAGTGATTAAAAATGAGAGATTTCACTTATAATAACAAATACTTAAGATGTTTTATTTTAACATGTAATAAAAATATTCCTTAAAAAAAAAAACAAATTCTTTCTGACTAGCCTAAGGTTACTGCAGCTATATGACTTCTGGCACAGAATGCTACAACATCGTTGTTCTGGGATGAACCCCAAGTTATTTTGTTTCAAAGAAAATCCTGACAGTACCTTTGCATGCATCTTTGTCCTATGAAAATAAAAAGGCAAAAGGTTTTCTATTATACATTCTCATTTATCTCCAAAAGATCATGTGGGTTCTAGTCATAATGAAGTAACAGGAATTGAATTTACCCTTCTGCTATAAACTATATACATATAACAAATGTGTGTGTGTGTACAAATTATATGAAGCAGTATTTAGAGGCAATGGATAACAGATACCACAAGGTCTAAGAAAAGGAAACTACATGGTGGCAAGATCCAGATTCACCCTCACTTTCTGCCTGAAGGGAAGGCATTTTCCAAACTAGGGCACAAGATAGTGGAACCCAAAGAGAGAGTAACAGTCTCACTGGGTGCGAGAAACAGACTGGAGATTCGAGCTGCTTAGGCAGTGGTAATTTGATGGGCAGAGTACCAGAAATGAGAAAGCTGCGTAAAGAAGAAATATGCCAAGAGGTCTGTTAAGGTTTTAGCTGAACACTAAACTGCCCAAAAGCAAAGCAAAATTATGCAAAGTATGTCAGAAAAGAGCTAACAGTGCAGTGAGCTACATGCAGATCTTGGTGATCAAACATAGGAAAGACATCTCAGTTTCTACCCAGAGGAAAGACTTCGCTAAATACTCTAGTAAAACTTGGTACAAGCCTTGAAAGGATTAAGTTGACCTACCAAAATTAATTAACTCTTAAATACTTTTTAAAATAAAGAGGACAAAATCTAGGCACTTAATGTTGTATCACAATATCCAAGATACAGTAACAAACAACTAGAGAAGAAAACAGAAACCATAACCAGTTGAAAAATAATTAGAAATAGATCCAGAGAAGATACAGATATTGAAATTAGTACCCAAGGACTTTAAAACAGCCATTATATACTCAAGAACTGAAAAGACAGACACAGTAAGTAAGCAGATGGAAATTCTCAAGAGAAAAATGGAAACTATATATACTGTATTTTGCCATGTATAATGTGGTCCCATGTATAATGCACACTCACGGTTTTGGCCCAAACTTTCAGGAAAAAAATCTTTTGTTTTAATTCAATTATTTATGTATTTATTTATATTTAGATACTTGTTTTTTTAACATATTATGGCACAAGATACTTTATGTAACATAATTACGAAACACAAGAACAAATACAAAGTATTTCAGATACTACCCATGTATAAGACGTATCCTTATTTTTCCCTCAAAAATTTGGGCAAAAAAGTGCACATTATACACAGCAAAATATTGTATACATGTATATTATACGAGGCCTCTCTGGGAAATAGTCCAGCCATTCTTCATATAACAAGAACAGTTTGTGCAACATCAATGTAACCTGGCAGCCAAGGAGAGTGGACTGGAATGTGCATGTGTGAACAGTGACGACTTCACTGTACTAGTAAGCGGGGACAGTAGATGCTGTTGAGTGAACACATGTACTGTGTGGGCACTGCATTCAAAATGAGTGAGTAGAGCAACAAATCTCCATCAAATTTTGTGTTAAGCTTGAAGACTCCTCCACAGAAACTATTTGGATTAGTCAGAAGGCTGCAGCTACAGGTAACTGGTGACTAGCAGCTTCATCACAACAATGCGTCTGCTTATGCATCATGCCTTATGCAGTTTTTTGGCAAACCATCAAATCACCCAGGTGACTCAGCCCAACAGCCCAGATTTGGCACCCTGTGACTTCTGGCTTTTTCCAAAACTAAAATTACCTTTTTAGTAAAGGGAAGAGACTTCAGATTGTCGATAAGATTCAGGAAAATATGACAGGGCAGCTGATGGTGACTGGGAGAACTGTGTGAGGTCCCAATGTGCCTACTTTGCAGGGGGCTGAGGCTTCATTGTCCTATGTACAGTATTTCTTGTATCTTTAATAATGGTCTCTATTTTTCATATTACATGGCTGGATACCTTCTGGACGGACCTTGCATATATCTATACATACAAATGAAAATCTAGATCTGAAAAATTCAGTATCTGAAATAAAATTCACCAGTGGACTTAAAGAGGAAACTGAATACCACACAAAAAAAGATCAAAGTACTTGATAGGGCACTAGAAACAAAACTCAAGTAGAGAGAACCAAAAAGCCACAGTAAGTATATGGGAGACAGAAAGAACAGAGCCTCAGTGACCTGTGAAACATCAAATGGTCTAACATTTAAATAAAGTTCCAAAAGGAGATGAGAGGAGCTGGGGCAGAAATTCTGAAGAAAGAGTTACCCCGAATTTTCCAAATTTGATGAAAAAAACCAATTAATAGGTCTATGAAGTTTGATGAACCACAAATAAAACAAGGAAAACTTACACCTAGACATATCACAGTCAAATTACTAACAAAACAAAGCCCAACAGAAGTTTCATAGTGCTGTAGTTATTAAGGATGATGATGCACCTGAATATTTTTCTATTTTGTCTCTTAAAAAGTCTCGTGTATTGAATGTGGGGGGTACTGTGGTAGGTGGAGGTGGAAGAAGGTATAGGGGTAATAAATGGTGATGGGACATATGAGTATGCCATGCTTCAGATAATTTATTTTAAAAAAGTGTTTTCATTTATTGATTTTTAGAGAGAGGGGAAAAGAGGGAGAAAGAGGGGGAGTGAAACATCAATGTGTGGTTGCCTCTAGTACAACCCTACTGGGGACATGGCTTGCAACCCAGGCATGTGCCCTGACTGGGAATCAAACCAGCAATGCTTTGGTTCACAGGCCTGCGCTCAATCCACTGAGCAACACCAGCCAGGACCAGATAATTTTTCATCAACAGTTTTTCTGTTAACAAAGGCTATATTTTTGGTTATCACATGTTTATTTCTAGGATGGATCAAAGTTTTGTTAAAAAGCCTCAACTTTTAACGATAGCAGAGAAAAGTTGTAGTTTTTTGTTTTCTACCTGGGAAAACTCTTAACTTCTCTAGTGACGTAAACCCTTTCCTAGAACTGTTACTAAGGAGCTTTGTAAGACTATACATCTTATGCAAAATCTCCATTGCCTATGTTCAGGTAAGATAAGAGGAACAAATGGAATTTTCAAACTTAAGTTGAATGAACTTTCAGAAATTGTTGCACTTCCTCGGCCTAACGTGTTTGTTCATTTTGGTGTGAATGACAGTGAAGTCAATTCCCTTGGGAGCTTATTAACTCTCTCCCAATGAACCAAAAACTGGGCATCTTACACATGTGGGAATACTGCCCCCAACTCCAGTTTCTACATTAAAGACTAATATAACTGAGACTCGTACAGTACACAGTTTTAAATTCGAACATGCCCGAGAAGCATTTCCTCTGAAATAACCCTTTCATGATTAAAACTCAGATTGCCTTCTGGAAAACTGCCCTCTAATCTATTAAAGAGAATCTTGCCAGGTACTGTGAACAACTAACACAATACAGTTGGACAGGGTTATGATCCTTGTAGTCCTGTCTCTCAATTATAGAGACACAGGCCAATCTTAAATCAATGCAAGTTCTCTCCATAGGACATGTCAAACTTGAGATGACAATTTTCAGAAGCAGATGATTGCAAAGAGAAGTTTCCATACAAGTCTGTTGGATCAAGCTGAAGATGACATGAAATGCATTATTTGCCAAGATGCATGGAACATGATGACAGGAGACACTGTCTGTCATGCTTTAATGTACATACCACAGTTTTCTAATTTCTTTCCTCTTTTTTCCTATATTTTTTTCTTCTTTGCAAGTTGGAAGACTTTGGATTGCTGACAGCCACACTTGTTATCTCTTGTATGTGATACCTGTAGAGTCCCTATTCTTAACATTGCTCTTTGCAGCCAGAGTCAGTCCACTGTATGAGTTCACCACCTGGCTAAAACTTGTGAGTCAGCTAAAACCATACAATTAAAGTGAGTGTTGGGGTGCACTCTTTACAGATCTCTCTCATTTCCTTTGGTTTCAATACCTTGTAATCAGGTAGTTAGACTCAACCACTAAGAAACTTTTCAGATGACAAAACAATTTTTAAAAAATAGGTAATTTAACTAATATACCCATATATAGATCAGACTGAGAAAGTAATCTGTCTTGCCACTCATAAAGCTAGCAGGACAGATACAAATCCAAATGCAGTCAGTGAGAAAGAATGTTTTTTCCCAAGGATGTGCTGCATATATAAAGGATCACATAATGATCCCCTCTCTGAATTACTACTGCTTTCTTACCGAGAAATACCATTCTCCGAACTGACAGACCATAGAAACTTTGCTGTACGAAATCATATTCACTAGAATAACCATTCTGTTCTTGCCTGAAAGATCTAAGTCACTGACAAGAGAGAAGCAGCTTTAATATCCAACCTAGATACAAAGCTTCAAATAAAAGGGTTTCTGAATACAACATTGCAAGTTTCCAAGGAAACAGGCTTCTGGGTCTATTTTTACAGTATAGATTTATTGTTCACCCTTTCACACACATCCCTACTGAGCAAAAAGGAAAAAGGACTTGTGGACACGGACATGGACAACAGTATGGTGACTGCTGGGGGTGGTGGGGTATAAGGGGACTAAATGGTAATGAGGAAAAAAATACAGTAACGATTAAATCAAAAAATAAAAATAAGAATAAAATCTAAAAAAAAAGTATGCTACCGGCACATGATTAGACATATTAATGCAACAAAATTTCAAGAGAGAGTCTTAAAATATATGTGGTAATTTAGTACATAATAAAGGTGGCATATCAAATTGATCAGTGAAAATACTAAGTTTTTAATAAACAGCAACGAGACAAATGGGTAGTGATTTGGAAATAAACTGAAGTTGAATCCATATTTTATACCTTCTACTAAATAAGTTACTACTTTTATCAAAGATTTAAATATTAAAAAAATGAAACTGTAAAAATACAAGAAGAAACAATAGGAAAATCCTTTTATAACCTTAACATTTAGAAGGCATTCCTAAAACATAACACAATACCCATAAGTTATATAAGAAACAATGAATAAATTAGGGTACATTAATTGAATACTGCACAGCTGCATAAAATAAAGAGAGCTTTATAATGGAATATCAACTTTGCTACTTTTCTGTCTGGTGTTTGAAGCTCAGAGTCCACTTGGGATTATATGAGAAGAGAGCATAACAACATCGCCAATCTTGAATTACTGGTTTAACTATGAAGAGACATGATCGACACAACTGATAAGGGAAGGACATTCTAACTCTTTGCTGACCTACATTTCCAATGCTATATCCAGAACGCTAGAAATACTTGGATTCAAGAAAACTCACACTTAAAATGTTCATCTGCAGTCCAATTAGCCTAGATATTTAATAAATTATCTTCCTCCATTATGGTTTGTAATTTTTATTCATATTTTACTTTAGTGTAAACTAATACTTTAGATCTTTTTTGAAACAAGCATACATTTAAGTCAACATATCCATACTTAAAACTTCTTTGCAAATCTATTCTTCTATATTACTATGGCTAAAATGACAAATATTGTCAACATAAAACTCTTACCTGTCAATGATTGATTTACTGAATAAAAATCTAGTCCCCTTTTAAAATATATGCTTTAGGAAACACTCATCTTAGTGTTAAACTAACTAAAACCAACCCAAGTGTCCAATAATAAGGAACTGTTTGACAATAAGATATTAATCAATAAATAGGATATAACCATGAAACACAATGGTTATAAAGGCTAGGCTAATATGTGGAAAATACATCTGAATATGGTAAGCAAAATTTAATGTATAATTCAGCCATCTAAAAATATACATGGAAAAGCATGAAAAAATTTTAGCAAAATATTATCTGTGGGTTGTTGGCACTAGGTGATGTGATTATAGGCAGTATTGATTTTCTAGTTTTTTCCTCTTGCATCACAGAATTTTCTGTGATGAACATATATTACCTTTATAATTAAAAATAAAAAACTATTTTATTGTAAACCAAGGGAATTCCATTATAAACAAGGAAAACAACCCTTATTTTAGAGGTATTCTAATATGTTAAAGTATGCAGACTCAGTTGGTTTGAGATTTTATTATTCCAAAACACCACATGAATAATCAGCTCAACCCTCCAAAACCACCAATTGAAAATGTATACTAAACACATACAATTTATTTCTGAAGCTGTCCGTTCAGCTCTGGCATTCCTGTTTGTAGATCTAATAGTATGACGAATGATCGCATGGGGCTGTGGATATAAACATGATAAACACAGTTAAATTAAAAAACCTTTTTTCAATTAGTTTACATTCAATATTATTTGTATTATTTCAGATGTACATCTCAGTAGTTAGATAATCATATACTTTACAAAGTGGCACCCTCAATATTTCAAGTACCCACCTAGCACTATGTATAGTTATCACAATATGAAGGGGAACAACAAAAAAACCCCTGGAATTTATTTATAAAAAATTGTGTGTTTATTCTTACATGTCTAAAGTTGAGTCTCCTTCAAAGTACTCTACATTCAATGTAACACACCTATTGAGACTTTTTTCCGCTGCTCAAAACAGTTTTTGAACGCATTGATTTTGATGCCTTTTGGTGCTTCTGTCATTTTTTATTTCATCTCTCCACATTGGCAAAATGTTTCCCCTTGAGGATGTTTTTTATTCAGGGAATCAAAGGAAAGTCACTTGGGGGTGAGGTCGGTCAGGTGAAGGGAGAGTATGGCACAGGGGTGATGCCATTTTTGGTCAAAAACTGCTGAACACGCAGCACGGTGTGGACAGGTACTCTTGTAAATCACACATCATAAAATGGGGAAACATACTAAGAGTCTTCAAAATAAAAAAAAAAATGACTAAAGCTGAACGCAGCCTCTCACAACAACACCGGCTGGTACACTGATACAGATGGGTTCCTAGAACATTCACCTGGTGGGGGAAAAACTCTGGTTTTTCTGGGTCCTCCCTCATATTATTGACTACACATATATTCCCTATGCTGTACTTTACATCCTCAGGACAATTTTGTGACTACCAATTTAAAGTTCTTAATCCCTCCATCTTTAAAAATTTCTTTTCAATGATAAAGTTAAAAGGTCAAACTTTCTCTTTTTCAATTAAATGTTCACTTACTTACAAACATGACTACTAATTATAAACTGTAGGACAAAAATAAAAAAATACAAGGCACACGAAAGTATTTTAAAAGTTTATTCATTTACTCCATGTCTATACTATATAAAACATTAAAGAGATTCAAAGAAAGACAGAAATCTTCACAGAGCTTATAGTATGGGGAGATAATAAACAAAATACTTAAAAGATTAGAAAACGGTAAGTGTAATTCATTAAGAAAATTATTATTAATGCCCTGAGGAAGGAGAAATGACTTTCACCAGAAGGGGTATAGAAGTTCTTAATAAAAGACCTGTAATCTGATCTGAGGCCTTGATGGACCAGTAGGCACTGGATATGCAGCAATGTGGGAAATGGATTCTAGCCAGCAGAAAGGATATGCACAAAGTGAGCCAACAAGTAAAGGAGATTGTGGAGTTAGAAGGATTGGAAATGGTTTTTAATTGCCTATAGTGAAGACTAAGTGAAGAGATGACAAAGCTGGCAAGAGACTGAGGAGTAGTACTCTAAAAGACACAGTATCAGACTAGGGTTCTTGATTTTATTTTCTTGACAAATGTATTTTTTGGAGATTTCACAGAGAGGGAGTGGCATCATCAGAGTCATCATACGAGTGTGCAAGGGGGCATGGAAGGAAGAAACACTGAATACAGGGAGACCGAGTAAGAATATTACTCAGTAAGTGAGAAGCATACTATTTCCACTCTTTTGTATAAGTTCCTGATCCTTTTGAAACTATGCCTTCAGTTCAACCCCTGTCTACTAAATTTCTGGTGATTCCTCATTCACTGATGACTCAGACAGTGGCTCATGTTTCTTCTCTACTTCAAGATCCACCATCATACCAACAGACTTCAAAAGCCCATTGCTCTGGACTTAAGTTTTCTGACCTAATCTCTAAAGACCTTCTTCCATACTTCAGTGCACTCTCTACTCCTTAGATCACACCCTGGATGTCATCAGCTCTGATATGCAAATTCACACTATAGTCCAAATTCCTCATCCTTTTGAGTTCACTCTTATTTTTTCTCATTAAACTTTTTAAACATTCATATTAGAATCTCAAGTTCACTGATCAATTACTTTTTCATCTTGACTTTTCTTCCTATCCACTGTGCATCTGGTAGAGCACAATTTCAAGCAATCCCTTTCCAATATACTAAATTCCCTTTGCTTTACTGTCCTTCATTACACTGGCATGCCAAAATGACAACCCTGGATGAATTAAAGTAGCTACCTTTGTGTTTGCATCTGGGATACCAATGACTGCTGGTGGAAACTTACACAGTAGAACACACTGAACACTTATCTCATCTGAGGCTTCAGCTTGCTCAAAATACTGCTCTACTCATTTAACCCATAAATTCACAACATACCTTCTCCACACTCAATAAATGGCACTTTGTAGTCATCCAGCTGATGGGTCAAAATCTGGAATAATCCTTTACTTACTCCCCACCCTTCATGTCTTCATCCAATCACCGAATCTCTCATGTATATCTTGAATTAGTCCACTTTTCTCTATCTTTGCTCTACCACCCTAGTCCAAAACGTTACTATATCTATTCTGGATAATTTCAATAGACTCTTAACAGGTTTTCTGGAATGGAATCACCATTCTAAAGTCATAAAGATCTTAAAATGCATATTTGATTATGGGACTCCCTTACCCTTTAACAGCTTCTACTGCCCTTAGACTAAAGCCTAAAATTTTCAACATGGTTTGAAATTGGCTAGTGTCTAGCTCTGTAACTTCATCTCCCACCACTTCCTTCCTTGTTTTCTGCTCTAAGGAGACTAATTTATCTTTAGTTCCTCAAATTCATTACCTTCTCTCTCATTGCTAGACTTTCAAACATACTATTATTCCCTCCGCTCAAAACACTTTTACCTGCTCTCTTCCTCTATTTCCAATTTATCTTTCAGGTTTTCAGCACACATATCAATTCTACAGTGAGTCCGTTCTTGTCCCTACATTTCCCAGTCCTTAACAGTTATCACAGTTGTAGAGTGGATTTGGGAAGCCAAGCAAAATAGTACAGGGAATAAAAGATAAGTTTTGTTATTTACATACCCAGTGAAAGACTAATTAGGGAGTTTAATAATAGCCAATTATATGTTTAAAACAATTTTAATAATTTTTGAATTTTTAAGAGATTAAAGTATTATGAATTATTACAAGTCTGCAAATGATGTTTTAAGTAAAAACTATCTATGTATGGCTGATTTAGTTAATATTTTCAATTATTCATTTAACCTTCAACAAAATAGTCATAGGGTACCTATGATAAAACTATGCTATATGAAGCAATGATTCATTTTTAAAGATCGCTTAACGACTGTTTCTGTTAAGTTCATACATAGAAATGATGGTATATTAACTAAGAAAATAGGCTCTAGCATAGGTTTGCCTGGATTGAAATCCTGGTTCCACTACTTACTAGCCATATGATCTTGGCCATATTACTTTTATTCTTTCTTTTTCACTTCCTCATTTGTAAAATGGGAACAGTAATAATCTCTATAGCAAAGGGCTGTTTCGCGTATTAGATGAGTTAATATGGAAATTATTTGGCCTAATACTTGGCATACAATGCCTACCCAATGAGTGCTAGTAGTTATCATGATATTTAAATGGTGTAATTTAAAACCTAAGAACTTGAAGTTGAAAATTTTCTTCAGTAAATAACAACACAAAGTTTAGTTTGAAAGTCTTGCTGAAAATGAATATAGAGATACAAAAAAGAAATAAAGGCATAAAGAGAAATGAAGAGACAGAGTCCAAGAAACATGAAAATAAAAAACAAAGAAGCAGGTAAGACTGGTGAAAAAATATAATAGTTATATACAGACATAAAAAGGTACACATCAATGGGCAGGAAGTCCCTCATTCCTGATTTACCAGTTATATTGTTAAATGATAGATTCAAAGTAATTCAATATTTTCAGTGACAATGCTTTCAGAGAAGGAAAGCATATTCATAGTTATAAATAGCCCTACATGTAATTATATAAGAAATAATAGTTCTGAACCAGTACTGGAAAGGACAAAGGTTCTATGGGAACCTCAACTTAATTTTTTAAAATCATTTGTATTCTGTTAATGACCTGTGTAATAGAAAAGCTACAAAGCCCTGGAAAGAACTAGGATTAAGAAACGATTAAGTTATGGATATTATACAATTTTAAAAAGAAGTATCAACTGGTAATTATATTCAAGATAAGTGTAGTTTACATTGCTAATTAATATTTGTAGCTAAATCTGTTTCATTAATTTAAAAGAAAAATTAGAAAACAAACTGTAAGGCCATGTTAAACATTTATTTTCAAATATTAGATTGCAAATACCTCAAAGTCATCATCGTCTCCTTCAGGGTAATGTGCATGGTTATCTGGATTGTTCACTTTGTCCAAAAGTTCAACTGCTAGGGCCCTAGACAGACCTGGCTGTCCTACAAAAGTATGCTAAATAAAAATAAAACAAAACAAACCAACATCATGAGTATGCCTTTGCATCTATGGCTTACAGAAATGTTATTTGTATCTTTCCATTCAGTAAATATCGGAGACAAACATATGGGAGCCTACTAATAAAAATAAATTACAGAATATATTAGCAAAAATATTAATCAGAGAATCCATAATTATATATTATAAAACTAAACTTCTGTGGGGTAAGTTTATAACATGAATATATTAGGTGTAAAATTAAAACTGTGGCTATAACAATGATATTCATTACTCCTATCATTATACTGATAAAATCATTTTAATGTACAAAGACATACAATGAAAATCAGACATTTAAATAAAGACTTTTTAGGTTGCTATAATCATTGCTTTTTTGTATTATAAAAGTACTTAGCCAACACATATACATACAGAGCATTCTATAAATTTACAGAAGTCAAGAAAAGCAATTAATTTTAGATGACAGTTACATTTTTAACAGCTTTTTCTAAGGCAGCGTTTGGCAAACTACATACAGCTCATAGGTAAAATCTGGTGCACTGCCTCTTTTTGTAAATAAAACTTGTTTGGGTAGTAAAGCCATACCCATTTGTATATATTGTCTATGGCTGCTTTTGTGTTTAAAGGGCAAAGCTGAGTAGTTACAAAGGTTATAGGGTCCACAAAGCCTAAAATATTTACTATCGGGCTCTTTACGGAAAGTTTGCTGACCCCTGCTGTAAGAGATTACTAATATTTTTATATTAAAAAACTTAAATACTTGTGTTCTACTGACATGTCTAATTAAGGCACAAATATAGAAAATTCCTCTATAATTTCAATGACTTACAGTCAGAAGTCTTTCAGCAGTTGGTCTTTTTTTGGGGTTTTTGGTTAGTGCTATTTTGACAAAATTATGGAATGTTGATGACCTTCAAATAAAGAGAGACATGTACAAAAATAAATATTTCACTAATATTAGTTTTTTGGTGTTTCTAAATAAAGTGAACTTAGAAAGTCTAAGGCACATGATTTTTTTCCTTTAAGCCTCTTAGCTCTATATACGCCAAAAACTAAATTCAAAGCACAGTGTATTCCTTGAAAACATGTACCAGTTTCATCTCTTAAGTAAAATGCAAATTAGTTAAGAAAATAGTAATATATGAGCTCTAAAAAAATACACTAAAAAGTAGAAATGCACAGTTGTATCATTTACAGGATGCATAATGTTGTGTTTCAGGAATTCTACTAAGTAATCAAAATGACCTTTTCTCAATGCCTAATTTATACAGAATGTAAATAGTTTGCTACACCAAAAAGAGATGAATGGCATGGAGATAGTGTGGAAATGTAAAATACTATTTAAAGTCCTTAAAGGTCACTGAATTTGTTAGAAAACAAGGGCAAGGAAGGAGTGATCTTAGCAACCAGAAGAGTTTTCCTGCCCTCTGCATTAATAAAGTGAGGAAAATAAAAAGATATAACTCAAAAGAATCATGTTTGGATTATTAATTAAGAGCCAAAATTCCGCTGGAGGAGGGACTGAGTAAGAACTGAAGAGCATAACCTTAGTCATTAGCAATGAAAGCAAACACACAGCAGTTCTCCTCAGAGAAATCACATCACTGCACTACATCTGGTGACTTGTGGAGAAGACAAGATGGAGTCATAAAGTGCCTGAGATCGGCAAAGGTACTCCAAATGGTATGACTTCTCTGGATTTGGACTGCAAATTCAGTGTTTACGGCTAATAGTCACTCATTCAGTCATTCCTGTCAAAAAGCCCTCCAGTATCAGTTGCTTAAAAACTTGGGGTAACAAGGAATAGGAAGAAGCCCATGTCAACACAAAGGAACACAGCTAGCAGAATATAAACTCCTTTATTTCCACAGTGTGATCTGCCTTTCATGCCTAGCATCATCCCCAGAATGGCCTGGCTCCTAAGTAATACTGTGCACAGAAGGGGACTAAATGGTAATGGAAAAAAATACAATAAAGATTAAATTTAAAAAATTACACAGTAGAATCTGAAATAAGATATGAACTATCTCACCAGAAAAATGAATATATATATGTACAGAATATTGGGGGCCCGTTGACCCTCAAAGAGATCCATGTAATCTAGATGAAAAATCAGTGAATTTAAAAACCTGGAAACTTATTTGCAGTTTTTTTAAAAAATTAAATGTATGGGAAGACATTACCAGAAAAACAATTTTCAATATTTATCATTCAATTGAAAACATCCGTATGAACCATAAGAATATTCAAACTGCTTTACTTTGTATGAGAAAGAAGAGATTAAAATAAAAATTAAGTAATAACCTTCTTAAATATTAGGGAAGGAAGGTAGATTAATTTTAAGTGTCATGGTATCTGGGGAACCTTTTCATATCATCTTCCGTAACAGTCACCAGGTAATTAATGAAAGTAAAGTATAGGGTAAAAATATGAAATCTCCAAAATTTTAATGTTTTTATTTCAAATCCTTTCCTCATCACACCTTTTACCCAAGCTGGCAGACATAAGAATATGATCTGAGTTTTTTAAGAGAGTAACACATTATAAAGGAACACTGACCAGAAAACCCTAGATCCCTGCCACAGCTCTGCAAGTAAATTACTGTGTAACTTCAGGTGAAGCAGTTGTTTAAAGGCTCTGGGCTTCAGTGTCATCTTCTATAAAATAAGAGAACTAAACCTGTATCCCTTTCCAACGGTAAAATTGTACAAATCTATACATTATTTAACTTACCATTTTGTTTTGTCCTTTAGTTTCGGGGGCTGAAAATTACTTTTTGACATTAAGAAGAGGGCCCTGAAATGAAAACTTCAGTTAAAGAGCAATACCAAAATACTTTTATTACTACATCTAACAATCAGAATCAATATTCTGAAATAAATTTATATAAGATTACTACATATATAGGCAATGAAAACTGGTATGAAATATGGAAATTAAATTTTTTTTTATATTTTGGAAAGCCTATGGAAAATTTCTCCTGGCTAGAGAAAGGATCTTTAAATTTCAAACAAGCTCTAATTCACACAGCAAAGCTACCAAATGTTAGAGAAGGGTTTTGTTACTATACTGTTACATACATAACTAGTATTATATCTTAAGTAAAAATCTATATAGTTGTCTGTCATTCTGTACATAGGCTGTACATTTAACTGAGGATGAACTTTATTTGCCTCTACAATTACTACGGGTGTATAGGAAAATCATATTCACTTCATAGTCTGTTTTCCTTTTTGGACAATAATTTTCCACATTCTCTCATGAATAATACAGAAGTCAACTTACAAGAGGACTTTCTTTCTCTAGGAATCTATCTTTAATCCATTTTCTATGGACTATGGGGTAGAAGAATGGAGGGTTTAAGAAGGAAGTTCTAAAATACTCTATTTCACTATTTCCTACAAAACCCCTTTCAAGGTTTCTAAGCAAACTCCTTAGTTTTTTTTTAATACCAAAGATATTTTCTCCTTTTAAAAATTAAATTATTTATATGCAAAGGAAAATTCAAAAAGAAATAAAGGTCTATATTCCTACAATACTAAAACATTTCAAATTTTCTGGTCTTCTTTTTAGTCTTTATCTTAATAGATAACCAATTACTACATCATTGTAGTAGGTAGTATATGTTCTGCCTTTTTTAAAACTAATAATCAATTTTCCATGTTGCTTTGGTTTATATATATGTACAATAGTTGTCCTTACCTGCTAAATAATTTGCTTAACAATTCACCAACTATTAGACATTTGGATTTTTCCGTTATCCTGAAATGGATAATTTTTAATTTTTTTCTTAAATTATTTCCTAAGTATAATTTTCTAAGTAGTGAAATCACTGAAACATTTGGATGGCCAATAACAAATAATGTATAAATTATTTTCCTAGGAGCCTGCACTTATTGGCATTCCACCTCAATGTGGATATAGCTTAACTTGCATAACTTCAGTTAGTTGTGAGGTCAAATAGTGTTCCATGTTCTTTAGTATCTGATACTTACTCATAAATAACCTATATTTTGCCTATAAGGTGTCTGAATGAGTTCCTTATGCAATATGTATCATTCTGTCTATCATATCAGAAGAACAAGTTCCCCATTCTGTTGATTTTCTTTTTAACTTTAAACTTAAAAGTTTAAACTTTAGCCCAATTTATCTTTTCCTTCAAAATATTAAAAACTCTTTAGAAGTCTCTCAATTTTTTTCTGAGAGGCAATTTATCCTAAAACACAAATGATAATTACACAAAGTATAACTACGTCTTTATCCCTAGAAAGGGGTTTAAAAAAAAAAGTAAAATAAAGTAAAAAAAAAACCCCACCATGATGAAAGAATAAATAATCTAATCTGTATCTACCCTTTGTTTATAATTCTACTTAAAACCAAAAAAAGAAACAAGTTCAATTGATGGAAGAATCAAAGTAAAAACTTAAAAAAACTTCAGACAGTATAGACTATTGGCTCCCAATTGTTTTAGAATAGCAATACAAGGACAGGGTTTAGATGAGATTATCCTTAAGTTCCTTTACTATTTTACCATACTTGATAATGAGCTTGGAATACCTAAGTTTTCAGTATCTCACTCTCCAATAAGACCTATTAATACAATAAGACCTATTAATAACTGCATAATTGTAAACAGTGAGAACACCTCATTGGATGAAGATCAAACATAGGTGGCTGAAGTTCTCCAAGTTCAATTGCTGTGATTCCTACTGCCCAGATATCACAGAGTTGGTTGTAGCCACCATTCTTTTCTACTGCTGCAACTTCTGGGGCCATCCTAGAAGGAATCAGTGAATATATCATTTTTACTTTTTAGAGATGATATAAAATCTGCTACTTTTGTTATATTTACTAGACTTCTTGGAGGAAAAGCAGCTGAGAGGCATTTGCTGAGAAAGAAGAAACTTTACTAGAGAAGACTTACAAAGACCTCATACGTACAGAGACACACAATCTTTACATTTATTTAAAAATCTTCTTCTCTGAATACTAGTACTCTGAGGAAAAATCAAGCTGTCTTACTTAGTTTCTGCTATGAGAATCTTGCTACGTGATATGTGAAAAGAACACCTAAGTCCCTGTGCAGGTCAGAGATGTGACCAGTGAGTCTGCCATGGGTGAAGTAAGGCAGTACATTAAAAGTTTTATGTACTGCCCTGGCTGGTGTGGCTCAGTGGATTGAGCGCTGGCCTGCAAACTGAAAGGTCTCTGGTTTGATTCCCAGTCAGGGCACATACCTGGATTGCAGGCAAGGTCCCCAGTCGCAGGCGTGCAAGAGGCGACCTATTGATATTTCTCTCCCTATCTTTCTTCATCCCTTCCCCTATCTCTAAAAATAAATATATTTTTTTAAAAAGTAATATCTGTTGACTGAAGAGAATTTGGAATATATGAAAAAATATGGAAGAAAACAAGTTAAAGATTATCCCACTTAAAGAGAACCACTGTTTCACACATTTTCACCCATAAATTTAAAACATACATGTCTTCTATAAAAATGATATATTTCATATGTTATTTTCAATCTTCCTTGTTTTATTATCATTAAATCATAACCCTATCCACTAACCATTCATCTTTTACAACAGGATTTTTAAGACGAGCAATTTATTCCACTGATTTGAATGAATGTACATAATCTCCTTAACTAACTTTCTATATGCATATACTCCCTCTATTTTTCATAATTAAAATATTTGATAAAGCTCTTAATATATAAATTTGTATGTCTCTTTGATAAATTAATACAAGGAGAAATGAGACTAGAACATAAACATTACTTAAAGTTTTTGAAAAACATTATTGCCAAATTACCTTTCAAAACTATTCAATCAATTTCTATTTTCACTGTCAAATATTTAGTGATAGTCACAGGTATTATCTAGGATTCCAAATATTTTCCTGGATAATAGAATGTCATTGTTCATTTAATTTGTATTTTTGGTCATCATTAGGGGAAACAGTTTTCATATTTTATGACATCCTATATGCATTATTTTAATAACTGTTTCTAAGGAACATTCTTTTTATTGATTTAAAAATTAAAACCTAGACTGCCATGCATATTTTAGCTGCTACTTCCTGGTTTGTAACCTGCCTTTCCCTTTTAAGCTGTGGACATATAATAGCTTTAAATTTTCTTGGAGCTGAATCTACCAAATTTTCCCTTCTTTATTTTATGCTCTTATTCCAAAAAAGACTTATTCAACTTTTAAAGCAGATAGTCACTGATATTTCTTTTAGTTTTACTTTTATAATTGACTATTTCCATATACAATTTATTTTGATATTAGTATGAGGTATGGAGTTACTTAAATTTCTTTCCAAATAATAAAAAAATCCAAGCTTTCATCAAACTTTACATGGGACTGTTTATATTATTCACCAAACGATTTTAGATTTACTACTAGGCTTTCTACTATATTTCAATGATCTGTCTTCATTAATAAAAGCAGTGTTTTAGGAAGATTATTTTGTCAGTAATTGGAAGGATGCATTAAAAAGAGGGTGGCTGGTGAAGATGAATGGTAGGGTAGGATGCATGAGTTTTAACAACCAGAGAGCAAAGTTCTAGATTAAAGTAGAAGCAATACCAAAAGAAAGGGTAACACATGACAAGAGACTATGTAATATGAGTCTTCTTTTGAAAATCTCATACCAAAGAGAGCTCTCAACACAAGATCCCTGAGATGACAGAAAGTATTAGCACTTTAATATAGGAAACGCTGGACAATAAAAATGAGTATCAAGGTTTCCCAACCCAATTAGAACTATAATAGTATCAAGGCACATGCAAGCCTTCACAATTTGTAATGAAATGAAAATACACAAAATTCAATTATGTCTTACCAATAAGGGGTGCCAATGAAAGATTTTCTCTTTGCAATGGTAGCTGTTATTTTTGCAGCTACACCAAAGTCAGCTGGTGAGGAAAAAAGAGAACAGAAAATTGTAGTTCTTTTCAGTAAAAGCACTCACATTTCTACGTATCACCCTTAGGTATGGCATTACTAATAGTTCAGATAGTAATACTACGGAAGTATATAAAAATTGAATACCTACATCCCTACTTGCTTGGTGTATAACACACTCAATAAAAGAAAATAATATTAGCACTTTACCAGAGTAAAAACATACTTTATTAAGAACAAAGTTAATAAAAATATTTTTATTACAAGCACATTAAAGTTAATTTGGAAAACAAACAAAAAAACAAAAAACCCCACCCACCTGAATTCCTTTTATTCTAATACAACCAGGTTAGTATATACTTTGGTGATATTATTAAAAAGTTATTGGGGTTTTTCTTTTAGTGCATCCCGGTGGGAAGGAGGGAGGTGGGCTTTGGCCCAGCAAAAAGTTCTTTTTTCTATGTATAAATTTTTTATTGTTGTTGCTAAACTCAGTTGCAAAAACCTAAATACATGTATAGTTCATTTTGTCACTTAACAGACCAGGGGATTTTACTCTTACTCTTCTTAACTATTAGTTTTGATGACTGAATAATGTTCCTTAAGTGGATTTATTACAACTTAATAGTTTTTCTAAAGCTAGAACTATATTCTAATTTTTCTATTATATATAAATGTTATAATTAATACATCTATAAATATAAATTTTTTTAATCTTTAGGACTGATCTCCTTAAACTGAGTCTCTAAAAGTAAAATTACTGGGTCAAAAAATGAACATTACTGTGGCTCTTGATATGACTATTAAACTTATATAATGTTAAATTTTATTAAAATTTGGAAAAAATGTTAGAAAATTGAAATAACATACCTAATTTCACATCGCCATGATCTGTCAATAAAATATTTGCACCCTAAGACAAAAACACAAACACTAATTAGCATCATAAAATTCCTTCCAATAATATTATCAATTTAAACATACTAAATAAACTTACTTTGATATCTCTATGCATTTTGCCTTTAGTATGCAAATAGGCAAGACCCTAAAGTTAGAAAGAAAAAAAAAGGTAACATTAGCAAAACTAGAAATTTGACACCTAATTTTTCTACTAGACTTATTAAATTAGAAAAATGTAAATGTCTGCTTTTTGGAGGGGAACCCTAGATGAGTTTCTTTTTACCAGTCAATGTTTATAATATTTTAAGATTTCAAATTCATTTTCTGATAAAAATCAGAAATATTTTACTATAACACCACCACCACAATGAAGAAAATGAACATATCCATTGCTCTCAAAAGTTCTCCCCACAAACACTAATCTTTCTTCTTTTTCATTAAAATATCTTTTATTATACAAAGTTCATATGTAAAGCTGAGTAACAATACAACTCATCACCTACACTTAACCCATCACCTACACTTAACAACTAGCCAATCATAGCCAATCTTGTTTCATCTTCACTCACCACACACTTCCCCTCCACCACCATATTATTTTTAAGCCCCATATTGAATATAATTTCATTCACTGAGGCAGCAACTTTTTAAAAAACACATAACCACAATATTATTATGCCTCATAATTAACAATTCTTTAATACAGTGTTCACGATTGTTTAAAATGGGACCCAAACAAAGCTTGTATGCTGCAATATGTGGACATTACTCCTACTCCTCTTTTAATCTATAGGATCCTTTGCCATTTTATTACTTTTTCCTTGTAAGTTTTTGTTAAAGAAAGTGCTGTTATCTTGTGCAGTCTCCCAGTGTTTGAATTTTGCCACTTATATCCAACTGATGTTGTTTTACATGTTCTTCTGACCCTTTGTATTACCAGTAAATGAGCACTAACATCTAAGTTCTTGATGAAATTCAAGATTACATTATTTTGGCAAAGTTACTTCATGGTTGGTACTGTATCAGAGTCCAGTTGGGAGAGACTGTAAAAACATTTTGAACTACGAAACTAAAAAGGAACAAAGAGAGCACTAAAGAATTACAGTAGCAGCAACAAAGAAAGCTGCTACCAAAACTCTGGGACATAAGGGAGGAGTAAGGGAGAGAAGATGCTGGAATTATTAATACTTAGAAGCCTGGGAAAAGAGTCCTATGGAAATGAAATTCAGACTGCTGAGAAGGATGCACTGCTCCGTTGCTGCTGATGTCCATTAGAAATTACACATCCAGCTGTCTCTTAGTGGTATTAACAGCCACTGATGCTGATCTACTTTCTGTAACTATAGATTATTTCTGAATTTTCTAGAGTTTTATGTAAAAGAAATCATACAGTGCATTCTTTTTTGCCTGGAGACTTCACAATAATTAATGTGACAGTCCTTGTCAATGTGTATATCAATAGTTCATGCTTTGTTATTACTGAGTAGTAGTCCATCATATGGATATACCAACCAAAATTTGCTTATCCATTCACCTGCTGATAGACATTTGGGTTGTTTCCAGTTTCTGACTATTACAAATAAAGGTGCTATGAAGATTCAAGTAGTCATATGATTTTTCCCATTTGGGTAAATACCTAACAGTATAACCGCTGGATCATATGGTGGTACAAGTTAAACTTCTGGTGACTGTCAAACTGTTTTCCAAAGCCGCTGTATTGTTTTACATTGAAACCAGCAGTGTATGAGAATTCCTATTAATCCACATCCTCATCAACCTTCCTAACGTCAGTTTTTTTAATTATAACCATTCTAATTGTGTAGTGGTATCACACTGTGGTTTTAACACACTTTTTTAACAACTAATGATGATGAGCATCTTTTCCATCCATATATCTTCTTTGATGAGGTATCTGGTTAAATCTTTTGTCCCATTTGCTTAATGGGTTGCTGTTGTCTTATTATCGAGTTTTGACAGTTCTGTATATACTCTAGATACAAGTTCTTGATCAGACATATTATTTGCAAATTTCTTCTTTTATTCTGCAGCTTGTCCTTTTAGTCTCTTAACAGTGCTTCTTGAAGAGGAGAGTTTTTAATTTCAACAAAGTTTAATTTACCAAGTTTTTCTTTTATGTGTCATGCTTCTCGTGTTACGTCTGAAAAGGCTTTGCTTAACTCAAGACTGCAAATTTTTGCCTATGTTCTTTTCCAGAATTTCCAGTTTTAGATTTTACATTTAGGTTTATGAGATTTTTTATATATGGTGTGAAGTATGGCAGGAAGTTCATTTGCTTGCATATGGACATCCAATTATTCTAGTACCATGTACTGAAAAGCCTGTTCTTTCCCCACTGAATTATCTTTTACACCTTTGTCAAAATCACTTGTCTGTATATGAACTTATTTCTGGTCTTTCTATTCTATTCCACTGAACTACTTATCTACCCTTTATGCCAACGCCACTATGATTTGATTAGTATAGATTTACTTCACAGAAATTTTAGAATCAGCTTGTCAATTTCTGTAGAAAAGCTTCCTTGACTGAAACTACATTGACTCTATAGCTCAGTTTGGGAAGATCTACCACCCTGCTGTATTGAGTTTTCTGATCTATGAATACAGCATAGACCCCCATTTTTTTTACGTCTTCCTTAATTTCTTTCAGCAGTTTTATAGTTTTCAGTACACAGGTGTTCATGCACCTTTTGTAATAGATGAATATCCCTAAGAATGTCATATTTTTATTATTGTAAGAGGTATTTTTTAAATTTTAATTTCTGAATGTCTGGTGCTAGTGTATAGATATCCAATTGATTTTGTATATTGACTTTGAATCTTGCAACCTTTCTAGCTATACTTACTAGCTCTAGTAACTACTTTGTAGATTCTTTTCCATTTTCTAGACAGGTAATTGTGTAGATTGTGAATAAGGACTGTTCATTTCTTACTTTCTAATATGGATGCATTTTATTTCATCACTTTTTTCTTTCTGCAATAGCCAAAATCTCTAGCACAATGTTGAAAAGAAGTGGTGAGACCAGACACCTTGCTTTGTTTGATGGACCTCAGTGGGAAAGCATCTAGTCTTTACTATTGATGACTCAGGTGTAGGTTTTTCATAGGTGCTCTTTGTGAGGCTAAACAATTTCTGTTCTATTCCCAGTATGCTAAGAATTTTTATCACAAATGTTGGATTTTGCTAAATGCTTTATCTTTCTCTAGATGATCATGTGATTTTTCTTTTTGTTTGCTAATGTGGACAATTACTTGAAATGACTTTTCAATGTTAAAACAATACTGGATTCTAGAATAACACCCTCCCCACCTTGTTCATGAAGTATTATTTTCTTAATGTAATGTTGGATTACCTTTGTTAGCTGTTTAATTTCCTTTTTATGTTTATGAAGGATATTGGTCTGTACTTCTGCCCTCTTGTAATGTCTGATTTTGGCTTCAGATAAGTGCTGGCCCCTAAAATGATCTTGGGAGGTATTCTCTAGTCTTCGGTTTTCTAGAAGAGTGTATGTAGAACTGGCATTATTTCTTTCTTAAATGTTTGATAGAATTTACCTATGGCATTATCTAGCTTGCAGATTTATCTGTGGGAATATATATAGACTACTGAGATGATTTCTAATTGAGTGAGCTTTGGTGGTTTGTGTCTCTAGAGGAAATTGTCTATTTTACCTAAGTTGTAGGCTTCTTTTAAAGACTTTATTTTTTAGAGAAGTGGGAGAGAGAGAGAAGGAGAAGGAGCGAAACATCTATCTGCTGCCTCTAATATGTGCCCCGACTGGGGGACCAAACCCTGATTGGGGTAACCCAGGCATGTGCCCTAACTGGGAACAGAACCGGCAACCTTTTGCTTTGCCAAGACCATGCCCAACCAATTCAGCCACACCCATCACAGCTAAGTTGTAGGCTTCATTGGCATAAGCTGTTCTTAAAATTCCTTGGGTACTAATTATCCTTGTTATCCTCTTAATATTTGTAGATTATATCATAATATTGTAATTTATGTCTTCGTTTATTTTTCTTGATCAATCTGGTTAGAGGTTTATTAATTTTATTAATCTCAAAAATCATATTTTTGTTTCATTGATTTTCTCATGTTTTCTGCTTTCTATTTAATTTATTTCCACTCATTTTCTTTCTCTGATACTTTGTGTTTAACTTGTTCATCTTTATATAGTTTAAGGTGGAAATTTTGAGGATACTGACATCAGAGCTTTCTTTCTAAAAGAGGTTAAACCCCTCTTTAGCGTTATAAACTTCCCTTTAAGTAATGCTTTAGCAGCATCTCAAATTTTGATGTGTTTTCATTTCATTTGGTTCAAAATACTTTTTAGTTTCTCTTTTGATTTCTTCTTTGACCCACACGTTTCTTTTCAGTGCTTTAGAGTTTCCATATTTTTGAAGGTTTTCCAGAAATACTTGTTAATTTCTAATTTAATTGCATGTGATCAGAGAATATTTTGTATTACTTAAATCCTTTTAAATGTATTGAGACATATTTTATGGCCCCAAATCTGGTCTATGTTGGTAAATGCTCTGTGGGCACTTACTTGAAAAGCACATGTATCCCACTGTTGTTGGACTAAAATGTCAGTAATTGGTTGATTGTGTTGTTCAAGTCTTCTATATTCTTACTGATTTTCTGCCTATTTGTTCTGCAAAAGTATTGGAAGAACAGTATCGAACTGTGCATTAATCTATTTCTCCTTGCAGCTCTACCGGTGTTTGCTCACTTATTTTGAAGCTGTGCTTTATTAGGAGCATAAACATTTAGGGTTGTTGAGTCTTTTGATGAAATGACCTTCTTTAGTAATAGTCTTCGCTCTGAAGTCCACTTTGTCTGATATTAATATGGTCACTCTGGCTTTGTTTTGAATAGTTAGTATGGTATATCTAATTTCTTTTACTTTCAACCTATTTGTCTTTATAAAAATATTTTCTCATAGGTAGCATCTAGTTGGGTTTTGCTTTTTTCCATTCTGACAATCTCTGTCCTTTTTTCTTTTCAAAAAAATTATTTAACAAAATTGTATATATTTAAGGTGTACAACATGAGTTGATATACATATGCAATGAAATGATTAAAGTAATTAACATATAACTTCCTCACATACTGCTATGTTTTTTTGTAATGAGAGCACCTGAAATCTATTCTCTTAGCATATTTTTACTACTTAATACAGTATTACTAACTATTGTCATCGTGCTATACATTAGTAATCAGTCAATCTACATGCCTTCAACTTCATACTGACATCTCTCCATTCCTCTCCCCTGCCTTCACCCAGTCCCTGGTAATACCATTCTAATTTCTGCATCTGTGAGTCCAACTAGATTCTACAGAAAATGTAGTACTTGTCCTTGTGTGCCTGGCTTATTTCACTTAGCAGAATGTCCTCCAGATTTAACTGTGTTGGCACAAATGACAGGATTCCCTTCTTTATCGCTGAATAGCATATTCCATTACATGTGTGCATGCACATGTGTGTGCATCACACCTTCTTTACCATTTGTCTGTTGGCAGACACCAGATGTGGAAGTTTGTGAGCATAACAGAATTTTAAAACTGGAACTAATCTTGGAGGTCATCCTTTCCAAAAAGTCATTTTATCCTTGGAGAACTAAAAATGTAGCAGACATTATGGTCATATACCAGGGCCAGAATGCAAACCCAGGTTTTTGTTTCCATTCTGTCCTCTGTCCATTACTTGTACAAACAATGAACTTTGGAAATTAAAATGTAAAAAAAAAAATCTGTCAATAATTCTCTGCTATGAGTGTATGATTAGCTTTATATTTCATATGAATAGAAAGAAATTTCTGTTATGTGAATATTAGGAAATTATATATATAAATTATATGTACTCGAGTGTGTGTATATATATGTGTGAAAAATATACGTGTGTGTGAGAGAGAAACTTTCACATATCTAACAGTAAGAATGACGTGGTATATCCTTTAAAGCATGCAGAAACCAACTCTTTTCAAAATGACTAAAGCTTTCTCTGAGATCACGTCAATCTGCCAGTTTCTAAAATATGAGAGAATATATAGAACATCAAGTTCACTTCTGAACAAACTGCATAACCTAGGAAATGTAGGGAGAGAAACATCAATTAGCAATTACCTGTTGCAAATTACCAAAATAAAAAAAAACACAAGCACTACAACTTAATCCCTCTTCCTAATTTAAATGCCTTAAAGTACATGAACAAAATATAATTAATTACTCATTTTCTCAATGAACAGTCTTTCAGGACACTGAAAAAAAATAAGCAAATTGGGAGAAATGCTGCATAATCTTTATTCCTATGAAGATTTACAACCTACTTCAACACACTAAAAAGCTCTCATACTCTCACAGATCTGAAATAAAGGAATAAAGGAATCCTTGCTTAATGCAATATTTACCAAGCTCATAAAAAAGATTCTTTCAATGACTCTTATTAATAACATGCAGAACTATGATTTCCAGATACCTCTTCTGGGTTATTATCGCTATACTAATTTATTTTCTTTTGGGGAGAAATGGCAAAAGACTGCTGTGCACACCAGTATTGGCTTACATGAATTCCTGTGAATCATTCATGAAAGAAATAACTAGGTTTACAGAATTACAATATGAAACATTAACAGAAAATTTGGTTTACTCTTTTGGGATGATCCCCATTTTATAGTTATTAATTGTGAAATCAGAACTTCCTTTTTAGCTACACAAGCAAATGCAGTACCTGCAAAGTTTCTCTGCATACATAGGCTATTTGCAATTCTGATAATGGTCCAGTAACTAGAAAGAAAAAAAAAGAAAGACCATATTGTAATACATTTAAATATGACAGATTAAAAACAGTCCACTTTTAAAATGATAAACTATTATAAAACAACTTCTGTATATGTCATTGGGTGACTTCTCATTATGAACATAAATTATCATTGTGATCAGAAAACAACAACAAGGAAAGATGAGAATTAGAAATGTACTTTAAAAATGAAAAATTTACTCCTTAAGAACTTTGGTCAGTGAAAATATTAAGCACCCCTAATGTGCAAAGCACATTACTAAGCATCACAGGCTGTCCTATAGAAAGCAATGAACATGATCTAAATCTTGAACAACTTTTCAGAAATAAAGCAAGAGCCCCAGCTGGGTGGCTCGGTTGGTTGGAGCTTTATCCCGTACACCAAAAGATGGCATTTGATCCCCGTTCAGGACTCATATACTTAGGTTGCAGGTTTGATCCCCAGTCAGGGCATGTATGGGAGGCAACCAATTGATGTTTCTCTTTCACACTGATGTTTCTTTTCCTCTTTCCTCTCTCTCTAAAACCAATAAAACATATCCTCGGGTGAGGATTAAAAAATAATAAAACAAAGAAATGAGAAAAACATATAATTAAATACAGCTACATAGATCAGTCGAGGACTCTAAGGACACTGGTTATTGAAATGTGCAGAAAGAAATCATATACTTTTTAAAAAGTCAAGGTACAGTTTATTTTCTTTACTATAGCTATCAAAACAGAGAGGCTTGATCCAGTAGCTTATCTAAGAATTTAAAAAGCAAGTAGATCACATCTGGCAACCAGACCATTCCCTATGATGAAACACAAAATCCTTTTTCAAGTACCCAACCAGAGGCTTTGGAAATATGTCCAATACTATGAAAGAATATTTGGAATCTAGGGTGGCGTTTGCTGACAGTGAAACTAAATGAGGTCCTTACGTGCAATCCTTAAGAGAAATATTTTACTGCATATTTTAATCACTGGCTTTCTAACATCTAAACTTTTGATTCATAGTAAGTTGATGGAATAGTAGTAGTAAAAGAAGAAAAGTCACTTTGCTAACAGTTTATTATAAGTACAGATATTCTTGATTTGTATGCTAATATATTTACAGAAATTGATACTTCTTAGATTCAACTTAATTAAACAAATAATCAAGTTTTACTAAAGGAAAGAAATTTCACGAACAAAATTAATATCTCAAAATGTTCTGTAAGTTTAACACAAGAAATAGTAAAAAATGTCAACTATATAATTTTATTTATCCATATTCTTTTTTTTTTTTTTTTTTAAAGGTCGATTTATTTTTTTTTAAAGATTTTATTTATTTATTTTTTATTATTTTTAGAGAGGGGAAGGGAGGGAGAAAGAGAGGGAGAGAAACATCAATGTGTGGTTGCCTCTCACGCGGCCCCCACTAGGGGCCTGGCCTGCAACCCAGGCCTGTGCCCTGACTGGGAACCGAACCTGCGACCCTTTGGTTCGCAGCCCGTGCTCAATCCACTGAGCTACGCCAGCCAGGGCTATTTATCCATATTCTTCAGTTCTCATTCTGTAAAAGTGCAAATGAGTAAAAATTATAATTACTGATAAAAACTATATAAAACATCATAAGTCTTCATACAATCATGGAAAAGACTTAAATCAAGTGGCATAGAGCTATATTCTACCAATAATTCTTTAAAATCAACACTAGGGTGAAATAAAAGAGAACAGTCATTCTAGTATGATTGATACAATACCTAACAAAATAAAAGACTACTAAATAAGGAAATAAAACTTATTTTTCTTTTTTAAAACAAGAGATCAGTTCTTTCTTTAAACATCCTTTTGCATATTTGTAATATTTATGTGGTATTAAATATTATTTTAAATAAAGAGGCAGTGACCTGAGAGAATTTAGACATCACAACCTTTTTATCATGGGTTATTTGTTGTGACAAAATTAGACAAGTACATATTTATTAATGTGTAATTAAATAATATACAATATATTTTCATTGTAATTCAAACTTTTACTGATGAATGTTGTTTTCTTCCCTACAGGTAATGACTTTTTGATTTGATATGTATCCTTTTATTTTGGTATGAATTTATATTCATATGTATACTTTTAAAAAGTCTATAAGTATGATTGATTATGTTATACAAACTTTTTCATGACTCCTTTTTCTAATTTAAAAGGGTTCTCGGGAAGATACACCCAGGTCAATATAAATGGAACTAACTTCATAAGGCTTTTAATAGAAAGAGATTT
The DNA here is from genome assembly GCA_039655065.1 of Glossophaga mutica. Lineage (NCBI taxonomy): Eukaryota > Metazoa > Chordata > Mammalia > Chiroptera > Phyllostomidae > Glossophaga > Glossophaga mutica. The sequence continues at coordinate 40,654,370 of CM077303.1, read as the reverse complement.
CAGCAGAAAAATGTTTAAAAATACTTTTTAAATGTTTAAAAATACATAATAAATTATACAATGCACAGTTGCAATAGGAGTTTTACTATTCTATATCCAGTGAAATAACGGAGTTATTTCATAAGGATTATGCATAGTCTCATAAACTCTAGAATTCAAAAAACTGTCAACAGTAAAACAAATTGGAAGCTAAGCTGTAGAACCAAAATGAAAATTATTTCTAAATACTATTATGAGGCAAAATAAATTTAACTCAAAAAATGCCTAAGTTAACAGAATGTGAAACAAAATACTTTAAAAACAATATTTTTAAAAATTAGGCATTTTAACATAAAAATATTACAGCAACACTTTAACTGCTTTCCTAGATAGCAGGTTAAATTATTAAGACAGATATATAATTTCCTTTTTGAGTTACCCTTTGCATTTCAATTCTTATTTACATGGAAGTTTAGGCAGTATCATCTGTAGATGAAATACTTTTCTAAAGGAGTACATCGAAAAAGTAAAAAAATGGACTGTTCAAGTACTCTTGAATTTCTCAGTTCAGGCTCCAGCAAATTTAACTGAATAACTAACAAAAAATTAAATTTAAATGTCCTTTATGCAATAATCCAGGAACAGAAGAATGCAAAACAGTCAACCTACCTGTTAATATCCTTACTTAACTAGATATGTCAAACAACAATCATTAAAGCCAAAGCCAGTCTTAAAATATAAAGGCAAATTAATAGTACCATGGTAAATATCTTGAAGTGATCCGCCACCACAGTATTCCATACAAATCCACAGTTTTTCCCGACTAATATGAAAGAGAAAGAAAAGTACATTAGCTAGTAATTCTCAACCACTGACTTACTCTGAAGGTTTTCACTCTTCAGCACACCAAGATCTTACCAAGATGGATTGCAGAGTGCAACAGGAAATTACCCTGGCAGTGTCTCTCTCTTTTTTTCCTTTTTATTGAATTTACTGGGGTATGGCAGTCTCTCCTCAAGCTACAGAAACACATATTGACTTCAGCTTTTTTCCCATCTTACATTGTTTAGAAGTAGTAAAAAGTATTCATTGTTTAGAGTATGACCTCTTTTATGAGCTGAAACACCTACTTGTAATCATTCATAATAGTACATTAAAGTTGCCAGATAAGGTATAACTGCATAAATGGAGGTGGCACTATTAATATAATGGGAAACAATAAGAAAACCTAAGAAATTTTAGAACTTTAGACCTGTAATTTAAAAAATGTATACATATAATAGCAGTAACAAAAAAGGGAGAATGGTAGCAGACATAATATACAAAGAGAGCACAGAAGCTTTCTTATGTTTTACCTGAGATAGCTTCCAAAGTAGGCAACGATGTTGCAATGTTTACATTCTTTAACCATAAATATTTCTTGCTGAATCAAAGAAAAATCATCTCCTGAAAAACAAAATGATAATAATCTGGTCACTATGTTAATTCTGAATCTTTTTTAAAAAAGTTTTTATTGTGCTTTCCGATTACCATTTAACACCCTTATACTCCCCTCCCCACCAAAACCCTGCAATCACCACACTGTTGTCCACGTCCGTGAGTCTTTTTTCTTTGTGCTTGAGTCCTCCACCCCCGCACCCACTCCCAACAGCTGTCATCCTGCTCTCTCTGAGTCTGTCTCTATTCTGCTTGTTAGTTTAGTTTGTTCATTAGATTCCACATATAAGTGAAATCATATGGAATTTGTCTTTCTCTGACTGGCTTATTTCACTTAGCATAATGTTCTCCAGGTCCATCCATGCTGTGGCAAAGGGTAAAATTTTCTTTTTCTTTTTACAGCCAAGTAGTATTCCACTGTGTAAATGTCCCATAGCTATTTTATCCACTTATCTATTGATGGACACTTGGGCTGCTTCCATGTCTTGATGATTGTAAATAATGCTGCAATGAACATAGGAGTGCTTCTCTTCTTTTGAATTAATGTTTTTGGTTGTTCGGATATATTCCCAGAAGTGGAATCGCTGGATCAAAAGACAGATCAATTTTTAATTCTTTGAGGTATCTCCACACTGCTTTTCACAGTGGCTACACCAATCTGCATTCCCACCAACAGTACACTAGAGTTCCTCTTTCTCCACATTCTCATCAGCACTTGTTGTTTATTAATTTATTGGTGGATTTACTGATTGATGATAGCCATTCTGACAGGTATGAGGTGATATCTCATTGTGATTTTAATTTGCATTTATCTGAGGACCAGTGATGCTGGGCATCTTTTCACATGTCTATTGGCCATCTGTATGTCCTTTTTGGAGAAGAGTCTGTTCAGGTCCTTTGCCCCTTTTAATTGGACTGTTTGCAAAAACTAGTTCTTTAAAACATATTTTAAAAATAAAAACCCAGAATCCCAAAGTTTCTGATATCATTTATAATACAAAAAGTACACTTTTAAAAAATTAGCGGAGGATATATTTATTTTTTAAATTTTTAAAAAGACTTTCTTTTTTTCCACATTTTTTACTGTTGTTCAAGTACAGTTGTCTATATTTCCCACCCCCCTCCACCACTCTTCCAATCTGTAGATTTCTTTAAAAATATATTTTATTGATTATGCTATTACAGTTGTCCCATTTTCTCTCCTTCACTCCCCTCCACCTTGCACACCCTCTCCCACCCACATTCCCCGCCTTTAGTTCATGTCCATGTGTCATACATATAAGTTCTCTGTCTTCTACATTTCCCATACTATTCTTACCCTTCCCTTGTCTATTTTCTACCTACCATCTATGCTACTTATTCTCTGTACCTTTTCCCCTTCTCTCCTCCTTCCACTCCCCTGTTGCTAACCCTCTATGTGATCTCTATTTCTGTGGTTCTGTTCCTGTTCTAATTGTTTGCTTAGACTTTATTTATTTTTAGAGAGAAGGGAAGGCAGTAAGAGAGGGAGAGAAACATCAGTGTGTGGTTGCCCCTCAAGCACCCCCCACTGGGGACCTGGCCTGAAACCCAGGCAAGTACCCTGACTGGGAATCGAACCGGTGACCCTTTGGTTTGCAGGTCAGTGCTCAATCCACTGAGCCACACCAGTCAGGGCTGTTTACTGATTTTTAGAGAGACAGGAAGGGAAGGAATAGAGACAGATCAGTTGCCTCTTGCATGTTCTCCAACTGGGGATCAAACCTGCAACTTAGGTAGTATTTGTACCGATTGGGAATTGAACCCACAACCTTTTTGGTGTATGGGACAACACTCCAACCAACTGAGTCACTAGCCAGAGCTAGATCTTTTTTTGGGGGTGGGGAGGGCGTAGAGCTAGATCTATTAAATGAATATTTGCAGTATCAAGCAATGGCAAAAGCCTTCTGCACTAACTAGTAAGTACTAAATACATTTCTGAATTTTATGAAACAAAATCAACAGTAAAGACAGATACCAAAGGGAAAACTAGTTTTACTGTACAGCTAATAAGTTAGTATTTTCAGAAAACCAATTACTCCAATGCTAACTATTTTGTCAGATAATTTTCAAATGTCCATGAAAACCCAGTGATACTACAGTAGATGGTGGCAATCTTGTCTATTTGTTTTGGCTGGTAATAACAAAATATGAATTTTTTCAATTGAGCAAAATGAATGCAGAATGCAAATACATAGGACAATCAATTCTAACAAGATATTTTCTTTGGGATGCCTATTTAGAGTCTAAAAATTGACCTAAAGAGGAAAACCCTATCAGTTTTAAATTCACTAATTTAGAACCTGGATTTGAAAGTCATCTTTTTATTACATAGCAACAAAAAATATTTACCATTTTAATTTTATCTTGTGTTCAAAAGCACACTGGGATCTAACTGAAACAGAGTACCCTAACATTACAAGTGATTTTTACTTATTAAATAGCAGAAAATATCTATTTAACCTTATTAGTTTTCTGTATCTATTATTTAAAACTAATAAAAGAACATATTTGGTGGGCATTTGTTACCTTAACACTTTCCACCAAATCAGGTTTGAACTTTCCAAAGAATGAAAACAGAATACGAATATTTTACTTCAAAAATTATTTTAAGAAATCAAAATTATTAGATTTAAAAATATAAGCAAATACTAAAAAGCAAGAACACAGCACCTAACCAGAATAGCTGACGTGTGTCCTATTTGGCCAAAGCCCCTACTTTGGAATTTCTTTTTAGAGCATTAACAAGGCAAACTAATGGCTGTTTAAATCTTTATGGACTCTTGACTTTTTAAAAACTTGCTCTTTGTTCCATGCTTATACTTCCAGGAAATAAGAAAAACACTGAGAAAAGTTCTAAACATTTATCTACTCAAAGATATTTAAAGATTCTTATTTTGAAAACTGTCTACACTATGAAATACATTTAACTTGTTATTTTATTTAAACATTCTGAACTACTTCATGAGTGTTTCAAGTTCCCATTTTATTTTTTGTTTATTGAATTAAATTTATTATTATTAATGGGTAGAAAGCCAAGAAAATTTCTACAGCCTATTACTAACTGTAATAGCGTAATAAATTTATCATTTTAAAAAACAAGCAAGCAAAGAAACAATAGTATACCCATTAATCACTTTGGGTGATAATTTTATTAAATTTGACTCAGTGTTTTCAACAAACTATAATTTGTAGAACTTTAAAATATATCATATAGTTTCACCATTAAAGAAGGATAACGAGAAAAGAGAAGAGAGAGGAAGGGAAAGCAGGGTTTTGATGATTAACTTTCCCAAGAATCTTACTCCTGTTCTGGCTGTCTGCTGCCACTAACTACAGACTTGTTTGAGCAAAATGAACATCTGCAAAACGAATTAGAGAGCAAGCTGAAATTCAGACACAGACAGGAAAACATGGTGACAAACATCATCATAATACCTGCCTGCTTTTCTAGGGCAGTTCTGATGCCTGACCAAAGCAATGGAAAATGCAACTAAAAATCAAAACAGTACCACTGAAATTATTTTCAATACTAATCACTGGTAGGTCAAACTTTGTTTGAAAGAGGATGCCTATATTTATTTAATAAGCATCTACTATTAAAATGATACAGAAATGGTTACATCATTCTTAGAAATAATCATTTGAGTGTGAAAAGGATAACAAAAATATAGGGACATAGAAAGAAATGCTGACTCATTATCTTTTCAATCATTTTTATAGCTAACTAAAAAACCAATTCTCTGTACTAATCTATTTTTATTGTTAATTCTGATGTTCACCTCAGAATTTTTATGAGTATCAGGAAACACCTCAAAGGCAATTTTTCAGTCAAATTTTAAATATAATATTATAAATTTAAATTGCCAGCAGTAAATAGTAAATCTGTAATAAAACACAGGACTCTAAAATTACTACAAATTTCAATAATCTATTTTTTAACTGGGGTGAAAAGTATTATTAGGTTTACAGCTGTGATTTCATTTACTTAAAAAAAAAGTCTTGTTGATGTTTTATCAGACATAAGACTTTTTCTAAGTCATCTTGGCAAATAATTATCTTTCCATGTCTAAAAACAATTCTAAACCAGCTCATCTGTTAAATCAATACTAGAAGCACTTCTGTATTATACTGGCTTTAGTGCAATTTTTTAAAAACCTGAGTACAGTTAAGAATTTATTTCTGAAATACAGCTGTCTCCAGAATTATTTGAAGTATCTGAACTGACTGCTGGGAAAATTAGCATACCATCAGATTTTCACCTAAACATTTCTTAAGTCTGTTCCAAAAATGTGGAAAACACCATCTACTTTGGCTTTACTGAAAATGCTCAGACACTATGGTATAAAAATCTATGGTCATATAGAAAACATATTTTTAAAGGCAAGAAACAACAACAACAACAACAAAAAACTCCATAAATAAAATGTAATAAAATAACCCAAATGAATAAAATCACCACTAACAGATCAATTCCTCCAATTCTAAAGCACAGATGATGAAAATAAATGAAAACTGTTTTCTTCTAAAAAAGACAAGTATGTATATTTAAAATATAAGAAAAACTTATTTTATTTCTCAGGTGACTAATTTTATAGCTGTTATTACTAATTTTTAAAACTGCAATTACTATTGTCCTGGCCAGGTGGCTCAGTTGGTTGGAGCATCATCCCATAACCCATCCCATCACGGGCTTGATGCTGGTCAGGGCACATGCCCTAGGTTGCAGGATCCATCCCCAGTCCACGTGCATATGAACCTGGGTCCAAGCACATACAGGAGGCAACCAATCCATGCTTCTCTTCTAGCATTGATGTTTTTCTCTCTCCCATCCTTTCTCTTTCAAAGAAATGAAAAAAGAAAAATGCCCTCAGATGAGTATAAAAAAATAAAATAAAAAAATTTTTTTAAAAGAGAAAGGCTGAGACTGGGTTATAAAATACAACTCAAATATGATTTGTCATAAAAGAAACACCTAAAAGCCAATGACCCAGAAAAGATTAAAGTAAAATGATAGGTCCAAGTGCAGCAGCTCTATGCATTTGTAATACTACAATTATAAACAGAAAGAGGGGACTGGCTATATCAATGTTTGACAAAGTTATATTCAAGGCAAAAAGGGTCGAAGGAACCTGAAAATAACAATTCTATCAGAAAAACTATGAAAAATTATCAGAAAAAATATGAATTCTGTAAAGCTGCTAGAAAGAAAATAAATCCAATAAAACCAATGACTTACAAAAATATATACAGTAACAAACTAGAAAGTACAAGAGGGAAAAATGCCATTCACAACAGCAAGAAATACCATAAATATGAAAATTTATGTAGCAAAAGGTATAGTATTTTCCTGAAGACCTGAATAAGAAACAATCCTTACTGTCAAAATGCCACCTTCTAAATTAATCTCATACATTTTTTATTTGATAAAAATGATTTTAAACTTCTAGAAAATAACTACAAAAATAGAAATAACTGAAAAATAAAAGCAATAAAGGTTATAAAATGCAATGAAAAGTTAAGAGTAATAAAAAAAGGAGAGTACTGAGCTACAAATAAGAGTGGAAAAATATCATGGAAACAGAAAACAAAACCCATGCTTACATGGAAATTCAATTTATGACAATTGAGGCATTTTGAACCTATGAATAAAAGACAGTTTGTAGTAAACAGCTTTGGGAAACTCTCTAGCCATTGGAAAAGAACAGACCTAGAGCTCTCCTTCACCCATTGGAAAAAAATTGTTGCTGATAGTATAAGCAGAGTTCAAAGATAGAAGACAATTGGGCAAACTTTTAAAACATATGAAAAGTAACTATTCTCAAAGTGCATATGGCATCTAAAACTCAATAATATAAAAGACAACCTATACGAAGCAGATGTACAGGCAATTACCAACATAAAAATGATCAAACACTACAATTGTATCATCAAATATTTACTGAATTTTTATGTTATTCTTCTGTGAGGAAAGATTTTACACATTAGTCAATCTTTCTGTATGAATTGAACTCTGATATAAAGTCAGCAGCTTTTACAAAGCAAGGCAGTGAGAAATTCCAACCTTCCAAAGAATCTTAATTTAAGGTTCCAGCAATTAATCATTATGTGTTAAATAGTAACATCATTTTTTATGGCTTATTGGGAAGTCAGAATCGTAGGATTTAAAAAATACTCTAATCAATTCATTACATAAGCTGAAATCAAAAGTAAGCTATACCCTCAAGTCAATAAAGCGAAACTGTGCTATCACAAGTCCACAGCACACTCACTGAAGGCTGAGAAGAGATAAACATTTTTGTTTCCCATTAACCCAGTCCATTCACTTCCTGGACTATAACTGTAACTTAAACATAACTTGACTAAATATTCAAGTGACTCCTCTAGGAGAAGCAAGTGCTTGCATAGTTCTGTTATATTATCTTCTATTTGTGTTACTGACATTTTGGATATTATTCTATGGGGGAAATGCAAATAAAAACTACAATGAGATGCCACCCCTTCCCATCCATTTAGGATAGATGCTATAACAAAACAAAACTTATTGGCAAGCATGTGGAGAAATTGGAACCCTTGAGCACTATTAGCAGGAACTGTAAAATTATTACGTGAAACTTAATAAGAGGACCCAGAAAGAGTATTATTACAATAATTTCTATTAGGCAGGAAAAAAAGGATACTAAGCCATATGTGAAAGCTTATTATTAAAGTGTATCTCTCTAATGAAGTATAGACAGAATGATCAAAATACTGTGTTTGAAAAGCAAAATCATTTTAACAGGTGAAATTTAGAAACTGTTTGGCATAATTATTAACCACACAATCATTCTACATATCTAAGTTTACGAAGTAGCAAATAAACAGATCAACTATTCACCTACATGGTCAAAAATTACTCCTCCTCATCCCAATGTCATTTTTAAAAAGATTTTATTTCTTCATTTTCAGAGAGAAGGGAAGCGGGGGGAAGGATGGGAGAGAAACATTACTTGGTTGCCTCTCACATACTCCCCAACCAGGGACTTGGCCTACAACCCAGGCATGTGCCCTGACTGGGAATCAAACTAGCAACCTCTGAGTTCACAGGCCAACCCTCAAGTCACTTAGCCACATCAGCCAGGGCCCAATGTCATTTTTTGCAGAACTAGAAAAACCCATCCTAAAATTTACATAGAAGCTTAAGGGACCCCAAACAGCCAAAACAATCTTGAGAAAAAAGAAAGCAGATTTCAAAACTTACTACAAAGCTACATTATCAGAGTGACAGTGGCACAAAGAGACATCCAGACCAACAGAATAGAGCGCCCAGAAGTAATGTTTAAATAATTCTTGACAAGGGTGCTAAGACCATCCAAAGGGAGAAAGGACCATCTTTGCAACAAACGGGTGAAAACTGGATAGCCATAAGGGAAAGAATGAAGTTGGAGCCTTACCTAACACCATGTACAAAAATTAAATCAAAATGGATCAAAGATTTAAATGTAAGACCTAAAACTATAAAACTCTTAGAAGACAATATAAGGCAAAAGCTTCATGACATTAAATTTAGCAATAATTTCTTCAATATGATACCAAAGGTACAGGCAATAAAAGAAAAAGTAAAAAATTGGACTTCATGAAAATTTTAAAATTTTATGCATCAAGACACCATTAGCACAGTAAAAAGGCAAGCCACAGAATGGGAGAAAATATTTGCAAATCATGTATCTGATAAGGGATTAATGTCTAGAAACATAGAGAACTCCTAAAACTCAACAACACCAAAAACAAACAACCAAATTAAAAAATGGACAAAGGACTTGAATACACATTTTTCCAGAGCAGACAGACAAATGTCTAATAAGCACCTGAAAAGATACCAACATTACTAATCATTAGGGAAATGTGAATAAAAACTACAATGAGATACCCACCTACTCAAACCCATTAGGATCACTACTATCACAACCCAACCAAAACAGAAAAATAAAAACTTTTGGCCGGCCAAGATGGAGGTGTAGGTGGACATACTGTGTCTCCTCTCACAACCAAAATTAAGGACAACAAATATTTAGAAACAAGAAAACAACCAAAACTGATAGAAAATTGAACTGTATGGAAGTCCAACAACCATTCATCCAGACCAGTAAGAGGGACAGAGTCATGGCAGGAAAAAGTGGAGGTGCGGACCAGGTGCGCAGGCAGCAGTGGCTGGCAGTTCCCAGGCGTGCAGGCAGCAGCTAGCAGACCTGAGGCGCACAGGTGGCGGCTAGTGGACCCTGGGCACCCGGATGGCAACTGTGCAGACCCAGTGAGGCTGTGCAAGGCAGCTGGCTGACTAGGTGGTCCCACATTCGCGCACAGATAATCCAGGCGAAGGGGAAGGAGCAGAAGGGATTGGAATCCGAGAGTGGAGCAAGCACCATTGTTCCCTCTCAGACCCCGCCCCCACATACAGCATTACTACCCAGTGACTGGGCTGTCCTGCCCTGGGGAACACCTAAGGCCCACCCCTCACTACCTAACAGCTGCGAACCGGACCAAACACACACACACACACACACACACACACACACACACACACACCCCCAAAACTGGCTCAAACCGGAGAACAAATCAAAGCCCCACAACCAATTCCTCTAAGCAACGAAGAGATAGCCAACCTATCAGATGCACAGTTCAAAGCCCTGGTCATCAGGATGCTCACAGAATTGGTTGATTTTGCTCACAAATTAGATGAAAAAATGCAGGCTACAATACGTGAAATGAAGGAAAACATATAGGGAACCAAAAGAGATGGGAGGAAAACTGGGACTCAAATCAATAGAGTGGACCAGAAGGAAGAAACTAACAACCAAACAGAAAACAAGGAAGAAACAAGAATTCAAAAAAATGAGGAGAGGCTTAGGAACCTCTGGGACATCTTTAAATATCCCACCATCCGAATTATAGGGGTACCAGAAGGGGAAGAGGAAGAGCAACAAGTGGAAAACTTACTTGAACAAATAATAAAGGAGAACTTCCCCAATCTGGCAAAGGAAATAGACTACCGGAAAGTCCAGGAAGCTCAGAGAGTCCCAAAGAAGTTGGACCCAAGGAGGAACACTCCAAGGCACATCATAATTACATTAGCCAAGATTCAAATGAAGGAGAGAATTCTAGAAGCATCAAGGGATAAGGGCACAGTCACCTACAAAGTAGTTCCCATCAGACTGTCAGCTGATTTCTCAGAAGAGACCTTACAGGCAAGAAGGGGCTGGGAAGAAGTATTCCAAGTCATGAAAGGCAAGGACCTACATCCAAGATTGCTCTATCCAGCAAAGCTTTCATTCAGAATGGAAGGGCAGATAAAGTGCTTCTCAGATAAGGTCGAGTTCAAGGAGTTCATCATCACCAAGCCCTCCCTTATTATATGAAATGTTAAAGGGACTTATCTAAGAAAAAGAAGATAAAAAATATGACAGTAAAAAGACAGCAAACTCACAGATATTAATAACCACACCTAAAACAAAAGCAAACTAAGTGAACAACTAGAACAGGAACAGAACCACAGAAATGGAGATCACATGGAGGGTTAGCAACAGGGGAGTGGGAGGAAGAGAGGGGGGAAAGGTACAGAGAATAAGTAGCATAGATAGTGGGTAGAAAATAGACAGGGGGAGGGCAAGTGTGTGAAATGTAGAAGCTAAAGAACTTATGACACATGGACATGAACTAAAGGGGGGGAATATGGGTGGGAGGGGGTGTGCAGGGTGGAGGGGAATGATGGGGGAGAAATGGGACAACTGTATTAGCATAATCAATAAAATATATTTAAAATAAAACAAAACAAACAAGCAAACAAAAAAAAGTTTTGGCAAGATATGAATAAATTGGAACCCTTGAGCACTATTAGAAGGAATGTACCCCTGTATGGAAAACAGTATGGTCATCCCTCAAAAAATTAAAAATAGAATTACCATACGATCTAGAAATTCCACTTCTGGGTATATGCCCAAAAGACTGAAAGCAGGGTCTCAAAGAAATACTTGTAGCTCATGTTCACAGCAGCATTATTCACAACAGCTAAAGTGTGGAAGCAACCCAAGTATCCAACAGATGAATGGATAAGTAAAATGTGGCGTATATACACAATGGAACATTATTCAGCCTTAAAAAGAAACTGACATGTGACAATACGAATGAATCAGTGATAGAAACCAGTAATAGACAAATACTATATATTAAGTACCTAAAGTAGTCAAAATCAGAGACAGAAGATAGAATGATAGTTGACAGGCCTTGGGGGAAACAGGGGAAGGGGACGCCACTGTTTACTGGGTATACAGTTTCAGTTTTACAAAATGAAGAGTTATGGAGCGGGAGAGAGGTGATGGTAGCACATTATGAATGTAATTTATACCACTAAACTGTATACCTAAAAATGGTATAGATGGTAAATTTTATGTAATGTGTGTTTTACCATAGTAAAACAAAACAAAACTTGGGAGAAAAAAGCTACTACTGCTCTCATTAGAAACTTAATTGCGATAACACGGATGGACCTTGAGGGTATGATAAGTATACCAGATCTCACTTACATGTTGAACCTAAAGAAACTGGAAAAATCCAAGCTCACTGATACAATGAAAAGATTGGAGGTGAAGGGTTAGGGGTTGGGCAAAATGAGTGAAGGGATAAAACAGTAGGAACTTCCAGCTATAAAATAAGTCATGGTATGTAACGTACAGCATGGTGACTATAGTTAATAATATTGTACTGCATATTTGAAAGTCACTAAGAGGGCAGACCTTGAAAGTTCTCATCATAAGAAAAAACTCTGTAATGTGTAACTATGTAGAGTGACAGATGTTAACTAGACTTACTATGATCTTTTCACAGTATACACAAATACTGATCATTGTTGTACATCTGAAACTAATATAATGTCATATGCCTTTTCTACCTCAATTTAAAAAAAGGAAAGAGTATTTACTGATGTAGAAAATGTCCTTTATGTAATGTTGGTGGGGGACAGCACACAGTACACGTAGTGTATGCTAACTCTGTAAAATGTTAACATGTATATATAGGAAGAAAATCAGTGGAAATATACAAAAAGGCAATAACAGTTCTCTCTGGGTGACAAAATAATGGATTATTTTTATTTCATTCTTTACACACTTTTGAATTTTCTATTTTTTGCAGTGAACCCAGGCCCAACACCAAGCATTAATACTTCTTTTAGATCCCATTCCTAAGAAAAGAAAATGAAACAAAACTTGGAGGATATCAAAATAATAAAATTGTTTCAAGTTTTATACAGTACTTTTGTTTTCAAAGCAAATTACTCAGTGTGTTTTAAAACAGACTTCTAAAAAACAAATGTTAAAAAGAAATAAGCATTAGGCTACAACCAGAATTAAGCCTACATCAATCCGCTAGAAAACAGATGACATATAAAATATCATTGTTGAATATTAACATATATCTCCCCCAAATCAATGAACACTTTCCTAATCAAATTATCATGAGTCAATATTAAAGTTCAATTATTTCACTATAACAGAAAATTACTTTAACATTGTCAATGCGTCTTCCAATTTTGAATGTGCACATTTGAAATACATCAACTTGTCTTTAACAACCTCCAATGCAATTGAATCTAACTATATTTGAGACATCCTACTGCCCTAACAACATACAAAGATTTCTTTTGAAGAAGGAAAACATGGAAAGAAATACAGAAAATGCTTTTAAGTTCTACATTTATGAACTGCACAAGAAAAGTGTTCAAAATTGTCTTGAGGGTTTTGACACATACCAGGCTCCAATTTGATAATTTTTACTGCAGCCAACTCTCCCGTATGTATATTTCTGGCCTAAAATAAAAATGAAAATAAAATGCTTTAAAAGTTTGTTAACTATATAAAAGTTACTTGGTATTATATTAATTTGTTGCTTATCAATCATGCTTTTTAAAAAAGCTAAAAAACAAAATTTCAATAAAATGAGTATATTCATTTTTCCATTAAAGAAAAATATACAAAAGATACATATACAAAATATTACCTTTAGTTCCACCACTTAAAAACAGTTCTGTTTAAAATGTTGGTATACTTCTTCCAAGTCTTTTTTTAATATCTGAGTTAGTATTTTTCTAAATTAAAACATATTCATGAGGAAACTAGACTTCAGATACTAAGCATGCAACAGAATATACTCATGTCAAATTATAATGTTGTACACCTGAAATTTACATATTATTATTAACCAATGTGAGACAGCATAGGGATCTGGGCTCAGGATCCCAAGAACACCACACCAAAAAAATCCCATAGAGCTGGCATTACTTCATGACCCCTCACTAAAATCCAAAGGCTGCCTGATGGCCAGAAAAAAACACAGGCCCACAAGAATGCAACCACTCCTCCACTGCCTAGGAAAAATGTCTTATCTCCCTTCTCATCTCTTGCTTCATACATCCTGACAGAAAAATTTCCAAGCCCGCTTTTTTTCAAAAAGCCTGCCTTTTTACACAAGTCTGCTTTGCCCACAGCTTATAAAAATAGCTAAGCAGAGCCAATCCCTTAGCAAGCTTAGAGAACCTTCCTTTCCTCTGTGCTGCATCTCTTGTGCTTGAGCATAAACCTAATAAAATCTGTCTGGAAACTTCTCTGGGATTTTCTCTGGATTTCTATCTTGGGGAACTCAAGAACCCCAATGCCAATAACAAATGTTACTTCAATAAATTTAACTTTTAAAAAAAATCACAGACAAAATACTCATGGTTGTTATATATTTGATAAATATAGTCATAGGTTATTGAGGGAAATTTTTTAATAAATCATCTGTATCTTTTGACCCGGAGGAAAAAAGTTTAAAATGTTAACATTTGGTATATGTGTTTCTTTTTGTGGCCCGTCTGTGCATGCATGAGTGTGTGTGTTCATGAGAGTGTGCACGTGTTGTAGAAGAGGATGATGTCAACACAGTCTTCTACAACAGGGGTCTCCAACCTGTTATAAACCAGGCCACAGAGCAGGAGGTAAGCCTGAATTTAATGCACTTGAATCCTCCCAAAACCATTCTTTCCCCTGCCCCCGGTCCATGTCAAAATTGTTTTCCACAAAACCCGTCCCTAGTGCCAAAAAGGTTGGGGACCACTGTTCTACAACATGCTTTGCAATGCTGCCTAATTTTCCACTGACAGAACATGTAATTTATTTAATTAATCTCTTATTATGGATAGTCAAGATTTTAATATTATTTTATAAATATAAATAAAGATAAATATATTAAATTTATATCTATCCACAGCTTTGTTTACTTTAGATAAATTCCTTAAAGAAAAATTATTTACCACTTAAAATATTATAGACAGACGTACTGTAATTAATGTTGTAATAATTATCACTGTAAATATTTTAGCACATATTAGTAAGGCAACCTACAAGAAGGTTAAGGTAAAAAAGGTATGTGGATTTAAAATGGATATATTACCATGTTGCTCTAAAATAAATTATGTAAATTTTTATTTTCACCAACGTTGGGGAATAAATCTGTATCTGTCAAGTTCTACTGAATGTATAAATGTTTACTGTTTTTAAAATTACATATTTTCTCCATGCTATACATAATTTTAAATGGCTATATAATAGTCCATAAATCATTCTCCTTTACTGCTAGACATTAAAGATGTTACACTCAGTCTTTTCACTTTTTAAGATTATTTCTTTCTAAATAGATTCTAAAGTATGAAATTACTAGGTGAAAGGGTATGAATATGAACATTTAAAGCCATTAACACATACTGCCTAAATACCTTAAAAGGGCTGTACCAGTATACTGCCACTGCTAATATGGGTGCTCATTTTCATTGCACCTATGGCACCCCATATGTGGAAATTCAATTTAATAATTTACAACATCTTTCACTTATTAGATTTGCATGTGAACTTTCATACTTGGCATAAAAAATAAGGAGTGCATGATAAAACAGGAAAGTATGATTACTAATTTGCTGGATTAAATAAATTAACTAATTTTACCAGAGGAAATAATTGAAGAAATAAGAAGAATGACCAAGAATATGGGGAAGACAGCCTTACAAGGCATACTTTTAGAAATGACATTCAGAGGTTGAGAGAAAAATAGAATTGGGGAGAGAACCACAGAGGTACAGTCACAAACAGGAAGAAGAAAAAAAGGATTGTTCTACAGCAGAAGTCTTAAGTATTTTGTGATGTGATATTCACATTTTCCTCATCTGTTGTAGTAAATAGGGTAAGGAGGCGTCTCAGGAAGAGAGAACAGACATTTTAGTAATGTCCATCCAGAGTTACCCCTCCCCCAATCACTAACACAAACAGAGACTGGACTGGTCAGCCAAAACCTCACACCACTGTTACTGTCTTCTCTTTCTTGCCTTTGTACAAAAAAACTGTCTGTTAGCTTTGGGTCTAACATCTCTCAGCATTTCAGTCTCTTTTGGGTTATAGAAAGTTATGTACATACAGACTTAGGTAGTCCATTGTCATGCTTCACATGTCAGTGAGATTCAGGTAGAGGAAACATGACCAGAAGTTACAGAATAAGCAATGACATTGACCTTCTAGGAATTTTGTTCAGTGGGCAATAAGACGTGAATTCTGTAACAATGATGTCAATTATATTTGTAAACCTTTATAGTTTGGGGAACTTTTATATTCAGTACTTATTTATATTGATTTAAAAGCATAAAGATTTAGCTTAGTAAAGTTAAGTGACTTACCCAAGGCCATCTGCTGACACAGACAAGAGTCACAGTCAGAACCCAAGAACTGTATTCTGAGGTCGAGGTTTCACTGCTCTTTTCAATATATTAGAATTCTCTGTTTCCTTTTTTAAATGCAATAGGCTCATGTGGACATGAGCCAGTTGAGGACTTATTCAAGTTACCATATGCAATCAGCCTACAAATTGTTATTGCATCTCCTAAACATCGCTGGAATCCATCTCCTCTACTTCTCCATTGCTAGTTTTAGTAAAGTTTTTTTAAAAAAATAAATCCAACAGGTACTAAAGAAAAGTATTAACTGAATAATACTTAACAGAGCTCAGGGATGACTTCTGTTGATTAGCTTATCAAGTAATGTACTAATTATCTTTTACATTAAACTAAGTTATTTTCTATGATGATTTTTGATATAACAGAATGTGCACTCTTACACATTTAAAGTCTTCAAGAAATAATTTCAGAGTTGATCATATTTACTTCAATCCCTAAACATCAGCACATTTCCTGGTTTTCCCTCTTTCCCATCCCCTAAAAGTGACAATTTTAAAAATTTTCATTAGAATTCTAAAAAAAAAAAACAAAACCCAAAACACAGACGCATCTATGGGCATAGAGTGGAAATTTATATATTGGGAAGAAAGGTTTAAGTACAAGAGACATGATGGCACAAGAAAGCAACATATATGTACACTCACAAATAGAGCCATTTGAACCATTCAAGGTTCTAACATTCAGGGAAAGAATGCAATGATTAACTCATGAGACAGTGACAGTTGCTGACACATTTCCAACAACAAAATATCTTTAGCTTATTCATTACTTCTGTTTTCCAAGCAAAACAGGCATTAGGGCAATATGCTCTTCCAGTCACTGGAAACCAAAAGAAAATATGAGTCTATGCTTTGCAATTACAGATTATCATACAAGTGCCAACAACATGGAAAGATCTTATATTATGCCTCTTTGAGAGTTCGGAACAATTAATTCCGGTTTCAGTCAGATTAATCAGAAGCGAATGACTTGATCTCTAGTTTGAAAAAAACTGTCCTCATTCTGGTATATTCACCTTCCCCTGCCCTCCTTCCTACCCCCTTAGCCCAGTTAATCTAGACTGTCCTTCAGATTGCAATTTGGTGTCACCTCCTCCAGGGAATCCTGCCTAATATCTCAAGGCTAGAATTGTGTTCTCTTCTCAGCTCTGGGTGTGATTCTTTGAAGGTCTGTGAGGTACAGCACTATAAATCTGTTGAATGGACAGTTATGATTATAGGAAGGTTATTACTTTTTGCTTACAAAATAAGAATAAAATATTAAAATCCTCTACAACTCAAAAGTGTTATGAAACTGATAATATACTGTTTTAAATGATCTACTAGTTTTATGTTGGTTGATTCATATTCAATTTTTATTGCTAAGAACTAAATAAAACATTTTGAAAAAAATTACTGTAAAACGTTTTTAAAAATTCTAATAATATAAGTAAAAGATGACAGAACCCCTCCTCCTAACCTCATTCCTCTGAGGTAATTCCTGTGAATAATTTAGAGGACATCCATCCACACTTAATTAGACTGATTCCTAAAAACACATATACTGATGGCTTGACAGCTTCTTACAAAGTTAAATAGTCTTACTATATTATCCACCAATTCCCTACTTCTAAGCATTTACCCAATTAAGCTAAAAACCTATGTCTACCACACAAAAACCTACACAAGAATGTTTACAGAAGGCTTTATTCATAATCGCCAAAACTGGAGCAATCAACATATCCCTCAATAGGTAAATGGATAAACTGTACATTCACACAGTGAAATATTATTCAGTGACAAAAACAAATGAGCCAACAAGCCATGAAAAGATTTGGAGGAACCCCCAAATGCATATTGTTAAGTAAAAGAAGCCAGTGTGAAAAGACTACATACTATGAGTCCAGCTACATGATATTCTGGAAAAGGCAGAACTATATAAAAAGAGTAAAAGAACAATGGTTGCAAGGAGTTTAGACGGAGAGTGATGATGAATAGGTGAAGCACAGGGGATTTTCAGGGTGATGAAACTATTCTATATGAAACTGTAATGGTGGATGCATGTCATTATGTATCTGCCAAAACTCAGAACTGTACAACACAAAGAGCAAACCATGGACTGTAATAATAATATACCAATATTGGTTCAATAATTGTGATAATGTATCATTAATCAAAGGTGTTAATACAAGGGGAAACTGTGTGGGTAGGGAGGGATGGATAAATACAACTCTGTACTACTCCTCAATTATTCTGTAAATCTAATATTGTATTAAAATTAATTCTATCAATTATTTTTAAAAGAACACAGACAATTCCCTGGCTGGTGTGGCTCAGTGGATTGAGTGCTGGCCTGCGAATCAAAGAGCTGCAGGTTGGATTCCCAGTCAGGGCACATGCCTAGGTTGCAGGCCAGGTCCCCTGTAGGGGACATGTGAAAAGCAACCACACATTAATGTTTCTCTCCCTCTCTCCCTCCCTTCCTCTCTCTCTAAAAATAAATTTAAAAAATCTTAAAATAAAAGAACACAGAAAATTATTTTAAGTATATACCTTCAGGCATATTTCAGTTGATTTTTATGATTGGAATCAACAGATACACTGTTTCAATTTAACAGAACCAAAATGACAAGATCCAAAGACACGTTTTTTTTTAGCGATTCTGAGAGGTTAAAAAAGTAGATCTTTGGATCATTGGAGCATGTGAACAACAATCAAAGAACCGCATAAAATAAAGATGGTATTTTAAAATTCAGCTACACCATGCAGAGGTCTTCAAAATATACGTAGTTAAGTAAATACTGTAAGCTCTAATTCCCACTAATGGAAGAAACACAGAAATGTCAGTCTCTATTTTGATACATATTTCTGTTCTCCCCAAATGAAGAACTGATGGGCAAATGATCTTACTCTGTAATTTTCCAGCTGGATTTTTAAAACAGAAAGCAGTACCAGGCTCTTTTATAATGAAAGGCAAAGAGGCTTTCAGAAAAAAAGATCTTCTAAACAGAGACTTTACAGATTCAATGTACTAAATAGATCTTTCAGATATTTAACTATATAATTTCACACTAAAATCCAAAGCCTTCATATGTAATACTGATTTTTGAAACCCAACATTTCCCTGCAACAAGTTAAATGTGATACTTTCAAGTGTTTTTGTTTTTAATTTTAACACATAAGAATTTGAAGATTCTGGATTATATTTACAGAAAGAATTAATAGAAGTACTACAGCCCTTCTACAAAAAGGATCTAAATATATTTTTGATTCCTATTCATTTTAGTAAGTTACTGGTATATACTAATATTGGCCTGACATGCTAAGCGAAATAAGCCAGGCAATGAAAGACAAATACCATATGATCTCACCTTTAACAGGAAGCTAATCAACAAAACAAACAAACAAGTATAATATAAACAAAGACACTGAATTTGAGAACAGTCTGTCAGTGTCCAGAGTGGGAGGGGAGGGAATTTCAGGGGAAAAGGGGAACGGTTTAGAGCAACAAGTATAAAGGACTCATGGACAAAAACTATGGGGGGGTGGAAATGGGAGGAAGGTGGGGAGGGCTGGGGTGGTGGGCTGGGGGGGGGTAAAAGACAGAAAACTGTACAATATCAACAATTAAAAAATACTGATTAAAAAAAAAAATAAATAAAAAGTGAAAATTGCTAATTGGATAAAAAAAAAAAAAAAAAAAAAAAAAAAAAAAAAAAACACTCAGAAATCTAATAAAATATTTTACTACAGTAAATGTCTTATTAGTCAGGAATTGGAATTACTGAGTGGAAAAAAGATAAACTAATGGGATCAATGTCACCATAAAATCCATAAAACAGCCTTTCCGGTTAATTAATTTTTTTCCTCTCATTGCCAATGCAGTTCTCTTTAATTTAACTAGTATTTTCAAGTCAACTTACTACTGGAGAATTATTTTAACTCAAACTCTCCTGCCTTGGATTTTTAAATTTAAAGTAAAAAGTTACCCCTAGATTTTCACTTGCACCAAGAAAAAAAAGATGTTGATCTTTCTAACTATGCCATTTATATTTCAACATTATCCAGCTGCCATTTTATCAGCCATAAACTTCCCTACATACTGTAAAAATTTTTAATGTGACAAATGAAGTTTTATGTCTAACACATTTTAACTATAAGTTTCCAACAAAGAATAAGATATGACTTAATGCATAATACATCTCAGCAGCCATGACATTAGAAGATAATTTTTAAAATCAGGGTAAAAAAATGAAACTGGCAAGTAATGACAGTCATCTAAAAGCTATAGCAACCTAGACGGTCACCATGAAAATAAATGAGGTCAGCTCTCATATTCCACTTTACTGTTCCTCACATTAGGCCCCTCTCCTATCCTGTTAACTTCCTCCCAGGGTATTTTCAGGGTCACAAAACTGTTCCATGAAGCGAACTGGGGGCATCAGCTTTAAACATGATGCCTCCTTCCACCAAAAGTATTCTTTAACATAACAAGAGAAAACCCAGATGTCCAATATTTAACAAGCAATCTCTAGTGGCCAGTGACTACCCCTCAGAATTATGTATCCCAGATTAAAGAATATGAACTTCAATACAAAAAAAGTGGCAATACAACACCTGTAAGATCTGAAGGGATGCAAAGTAGCTGGTTTGTCCACAAAAGAAGTAAAATCATTTAGGTCATAGGCTATAAAACTTCTATACCTGATTTTTTAATGTAACATTGCTTTTGACTGATTCATTCATTCAACAAATATTACTGAATACTTACTATGTGCCAGACATTGTTGTTGATGTAATGAAATAAAATAGTTCTTATCTTCAGGGAGCTTTTATCAGTTGGAAAGACAGAGAAGTGAACAGTAAATACAACACAATGTGAGAAATGCTCCCAAGGTGATAAACGACAACCTAGCAGCATTCTGAGTCCAGTAAAAGTTGACTGGAGAAAGCTTCCAGGAAGAAGTAAATCTACACTGAAACTTAATAAGACTTCCTAGGAGTGGGGTGTAAGGGATTATGGCAGAATTCCAGGCAAAGGCATAAAGAAAGAAGAAAACATGGGCATTTCAAAGAAGTAAAATTGTCTTGTGTTAGAAAACATAAGAGTATACAGAGGGCATGGTAAGAGCTAAGATTCCTCAGAAGCTCAGCGGAGACTGCACAGACTATCACCTGCCATCCTCTAGTGACTATTACCTACTAACTTCTTGGTCACCCTTGTTCCTGTAAGACTTTATAGCCTCTGGCTCACAGTCTTCCTCTCCATCCCATTCTTGCCACCCTTCTTAGAAACCTTAACAACTAGATCTCCTGACTTCTGATTTTTTGACCTCCTATCTGAATCTTGGTTTCAAACACTGTACTTTCTGATCATAACCTTCTACCCCGGGGGGTGTCAATCTCATTTTCACCAGGGGCCACAACAGCCTCACAGTTGCCTTGAAAGAGCCAAATGTAATTTCAACTCCTTAACAGTTAAGGAGTAGTTACATTTATACAGTCCTAAAATTATTTCGACCCTTTGAAAGTAACTGCGAGGCTGATGTGGCCCCCGGTGAAAATGAGTTTGACACCCCTGTTCTATCCTTTCAGCTCACTTACTCTAGTCCTCTCATTCCAGTGATTCTCCCACTTCATCAACCCAATGCATTCCCCACCTTCTCCCTTAACATGTAAGGGTTCCATGGCCCATCATGCTATTTATAATCACTCTCTTGGAAACATCCTTAATTTCCTTACTCTTCATTCTCTACATATATTAGCCTGACAAAATTCTAATCTTATTAAACTCAATTACCCACTAATTCCATACTGGTATTGAATAGCTAAATGTTAATGGAAAAAACATTACAAAATTAGCTTAACTGGTCTTAATTTCCAATCATAACACAAATATCAAGCTATAGCTTCTCCACTAGGTTTGATTTTTCCACTCTTAACTCTTCATAAGGACTATTTTACTCCTCTGTCTTCAAAACGTCAATAATGCCCCAGCCTCTCTGTTACTCCCTCCTCTCTTACCTATCTTGACTGATGATGGAATTTCACCTTTTCTTTCTCTAACACTCTCCTTTAATAACCATCTCCAGGACAAATCTCTTCACTGAGCTCCAGATTCCTAAATCTATGGAAACCTGACAGGCATCTCAACCCTAACACGTCTAACAGAACACTCAGTGATACCTGCTCCACAGACCCGTTCATCCCCACGCTGTCCCAATCTAAATAAAAGTTATGGTATCCACCCTGTTGATTGTGTCCAAAACCCAAGGTCATTCTTCATGTCTTTCCTTTACAATCTTTGCATCTGATATGTGATCAGCAAACCCTGATGGCTTAAAAATACAAACAAAACCTATTCATTTCCCTTTACCTCTTCTGCTATACTCTAGTCCAAACCTGTTTCCATTAGAAATTAGTAAACTACTTAACGTGAAATGCAAAGAAATAGCAAGTCAAGGATAACTCCTAGTTTCGGATTGCACGACTGAGCAGGCAGTATGGACCCATTCATGAAGATGACAATCACAGGAAGATGGATACATTTAATGGGGGAGGGCAGTGAAGGGCTCAGGACAATGGGCTCAGGTTTGGACATACTTAAATTTCATATTCCTATGGAAAACTAACTGGTGATATCCCATTAGCCACTTAATATACAGCTCCTAAAGCTCAAGAGCTACCCTGGACTGAATAAAAATTTGGGCATCATTAACATCAATGAATCTAGGCAGGCAGATGAGATTACTCAGGAAGGGTATGTAGCGTTATGAGAAAAGAGTCAAGAACAAAATCCTAAAAATTACCCACAGTTAAGGGACACTGAAAATAGACAAAACTAAAACTACTCAAGAGATACTATTCTATTAGAATTTTAGTTTGGAGAAACTTTTAGAAATCATCTAATTCAATCTCCTTTCTAAAAAAAACAAAACAAAAAACTCTCTCCTACTTAGTCTATGGAGGTCACTTGGTCAACCTAACACATTCATTTTTTGGATAACTTTAGTTGTATAAAGGCTTTTTTATGATAAGCAAAATCTACTTTCCTATAATTTCTCATTAGTCCCAGTTTTGGTGTGTAAGACAATATTGATTCAGTCCATTCCTCCCACTATGACAAGTGAGTCCCTATAGCCTGGGGCCTGGGTTCTAATTATAACCATGCTCAGATCAAAAATATAAAAGCCCTGTTCTACTTGTGGATGAAACATGCTAACTTCTTCAACATGCCACAGACAGATTCCAGGCCCTTCCCACCATTCTGGTTACTATTTACTTGGACTACGGGCTCAAAGTTTGATACCCAAGACAAATGATAGTATTTAAAATATTAGATTCATGACATTATAGGTGACTTTTCATTGTTCATATTCTATAAAATTATATTTTTAAAATTTAAATATAAATATTGAAAGTGTTATATTGAAAACATAATGCAATACTTTATCCTCTGACAGTAGCAAAGTAAAGTGCTCCATTTTACTTCTACTGTAACAAATCCTTTTGGGAAAAGGGAGGTTATACACATTATATACAATATAAGCTGTTATATAAAATTCAAAGAAACCACTTCCAATAAGATTATCAAGCTTAGGATACAAAATATAGTAAAGGGGAAGCCACTTATAGCATATCATCCACATGAAAAGTTTAAAATAAATAAAGTCATTCACCTGGCTGGTGTGGTTAGGTGGACTGAGTGCTGGCCTATAAACCAAAGGGTTACTGGTTCAATTCCCAATCAGGGCACATGCCTGGATTGCAGGGCAGGTCCCAGTAGGGGGCACTTGAGAGGCAACCACATATTGATGATTCTCTCCCTCTCTCCCTCTCTTTCCCTCTGTCTAAAAATAAATAAAATCTTTTTAAAAAGTCAAGTCATTCATTGTTTTAACATTTATTCACTGACTACCTCTTATGCATTAGATACTTTTAAGTATGGGAATATTGGGGTGACAGCAAAGATGTATCTGCCCTGTTGCAATGGGACAAATTTTCACTGGGACAAATGTTAGATCAATACAGGAAAGTTTTAAAAAGAAAATGACTGCTTCTCAACATAGCATGTCATTATTTAAATAAGTTAAATGACCATTTCTCAAGGATAAGGTATATGTGAGAAGTCCTCTGTGGGGCAAGTTATTTCCAAGCTGTCTTCCACACACCGTTATGGAAGTCTGCAGAAGTGCTCCTTCTTCCATGGCAGGAGGACATATTGCAAGTTCCCCCCCAACTATCAGGCAGCCATATTCAGAACCTGAGGCCTGCCCATTAGGGTGACCCCAAATATGGCCACATGACCTATATCTCAGGACACACTAAAGCCTTAGTCTGCTAGAACACTTGTCTATGAAAAAGAGTTTTTCTAATACTTTCCTAATACAAATTAATTCTTATTGAAAAATGAGATCCTTCAAAAGACTACTTAAACTAAACTAATTATCTGGAAGTCTTCATGGTGAAGGAAACAGTTTAAGATTAAACAAGGTAAGAATGCCCCAGCTGGTATAGCTCAGTGGACTGAGCACCGGACTGCAAACCAAAGGGTTGCAGGTTTGATTCCCAGTCAGGACACATGCCTAGGTGGTGGGGCAGGTCCCCAGTGGGGAGTGTGCAAGAGGCAACCACACACTGATGTTTCCCTCTTCTTTCCACCTCCCTTCCCCTCTGTCTAAATAAAATAAAATCCTAAAAAAAAAAAAAAAAAAAAGCATAAAAAAAGTAGCATGCCATTTAAAAAAAAAAAAAGTCCAGGTGGTGTGGATCAGTGAATTGAGTGCTGGCCTGCAAACCAAAGGGTCGCCAGTTCAATTCCCAGTCAGGGCACATGCCTGGGTTGCAGGCCAGGTTCACTAGTGTGGGGCATGCAAGAGGCAACCAAACACTGATGTTTCTCTCCCTCTCTTTTTTCCTCCCTTCTCTTCTATCTAAGAATAAATTTAAAAAATATTAAAAAAAAAAAAAAAAGAGGTAGGACTTTTTCAGCCAAGATGGAGGCATAGGTAATATAATTTGCCTTCTCACACAACCAAAAGAAGGACAACAAATTTAAAAACAAAAAATAACCAGAACTTCCAGAAAATCAAACTGCAGAGATGTCCAACAACCAAGGAGTTTAAGAAACATTCATTCAGACTGGTAGGAGGGACAGAGACCAGTTGTCAGGGTGAGAGGACACGTGGCAAGGCTGTGGAGACAGGGTGGGCAAAGCAGCTGGTGGACTGGGCGGTTCCACATTTGCATGTGGATAAACCAGGAGGAACAAATGGGAAGCAAGAAAAACCACACAACCCAGGATTCCAGAGCAGGGAAATAAAGCCTCAAAACCTTAGACTGAAAATACCAGTGGGGGCTGCAGCAGCGGGAGAAACTCCCAGCTTCTCAGGAGTTCATTGGAGAGACCCACAGGGAACTAGAAGGTACACAAACCCACCCACCCAGGAATCAGCACCTGAAGGACCCAATTTGCTTAGGGATAGCAGGGGAAGTGACTGAAAACCAACCTAGAACTGAGCAAACTACACTGTTCCCTCTCAGACCCCTACCCCATATACAGCGCCACAATGCAGCACCGTGACTTGCCCCATCCTGGAGAATACCCAAGGCTCCACCCCTTACTACATAACAGGTGCACCCAAACAAAAAAAAACATGGCCCAAATGAAAGAACAGATCAAAGCTCCAAAAACAGAACTAAGAGAGGAAAAGAGAACCAACCTGTCAGATGCAGAGTTCCAAACACTGGTAATCAGGATGCTCACAGAAATGGTTGAATATGGTCAGAAAATAGAGGAAGAAGTGAAGGCTATGCAAAGTAAAATAAAGAAAAATATACAGGGAACCAATGGTAAAGGGAAGGAAATCAGGACTCAAATCAACAATTTGGAGCAGAAGGAAGAAATTAACATTTAACCACAAGAGAATGAAGAAACAAGAATTCAAAAAAATGAGGAGAGGCTTAGGAACCTCCGGAACAACTGTAAACGTTCCAACATCTGAATCATAAGTGTGCCGGAAGGAGTAGAGGAAGGGCAAGAAATCAAAAACTTGTTTGAAAATATAATGAAGGAGAACGTCCCTAATCTAGCAAAGGAAATTGACTTCCAGGAAGTCCAGGAAGCTCAGAGTCCCAAAGAAGTTGGACCCAAGGAAGCACACACCAAGGCACATCATAATTACATTAGTCAAGATGAAAGATAAGGAGAGAATCTTAAAAGCAGCAAGAGAAAAGGAAAGAGTTACAAAGGAGTGCCCATAAGACTATCAGATGATTTCTCAAAAGATACCTTACAGGCAAGAAGAGGCTGGAAAGAAGTATTTGAAGTTGTGAAAGGCCAGGACCTACATCCGAGATTACTCTACCCCAGCAAAGCTGTTATTTAGGATGGAAGGGCAGATAAAGTGCTTCTCAGGTAAGGTCAAGTTAAAGGAGTTCATCATCACCAAGCCCTTATTATATGAAATGTTACAGGGACTTACCTAAGAAAAAGATGATCAAAAATACGAACAGTAAAATGATAACAAACTCACAACTATCAACAATGAACCTAAAAACAAACAAACAAACTAAGCAAACAACTAGAAAAGGAACAGAATCATAGAAATGGAGATCACATGGAGGATTATCTGCAGGGAGTGGGAGGAAGAGGGGGGAAAAGTACAGGGATTAAGAAGCATAATGGTAGTCAGGGGAAGGTGAAGTATAGTACAGGAAATGGAGAAGCCAAAGAACTTATATGTACGACCCATGGTCAGGAACTAAGGAGGGGAATGCTGGTGGGAGGCAGGGTGCAGGGTGGAGGGGAAAAAAGAGGAGAAAAAAAACATGAGATAACTGTAATAGCATAATCAATAAAATATATTAAGAAAAAAGAAAATGAACAACAAAAAAATCACCAAAATGCATGCATTATTACTAATAATTAGGTATGGAATTTATGTTATATAAATTATATAACATGTAGTTTAATTTATGGATATAACATATAATTTATGTTTATATTACATCCAAAGGGACCCAAAACACTAATTGGAAAAATATAAACACACCTATGTTCATTGGAGCGTTATTTACAATGGTCAAGATATGGAAGCAGCCCAAGTGTCCATCAGTAGACGAATGGATAAAACAACATGGGACATTTACACAATGGAATACTACTCAGCCGTGAAGTAGAAGAAGAAAGAAGAAGAAAGAAGAAGGAAGAAGAAGAAGAAGAAGAAGGAAGAAGGAAGAAGGAAGAAGAAGAAGAAGAAAATTTTCCCATTTGTGATGGTCTGGATGGACCTGGAGAACATTATGCTAAGTAAAATAAGCCAGACAGAGAAAGACAAATACCATGTGACTTCACTCATATGTTGTATCTAATGAAGAAACTGAACTAAGAAGCAAAACAGAGACAGACTCATAGACAGAAAGGGGGATGACAGTTAAGGGCTGGGATGGAGGAGGAGTTGTTGGGGGGGAGTGATTGAGCAAAAAGGAAAAAGGACCCATGGACAAGGACAACTGTGTGGTGACTGCTGTGGACAAGGGATTGGTGTAAGGGGACTAAATAGTAAGGGCAAAAAAAGGAAAAATGTATAAACTAAAATAAATAAATAAAAATAAAAGAGAAAAGATGTGGCCAATCACTCTTGGTAGGTGCAACTTTAGGGGGTGAATAATTGGTCAAAATTCCCCAAACAAACCTTAAAAAATTAATTATAAAAATATACTTAAAGAAATAATTAAGGATATGTGCTATGAATTTGTTCAAGGTTACTAATCACAGTATTACTTATAACAGAGAAATACTGGAAACAATCTGCTTGTTCAACAATAATGTATTAAAAATTGTACAACAATACAAGAAAATACACAAATATTAAATGTGTTTATTTACTGACATGAAAAGTGGTTTGTGATGTCCTGTTAAACAAAAAGTACACTATCAAATATATATACTACAGAATAAAAATTATATATATAATTGTATATATGCTTATATATGATTTATGTATATGACTCTAATATGAGTTTTTATAAGTCTAGAAAGATATATACAATAATGCTTACATTACAGTGAAGGGAATAGAGGTAATTTTTCATTTATTCCAACATGAAATTTTTCTAAAATGAACACATATTATTTAGAAGGCTATCTATGCTGAGGCAAGGAAGAGAGGCAAAATAGGAAGGCAAGTCCTATCCTATCCCATGCTATTGCAGAGAGAATAACAGAAAATTATTCCTGGAGGAAAAAATGGTAAAGGACCCAAGCCTCTCCACCATCTATTACAATGATGATAGAAGCTAAAAAGCTTAAAATGCAAAAGCTGTTCCTAACATACTGAATGTTACATCTATTAAAATATTAAGTCATGATCACATTGCCTCCTCCAAATATTGGTAAGAGGAAGGGTTAAAAAAGAGGCTCAAGAAGGTATAGGGCACCTAAAAAAGGGGGAGCATATGTGTGAGAAATAACACACTGGTTCAACTTTTTCTTCTTTCTGTATCTTTAATCATCTAACATATCATAGAACTTACTATCTTTATTCACCCAGATTCTGTTTACTGTCTTTCTCCTCCCAGATTCTTTTTTTGTTTTGTTTTGTTTTGTTTTTTTAAAGATTTTATTCATTTTATTTTTAGAGAGTGGAAGGGAGGGAGAAAGAGAGGGAAAGAGACATCAATGTGTGGTTGCCTCTCACATGCCCCCCAGCGGGGACCTATCCCACAACCCAGGCATGTGCCCTGACTGGGAATCAAACTGGCAACCCTTTGTTTTGCAGCCTGTGCTCAATTCACTGAGCTACACCAGCCAGGGCTCCTCCCAGATTCTTTATGGCAAGAATCTTCCTCTATTTTGTTCACTGATGTATCCCAAGGAACTAGAACAGTGTTTAGTACATAAAAGGTCCTCTATAAATATTAGTTAAATGTTAAATACTCCTTTTTACCCTGTTACTCTCCCCCCCGCCTCCAACCCAGCTCCCCATTCATTAGTGTCTCTCATACTCATAGGAGAATAACTGGGGCTGGAAATCAATGGAGGCTCTACAACAGAAAATGAGGAAAAGAGGGACGGGAAGAGAAAGAAAGGGAAGAAAGAAGGTTTATAACCCTACCTTCGTTCCTAACAATCCCATCCTAATTTTCTATCTTTAATCTCCTTTCTAAACTCCCAATGCCTCCCAAATTCTTTGTCTGGTTTCCTTCTGTAAACTCAGCAACACTCCTGGCCACTTGGACAATAAAACAAACTTAAAGAATAGTAACTGAGCCCTGGCCAGTGTGGCTCAGTTGGTTGGAGTGTCATTCTGTAAACCAAAAGGTCATGGATTTGATTCACAGTCAGATCAGGGCACATGCCTAGGTTGAGGGTTCAGTCCCAGTTCAGAAGCATATGAGGGGCGACTAATCAATATTTCTCTCCCTCCCTCCCTTCTCCTCTCTAAACATATCCTCATGTGAGGATTAAAAAGAAGATGAACTGAAAGCTGTAATCAATTTCAATGGAAGGCGAAACCTAGAAACCATCAAAGAAACATTTGTGTGTCTACTTTCTTTTCCCCTTCATAGGTAAGATGCTTCAAGGAATGATCTACATTCCTTCTACTTCCTTTTTTACCATTCACACTTCAACTCTTTTTAACCCTTAATGAATCCTTGCTGCTTCTTACTTACATGACCATTCTATGGCTCACTCCTTCGAAACATATTTATTGAATACATACTATGTGCTAAGCACTACGCTAGGTTAGCTGATTCAGCAGTAAACACAAGGTCCCTGTTCTTATGCACTTTGAGTAGAGAAGGGAAGACTGACAGCAACAATGGTGAGTGACAAATGATGAGTATTATGGCAAGAAATCACAAAGCAGATAGATATGACCTGTGTAAGTAACAGAAAAGGCCTCCCTGAAAATGCAATGTTTAAAAGGAAAGCCAAAGGGTAGAAGATAAACAGATGAACAAGAAGAAGTGGAAGAGCGTTCTAGGAAAAGAAAACAGTACCTGAAAAAACCTAAAGGACAAAGAATACAATGCATATCAAGAACTGAAAGAAATTCAGAATGGCTAGCCTTTTAGTATAGGGACGACCTTAAAAGGCATATTAGTCTAAGAGTTTATTCTCTGGATAAGGAGAATAAGGAATGACACAAAACCCAGATTTATGTTTTTTGGAAAATCAGTACATTTTCCTTACTGCCGTCATAGTGGAAGGCAACAAGAATGGATATACAGATGATGGAGATGGGCTCTTGAAACTCTTGATTATCTATGAAAAAAAGTTCATTATCTCTCTTTGTTTCTTCTCAGACACCTTCAATATACATTACTCTCTTCTGCCACTGTAACACTACAGTCTTTCCTCAACTCTCCTACAAACTCTCCTGGGTGACTTCACCTATACTTCATAGGTACCACCCTCATAATGTGATGATGACTTCCAGACCTGTAGCCTCAGTCTAGATCTCTGAAGGCCAGAGCTGTATTTGCTACCATTTATCAGACATATCCACTTATGCAATGTTCTATGAACAAAACCAAACACAAGATCCAGACCCCATGCATTTCGTATTTTCTAATTCTGTTGATGGCACCAATGTAGTCACACAAGCCAGAAATTCTAAATGCCACTGATGACCTGTTTTTCTACCATCAATCACCAAGAAATTTTGAGCATCTCTTAACATGATTAAAATCCATCCTTTCATTTCATTTCCAGTACCAGTGCCTAAATTTGTATTTGAATAAATTTTCATCTGGATTATTCAATAACTGGTCCTTATACTTCCAACAACTTTGTCTACATCATGAAAGAGTCCCCCCTAAAGTGCTTCCTCAGTTTACAGGAAGAAGTACAAATTCCTTGACATGACACACAAGGTCCACTATCTGGTCCTTTTCTGTCAGAAAATAGCCTGTGTTCTCCATCTATGAAATCTCTGCCAGGTTTGGTCACTGTGAACTTGGAAAGCAGATGCAGATCCCTCAAAATGCATCATAGTTTCTCAAGCTGCCAAGTGTTTGCACACCATTCCCACAGCTTGGTATATCTTCCCATCTTACCCACCTGGAAATCACCCTGCATTCTTGTAACATGCACTTAATGGCCCTTCCTCTGTTAATCTTCCCAGGTTTACCTCATAGTTCTCTCTTCTCCTATCCCCCAACAAAGGAAGAATTAGATATTTCTTCTACTTTACTACAGCAATTATCAAATTATGACTGTTTACATGTCTGTTTTCCTGACTAAATTATGTATTCCTTTTTAACAGCATACTTTCTTGTGTATGCGTCCCTATAACCTAACATACAGTTGGAACTCAATAAATATTTCTTTTTTTTAATTTTATTTATTTTTAGAGAGAGGGGATGGGAGGGAGAAGGAGAGGAGAGAAACATCAGTGTGCGGTTGCCTCTTGCATGCCCCCAAGGCCCACAACCCAGGCATGTGCCCTGACTGGGAACTGAACCAGCGACCCTTTGATTCACAGGCCGGCAGTCAATCTACTGAGACACAGCAGCAAGAGCTCAATAAATATTTCTTAAATAAGTGAATGCTTACAGAATGTTGTCATGCATCAAGCTCTGTCTTTATAGAATGGAATCTTGGAATATGCTTGAAAGTGCCTTAAGCCATCCAAAAATTGTGAGTCTGGCTTTGGAGAGAGAAAGGCATATGTAAAAGAGGGACTTACTACAGCAGACCCAGTTTATCAAGCCTCCAGATGAACCCATGTGATAAGACTACACAACAAATATTTCTACACAAATTGTAACATTATTTATAATTGCAAATTTTTTTAACTGGAAACAATAAATATGAAATTTAGAATAACTAAATGAGAGTTCATTCAATAGATCTTTTTAAAATGATATTTTTGAAGAATATTTAATGACCAAGGAAAATACTGTTCATTCTAACCAACTAGAAAAAAGAGCTACATCAGGATACCAATTTATAAAAGCCATTTTTAGAAACATATTGGTATAAAAACATTTAGGAAGAAAGCCAGAAATGAACTATATTAAATCATTAACAGTATTTATCTCTGTGTAATTTTCTACAATTAATTTTACCACAAATATTTACTGAGCATCTACCTGTCTGCTATTATACAGTAATAAGAGATACCTGTTCCAGTCCTCCTGGAGCTAAACTATTATACTCTTATAATCAATCAGAAAAAGCAAAATGGGTTAGGATAAAAAATAGAAGGGATTGCCCATTCTATATTTGTATTCCATGTAATATAAAAATGATTCCTAGAACTTCTCTGGAATCTAGGATAGAACACTTTTGATACAAATATTTGGATAAAGACCACCCAAATGTCGTGTACTGTGACTATAAACTGTATTGATACAATAATTGTCTAGATCACTGTGGACAGAAGGTAATATAGACACTAAATCTCCAGACTTTCTGTTAGCAGATTTAAAAATTAACAATAATTATAAAATTCACTCAGTTGATCCTTGATCCATCTTCAACCACATTTCTTTTCTCTTTGTTTCTTCCCCTCTACCATTTCTTGTTCCTGCCCTCAGTGATTTACCCCATCTATATAAAAAAAAGCTTTATATTCCTCTTTTCAACCAGGGCATAGGCAGTTTAAGACTGAGCTTTCCCATCTTGGGGATGCTCAGGAAAGACAAGAGCCTCAGAGGGGATCTGTGGTCTTAAAGAACATAAAAGTAATTCACAAAGAATCTGAAGCTGTAATCTTTTTAAAGCTCCTGCTTTATAAGGTATCTCAGGTTAAAAAAAAAAAAAAAAGGAGAGAAAAGTAGAGATTATAATACCTGATTAGAACAGTGATGAATTTACCTTCATTGTTCTTCACTGTAATTATGTTACTAGTTTATGTCACTGATTGGAAATACTTCTAAGACTTCCTAGGGTTTTCAGCACATCAGAAACACAGTGATAAATAGCAAATTACTCTAACTGCTCTGAGCTTATTAAAAACTTCAGCACTGTAGCTCAATGGTACATGTTTTCAGGCATACTAAAGAGTAAATATTAACTGACAAAATTCTGTAGGACTTAGAGCGCTGAAAATGGATATGCTATGAAAGAGTTTTCCAGAAATATTTTTTCTTAGAGAACTCAAACAATTGAAACTTATAATAAAGTACATATTAAGACATCATATTAGGCATTACAGAAACAGAATATTAAATGATAACAGTGCTGTTACGTCAAAAGCATATGCCCATAGAACTAGGTGATATAATTACTGATATTTATTTGTTCATTCATCAAATTTTTAGGAAGCACTCTCTTCCTAGTCATAATTCTAGGTGCTGTCAGACATTGAACAGTGAGCAAAAGAGATAAAAACTCTTATCCTTATGGAGTATGTTAGTAGCTTGAGATGGATTAAAAAAAAGAAAAAAGTAAAATATTATAATAAATGGTGATAAAGAAAAACCAAAAAATCAAGTAGGAAAAAAAGATGTAGAAGGTGTAAAAAGCAAGTGGGGAAGATAGCAAGTGTGGCTGTCTGATGAAAAACATTCTGAGCAAAAGGAATAGCAAGAACGAAAGGTCCAAAGGTGAGAATACGCTTATGTTTAAGGAAGAGCAAGCAGGCCAGTGTGGCTGAAGAGAATCAAGGAATGAGGAGAGTAGCAGATGAGGTTGGAGCTTCCTGGAGGAGCATTTCAGCAAGGCTTTCACAGACAGGTAGGAGAGCAAGAGGTTTAAATGAGGGTAGGAGGTGATTCCAGGTAATTAGAACACAGGAAAACAAAAGACAAGGAACCAGAGTTGAAGATGTTTAGGAATCAGAGGCTCATCTAGTGTATGAGTATACATGTAGAGGTGAGGGAGCATTAATGTGAGGGAAGGGGATCATGGGAGAGGGGGTGGTGGTGAAGGTGGTATATGATAAATATTCAGTCTTTGATCCTCTGTTTAGAAACTGTGGAAGAGCACCACAGGGTACCAGCGTGAAAGGCAGGTATTAGCTGCCCCTTTAATACAACTCTTTTATTCCCTGGCAAGAACAAAATCCTGCTCCAGAGAGCTGCTTTAAGTTGTTATATTTTTAAAGAAAAAGGAGAGGTCTTGGGATGTTTGTAGGGAAAACACATATACGTAGTGAATCATAAGACAAAGATGACTAAAAAGTCTGACTGAGAAGGCAAATAGGAATTTCAATTTTTTTAAAGAGCATTCCAAAAAATGACTAATCCATGGATAAACAGCTGAATTAATTATCTCTAATTCTACATAAAGAAAAAGAGGATTCTCTTATAATTATCCACTTTGAATTCAAAGGTATACAAGGCAAAATCTGGGACCTACCTCACAATTCAACACCCCATATCTAGAACAGTGCCTAGTACAGAAAATTCAAATGTCTATTTAAAAAATTGAAAGCCTTACAGTCCACCCCAGTAGGATCAAACAGTGCTAGAGTTGTCATAATACCACCTTAAATTGTCAGTACATATTAACAGCATACTGAAAAAAGCAGAAATGTAGGAAGAGTGTTTTCCTTCCATATTACCACCTGTGCAAAGCAACATACCCCAGAGGCGTCTACTGGTTAATTACCCCTATGACATACAAGGCCCTTTGAGCTATATGCAGCAGTGTTGTATGGAATAATGGGATATATATCATGACTGAATCCAATAAACAATGCTGTTGCAAAATTAAGTGAAATTTCCCTAAATATGAATTGAATTAATGCTCCCTTTTTGAACACAGAACCAAAAGCATGAGGCAATCTGAAACAATCTCCTTCCTCTTGATCCTTAAGAACTTAGTGGATTTAGGGAATTGGGTTTTCTTCTCTATGTTTTTTTTAATCCCAAATTAAGAGTAACTCACCCTCATCAATTTCTCAAATAATGCAAAAAAGCACAATTAAAAACACAGCAGCTCTTATGCACGTTTGGTTACGAAATGTTACAAATCCCAGAGAGAAAACATTATAAATTCCAGAAAGTAGAGGAAAAAAAATCATCGACCAAAATGATGAAACTTCTGCCAGGAAAAGCATCTTTCTGCTTTCTGCATAGGATAACATTTGTGCTCACGTCGTTTTGACCCAATAGTAGACTGTGTACAGTTAAAATTGAGAGGCAGGGTTTCATACTTTTAAAATTCAGCTTATTTGTTTTAAAGTGTTTTTTAAATGCAAATAGCGGAATGTCGATATTTTCTCCCGTCTTCCATGAAGCATTTTTCCATGCTACTACCAGAACATCCTCAAGTGCAACTCCGTAAGTAGATTCAACTCCCTTCAATACCATAAGCAAGCATGAAAATGCCTTTATACCACAAAAAAGTACAACAGTGGTTTGCAAAAGTGAGGTTATTTCTGCTTCTTGGTAGCGATTTGAGCAAGCAATGAACATCGGGTACTTTGAACAGAGTAAACGGCACCCCGGCCGCTTGATCTCCAAGATGCAACAATAAAAGCATGCTCCCCCTTGCACTTCGCCAAAAAGTGGCCCTCTTCCCGGGAGCCCTTGACCACAGGAAAAGAGCCGGGTTCGGGGCCGGCCTGCCTCACCTTATAGACATCCCCGTAGGTGCCACTGCCGACCCTCTGGACGAGCTCGTAGTCATGCTGCGGGTTCCGCCTTAGGATGTCCGCGGCAGGCCGCAGCGGGGCCTCCATCTTCGCCCAGCGCCCGGCCCCTGCAGGCTCAGCCCGCGGAGCCCCGGTTCCCGCTAACGAGGACAAACTGCGCCGCTTCCCAACATGGAGCCTCAGCCTGCAGCTCCGCCTGCACGAGGGACAAGTAAAGGCGAGTTGGCGCCGCGGGGTACGACCCCGAGCAGCCCAGCCCCCTTCCCTTCCGCCCCGCCGGGAGCCGCGGAGAAGCGGCCCAGAGAGGGTCCCCGGCGCCCTACAGCTTTGTTTCCGCCGCTCGCGAACTGTCCGGCCCTACCTCCCCGCCCTCCGGGGCCTGGGGACGACTCGGTACCTGAGAGGGGCGGCCCCGCTTTGTTGCGCCGCGCCCGAGACCTACTTCCTCGCCGGCGCCTGCGTCCTACGTCCCGGCGCCTGCGTCCTGCTTCCCAACGCCCGCCCGCCAGCCGCTCCAAGTCTTGCGCCGCAGTCTCCCGTTGCACCGCCCGTCCCCTCGCAGGCGGCTGAGGCTCGTTTGGTCGCCGCTGCCGTCGCAGCACGTTCCCACCCGGCTGCGTCACCGGGAGACACGTTCCCGGTCAGCGAGGGTCGGCGCCCAGCGGCCCGCCCGAGTGCGCTGGCCGTGGGACCAGACTGCCTCCTTGAGGCCTGGTTGGAGCACGACAGCCTCCCGGGCGCGCCCCTGGCCGGGCGCGTCTTTTAAGGGCCCAGGCTCTGCTTCCCACTCGCAGAGATAGGGACGCCACTGGGCATTCGTTGGCCGACCGGCCTCCGCTAAACAGCCCCCAGATTCATCAGGTAAATTTAGTGACGGGTAGAGGAAGATGGGTGGGCACGAGAGCGATGGGAACGCAGCCCTCCCACTTCACGGAAGAGGTACGTAGAGGGCACTGGGCCAGAAGTAAACTGGCATTGGGGCTCTGGGAAGGAGGTGGGGGAGTGCCAGGTTAACTTAAGTTGCGGCACACCCTAGTGCACCTTCCTGTTTTGCAAACTCTTCCCAGCGGTACCAGTTTAAGGCTGGTCTGCACACCTGAACAACCTGTCTTCTACGGAGTTTTCCCGAGACATTTCTGAAAGCTTATTCCTAGGAAGTCTCAATGGCCCTTATTCCTGTTGGACACAAGTGCTCTCACCGCGGTTATTGCCTTTGGTTAAATCAGAAGTTCAGAAACTAAAACAAAGGACCACCACAACCTGTTTCTGGCTCCACAACTTCTTCAGTATATAATCCAGAAGAAACCGTCGTATTTGGCAATATCTCACTATCCTTGCCTGCAGCTTGAAAGGGATTAGTTTTGCACCTGACATCCGGGAAAGTGTTGCAGGGGTGTCTAACCTTTTGGCGTCTCTGGGCCACACTGGAAGAAGAGGAGTTTTCTTGGGCCACACATTAAACACACAAACACTAATGAAAACAAACAAAAAAAATGTTTTAAGTAAATTTACAACTTTGTATCAGGCCACATTCATAGCCATCCTGGGCTGCATGAGACAGACCCTTGGGCCATGGGTTGGACACCCTGCTTTTAACAGGATTATAAAGAGGGTAATCAAATATAAGAGGTTTTAAAATACTTCACGATGCACAGAATATCAAAGTGGAATTCAGGAAAATAATTTGGCTGGTATCTCACAAGCTTTGCATTTTTGCATTTTTAGTTCCAGTCTTGTTATGAAGGTAGAAACAAATTTGCTGGATTTATGTATACTGGCAAAGTTATTTCTAGAGCCCAGTAGAAGTTCTGAACAGAAAAGCAAGACAACACTCATCAAACATATTTAGTGACTGAAAAATCACAAAAGGATCAAGTTCCAGACATTGGCTTGTGGCTTTGAACATCCAATTCAATTCTGTCCCTGGGCAATAAATATGCTCCTTGTTGATCATTTTGATCAATTGTGTGATGTAGAAATTAAATTCACACCTTAACAGGACAGGGTATATGTATTTTCTTGTGCTCCATACACAAAGGGCACTTATTTATGGAATATAAGTAAGCTCAGATTTACATGCTCTATGGACAAAGCCTATGTGTTTCCTGTATTGAAAAAATTGTTGAAGAACAGTTCCTTCTTTCAGAGCTTCTTGGCACTTGTTTTGGTGGGCACATACTTTTTGGCTTCAGTGACTCAAAATCTTTTAAAATGTTCTGTTAGTATCCTAGTACTTGTTAACTGTCATAGATTCTTTTTTTTGTTTCTCCTGTGACCCTATAAGCATTGCTCCTTTCTCTAGTCTGAAATTTATTTATTCTTACTTATTCATACCTGTCTTATTCCACAGAGAATTCGAGGCATTATACAGAAAATACATACAATAACACAACACAAAAATAAGTAAATGAGGAAATGGGTATGATCTTAAAGGGAGGGGAAAATAAAATATTGGAACAATGTAACACATTAGCCAAAGCAGAGGATTTTATAGTGTTTTTGAGACCACAATCAAGAGAGGGGCATATTTTCCCCCAATACTAAGACTTCAAAAACTCTACCTCATAAGTCTTCATAAAGTGGAAACTTTGAATTCAGTTTGAAATAAAGATAGTGTCCTTCTAATAATCCTTCAGGCATGTCATTCTTGAAACACAATGTTTGATATGAATTAAGCAAAAGAAAATTGAGATCATAGATTTCAACAAGACCCTGGAAAAAGGATATTTTATGTTGCCAGTAATGGCAGATCCATATGCTTTAACCATTCACTCAGAGGTGGACAGCATGAAAAAAGTTGAGATTCTACATAGTAGTTTAAAAATGTGTCTGCTGTAGTCATTATTTTACTTGTACCACAATTGATGCAAAAAGGAAAGCATTTGCTTTTTACTAACTCCAAAAGAATCTGAAGGATTTTTAAATACTTACTGGTTCAGTTTATTTTAGTAAGATCAGTGAAGTCATATCTAGTGGTTAAATATTACATGGTTATAAAGAAATTCAAATTCAATTTCCATAAAATAAACTACAGTGTGTAAATTTAATTTTATATCCTAAATTAAGTACCTACTTTCAAGGTTGACAGGTATAATTATAATATTATTATACTATGCAATATAATAATAAAAATTATAATAAAAAATTGTAGCTAGCAGAGTTTTGGTTTTTTTTTTTTTACGAACTACCCAATTTTATAATGACGGTATAGAATAAGAATAAATGTGGTTTGATAGCCCCTTCATTCCAACCAAATTATCTTATTTTCTTAGTGTCTTCATAATATCTGATATATAAATATATTCCAGCTTTTACTCTAATCTATATAACGATCCATAATGGTTTGTTTTGTGCTTTACAGTGTTTTTCCCTTCTTTCAGAGTTCTTTAGTAAAATGCTTATTGTAATCTGTGGCCTGTGGTTTCAACATCAGCCAAATCTGAATTTTTGAAAATTGGAGACATAAACATTTTCAACTTCTATGTAGGTAAGGTTCACAATTTACTATGCAAGATACAATGGCTAATTAAAACCCTCAAGTGTGGCAGAACCAAGCATAAGGACAATATTTTAGTCTATGGAACGTTTAAACAATGTAATCTCCTGATGAATCTTCCAACATAAACTAGTTGCAAAGTGTAACTCAATATGATTGAACTGGTTGCTCTATATGTTTGTTAAATATAAATCAGTTACATGATTTATAAATCTATATGTTTGTTAAATATAAATCAGTTACATGATTCATCAGTTGGAAGACATCTGCCATAATTATGATTTGGATTTTTAAATAGTTAACCCATGATTTCTTTTACTAATTAGGGCCAGTTTTCTGTGCAGCAAAACCCGTGTTCTCAAAGTACATATAGGAGTGTTCTATTTTGTTCTGGATAGCAGTAGACTGTACTGTATTTCATTCAGAATCAGTATCAGATCACTAGGATGGAAGTATTAAAAAAAAAAAAGAATTGAGGAAGGCAGTGCACATCCTTTTATCCAGCTTGAATTGCTCATCTGGTATGTTAAAATGCTGTTTCTATCACTCTGATCCCAACATGATGGTTTTAAGGTTTATATGAGAATCGATAGCAGCATTCCTGTGTTCAACTCACAAATTGGTCCTGTCTACAAATACAATAACTAAGATACATATTACAAATAACCTTATGTTGTTCCTTATCAGGTTCCTCACATCATGAGAATAATGTTCAGAAACAGTGCCTAAAGTTTGCTTACATTTCACGTAGACTAGTATTCTGAGAAAATAATGCAGAAGAGGCCACAGTACCTGGCATGGCTGTGGCCTTATCCTACAGCTATACAACTCTTTCAGGATTCTCGTAAGGTCTTTTTTTCCTTGCCCCTTTAGGGCAAGGATGATAATGTCTCCCTACTGTTGCTAGTTTCAGGGTGCTTCCCTATCCCTTGTTGGTCCCTTTAACCCTGTCCTCATTTTTATAAATAGTCCTTTCATTAGCTTCTCTTTCTGTGCTGCCTCTTTCTTGCCAGAATCCTGATTGCTAGAGAAATTGGAAGTAACCTTAGGAAAGAAACCCTTGCTTTCTGGGATGGTATTACTCACATATCTGATGATTACCCGTGTAAAGTATTTGTCATGGAAAATGGAACAATAGTATTTCATAGCATGGAGTGGCATCATAATTTCTCAAATAATTATCACTAGTGGCATGTGATGTAATGGTGCATGTAGAGCATAGCATTGGAAAATCGACCTCTAGCACTTGGCTGCTTTGACAGTAATGATTGCTAAAACTGGTATCATTTGCTCTGACTGCTTCTTTGAGGATACATGTGAAAAAAGACAGAAAGCCTTGAATTCCAAACTGAAGGCAGGAGTAGAAAATCAGAATGCTTTTTTGACAGCTTGGAAGAAAACCATATCTCTTACTGCTGCAGGCAGATGTGGCTGAGGATCAAGCCCAGGGCCTTATTGTAAAGCCTACAGAGTTGCAATGTCAGTTGAATGTGAGACCTAGGTCTGCTGTGTGAAGGTAAGAGCACTAGTAGAGAAGAACAGGGACCCTGCTGCATGAAATGGGGGCATTTGGACCAATATAAATGAGGCTGAGAACTCCAAATAAGAGTTAGACTTCAGCATAGCCCTGAAGGAGAAGGATAAGACCTGTTCTTGGAGAGAGCTTATGCACTGAAAGAATTATGAGATTTTGCCAAATACTTACCTAAAGTTCAGATTTAATTTGTTGACTTGAGCAACTGGTAATTCTAAATTGGTTGCTTGAAGCTAGTAGTCTATATGCTGAGATGCTAGAACTTTCCTGTCATAGTATAGCGGAAGAAATCTTAGATTCAAGGAGATGGAAATTTTGGACTTCCTCTAGTATGTATATCCTATTCAGTTATGCTCTGTCCATTCCATCCCTAGGAGGGCCCATAAAATCTGCTTTTATCAATGCATTGGGTAAAGAGCCACAGATATCATTGAAAAATTACCTTGTGGCTGTTCTTAGCTGGCTGGAGATGATGATGGAGATGGCATAATGAAATTGGGATCCATGATTCAGTCAGAATATTGATATCCCAGTGAAGGCGAGGTGGGGGATTCTTAACTGTCAAAGACATGTTCAACACAATTAGGAATGAAATCAGGGTGTGATTTTTCAAAAACAAGGATTTTGGGTGGTGGTCTATGGTCGCCGAGTCTCTAGGAATGAATAAAACCAGCAGCCTACCTAAGTGCTACTTGACATACTAAGCAGAAAAATTCTAGGTTTGATGAGCATAAATGTAACTGAAATCACTGTAATAGAGATTCAAGACTTATATTCCTAACACCTAATTCCTAGACTAAAGCCAGTTTACAAACCAGAGTCCCTTATTTGAGAAAGAGAGGCCAGGTTCCATTGAGGAAGGATTCCACAGTATAGCCAGGTATAAACAGTGAATCTCTTCTGAGACAATGCAAGAGGTACTTGTGACCTTTTACTGGGTAATTGTGAACTGAGGAATGGGGAATTCTCACATCTTCTGGAGATTAATAAATGCTGGCCCTGACTATTAGTCCCTGCAATCTCAAAATACCAGCAAAATTCCAGTGATCAGAGTTGAGACTAGAAAGTGAAGTGTAGTCTTGATTCAGGTCAGTTTCATAGTGGATACAGTGGGCCTGAAGAACTATGTGGGGTTATCTTCCCAGTCCCAAAATGTATGTGGGAATAGCTATATTGAGTAGCAGAATCCCTGCTTTAAGTTTATATAGAGTAAGGGCTATTATGATTGGAAGGGCCATGTGAAACAACCCCAGCTAATTTATGCTCCCCTGTGCCAAAGTAGAAATTAAAATTAAACTTTACCAATGGGGGGAATTTCAGAAACATGCCCATGGAATTAGCTAATCTTGCTTCAAACCCATCACTTAGAAGCAGCTAATTTGAGCCCTGACCAGGTAGTTCAGTTGGTTAGAGCATTATCCTGATAAACCAAGATTGTGGGTTAGATGACCAGTCAAGGCACATATAATAATCAACCAATGAATACATAAGTAAGTGGAACAACAAGTCCATGTGTCTGCTTCTCTTCTTTTAGAATGGATATGAGGGGGGACCCCCTCTAGAAAATGGAATTTATTTATAAAAAAATGTGTATTTATTCTTACATGTTTAAACTTCAGCCACCTTTAAAGCACTCTGCATTTGATACAATACACCTATCGAGACTTTTTTCCAGTGCTCAAAAACAGTTTTGAACTCATTAATTTTGATGCCTCTTAGTGCTTCTGCCTTTCTTTGTTTCACCTCTTCCACATTGGCAAAACATTTTCCCCTTTTCATCCTGGGAAACAGCAAAAAAAAAAAAAAAAAAAAGTTGCTCTGGACAAAATCGGGTGAATAGGGTGGGTGGGGCACAGGGATTATACTATTTTTGATCAAAAACTGCTGAACACTCAGCTCGGTATGGGCAGGTGCACTGAGTGCACTTATAAACCACCCATCATGAAATGGACAAAGATGTTTAAAGAGTCTTCAAAAAAATTCACTGAGGCCGAACACAGCCTCTTACAGCAACACCAGCTGGTGCAGATGGGTTCCTAGAACACTCACCTAGCAGGGGAAGCCTGTACCACAAGGGGCCCACCCTCCAGAAGATAATTCTGGGACATAATTATATATATATATAATTCTGAGACAGGATTATATATATATAATTCTGTATTATTTTTTATAAATGTCTAGTATTCCATTGTGGAGATGTATTATAGTGTACCACTTTCCTGTATATGGACATATAGGTTGTTGCTAGTATTTTGCAATTACAGAAATATGCTGCAGTTAATAACCCTTATAGAACAATTGTTTTGGGGAATCTACTGTACTCTTTTACTCATATATATATTTCTTCCTTTCTATATAACTGAATGAGGATGTGAATGCCCAAAGCAGCCATCTTAGATTACATAATAGAAATTCCAAGTTAAAGTTGAAAGAAAGTATAAACAGCTTGGGCTCCTTGGTGTTTTGAAGCTACCATATCAGCCCCAGATGGCTTATACTCAAATTATTTCATGAGAGAGAATTACTGTTTTAAGCCACTAATTCTTTTTACAGTAGCCAAATATAAATCCTAAGTAATTTAGTCCATGATGATGTTGAGCTAATGAATTAGCTACCATAGAACCAACCTATCCTCAAAAAAAATGTGTGGGGTGGTGGACTGGGATGGGAGAAAAAGAAAACTGTACAAGAACAACAATTTTAAAATTTTTAAAAAATTTTAAAAAAGAAAAACCCTCCAATAAATAAGACACAGCTTTTGAAATGTTAAAAATTAAATACATTTTGTCACAAGTAAAAAAAAAATATGTAACAGTAAATGTCCTTTCTGTTTGAGCCATTTTGAGTTATAGCC
This sequence comes from Glossophaga mutica, assembly GCA_039655065.1. Taxonomy (NCBI): domain Eukaryota; kingdom Metazoa; phylum Chordata; class Mammalia; order Chiroptera; family Phyllostomidae; genus Glossophaga; species Glossophaga mutica. The sequence continues at coordinate 40,610,730 of CM077303.1, read as the reverse complement.
AAAAGCATTCTGATAGAAATATTTTTTTCAAGATTGCTAGCTGTAGAGGAAAGAAGCAAATGGATGCATCACCTACTGAGAAACTCTTGACTGAGAGAGCCCTTTTCTTATGATGTGGGGAACTGAGCATGGCAAGTAAACCAATAGAAGAAAAAATAATTGAGGATACAGGAAGGGGAGGGAATAATTTATAAGGTAACATTCCAAAGGAGCCAGGAAGAGAGAGGATGTAGAGTACTAAAGTGCAAATGGAGGAATAGCTTTTATTCTTCCTTTTTTAAATTTAAAGTAAACCTGACCTTGACTTTTTAAAAACAGCCTTATTGAGATACAATTCACTCACCACGTAATTCATCAAATTAAATAGTATAATTTAGTACTTTTAGTATAGTCACAGAGTTGTTCAGAATTGATTTCACAATTTTAAAACATCCTTTTCTAGTTTCTGACTTAGCAATTTCCTGTGTTTCTTTTGCACAGATGAACAGATACACTTATTTTTTATATTCTTTCTTATAGAAAGGAAAAGTATTTGCCCTTTGGGTTTTTTCCCACTTAGCAGTGTATTCTATATCAATCCATAAAGTTCTTATGTTTTCTTTTTTACAGATGTCTAGTATTTGTGGAGATGTATTATACTGTACCACTTTCCTACATACGGACATATAGGTTGTTGCCAGTATTTTGCAATTACAAAAAAATGTTGCAGTTAATAACCCTTATAGAACAATTGTTTTGGGAATCTACTATACTCTTTTACTGGTATTCACCTGAAAGAGATTATCAGTCTGGAATGTGAGCTGGAAATTTTAGCCAAGAAACACAAGTGGAACAGAACCCACTTCTTTTTGTACTATGAATTTGGTTTGTAGGTTCAGTGTTGAGATAATTTCTATCTAACTATGTTGTTTCATTATTTGGTAATGCAATTCTAATGAACGCATTTTGCTTTAAAACTATAATGTAAACTTGGTTTATGGAGTTCACAGTTCTGAGGTCATTAGAACCATTAACTGAAATATGGAATGCATAAAATTTGGCAGTAATAGGTAAGACTTGTTGATTTTGCGGTGTTGGTAGCAAAACCAAGTGACGATGACTGCAGGCAGCTATAAATTCAGCTCTGTTACGACCATTCTCTCTCAAGAGAGTTTAACACTAGAAGTACAGGTTTGGGAATCATCAGGTCCTGTATGAAGACACCACAGTCAATTATATTGAGAGAACATAGAGTGAAGAGTTGCTGATGACTAGGAGTAAGCAGAAAGTGAGGACCTGGCAATTAAGAGGCTAGCAGCGGTCAGTCTCCTAGGCAGAACTGATCTGTGGAATGTGGGCAAATGCAGGAGAAAACTGTGTAAGAAGGTGAGGAATGGGATGATGGTGTCTCTGAGGGTCAAGTAGTACAAAGGGACAGTGTTTCTAGGATACTAAAAACTAAATTTGTAGGCAGAGAGGAAAGAAATCAGTGAAAAGGGAAAGGCTGAAAGTACTTTTTAAGAGTATTTATCACCTTTTGCTTTCCCTTTAAAAGTCTGCAATCATTTGTGGCTGCCAAGGCTTACCCAGACTATCTAGTATGAATTTACTTCATATGTTTGCCAGTGTAAATCCAGACTTTATCTCTACAGATGTAGTGGGAAATTTTGCCCACTAGACATTTAGTTACACATTATAATGAATCTTTGGTTTTCATTTATCTTGATCTTCTTGATCTAATTTTGCTAGCCCAATTTTAAAAGACAGGCATGTTTGGTAGACAGGTGCAAAATGCAAAATACTTATACTCTGGTTTCTCTTCAGACAGTATAAATCTTTCACCTTTTACAAAATATACAATACTCTCAACTACATGATGTTGCTTTTAAAATGGGGAGGGGGATGGTGCCCGGTAAATAAATGCAGACTAATTTAACTTCTTAGCTATATAAATATTGCCAGTATGTTTGTACTAATATGTAACTGTTGTAGGAAAACAGGTATTTGAACAACCAGTATAATGCAGTATATGGTTTGTGTATTTCTGTGACTAGATAATGCTGTTAAATTCTTTGAGCGTGTGCGAGAGAGGGTGTTGTTTATTTGTGTACGTGTTTCCCGTTCAAAATATTGCAGTGTATGTCTGTCACTGTCTTCACGCTCTGGGGGTGGGCTGAAGTAGGGAGGGTGTGACGCTGGTATTGGTGTGAACTCCAGCTTTTGATGCTGAGCTTAGTTCATCCGTTTTCTCCTCCCTTCTCCTCCCCACTCCTTCCCTCCAGCGCCACAGCAACATCCTGAGTCTGAGCAAACTGCGCCCAGCGCGGGCACAGAGTCTCCCACTGCCAGCAACCTGCGGCCTGGGAGAAGAGCAGCACGGTGACAGCGCCTCACTACCACGAGTCCCTGGACCACCATGGCTAAGAACCGCAGGGACAGAAACAGTTGGGGTGAGTAATATATGGTGACTTCTGCAGCCTGAACGGTACTGGCCCTCTACTTTCTGCTTCTGGAGAAGAGGAGGGCCAAAGACTGCTGAACGCCAGCATCCAGGGCTGGGAGATGGCCAGGGCCGAGCTGCTCCTGGTCGGGCCGGAGGAACCGTGGCAGAGCGGTACCCACGCAACCGAATGGTGCTGTGGGCGAGGGCTGCAGCTTCGCGCAGGCTTCTCCCTGCTTCCCCCTGACTCCCCTAGTCCACCTCTTCCTAGCATTTGGACAGCACCCACCACGAACCTCTGGGGACCGGCTGGTTCCGTTTTAGCTCTAGGTTGGCAGGAAGGCGATGAGGGCGGGCAGGGGCCTGTTGTTACTCGGTAGAGAGGGGCAGGGCATTGGGGTCCTCAGTCCCCTGCTTCGTGGGGAGCTGCGAGCTGTTGTGCCCTGCCGGGCGCACTCCGGTGGTGGGTGGTGCTGGAACAATGAAGCGGAGTGAGCTGGGCCCAGTGAGAGCATTGCAGACCAGAGCAACCCCGGAGAAGGGACGCCTGCTTGGGGGTGCCCCAGTGCTGCAGTACTCGTTTTCATTTAGGGGTTGCTTGGAGAATTTGGGGCAAAGGGAAGGAAAGTTGTGATTTCCAGCCTTCTGCCCCACCCCAACCCGGTACCCCATTCAGGGTGGCATTGTTCTTTGATTTTACCTTTTGGAGATATTGGGCTCATGATTCAGCACCAGGCCGAGGGGAGGGGGAAGGAGAGGCTAGGCCCAGTGGGTTCACGCTGTGAGTGGGTGGGCGGTGCTCACGCAGGCGGAGAAGAGAGAGCGCAATGATGCAGGAGAAATCGGGGCCCCGCCCACTCTGCTGCTTCAGACTTGGTTTAGGATGCTTAGTGTGGGCCGGTTGGGTGTCTTTTCCTGCCTTGGACTCCCGATTTTTTAGTCACAGTACTAAACTCCCTACCACATAAGAAGCTGAAGTCTTTTAGGGCATTTTATTATCTGAGCCAGAGCAGATCTTTGGCCACTGTGACTTGGTGGGTATAGAAATATATTGTTCATTAGCTTTGAATTATTATTATTTGGAGAGTTTACGCCCACTAGGTGTTTGGAGCTCCTTGATTCTTTTCCATGTTTCATTGAGATCTATAACTGTCCATAAGACTAAGAGGTATAAATTTTAATTTTAATTGATTATTTTGGTGTACTTTTATCAAAAGTCCATATTTCTCCTTGCTCAGATTGGTCACAGGACCAACTTAACTCCCAGGAGAAAAGGTTTACATTTGAGAGATTCTCCAAGGTTCGTGGTAGATATGGGATGTAGTAAGGAAGTCTGTCTTTACTTATCTGAATTTAGAAGAAAGTGGTTCCATTTTACTGAAATCACCAAACCTCCATTTTAGTAGGCGTGACTATTGCAATAACACTGTTTTTTTGCTTCTTCTAAAATATGGGTGAGCTTTTTCAGGGTGTCCCCTTTCTATGCCTCCTCTTGGCTTCTAGAATAAGAATTTCTTGAACACTCACCGTTAAGGTGTGCATGTTCAAGTCAGTTTTGGTCTTGAACTTCATCCACTGTTGACTCCACTCTGTTTGGAGACAGGCATGTGAAAATTTATGCTGAGGGTTAAAATTTTTCTCCTTGATGAAGCTTTGGATCATTATTCTTCAGTATTTCCTTTGGCTACAGATCTTTCTTTAGTGAAGAGTGTCTGTCTGTCTCTGTCTCTGTCTCTGTCTCTCTGTCTGTCTCTCTCTCTCTCTCTCCCTCTCTCTCCGTGTCTCTCTCTCTCTCTCTCTCTCTCTCTCTCTCTCTCTCACTTGCTCTCTCTCTCTCTCTCTCTCTCTCTCTCTCTCTCTCTCTCTCTCTCGGTTCTCCAATGGAATTTGCATAAAAATCACATTGGGAACTTATTAGAAATGCAGATTCCCATGTCTTCCAGCCAAACCTTTTGAATTAATAGGTCTGAAATGGGGTCTAGGACTTCTAATTAGCATCTTAAGTGACTGAGAGGCAGGTGGTCTTTGGATGTTACTTTCAGAAACATTATCATTATTTATATTTGATAGAAACATAATTCAGACAGTTTACCCAGAAGACACCAAGAGAATTTCAACTCAAGCAATGAATTAGGAAAAGAAATACCAGAGTGACTATATGTTCTCTGGAAATGTTCACAGAAACTAAATAGTGGAATTGTGGAGTCTTACCTTGATGCTCTGTGAAAATGCTTTCCTATTTTTCTTTGGTGTAAAGTACATATGACATAAGTGACTTAGAAAATGTAACATATGGAGTAGGAAATAGGGATTTTTGCCAAAGTGTTAGCGATGTCTATATTGATTCTATTTTATTACCAGTACCTAGTAGAATCCCTAACAAATAGTAGTCATTTAATAATACCAATAATAGTTAATATCATTGAGGTAAGTACTGTAATTCTTATTTTACATATTAAAAGTTAAATAATAGAGCCAAGGTTCCAATTCTGGCAGTCAGACTTCAGATTCTTTCATCTTTACCACTATGCTATGCTGCCTCTTTATTGAGTGGATAATATCTTCTCCATTAAATAGAACTACAGTTTTCAAGGCACATTCACATGCATTACTACATTTCATCTGTAGCCTCTTAAGTTGGCAGAACACATTTCCTGTTGTGCGAATGAAAAAAACTGAGTCTCCTATTGGTTAAGTAACTTGGCGAAAGTAACATTATTTGGCCAATAGGAGAACTAAGATTAATTAGAACCTAGGAATGTCTTCTAATTTATTTGCTATAACATGATGCTGTGGAATGTTTTATAAGATAATGGGGCATAGTGTGAGGGGAATAGAGAGAACAAGCCCTTGTAGAAGCCAGAGGTCTCTGATGAGAAAAAACTCAGGTGATAGCTACAAAAGACTGACCTTATCGTCTACCTAGATGAATATTTCCTAGACAAGTTAGAAAGCCAACTGCCGAGGACAAAGACAGACTAACCAGAATTGTAATATATAGTGATTTCCAAGAAATGGCAGGAGAGATATTTGTAAAATCTATACAGGAAACCTAAGATTTAGATAAGGGCTCCTTATAGGACCATATAATAGATATTACTATTATTTGAGTGGTCAGAGACCTAGTAGGTTCTACAAGGACCATGGAAACTAGAAAGCAGAAAAGCATCTCTGCTCACACCCAGAATTGGGGGTGATATTTGAGGATCATACCCAGAGGTACAATTGGGAAGTAGGTTTGTGAGTAGGACTGAGAATCTCATCACCTGTACTTAAATCTACACTGAACTAGAAGTTTGAATAAATTTAAGCTTTTAAAAATTAATTCCTCAAAGATAGGCATCATCCTTATTTTAATATATAGGGAATCTGAGACTCAGAGAGCATGAATAACTTGCCATAGTTTCCATAATTTTTGTTATAGATCTAAGATAGAAATTTAAAGTTGTTTGCTTCCCCAGTTCATGTGATGAGGACAAGAAACTAAAACAACATGCCAGAAGGTGCCACAGTAAGCCTAACTAGGCTTGAGCTGATATAAGAAATCAAGGCTCTATAAATTTGATCCTTGGACTAGAAAAGAAGGCAAAAAGTGTGCTAGTGTGAAAAGTAAGTGGAACAGATGAATATCAGGAGCGAGTAAGTAGCCCAGTAAGCAGTGTTTTAATGTTGGGCATAGAGCTTAAGTACTACTACAAACAAAACAGAAGTTCATCCTTTTTTTGTTTATTTGTTCTAGTTAATTATAGTTGCTTAAAAATTTGGTATACCACATAGGAATTTGAGTTTTCCACAACATAACAGTCAGTGCAGTATTACTTTTCTAAAGCAATATTGCACTAAAATGTCAGCTTTTTCTGCCCTTAAAGAAAAACTATCTTAGCTTTATAGTAAGTATAGTAAATATTTATTTGTTGAAAATCAATTTTTAGATTTGTTTTTTGAGGAAAGATTAAGAACAATTTTTGTAGTTTTATTGAGAAATAATAACATCACTATATATGTTTAAGTTGTATAATATGATGGTTTAACTTACATATATTGTGAAATAATTACCACATCCATCATCTTATATAAATACAATAACAAAAAAAGAAAAATATTTCTCCTTGTGCTTAGAACCCTTAGGATCTACTCTCAACTTTGTTATACATACTTGTATATCATACAACAGTGTTAAATGTAGTCACCATGTTGTACATTACATCCCTAGTGCTTATTTATCTTATAAATAGAAGTTTGTACCTTTTGACTATCTTCCTCCAATACCCCCTTCCTCCAACCTTTCACCTCTGGTTACCACAAATCTGATCTCTTTCTCTACAAATTTGGTGGTTTTGTCGGTTGGTTGGTTGGTTGGTTGATTGGTTGGTGAGATTCTGTGCATAAGATCATACAGTATTTGTCTTTCTCTGTCTGGCTTATTTCACCTAGCATAATGCCTTCAAGGTCCATCCTTATTGTCCCAAATAGTAGGATTTCCTTGTTTTCTATGGCTGAATAATATACATATATTCAAATCACAACTTCTTTATCCATTCATCCATCAATGGATACTTTGGTTATTACCATGTCTTAGCCATCGTAAGTAATGGTGCTATGAACATGGGATGCAGAAATCTTTTCAAGTTAGTGTTTTCATGTCCTTTGGATATATTCCCAGAAGTAAAATTGCTGGGTCATATTTTTAACTAGTTCCATTTTTAACTATTTGAGGAACCTTCATGTTGTTTTCCATAGTAGATGCACCAGTGTACAATCCCACTTATGCACAGGGCTCCCTTTTCTCCACATCCTCAACAGCACTTGTTATCTCTTTGATGATGACTTACCATTTTGATAATGGCTGTTCTAATAGGTGTAAGGTGGTATCTCATTGTCATTTTAATTTGAATTTCCTTAATGACTAGTGATGCTGAGCATCATCTTTTTATGTACCTTTTTATAGATCCTATTTGGAAAAATATAAAAACAATCTTGAGTATAGTTTAGTTACTCTCTGATCTTTCTTTTCCCATTGGATGTATTGTTTTTCATGTGATGAGACTATTTGTTCCTTTTTTAAAAATATTTTATTTATTTCTTTTTAGAGAGATGGGGAGGGAGGGAGAAAGGGTGAGAAACATCAGTGTGTGGTTGCCTCTGGCACACCCTCTGTTGGGGACTGGGCCCTCAATCCAGGCATATGCCCTTACTGACAATCGAATCAGCGACCTTTTGGTTCACAGGCCAGCACTCAACCACTGAGACACACCAGCCAAGGCTATTTGTTCCTTTTTACTTGCCTTATTTTCCATATATCTAATCCTTCTGAAACAAAATAAAACTTCTAATGGGTTATATATATATATATACTTGCATACAGACTCTCCCTTCTCATTTTTATAATTTAATTTGCCTTCTCTACATCTTTTTTCAACATATTTTCATATATTTATATATATACACATATATATTTATACTTTGTATCTGCTTACACCTTGTATTGATGCCTCCTAGATTATAGCTTTGCTCTATTTCAAATTGTGTAGCTTTTATTATCTTTAGAACCAGTGACTAGACTGTAAGCAGAATCTGTAATTAGCAGGAAAATTATCATTAGGAAAGTGAGTTACTGTTAGTCATTTAAAAAGTTGGGGTGCAGTTAAATTTGGAGGCCCTTCTACATAAGAATCCTTTTGAAAAATATCTAATATGCAAAAGAACAAATAAAGCATAGATGTTGAGTTTTTATTTTTATTTATTTATTTTAATGTGCAGTTGTTTCTCACATGTCCCCAACTGGGGACCTGGCCTGCAACCCAGGCATGTGCCCTGACTGGGAATCGAACCAGCGACCCTTTGGTTTGCAGGCCAGTGCCCAATCCACTGAGCCGCACCAGCCAGGGCTGTTTTTAAAAGGATGATAGTGAGCACCTGTATCCTCCCTCCCTATGTGAAGAAATATAGTTTGTCAGTATTTTGACACTGTTTATATGCCCCTCCTTAATGGCAACATCTCCCTAATTCCTCTCCAAAGATAAACACTTGTACATTTGGTGTTTCTCATTTTCTGATAATTTTTTAAAGATTTTATTTATCTTTAGAGAGAGGGAAAGGAAGGGAGAAAGAGAGGGAGAGAAACACCAATGAATGATTGCCTCTTATGTGCCCACCAACTGGGGACCCAGCCTACAACCCAGGCATGTGCCCCCACTGGGAATTGAACAAGCAACCCTTTGGCTCGCTGGCCAGCACTCAATCCACTGAGCCACACCAGTCAGGGCTCATTTTCTGATAATTTTAACATATATATAATATATATATTTAATATTACATATTATTTTCACATTTTTAAGTACCTAATATAAATGGAACCTGGAGTATTAATTTTTCCACATTTTATTTACTTGCTATCCTCACCTATACTTAGTATTATAATAAGTGTAAAATGATATCACATTATGGTTTGAAAGTGCATTTTATAGGTTACCAATGAAGTATGAGTATATTTTCATATATTTATTAGTCATTAATATTTCCCACTCTGTGCCTCTTTGCCCTTTGTCAGTCTTTTATTGGAATATCTTTTACTTTTTGCATTGTATATGTTTTAAATATTTGGTATAAATCTTTTGTTCATTATTTGTTTTACATCTATCTTTTGCCACTTTGTGGTATGCCTTTACTCTCTTGATGGTATATTTTAATAAACAGAAGTTTTATATTTAAAACTACTCCATTTAATATTTTCCTTTATGGTTTGTACTCTTTATATTTTAATAAATCTTCTCCTTCCTCAAAGTTATAAAATATTCTCCTATAATATTTGGTTTTAAAGTTTTATATGTATCTTCAAAATTTTTTTTATTGTGGTAAAATACACACAACATAAAATTTACCATCTTAACCATTTTTAAGTGTACAGTACAGTGATATTAAGTACATTCATGTTATTGTACAGCCATCGCCACCATCCATCTCCAGAACTCTTTTCATCTTACAAAACATCTATATCCATGAAACACTAAGTCCCCACTCCCTCCTCCCAGACTCTGGCAACCTCCATTGTACTTTTTCTTTCTGTGACGTTGACTATAAAAGTCTCATATAAGTGGAATCTTACAGTATTGTATTTGTCTTTTTCTGACTGGTTTAATCCACTTAGCATAATGCCCTGAAGTTTCATCCACGTTGTAGCATATATCAGAATTTTCTTCCTTTTGAAGGCTGAATAACATTCCATTGTGTGTGAGTGTGTGTGTGTGTGTGTGTATACACACTACATTTTGCTTATCCATTTATTTGTCAATAAATACTTGGGTTGCTTCCGTGTTTTAGTGACTATGAATAATGCTATTATAAACATTGGTGCACAAATATATCTTTGAGACCCTGCTTTACATTCTTTGGGTATACACCTAGAAGAAGAATTGCTGAATCATTTGGTAATTCTATTTTTAATTTTTTGAGGAACCACCATATAATATTCCACTGTGACTGCACCATTCTCCAATCCCACTAACAGTGCAGTTTCTCTGAATTCTTGCCAGCGCTTCTTATTTTGTGGTTTTATTTCATTTTATTTTTATAGTAACCATTTTTATATGTGAGGTGGTATCTCATGGTGGATTTGATTTGCACTTTATTTCCTAATTGCTCTGGTAATTTTTTTATCTATTTGTTTGAGTATGTTACATAACTTCCACAAATCTGTGAATTTTCCAGTTTTACATCTGTTACTGATTTCTACCTTTATCCCATTGTAGTTAGAGAAGATATTTTGTCTTCTATCTTTTAAAAACCTATTGAGACTTAATTTTTAATGTAACATATGTTCTGTTCTGGAGAATGTCCCACATGCACTTGAGAAGAATGTGTATTCTGTTGTTGTGTAGAGTGCTTTGTATATGTCTGTTAGATCTAGTTGGTTTATTATATTGTTTGAGTCCTGTGTTTTCTTGCTTATCTTCTATCTGGTCGTTCTATCCATTATTGAGCATGAGGTATTGAAGTTCCCACTTTTACTTCACATATTTTGATGGCCTGCTATTGGGTACATAAATGTTTACAACTTATATCTTGCTGTATTGAAACTTTTAAAATATAAAGTTGTGCTTTGGCTCTTGTAAGCTTTATGATTTAAAGTCTATTTTGTCTGATATTAGTATAGTCACTCCTATTCTTTTTTGGTTACCATTTGTACTGAATATATTTTTCCATCCTTTCACTTTCAACTTGTTGTGTTTTGGATCTAAAGTGAATCTCTTGTATACAACTTGTAGTTGGATCATGATTTTTTTTAATCCATCCTGCCAGTCTCTGTCTTCTGATTAGAGAGTTTAATTAATTTACATTTAATGTAATTACTGATATGGAGGAATTTACTTCTGCCATTTGGTTGCTTGTTTTCTTTATGCCTTATAGCTATTTTGTCCCTCATTTCTTGCATTACTGTATCCTTATGTGTTTAGATCATTTTTTTTAAAGATTTTATTTATTTTTAGAGAGGGGAAGGGAGGGAGAAAGAGAGAGAAACATCAATGTGTGGTTGCCTCTTGCATGGCCCCCACTGGGGACCTGGTCCACAACCCAGGCATGTGCCCTGACTGGGAATCAAACCTGCACCACTTTGGTTCGCAGCCCGCACTCAATCCACTGAGCTACGCCAGCCAGGGTGTTTAGATCATTTTTTTTGCAGTGTAACATTTTTATTCCCTTATCATTTCCATTTCTGTGCATAGTCTATGCTATATGGTCTGAATGTTGGTTCCCCCCACCCCGCCCCAACAACTTCATATATTGAAATCCTAATGCCCAATATAATGGTATTAGGAGATGGATCTTTGGAAGATGCTTAGGTCATGTGGGTGGAGCCCTCATTAATACAGGAGACCTCCACAGAGCTCCTTAACTCCTTCCACTATTTGAGGATACAAGGAATCTGTGACATGGAAGAGGGTCCTCATGCAACCATGCTGCCACCCTGATCTTGGACTTCCAGTCCAGAACTGGAAAAATAAAGTTCTGTTATTTATAAGCTACCCAGTCTGTGGTACTTTGTTATAGAAGCCCAAACTGACTAAGACAATGGGTCATGTTCTTGGCATTATATCTAAGAATTTATTGCCTGATTCAAGGTCATAAAGATTTTTCTGTTTTGTTTTCTATTTTCTTCCAAACATTATAGAGTTTTGTTTTACTTTCAGATTTATGATCCATTTTGAGTTAATATTTTATATAGGGTATGATATATTGAGATTTATATTTTTGCAAATAGACATCCAATTTTTCTAGCACCTTTTGTTGCAAAGCTAATTCTCTCTCCATTGAATTGCCATAGCATCTTTGTCACAAATCAGTTGACTATTCAGGAGAAATGGAAATATATGTTCACACAAAAACTTGCAAATAAATGTTTATAACAGCATTACTTATTATAGCTAAAAGTGGAAACACATAAAGCCCTGTCAACTGATGAATGGATAAACAAAATATGTCACACTACTCCCCCCTTATCTGCAGGGGACAGAGTCCAGGATTCCCAGTGGATGCCTGAAACTGTGGATAGTACCAAACCTTATATATACTATGTTTTTTTCCTATGCACGTGTACCTATGATGAAGTTTAATTTATAAAGTAGGCACAGTAAAAGATTAACAACAATAACTAATAATAAAATAAAAGAATTACAGCAATATGCAGTTATAAAAGTTATGTGAATATGGTCCCTCTCTCCCCAACCCTCTCACAAATTATAAAAACTTTACCGAAGGGGATTAAAGACCAAATGTAGATGGAACAATATCTCATGTTTATGGGTTGAAACATAATACCACAATAGTATTGTTTCCTTGCAAATTGATCTATAAATTTAACTTCAGAGTAACATGTCGATTCTGATATTGACATGGAAAGTGTCAAAATAGTCAATACTGATAATAATTAGAAGAATAAGAGAGGCTGGACATTTTATATATAATGGCATTTTAGAAAGTAATTTCGGACTTCCGGCCAAGAATGGAGGCGTAGGCGGACACACTGTGCCTCCTCTCACAACCAAAATTAAGGACAACAAATATTTAGAAACAAGAAAACAACCAGAACTTATAGAAAACTGAACTGTATGGAAGTCCAACAACCATTCATCCAGACCGGTAAGAGGGGCGGAGTCGCGGCAGGGGAAAGTGGAGGTGCGGACCCAGGAACGCAAGCAGCAGCGGCTGGCAGTTCCCAGGTGCACAGGCGGCGGCTGGCGGTCCCCGGGCCCATAGGCAGCAGCTGGCGGACCCCGGGCACAGGGGGGCAACTGTGCAGACCCAGTGAGGCCGCACAAGGCGGCTGGCTGACTGACCAGGTGGTCTCACATTCGAGCGCGCAGATGGTCCAGGCAGAGGGGAAGTGGCAGAGGGGACTGAATCCAGGAGAGAGCGGAGCAGGCGCCATTGCTCCCTCTCAGGCCCCACCCCCACATACAGCGTCACAACCCAGCGACTGGGCTGCTCCGCACTGGGGAGCGCCAGAGGCTCCACTCTTCACTACGTAACAGCACGCGCGCGTGCGCAGATAATCCAGGTGAAGGGGAAGCAGCGGAAAGGGCCGGAGTCCGGGAGAGAGCGGAGCAGGCTCCATTGCTCCTTCTCAGACCCCGCCCCCACCTACAGCGTCACAACCCAGCGACTGGGCTGCCCCGCCCTGAGGAACACCTAAGGCTCCACCCCCTCACTACGTAATAGCCGCGACCAGACTAAAACCAAAACAAAACAAAACAAAAAACCCCACCAAAAATGGCTCAAACTGGAAAACAAATAAAAGCCCCAGAGCCAATTCCTCTAAGCAGTGAAGAGATAGCCAACCTATCAGATGCACAGTTCAAAGCACTGGTCATCAAAATGCTCACAGAATTGGTTGATTTTGCTCACAAACTAGATGAAAAAATGCAGGCTACAATACGTGAAATGAAGGAAGACGCATGGGGAACCGATAGAGATGGAAGGAAAACTGGGACTCAAATCAATGGAGTGGACCAGAAGGAAGAAATTAACAACCAAACAGAAAACGAGGAAGAAACAAGAATTCAAAAAAATGAGGAGAGGCTTAGGAACCTCCGGGACATCGTTAAACGTCCCAACATCCGAATTATAGGGGTCCCAGAAGGGGAAGAAGAGCAACAAGTAGAAAACTTATTTCAACAAATAATAAAGGAGAACTTCCCCAATATGGCAAAGGAAATAGACTACCAGGACGTCCAGGAAGCTCAGAGAGTCCCAAAGAAGTTGGACCCAAGGAGGAACACACCAAGGCACATCAGAATTACATTAGCCAAGATTAAAATGAAGCAGAGAATTCTAGAAGCAGCAAGGGATAAGGGGACAGTCACCTACAAGGGAGTTCCCATCAAACTGTCAGCTGATTTCTCAAAAGAGACCTTACAGGCAAGAAGGGGCTGGAAAGAAATATTTGAAATCTTGAAAAGCAGGGACCTACATCCAAAATTGCTCTATCCAGCAAAGCTGTCATTTAGAATGGAAGGGAAGATAAAGTGCTTCTCAGATAAGATCAAGTTCAAGGAGTTCATCATCACCAAGCCCTTATTATATGAAATGTTAAAGGGACTTATCTAAGAAAAAGAAGATAAAACTATGACAGTGAAAAGACAACAAACTCATAGCTATCAAGAACCACACCTAAAACAAAAGCAAACTAAGCAAACAGCTAGAACAGGAACAGAACCACAGAAATGGAGATCATATGGAGGGTTAGCAACAGGGGCGTGGGAGGAGGAGAGAAGGGGAAAAGGTACAGAGAATGAGTAGCATAGATAACGGGAAAAAAATAGACAGGGGGAGGGCAAGAATAGTATGGGAAATGTAGAAGCTAGAAAACTTATGCCCCATGGACATGAACTAAAGGGGGGAATGTGGGTGGGAGAGGGTGGGTAGGGTGGAGGGGAATGATGGGGGAGAAATGGGACAACTGTAATAGCATAATCAATAAAATATATTTAAAAAAAGGAAAAAAGAAAGAAAGAAAAAAAAGAAAGTAATTTCGGTTAAAATATCGTACTAATGATGCTGGTATTGACAAATTGGTAAAAGGATCAGAATTGAGAGCTCAGAAACAAAGTCACTATATATTTATTAAATGCATGTGTATGTTTATATATACATATGTATATGTATGTGTGTGTGTGGTTCTTATTTGTAACAAAGATCACAGGTCAGACCACTTGAGGAAAGATGGGGCTTTGATAGAAGTCTGAAGATTTTGTTACTAATACAGAATAAATCAAATTGGATCTCTATGTCATATCTCATAGAAATAACAATTCCTGATAGATTAAGAACTTAAATATCAAAGGCAACACTTAAAAACTGAAAGTTTATATATGAATGTCTTTCATATGCCATGTAAGGAATAATTTCTTAAACATGACATGCAAAATGCTAATCATTAAATAATTTATTAATAAAATTTAATACATTAAAATTAATAATTGTTCTTAATCAATAATAGCTTAAGGAAAGTGAAAAGGCAAGCTCTAAGAGATGTTTGCCATACATATAACTAACAAATGACCTAGCATTCAAGATATATGAAGAAACCCTGTAAATCAGTAAGAAAAAGACAAACAACCTAATAGAAAAATGAAGAAACACTCATATACTCACCTGATGAGCATTTAGAGAAATATATATCAAAATCACCATGAAATACCACTTTTACCTATGTAATTGACAAAAATTAAGGAGTCAGACAAAACCAAGTATTAGAAATGATATGGCTTGACATGATGTCTAATAAATTGCGGGGAGTGGGTGGGGAGTGAAAAATTGGTACAGCCACTTAAAAAAATTGCATCACATTGTAAAGTTGAGTATTTGAAAAAAGTACAACCCAGGAATTCCATTCACAGTATATCTTGCATATATGTAGTTTGCTACAATTTTAAAGAGTTATGTCAGTCTGTAAAAAGTTGTGATGTAGTTTTCAGCTCCAAAGATATTTTTGTATCGAGAATATTATGTCTGACCAGAGTTCCTGATTCACATCAGTTGTGTACTCAGATGATAATTACACCATAGCGTAGGAGCTTCAAAGAAAATGTATAGTTGCTGTCCTAAAAATGGTTGTGCTGAAGCTGAAATTAGGTGGGTAGGTAGTACTGGAATCAAATATGAATAGATAATAATAAATAATATTATTATTAATAGTGGTGACCATTATTAAGCACATACTACTTGTAAGGCTCTTTGGTCTTCATTTAATAAACATTATTTAATTATCACAAAGGCTCTCTGATGTAGGTTCCATTCTGTTTCTTTTTTTACCTTCATCCGAGGACAGGCTCATTGATTTTAGAAAGAGGGGAAGAAAGGGAGAGAGAGATGGAGAGAAACATTGGTTGCCTCTCATACACACCTCTCATACATGCCCCAGCTGGATGGAACGGGCAACCCAGGTGTGTGTGCTGACGGGGAACTGAACCAGTGACCTTTCGGCCTATGGAACAATTCTCCAACCAAGTGAGACACACTGGCCAGGGCTCAATAAAACTGTTTTGTAGATGAACAGCAATATGTAGAGATATGGTTATAAATGTTATGTGTACGTGTGTGTGTATAAAATCAATGTGATCTGATGACTTAAAATTATACCAAGAGATATAATTGCCTTTTTTTCTTTTTTCTGATTTAAAACTTTCTTGTGTAAAGTCAAAGTGCATTCTTAGGTGAAAATAACTGTATTTTAAATGCCAAACAATTGAAAGCTTGGTTTCTATATAAAGTTTCTAAGGCGAACATTTTATACAAAAAGAACATGGACCCTCCCAGTATAATATGGCAATTATTCTGGCCCTCCCGTCCTCCTTTTTGACCTTAACATTGTGCTACTTTCTCATTCCTGAGCTCCAAGTACCACTCTTGAGAAAGCAGCTTAACCAGTTTGCACTCTCTCTCAGGGGAAGTGCTGCATTTTTACCAGATAATTGAACTCACCAAAGGCTCCTTGGAAAAACAAAGCCAGCCTGGGCCATAGCCCTACCTGGAAAGTTGCCTTGTTTTTTGTTGTTCTAGGACTTATCAAATAGACATCATGAAAAATGTCTATTTAAGTGTATATTTATAAATTTAAATGAAAGGTTATTTAAAAGCCCAGTTTGTTTCAAAAATTAATATTGTGAAGGGTTGATTCAAGGTTAATATTATTTAAGGCTAGGTCATATCTCTGACCTGAAGAATCAATGCATGTTTTGACTTTCTGTTCTTTTGATACAATACAAATGAGCCCATTTATGTGTTGTCCAAGAGTTATTTGATTTCCACTAAAGAGACAGAATATAACAGTAGAAAGGGTTGGGATGGAAGTTAGATAGCTACCTAGGATCTAATCCCAAACTGACAGTTATTAACTGTGTGAACTTGTATATATCACTTGCTAGTGGGTGTGATCTTGGGAAAGTTAATCCAATTCTTAATGTTCTCAGTTGTCAAAAATACAGATAATAAATACCTTGCTAGGCTATTTAAAGTAATAAATAGCACAAGAATGTATCCATCCATGGTAGATTGCATCCATGGTAGATTACCTGATATAGAAATTCTATTTCCTTTTCTTGCACAAGGTCAGTTACATCTTTGCTTTTAGTTTCTTAAATCTACAGTAATACTAATAGCATTTACTATGTACCAGCCACTATTCTCAGTGTGTTACATGCATATATTAATTTATAACAACCTTATGAGGTAGAGAAAGAGAGGTTAAACAACATGCCTATGGTTACTCAGCCAAGAAATGGGGAAGCCTTGATTTGAATCACAGCAGTCTGGTTTTTAACCAGAGTAGGGTTGTTTTGTTTTGTTTTGTTTTGTTTTGTTTTGTTTTACCAGAGCCTGTGTTTTTAGCCACTACACTGTACTGCTTTTCTAAAGGAAGAAGTTATGGGCTGTATCAGTTGTTTATTGTCTGTTAAATTGCATGATAAACAGTCACAAAACCTCAGGGGCATAGAATAATAAGTATTTATTGACCACATGTTGAAGTAGGTGTTAGGCAACTCTGTTGATCTTGGCTTGGCTGGGGGTCAGCTTGCTGCAGAGCTTGTCCCAAGTGTCTTTCATCCTGTAGCAAGCAAACTAGTCTAGAAATACTCTCATGGTGAATGGCAGAGGCACGTCTGCTACAGGAAGTCATGTGGATGACGACAGACATTATAAAGTTAAGGCAGTGGATGTAAGAATGGGTCACTTGACACATTGAGGTTGTTTTGTAATATACCACAACTGCCAAGGTCTAAGGTTCCAAAATTCATGTATATTAAGAATGAATTCTAAAAGTTGACCTTGGTCAAAAAATTGCATTTCTGACAATCTAATAGAAAACTCAGAAAACACACAAGTGTGCACACACATACACATAAATTTATAGAAAGTATGCAGAACTTCTCTCAAGAATACTTGATCCAGTCAGTAGTTCCAAGGTAGTGGTGGTGATGATGATGATGTTAGCTAACCTTTATGAGTTTACTATGTGACAAGCACTGTTCTCAGCACTTTGCATGTAGTAACTCCCTTAATCTTTACCACAGCCCTCTCAAATAGGTACTGTTAGTAGTTTCTGTTTTACAGATGAAGAAACTGAGAGGTTTAGTAATGTCCTATGTTCACACTACTTTTTCGTAAGGTCTCCACAAAAAGTAACTTTCAGACAAGATCTGGAGCATTCAGGGTGGTATGGCCATACACATAAAGCAACTTTCCAAAGTTTCCTCTTTTATCAAATTATTTCCAGACCTCTTTGCTATGGTTTGAAGACCTGTAATCTGGTCCTACCCAATTGAATTCTCATTAACTTCCATTGCTATGAGGTATAATTTTAGACAATTAGGAGTCTAGGATTTTGTAGATGGAATGCATGCCTTGGAGAGAGCTGAACTAGATGCTTTAGAAATTTATTCCAGTTTCAAGAATGTATGATTCTGACTTCCTATGTGTATTTCCTCCTATGTATATTCAGTTTTAAAAAATTTCTCAAGTCTCTTTCATGTGAATAAGCTTATTTCTAGAGGATGAGGAAAGTGTCCACTAAAATCACTGTATTCCTCTTTTCTAAAAGTAGATTCCTTTGTTTTTATTTTCTTTCTCACCCTGCAAACAGAGATCTCTGCACTGATGTAGAGCTGTTTTAAAAACAAAATTGTTTGATTTGGTCAGATGATCAGAAAGACCAGATATAAATCTTTCTGGGATATGGCGTAAATGACATTAATATATGTCATTTAAAGTGAGCATTTCTAATTCTACTGTTTTCCTGTTTCAGGTGTTTGAGAGTTCAGAAGTACATACGTATTTCTTGGTATTTTGTGATGATTACCTGAATAAAATGCTGTTTTATTCAACAGGTGGGTTTTCAGAAAAGGCATATGAATGGAGCTCAGAAGAGGAGGAGCCAGTGAAAAAGGCAGGACCCGTCCAAGTCCTTATTGTCAAAGATGACCATTCCTTTGAGTTAGATGAAACTGCACTAAATCGAATCCTTCTCTCAGAGGCTGTCAGAGACAAGGAGGTCGTTGCTGTATCTGTTGCTGGAGCCTTTAGAAAAGGAAAATCATTCCTAATGGACTTTATGTTGAGATATATGTACAACCAGGTATGTAGAGGTGTTTTAAAAAGTTTTTTGTTTCTGTCCTTCTGTCACTTTGTGTTTTTATTTAGTAGTGTCCACTATTTCCATTTCTATTATTATGTATCCTAAATATGAACCAGTTTTAAAATGCTATGGTGTAATCATTTCAACTTTGGTGCTTTAGGTACCAAACTACGTAGGCCACTTTTGTCTGAAACCACTTGGCCACATTTCACATAGAACATAACTTATTTTTTTTTTACTCTTTTAAAAATAGACACTGCATAGTAATAAAATTATAAATTTTACATGCTGTAGGATTTAAAATGCCAAATAACTTTTGTCATAACTTTTTTATTGTAATCATCCCCCCCAACATTTATAATGACATTTTTCAAGCATTTGGCAAAGTTCAAAGAATTTTACACTGAATACCTGAATATCTACTGCCTAGATTCTATCATTGACATTAACATACTTGCTTTATCACATGTGTCTCCAACTACTATTTCCATCCATCACTTCATCATATATTTCTGCTTCATTTCAGAGAAAAAAAGTAAATTGCTGATATCAGTATACTTTCCATCAATATTTCAATTATGATAGATTTTAGTAGTTACTTAGGTTTTTCATTGTAAAATTTACATGCAATTACATGCACAAATCTCAAGAGTATATCTGCATGTTTTTTGAAAATGCACATACTGCTGTAGCCCCAAATTTTATCAAGTATATCTTGCCTTTACCCTAGAAAGTTCTATCTTACCTTTTCACACTCATTTCTCACCCCTACCCCAGAAGCAACCAACAGTGTCACAACATTTGAGACAACAGTATAGTGCAGAAATGACACTTTAAGAGACACAGAATAAACCAAAAGCAGAGGGATAAATAGAAGATTAGAGCTGGGGAACGAAGGGTTGGGAGTAGAGAGCTTACCAGTATTTTTCTCTACACTTTTACCCATAGCAATTCTGGTGCAAATACGAACTTTGAGGCAGAATAGACACTACCAAAGAAACTTTGCATTATGTATTTATACCATAATTACTCATTTTGGATTGATATTCTATAGCTGAGTTACTTTTGGTAATGTTAACTTTAACATCCTGTATCTTTTTAAAATTTTTTTTTACATTTTTTAAATTCACATTTTAACCATTTAAAAAAGTTTTGTGTGTGTGTTTAAAGATTTTATTTATTTATTTTTAGAGAGAGGCAGGGAGGGAGAAAGAGAGGAAGAGAAACATCAATGTGTGGTTGCCTCTCACATGCTCCCTACTGAGGGACCTGGCTTGCAATCCAGGCATGTACCCTGACCACCCGGTGTCACTGCAAACCAGTGACTCTGGTTTGCAGGCCAGTGGTCAATCCACTGAGCCACACCAGCCAGGGAAACATCCTGTATCTTTAATGTCAGTTCAAACAAATCAAGAACAGAACTGCTAAAATACTCAGGCTTTGAAAGCAAGCAAAATTCTTATCATTCTCTATACAAACATTAGTGTGCTACTTAACACAGATGAGAAAATTGAATGAACAAAATTCGTATACTTTACATTCTTTGGGATTATAGAGTTTTAGATGTATTCATAGTTTTAACTGTTACACATTTGAGTGAAGTACTCAATAACACTTGTCATGCTGCTAGTATTAAATAGCATTTACTCAAGTTAAAGTGTAACAGATTTATTTTGCTTTGGTTTTCTGCACCTACTACTGTGCCTCTCCTCCTGCTATTCATTCCCTTCTTCCCCAATACCATAGTAGTATGTTGTTGTTTATATCCTGATATAATATGTTCTCTCATATCTTTATTTCTTTGTTTCTGGAATGCCCTCCCTAAGTTTGCTCATCTGGAAAATTCCTAAACATCCGTCAAGTCTTAGTTCAAACATCATCTCTCCTTTAAGTCTTACCTGACCAAGAGTTAGTAGTTATATCTTTTCTTATGCTTCCATCTTTCCCTCCTCCCATTTTGCTCCCTTATGCGTCCATCCTTCCATACACTCCTATTTTGGTATGTATATATTGCATTATAATGGTTTGCTAGCATGTCTATCTCCCTGTTAGGCTAGGAACTTCCTCTGGTCTGGATATCTTTGTATCCCCAGAACCCAGTATAAAATGTAGCAGGCAATTGCTCCTCTGCAATTACTTTTTGGATGAATAAATAAAGTAATTGTATCAATACAATATGTGTGAATATGTTGTTTCCTTTTGACTAGAGTTGGAGAGAGATACAAACCTGAATGGATGAATGGAAAATACTATACTACACACATAGTTCTGTATCATAGACTTTCTTAATTTATAGGAATCAATTGATTGGGTTGGAGATTACAATGAACCATTGACTGGTTTTTCATGGAGAGGTGGGTCTGAACGAGAGACTACGGGAATCCAGATATGGAGTGAAGTCTTCCTTGTCAATAAACCTGATGGTAAAAAGGTATGATGTGAACTTCCTAAAGAAAATAGATTTTTCACATGCAACAGTTACTACTTTTCAGGATCCTCAAGAACTCTCTTGAAAACTAATTTTTGGCCATTTGACATGATGTTTAGAAGGGAAGAGGGTAGTATTCTATTACGTGTTTCCTGTTTCCCTTTCCAGTGATCAGGGCAGGGAAAATTGTAAAGACAATGGAACAGCAGATCAGCTAACATCTAAACTTTGTTTCAATGTTGTTTCTGTTATGTTGGATTACCTGTAAAAATTAATCATTATCGTATTCAGCAGCTAATTAATTTTTTATTTTCTGTGGCATTCATGACATGTAAAAAATACAGTATTCATCATTAAAAATTTACTTTAGTTCTTATGGTATTAACTTCGTGGCAACCTAACACTCTACATGTTCTGTAAAATATCAGTAACATATTCTACTTGCCTATAGGTTGCAGTGCTATTGATGGATACACAGGGTACCTTCGATAGTCAGTCAACTTTGAGAGATTCTGCTACAGTATTTGCCCTTAGCACAATGATCAGCTCAATACAGGTATGGAATACAATAAATTCATTTTTATGGATGTTTCTGTCACTCATAATAAAAATTATGAGTCTGTGTATCTCTATGTGTGTGCTAGGGAGACAAACAACAGAAGTGGTAAATCATGTATATTACTTGGCTCAATTAGCATACTAGTTCTTATAGCTGTATTCAATGAGATACTATTGTTTTTGCTATTGTCATCTAATTTCTGGTAAGTTTTCAAATTGCCTACTTCAATCAGAAAAGGTTATATTACCTTACTGATATTTTTTTCTGTTTAAAGCATGTAATAAACTTAATAATATTAAATCTTATAATGTATGCAGATACATTGGAATAAACTGTTATGTTATATTTTATGAAACAAGATTTTTAAATGCAAAATTTTATTTTACATAGTAGAAACATTTATAAATATTAAAAAATTTACATGTGTTCACAACTTTTTAAAACATTTTAATATATATTTAGGAAAGTGTCTTCTTATAAAAATGTTTATCTCCCTTTCCTTTCCTCTCCTTTTTTCTTTCCCTGGCTTTTATTAAGTAGTGTCTTTGAGGTTATTGTAGGCTTTATAAGTTGTCCTAAAAGTCCTTTGAGAATTTTACTGTAACCATAGAACCCACAGCATAAAAGATTTTAAGACTATTTAAAATATTTTCTATTTATTGGAAAGAGCAAGAAGAGATAGTACACAAGAAACAGACTGTTAAAAGCAAGGTAAGATAGTTTGAAAAGGTAGGAATGACAAAGTGGCTAGGATGAGTAAGTCACACCTGTAGCTGTAAGTAGGGAAAATGGAGGTAGTGATCTTGCAATAAAGGCATCTTGTGTGGGTAGGACAACAACGAGAGGATGGATAGAAGGAAAATTGATTTTTTTTAATGACTTTAAGATAAAAAGCCATAATTATAACCTATGATTGATTAGCATTTAAAAATACATTTCTTAAATCTTTGACCCTTTATAATACTGACTTGTCTAATTTCTTCGTAATTAACAGTATAAGTCATTTACACAAACATTAAAACCAGATTGATTTTGCCTTTTTAATATTTATAATTTACTATGTATATTTTACCTAAAGACATTGAATATTTTCACTGAAAACTAAGTCCTTTAAGCAATGACTATTTGTTGCTATCTGAGAAATAATCTATTTAAAAGTATACTGTTTGTAATAGTCCACAAAAAATTATATCCTTAATTTTTCTTTGAAGTTACTGATATTTATTCCCCTCAAAATAATGTCATCTTGATACAGTAATCTGTTTATGAAGCAATAATGCATATGTTTACCGGTAGGGGAATGATATTCAGAACCTAACTTTCAACTTCTGGCCAAGATGGAGGCGTAGGTAGACTCACTGTGCCTTCTAACACAACCAAAGAAAGGACAACAACAAATTTAAAAACAAAAAATAATCAGAACTTCCAGAAAAATAAAACTGTATGGAAGTCTGACAACCAAGGAGTTAAAGAAGAAACATTCATCCAGACCTGTAGTAGGGGTGGAGACTGACAGCCAGGGCAGAGAAGACTTGCAGCAAGGTGGCGGCTGTTGGCCCAGGTGGTCCCACATTTGTGTGGGGATAAACCAGGAGGAACAACTGGAGAGCGAGACAGAACACACAACCCAGGGTTCCAGCACGGGGAAATAAAGCCTCAAAACCTCTCACTGAAAAACCTGTGGGGGCTGCAGCAGCAGGAGAAACTCCCAGCCTCACAGGAGAGATTGTTGGAGAGACCCACAGGGTCCTAGAAGGTACACAAACCCACCCACCTGGGAATCAGCACCAGAAGGGCCCAATTTGCTTATGGGCAGCAGGGGAAGTCTCTGAAAGCCAGCCGAGAGCAGAGCAAGCAGCATCGTTCCCTCTCAGATCCCTCTCCCACATACAGCACCACAACATAGCAACTTGGGTTGCTCCTCTCTGGGGAATATCTAAGGCTCCACCCCTTACTACATAACAGGTATGCACAGACAAAAACATATGGCCCAAATGAAAGAACAAATCAAAGCTCCAGAAAAAATACAACTAAGCAATGAAGAGATAGCCAACCTATCAGATGCAGAGTTCAAAACACTGGTAATCAGGATGCTCACAGAATTGGTTGAGTATGGTCACAAAATAGAGGAAGAAGTAAAGGCTATGCAAAGTGAATTAAAGGAAAATATACAGGGAACCAACAGTAAAGGGAAGGAAACCAGGACTCAAATCAACAGTTTGGAACAAGGAAGAAATAAACATTCAACCAGAACAGAATGAAGAAACAAGAATTGAAAAAAATGACGAGGGGCTTAGGAAACCTCCGGGACAACTTTAAACATTCCAACGTCCGAATCATAGGTGTCCCAGGAAGAGAAGAAGAAGGGCAAGAAATTGAAAACTTATTTGAAAATATAACGAAGGAGAACATCTCTAATCTGGCAAAGGAAATAGACTTCCAGGAAGTTCAGAGAGTCCCAAAGAAGTTGGACCCAAGGAAGCACACACCAAGCCACATCATAATTATATTACTCAAGACTAAAGATAAGGAGAGAATCTTAAAAGCAGCAAGAGGAAAGGGGACAGTTACTTACAAAGGAGTTCCCATAAGACTATCAGCTGATTCCTCAAAAGAAACCTTGCAGGTAAGAAGGAGATGGAAAGAAATATTCAAAGTCTTGAAAAGCAAGGACCTACATCCAAGATTACTCTATCCAGCAAAGCTATCATTTAGAATGGAAGGGCAGATAAAGTGCTTCCCAGATAAGGTCAACTTAAAGGAGTTTATCATCACCAAGCTTTATTAAGTTCAAGGGACTTATTTAAGAAATGAAGATGATCGAAAATACAAACGGTAAAATAACAACAAATTCACAACTATCAGCAACTGAACCTAAAATATAACAAAAAACAAAAACAAAGTAAGCAAACAACTAGAACAGGAACAGAATCACAGAAATGCAGATCACATGGAGGGTTAATAGTGGGGAGGGGGGTAAGGGGATGGGGAAAAGGTACAGGGAATAAGAAGCATAAATGGTAGGTACAAAATAGACAAAGGAAGGTTAAAAATAGTATGGGAAATGGAGAAACCAAGAAACTTTTACATATGACCCATGGATATGAACTAAGGTGGGGGAATGCTGGTGGGAGGGGAGGTTCAGGGCAGAGGGGAATAAAGGAGAGAAAGAAATGGGACAACTCTAATAGCATAATCAATAAAATATATTTTAAAAAAAGAAACTTTCATGTGATGAAACATTCTGTAGACATAACTAAGATAATCAGTTGTGAACAAGTCAACAATAGTTTGAGACAATTTTATATTTGGGTTATTTGGATTTAGATCACCATTATTTATAAGTAGGAGTGTTTTGTTGATTATTGTTAAATTGGGTTCATAAAGTAATTTTTATATTCTTCCTCCAGAACAGGTAACTATTGCATTTCTGGAATAACTTTATGATAATTGTACATTGTTAATTGTTTCTTAAGCTTCTTTTACTACTTGATTAAGGTCTTATAAATATCATTATACAAGAATGTACTTGAACAATAATAATAAATGTGAAAGAAATTAAAAAAAGAATGTATGTAAGAGTGTTCAAGTTTGTGATAACTGATATTTAGAAAAATAAAGAATGACAAAGTCAGTGCTGAGGATGATGTTAATGATTTCCCATTTTATTTCTTAATCAAGGTATATAACTTATCCCAAAATGTCCAGGAGGATGATCTTCAGCACCTCCAGGTAACAACATTTATATTCTTCTTTAAATATCTGGTAATACATTAAGCATGTATAGCAGAACTTCAGGATTTGGTTGGGTCTTCTTCTATTTGGAAAACTTAACAATTCAGAAAGTTTTAGGAATGTAACCAAAAGGAGGTTGTCCTATTTCCAGGGTATTTTTTCCAGCCTTGTATTGTTATGTTCTTTCTAAATTAATTTTGAAATTCCTTTGTTTCTGTAAATCAACTTGCTGTTGGCCCTGTATATGTGAAAACATGTGGCATATTAGAGTGGAAAAAGAGTCTTTGGTTTAAAAAATGACCCAAAATGTGAAGTTGGAAGTCTTAGGGTCAGGGATTTAATAATTGCTAGTATGGTATGAGTTGTATGCCAGTTTTACCCCCTGTGGACTACTTTCTACCTAAAAACTATGGAGGGGCTCCTTGATGATAACTCATCAAATTCTGTTTTAGCTCTGAAAGTGACTTCAATGACACCTTATACTTCATGTTTTATACATGAGGAAAATTTGGCTGAAAGAAGTGAAACTTGCCTAAATTCTTGTGGCTAATTAGTGGTAGAGTGGAAATAAAAATGTGGTCATCTGACAGGGCTCAATGCTCCTTCTACTCTCCAAGCAGCGTTTAAATCTCAAGTAAAAGATTAGATATTTCCTAAAAATACTTCATGTCTCTGTAACACTCTGCTTTTTCAATTCATGTTATATTGGTTACATAGCAAAGCCTATTGTTTCTCTGATAGTTGCCCTCTGCATATTTTACAGGAAATTTTGCTTTCAATATATTATTTTATCTTGGCAATAAGAGTCATGTACAAATTTAACAGAAAACAAAGGATGATAAAGCAGGGTAGTCTGTAACATCAGAAATATCATATGAATTCACAAGCAGCATTACTTCCACCAAATATATTTCTTGTACATCTCACTGACCATTTTTTGACAACTAGACAATATGTCAAATAATTGTTAGATGTTTCTTATAATAAGTTTAATTATTTCTTCAGGCAGGTACTGTTCAATACTAGTTTTACGGATTTCTAAAAAAGAAATGGTTTGGGACTTTTATATTAAGTAAATTACCTTGTTTGAGATCATTTAAAATTTTTCCTGTAAATGACAACATCTCATCTTCCTCAAAAAAGATTGACTTCAATTTACGTTAACAGATAATTCTAATGAGAGTGTCTAATCTCCGGACCAGCTGCCCTCTAGATACTATAATCCAGACTTTCATTTAATAACTCTAATCAGATACCTAGTAATTAGCCCTTACTTTCTAGATTCCCATAGTCCTCACAGGAGAGACAATGTGGTACCATAGAAGTTATTCTAAAGGATCAAGGGATGGGCGTCCTGGGTGTCAGCATTCTTTCCCAGCTCTGAGAAGCCATTGTGGCTTGTTACTCGTGTGTATGTGGTGGCATTTCCTGTGTACACATGGGGAAACCCACTCTGCTTCTCTGAATGAAACTCTTACCAGGGGCCTAATCACAGTCACCCTGTCAGGTCTCTGTTCTCTAAAAACTTTCACTTCTGGCAGCACAAAAACTACCATGATGCCTCTCAATTGGGAGCAATAAAAAAAAAAAAAAAATGAGACAGCAGTGTATTTGACTGTTCACTTTTTAAGTCAAATGCCTATATCCTTTTGTAATAATACAGGCCATTGTGCCATTACGTGTCCTTGGGCAACAGCCTTTATAAATATATCCTACATGCCTTATTGCTCTCTGGTTTGATTATGTAAGTTTTGCTTTGAAAGGTCATTTAACATGTTTTATCCTTCTCATCTTCCCTACCAAAAAAAAAAAAAAGAAGAAAAAAGAAACAAAACCAAACAAATAAACAAAAAAACCTGTTCTATACTCTAGATATAACAGGTGTTAGCTTTAAAGTGCAAACTTTATTCTTAAATGTACTTTATATATCCTTAATTTTAAAATATCTAATTACTGTACTATTTTATCTACTTAGTTTCTTAAAACAATTAGTATAATCTTAATAATATAGTATTATCTTACAGCTTTGGGAAAAAATATAAATGGAAGAAAGCCAAGAAGTTAAACTTGGCAGATACTGAAGTTTTCTTTGTGCATGTGTTTGTGTGTATGATTTTCCTTCTAGCTTTTCACTGAGTATGGCAGACTGGCCATGGAAGAAACATTCCTGAAGCCATTTCAGGTGAGTTGGAGTTAAATGATGGTAAGTTCTTTTAAATTTTTCTTGAAGGCCATAAGCAAGTATTTTAATGAATTGAGGGGGTCTACTCCTTTCTCTTTTTTTTTTTTTTTTTTTGTCATTTAAAAACTTTTATTTTTTTAATTTTTATTTTAATTGTTGATCTTGTACAGTTTTCTGTCTTTTATTCTCACCCGAACCCGCCACCCCAGCCCTCCCCACCTCCCTCCCATTTCCACCCCCCCATAGTTTTGTTCCTGTAAATCCTTCCCCTTCTCTTTTTTAAAATTTCATTGAAGAAGCTTGTTTGAATGCTATTTGATGATTGGAGAAGATAGAAATAGGGAAATAAAAATTTAACGAATTGTGTTTTTTAAAAAAGAAAGGGAAAATAAAAGAATGAATGAGATATTTTGGTTCCTGCAAGAATATCAGCTTTTCTCCCCTAAACCCAACCCTAGCAATGTCACCAAAAAAAAAAAAAAAAAAAAAAAGCTAAGTTTGTCAAAGAAATCCTAAAAACAGGTAATACTCCTGGCACAATAGAAGGTGGCTGCAAGCCACAGCAAAAACTGGCTGAGCACCCAAAACAGCTTTCAAAATTCTCTTTCTTACACATTGACCTGTGGGAACCATTACCTCTCTCTTACACTGAGTCATAGAAGACGAACAAACAGCTCAGCCTCTGCTGGGAACAGCAGGATAATATCAGAGCAATATCTGTACTTGGATTGGGTAGTATAAGCAGACACTCTGGCCCCCTACCCCTATAATTATATACCAAGAACCAAGAGATTATATCTAAGTCAAGCAGCCCTCAAAAGCAGTTACCTGGAGGAGGAAGAGATTTAACCAACGAAGACTGTCTACTTGAAGCATGATTGCTTTAGCCTGGGCTTATCACAGGGGGCTCAAGCTAAGCCCTAGAATTTCACCTCTCCTCTCAGATACATGTCACCAGTCAAAATGGATAATGCCTTTTGAGGAATGAGAGCACACAAGGAAACTGAACAACTAACAATGGGCTACAATTAATGGCTCAGATGGCAAATAATTTAAAATGAGCTATACTGATTATCTGTTAATGCATAACAAATCATCCTAAAATCATAAACATTTATTATCACACAGCTTTTGAGGTCAGGAATCTATGTGGAGTGGTTTACACCGGGTGATTTTGGCTCAGGGTCTCTCAAGAGGTCTTGCTCAAACTGTTGGCTGGGAGACATTCTCTGAAGACTTGACTGGATGGTCCACTACTACGCTCCAACAGCCTCTATGACTGTTGGCAGGAGACTTCAATTCCTCCCCACATGGACCTTTCTGTAGGGGCTGCTCACAACAGGCATCCCTCAGAGTAAATGATTCACTTGCCGGAGAGAGCAGCCAGGAGAGAAACAGCAATATTTATAATCTAATCTTGGAAGTGAAGACATTATTGGTTCTTCCAAATTCTATTGGTCATACAGACTACCCCTGGCAAAACATGGGAGGAGACTAAACAGACATGGGAATACCAGGAGTTAGGGATCTTGGGAGCCTTATTGGAGACAGACTACCATAGGAGCATATTAAATATTCTTAAGAAATAAGGGATGAATGTTTTATGCTTCCAGTAATAGAAAATTGGATAATTTGTATTTTCCTTCTTTCTGAAAACAAAAAAACTCAACAGAAAAGAAAAAATTTGTTTGAATGAAGGAGTATTAACAATAGTAAAAAATTGTGATCAGAGGAAAGATAGAGGCGAATGAGTGGATGAGTGTTATCCTGTAAACACCAAACAAAAGAAAGCTAATGTAGCTACATTAATATCAAATGAAGTAAACTTTAAGAAAAAAGCATTACTAGAGATAAAAGGGTGTTTCTTAATAATACAAGAGCGAGTTGTGAGTAAACAAATTGGTAAATACATAAGCAAATGTCAACAAACATTGTATATATATATGAAATAATAAGTTCTAATTTATGGTAGTTAAAAAAGACAGAAGCAGAGAGGGAAGATGGCGGCAATGGTAGGAGGGAGCAGATTCCACTTCCCCCTACACACAGGAGAAAAACCTAGCTGATCTACAGAGGAACAGAGTAGACAGCCAACAGTACCACAGCATATATGAAAATAGGAGATCAAAATCTGTAGCGGACATTGAAAAACCAGACAGTTCTTCAGGACAATAAGAGCCCAGGGATCAGCCGGAGACCAGGGCTGCTGAAGCCTGGGGCCTAGTGCTTGCCAGGTCTGCCACAGGGCTCTAGGGAGGGAGCCAGGTCAACCACTCGCTTCCTGGCCAAACAGGGGTTGAGCAGCAATGGTAGAGACCTGGTTGCTTGAAGTTGCAGAGAGAGAAGTTAAGGTCTGAGTGGCAAACACGCTGGGGCTATGAGCACCCACACATAGCCCTGGGTGGGGTGCATGCTGGAGCCCATGTGACCAGAGGCGCCCACAACTGGAGGAGGGGGCTTTGTGGAAGCCCACCCTGGGAACCCGGGGAGTGCGAGTGATCTGTGGGAGAATCAGAGCCCACACTTGTGAACCCAGGGAGTGCGTATGATCTGTGGGAAACCTGGAGCTCATGCCCCTGAACTTAGGGGGAGCATGCGAATCACAGAAACCTGGAACCCACATTCATAAACTCGGGCAGTGCGCGCACTATGTAGGAGAACTGGAGCTCACACCCGTAAACCTGGGGAGTGTGCACAATCTGTGGGAAACCTGGAGCCCACCCCCATGAACCCAGGGTGAGCGCGCAAAATGCGGGAAACCCACGGAGCCCACACTCGTAAACTCCGGCAGAGTGCACGCTCCCTGGAAAACCCAGAACCCACACCTGGTAAACTCAGGACAGCACGCGAACCCGGAAGGAGACCCAGAGCTCACACCCGTAAACCCTGGGGAGTGCTTGAACCGTGGGAGACCCAAGTTCACACCATAAACTCAGAGAAAGTGTGCATTCCGCAGCAGGCCCAGAGCCCACACCTGGAGGCCCTGTTTGGAGAGGTGCCGGGCTAGCCCTGGGGAAACTAGTCCAAAGCCGACTAAGTGCTGAACAGGGAGAAAAGCGATACTGTCACCCCTCGGCTGTTGCAGCCAGCAAGTCCAGAAAAACCGGCTTGGCAGGTTTGAAAACAGCAAGAGGTTTTTTTTGTTTGTTTTTAATAATTTTTCATTATTTTTACTTTTTTACCCCTCAACTCCTTTTGCTTCTCTTTACTTCTTTCTCATTTCTTCTTCCTTTCTTTCCAATTTTATCTCTTCTTCCTTCCTCTTTTTTTTATTCTTTTTCCTCTTTTCTCTTTTTAAATACCCATGAGTAAGACAAAACAAACCCTGGAACTGTGGAAAAAAACAGAGTTGGTCCCAAAGAGGAGGCATCCCAACAGCTGGGACAGTGGAAGCTGTGAACACCAGGATACCCAAAGGAGACTTCGCCACTGAATCTCACAGGTGTTCTACCAAAGAAGTTCACACCATAAACCCAGGGAGCCAGAACAGATCAATTTAAGAAGCTGAGGCTAACAAGAAGAGTCTCACAAACAATGGGAAGACAAAGAAACAATCCCCAAATGAAAGGAAAGGAGGAAGCCCCAGAAAGAATGCTAAATGAGACAGAGGCAACTCAACTATCAACAAGTTCAAAACAGTGGTTTTTAGGAAGCTCCATGAGCTCTCAGTGAGCTATTAGAAACTACAGGGAAGCTACAATGAACTCACTGAAAACTATATCAACATGAAAAAGGAAATAGAAACTATCAACAAGGGCCAAGAGGAAATGAAGAATACAATTTCTGAACTGAAGAACACAGTAGAAAGAATGAAAAGCAGAATCAATGAAACAGAGGATTGGATCAGCAAGTTGGAGGACAAAGTAGGAAAAAACACCCAGAAAGAGCAATAAAAGGAAAAGAGGCTCAGAAAGAATGAAGAAGGATTAAGAGAAATGCAAGACAATATGAAATGTAATAATGTCCATATAATAGGGATACCAGAAGGAGAAGAAAAAGAGCAAGGGATAGAAAACCTATTTGAAAAAGTAATGATGGAAAACTTCCCTAATTTGATGAGAGAAAACATCACACAAATCCAGGAAACACAGAGTCCCAATCAAGAGGAACCCAAACAGGCCCACTTCAAGACACATCATAATTAAAATGGCAAAATTCCAAGACAAAGAGAGAATCTTAAAGGCAGCAAGGGAGAAAAAGGAAATAACATACAAGGAAGCCCCAATAAGGTTAGCATCTGACTTCTCAATGGAAACACTCCAAGCCAGAAGAAAATGGCAAGAAATATTCCAAGCAATGAGAACCAAAGGCTTGCAACCAAGAGTACTTTACCCAGCAAAGCTTTCAATCAAGATAGAAGGCCAAATAAGGAGTTTCCCAGACAAAAGAAGTCTAAAAGAATACACCTCTACCAAACCAGTTCTGCAAGAGATACTAAAGGGACTGCTTTAAGGAAAGGAAGGAAGAGAGAGAGAGAGAGAGAGAGGGAGGGAGGGAGGGACACAGGTACAAAAATGACAATGAATAAGTACCTATCAATAATAACCTTAAATGTAAATGGATTAAATGCTCCAATCAAAAGACATAGAATAGCTGAATGGATAAGAAAGCATGATCCACACGTATGCTGCCTACAAGAGACCCACCTCAGGACAAAAGACCTACACACACTCAAAGTGAAGGGCTAGAAACAAATTTTCCAAGCAAATGGACAGGAAAAAAAAAAGCCAGGGTAGCAATACTCATATGAGAAAAAATAGACTTCAAAAGAAGAGCCATAAAGAGAGATGCAGAAGGTCACTTCATAATACTCAAGGGAAGAATCTACCAAGAAGACATAAACATTGTAAATATATATGCACCCAACATAGGAGCACCTAAATACATAAAGAAAATCTTAGAGGACTTCAAGAAAGATGTTGACAGCAACACAATGTCTTTATAGTAGGGGATTTTAACACCCCACTGTCAAAAATGGACAGATCTTCCAAACAAAATATCAACAAAGATACTGTGGCATTGAACAGTAGTCTAGACGAATTGGACTTAGCTGATATATATAGAGCCCTTCATCCCCAAGAAACTAAATACACATTCTTTTCAAATGCACATGTAACATTTTAAAAGATTGACCACATGGTAGGACACAAAACAAGCCTCAACAAATTCAAGAAAATTGAAATCATACCAAGCATTTTCTCCTACCACAAGGGACTGAAACTAGAAACCAACCCCAAGGGGAAAAACCCAAAGCCCTCAAAATCATGGATATTGAATAGCATGCTATTAAACAATGAATAGGTCAAGAATGAAATTAGGGAGGAAATCAAAAAGTTTCTGGAAACAAATGAAAATGAACTCACAACGACCCAAAACTTATGGAACACAGTGAAGGCAGTCCTCAGAGGGAAGTTCATAGTGATACAGGCCTACCTAAAGAAGATAGAAACATTTCAAACAAACAACTTAACCCTATGCCTACGAGAACTCGAGGAACAACAGTAAAGACAGTCCAGAGCAAGTAGAAGGAAGGAAATAACCAAGGTCAGAGCAGAATTAAATGACATACAGACTAAAAGCACAATTCTAAGGATCAATGAATCCAGGAGCCGATTCTTTGAAAATATAAACAAAATCGACAAGCCTTTAAGCAGGCTCATCAAGAAAAAAAGAGAGAGGACTCAAATAAACACAATCAGAAATGAAAGAGGAGAGATTACAACTGACACCACAGAAATACAAAGGATTGTAAGAAATTACTATGAAGAACTGTATGCCAAGAAATTTGAAAACCTAGGTGAAATGGACAAATTTCTAGAAAAATATAATCTTCCAAAACCCAATGAAGAAGAAGCAGAAAGCCTGAACAGACCAATAACAGCAGATGAAATTGAAGAAGTAATCAAACTCCTGACACACAAAAGCCCTGGACCGGATGGTTTCACAGGAGAATTCTACAAAGCATTTAAGGAAGAGCTAACCTCTATCCTCCACAGACTATTCCAAAAAATCCAAAATGATGGAAGATTCCTAAACTCTTTTTATGAAGCCAGCATCATCCTAATCCCCAAACCAGATAAAGACACAACAAAGAAAGAAAACCTCAGGCCAATATCGCTGATGAACATAGACACTAAAATCCTCAACAAAATATTGGCAAACCACATCCAACAATACATTAAAAAGATCATACACCATGACCAGGTGGGATTCATCCCAGGGATGCAAGGATGGTTCAATATTCACAAATCAGTAAATGTAATACATCACATAAACAAAAGCAAAGACAAAAATCACATGATCATATCAATAGATGCGGGAAAAGCATTTGATAACGTACAACACCCATTTATGATAAAAACACTCAGCAAAGTGGGAATAGAGGGAGCATTTCTCAATATAATAAAGGCGATATATGAGAGACCTACAGCCAACATCATACTCAACAGGCAAAAACTAAAATCTTTTCCACTAGGATCAGGAACAAGACAAGGATGTCCACTTCACCACTTCTATTCAATATAGTATTGGAAGTCTTAGCCACAGCAATTAGACAAGGAAAGGAAATAAAAGACATCCAAATTGGAAAGGAGGAAACAGAACTATCATTGTTTGCAGATGACATGATAGTGTACATAGAAAATCCTATAGACTCGGCCAAAAAGCTGCTCGACATAATAAATGAATTTGGCCAAACAGCCAGATACAAAGTCAATATCCAGAAATCAAAGGCATTTTTGTATACCAACAATGAAACAGCAGAAGCAGAAATCAAGAAAAAAAATCCCATTCAGTATAGCAAAAAACAAAAATAAAATACCTAGGAATAAACCTAACCAAAGAGGTAAAAGACCTGTATGCAGAAAACTACACAACACTGAAGAAAGAAATCAAGGAAGACACAAATAAATGGAAACACATACCGTGTTCATGGATCGGAAGAATTAACATCATCAAAATGTCCATACTTCCCAAAGCAATCTACAGATTCAATGCAATACCTATTAAAGTACCAATGGCATATTTCACAGACATAGAACAAACACTTCAAATATTTACATGGAACCATAAACAACCTCGAATAGCTGCAGCAATTTTGAGAAAGAAGAGCAAAGTAGGAAGGATCACAATACCTAGTACTGAACTGTATTACAAGGCCACTGTAATCAAAACAGCTTGGTACTGGCATAAAAACAGGCACATGGACCAGTGGAATAGAACAGAGAGCCCAGAAATAAACCCAAGTCTCTACAGTCAATTAATATTCAACAAAAGGGACAGCAACATAAAATAGAGTAAAAATAGCCTCTTCAACAAGTGGTGTTGGGAGAACTGGATAGCTACATGCAAGAAAATGAAACTTGAGCACCAACTTACACCATACACTAAAATAAATTCAAGGTGGATAAAAGATTTAAATATAAGCTGTGACACCATTAAAGTCCTAGAGGAGAACATAGGCAGGAAAATCTCAGATATTTCACGCAGCAACACTTTTACTGATATGTCCCCTAAAGCAAGGGACATAAAGGAAAGAATAAATAAATGGGATCTCAGCAAAATAAAAAGCTTCTGCATGGCTAAAGAAAACAGTATTAAAATAAAAAGAGAACCAACCATATGGGAAAACATATTCGCCAATGATACCTCAGATAAAGGTATAATCTCCAAAATATATAAAGAACTTACACGACTCCACTCTAAGAAGACAAGCAATCCAATTAAAAAACGGGCAAAGGACTTGAACAGACACTTCTCCAAGGAGAACATACAGAGGATCCAGAGACACATGAAAAGATGCTCAGTATCGCTAGCTATCAGAGAGATGCAAATTAAAACCACAATGAGATACCACTTCACACCAGTCAAAATGGCCATCATAAACAAAGCAACAAACAACAAGTGTTGAAGAGGTTGGGGAGAAAAGGGAACCGTAGTGCACTGTTGGTGGGATTGCAGACTGGTACAACCACTATGGAAAGCAGTATGGAATTTTCTAAGAAAATTAAAAATGGACCTACCTTTTGACCCAGCAATTCCACTGCTAAGATTATATCCTAAGAACCCTGAAAAGAACCTATCCAAATCCAATCCAAAGAACCTATCCACACCAATCCAAAAGAACCTATGCACCCCAATGTTCATAGCAGCACAATTTACAATAGCTAAGTGTTGGAAGCAACCTTAGGTGCCCATCAGTAAATGAATGGATCAAGAAACTATGGTACATTTACACAATGGAATTCTATGCAGCAGAAAGAAAGGAGCTCCTACCCTTCACAACCGCATGGATGGAGCTGGAGAGCATTATGCTAAGCGAAACAAGCCAGGCATTGAAAGACAAATACCATATGATCTCACCTTTAACAGGAACCTAATCAACAAAATAAACAAGCAAGCAAAATATAACCAAAGACACTGAAATTGAGAACAGGCTGACAGTCACCAGAGGGGAAAGGGGAGGGAATTTCAGAGGAAAAGGGGAAGGGTTTACAGGAACAAGTATAAAGGACTCATGGACAAAAATGGGGGGGGGTGGAAATGGAAGGGAAGTCAGGAGGGCTGGGGCGGTGGGCTGGTATGGGAGTAAAAGACAGAAAACTGTACAAGAACAACAATTAAAATAAAATTTTTAAAAAGACAGAACCAAAATACCGGACAAAATAGAATGTAAGTTTCATTCCTCGTATCAAGCGTTTTAAAAAATTATACTATGTGATTGCTAAAATTTCAAGAATTACCACAGGAATAATAGAACTAGAATATAGTACATCCAGGGCCATAGAGGATGGAAATGGCATTAGCAAAAACAAATGAAACAAGCAAATATTGCAGTCACTCTAAAAAGGATTAGAAAAAAAGAGAAGCAAGGTAAAAGAGGGAAACAAGGAAACCACAAAGCAAGATGGTAAAGTCCAAATGTATTCATGATTTCGATAAATATAGATTCAATAAATATAGATTTAAACACCAGGTAAAAGAGATTACTAGTTTCTGCCCTAGCTGGTATGGCTCAGTGGATTGAGCAGCCTATGAACCAAAGAGTCACCAGTTCGATTCCCAATAAAGTCACATGCCTGGGTTGCAGGCCAGGCCAGGTCCCCAGTAAAGGGGTATGCAATAGGCAAACACACACTGATGTTTCTCTCCCTCTTTCCCCCTCCCTTCCCCTCTAAAGTAAATAAATAAAATCTTTTTAAAAAAGAGATTACTAATTTCTATAAAAATCAAACTAATCATCTATATGTTATTTATAAGAAACATACTAAAACATAAGAATAAGATATACCAAGCACATACTACATGAAAGAAAACTTGGGTAGCTATGTTGATGTGAGACTTCAAGTAAATAAGAATTCTTTAGAATAAAGAAGTTGATAATGACAAAAAGTTCACTTCACCAGGACAGTGTAAGAATTCTAAATATGTATGTCAAATAGTCTCAAAACATATAAAGTAAAAACTGGGAGAATTGTAAGAGGAAATGGGTACATTCATTCAAACACAGCTTTCCTAACTATTGATCGTTCAAACAGAAAATTGGTTGAGAGAAATAGAGATGAAACACAAGGTTAATAAACTTGCATTATTGGACGTATATGAAATACTATACCTAATACAGGGAATAAACATTGTTCTTAAGCATACAGGGCGCATTTATAAAAATTTACCACATACAGTGCCACAGAGCATGTTTCCACAAATTTCAAAGGACTGAATTCATACTGACCTCATTCTATGACCGCAGAATACTTCAGTTAAAAGTTAATAAGAAAGTGTTCATTTAAAAAAGCATATTTTGGAAATTTAAAGATATATTTCAAAAATAACTCATGAATCAATTCAAAATCAAAATAAAAATTTGAAAATACTGTGAACCAAATGCTTTAAAAATTGTGCATGTTCAAAATAAATACTATAATGAGGACACTACTTGGAGGAAAAAATATAGCCCTAAAAGTTTATTTTAGAAAAGAACAAAAGCAGAAAATCAGTTATGTAAGCACAAATTAAGAGAAAGAAAAACAACAGAAGAACCCTAAGGAAAATCAAAGAACCTAGTAAGAATTACATGCTTCAAGATAGATCAATCTTAAAAACATAATGTGGAGTGAAAAAAAGTTGCCTTTTAAAGACTATCTACAGTATGATGGCATTTTTAATATAGTTAAAAATGAGCAAAACTAAACTAAACAGTGTATTGTTTAAGAATATACATATACTGGCCAAGATGGAGGCATAGGTGGACACACTGTGCCTCCTCTCACAACCAAAATTAAGGACAACAAATATTTAGAAACAAGAAAACAACCAGCCAGAACTGATAGAAAATTGAACTGTAGAGATGTCCAACAACCATTCATCCAGACCAGTAAGAGGGGTAGAATTGAGGTAGGAAAAAGTGGAGGTGCGGACCCAGGCATGCAGGCAGCAGCAGCTGGTAGTTCTCAGGAAAACAGGTGGTAGCTAGCAGACCCCAGACGCACAGGAGGCAGCTAGTGGACCCGGCCACAGGGTGGCAACTGTGCAGACCCAGTGAGGCCGTACAAGGCGGCTGGCTGACCAGGTGGTCCCACATTCACGCACAGATAATCCAGGTGAAGGGGAAGTAGCGGAAGGAACTGGAATCTGAGAGAGAGTGCAGAGCAAGCGCCATTATTACCTCTTGGATCCTGCCCCCACATACAGTGTCACTACTTAGCGACTGGGCTGCCCTGCCCTGGGGAACACCTAAGGCTCCACCCCTTACTACATAACAGCCGTGACCAGACCAGGAAAACAACAACAACAACAACAAAAATGGCTCAAACCAGAGAACAATTCAAAGCCCCAGAGCCAATTCCTTCAAGAGACGAAAAGATAGCCAACCTATCAGATGCACAGTTCAAAGCCCTGCTGATCAGGATGCTCACAAAATTGGTTGATTTTGCTCACAAATTAGATGAACAAATGAAGGCTACAATAAGTGAAATGAAGGAAAACGCATGGGGAACCAATAGAGATGGGAGGAAAACTGGGACTCAAATCAATGGAGTGGACCAGAAGGAAGAAACAAACAATCAAACAGAAAACAAGGAAGAAACAAGAATTCAAAACAATGAGGAGAGGCTTAGAAACCTCCAGGACATCGTTAAACATCCCAACATCCGAATTATAGGGGTACCAAAAGGGGAAGAGGAAGAGCAAGTGGAAAAGTTATTTGAACAAATAATAAAGGAGAACTTCCCCAATCTGGCAAAGGAAATAGACTACCAGGAAGTCCAGGAAGCTCAGAGTTGGACCCAAGGAGGAACACACCAAGGCACATCATAATTACATTAGCCAAAATTCAAATGAAGGAGAGAATTCTAGAAGCAGCAAGGGATAAGGGCACAGTCACCTACAAAGGAGTTTCCATCAGACTGTCAGCTGATTTCTCAAAAGAGACCTCACAGGCAAGAAGGGGCTGGAAAGAAGTATTCCAAGTCATGAAAGGCAAGGATCTACATCCAAGATTATTCTATCTTGCACAGCTATCATTTAGAATGGAAGGGCAGATAAAGTGCTTCCCAGATAAGGTCAAGTTAAAGGAGTTCATCATCACCAAGCCTTTATTATATGAAAAGTTCAAGGGACTTATCTAAGAACAAGAAGATGATCAAAAACACAAACTGTAAAATGACAACAAACTTACAGCTATCAATGACCAAACCTAAAAAAACAAAAATGAACTAAGCAAACAAGTAGAACAGGAGCAGAACCACAGAAATGCAGATCACATGGAGGGTTATCAGTGGAGAGGGGGAAGGAGGAGAATGGGAGAAAAGGTACAGAGAATAAGAAGCATAAATGGTAGGTACAAAATAGATAAGGGAAGGTTAAGAATAGTATGGGAAAGGGAGAAATCAAAGAACTTATATGTATGACCCATGGACATGAACTAAGGTGGGGGAATGCTGGTGGGAGGAGGGGTGCAGGGAGGAGGCGAGTAAAGGGGAGAAAAAAAATGGGACAGCTCTAATAGCATAATCAATAAAATATATTAAAAAATAAAACAAATGAGACTAACCAATGCTCAGATAGATCAGTTGATAGAGTGAGTTACTGTTTTTGGTTAACAATAGGAACTGTAAACAAATAATAGAAAAAACTTTAAGAGATCATCACTTGTTAGTAAACTATTGGCATTATGAATGTCTGTGAAAAGAAAAAGTTTTCACTAAATTTGAGTCAACTAACTCCTTAACGGTTTTGGACTTGTAAATCTTAGTGTCTAAAATTGAATTGAGAAACTCATTAAGTAGTAGCAAAAGTGGCTTCCAAAGCTATTTATAAATATTTAAGATTAAAGCAACAAAATTCAAACCAAAGGAATTCCAAACATTATATAATTAGAAGATAAAATGCAAAGATATTTAAATCTCGCAACATTTAAGGTAGCAGCAAAATAATTCATATTTAAATTAGAAAAAGCATGGAGGAAAAACTCCAAAATAAAATAACTTTAAATAAAAGTTTGATTAATTTAGCAAGCTTTCTTAGCACCAACCGCTTCTATCCTCTTCCTCACTCCAGAAAATTCCATTTTTTCTATTGTGAACCCACGTCACCTCTCTAACCAACACAAAGCATGCATTGATATATTTCACATATTTGTAATATTAACAGCCATGTATTGGCATATCAATATGCCATAATTTGTATAGCCATTTCCCAATTGTTAAGCATTTGGATTCTTTTCACTATTACTCATACTAGTGCTGTGACTCATTTTGAATAATTTCCTAAAGAATATAGTCTCCAAAGGGAAGTTAACAAAGGTGATAATGTTTTTTCATGATTTAAAAAATATATATGATCATTTATAGGCTACAACATAGGTCCATCTTTTGCCCCAGTTACCTAACTGGGTTTAATTCATTTTAAAAATGTATTTATGGCTTCAAATGTTTTTATTTGAGAAAATTAGGATAATTTATAACCTTGATTTTTATCTCTATGTATATGTATGAACAAATCAGGATCCAGCCATGTAGAAAACTGATGACTTTTGAAATAAGGACTGAGATTCATAGAATTCCACACATGATAAATATAAATCATACCAATTATCATGGGAGGGCATGGAACCAATGGGTGTGCTTATTAGGTAGCTTATACCAGTTCATAAGAACTAATTAGTAAAATATTCAGGACTTAGGTAAGCCAATTATTAAACAGTTAGTAGCTTGAAGTCAGCCATGGTGTGTACACTTACATCACAGAAAGTGTCCAATGCTACAGATTAAGGCATTTTGTTGTTGGAGAGCCACTTTACCAGCACATTGGATGGGAGCATTAGGCAGAGAACATGGGAATTTGACACTATAGATAGAAAAATAGAATACAGATAGTTGATTTGAAAAAAAATAAGACTTTATATTTGATGCTATTCTACACATGGTCCTCATTATGTAGACTTTGGAAGGTGTCCAGTGAAAAAGACCAAGAAATGAGACTAAAAATCTCCCAAGAAAAATGCAAAATACAGCCAAACCCACATAGTTGGTTTCATTTATCCTGGGTCATGAATTTCTGTTTTGCAAAATTGCTTCCTAGCTAACCTCTGTTTTCAAAATACATGTTTTAGGTATAAATGTCCTGAATACAAGTTGTTTATTTTGACAAAAATTTTGACAGATATTAAATATATATTATAGGTATTTAAATATAGATATATATTTGCAAATAACTATATCCACTACTTTAAATAGCCAACTATCTTTAAATGTAGATATCTATATATAAATATCTTTTATTTATATAAATATATATATATATATCAATATCTACATTTAAAGATAGTTGGCTACTTAAAGGTAGTGGATATAGGCATTTATAAATTCTTCTCTCCATATGAATCTCTTCCCCATAAGAATCCACAAAACAAGGAGAGAGAGAAAGAGAGAGAAGGGTCCACTTTAGTAAAACAAGAAATACTCTTAATGCAAACTAAGAAGCATTCCTTTTTAAAGAAAGAAGATGTGAGCCAAGGATTTTATATCCAGCAAAACTGACTTTCAAATGTAAATGACACAAACTATTATAAACACGTAAGAATGCAAAAAATACTGCTCCTATGAGCCCTTAATGATACCTCTACTGAAAACTGAGCTTCACATGAAGATGATATAACTTCATCAAAGGAGAGGTGATCATGTTCTGTGTGCTGCCTGATAAAGGGACACTTTGCTTCCCATAGTCTTCCCAAAGAAATAGAACCTGAGTCAGATTAAGCCTCTGTATCCAGCTGCCGACTTGTGAAATCCAGAGGACAAAAGAACATGTTAAACTGCTGCATGAATATGCAATCAACAAGGTCCAAGTTATGGGAAACTCTACAGGTCAAATTCCTAGGTTCTTCAATAGGTCAACAGTAAGGGAAAATAAGGGATGGAAGAGGAATTTGAAGATTAAAAAAGAGTTAAAAGACATAATTTTAATAGACAAGACTAAAAGATTCAGTTAGAAACTCAGAATATATAAACTTTTAGAAAGAACATTTAAAGATAGCTAATTTTACAAAATATATTTTTTCTCAATTTTCTACATTTTTTTTCAGAAACTAAAAGTTGAAGTATCTTTTAATCTAATTTATAAAAGCATACTGTAATCAGCCCTCAAATTGTAAACTACATGTTTCATACTTAACTTTGCAGGGCAGTGCAGCAGAGATTTTGAAGTAAAACAAGTTTAAATACTAACTCTTTCATCTCTAGATGTGTGACTTTGAGAAAGTTACTTAATGACAGGTAAGGGTGGAGGTGATTTTTATATATTTCTTCTTGAAAGAATAATAAATTATAACCCATCTCTTAGGAATACAAGAACTACCATGTGTACAATTCCTTCTATTGTGGTTGGCATGTAATAGGCACTCAATATATACAAGCTAATATTACTTTGGTTTCAATAGGTTTGGAGTGGAGCCCAAGAATTTTGTAGTTTTAAAAACCTCCCAGCACTTCCAGCTAAGATGGAGGCATAGGTAGACACACTGTGCCTCCTCACACAACCAAAAGAAGGACAACAACAATTTAAAAACAAGCAGAACTTACAGAAAAATCAAACTGTATGGAAGTCCAACAACCAAAGAGTTAAAGAAACATTCATCCAGACTGGTAGGAGGGGTGGAGTTGGGCAGCTGGGGTGGAGAGGACTCACTGCAAGGCTCGGCTAGCAGACCGGGTGGTCCCACATTCGCACACAGATAAACCAGGTGAAACAAAGGGGTAATGGGATGGACTTCACAACCCAGGGTCCCAGTGTCAGGAAATAAAGCCTCAAACCACTGATTGAAAACACCTGTGGGGGTCGAGGTGCCGGGAGAAACTCCCAGCCTCACAGGAGAGTTTGTTGGAGAGACCTACAGGGTCCTATAATGTACACAAGCCCACCCACATGGGAATCAGCACCAGAAGGGCTCAATTTCCTTGTGGGAAGCAGGGGAAGTGACTAAAATCTGTTGGAGAGCAGAGCAAGAACCGTTGTTCCCTCTCTGACCCTGCCCCCCGCATATAGCATCACAACCCAGCAACTGGATTGCCCCGCCATGGTGAACACCTAAGGCTCCACCCCTCATACGTAACAGGCTTGTCAAAACAAAAACAAACAAACAAAAAAATGACCCAAACGAAAGAACAGCTCAAAGCTCCAGGAAAAAATACAACTAAGTGATGGAAGAGGTAGCTAACCTATCAGATGCACAGTTCAAAGCCCTGGTGATCAGGATGCTCACAGAATTGGTTGATTTTGGTCGCAAATTAGATGAAAAAATGAAGGCTACACTAAGTGAAATGAAGGGAAATGCACAGGGAACCAATAGTGATGGGAAGGAAACTGGGACTCAAATCAATGGTGCCGATCATAAGGAAGAAAGAAACATTCAATCAGAAAAGGAAGAAACAATTCAAAAAAATGAGGAGAGGCTTAGGAACCTCCAGGACATCTTTAAACATTCCAACATCTGAATTATAGGGGTACCAGAAGGGGAAGAAGAAGAGCAACAAGTGGAAAAGTTATTTGAACAAATAATAAAGGAGAACTTCCCCAATCTGGCAAAGGAAATAGACTACCAGGAAGTCCCAGAAGCTCAGAGAGTCCCAAAGAAGTTGGACCTAAGGTGTAACACACCACGGCACATCAGAATTACATTAGCCAAGATTAAAATTAAGGGGAGAATCCTAGAAGCAGCAAGAGGTAAGGAGACAGTTACCTACAAAGGAGTTTCCATCAGACTGTCAGCT
The DNA here is from genome assembly GCA_039655065.1 of Glossophaga mutica. Taxonomy (NCBI): domain Eukaryota; kingdom Metazoa; phylum Chordata; class Mammalia; order Chiroptera; family Phyllostomidae; genus Glossophaga; species Glossophaga mutica. Next base: position 40,566,512 of record CM077303.1, on the reverse strand, counting down.
GACTTCTCAAAAGAGACCTTGCAGGCAAGAAGGGGCTGGAAAGAAGTATTCCAAGTCATGAAAGGCAAGGACCTACATCCAAGATTGCTCTTTCCAGCAAAGCTTTCATTTAGAATGGAAGGGCAGATAACGTGCATCTCAGATAAGATGAAGTTAAAGGAGTTCATCATCACCAAGCCCTTATATGAAATGTTAAAGGGATTTATCTAAGAAAAAGAAGATGATCAAAAATACAAACTGTAAAATGACAGCAAACTCACAATTATTAACAACCACACCTAAAACAAAAACAAAAACAAACTAAGCAAGCAACTAGAACATGAACAGAACCACAGAAATGGAGATCACATGGAGGGTTATCAACAAGGGAATGGGAGGAGGAGGGTGGGGAAAGGTACAGAGAATAAGTAGCATAGATGGTAGGTAGAAAATAGACAGGGGTGGGCTAAGAATAGTATGGGGAAAGTAGAAGCCAAAGAACTTGTATGTGTGACACATGGATATGATCTAAAGGTGGGAAATGTGGGTGGGAGGAGGTGTGCAGGGTAGAGGGGAGTGAAGGAGGAAAAATGGGACAACTGTAATAGCATAATCAATAAAATATATTAAAAAAGAGAAAAAAAAAAACCTCCCAAATGATTTTTCTAATTTGGGAAACAGTCCTTGATAAAATCCTTCTGGATGTGAATAAATATTTAACTTCAAGAATGATTATTAATTCTTAGAGTAGTGGAAAAACTGGAAACCATCTTGGGGAATGGCAAAATAAACTATGATTTATCCATGTGCTAAAATACTATTTGGCCATTAAAATCAAAATCAAATAGCTAACAGAGCACTAACTATGTATCAGGCACTGTTCTAAATGCCTTATATATTATCTCATTTAGTAGTCCTGTGAGGTGGGTTCTATTATTATCTCTCTTTGAGAGATGAGGAATGAAAAGTGTCCATAACATTACAAATGAAAGTTGTGAAGCTGAAACATTTCTAAACTGTTAATAAAAATGTCTTATAATAAAAAAAAAAATTGGCCTTGTTAGAAGAAAGACTGAATTAGCTTTCTAATAGAAAGTATTTCAAAATCATTATATGAAGTGATGGAATCATTTGCAGCCAGTAACTGTAGGGAAAAAATGTATTACAATGATATGTTTGTTATTTTTCTGGTGTGTGTGTGGAGTAGGGGGCATAGAGAGAGAGGTTTGTCAGCTTCTTTTAATTATTTATTTTTGTCATTCTAAATAAATACCCACTTTCAAGCTTAATTTTGTATTTTTTTTCTTATTCAGCCCTCCCTCCACAGATTATATAAGCTTCAGGTCCCACAAAACCTGGATTCCCACCCCTCTTTATATCATAAAGAGAGCCCCTGTAGAAGAGGATGGGACACATGTAATAGAGGAAAAATATCTAAAGAAATAATAGAAGAAAACTCTCCTCAAATAAAATTTGAATCTTCATAAAAAGCTGTTTGAAAACTGCCAAGCTGAATGCACTCCACCAAGAAATGAGAGACAGGATGCCCTCAAATTGGCTGAATAGCACTCTGTAATTATGATCAGTTTTCGAGCAGCTTTTGGTTTACACTTAGTGGAAATAAGATGATCTAATAGAGAAGAGACTGCTCAGAAACTTTCAAAGATTTTATGTTTACTTTTAATTCCATAATTTGGTAAATAATACTATTCAAGGGACAATATCATTTAATTGGTTTCAATTAAAAAGTAGAAGGAGGCAACTTAGTGTGCCCTTATCAATCCTTTCTTCTAATTATTTCTTAGAGTCTGATATTTCTTGTTCGAGACTGGAGTTTCCCATACGAGTTTTCATATGGATCTGATGGTGGCTCCAAATTCTTGGAAAAACGCCTCAAGGTTTGTTAGATATTTAGGTGCATGAAATTTCACCGGCAGTAATCTATAGATTTCTGTCAAATGATTTCCTGAATAGATACTCAGTAGCCACAACATCATTTGACCCTCATAGTCTCTTTATGAACAAGCTAAGATAGATTTAATACTTTCAGAATTATAATTTTAAAATATTGTCAATAATTATGCTACAGATAAAGAGTTCTTTGTACAATAGATTATCTATAAAGCAATGATGTATTCCTAAAAACAAAACTTTTAATTTGAAGAACTGAATTAGTTCAAGACCAACAGTGCAAATATCTGAGAAACCCCCCCCCCCCGCAAAAAATTGAGATTTTAAAAAGTTCCTGTATAATCAGGATCTCTGGGCTTACTCTTTTAGATTTATAATTACTTTTAGGGTAATTTGTACTACTTACTGTCAAATATATGTGAAAAAAGATACAGTTCCCAACTATTCAGATACTTTTCTAGAATATAAATGTATACCTACCAGGTGACAAGAAGCTGTCTTGAATATCTCCTGAAAAGAAGGGAGGAATATGTTATGATCTGTTCATGTTTCCTATGAGTACTTTAAATTAATATTGGAATTTGTAGCAACTAGCCAGAGTAAAGCCCCACTAATTTGTATTACAAAATGAGAATGCCCATCTGAGTTAGCACAAGAATGTGCATTTGCTAATTGTGATAATGTCATATTTATGCTATACTTAGGTATGGCAGTATGACAAATTAACCCAAGAGTTTATTCTTTATTTAGTATCAGCCCTGTCATGTCATTTTTATAATTGTGGGACTAGAGAGAAAATTTAAGATGCCACAGAATTTTCTGGAGTTCAGTTTCTATTGGCAGTAGTTTAAACTTCAGGATGATTTACTACTGCAGGTCTCAGGGAACCAGCATGAAGAACTACAGAATGTTCGAAAACACATCCACTCCTGTTTCACCAAAATTTCCTGTTTTCTGCTACCTCATCCTGGCTTAAAAGTAGCTACCAATCCAAACTTTGATGGAAAACTGAAAGGTTTGTCTGTCTTTTAATGAATATATTTACATCACTTAGTCGGATTATAAAAACGTCTGGGCTTATAACTGCTTGTTTAGTTCAGTCACTCATGTGAAGCTGATTAGAAACTGTCAGGAGAATTGGGATTCCTGGGCTGGTGCTAGAACGTCTCCTTGGTGAAATGTGGGATTCTGTGGGTGCTGAGTATGTACGCAGAAAACAGGCTAAGTCCTGTGTCCACTTGGGAGGCAGTAACTATCATCCTTTTACCAAGGTTCCCGCTTACCCCTGTGCATTGAGAAATTTTCCTTAATTTCTTCCTGTTTAATCTTTCTTATTTACATTAAAGGGGAAAAATAGATGTCTCTATTATTGGGATGTTGCATTCAGTTATATAATTAGAGACTGAAATATTGCATAGTACTGAATTCAAGCTCTTTAAAACAGCTAATAAAGAATTTAATTTCAAATTATGAAAAGCTTCAGTGAAAGTGAAATCCTCTACTGGATGAGGACCAATTTTTTAAAAACCAAAAGCACTAAAGTTTTTTTCAAATAGTTTTGGGTTGGCCAAAAAGTTCATTTGGTTTTTTCCTTAAGATGGCTCTAGTAGCACTTTTGTCTAGTTGTCTTTATCTTCATTCAAAACAATTTTGTTAAGATTGTTTTGTGGCAGCTGTCAAATCAGCATGCATTTAAAAAACATCAAAATTGGTGAATTTCTGTGTAGCCATTTTAATATTGAAGGTGGAAGAAAATAAGCAATATTTTCAGCATATTATGCTTTATTATTTCATAAAGTTAATATTTGAAAACTACATGGTATTTGGTACAGTTCCTAAGAATGAAATGTGTATGTTCTGTACGTGTGCCACATGCTGGCGGAGGATGCCAATGAGGAAAAAGGGTCTATCCATGTGTTTTCAAAATGACATAGTTTAACAATCTTACATAATACTGGAGCTTCTAAAGCTCCAAATGAATTAATTTGTGAATACTAATGACAACTAAACCTGGAAATAGTTGGGTAATAAACTCAACAGAAGTAACTGCTATTTTTAAATAAACTAAAAAGATTTTTATGGCCAAAAGAAAAGAAAGGTAAAAACACAACTGAAACATAAGATTTGTGTGGTGTATGCGAAGAAAGGTGCTGTGACTTTTGTGACATGGAACTTGTCTAAAGTGGTTTGCGAAGCTTCATGCTTGAGTTTTCTCACAGGACAATGCTCCACAGTCTGGTAGATCATGTAGGTCTGGTAGAGCTGAAGTTGATAGCTACCAAATTGAGACATTGAGAACCATCAACATTATACCACACGAGAGATAGACAACATATTCAAAATATCCAAATCAATAAACTTATTGGTGAAAATGAAAAATGTGTGTCTTTTATTTTTACAGAAAAAAACCATAGTGACTTTTTGGCCAACCCAATATGTGCTAATAGTATGTAATTCTCTCTTAAACAGAGGCATGTCTAACATTTTGAGATTTCAAACCAACTTATTAAAAAAAAAGTGGGGGGTGGAGGTAGAGGTATAGGGAAACAGAAGTTAATCTTCTCTAACAGACAATCACCAGCTCCTTCGATACTTGCTTTGTAGTTAATACAAGGTAATACAAAGACATTTCTGACTTGTTTACTTGTAAGCCTAGTATTGAGTACACCACTGAGTTCAGACATTTGCTTAATAGACGGTGCCAGGGTGGTGAGACAATAACATAAATTTCTCGGCACAATTGTTCTCAAAGGGCTTACAGTTACTTTAAGAAAAAAGGACAACTTATGTCTAGTTTTATGGAAGGTTTGAAAAGCAACGATCCCCAGTGTTTACTTTCAGATACCTTATATTATGCCTTTAACTACGCTAGTTAGTATTAGAAATAGAATCCCAAAATTTTCAGTCATCAGCATTGCTTTTATACATTTTAAATTATCTTACCTTTATAAAACAGAAAAATAGCAGTAGGCTATTAATGCATGGATTCCAGGATCCTAGCATTTCACTGTCACTTATGAATTCCAATCCACGAGTGAGCACACAGGCTTCTTGATACTATGCAATTACCTAATGGCTTCCATGTGTTTTGAATAAATCACATTAAAAAGAAGGCTCCCACAAGGCCTCTCTTTCTTCTCTGGATTTGAGAAGCCGTAAACAGGCAAGAGGAGGGGCAAGCCTTCAACAACAGTCCTTTATTGGACAAAAAAGTACTCTTGTTCCATTCCTGTAGTATACATCTCCAGTTCTTACATTAACTGATACATTTTGCAAAAAAAGATCCAAGGAGACAGTTTAAGACAAATCAGGAAAATACAGAATCTCAATTTTTAACAGATCTGTTCTCCATCAAATTTTATTAATGTCTAACATGTACTGACCCACACAATTGGTTTACAGTTACCCATAAGTTATGAGTTTGCCAAAGTAGCTAGCCTAAAAGAGCAATGAAAGACAGCTTTAGTTTCCCATCAAAACTTCCATTTTGATGAGGTTTATAGGACTGCTGCATAATCCCTCTGTGTGCCAAAATGTTCTATTTTACCTCAGTTTCTCCTTGGCAGTTTTGGTACTCTGTTGTCTACACTGTTTTTCCATCCCATCCTGAGTGTTACAATTTGGTGTGCTTTCTATCCAGGACATCTTGTCTGCTGGCCACACTGTTCTCCAGGAGGCTGGCAGCTGACTGTTGCCTCTGGAGAAGAAATGCCTCCGAGTAAAAAATTGGGCAAAAATTGTTCTATAATAGTTTCTCACACACTCCTCACAAGTTATAGAAATAACTTTTCAACTACATTATTGGTAGTAATAATCGTTATAATTACTGTTTGTTCATGGTCCTTCAGATTGTTGAAATTATCTATTCCCAGTGGTATTTAAAACATAATACTGTGACCCTGACTGGTGTGATTCAGTGGGTTGGGGCTGCAAATCAAAAGGTTGTTGGTTCAATTCCATGCCAGGCACATGCCTGGTTGCGGGCCAGGCCCCTGGATGGGGGTGTGCGAGAGGCAACCAATTGATGTTTCTGCTGCACATCAATGTTTCCTTGTCTTTCTCTCTCCCTTCCCCTCTCTCTAAAAATAAGGAAATTAAATCTTTTTTAAAAAGATATAATACTATAATTAAATTTAATCAATATTGATTTGATAGTTTCCCACATAGGAAATCAAAAGAACCAGAAGCACTGAATCACAGTCATTCATGCTACATTCAACCAGTTCTTACAAAAGTCTACTGAATACTTCCACTAGCATAACAAGTCCAACCTTTTAATAAACAATTACCTGGTTTTGAGTTTGCTCTCTGTTACAGTGCCCCAAGTAGAATGGCCAGGGAAACACACCGTAAGCTGTGGAGCTCCTCCTTAACAGCTGCAGTCGACTTCAGAAAGCATAACCAACACCATTGCAAGGGGATTATTTTTAAAAAGGTGTTTCTAATGACTTGTCAGAGTCAGGTGATCCCAAGAAAATATCTTCCTTGGTTACTTTACATGGCAGCACTACACCTGCCCTGCAGCGATCTTATAAAGCATGTTTCATATCCCCAGTTAATGTGGCAGATAACCACTTTGGCCTAGCCCCTGAATTCCTAGCAAGGTTTTACTCCTGTGGCAAAAAATTATTGAAGAAATGATGAAAACAGAATATCATCCTGCATAATCATCTACCCATACATATTTATTGAACATTTGCAGTGGGCCAAATTTGATTGGTATACTTCTTCAATTTGATCTTAACTGGTCTGCAGATGTTCTGGGTCATGTATTTACCGTGTTCAACTAATATTGTAAGCAAAATCTCACCACTTGTGTATGTTATGAATATATTGTTCATATTTTCTGAATCCCAAAATGTCTGGCATTGGTCTCAGTGAGAACAAAGTTAGACCATGACTAATGCCATCTTCAGACACACTTTTAATCCAAATATGTTGATTACCTTAACAATTGCCACACTTGCTGGCATATTAGATACACAGGTGTATCTTACTGCATTCCAATTTCATAAGGAAATATGGGGCAGGGGACATTTAAGTACGTTTTGAAAGTGATTTAAAAGTGGTTTTACAGGGAGAAAGCCTTTTGTTTGATACAGAAATTAAAAAATTCATACATTCTAGATAAATAGTAATGTACAGATGCTGAAAAAGCATAAAATCATATAGCAAAAAGAAACCTACTACTATCAGTGAATACAAATACATAGCAGGCAACAAAACACAACATAGGAATGTGGTAACATAATACAAATACCAGTATCATATTTCAGTGAATTCTGGTAACTAAATAGCAAGGCACAATAATAAATGCATTTGAATAAATCTATATATAACACAAAGCAAAACCGTAAGTAAAATTTGGTGCAATGCAAACAGCAAAATAAATTTCAATAAACTCCTATACAGTCATAAAACACGGGCACTAAAATCTCAAAGCTATACAAAATGTGAAGCAGAAGTCTGAAGGACTTCCCACATCATGCTCATGCATGTCATAAACATAGCAAGCAAGAGAAGAGAAAATGAATTCTTAGGTAAACTGGTATTTCAATGTATATTGAGGCTATAAAACCAAGCAGGAAAAATGCAAACACAATCACAAGGTTTTCATCTTTGCCCATTAAGACCTTGGAAATCACCAAACTCAAGGCCTGAAAACTCAGTAACTGCTGAAATTCAGATTTTTTAAAACTATATGCATTTACTTAGATATCAAGTCTCTAGACATATCCTGCTTTTTACATATGTGTATTTTTCTATATGTTTTGAAATAATGATTTAAGAAATTATTACTGTGTTCAAAGGACTTCTTTGAAGATGTTTTCTTTGTTACTTCACTAAATCTGTGAGGTTAAGGTTAACCTAATGTTATAACATGGGCTATGTGTAATCACTGTGCCAAACATGGTAGGTGAATTACTACAACTACCTCTGATTGGCTCACTACTCTCTTAGGCCTCCATATTTTCTTGCCAAGGTATTTTGTGTTGCTGTGTTTCACCACTAGAGGTAGCATCATCACTGCTATCTTTTCGAACTTCAGTTGCTAGTTACCACACCATACCCAGGTCTATACACTTTTCTTAAGATGGATACTAAACACAGAAAAATTTTGGATACATTTTCTGGAGGGAATACATCTTCTCACCTGGTAAATATCTGGCTTCCCGCCCCCCATTTATGAGTTTATATATCAAACCACAAATAAGACTTAAGACAGAATACCTGAAATGTTTATGTGAGTAGGGTGTAAAATATTTGTATAACATTTCATATCAAGAAAGCTCTTTTATAGGTGGAAGATGAGATAAATGTGTAATTGAAATGGGTGTAAGAAAGACCAGCAGCAGAAAATTTGGGCAAAGATCATTCACCCTAAGAAATGTGGGCTTCAGGAATTGTTTAGATGGTAGGAAAGTGACAGCTTTATCACTGGGAAAGAAATAGAGGAAATCAAAGGATGTATTATTGTATGGCATGGAGGACTAGATAGGATTTTTAAAATAATGATGAATTTGCTTTTACTTGTAGAAATAGATGATGAGTTCATCAAAAACTTGAAAATACTCATTCCTTGGCTACTTAGTCCTGAGAGCCTAGATATTAAAGAGATCAATGGGAACAAAATCACCTGCCGAGGTCTGGTGGAGTACTTCAAGGTACTGCTGTCATTTCTAGCACATTTGTGAGTACTTAGATTTGACGTGTTGGGAATACAGTTCCTACTTGAAACTACAACAACAAAAATTACAGACTGTAATGTGGGGGCAAAGGTATGAGGAATCTATAAAAATGATGAAAAAATTGTAAGATTCCCAAGAGGAACTTGCTTTCTGAAATTAGTTTTTGAGAAAACTCCTTGAGGTAACTTCACTGTCCCCTTTTAGAGAGAAATATATTTTGAAATATGAATGTATCTAAGAGTTGGAAAATCTTTTTTCGGGGGGTCTTTCCCAGGGTCCATACCACATAGTCCTCAGTTATGACCTATACTGAATTTTACTTCCATTCTGAAGATTTTCTCCAAGGGGCTACACCTTGCCTTCCCTACTGGAGAAAATGCTTCCACGTTCCCCACTCTGCACCAAGGGCCAATTTGAAATGGTCTTTTTGCATTTACATGTTTACCTCAGGTAGTACTGAATACAACATTTTTTTTTTTTTTTTTTTTTAACCAATCCACATTTATAGTGAAGAATTTCAGTTACCAATCTAATTTGTGTATTGATGCCCCAAGGACTAAAATATCAATTTTTAAAATTAACGTTTTGTCATTTAAAATGCGGTCATACACCTCTTGTGTGATTACTTACTTTCATCACTCTCAGCCATAAATGACATATTTATCTAAAATTTGAATTCTTACTATGCACAACACTGTGGAGGAACTTAGAAGTTAATAGGAGATTCAGGACCCTTCCAGAAACCTGTTTCATGAAGCTTATGACATCAGCAGGTACATATTCCTGTGGGTAACTGAAAAAAGGTCACTCCCAGCAGAGGGATCTGAGAAAGCTTTAAAGGTGGTAGAAGTGAGTTAAGCCTTTAAGAAGAGTAGGACCAGCAAGGGGAAAGTGTGAAAAGGGAACAAGAACTAAGTAAGAAGGAATTAAAGGATGAGAAAAAGATAATAGTTCCTGAAACTGCCAAAACCTTAAACCTGTAACAGAATTAGGGAAATATAGAATAGAATTACTTGAACATGAGTCTTTTGCTTTCTTTCTTTTTAGGCTTATATAAAGATTTATCAAGGTGAAGAATTACCACATCCCAAGTCCATGTTACAGGTATTTATTAATCAAGAGGCATGACACTTTAAAACATACTTGTCACTAAAGCTAAGCTTTCCTTAGCTTTATTCTATGCTAAGATTATGTTCCAATCTGCTTGTCAGAAATTACCAAATTAAAATAGGAGGCAGAATGATTTATTAGATTACTTTTCTAATAACTGCCCATTTGTGTGTGGAGCTAAACTATCACATAAACATATAGCAGCATTCTCTTTGTAGTAAATTTGTTTAGGAAACAGACTCATACTGTGGTTTTAGATTCACACATGTAACGAGAAGCAGAAAAGCAGGTCCAGGTTTTAAACAAGTGGGCTCTACAAATAACATTTGAAAAAAGGAGAAACTAGCCTTTTTCTTATTTAAAAAAATTTCTTTAGGTTCTTAATAGTTCCTTTTCGTTAACAAATACATTGTTCTATCAGTAGCAGCCCTTAAACTTATTGTAAATATATATATTAGTGTATATAAAATATACTATATAGTACTTCCCATGTGCCTGGATTGCTAGATCACCACTCCCCCAATTTGGTGAGAGGCTTAAAAATATTTTTTGAGGGGAAAAAACCTTCCAAATGAAAATTCGGTTTAGAACTATGGTTTATTGAGTAAACATCTATGTATTATGCATTTTGAAATTTTATTTTCACTAAATTTTTAAAATGTAATGGAAATATTTCAAGGATTTCAAACTATTTGATGACCTTGGGTTTTTGTACATTTCTTATACATGATGCTTATAAATGAGAACTGCCTGTGGAAGTTTAATAAATATGAATTCCATTTTACATCATATTTTGTACTTCGTCCAAAGGCCACAGCAGAAGCTAACAATTTAGCGGCCGTGGCAACTGCCAAGGATACATACAACAAAAAAATGGAAGAGGTAAGAATTAAATTACATTTTGAAAGTTTTAATAAAGTCAGTATTTCTACCATGAGCTCATTCCTTCCAAGTTAGACTGTACACACATACAAAGAGGTGGCTTTGACTTTCTTAGCCTATATGTATATCACATTTCTATTCCTTGTATTCCTAAAATATTTTAAAAGAAACCAAGAAAAGAACACTACATATTGCACCATTTTCAATGTATTTTAAAGGTTATTTCTGTATTTAATAGACACATTTTTTTTGCCCATCTTTCCACTACTTTATGATTTAGAGGCTAAAATAACATATGCTACCGTCTCCACTACACCTGCCTTCATTCCACAATTTCAGAATTTCTATCTTAATAAAGAAATTAAGCCTCTAGGGCCCATATTTCTACATATCATATATATTCTTCTTGTTTAACATTCTCAATTAGGATGCACCTAGTAATTATTGTGTACGTCTAATGTGGTGGGTGTCTTTTCCCCTGAAAATGTTATAAAATCGAAATTACATTAAAAATTGATGGAGACTTAGAGTCCAGGGAAATACACTAGTATATGGAATATTGTTTTTGACATAACTAAAGGGTAATTAGAATGTGATTATCCTTTATATAGATAAATCTCAACCAAAGTGAATGGTATGAGTGAAATTTCCTTTGTAACTTCTGAAAAACAGTTGAAAATTTGGTCCAAGAACATTTACTATGTTTCTCCATTTAGTCTCTTGAAGAAAATACTGAATGGGAAACAAAAATCAATGAAACTGCCGAAGAAAAATTTTAATTTTACTTTAGAGCTTTATAGCATCGCTCATTGTTTTAAATTAAACTTCATCAGTCAAAATCATTTCAGTGCAGTTAGAAAAAAATTCCCAAAGGGACTAGATTTCTTGAATTTGGATTCATTCTATAAATGAACTCAGTTTGCAGTTCACTTTGTATCATGCCTTTTCATCTTGAGGAACTTGGATTAAGTTATGGGTATTCTTTCCCATGTCAAAAAGAAAACAAAAATAAGAATGACTTTATATAAGTTACCTATAAAGCGCCAGTCTCACTTATAGTCATATCTGATAGATATGAACTGTGGAAAGCTCCTTGATTATTAATGTATTCTAACAAATTTAGCTAGCTAAGTGAAAAATTTTTATACAGTTGCTAATTTTACTCTTCATTGCATAAATAATACTTCTGCATCTGATACAGATTTGTGGTGGTGACAAACCATTTCTGGCCCCTAATGACCTGCAGACCAAACATCTGGAACTTAAGGAAGAGTCTGTGAAGCTATTCCGAGGGGTGAAGAAGATGGGTGGGGAGGAATTTAGCCGGCGTTACCTGCAACAGTTGGAGAGTGAAATAGATGAACTTTATATCCAGTATATCAAGCACAATGATAGCAAAAATATCTTCCATGCAGCTCGTACTCCAGCCACACTGTTTGTTGTCATCTTTATCACATATGTGATTGCTGGTGTGACTGGATTCATTGGTTTGGACATCATAGCTAGCTTATGCAATATGATAATGGGACTGACCCTTATCACCCTGTGCACCTGGGCATACATCCGGTACTCTGGAGAATACCGAGAGCTGGGAGCTGTGATAGACCAGGTGGCTGCAGCCTTGTGGGACCAGGTAGGAACACTTTTAATTCTCTTCAGCTAAATACAGTGCACATTTGAATTCCATCTATGTACAGGACACTATGTTAGATGTTGGAAACATACAGAGCAGCATGACCTGGGCTCCAGTTTTCAAGAGCTTTAGAATCTGTTGAACAGTTAGATACAAATAACTATGTAATATAATATGTGAAGTCCCACACAACTATTTTCCAGTTAATATTTCAATATTTTTAAAAAATACATGGATTAGGAAGTATTTTTATTTTTTCCTATCCTAAAAGTTAAAGGTAAAAAGTAGTATGAGAAAACATATTTTTTATTTAGCTCAATGTGACTCAATTATATATGTTAGCCTTACAATATACAACCTATTATTTGACTAGCATTGACTTTGTTAGGATCATACGAACCACTAGCATAAGTTGTCCTCATCGTTCTCTCATTTAAGTACCAACTCCTAAAAACATTATCTGATTACTTCAGATTATCTTTATTTGAAATAGACATTTGCACCAGGCCATAGCATGAGTCCAGGTCATCCTCCTGACCAGCTACTCAGGGGTCAGTTGTCTTTTATGGGACAATTAATCATAACCTGGGGAGTAAAGCCCACCATGGTCCATTGTTTAAATAATTGATTATGGATAGGGGAGATAATTATAAACACACCTAGAACAATCATCAATTCACTATGTCATTCTGGAAGTTTCCTCAGTTCCTTCATGAAAATTTAGGGGAATCTAGTGAAGCTAAAGTTGGCATTTGTCAGAAAATTTTGAAGTTAAGACTTTTGAACATTTATGATCTGAGGTAACAAGTAATAACAATTCTCCCAGCATTAAGAGTATACTTACATATACCCTTTAAAACAGAATTTTAGCTAATGGATTTACCGTGTGCCTTTGAAAAATTTAGTGGAGATAAACCAACGGTAGCACTATGGGAAAAAAATGAATTAAAAACTGGATCCTCTGAGCCACTATCTTAAATAGCCCCTCAACCTCAAAAGATTGAAAAGGGGCTATCTGAGGAAAACCCCAACACTCTCCTAGAATATGATACTGAAACGTATAAGAGATGTAGAATTGGGTTTTTCAAAAAATTTATATAAAATATATAATACAAACAAAAATGTACAGGGATATTCTTAAATGCTCACCAATTAATACTGTAAGCAAAGTTGAATATCATAATGCTATTAATGAAACAGGATATATACTTTTCTTTTCTCCCTTTTAAACTGCCTTTGCCACAGGGAAGTACAAATGAGGTAAGTTAAATATTTTTAAATTAAGAGCTATATATTTGTAAACATTATGATGTTCTTATTTTACAAACCAACTGGCCATTAAAGGATATCTAAATGTAGATTAAAAAATCTTTGGTGACATATGATTTCTCATATGTGCGATATAAAACTGAAACTCATGGACACAGACAGCAGTGTGTTGGTTGCTAGTGGGAAGGGGTTGGGGAGCAGGGGATTGAGGGGGACCTAATATACGGTAACGGAAGATGGTATGACTTTAGATAGTGGGCACACAGCGCTATATACAGATCCAGTATTGTAGGAATGTGCACTTGAAACTTGTATGATCTTATTAACTGATGTCACCCCAACAAACTTAATTTTTTAAAAAAAGCTTTCTGAGGTAATGTTTCTGAATAAGGTTTTGTAAAATATGAACTAATTAATAGAAACAAGACAAGAAAACATTTAAGTGAGGGATCCCAGTGTGACAGAGGGAGGGGGCAACATACGTGCTCATTTGCCTGACTCTATGGGGAAATAATGATGACTAAAAGTGGCCCCATTCTGATAAATCTAAGGAAGCCCTGATACCAAGTGGTCTAGCTATGTACAGGAAAGTAGCTACTGGCAGTGAGAAGTTTTGAGCCCCTATAATTCCTCTAAAACTGACAAGTTCTCAACATGTCCCTGGGACATAAGTGGTTAGGAAGCTGGACTCCCAGACGTGTGCAAGGTAAAAGGAAATGCAGCCTGAGAATAAAACATTTACCATGAAGATCAATCCGCAAAAGTAGTAACACACATAGGGAAGAGTTGAAAATACTTTTGGATTCTAAGATACCAGTTATTAATTTATATACTGTATAGATTAATGATATAGACTCTAAATTTAGCATGCTGTATTTCATATAGTACCATAAACTAATTAATGACACTAAAAAGGAAAAATTTTACATGTGTGTATTTAGGATGTTTTATAAGCTATACTTTTATTTTTAGGCTTTATACAAGCTTTACAGTGCAGCAGCAACTCACAGGCATCTGTATCATCAAGCTTTTCCTGCACCAAAGTCAGAATCTACTGAACAATCAGAAAAGAAGAAAATTTAATTCAAATTTTAAAAAGTACAGGTGCATGACCAGTTGTCAGTTAAATATTATTTCATGTCTCCATGTAAACACTCACAGTGCTTCCATCAGAACAGAGTAAACTACCATGCAACTCTGAAATCTGCAAAATGGTTTAATTCTTTTATTTCAGTGTTTAATAGCAGATATATGTATGCATGGTTATTATTTTGTTAACATGTACAGTATCCTGATTTTGTCTTCAAATTGCTGTTATAATTTAAAATTATTTGTCTATTTATGATGATAGTATATGTGTTCTGCTTGAATTTACTAAATTCTACTACTGGGTTATAATTAAAACATGTAGTAATATTACTCCATGTTTGGATATGCTCATTTAATTTCTACAGAAGAATTTTTAAGTTATTTCAGTCATTTGTTAAAGCACAGCATTAGAAGTAACAGGCTTGATCCAGTCTGTATCATCTTACATATACCATAAGCTTTTATTTTTAAAGACATTTAAGAGAGCTTTTCAGTTGCTTTATCAAAAACTATGTACTGCTCCTTTTATATTACAATTTAATATAGAATATAAACCTCTTGATCAAAAATGCACAAAAACCACGTTGTGAGTTTCTGCATTGTATACTTTTTCATTTGGTACACAAAGAAATGTATTCATCATAGGTTTATTCTTTTAAAATGTGAACTACTATTAAAGTTTACTTTGGTTCCTAAGATTAAAAACAAATGCTTCCTGAATTTGGAAATGTTTGAGGTGTTGATAAAGAATGGTAATGGTTTATCTTTCTTTAAAAATTCAAAATGCATTTTTTTAATGTTGACCCCATTACAAATTTAGGTTTCTATTTTAAGAAGCGTATGCTAATCCCTTTAGGTACCTTCTCTTTTTAACCAATGAGTCTATACTGTATTTCTAATTACTAAAGTCTCTGGTGAAATTTCATTGAGCATACCTTTTAGAGAAAAAGGAAGTGTGTTGATGACAAAAGAAAAGTAATGCCTCTTTCCTGGGGGCTCTAGTAATTTCTAACTTTCTTAGAAAAGGCCTAGCTGTAATGTAGTTAAATTGTAATAAAGTAAGGTGTAACAGGAAAAAATAATTCAGATAGAAAAGCCTGTGACAGTCCATAAGATATGTAAACTTAAATCTTACAAAAGTTTGACCACATGCCCTGCAAAGTAACTTTCCCCACCGATAAAATTCTACTTTATTTTCATTTTTCAATACCCCATTCAACATATTGCTTCCTTTGCCTATGGATCTTAGGAACGGAAAAATCAAACATTCATAGCACTATGTATAAAACATGAAGTCAAACACATTTAGTTTCCACAAAAATATATTTAATAAGCTTGTTGTATAAAATCAAACATTTAATATTTCCAACATTTTATCAACAATTCAAACTCACTGCTCTCTAACTGGGAGTGCTTTGTATTTTGGAAGATTACCTAAACTAAAAATATATTCACATATTTACAACACATGGAAATATAACTGAAGAGCTACTTCAACTAATGTTGAAATTCATGGAATTCTAGACATTTATAGGCTAGAAGTGCCATTAATTTGTCTGCAATCAAATGTACTACACAAATTATGAACAATGTCTTAGTAAGCATTAAATCAAAAGGAAAATTAAATACTGGGTTTTAAAGTTCCATGACAAACTCTTAAAAAATAAAGGAGAAGTAAAATCAATTTATCGACCAAGATTTCTTAATAAATCCCTGATTGTCATTTTTGGCAGCCCAGTCCAGCTTGTTAGGATGGCAGCATGCTATGCTGTAGGGCACCCTCCACTGTCTGATCAGAGTCATGCTCCTAAATGCCATAAGAACCCTGGTCAAAAGGAAGGAAGCGATGTTAACAACTTACACTGAAGTGCTGTGTGCCTTTCCCACACAGGCTAAGGCTTTATGCCTAAATTTATTCCTGAAAGAATGCAAGCCCTTCACCCTTTCATACACAAAAATACTTTCTCATCACATTTAAGAGAGTTTTTTATATTTTGAGGGGGAGGAGAATCTCATAAATTAGATATAAAAATTTATCACAATAGAAGTCCCAAATCCCACTTTATGTTCTGAACTATACACAATAGTAACATTTAAAGCATTCGATTCCAGACAATGTTCCACACTAAAGCAGTAAACATCTTTTTTTAAAATACTGCATAGGTTATCTCTGTTTATTAAAGAAAGGTCCTACTACTGTAAGAGTCTACCAAATGATTGTTCCTATTTAGTATCTCATTATAATGACATTTCTTGCTTCATTTGTCTCCGCCAAGAATATTCAAAGCAGTTTCCTAATATGCAGCATTTAGAAGTTTTCCATGGTGGCTCTTAAAATAATAAACTCTTTTTCTATTTTTTGCTCAATAAGAGTACATATCTTTAATAACAAAATACATGTAAAATTAGAATATTATAATTTCTAAAAAGCTGCATTTATTAACCAAAGTAATTGTTTGCAGGTGTTTATCTGAAAATATTTTTAAGCCCTTAAAAACAAATTCTACTTTTTAAAAATTAACTTAAAAATTCTTGCCATGTTGCTGGGCATACCACTGCTGCCTCTGCTTGCGGTTTTCCAACTCTGTGAGAAGAGCCTGTCTGTAGGCTTCATACAGTTTGACAATCTGTTCCAGTTCTTTCATGAAAAGCAACTTTAGCATTCCCTGGTATGTATCCAGGTCAGCTAGCTGGAAGAGTTCCCACTTCAGAATGTGGTCATATCTGTTTTAAAACACAATCACATATACGTTCAGAATACATACATAAATATGTATTTATGTAATCAACTGGTCTATTTTTATGTCAACTTTATTAAAACTAAAGTATAAATTATAATAGAAAATAACTGAGTTATTAATTGCTATTTATACTATTTTTTAGGGAGAGGAGAAAACTACTATTAACTTCATTTCAATTTAAGTAATACCCATTTTTTAAATATATTAAGTATCAGTTATTCTAATATAACACTAATGTGTTAACACTAGATAACAATACACACAGATTTCAAACCACTGTGGTTCTATAATTTCTCAAGAACACGTTCTATGCTATTCATAAGTTCCTCCAAGGTTAACTGTCAGGAACTTAAGAATGATTTAGAACACACTGTGCCTGTAAACAATACATAAAAATGGGCAAGGTCATTAGTGTTGGTAGAGCTTTTTGAGGAATGTTCACTACAGCAAACAAGGAACTAAACAGAAAAGGAATGAAAAACCATCTCATGGGTTGAGTTTCAGGTTAAGTATACAGTATTAAAAACAAAAAAAACAAAAAAAAACAACCCAAAAACTCAATCAGAAAAACTCAATCAGAAAGGAAATAATAAGCTCTTTTCAAAAAGAGGGAATAAGTAGACTGTAGAAGATGCCACAATGTGGGGAAGGACTCATGTAAGATTATATATGCATCTCAGAAGGCCTTCTTCAATAGTAAATCGCATACTGAGATGCAAGTATGCCACAAACTATAAAGCAGTAACTTACACTTGGAACTGAAAGACACCTGAAGACTGCACTCTAATCCACTTTTCTCATATTGCAGATAAAAAAAACCCTGAAACCCAGAGTCTATACATGCCATGCAAAATTGTTTAGTGACTAAAATATCAGATGGAAAGAGAACTACGGAACAAGATGCTTCAGAGTAATAGTTTTGAATGTTAATACTTAGACTAAACAAAGAACTTGAACTAGAGCAAGGCATATATACCTATATAATAGTGAAGTTACACTTCTTTTTTTCTTTTCTTTTTTTTAAAGATTTTATTTATTTATTTTTTTTTAGAGAGGGGAAGAGAGGGAGAAAGAGAGGGAGAGAAACATCAATGTGTGGTTGCCTCTCACGTGGCCCCCACTAGGGGCCTGGCCTGCAACCCAGGCATGTGCCCTGACTGGGAATCGAACCTGCAACCCTTTGGTTCGCAGCCCGCGCTCAATCCACTGAGCTACGCCAGCCAGGGCTGAAGTTACACTTCTTAAATACTGCAGAGCTGGCAGATTAGGGAGCTTTGATTATAAACTCTTAGCAAATTTATTTATTTATTTATTTTTTTATATGGTGAAGTGTTAACTTAAATTCTTCATTTAAGTTAACACTTCACTATAGAATGGAAGTTTTTTTTTTTTTTTTTTTTTTTTATTTACTTATTTATCTTTAGAGGGGAAGGGAAGGAGAGAGGGAGAGAAACATCAATGTGCGGTTGCCTCTTGTATGTCCCCTGCCGGGAACTGGCCTGGCAACCCAGGCATGTGCCCTGACTGGGAATCGAACTGCGATCCTCTGGTTCGCAGGCCCGCGCTCAATCCACTGAGCTACACCAGCCAGGGCGCAAATTTATTTTTAATGATCATTTATCATTCCTACTCAATGGTCCTTTGGTAATTAATTTACCATCTTACTCCAAAAGGATCACCTAATATAAATTTAAAAAGTCTTTTTAAAAAGAAAAACAGTGAAGAAATACTGAGCAGCAAGTATGAGCCAAATACTGTGCTTGGCACATTGACATACATTTCTGTTTAACTTCGGTATATATACCAGGAATACCAGGAGTACAATATGTAAAACCACAAGGTAAACATATTTTGTTTGGTCCCAATTTTACTCATTTAATTACTTAATGAGTGCTACAGATTTACTAATTTCTACCAAGATAAACTTGGTAGAAAGTTTTATATTCTCTTCAGTAGGGAACTCCAACTACTTGCCAACATATATTAGGGAGATACTGCAAGATATACTCAATGAGCCTCCATGAAAAAACAGTTGTAAAGTGTTTTCTAGAACATCTGCCATTCACGTAGCTTAAGATTTTACTTATTTGTTTGAAACAAATTCATAATTCCTAACAAAAAATACTAATCTTCCAGAGTATGAATCCCACAGTTAAGGGGCATTCGGCAACGCCTACTGCTTCAAGATGCTGAAATTTATGCCAGGTGGTGAACTATAATGTAAGAACATTAAAACTCACTTATCATCTGTGTACTTTCTAGCAAGGAAAAGAGGAGAATAAATTGGTTAAATGTACTTGTTTTTAAGATACAAATATTCTGTATAAGCATTCAAGTTTTATAAAAAACAAAAAGTTTCAGATAATCTTCTGACCTCCTAATCAGTATTTAGCATCAAGGATAGCATTATGGGTAGAAACACAAAATCAGAATAATTAGAGAAAAGCCTTTGGGGAAAAAGAAAAAGCACTCTAAGGAAGAGCAGAGATGAGAAAAGTACACAATACACCAATTTCCATTTCAAATTCTTGCCCCTGGAGTTTCTATATAATTACTTCCCTTCTGCTTATAATACATCCCAATATGCCTGATTATTTTTTAAGAATATAATCACCATTTCTTTCCTTCTTAACTAGCCAAATTATCTACTTCCCCAAGTTTAACTTTTAGCCACTTATACTAATATATAGGCAAATCATTTAGAAAATAGGCTGTAAAAACCACTCCAGTAGCTTATTCTTATAGCATCTCTTTTGCGGTTCCCCTCCCCCACCCCCAGGACAGAATTCGATCCAAACACTAATGAATAGCCCAATGGATGGAAATAGCTACTGCTATGATGCTACCAAAAAAAAAAAAAAAAAAAAAAAATGTGTTCATACTGCAGTGGATGCTGCTTTTTAGGAGCCAAAAATACTACCTTTCTCAGCTCCAGGTATCACAATGTAGCCTAAGTTACCTGCACCTGGCCCTATTAACAGTGTGCCCACTCTTTCTTTCTACCTACTTACACCCAGAGCTGGATCAGTGGTGACAGTGCGGGATCACCAAGCCACAGGAATAAAATAGAATCCATGCCACAATGCTACTGCGGACTGGTGTTGGGGTGTGTGTGAGAAATATTAGAAAGTGTGTTCCTGACAGTCCTTTTGCTGTTAAAGATTAAATCTTTTAATTTTATCTGGTAGTTCGGCTTAATTACAGTTATATGATCCATTATAGACTTCCGCAAGTAGACTTAGGAACACAACTTCACTAAAATTAATAAATAATAACTTCAAAACATAATGTATTTCTAATTCAGGTTGTGAAAGTATACACAAACATTATTTTGGTAAGTTACTGCTAGAGGTAGAAATAAAAATTTCAGGAAGTTGGAAGATTGTCAATTGTTAAACAAGAGGAAGAAAGCCTAGTTTTTTTTTTCGACACCTCTCTTTCTGATAAGTAATTGATTTTCCATCATCTAATTCATAGATAACAGTTTACTATTTCTTGATAGAGTAATATTAACCACTTCTACACTCTTTAGGGATAAAAATTTAGGAACAACTGAAAAGCAACAGGTTTCTAGACGTTTAAGCATTTCAACAAAGAAGTATTTGCTCTCTTTTTCCAGTCTGGCCCACTCTGGAAGGATTCTGAGCTAGCTGGAGGGCGGGGGGAAGTTGCTAGTTTCCTAAAGTTTTATAGCTAGCTCATAGAACCAGATATGAAAGGAAGTACAATCTTTGGAAGTCCTTCTCTTCATAAGAAGCAAGGAATTCCATTGAAGTACTACCTTTTTTACCCCAAAGAAAAGCTTTTTATGTTATTTCTTTCTGACAATGACTGCAGAGTAGAAATAACATCAAGTACAAAGAGTAACCCTCTTCTATCTTACCAACTCCCCCCAATATAAAGGCTACATACAGTAGTGGGTCAAGTGGTATTCAAGAGTGAAAGAAGAAGGGATTAAGCAAAAACAAAAACAAAAACGACTCACAGACACAAACAACAGCATGGTGATTACCAGAGGGGAAGGGGGCTTGTGAAGGTAGAAGAGGGTATAAGGGCATAAACAGTAATGGAAGACGACTTGGGTTGGTGAACATACAATACAATATACAGTCAATGTATTACAGAATTATACACCTGAAACCTATGTATTCTTATTAACCAGTGTCACCCAAATAAATTCAGTTTTTAAAAAAGGGGGACAAAGAGTGAAAGAAGAGAGGAAAAGGGAAGAAAAATCCATCTGCTATCACATTCCTAATCTCATTCCTATATCTGTATAGACAGGTATCAGATAAAGAAGCTTCTGTAGGTTAGCTGAGACACCCAACCATGCTAAACTTCTATGGATAAATGTGTACCTAATTTCAAGTAAACTAAAACCAACATTACACAAGCACTGTATATCCCTTGCAGAAAATCTATAATTAAGAATTCTTTAAAAATTACATTAAATTTGACTTTGTAGTAAAAAAAAGAACTGATACTTTTAGACCACAACCCTCAAGGATCCTCTTGTCTCTCTGCATCAGGCCACAGATCAACAGCTATTAATTTATAGACTGAGAAGAATAGAGGGAATGTAAGGGAATGTTTATGTTGGCCAAAAATTAATAATTCATAATAAATGACCAATAACTATGAGAATGTTAAACTGCCCTAAATTACAAGACTCATGGTCAAATAATGATGAGGCATATCCTTTAAGTAACATACTGACTGTTCACATTAAAAGCCTGAAAAGAAGCCAATAACAAATGGTTCTAAGAAAAAAATAATTAAAGGCATATTCATGTGTTCATACACACACAAACACAAAGGGCCAGTAAATACATAGCAGTACGGTAAAAATTTAAATCAGAGTTGGCTTAACCTCTTAGAAATTTTATTTCAGTGATCATCCTTTATAACCATAGAAAAGAGTTACGATTTCAAAAAGTATACACGAAAGGTCTTATACTCCTTTATATGAACATGAAAGATTTAATTGTTTTATTCCAAATTCATTGTCCAATCATCTTAAATTCTCTAAAACTCTTTGGGCTATTTTATGCTGATAAATTTTAGTTTCTGAAATACAGAAGGGAAATAAAGAGTAAGGCTACAAAAACTGGTAATTGAATGTTACCTTACTGTTAAAAATACAAGTACATGAAATAACTGTAAAATGCCTAGCAAAGTAGCAGGAATTTAATAGCTGCTAAGTAAATGACAATTATTATTAAATAAAAACGTACCAGTGATCAAAGTTAAAGATCTTTGAAGTTAGAGATGAAGTCTGTCTTTTCACTTGCAAAATGGGTTTTGGGAAGATTAAATGAGACAATATGCCTAAAAGTTTAGCACAGTAAGGCACACAGGAAGCATTGGATAATCAACAACGATTTACTTTCAAATACCCCCTTTTCTGAAATCATAGCACATTGCATATAACACTATTACTAATCTTTATCATGTTGGATTATTGATATGAGTACCTACTTCTGTTTTCCCAGAAGAGAAAAACTCTTTGAGGCCAAGATTTCATCAATTCATTCATGATTACATTCCAAGAACAGTGTCTCCTATGGCGCCCAGTAAATATCCTCAATAAGCCTGGCAAACTCAGCCATTTTTAAAAACTAGAGCATGTTATTTTCCTCTTCAGTGCAGCTTTCCTTGCTCCACTCGTAAGGGCTTACACATGGCAGCCACTGCACCATGTGCTTTAAAATGCATGATCAGCCCTGACTGGTGTAAATCAGCATGTTGGGCGTTGTCCCTCAAACCAAAGGTCAATGGTTCGATTCCAGGTCAGGGCACATGTCTGGGTTGTGGGCCAGGTCCCTCATTGGGGGCATGTGAGAGGCAACTGATCAATGTTTCTCTGGCACATTGATGTTTCTCTCCTTCTCCTTCTCCCTCCCTTCCCCTCTCTCTAAAAGTAAATAAATAAAATCTTTAAAAAAAAATGCATGATCACTTTTAAATCTCACCATACCAAAAAAGGTAGGTAAGCTTATTATCCCCACGTTTCAGTAGAGGAAAAACACTTAGATCTAAGTTCAGTAACTTGTACAAGGTCATTCAATAAGTGGGTGATGGAGCCAGAAATCACACAGTTTCCTTCCTAAGCTATTTTAACCACTATTCTACACTTCTACCCCCAATAATAGTAATAATCATTTACTAAGTTCTCTCCACATGTAAAGTACTGTGATATATATTTTACATGCATCATTTTATTAAATTTTTAATAACCTTAAGTGTAGGTACTATCACTATCCCCAACTTACAGAAGACAAAACTAAGTTAAACTTCCTACCCAGTCTTACACAGCTAAAAAGTATCAGTGAACTTAGATCATTTTATTCCAGCACTTGTAGCCACTACCTGTAAAATTTCAACACTTTTGTGTCCTGCTTTGCTTCACCCCTGTACCTAGGACTTACTTGGGTCCTTACTTTTATCCCAAGGTCTTGTATCACTTATTTGTAACTCAATTTCCCCTTATGAGAACGAAAAGCTTCTTATTATATCCCTAATATATTTCAGGTCTGCATACAAAGTGAAGATTCAAAACATGTTTGCAGAACACATTTCTAATCAACTTTATAAGCTATGATATCCTTTCTTCAAATAAAATATTATGTAGAAGTCCAATATTACGAAGAGAAAAAACAGGTTGCTGGGTGGGTTAAGCAGCCCAGAGACTCTATTCAGTCCTCCACTTACTCAACAAAAATTTATGCTGTAAGTTCACTTACTTCACAGGGGCTCGAGCATAAACCTGAAGCCAGTCAGGGATTTCTGCGGTATGATATGGATTTGCAGGTACCAGAAGGGACTGATTTCTTTCAGTTTGCTGTGGCTGGTATGTGACAGGAGGAGGTTGATCATACCGAGGTACACTAAGAAGAAAGAATTGACATTCATTAAGGTAAAGGCCCTAAATCTAAACTAGAAGTATAAAAAAGAAATAGTATTTAAGCATTTTTTAAAATGAGCCTCCTGACCAAACTGAGTTCCTTCTACCACCTTTGAAAGTCTAAAGTCTGGCATTTAAAAAAAAATCATACTATAGGGAAATTAAAATCCACCTTCTCTCAGAAACTAGCAGGTCACTAGTGACAAGTATAAACTAAGCTAAATCTTTACATGTTTTTAAGAAATTTCTTCTGGCCCTGGCTGGTGTAGCTCAGTGGATTGAGCGCGGGCCTGAGAACCGAAAGATCGTGGTTCGATTCCCAGTCAGGGCACATGCCTGGGTTGCCAGGCCAGTTCCCGTCAGGGGACATACAAGAGGCAACCGCACATTGATGTTTCTCTCCCTCTCTCCTTCCCTTCCCCTCTAAAGATAAATAAATAAAATCTAAAAGGAAAAAAAAAAAAAAAAATCTTAAAAAAAAAAAAAAAAAAGAAATTTCTTCTGGCTGGTATTTAGTCTTCTCAAGGATGACTTCAAAGCCTATAAAAAAAAGCTGGAGCTAAGTTGTAATCTTTATCCAGAAACGTAAAACAAGAACCATAAATTCCCGTAATTACTAGTAATTTGCTGTAAATTTATGTTGGAAAGGTTGGTAACTTTCTCTCACAATGACAATGGATATTTTCTTCCTCCTTTAGGCTCAAAAGGAGATTTGAAATATGTAGTACTGTAGGAGTACTTGAAATATCCACATTAACATTTCCTTTCTGCTTTTACCACCTTAAGAGAACATATGGGAGTTAAGAGTTGATTATAACCTATTTCAAATCAGACTTTGTTTTTTTAAAGCATGATTTTAATTAATCCTACTGGCCTGTACATGTTGGGGGCAGAAAGAGAATAGCAACCCAGGGAAGGGGCTGCCAGACAGGAATATGCTAAGGAGAGCATCGAACTATCTGAAGATGAATTCAGGGAGGCCAAAATGGTCTTATTCCAGGACTGGAGACAAAACTGTAAGTGGGCCTGTCTTCCAACATTAAGATTTACGTGTATATCAGAAAAAGTCATCGCAATACTAATCTGAGATTAAAAGAAGTGTTAGATTTAGACTGTTTAACAATTCAAAAATCAGTGTGCAAATGGCACTGAATTTTATCTTTAATTCTTCTCTCATAAGGAGGTGCAAAGCGAAATATTCTTTGATAGCACAACTGGGGGGAGGGAAAACAGGCTCTGAAGTGAGGAATGCCTAGAGCAGCTGGTCATTTAGAAATTATATGAATGTAGGCAAAACTGTTTTACTTCTCTAAGCCTCAGCCTCCTTACTTATAAAACAGAATAAATTCATACCAAAGATGATTGTCCTCATGATTAAGTGACCTAAAATAAGTTGAGTTCTATATAAGGATTAGTACAATACAGACAACCAAATAGCTATTAATACTACCTGCCTTTGTGAGCTTAAGGGAGGTACTTATTCTCTCCTGTTTAATGTCTACAGAGTTGCAGAGAAAAGCAGATAAACTAATGATGAAAATGCTTTGTAAACTATAAACATTGTGTAGCAATGTAAGGTTGATGATGATGAACAGAAAATTAAGCTCAATGTACTCTCAAATCTGGTTCTCTGAACCACAAAGTTCTCTGCTACCTGATGAAACTGTAACCATATTTTTTTCCATTGTTCAACAAACATCTGCTATACTCCCACTTTGTGCCCATCTCTGTTTTGGGTGCTGGGAACAGAGGGGCTCTGAATTATTACCGCCATGTCACAGGTCTGAAAATGGAGGCCAGGGAGGCAGAATCTTATCTGAGATGGTACAGAGAGTAGGCAAAGGGGCCAGAGCCCAACATAGGCAGACTGGGTGGTCTGGCTCTTCTAAAGGGATGGTAACTTCGGTTTTCAATAAACAATGACTGAGTGACACTAAATGGAATCACAGGAAAAAACTGCTTTTCAACCTTAAATTAATAAGTCCAAATATGTATGTAAAAATGATTAAAATATAATGATAAAGCTTAGTTTTCTAGGTAATATTAAAATGTATTTTCATAATGATTTTAATGATTCTAAAAAATGCAAATGTGGCCCTGGCTGGTGTAGCTCAGTGGATTGAGCTCGGGCTGCAAACCAAAGGGTCGCCAGTTCAATCGATTCCCAGTCAGGGCACATGCCTGAGTTGCAGGCCAGGTCCCCAGTGGGGGGCCATGTGAGAGGCAACCACACATTGATGTTTCTTGCCCTCTCTTTCTCCCCCCCTTCCACTCTCTCTAAATGAATAAATAAAATCTTAAAAAATAAATGCAAATGTCTGCTACAACCAAAGATCTGTATTATGCTAGATGATACTAAACAACATATTAACATGCTGATGATTCCACACATTTTTAATTTTAATGGTCCAGTTCTTGAGAGCTCAAATGTAGATAATTAGGAATACTTGCAAATTCATTATTAAATCAGTACTAGCTTTTTATATGCTTTGAAATACAGAGTGTATTTTATACATTTACAACACATCCCAACTTGGAGTAATCACATTTCAAGTGCTCAATGACATGTGACTGACTATAGTATTCAGAGGGCTATAAGTCTGGCCATAAGCAAGATCGACTAATAAGCCCAGCATCAATCAAAACAGCCCAAAGGATCACTGGCTACATTTACTTAACAGATGTCTTGTGCAGTTCTCATTTTTACTTTCTTGCCTGGTTATGGTAAAAAGCAGAACATAAAATGTCTGAAGCTGAATAAAAACAGCAAGATGTTTCAATCCAAAAGTATATTTTGACACATTAAGAGATAGGTCTGTATTACTTATAGGAATTTAAATGTAAAGAGGTGGATGTTTTTATTGTTTAATTTCAATTTCTGGTTATCTACAACAAAAACATTCTGGCATATTAAAGCAGAATATGATCATAAGAATACTGAGCCTGTTTTTGAGGTTCTTTAAAAAGTTTTTGAAAAAAATTATAAAGTCATTCATTACTAAAAAAGAAGTCCAGAGAAAGTTATCATAAACTATGAAAAATAAAGCTTTCAAATTTCAAACTTCAGAATACCTTCCCCTTTGATGAATATATGATCTTGAAATCTAACATCGGACAATCTCAAAACAAAAAGTTGAAAATAAAGTCAGTACCTAGGAGCACAGGGATGCCTATATTGAGCCTTCTTATTTGTGTGATCTACGTAATAGGTTCCAAATTCTGATGACTCAACTCGCTCCCATCCTGGAGGAAGTCCTTCTCGCTCAAGAGGATGGCTCCAATGAGTTGTATTTGTATTGTGATCTATATAATATTTTCTCCCTCTCATTGTCCAGTCCACAGACCAGCCAGGAGGAAGGGGTATATCTTCAGAACTGTGGTTAGTTAAATTTCCTAAAGATGTAGCAGCAACTCTCCCAATACCTGAGAAAGAGAAAAAAAGAAAAAAAAGAACAATTATTCAAAGCTAGTAAGATGCTATTTAAGCAACAGTTACAAAATTAATTACCCTGATTATAGTCTTCTGTTAAAATTCATGATTTTATCATTATAAATAAAATTCTTCATATAATTAGTCAGTAGTGTCCTGGCTGAGTAGCTCAGTTAGTAGAGGATCATCTGGATACACCAAGGTTGTGGGTTCAAACCCCAGTCAGGGCACATACAAGAATCAACCAATGAACGCATAACTAAGTGGAACAATAAGACTGACTAAGAGTCACTAAGAGGGACTGACTATGAGTGACTCTGACACTCTCTCTCGCTCTCTGTATCTTCCTCTCTCCTTCTTTCTCTCTAAAATCAATAAATAAAAAATTTTAAAGTAGCCAGTTTACTATTATTAAATATAAAAAGAGGGAGGAAGCAGTCTTCCTCTTTGAAATTGGGTGTTTCTGGTTGATACCTCCATCACCAGAACATGTAAATATTTAACTACTAGCAAAGCTACTTAAGTATGCATACTGCTAAAGAAAAAGTGAGGGAGGGAAAATTTCACCTCATTAAAAATTTTAGATTTGACATTTCATCTAAAGAAAAAGAAAATAAAAAATATGAACAGTAAAAAGACAGCAAACTCAGTTATTAACAACATCTAAAACAAAAGCAAACTAAGCAAACAGCTAGAACAGGAACAGACCCACAGAAATGGAGAACACACGGAGGGTTAGCAACAGGGGAGTGGAAGAAGGAGAGGGGGAAAGGTACAGAGAACATTAGCATAGAAGGTAGGTAGAAAATAGGGGGAGGACAAGAATAGTGTGGGAAATGTAGAAGCTAAAGAACTTATGACCCATGGACATGAACTAAAGGGGGGAATGTGGGTGGGAGGGGATGTGCAGGGTAGAGGGGAATGAAGGGGAGGAAGTGGGACAACTGTAATAACATAATCAATAAAATATATTTTAAAAAAAGAAATGTTAAAAAAAACCAGAAAAATGAACTTGTAAAACTATTCCCAGTTTACAATTTCTAAAAATAATCTGGCTGTGCCTTAGAACTACTAGGTAAGGCCCTGGCTGGTGTAGCTCAGTGGATTGAGCGCGGGCCTGCGAACCGAAAGATCGCGGTTCGATTCCCAGTCAGGGCACATGCCTGGGTTGCCAGGCCAGTTCCCGTCACGGGACATACAAGAGGCAACCGCACATTGATGTTTCTCTCCCTCTCTCCTTCCCTTCCCCTCTAAAGATAAATAAATAAAATCTAAAAGGAAAAAAAAAAATCTTTAAAAAAAAAAAAAAAAGCTTTCTTTAAAAAAAAGAACTACTAGGTAAGTTTATTAAGGTAGCACGGAATAAGATCAAACTACAAAACTCAAATCTATATACCAATAATAATTGAAAACATTTAACTACTTATACCATTTACAATAGTTCCAAAAAATGAAACATTTACATATAAACCTAACAAAACACTTATAAAAAAATGAAGTCCTATCCTGTTAATGGATTAGAAGACTCAAAATAATTAAGATGTCAATTTTTCTTGAAATGATCATTAGTTTTAAGGTAATTCCAACCAAATTCCTATAGGAGTTTTTGTAGATATAGATAAGTAGACTCCAAAATGTACATGAAAAGGCACAAGAATTAGTGAAACCAAAACAGTTTTTTAAAGAATAAAGTTGGAGGACTCATAATACCTGATTTTAAGACTTACTGTATAGTAATCAAGACAGTAAGGTATTGTCAAAAGGACAAACAGATGAATGGAATCCAGAATCCAGAAATACATCTACACATACATGGTCAATTAATTTTTGACAAAGGGAAAAAGGTAATTTAATTGAGGAAAAAGTTTTATCAACAAATGTTGGAACAACCAGACATCCATATGCAATAAATTAATCACAACCTATACCTACTAGCTTATATACAAATGAACTCAAGATGGATCATATATCAAATATAAAACATAAAACTTTTTTTAAGGGTAAATTTTTATAACCTTTCATCAGGCAAAAGGTTCTTAACCAAATAAAGCTTGGAGTTTAACTTAAACAAAAAAAATCCCTGAGTTCATAAAGATACTAAAATACCAACTCACTGGTTACCTTTACTGTTGTTTCATTATCCTGAAACAATAGTAAATAAAAAAATCTGACATTTATCCTGTCTTATATGAACAGCAACCAAATAAATTGATAAGGGAAAGTTCTTCATTACAGAATTCCAACTAATAAAGAAGAAATGGCAGAATTAGAGTATCACCATTAGAACACCTAATGAAATACATGGACCTAGCTAAGGATCATAAAATCATTAGGTGAAAGGCTGAAGGAGAACTTCAGGATGGATGAATAGGACCGACATCTAATTGAATGATCAACTTTAACATCACAGAGAAATCAGTCATTACGTGTCTCTGGAACTGATGGAATAAAATGTACATAACTCCACTTACAAAGTATTATGGCAAAAAGGAAAATGCAAGAAAATAATCACTCTTGCTCAGTACATTTTGGGAAGAAAGGGATACATTTCTAAAGCAGTGGGTCACTAGAGAACAACAGAACAAAGGACTTCTGGTGAAACTGACCTTGGCTTCTATCAAACTGCAACTGAAGGTTTACTTAATAAGCATAATTTATGGAACTTCAGGACTTAAAGAGAAAATATTTAACTAAAAAAGAAATAAGCCAATGTACTAAAGAAATGTGCATAGCAAAGAAACTTTGAGATCACATTATATAACTAAGCAATGGCTTTATACTTTCTCATACTTCCATCACTAAAAATGTACTATTGGCCACAACCTAGGACAACATTTTAAAAATAAATTTACATATACATACACACACACACATAGGTACATAAAGGGTACGGCAAAAGTAGGTTTACGTTGTTCCTATGGAAAATGACACAATAATTAATAAATAATAATACAAGAATAAACTGTTCACATACAACTATAAACCTTTTGCCTCACCCATTATATACATACACACATGGTTAATTCAATGTACTCATATAGAGTTATAAGAACTGTAACATTTGGTCTGACAAAGGTCCCTCTGGAAATGTGTACATTTATAACTACAGCATTATTAAAAAAACCTGGACCTGGCTGGGTAGCTCAGTTGCTTAGAGCATCGTGCCAACATACCAAGGTTGCAGGTTTGAGCCTCAGTCAGGGTACATACAAGAAACAACCACTGAATCCATAAATACGTGGAACAACAAATCTTTCCCTCCCTCTCTCTCTCTTCCTATGTATAAAAATAATAATAAAAATAAAAACAAATTTATACGAGGTCCATCTGGAAAAAGTCCAGACACTAACAGAACAATAAGTTTGCACAACATCGATTTAAACTGGCAGCTAAAGAGAGTAGACTGGAATGTGCATATGTGAACAATGTCAACTTCACTAGTCAGTGGGACAATAGACGCCATTGAGTAAACATTTGTACTGTGTGGTCGTCATACTCAAAATGACTGAGTGAGTAGAGCAACGAATCTGCATCAAATTTTGCATTAAGCTTGAACATTCCTCTGAGGAAACTATTCAGATGATTCAGAAGGCTGCAGCTATGGTCAAGTGGTGAGTGGCAGCTTCATCATAAAAACATGCCCACTCATACATCACGTTTTTTGGCAAAACATCAAATCATCCAGGTGACTCAGTCCCCCTACAGCCCAGATTTGACACCCTGTGACTTCTGGCTTTTCCCAAAACTAAAATCACCTTTGAAAAGCAAGAGATTTCAGACCATTGATGAGATTCAGGAAAATACTATGGGGCATCTGATGGAGACTGGAAGAACTGTGTGAAGTCCCAAGGGGCCTACTTTGAAGGGGACTGAGGCATCATTGTCCTATGTACAATGTTTCTTGTATCTTGTATCTTCAATAAATGCTTCTATTTTTCATATTACCTTCTGGCTGGATACCTTCTAGAGAGATCTCATAGTAGTTTAAAACTGTACAGGTTCAGAGAGTATTAAGGTTTGTGACAATTTCATTCATCTCCTCAGAAAATCCAAAGTTCCATATACTAGACTTCATTAAATCTAGAAACAAATGCACTTCTACATTTAAACAACATTATGTACCAAACACCAGATTTAAAGCATGATAAACTAGAAACTCATATTTAGAGGAAACACACAGACCTCTCTGTAAAATCTCATTTCCAGAAAATAATCCTTAACAATTCACCATATAGTCTCATCAGATTTACCAACTCCATATTTAGGAATCATGATTTTTACCTTTTTAGAAATCTCCACAAACAGGTTTTTTTTTTGTTTCATGACACACTCCACCTGTACTTTTTTGAAAGTACCATGTACACTAAATTTTTTCCAAACTATTATTTTGGGTAAGTTTATAAAACGTATTAGAATGGAAACCACTTATCTAAAATACAAAACATTACTACTAGTAAAATATGTCTAGCAGACAAAATTTTAAAAGGCTCAAGCTTCAACACACCAGACCTCCACTCTGAGTTCAACCAGAAAGTAGAAACTTCAATACCAAACATGCCAAATCTGGAAAAAGTGCATGAACAATTATGAGTGTCCATTCTGTCCCTGGCCCTTTCTATATGTACTATTTCATACTCAAAGCAACTCTAATAAAGTAGTAGAATTACAACCAATTTATAGGAGATGAAACTAAAGTTCAATCAAGCCACACAGATGGCAGAAGATCAAGTGATAATACTACTAACCACGTAATCTTAGCAACAAAAGATCATCTATAACTCTCTGAAGAAAAATATGGCTGCCACTAATAAAAGAAAAAGCAAGCTACCAATTTTTTAACTCAATCAGTGGAAAATGAGAATTCTTTTCTAAGCTACAAGGAAAAAATTCATTTTTCATCATCTCGATTGATTCCAGAAAGAATGAGTGGCATTCATAATCCTCAAAATAACTCCCGTTTACAGGAACTAATCACATACCTTCCATTTATATAAAATAAAGCATTCATAAACTAAATACAGGAGTAGAAAAAGACATGCAGGTTATGATTTTTACAATAGATTTGTTGTTTTGCATACTCACAACTGTAAACCTACTTTTGCCCACCCAATACATGATTTCCCAAAGACATGGAAAAAAGAATTATTTTGTCCCTCTACCAAGCTCTCACTAGGCACATCTCCAAAGACCTTAATCTAATGTAACCAGACAGATTATCTCAGATCTGCCCTTACAGACAAAGCTCAAAAATTCTAACTTCCTAATTTTGTAGCAGCTACAGAGAACAAAATGGATTCTGGAATTCTAAAGGTCTACAAGCTCCAGGGTAATAAATACTAAACATTATAGCCTATGTTATTATCATGGTGTTGATAAAGAAATCCAAGTATTGAATCAAGTCAACTGCCTCCTCTGCAAAATAATTACAAAATAAAGTTATATTCTTAAAGATTAATACCCCTCCTCAAAAGATGATTATAGTTCACTAAATATTTATGCATATCCTGGAATAAACAAACTCCAGCATTTTTTTATAAAGCCTGACACTTTCCATTTTTATTTTTATAACCTGATGTCTTCGTCTTTAAAAATAACTTTTAAGGTTTGTTACTTAAAATTGTATTAAAACTAAAATACTTAAGTGCAAAACAACGGAAATTAATCTGCTTTTAGTATTCTAACTAAAGACTTCCTGTTAACAGCAGGATTCCTTCCTTTAGCCATACAGTAAGTGCCTGATATGTTGCCCAAAATGTTAAAGGTCAAATTTTACAGCTAAACATAGAACTTGCTAGATGCTAAAACCCTTTAAGACACTATACAACTTGTTTTTATGCTTCTGCTAAATACGGTAAGATGAACTTAACCCTTGAGATAGGTGTTCCGGAAAGTCTAAATAGTAACTAACTGGCAGGAATTACTACTCTCCTTCCATAAATGTTTTATGCTTACTTTGGGATGGCCAAAAAGTTCATGTTTTTTTCCACAAGATGACTCTAGTTAAACACTTAGCTGTCTTTATCTTCATTGAGACAATTTTGTTAGATTGCACTGTGACAACTGTCGTATCAGCTGTGCATTTAAATAAAAACTTACCAAAATTGGTGAATTTTTATACAGCCATTTTAATATTGAAGATGGAAGAAAATTAATAACATTTTTGGCATATTATGCTTTTATTATTTCAAGAGAGGTAAAAACACAACTGAAATACAAAAAAAAATTTTATGTAGTGTATGGGGAATGTGCTGTAACTGATCAAACATGTCAAAAGTGGTTTGTGAGGTTTCATGTTGGGAGATTTCTTGCTGGATGATACTTTGTGGTCAGGTAGATCAGTTGAAGCTGACAGCAATTAAATCAAGACATTAATTGAGAACAATCAACGTTATAGCCCGTGGGAGATAGGTGACATATTCAAAATATCGAAATCAATCAAGTTATTGGTGAAAATGAAAAGTGTATCCTTTATTTTATGGAAAAAAGTATGTGGACTTTTTGGCCAACTCAATCAATATATTAGTAACAACAATCAAAATTTAAAGCCTGTGAAAATAAATCTGTCTATGTTACATCCTTCCCCTCCCACAAACTTACTTTATCCTTTCCATTCATTCATTCAAATTCCTTGCTCTCCAGCATAAATCTTGAAAATATAGTAAATTTCAAATCTTTTCAAGATGAATTCAAGAAACTTCCAGCTATTGTCTCATATTCACATTTTTCCCCTCTGGAAAAAGACAGTTGTTAGGCTTTTTGCTTGGTTAGTAATTGGTTATTAATCCTTCATTGCCATTTAAGAAACTCCCTCAAAATACTGTTTTTTCCTTAAAAATTAGAACATTTAATCTTATTGCCCTCTCGTAAATTAAATTTTTCTAGCACATATAACTTCTGCAATAAATGCAATTTTAAAAAAAAATGACACTGTTGCCCTGGCAGGGTGGCTTGGTTGGTTGGAGCATTGACCCATTCCCCAAAAGGTTTTGATTCCTGGTCAGGTCACATACCTCTCTGTTGGTGGTGCTATCCCCAACAGATATGTCAGGCATATGTGGGAAGCAACCAATCCATGTTTCTTTCACATCAACATTTCTCTCTCTAAAATCAATAAATATATCCCCCAGTGAGGATTTTTTAAAAATGACATTTGTTAATTTTACAAAGTATCTAATTAACTTACATTTTATTTCTAAATTCCAAATAAAAAATTGTTTTAAAGTTTGTCATTAGAAAAACTGTCAGACTGCTGTAAGAGAGGATCAGTAGAAATTTTTTTCTTTTTTAATCCTCATTCAAGGTTATGTTTATTGATTTTTTTTTTTTAGAATTTTATTTTTTCTTTTTTAAAATATATTTTATTGATTATGCTATTACAGTTGTCCCATTTCTCCCCCATTATTCTCCTCCACCCTGCACACCCTCTCCCACCCACATTCCCCCCCTTTAGTTCATGTCCATGTGTCATAAGTTCTTTAGATTCTACATTTCCCACACTAATTGATTTTAGAGAGAAAGAAGGGGGAGGGGAGAAAAAGGAGAGAGGGAGGGAGGGAGGGAGGGAGGGAGGGAGACATGTGAGAGAAACACTGATGTGTTGCCTCCTGTACATGCACCTGATCAGAGATCTAACCTACAACCTAGATGTGTGCCCTGACTGGGACGTGAACAGATCTAATCCACAAGCTAGGTCTGTGCCCTGAGACCCTGCCAGGCATCGAACACACCACCTATGTATATGCCCTGACCAGGAATCAAATCCACAACCTTTCGGTGCATGAGAGAACACCCCAACAAACTGAGCCACCCTGCCAGGGAAGAAATTTATTTCTTAAAGTATTTTCTCAATGATATTTGGCTAATAAGAATTTTAAAACAAGATTTTAACTTGGTATTACTAATTCTTCATACTTACGTTCGGGCAGAAAAGTGTTATGAGCTATCAGTGATGTTTGCAATATAAATATACATGGGTAAGGTGAGTGCGAAGAACAATAGTTTGTATTAATAATACAGACTGTTATAAGTTACAATTCTTGCTACCCATTAGTTACCAAAACTGTCTTAAGATTCCAGACTTGAAATCTCTGGATTCATTCACTTACTCAACCATTTATTTCTGGACAGTTCTATACACTCCTATACACAGCCAGGTGCTACACTAATCATAGATGACTATACTCTTTCCCTCAGCCTTATATCCCCATTAGTAGCCAAGTTCCATCAAAGCAGATGTGTCCCATTTTCCCCCTTTCCAGATGTTCCCAGCCCAGGTCAGGTCTTCATTAACATTTAAAATATTAGCCACCAAACAGAAGTTTATAGAGTCACTGAAACTACTCATAAATAGTATATCACATTAAGAAACTCACTGAAGAAAGAAACAGACATGAAACTATACAGATTTAACTATAACAACGCAAAAAATGTCATGGTGTATTCCAGTACTCTAGGACTAAAATGAACTGTGCATTTCTCCTATCTCTTCTGCTCCTATAAGCATATTCAAGTCAGCAAATATAGAAAGCAGGTTTCAAAAATTTATGACTAATAATTTCACAAAACAACAAAAAGACGTGCTTAACACACAATTAACTATTTCACAAGTCTGTCTGACCGACTTGGGAAGTAATTATTGAACTACAAAAACAATTCTGTTAAGAGAAATAGTGCAGGTTCTAGCTAAGTAATGATGCATTTGCCCATGGAATCACCTACTGTGCCCAATTCTTCCTATCTGCCTTGCCTTTCCTCAGTTTAAGTGCAGTTTCTTTGAAACCCTAACCTTCTCATTCTACCAACTAAACCTAGATTCAATCTAACTGTAGACTTTTAATTATCTAGGTTTTCAAGATTCGTATTGTTAACAGTCAAGATAGCCTTCAAATAAGTACCGAGTTTTTGTAAACTGAGTTAATAAAATAAATAAACACAAAATCCTCTCCCTCAGTGTAGGTTAATAATTACTACTGGCAAGCTGGCTTCACAAGACTGGCAAAATAAATAAGTATTTCTCTAGAATATCTGTTGGCTTCCCAAGAAAATCCAGAAAAGAGCATCTTTTAAATTAAGTGTTAATAAACCTAATGTAGTAGGTCTAATTTTAAGTTACCTGAAGCATGCCTCCCCTGATTCTGTGGCACTCTTTGGAAGGGATCGTGGTTGTATTCATAATATCTGTAATCTTCATGCGTACGATCTCTAAGTGGGCGCCTTCTCTGACCATCAAAATAATTATCTGAGTAATAATATCGGGAACCAGAGTCTCCATTTTCAACAGCAAAATTAACTTCTGTTAAAAATGACTGAGAAGAGCCATATTCCCTAGGGACATCTGCTAGACTCCTGGCAAGATAAGAAGGTGCTGATAATCTGTTGCTTTCTCTTCTCATTATTTCATGAGGTGTTCTTTGAACTGGAGTTCTAAGGAAACTCTGGTTTCTTGAAACTATTCCATCTCCAGAAGCTGAAAAGGCATTAGGGCTTGAATCTGGAAGACAGATATCAGTTCGTCTTGGAATTGTTGGACCGTGCCGGATGAATGAAGGCATGAGATCTATAATGAAACAAATAATAAAATGACCACTTCAATTATTACACTTTTTAAAAGTTGCCCATTTACATCTTATCACCACAAAATTTCAATAGATCGAAGAAAACACAATTAAAGATTTTTATTTAAAATAGTACTTAAGGGGGAAGGGTTTTCAGGAACATCTATAAAGGACACACGGACAAAACCAAAGGTGGGTAGGATCAAAGCTGGGAAGTGGGGATGGCTGGGGTGGGGGGGGAGTGGGGAAGAATGGAGACAACTGTTCTTTAACAATAATAAAAAAAAATTATAAAAAAATAAAGTAATTGTTAAATGAGAAAAAGAAAATAGTACTTGGGTATTTTAAAATTGAGGCTGATTAATATTCTTCCACTTGAATAAATTTATAAGTTGCATAAATGAATAAAATCAACTATATTCAGCATATTTCCATACACTTTATGATGAAATATCAATATGCTTAGTTATGAAATACATATTAATGAATACTCATGAATACATGTATAAAAAGAGAAAACAATCTAACAGTTAACAACATAACTTAAAATTGTTTTGTTGATTTCACCTCATATTCAAAACTCCAAAGTCCTTCTTCAAGCAAACACAATTTCAAAAATAAAATAGAACACAATGCTATTCCCAAATGTATAAAGGTGGATTCCTTTAAAAAGATTTTTTTTTTTTTAGATTATTTATTTATCTTTAGAGGGGAAGGGTAGGAGAGAGGGAGAGGGAGAGAAATATCAATGTATGGTTGCCTCTCGTGTGTCCCCTGCTGGGAACTGGCCTGCAACCCAGGCATGTGCCCTGACTGGGAATCGAACCTCGATCCTCTGGTTCGCAGGCCCGCGCTCAATCCACTGAGCTACACCAGCCAGGGCCTTTAAAAAGATTTTTAAATTATTAACCTGGTCTTCCTTCCTGGAATTAAATAATACTAGTACAGCAATCAAAAGAGAAAGCCAAAAATTTAGCTGTGGAAATTAAAAAATAAAAAGATCTCATTTCATAACAGTACATAATGCTGAACTAGTTCAAGAAATGTAAAGCCTGAAACTATGGTTCCTTTAAAGCAAGTAATTATAAATCAAAATAGAAGAGTAACGCAATGGCTTTCAAGATATAGTATTTCAGAACACAGAACTTAAATAGCTTGGACATTCCTGATTAGAAAGCAAAATAACCTTAGCCCCGGCAGGGTAGCTCCATTGATTGGAGTGTCCTCCTGATATGCCATGGTTTCAGGTTGGATCCCTGGTCAGGGCACATACAAGAATCAACCTTTGAATGCATCAAGTGCAACAACAAAAGTTGATATTTTCCCTTCTCATCAAAAAAGCAAAACCTTTAAAACATGAAGAAAACTGGATTTGGAGACTATTTTATTAGATCACTAAGTAAACAATATTAGAGAGCACTTGTTAATGAGCTTCAGAAGCAAACTCTAGACAGAAATTAACATCCAAATAAACAAGGCTCAACACCTGATGAAACTAAAGCTAAAACAAAATGCTATATCAAGTTATTTGTTCAAAGGTATGCCAAAAATATTTCATGATTTGAAGCAATGTTTAATAAACTTTATTGGCAGCAAACTGCAAGCTATCTATTTTTGCCAAGCAAACTGCAAGCTATTTTTGCCAAAAATGTAAACGAACATGTAATTTAAAGATGTACCATTAAAAAAGTTTAAAAATCAAGTTTCTGGCTACTGATATACCTGTTTAATCTACTTTGTTGTGCTACAAGAAAGTATAGCAAACGCAAGGTTAAATCTAGAACGTCGATGTGATTATAATGGAACATGTTCTCC
This sequence comes from Glossophaga mutica, assembly GCA_039655065.1. Lineage (NCBI taxonomy): Eukaryota > Metazoa > Chordata > Mammalia > Chiroptera > Phyllostomidae > Glossophaga > Glossophaga mutica. The sequence continues at coordinate 40,527,506 of CM077303.1, read as the reverse complement.
ACCCCTTTCTGTGAGATCGTGGGCAAACACTAGGACTCTCTATGAACAGCTTTTCCAATTAAAATATGAGGTAATGGTTAAGTCACAAGATTACTACAAGCTTCCAAGAAGGAAACTTACACAAAGGGCCAGCACTCAGTATGAGCACCAAAATATTAGCTCTTTACCTCTCAAATGTTCTGAACACACAGCAAGTTTAAAAATTTTTAAAGATAGCAACAGTTAAAAATTTAAAAGATTCAGCTGGAAAACCAGTGTCACTTAAACTGAAGAGAAAAAATGTGCGGAGAGTGGGGCGACAGAAATATATCCTATTAAAGTTAAAAAAAAAAACTTTTGGTAATTTTCCCTAAAATATGACAGAAACCATTCCGAGTACTTTATCTTTTGGGAGTCCTTGGGGATTTTTATTTTAAGAACTTCTCATGAATGTAGCCAAATACACAGGATTGTGGTTCCTCTATCCTGAAATCTAAGATTGATGATGCTTTGGGTAACGGCTACAATAGCGACGGTCAGCTTTCACCTCCTCGCGTCTGCATCCAACAGCAGAGCTAAGGAACTGTAGCCAAGAGTTCGCACAACTTCCAGCATGGGCGAGTGACACCCGCAATATTTGCAAACACAAGGCATATCTGGGCGTATCTAGAAGAGGGGAAAAAAGTGTCCCCGTCTAATCATTTTTACTCAGTAATTGAAATTTTTCCTAAAGAACCTCTTTTTTCCAGTAAAACCAGTAACATTCTGCCGTAAGGGGACAGGGAAGTTTGTTATTTTTAGTGGGGGGTTCAGGAAGGGGGGAACTAATTTAAGTTTCTTAGTCTTTGTCCGTTTCAAGTAACAAACATGACTTCAGGCGTAATGAGATTTAAACAAAACAGAAAATTAAAAAAAAACAAAAAACAATTTCACAGAGATCAGTAGGAATGAAAAGGAGCGGGTAGCCCTGGCCGCCCAGAACAGGTAGGAGTGCGCCCCGCCCGACACTCACTCCGCAGCAGAGGGGACGTCTCCTTTTTCACGTACTTCCCCTGCACCTCCGCAGGCTTGGACACTTCGTTCTTCGTTTTCTTTCGGGACAGCATCCTGGTCGACGAGGCCCCAGACCGCGCCTCCCTAGGGCTCCGAGCCGGGCGCCGGCCGCTCTCGCCGCCACCTCCGCCGGCGCCGCCGCCTCCTTCCCTCCGGAGCCGCCGCCGCCGCCTCTCCGCAGCCCGGGGTCGCCCGCAGGGACTGCCGCATGTTCAGGGCGCTAAGCGCGCCAGCCGCCGCTCAGTCGCTTGTCAGTTCCTTCCCGGAAGTCTGCCCGCTCAATGACGCAGCCCGAGGACTCCGTGAGGGGAGGCCAGGGACAACCGGCCAGGGCCATGATCCGCCGCGGGCCGCCGAATAACCGCTACAGCTACCGCCGCCGCCTACGTCGTGTAAACTTTCCCCGCGGCCGCTGGGAATTCTGGGAAACTCGACGCAGCGCAATTGGCGCTGTCGCCCCTCCTCCACCCCAGCCAGGACGCAGCTCAGACTGAGATGTTGGGCGGCTTTCAGCTAACGGGTTGGACCCTCGGCGGGCCTCGAGGAGGAGCGACCGCCTTTACGTCCCCTCAGCGAGAAGGAGGTCCCAAGGACTGGGAAGGACAGAAACGAAGTCGGTCACACTGAGCGCGGAAGGTCGCCAGCTCACGCAGTGTAGCCCCTATTCCCACAGATTTTTTCCTCATACTTTCAGGGAGTGGGTGACGCCCCCAGAGACGCGTTCCCGTCATCATCCTTGAGGGCAGACTCCTTGGAGTTTCATGGGGCTGATAAATAGATACAGGTCGCTCACAGTTGAAGGACCACAACCCCCGGACCAGTGCTGCACCAAAAAAATCTAGATGTCTCTTTCTGTTGAAAACATTGACCTGTTCAATACAAATTAAATATAAATCTATAAACTCCTGCGTGCCAGGTAGTGCATCTTGCTGATAAGGGAAAAACTGGGGAAAAATGGAGTTTCTACTACATCTTACTAAGATAAATTTGATGTTAGCAAATTTTACTTAATCATTTTCAATATACTTAATAGCCACGTACTTCCTTTTGGAGTGAAATATTGCAGTCTCACAATTTTGAGGATTTTGAGCATTAAAGGTCAAGTTCTGGAAATTTAAATCTATAGTGGACCTTAGTTTCTTCTTTATAACTTAGCAGAGCTGTCAAATTTGGGTAACATTTGGAAGATATGATGGGATCCAGCTTCCAGTCACCAAATCAAGTCTGATAATGGAGAGTGTTTCCTCTGAGATCAAGAACATCTTATAAGACCCCTGCCTGGTGTGGCTCAGTGGACTGAGCACCAGCCCCTGACCCAAGGGGTTCCTGGTTCAATTCCACATGCCTGAGTTGCGGGCCAGGTCCCCAGTAGGGGGTGCTCAAGAGGCAACCACACATTGACGTTTCCCTCTCCCTCTCTTCCCCTCTCTAAAAATAAATATTTTTTTAAAAAATAATTAATTAATTAAAATAAAAAAGAACATCTTAGAAGAGACATAAAACAATAGGCAGTGAATTTTTTTTACTACACATGATTAGGATGATGGCCAAGTCTTGTTTTGCTGTGAACAAACAAGACATTTTATCTAGTGTGTCTCCTTCTTTGTAATCTGTTACACTCCCTTGGTACAGAACTCCCAATTCATTCCAGAAGCAACAAAAATTTATGGAGCACCCACTATGCTAGGCACTACTCTAGGTGCTTGGGGTATAGCAATAAAGAAAACACAAGATTCCTTACTGTGGTGGGGAAGAGAGACAATAAAGAAGGGAAATTTTTTAAAAAATGTTATACAGTAATAAGTGGTTGAGGTGAAAACAAATCAAGAGAAAGAGGGCTTTGGATTTTAGACAGTGTGATAGAATGATTAGGATGGAGACAGTGCACTTAAGTGACAAAGTGAGATTGGTAATGCAGCTGTCTGGTATTCCAGGCAGAAAACAAGTGCAGAGTCACCACAAGTTGCCATGTTCCTGGGAGCTTGGAAGTAAAGAAGGTCTTTGTAGCTGGAGCAGAGGACAGTAGTGGGAAATGAAGTTAGGTAACAATGACTAGGGCACCTAGGGCCTTGTAGACTACTGTGAGGAATTTCACTTTAAGTATGATGTGACTTAATGTTTTGATAGGATCGCTTTGAATGCTGTGTTGAGAAGAGGCTGAATGGGAACAATTCAGGTAAAACTAAGGAAGATCAGTCAGAACCTATTGCTGGCCTGGACCAGGGTAACAGCAGTGGAGATGATGATAAGTGGTCAGATTTTGGACATATTTTAAAGACAGCCAACAGGATTTGCTGACAGATTGAATATATATAGAGAGGAGAATGCAAAGATTACACCCATGGGGATATCAATTTTAACAGTAGAACAGAATGGTGCTCAATGGAATAGCAGATTGTACTCTGAAAGGAACATTAGAAAAGTAGTAACTTGTTCCTGTGGGTCAGGTATGAGGACCAGTACTAAAATATTGGTAGTGTGAATGGAAAAGAAAAAGTAATGAAATATAAATAAAGAGACAATAAGGTTTTGTTATAAATAGGGTATGAAGGTGGAGATGAAGGAGGGAATGGGGTGCCAGTGTAGTGCCAGGTTTCTGCCCAGGGCTAACCTCAGAAGAATAAGAGAACAAAAGGATTTTAGGACATTGTTAATAAAACCAGAATCTTCACACCTGGGATTTTCCCACAGGCTGAAATACAGAATACATTTCACAGAATCACAGAATTTTATAATGGGAAAAGAATTCTGAGATCAGCTACAATTAACCTCATTTTATTGATGTGAAAACAAAACTAGAAAAATTAAATGTTTGCCTCAGATTATATTCCTTGTTAGCGAGAGACTGGTCTCAGAACTGGAGTATTCTATTCTCCTTTTGAGCCTTTTTCTGCTATGGCACTTTAAGGATCCTTCTAACATGAGTCCAGAGTGTTTCTAACATAGTCATTATGAAAACCATCCATGTTCCTTACAAAATACTCACTTTTCAATGCTATTTCACTTATTTGAATTGCGGCAGAGAGAAAGCCTCAATTAGGTGCTCTTTTTAAGAGCTATAATTTGCCTTTTTATCAAGAAGGGTACATTCCAGAATCAACAATGTGCAGGCAGCATCAGCAGTAGCAATACATAGTAACATGTGAACTTCAAATCCAAATCCTTAAATATAGATGCTTTGCATTTACATCTGTTTTCTAGAAATTCCTGGACTTCTGGGAGTTTTTTAGGAATCCAGATTTTGCAGCTATAATTCTTCAGACATTGCTCTCGATAAGGCTAATACCATTTTACATAATAAAGATATTTTCCCCCTTGCAATTGTGTTTTCAGTGGAGAAAATAAATCATCGATTAGGGAGTTATTCATGTCTTATCACCAATCATTTTTTTTTTTAATTTTAACATTAAAGATCTGACAGGAAAAAAACTTCACATTAAAAATGTTTTAAAGGAAGTAATAAGGTATTATTCTGATCTAACCTCAGAGCTCTCTAGATTTTAGTTTTTTCATCTGAATATGAAGAAATTGGAGTAATTAAATTCCACAGTTTCTTTTAGCCCTACAGTTTCATGCCAAATAGGCAGAAAGAAATACACCAAGTAGGTATATAGATGATTTCCCTTCTTTAAAAATATTGATCTTTATTGCTATATTTTTGTTTAAAAACTCCTAAAGGAAGTGTTAGCATATTAGTATTATATAAAATCATCATTACCATAAAATAAAATTTCATGCCTGATCACTGCTTTCAAAGAGAGGCTAGGTTCTTATGCTATTTTTACTTTCTCTTGCTAGAATCATATAAAATTTAAAAGGGTGAATTACCTAATAAAGGGTTGTCCCAGAAAGAACTAAATGAAACAACTAAGTTGTTCCCACTGTACCACCACCACCTAGTAATGTAGAGAATTAGTATTACAAATCTAATCAAAAAGAGTCCAGCTGGGAAATTTGGTGTCCTTAGGCTTAGCACTTGTTCCTATATGTTGTTATTACCTGGATTTGGAAGTCTTCTGAAACCTTGACAGCTAGCCAAAATAATTCTTTTATTCTTGGCAATGCTACCCTTTGACTTCTGTTGGCTGTCCTTACAAGCCTTTCTGTATCTGCCTCTCTAGCCCTAGAAACTTTTATGTTACTTCTAAAACTGGGTCTTACCTTCAGCCACTTTCAACTTTACGTTTAACTACTCTTTGCAGTTATCAATTTTTACTTGGCTGATATTAAGATTTTGTTTTTAGAATTCAGTAAAAATTTACTGAGGGCTCTTATTATAAGGTATCTACCAATATATATATATATCTAATGTGGAAATATCTGCCTCCCTTTCTATGCCACGTGGGAGCCAAGGGATCCTCAGAAACACCATGTCTACTCCATGTCTAAGTCAGTCATGCTGCTATTCCTCTTTTGCTGTGGCCATTCCAAGCTGATGCAGAGGTTCCCTGCAAAGATGATTTTTCAAGAGTCCTAAATGGAAATTGGGAGCTACTCTCTGTTCGGTCTACCAAATGCTCTGTTTCCAGGTCATGACATCTGAGAGCTTACTCTGCATCATCTCTTCCCTATCTTCTGGGTTGCTTTCTTAGTGGCTCTACAGACCCTTTTCTTTGGTAACAATAAACTTTTAGCCTCAGGGTGCAAGGTAAATGTGATTTATGGGGAAGGAGGGAATGAAAAATACATTGTTTGAAATATTTCTCAAGAGAGCAGTTTAAATAGAATTCGTACGGTTAGACCAACATACAAAGGATTAAGGGGGAAAAGGAAATGTCCTGTTCTATATGGAGGATGGCCATATAAATACATCTCCTCTCCCTCTTGGAATACCACTTAATTGACAAAGAAAGAATAAAAGGGAAATAAGCTCATAAATATTATGGGAACAAAATATGAGCCCTCAGTGGGCATGCTATTACTGAATTGCAACTAGAGAGTGATGGGATCAAGGTGAGACTGAAAGGAGGTAAAGAGAGCAGAAGAAATAGGACAGAAGTAGCTGCTGCTCAAGATATTGAGGTTCATGTGGACACACATACAGCCAATAGACCTGGGAAACAGTTGGGCCTCACAAATACCTGGTTTAATTATGGAAGGTAGGAAAGAAATGTGGAGATCAAAATAGGCATTAATTAAAAGTCGAAATTTCATCCTTTTTCTTCCTGCCCCTAGAATTTCAGGCAGCTAGGCCCTATTTCGCAGAAAGAGGATATTTGGGCTCTTTTCTGGAGAAATAAAATGGCCCTACAACAAAGATCTTTGCATTCTAACATTTGTAGGTCCTACAACAAAACAACCAACTCATCTCATAGGGAAGCCTGCCAGGCAATGGGCCCCGATCTTTCACACAAACTCCTCAGTGCTTTTTTCTTTTAATATATCATTCTTAAATATAAATGTGCAACCAAGCATCACTAGAAATTTTAGGAAAAACTGCAACATGAGAGACAGCATATAAACAGAAAAATAAGACCCTAAAGAAAGTAAGTAATTCAGAAGATAGATGAATACTTTAAGCACCAATACTTACTACCATCAACAGAGATATTTGAGAGAAGATCTTGCCTCCATAAATCAACAAAAGGATGCCATGAAAAAGAGACAATCAGAGAGCAATAAAGAGCTCCAGGTATTTAAAGACAGGGGTTGCCAAACAAAATATTCAGAAGAAAGGAAGGTAAAGTTGAGCAAATCTCCCAGAAAACATAACAGATAGACAGAAATGGGAAATAAAAAGGAAAGTAAGAAAGAGTCTCTACATAAGAGGCCCAATATCCTGAAAATGTGAATTCTAGAAAGAGATAATAGAGGAAATGGAGAGAACATCACTCCCCCCAAAAAATACAAGATTTTTTTTTCAAAAATGAAGGAAAAGAATTTCTCAACTGAAAGCGTATCTCAAGTGCCCCTCAAAAATAATGAAAAGAAGATTCATGTCTCAATATGACATTGTGAAAATTTCAGAACATCAAGGATTAAGGGAAGGTCTGGAAAACTTCTCTTTAAGTGAAAGCAAAGGCCAATTATAAAGGAATGAGAATCAGACTAGCATAAGGTTTTTCATCATCAACAAGGACTGCTCTAAGACAATGGAACAATGCCTTCAGATAAAAGAAGGAAAACCAGTTTTATTTTACAACTCCATATCCATCTGAAACATCAATCAAAAAGAAGGGGAGAGTAGAGACATTTTTGAACATGAAGGAACTCAGAAAGTATGCTTTTTGTATAACCTATCCTAGTAAATTATCACAAAATTTCTAACAAAATAAGAGAATAAACTATCCTACACACAAAGAACAAACAAAACAAAAGCAAGAAAATAGGGATTAAAGAAATAGTGACTCTAACGCAAGCAAGTAATGAATTTAAGTTTCAGTACCACAACTGTACATCTGGAACTCGGTCAGTCTAGATTGGAATAGGATTAAGTGAACTCTGGAAGGAAGCACCTAGGAAAAGATGGAATTTAAGATGGGATTTTCCTCTACAGTTTGGAACAAATTAAGAAGGTAATAAAGGTTGAAGATTCAAGGAAAAATGAAAGGCAGTAAAATATGAAAAACTTGGGAGAATACAGTATTGTGGGCCCTTCTGAAAAGACCTACTTGCGAATGAAATCCAGCAAACTTGGCAGGATTGGAGGAGCAGTTGAAAATGGACTGGTAGTAAGCATTAAATACATTTTAATGTAGAGGAAACTGAACAATTGTGGAAATTAAGATTTTAAAGAAATCAGACTTTGCCTTGTGTTTTCCCATGTCAAGTACTTCTTTAATTTTTTTTTTTACTTTAAAGAGTTTATTATCTATAAAAACTTAACCCAAATTATGCTTTTAGTCAAAGCAAGTCTGAACAGGACATTAAATATCAAGATCCTTTGTGTTTGGCTGGCAATGCAGTTTATCTGATCAGGATTGAGGAACCAGAAATAACAATGTAGACAAAGAACAGATTTAGTAGAGTGAGGAAATGGGAGGGCATGAACAGGAGGTTGTGGTCAGAGAGGAATTTCAGGACTTTTAAATGATGAATTACCAGGTGTGGCCACATTAGCCAGTAGTTGGAGTAGAGGTGGAAGAGATGCAATTGAGAAAATTAAGTAATGTGAGGGCATTTTGTCAGAAAATACAGCAAACGGCAAAAACAAACCATGAGCCATTGAAAAAGGATGAAGGAAATGTCCCAGAAATCAGTAGAAAGGGAAGAGGAAAGGATAGTATAAATAAAATACATATAAATAACAGATTTTTTCCTTGTGTTTTCTATAGAGGCCTATGAATTCCTAGAACTTCTATCTCAAATCACTCAGTAGTAGCATTCAAATATTACACTTTACTGATGTACTTCACTGTTAAACTCACAGTGCTATTAGGCCTCTAAACAAACTGGTGTTCAGAATTTCCATAACAGTCTTCTCCAAATTTAAAGCATGTACAGACTTGCATACGAGGGCCTGGTTATCTCATACACGATTAGTTAATATAACTGAATTGATCATCTCTCTCAATAAAGACAGTTTTTTCAATTATAGTACCATTGATCTTCTCAGTGACAACTTTGATGATGTTTCTGATTTGGGATTACCATGACAAAATGTAGGGGAGAAAAATGAATTTCAACCTACTTTCCCTGATCCCATCTAAATTCCAAATTTTGTTGAATTCTAGTGGTAATATTAATAACTGATATTTGAACAACTGACACTACTGAGTGTAATATAATGATCCACGGCAAGAATGGTCCAGATAAGGGAGAATCACTGTAGCTTTTGTTATGGATGTGGAGAAAATCCTTCTTCTGGGATTATTGTCGGTGACTGGTTCCTCAGGTGAACATATTTATAGTTGAATTTCTGAGCACACTTACTTTGGATTGAAAGCTTAGAAGAAACTCTGAGTCAAAGCATGAGGTAGGCTAGATAATGGCACCCCAAAGATGTCTACGACGTAGTTCCCAGAACCTATGAATATGTTAATATGGTAAAAGGGACTCTGCAGATGTGATTAACTTAAGGATCAAGATGAGGAAATTATCTTGTGTTTTCCAGGTGGGCCCAATGTAATCACAAGGGTTCTTCTACGGATAGAAATAGGCAATGTGATAATAGAAGTTGGGGCGATGTGAGGAAGAAGCCACAAGTTAAGGAACATGGGTAGCCTCCAGAAGCTAAAAAAAATCAAGAAAATTCCCCTCTCACAGTCTCCAGAAATAACCAGTCCTGGCGGCACTTGCAACAACAGACAACTCAGACTGCATTATAGCTCATGCAGGGTAGCCCCAGGCAGAACACAGGGACTGACTTTGGCCTGCACCACCCTGGAAATTCCAGAACCTACACACCCAGTGGACAACTACAGACCACATCAGAGCATCACCACCCTGCCCCTACACAGCTGATCCTCCACAAAGGGCGGAGATTGGTGGTCAGTGGTCACAGCCAATCCTTGCAGCCTCCCACTGACCTACCTACCAACAGCAATCAAGTCTCAAGTACAGGAGGAGGGTGTATTCAGCCCACATGGAGGGTGCACCTTGAGTAACCAGCTTGAGTGAGAGGGGAGGGTGTGCCACTGGACCCTACAGGACACCTACTACATTAGATCACACTACCAAGACAAGGAGTCATGGCAGCTCTACCTAATGCATAAAAAGAAACACAGAGAGGCTGCCAAAATGAGAAGACAAAGAAACATGGCCAAAATGAATTAACAGATATAAACTTCAGAGAAAGAACTAAACAAAAGGGAGATATCAATCTATCAGATGCAAAGTTCAAAACACTAGTTATAAGGATGCTCAAGGAACTCAGTGAGGTCCTCAGCAGCTTGAAAAAGATCCAGCCAGAAACAAAGGATACACTACTTGAAATCAACAATATACAGGGAAACAATAGTAGAGTGGATGAAGCTGAGAATCAAATCAATGATTTGGAATACAAGGAAGCAAAAAACCACCAATCAAAACAAGAAGAGAAATGAATCCAAAACAATGAGAATAGTGTAAGGAACCTCTGAGACAACTTCGAGCATTCCAACATACACATCATGGGAGAGCCAAAAGGAGAAGAGAAAAAGCAAGAAATTGGAAACCTATTTGAAAAAAATAATGAAAGAAAACTTCCCTAATTTGGTGAAGGAAATACACACGTAAGTCCAGGAAGCATGAGAGTTCCAAACAAGATGTATGCAAAGAGGCCCACTCCAAGACACATCATAATTAAAATGCCAAAAGTTAAAGGTAAAGAGAGAGTCTTAAAAGCAGCAAGACAAAAGCAGCTAGTTACCTCCAGGGGAGTTCCCATAAGACTGTCAGTTGATTTCTGAAAAGAAACTTTGCAGGCTAGAAGGGATTAGCAAGAAATATTCAAAGTCATGAAAAGCAGAGAACTTCAACCAAGATTGTTCTACCCAGAAAAGATATCATTTAGAATTGAAGGGCAGATAAAGTTCTTCCCAGACAAGAAAAAACTAAAGGAGTTCATCATTACCAAACCATTATTATATGAAATGTTAGAGGGACTTATTTAAGAAAAACACAAAAATATGAACAATAAAATGGCAATAAACACATATCTATGAACAGTTGATTCTAAAAAACAATCTAAGCAGACAAGAACAGAGACAAAATCATAGATACCAAGACAGTTTAGATGTTGCCAAAAGGGAGTAGGATATGGTGGAATGGGTGAAGAGGTGAGGAGATTAAGAAGTACAAATTGGTAGTTACAGAATAGCCATGGGGATGTAAAGTACAGTATAGGAAATGGAGTAGCCAAAGGTCTTAAATGTATGACCCATGGACATGAACAATGGTGTGGACTTGCCTGAGGGAACGGGGTGTGCTGGATGGAGGGGAAAAAGAGGGAAAATTTGGGATAACTGTAATAGCATAATCAATAAAATATAATTCAAAGTATTATTTTCTAACAATCCTTTGTATTCCTTTGGTGTCATTTGTTATTTCTCCTCTTTCATACCTGATTTTATTTATTTGGGTCCTCTCTCTTTTATTCTTAATGAGTCTGGTTAAAGGTTTGCCAATCTTGTTTATCTTTTCCAAGAACCAGATCTTGTTTTTATCAATCTTTTGTATCATTTTTTTAGACTCTTTCATTTATGTCTGCTCTGATTTTTATTCTTTCTTTCCTTCAGCTCACTTCGAGCTATGTTTGTTCTTCTTCTAGTACCTTCGAGTGTAAAATTAGATGATTTATTTTAGCTTTTTCTTGTTTTTAGAGATAGGCCTGTAACGCTATGAATTTCCCTCTTAGGATTGCTTTCTTGGTGTCCCTCAGATTTTGGATTGTTCTGTCAGTTTTATTAGTTACAAGGTATATTTTGAATTCTTCCTTGATCTCCAATGTTGACCCATTCCCTTCACCAGATTAGGGAAGTTCTAAGTTTTTATTTCTTCAAATGGGTTCTCCATCCCTTGCTCACTCTCTTCTGATATTCCCATGATGTGAATGTTGTTACGCTTTACGTTGTCCAAAATGTTTCTTAAGCTTGCCTCATTTAATTTTTTTTTCCTTTTTGCTGCTGTGCTGGATGTTTTTTCCTACCTTGTCTTCCAAATCATTGATTCAATCCTCTACTTCATCTAACTTATTGTTTATTCCTTCCAGTGCATTATTTATTTCAGATATAGCACTCTTTATTTCTGGCTGGTTCTTTTTATGGTTTCTATGTCTCTTTTCATGCCATTGAGTATGCTTACAATCATTACTCTAAACTTTTTATCTGATAAATTTCTTGCTTCCATTTAATCTAGTTCTTTTTCTGGAGAATTGTCTTGTTTTCACTTGGGGCCTGTTTGTCTTCCCATTTTGTCTGCCTCTTTGTGTTTGTTTCTATGTATTAGGTAGTTATCTGCAAAGACTCTGGCACAGACCTTTGTCAGATGCTGCTTGTGACTGGCCCTAGGCAACCTTTGTAGCTATTAGCAATCCACAGCTTGTGGCTCCCTCTGCTGGGCCTGAGTCTGTGCAGAAGGAACGAGGCTGCATACCAAGTCCAGCTTTTACTAGCATTGGATTTGGTGGCGAGTAGTTATCAGAGTTCCTAGAGATCTGCCTTAGTTGTTAAACTTAATCAATCAATGATATAGCCTCAGGCTGTACTCAGCAGCCTGGCTTAAGCTCCACAGAGTGGGGCAGAGTAATTCCTGTGGGCAGGGCTATTGCTTCCCCTCAGGCTGGTGCCATTCAGAGAGAAGTGCTGTTCCTGAGAAAGATGGCTCCTGCAGCATGGTCAATGACACAGCACAGGGATCCTGGTGGCTGTTCCTTCAGTTCTACCTCCAGAGCCACCAACCCCAGACTCCCCTCATGCATCTCTAGTCCATTCTGTCTTCCCTCTGCCAGAGCCCAGGTTAAGTGGCTGCAAATGGAATTTTGTGTACTAGCCCTTTAAGAGGCTGTCTGTGTCTCCAGCTGTCTCTCCCTGGCAGGCAGAAATCCCACTGCTTTTCACAGCTGGATGTTATCTGGGTTCCTTTTCCAGCTCTGGTACTCTAGGCTGGGGAGTCCAGCTTGCAAACTTAGACCCCACAGTTCTCAGGAGGAACCTGCCAGCTGCTGAAATATTCCTCTGGAATTTCAGCTGATGCCTGTGGGAGCCCAGCCAGCCCTCTCATGCTTCCTCCACGCTTCCTACCAGTCGTGTTGTGGTGAAGTAGTTACTTCTGTCTGTGTTTGGTTATAAGGCTTCTTTCCAGCTAGTGTTTGGTTGGTTATTCAGGATGATTTCTCTACAATTTAGTTGTAATTCCAGATTTGTCCTAGGAGGAAGCTAGTGTAGCTTTCACTCCTCCACCATCTTAGTTCCCCCTCAATTGTTGCAACATATTAGTATATACAGACTTGGGCCTTGGGTCTTATGCCCCCTACTTAGCAGGCTGTGTGGCCTTGAGTAAGTCACAACTTTGCTAAGTTGCAGTTTTCTCATCTGTAAAATGGGGATAATAATTCTTGCCTCATAAAGGCAGTATGAGTCTGGTTTAAAAGCTTTGAAAATAAAACCAGGATCATTAGGTGGGTCTAGTTTGGGCAACATTGCTATTTTTTATTTTGGTATTCAGCTTATTAAATAATTTGCTTTCAGGTTAATTTTTTTGTGCTTATATCACCATCATCATTCATGCACAGCTCAACTAAAAAAGTCTGTGTCACCCATGAAGATGGCAAAGTGAAATAATGCCACCTCTGAAGCACCCAAAATCCCAAGCATGGCCTTGCCTATGGTTAAATCAGAATTTTATAAGTAAATTATGAACCACAACAAGAAAAGAGACCCTAAACTTGCCAGTGTGAATGTTATCAATTCTGTGACAAAAATAAAGTACCAGGGCCCTAAATCACATACACATCATTTGGGGATTTTTAAAAAATGCATAATCTGATTCATTAAGTCTGGAGTAGAGAATCAGATTCTGTGTTTGCAGAATTTTAAGTGCAATATTTTGATGTTTTCACACTAAATACCAACGATAAACACATTGAGACTGTAAAAGTTCAAGGTGTATAGAAAACAAGTCATGTTTGCAAAATGATTTATTTACACTTTAAGCTCATATTTAAAATTTCTAAGATAGAATGGCTAAGATGAAATATACAAGGCTGATATAAACACATACACATTAATCTGTATCTGAGAAGATTCCTGGAGACGGCTTTAGATGAACTCAGGTTTTCCTTCGCAAAACCAGTGTTCCCTTAAATCATGCTGTGATGTCTTCCCACAAAAATAAATTTAGCATATCTTTCAGAAAAACTGAGAAACAGAAAGCTAACTTGGATTTATTATTAAACAGCTATTCATATGTCACAATACCGACTCTATTTTACAGTGCTGAGATGTTTAAATAGGTCCAAACATGATATAATGGATGTTTTAAATATGGAATGCTTTGGTTATTAGGCTTTGACATGGTTTTTGGCTTACTTGTATAATGATATCATTCCAATGAGTCATTCCAGATAATCTGTTCAAAACCAGATTTGCTTAATACTATTTATTACAAAGCACTTAGTCTTCCCTTGATTGGGGATACCTTTAAAATGTTGACAGTAGCAACACATTTCTCTTTTCCTTCACTCAGAAAAAAAAAAAAATCACAAAAATAAGAAAGTCATTCAACATAAAATCTGCTGTGAAGTCTCATTCATTCTTTTAAAAAAAAAAGTTCCTCATAATAATATTATCTGTATGGATATTGGTACATTATTGAAATACTACCTGTAACAGCTCCTCCAATACCTTGAAAGCCTATGACTTGGTGATCTATTTATGTAAAATATGCTTAAGATTAAATATATCAGAGATGCAGTTGAAGCTTCTGGGGAGCATTCACATTTGAAACAGTTTTAAAATCTGAGTTTATTAAAATTTAGAAAAATAAATAAAATACTATGGTGGTTCTACCCCTCCCCTTCTACTTTTCTCCCTTCACAAATATGAGTTAAGAGCCCAGGTTTCTGAAAAGCAGAGGAAAGTGAAATAGAACACAGGTTTTACTATCCACATTTTCCTCTTAGTGCAACCCATCATTATCACAAAAGCAAATTCTCTTTCCTTGAAATGAAGATTCCATCTTCTATGATTTAATTTAAATAACTGTTCTTAGGAAGTCAAAAGAAAGTTTAACCAGTGCTTTTAACAAACAAGCAGCTATAAATGTCTATAAAATTATATATAAGTTGTGATTTTTTTAAAGAATACTATTATAAAGTCTGAAAGCAATATCTAATCATTTAATTTTAAGTTTAATTTCTTTAAAAGGTCTTTTGATTTTTTAAAAAAACTTTTAAAGAAAGATTTTATTTATTTATTTTTAGAGAGAAGAAGGAAGGGAGCATGAGAGGGAAAGAAACATTAATGTGTGGTTGCCTCTCGTGAGCCCACTACTGGGGACCTGGCCCACAACCCAGGCTTGTGCCCTAACTGGGAATTGAACTGGCAACCCTTTGTTTTTCAGGCCAGCATTCAATCCTCTGAGCCCCACCAGCCAGGGTTAAAAGGTCTTTTTAAAAGCTATAAGCTATATTATCAATTGCCAGTTAAATTCCTATTCTAAACTACTTTATAAAAATAAACTGCCACGCAAATGTTATCAGTTTAAGATAACTACATTTTTCATGTTGATTTCCCCCCCAATCTTATAAATGTAGTAAAGCAAGAAATTAAGCACCTAGATGTTGGTTAAAGAAACTTTCATCTGAGCAGCGTTTTGATTTTGGATAAAGGGATTCTAAATGTAGTCTACAACTTTCCAGAAAGTCATATTCACATTCACTGTACAGGATTTTATACACACATAAATACAGATTTATGAGAAATAAACAAATTAACTTACACTTTTCATAATGTAAGAATTACAATGTGAGCACATGCTAAGGTAAATATTTGAGAAATATTCTTGGTGTTCATTTCTGATGGCAATAATGTTGAGTAACTTATATATCACGTAAGTATTCCATAGACACTTCGTTTATTTATGACCTTAGCCTAGGCCTAACCACAGTTTTAAGTGAAAAAGATTCTCTGTTAAATCCAAAGCAGTAAAAGTAGTTATATTTACTAGTAATGTTTGCAAAAGAAAGACGAGGGAAGGTGTGATAGCAGATATCAAATGCTTTGAAGTGTACTTGTAGGGAAGGATTAAAATTCCCTTTCCCAGAGGAAATCAGGACTTTCTGATAAAAGCTGTCCAGATGTGAAAAGGTTTGCTTTATGAGTGTGAACTCCCAGTCCCACAAACAACCATGCCTTGTCAGGGCTCTTATAGTGAGGACTCCTGTGTTGGCAGCTGGGACATGGTACACAGTTAGGCCTGGAGGAACTCTGAAATTCCTTGATGCAACTTGTATTGAGATTGACTTTCTGACATATGACTTCTTAGGCAGTTTGCTTCATCTTTTGTTCCTGCCCATAAAGCAGTGTTTTAATTTTGTGAATTAGTGGGTTTGGCCTTCCTGGGATACAGCAAAATTTATTTTTCTTATCTAATTGCTCTCTCACAAAAACAAATAGGTGGCTGTGATGGGCTGTGTTAGTGCCCTACACCTACTAAGTCCTCCACCAACTGCTGGCTGATGTAGGTTACTTCGCAGATTTTACTTGGAGGGTAAAAAAGCTATTGAATCTAAAATGTGTATTGTTCTCTAAAATTCTGGTATTGAGACTAAATGGGAATGCTACTTGGCACTCTTTTTCCTCAGATGGCATGCCAGTACTTACTTGTCACAGAAAGAAATTCTTATTATCAGATTTGAGGTGTAGAGGAATAGGAAGTATGAAAATTTTGATCTATTTAAACAAACAAGCAAATAATAACTATTCCATAGTTGAGAAGAGGATTTTAACTTTAAAATCAAGGCCTTTTTTCAGAAGATTACATTCACTAACAGTGTAGAAATAAAAATCTCACTATGGCTCTAAATATAAGACAAAGAAATAAGGTCATGTGGTTTATACATTTTAAATTCTTAGAGGCCCTATGTTATTTCAGGAAGACAGTTTAAAGTATTGTTCCCTGAGTTCTTGAGACAACCCCAAATGTAATCTCATGAATTCCCAGACTTTTGAGAGAGAGAAACCCACCTGGTGTCCTTCTCTCTCTCCTAAGAGTAGCTGTTCTCCGAAGTGGTTTGTCCAGTGCTTTCCCTATAGTTCAAATGCTTTAAGAATGTGGCTTTATCCATTTTTAGAAGACAAGCTCCCAAGTAAAACTTATAAGAAATAAAAAGAAGGCTATTTAAAGAAAGTAAAGCTTCAGAATTAGTTAACAGTGCAGCTTAGTAAATCAGTTGTATATCTATAATACATCGAGAGTGATAATACTGTCACAGGTCTCAGAAGGTAGAGTTCTATGGATTGTCTTTTTTGACCTCAGTGGTTATGAAGCCCAGTTTCTGTTGCCAAGTAGGAAGTCTAACAGTTAATTCAAAGAATGAAACTATTAGAAACAGAATGACTTTTCCCTATTTAAATGTTAAGAAGGCATACATCTGGTTTAACATAAAGATCAAAACAACAAAATTAATTAGATATCAAACTGAAAATAGCTAGAATTTAATAATTTCAAAAAACTCATTCAAAACTGGTGTTTTAAGGTTCTTGAATTGTTTTCAGTATCTATCTTCTTGGTGGCTATTAGAATGTTCTTAAAAATTCAAAAGTTGGGAATACTTCAAACAGTGAAATACGTGACTGTTTGCAACTCCCATTAGAGTCTGTTTAGAAAAACTCATTACAGTGAATGAAGACTTCAGTTCTGTTGCTGGCAGTCCTAAGTTAGGCTTAACTTGAAGCCATTAAAGGTTTTTTAACTTAATAATTAAAAAAAAAAAAAGGTTGACAGAACCTACTGAAATGTCCCATCCATTCCAGTAAAGTGCACAAGCATGAGTGTATCCTTTGGCTTTGCTATGACCTCAAGGGAGGCATAGAAGTCAATGGTGCTGGTGTCAGATTCCTGACTATATTGCTGAGGCTGGCAATCTTCTCTTCTAGGAGGTAATTTTTCTTCTCGGCTGTTTTTTGTCGCTGTTCAGTCATTTCCAGAGCTTTCAACAACTGGGTGTTTTCAACATACAAATCCTTCACCGTTGCATCTGCTTTAGTATTCTTGCAGAGCTAGAAACAGAACCAGAAACATCTTGACTCCATTTCTGTCATTCTTTGAAGTTAAAGTCTGACATACGGATAGTTGTTTACAAAGGCAAATGGCTTCTATCAATTATATTCTCTTACTTTACAGTACAGATTTAATATCAGACTGGCATCAGAGATACAAGTGGAGCACATTCACTTATTCCAAACTGTTTCTTTACATAATCTTGGTGGTAGTCACTGATAAAAAGAACAAACTGATATTTGAGGATTCAGAAATGAGAAGTGGTTTTCTACCTAAATAAATTAGGTATTATTCCTTTATTCATTCTTGAAAAATATTAAATACTTTTATAACTTAAATTTCTGAGTTGTAGGGTGTGAGCTGTGTTTAACTCCATTCTTAACAGATGTTTTATCTTCCTATTCATAACTACAACCTACTATTTAAAATGTGGCTCATGTATTATAACAAAGAAATAAGACCTGGGCAGTTACTTTTCCTTAACTCTTCCTCTTTTACATAGAACCTTATCTAGAAGATATTTATTCTAATATTTATGGTTAGAATATATAGTTTAGGATAGGGTGGGAAAACTTAGCAGCCTTTAGGTAATTTTATTATTGCTTTTGTCAGTATTTTCTAATCCCTCTTTCCTCATTATACATTTAGCTCATTTACACATAATTTCAAGCAGGACAGCTAAAGTATAAAGGCTGAGGGGGATACAGAGTGGCTAACTGATTTATTAGCATTTCATAGGGCAATGATGAAGTCCAGAACTTAGATGACTGGCAAGGGTAACATACTAGCTTATTCTCTATTGAACTATTCTAATACAATTTTTTCCTCCCTCCCTCCCTTACATTAAAAGATACTTTGATGGTTCTTTATCATCTAAGGAAAGAAATTCAAACTCCACGGGTCAGCATGTTAGGCCCTCTACTGCCAGCTCCTCCCTCTCTCTCTAGTTTCTTCTCCTGCTTCTCCCAGGACAGTGTTATGCCGAACTATTAATGCCAAAGTGTTTGCAGATGTCCACACCCCAAATATTGTCATAACTGCATGATGTTTCCGTAGCTTAGAATGCCCCTCCATTTCTTCACCTGTTAAAACCTTACTCAATGCACAATACTAGGTTTAAGAGGCATTTAGGAAACTTTCTTTAAACTTTCTAGGTTACAACAAGTATTCCTTCTCACATTCCCCTCTACTGAAAATAAAGTAGACCCCATTTTCTTTATTTCTGAAATTATTACTGGCCAAATGTTCAATACTTTAGAGGTGAACTATACTACATGTGGGCAGCAATTTTATTTTGTTCACTGATGTATCTCTAGTGCTTACAACAGGACCTGGCACATAGTAACTATGTACTGAATAAATTAATGATTAAAGGGTTAAATCAATTAAGTGTTTTTTAATAGGACTTTTGTCTCCATTCTGTATATTAAGATATAGGACAAAGGAAAACTCCTGTCTACCTCTGAATGGAGGCCCTCTCTTGGGATTATTCTTCCTAAATTTTACTTATCTAGAAAACCAGGTTGGGCAACTTCTTCCTGCCAACACCTACCAGTTCGCCTCAAACATTCCTAGAAAGTAGCCCTTTTTTGCATGTCTGTTTAGTGGCTATACATATAATTTCTAAACATAGAGGACACACCTGCCACCAGAAGGTGAAAAGGTCCAGGCTATTTAGTGGACAGAGTTCAGGGTCTGGCTTCTAGTTCAAAGCACAGCCTTTTGAATCTGGTTATAGCCATAAAGTACTTTTTGAGGTTATCATAGCTGTCACAAACAGGAAAGCCAAAGTTCTATATATTATCCTCCATTTTTTTTTTTTACCAAGATAAATTTTCTGTTTATTTAAGTAGGACTGTTTCCTGTCTTGGGCCAAAAATAACTATGATACTGTTAACGAATACACATTTTTAAAATTGTGGACAAACATATGCCTTAAAAGAGCTTTAGAAAAAATAATGTAGAATACAGAATTCATATTTTTGAAGTGGTATGGGGGAAGGTGAATCCTAACTTCTTCTATACATTGATAGTAGAATTTGTCCTTATCAGATAACAGTTAAGGAGTTAATGGCAATAAAGGAATGTAAAATGAGTTAAAAGTGGAATGTAAGATGGGTGGGTAGAGATGACCTGGGAGTCTCACTTGTTCTTTGAGCTGATTCACTTTCTCCTGAAGAAGCCTTTTCACCAGTTTCAGTTTCTGTTCAACTTCCATCATTCGCTCCTCCATGACAGTTACCAGTTGTTCCTGGTTTTCCTGAAGGGAGGAAAAAAACATGTATTATGATTTGAAAATCGTGCCACACTGAAGTGAAAACACTAATAGTTTATTTTCCCCATAAGGTGCCTAGGGAAAAGACAGCAAATGTTTGCCTCTGTAACAGGAAGGGTGGACTTCTTAGGAAATGGGAGTTCTGAACACTGCGTGGGTTGTACGTGTTAGAAAAGTAATCCTATCAGAGAAAGAATCAAAGATAAAACAAAAAAGAATCTTACCTGTGTTACCATCTTCCCCTGAGATAAAGCAAAATTCTTAAAACCCACAATTTAATACCTATGTGCACTTTTAGTAAAATAGGTATCCAAAGTAAGCTAAAAGATGGTTATCAACTTTCCATCTGTGATTTGGGTCTTTGCAATACTGTGGGCCTCTTAACAACAAAACAAAAATTGAGTTTATTCTGGGCTGTCTACCATTTCCAGTCAGCTTGAAATATGCATATCTGTTTTTCTTTTGAAATGGCTGATTACTGTGAGGGTGTTAGTGTTTCTTCATGATAATTAGCCTCTTCCTGCCAGTTATTTTATTCATCTGTTTCCAGTTTGACTTGTTCATGTGAAGCACACGTCAGGCTGGAGGACACGTTCATCAGCTGAACAGATTTAAACTTAAGAATCTCCTCCCCACACACAACTGAAATAGGGCAGCAAAACAGCCCTGGCTTCTTTTCCTCTCCTCACATTACAGTGCAAGTGACGGCCCCTCCCTACAGTCCCCTAAAATGTTCGCATAAGGAATTTCCAGTTTTAAAAAAATTCTTCAAATGTTAAGTAAAACTCAGTTGTTAGTGGCTGATGCTATAACCGGCCTTTAAAAATCACACAGAATGACCGAACATGAGTTGAAAGCCAACGTATTATGAAATAATAGCATTTATTCAAACGTAACAGAAACAACTAAACCATGTGATCACTTTGAAGACGAAAATTGTAGTAGGCAAAAGTATAATGCGGAAAGCAAATTTCAAGAAATCAGACTTTGAAAGCATCTAGCTTTTTAAAAAATCCTACCTTTTAAAAGATAGAATGGCTGTTTAAAATTTAAACATAAAATGAAAATTGCCTGATTTCTGCTTGCCTTAAAAAACAAAACAAAGCAAAACAAGAAAAAACAATAACAGCTAATTAATTTAAAGAACAAGGAGCATGACAAAAGAGTGGGGAAAGAGGAAAAACAAAGGCAGTCATATTTAAAATTTATTTTATTGTTTCATCAAAAATTTCCTGTCAAAAAAGTATTGTACATCTCATACAAAACAGTATAAATAAACCCTGATTTTCTTCGAATTCCATATAGAAAAGTAGTACCTTTTATTAAAAATAGTTACAACATATGGAATGAGAAAATATACGGAATACATCCTTTCAAGAATCTCAAATCCACACTCTTTAAATGGTATAAATAAAATGATTTCCAACAAGCTGAAATTCGTGAATTTGATTCATGAATTCTGTCATTTCTACATAATAAATAAGAGACATAATACTGCAAAGGCATAATAATAATAATAATAATAATAATAATAATAATAATTTAAAAGAGCACTTGATTCCAAAACATTTCTCAGCTTATGTCTCTGTGTTTGTGTGGTGTGTGTGGGTGTGTGGGTGTGTGCATCTGAGTATCTGTCATGGTGTAAGAAATGCCATCAATAGCAGCCCAGTTTTCACAGGTGCCCAATCCTTCTGTAGGAATCTGCATGCACTGCTCGCTGCTCCGGTAGCAAGGCCTAGAGAAAGAAGGCAAGTGGTATACTTCACCCTGATGTCCAGATTATGTTTTTTTGGGAGGAATCTAAATTCACACATTTACAATGCAAGCAATTTTTAAAAGCACACACATTAACACCACATATGCAGGCAACGCAACACAAAGGCAGAAGAAATCACATCACTCCACGCACAGAGACAACGTGCAAATTCTAATAATATCCTTAAAACTAGTGTCAGCTCAGTTACGGAAACAGCTGAACCCCTGGTGGCGTTCTAGTGACAGCAATGAACGGTCCACCCTGCCATCTGACTGGAGGAATTTTTTCGTTTTAGTATGAAAATCTTAACCTATTTTTATCTACCCAATCCTGAAGTAACGGAAATAATTATTTTTCCAATAATTTGGGATTACTTATTTTTAAACATTGGTGGGAGGCTGGGAAGAGCACGCTTTGATAATAGTGTGCCTGAGAAAGCAACAAATAGAATCTTCGCCTAGTCACTGGTTTAAAATGTCCAGTAAAAATGAGGTCAAGGTTTTACAAATTGACTCTGTAATGAAGAGTTGAAGCATCTAATAGCCTATCATCACAGTTTTTATTCAAGAACTTAATTTTAACATTTGAAAATTGAAGTGGAATGTAGGAAGTTTCTAAAAACATGGATTTTAAAGCAGAAAAGAAACATTTTTAAAGGCTTTGTTGGAAAGAAAATGACAGAAGTACATCATGACAAAGCATAGATCTATGTTAAGAGAGGAAAAGAGAACTGCTCTGATGTACAATTATAGTGTGGATGTGACTTTGCAAAGCCACTTTGAGGGGCTTACAGAAAACGAGTTGGGAAATTCCTTATCAAATGTCAACTGAGAAGCAAAGTATTTGAAAATAGAAGAGCATCCAAAGCAGAAAGAATTAATTTATAATTCTACAAACTAAGGAGTATTTTTAATTTTATTTCTAATTCTGAATAAACTAAATACACAAGACCAAAGAGTTAAGAGACTTCTGAAAAAGGATGACAATGGATGAAGCACTAAAGAGAATAACTTTGAAAACCTAGGTGATATAAGGTGTCTGGTAGTGAGCTGGGATAATGCTAATTCAAAGGGGAGGGGAAGATCTTTATTATCTTTTTTAGATCTTTATTATCTTAAAAATGATTTTTTATATGATGTAGTTTGAAAAACTCTAAGTGACCATGTCAACTAAAAAGTCACTGACTATACATTGGACTCCGTTAGTTGTGAAAAGTCCCTAGGTGTGCATTCCACAGAACTCAGCAGGCTGCATGCCTCTGGTACAAGAAAATCCAGGAAGCTTTGTTAGTGATGCATGTCCTAGAATTGCACCTGAATTCTGCAATATTTTTAGCATCAGACAAGATTGTGCCCTACGTACAAGTTATCCTGATACTTTATCATCAATTACGAATGTGCAAAGGAGACCCAGAGCACTTAATTACCCAGCTTAAAAGCTGAGGACTCAAAAGCAGCACTGCAAAAAAAAAAAAGAAGAAGAAAGGCACTGCAGTTCTGACAAGATTTACATTCTTTATCTCCACCTTTCAACTGGTATAACTTCAAATAAACAGGTAAAATAATTAGATGATCTGAGTTTCTGTTAAAGGAAAACAAGAGCCTCATACCTGTGGTGTGTTGGTTTCGGAGGTTCTGTTTTCAGGTTCCTCCCGCAGGTGCTGGTTTATCCTTTCTGCCTGCAGCAGCTGGTGTTGAAGCTGCAGAAACTGCTCCCTGGGCACCATTGGACAGGCTTGCTGCTGGAGCAGCTGCAGATCCCAAGTGTGAGGGGATGGGCTAAGCATCACAGTGGACCTCAGGTGCTGCATCTGAAGGACAAGGGCAAAGCCCTGGTCAGCTGCAGCACCTTCAAACACACACCTGCCCTCGAAAGTGTTAAGCGGAGAGTAATGAAGCCTGACCCCCTGATAACTTGCAAATCAGGATAGCGCATGAGGCTGGGTAAGAAGTTACTAAGTGGGAAGAATCATTTTGCTTGGGAGATAATATAATTAATGAATCAGTAGTCCTTAAAAGGTTTAGACTTAAAATTGTTCTTCCTCACTCTTGAGTTAGTATAAGGGTATGGGGTACATGATGTACATAATGTCTGAATTCTATTTCATTTTTTCCTTAACACTAGACAGGGGTGTCAAACTCATTTTCACCAGGGACCATGTCAGCCTTGTGGTTGCCTTCAAAGGGCGAAATGTAATTTTAGGACTGTATGAACGTAAGCAAGAGCTCGTCACTGCTACCAGGTAGAAACAAGGTGCCAGGCTGGAAAAAACAAGGTGGAGGGCCGGGTTCGGCCTGTAGGTCTTACGTTTGCCACCTGTGCTCCAGAACATTTAATGATCCCTCTTTATAAAACAACCGCACCAGGTATGGAGTACACAATGGGAAAGAGTGGTTATGCTTTAAGGGGCTTGCAACTTACCATTCATAAAGATTCTTAAAAGCAAACATTCAACGGATACATATTTTTCAAGTTAGCAATATTTTTTCAAAGAATCTTGCATCTAAAATTATTTTAACCTATCTTAGCTCATCAATGTTAATATTTTTAAATAGCACAGTAAAGCAGGCAATTCTGGGGCATAAGGTAATATCCCAGAACACCTGGGAATTGAAGTACATGGAATACAAGTATTTGTTCAAGACAATGAGGAGGTGGTATGCGCATCACATGCCAGTCAGAGGTGGGGAGAGGAAAAAGATGAGGAGAATGCACTGCACTTGGCCAGTGAATCATGCCCATTCACATCTGTTGACACATCCAGCAGACACAAGGCTCAATGGAAGGCATGCAACAAACATGAACAAGTACCAATCTCAAGAAGTACCCTAGGCTTGTGAGAAGGGAAAAGGTCCTCTAAGACACGACTATAATGAAAGGTTATCATGAAATTTCAGAGCCACTATCCATTTCTGTCAATCTAAGTTTTTGGAGTGGGCCATTACCCATTTTGAAATATGTTATAGATACAGAAAATCCCCACTTTATTTTCAGGAACAAGGAACATAGAGAATTATGATCCCATGATTTTTATCAGTGGGATAGTTTTCATCAAATGTCTTCAAATACTGAGTTGTAAATACTGAGGAAAATCCTGATGTCAATGTAAACAGAAACATATTCCGCAGTTAAAGCAAAATGAAAATGAATATTGGCTCTTTCCTTAAGTACTTATCAACCGCTACAGTCAGTAGAAGTGATTACATGTACAAGGAACTGAATGAGATGTCTCCATGCTATGAAAGTCATTGAAAGAGAATGTTCTACCTTCACACACTATCTCAGGCAGAGAACCGCACCCTTCTCTGCTAGTTCCAACCACAGAGTTCTAGGTACAGGTTAGCCACAGACGAAACAAAAACAAAATTGCAGGAGTTATAAAAAGAAGAAAAGTGTGAGTTATAAAAAGAGAAAGAAGAGTACAAATTGAGTGCATTATATACCTGAATATGTGTGCTTTAGTCAGTAAGAACTTACAAAGAACCAACAATTACATTGTATATAAATTGTGCAGATATTAAAAGTTTTGGAAGTAGGTGGTGATGGTTCTAGAACATCATGAATGTAATCACCACCACCAAATTGTACACTTAGAAATGGTTACAATGGCAAATTTTATGCATATATTTATCACAATTTTAAAAATTAATGTAATATAATAAAAACCACTGAAATGTACACTTTAAATAGGTGAATTGTAGTATATGAGTTATATTTCAATAAAACTACTAAAAGGATCCAATTTGTTCAGGTCTATATGGAGTTAATAGCTCAGTCTTATTTTCCTAAAGAAAGCTTTGTTAGAATAGTGTTTAAGATGTTCTTTTCAGTCTTTCCATTGAGAATTCATGCTTCTTGTTTATTCAGCTCTAGTGCCAAGTACACTCCCTCATCCATTTGTAAGCACTTACTATTAGATCAGGAAGAAAAATATGAGAAAAAAATTGCTTAAGATGGCTAACAATGTAATGTAGGGCTGGGAGATAAGGGGGTTTCCAAGGCCAGTGAGAGCAGTGGGAGAACTGGCTGGCTGGCAGTGTTTGGAGAAGATCTAGTAGTGATGGACTATATACCCTGTTGCTTTTCAGTGTGGTAGTAGACACAGCAACCTTAGATGCAGATTTCTTATTCATTACAGTATATAATTATTTCATCAGAAAAGCATAACTGCATCTAAACACAGCCTGCAGCTCAAGGTTTTGAACCTTTGAAGCAGTATGAATTCCTATGACATTTATTATATGCTGTCAGGGAAAGAAAAAAATGCTTTGGATTTCACTATTTATAGTTCAGTAACCTCTCTGCTAGTGAATAAATCAGAGGACATAAAAGTGACAGAAACCTCAGTGATCATTTAAATGTCAATGTGATATGTTTGCCCACGTTTCACATTTAGAAACCAAGCATCTATTTAAAGTTACCTTTGCATGTGCCCAGCTTCATAAAAATACTTAAATATTTCTCTTCCTTCTGATTAATTCTGGCTTCAAAATAATTGTATACATAGTACTTTTTAACAGCACACAAAAAAGGCATTTTCCACTCATGCCTCCCTACCTTATAAAAATTTTATAGTTCATAAACATTGGATTAATATTTCCACCTACCCAAAGCAAAGTATCTCAATGAAATTACAACTTATTAGGGAGGATTTTTACATAAGTTGTTCCAAAGCCATCATTGTCCTCAGTACTCAGAAAGCAATCTAGTAGACCGAAACCCAGTGTCCAGGCTGACAAGTTTACAAATCCACAGGGCTGAGTTACTAATGTAATGAACAGTGGCAACTCTTGAAAGTTAAACTTCTAAATGCTAATGTTCTCGAATACATTACACGGATTTCCTAACTGAAGAGGTTGTTAGAGAGCAGTCATATCTATAAAACAGTATATTATGGCAGGTAACAGGAAACTGTTACAACCACAGCAAAGGCAAGAGAGCCATGGGTCTCTCGGCTAGTTTTGGACAGTCCCTGCCACTTGAACAGGTCCTCACGTTTCAGGACAGTTAACATCATTCCTTCCTCTGCAAAGCAGTATGAATTCCCATGACTGTGTATTAAGCTAAAATGTCCATCAAACTTGCTAAGATAGACCAAAGAATTCAGCTTGGCAGTGTACTTAGATTTTCACTTTTTTTGTAATATGAATTCAATGCTATGCTAGGCTCTCCCAACAAATGGCTCATTCATGGATTAAAATATTCTTCATAGCTAAGGCCATTTGCTTAAAAGCTTATACCTCCATTAGCTGCTCATCCAGTTTTACTTGTTTCTTTTTCAGGCCTTCGGTTTCCAAATGAATTGTTTCTAATTCTTGTTCAAGGGAATTCATTTGACTGACCTGTTAAAAAAAACAAACAAAAAAATGCCCTTTAAACAAAACAAAACAAAACCTCCGTCTGAGTTGCTCTACTTTACTTTGACAAGTTTACACTAGTCAGAAATCTCAGCTCTTGAAAGAAAGCTGGGTTCATTCCTTTAAGGAAATCAAACAAAATAATTCAGTGCGTTTATTACATTTAAGTGATGTAGTTATAACCACTCCTCATGCAGAGCAGATTTCTTAAGGGAGCTGGCTTTCAAACTTCAATGCCACTCATTGTATGAAATACACTTTACCTTGCAACTCAGAAAATATACCCACTCTCACTTGTTATGTATACATGTATATTAGTTATAAGTACATATCACTGAAGGAAAACTTTCGGAAATAATACTTATCTTTACCATGTACTCATATTTTGTGTTATGTTTTATTAATAAAAATGCTGATGTTGCCCTAAATCAATTTTATGATTCTCTACTATGGATATGCAGTGGAAAAAACACACTGTCTTAAGGCAAAGCTTAAAGATTTAAAATGGGAATACATAAAACCTGATTTCTATAACTCCTTTCTTAATTTTAAAGATGAAATTTGAAGATTTTATGTGTATCCATTTTTGGAATTCTCTTTTTTTATAGGAAGAATCTAATGAGCTCGAGAACACTGGGATTTGGAATACTGCTAAATATAAAACATAAGACAATATACTAGAACATTAATTTTTGCTTCTACCAGAAGAGATGAAGAGAGTAGCAAGAACTGTTAAATAGAGTATAGTCTCCCAAGGCATATTTAAATTCATTGTCAAGTTAAAACCTATCATTAGATTTTTCCTTTAGTGAGTACCTAGATGAAACCTACTCCCTTCAAAAGTTTACTTGAATGTACCTAAAATTAAATGACATTTCAGCTTTAGAGCACACTCATTCTTTTTACTGCCAATGGTCATCATAACATTGACAAATAATAATAAAATTATGAAATTTTCACAACAAAATAAATGATCATCATTCTTGCCAGATTTTGAAACAAACCATAACTTTCAAAAGTGAACAGTAAAAACTATGAGTTTTAGTTTAGAAAAGGAAAGAAAAACGAGTAATAACAAGAACTCCCAGAGTAACACTGGCCTAGAACTCTAACTTCATGGAACAAGGAACTGAACTTGTGCCGCAAAGGTTTAACCACGTGGTAGCCAGCCTCCACGACGGTGCCCCATGATCTCCACCTCCCGGTCTTCACACCCTTGCATGGTCCCCTCCTCTCTCTCCCAGGGTTAGTCTGTATGACCAAGAGAATACAGCAGAAATAATAATGGTGCTTATCATTTCTGGGATCAGTTTATAAAAGGTACAAGAGCTTCCATGCTGGTGTTTTGGGATCTCTTTCTCTTATCACTCACTGCCACATCCTGAGAGAAGGCCAGGTGGTGAGGAGCTGAGGCCTCTGACAATGAGTCAGCAGGAAAAGAAGCCTCCTCCTAACAGGTATATGAATGAACCTGGAAGTGGATCCTCTAGTTCCAGTGAAGCCTTCGGACGAATACAGCCCAGGCTGATATCTGGACTGCAACCTCATGAGACACCCTGAGCCAGAAGCACTCCGCTAAGCTGCTTCTGAATTCCTGACCCACAGAAACTGTAAGACAAATGTTGGTTGTTTTAATTTGTTACACAGAAACAGATCATACAGACCTTAAGATGTTCCTCATATACACTTTACTAACTTATAAAGGCTTTGTAATACTAAATAAAGATGAATAACTGTCTTCTTTATGAAAGCTTCAAGTTAATTAATTGCACCTTTCAACCACCACTCAGTCAAAAGGAAGCATACTGTTTGACACGATTCCCAGAACACAGACGTGAGGAAAAACAAACACGTGCTGCTGCAGTCATTTCCTCGGAAGCACCCGGGAAGAAACGCACACTTAGGGACACGTCATAGTCAGAACATAGCAGACACACAGTATAAACTCTTAAAAACTCACCTTTCTATTTGTAGGAGATCTTTCCTTTGGAAACTGTTCACACTCTCTCTTTAAGCTCAACTTTTCCTGCTCTGTGGGCTTCACGGTACCTGATGAGTTGAGATGTTTTTGGTGCTTGGCGGGGAGAAGGCTGGATTCCAGGTGACGGACCTAACCAGAACAAATGTAAGAGGAAGAAATGCTAACATAACCACCCAGCCAGGAAAAGCAAACCATGAACATAAGGAAAGTTTTTATTCACCACTTGGGTATCATTACATTAAAAATACTTTATCAATCAAGTCTGCTAGTTTTTGAAGCTTACTTTATTGTGTTTCAAAAAGATCCTTTCTAGGCAAATCTATTTTTAGTCTGATTGGCTCTAAAAACCCAGCACTGTAAGGAACACAAAGCGAAGGAGGGGACTTCTGGTTCTACCAAATGCTAGAAGTCAAGAAAACATGGTCCTAGGCACTTTTGCTCGGACATGAGGTGACAGCCCCACCTATTTCACATCTGAAACAACATATTTACATTAACGAAGTTCCATGAGGACAGCAACCACATCTGTCTTACTCAACACTGCAGCTTCTGTGATAGCAGAGTTTGGGCCCACAGTAGGTGTGCTAAATGAAAATCTGTGGCTCTTCAGAGACTTATTGCTTGAAACAGGTGTTTAAGAAAAGGTTAAACAAAGTTGGTTCACTACTTAGTAAAGAACTTAAACATCAACTTAGTGGTTGGAAGAGATGGTCTTTAAAGACTATTCTGGCCTCTAAACCTGGAAATAACCTTTGAAAAGGGGCACCTTTTCTTTTCAAAGGACAAAGAAGATTTGGGTCTTCGTTGGCCACTTTTGTACTACTAGTCTCAATGGCTAACCTATTTGAAGAATAATGTATGGCTAACAACTTCCATGAGTCTATATTTTGGATATGAGGATTAAAATAAGATTTTAATGTATTGATAGAACTGCTTATATAAAAATGAATAATATTGTATAAACATATCAGGATAAATTTTAATGAAAGGGAGTGATAAATAAAACATTCTTAAAATAAGTCTGCTGTAAGAGAACACTCAAATCCATACCTTACAACTATTTCCATCACATCAAACATTCATTTTCACATCAAACTAAGCATTCAAACATGTGCCACCATGTACAACATTTCCAGTACCTTCTCCTGGGAGTATGTGAGTTCTGCTTTGGTGTTTTGCACCACAGTTTGGAGTCTCTCATTCTCTTGCCAAAGCAGCTGTTGTTCCTCATTCCACAGATGATCCAACTTGTTCCAAGACAGCCGTTGCTGCTGGCTGTGGAATCCTGATGGCTGGCTGGCTACTTCTGCGGCCCAGTTCTTAAGAGAGAGGTGTAGAGTTAAACTGAAAAACAAGCTGATTTCTGGTTTTGAGTGTCATGTTTACCTAATGCCAACAATTCTTAGTAAGTACCTTTCAACTTTCATCTCTGTCTTCTAATGAGAGCAGTGTGTGTGTGTACACACGTGTATACATGTATACATGCACAGATAGATAGAAATAAATAAAACAATGTTATTGGGGTTTGACTTACCAAAAATAAAAAGGGTGTGTAAATGATCTGTTTAAAACAGTCTTTGGCAAAATAGCCCCATCAAGTCTAATAGCAAAGGTGACTGAACGACAAGTCCCACTTCCATGCGGGACATAAGTACAAAGAGATTGATGGCCTAAAAAACTGCCTCATTCTTATGAAGTTATGCCTTGAACCCAGGTAACTACTCTCTTGGCTAAAAGAGGACATGGAGGGAACTCTGAAATGCACTGCTAACTTGAAAGCTTTCACAAGCTCAACTCTACTTCCATTTTCACACATGCAATCATATCCTTTTTTAGATTCCAAAGCACATGTTATCCATGTAATTGAGGCCTGAACACAGAAATATACTTTAAGCTACCAAAGTGACTTTTTGGATCCTGAAAATTGATTTAAAAAATAAAAAAGGCAACAGAACTAGATAAGCCTTTTAAGTAAAAACATAAAAAAGATACCATCTCACTTTGAGAAAAATGTCAGCTCAAAAGTAATTTTTAAAAATGGAAACTATTTTATTATTTTTTTAAAATCAAGTTGAAAAGTATCACCAAGAGATAAAATAACTGAATTAATGCCTAATTTTAGGGAAAGACAAAAATCTCAACATCTACTCAAGGATGACACCCATAACACTGTTCTTTATTTGCGCACAGATGAAGCAGCACTGTGATATTAACACGAGACATGCTTTCTACAACATCAAAATGTTTTAGTTTTACAACAAAACAACTTAGTCACGGTCTTCTGACTTGCACAATACAAAAAGTTACCTTGTCACTATGGTTCTATTTATACGAAGTTCAGAAACAAGTGTCCCTAATCTAGGGTGCAGAGGGTAAAGTAGTGGTTCCCTTGGGGGCATGAACTGCAGGGGACAGAAGAGCGCCTGCTGAGTGCTGGACGTGTCCTACAGTTTGAACTAGGTGGTGGTTACACAAACACAGACACGGAGATATGTAAAATACATTTTACACATACATGTATATAAATAACCAAGACATATACTTAAAATGTGCATACTTTACTGTATAAAGTTGTACCCCATGGAAAAAGAAAATTACCTTGTCACCAGCGTTCTGAAGTTGCTCATGTAAAGACATCACTTCTTGCTTTAAAGCCTCCTTTTCCTGCTGAGTCACTTGTAGATCGGATTGAATCTGGGACATTTGCAAGTTTACGCTCTGCAGGGTGTCCTCTAAATTCTGAACCTGCACGAGGAGAGCAACCTCACACTGTGACCCAAATCCTTGTGGTCTCGCCTGCAGCACGTCCAGGTATGAATGAGCTTGGAGAAGACAACCCCTGGGTCCCTTCTGTTTCTACTTACCACCTCCAGGTTTTTTCTATGGCTCGGTGGAAACTCAGTATATTGTGTATACTTATAAGATGTAAATTATATTTACAACAATGATGAACTATGCCTAGAGCAAGATATTGCTGATATAATCATCTGGTATATTACCAAGTGATATTTTACAGAACCAATGAGTACCAACTGGCATCACAAAAGATGGTTTTACCTAATTTTATAGAAATTATGTTTAAGCCTGTGGTGTTGGTTTGTAAAGAACCTCTTAGTTGAAAATAAAAATATATACTTCTAGAATTCTATTCTCTGCTAACATCTCAATCATTTCAATTAAAAAATTAAATGGGTAAAAGGAATGGTGATACAGATCTTTATAACAGGGCATGAACCTGCCTTAGATAACCCATTTCTAAATTAGGAACAAGTAGTTCTTTTTGCACACTATTTTTAAGCTTTTGTAAATAAGTAATTTCATGATGATGAGATAATCTCATAATAATGCACGTTGAGGGAAATATTCAAGTTATGCATGCATCAAATATTAGTCAAATTGAATCATTCTGAGCCCTTTTAGGCCACTTCCACTTGGAATATTCTTCCTTCTGTGGGTTCTGTTGGAAGACACAGGGAAATATTAACTGTGCAGATAAAACAAGAATTGTCCACATACCTTTTCCTGTGAAGCCACTAGTTGCAACTTTAAGCTTTCATTCTGGTGTTCCCAAGACTTCTGTTCTTGCTTCATTGTAGCAATTCTGTGCTCTAAAAGACTTGATTTTGCCAACTGTTTTGGGAAAAGGAAAAAGGTAATAGGGCATTTTTGCAAACATATCTAGCCTCAATTTATGCGCCTCCACTTACACTGAAAAGATCAAGTACCATCTATTTACATGGGGGAGCAGAGCAAAGTGAAAGAAATTTTCCTAACTGACCCCCTTTTCTACCTTTAATTTTGAGGAGTCTCTTTTCTTTGGGGAGTCCCATTTTTCTTTCTCATTGCCTCAGATTTTGCAGGTTAGACACAGTGGACCGGAAGGCAGTTAGAAATCTCAAGAATGTACTATAACAGGAAAATAAGGCAGGTGGGACAAAAGCAGTGTTTTGGATTTGCTAGGGAAAATGCAATAGAAAAAAAATGTGTCTGTGTAATAGATCTCAGATTATTAAATACAACAATATATTTATATTATATATAACTAGATAGTGATAGATTTAAATACTATTATTAAGTAGCATGGCTACATATTAAAAGAAGACTAACTTTGTATTGCTGCATTTAATAGTATAGTTATTAAACAACTAATTTAGACTGTTGTTAAAATCATGGCGTCAGCTCTAAGGTCATGTGATGCTGGCTGAAATGCTGTTCCTGGGCACTTTGGAACAGTCAGGCTAAGGATTAGGCCCATGCGCACAAAGAAATGCTCATTGTGGTACACACTGTACAATCATGGTAAAAAGTTGTCGTATTTTTACTACCTTATCAAAGCAGCTGTTTAATTCTTCACTTAGAGCTTCCTTCTCTTTTTGCAGTTTTTCATTGTAGCTTAGAACACTAGCAATTTTTTGCCGGAAGTCAGAGAGATCGGGATATCTGTGCAGCTGTAAGAGATAAGCAAATGAGCCCTCCCATTGCATCTCATGCCCATATTTATAAAAATGTATTTATAAACAGGCATTTTCATGGCTGCTGCTAGATATTTCAGAGGATATCTAAACTCTCAGGGACCACAGTTAACTTTAACACAATGTTCCCTGCTAAGCTTCTCTCCATTCTCCAACTGACTGTCGGTTCAGATAGACTCAACCAGACAGACATCAATAAATAATAGTCCTAGCTTTCTGTTTTACTTTCAGGGTAGAATAAATAATATACTGACATCCTGTCATTAATTTAACTTGTGTACATATAGCACAATACATTTTCCTCATTCTTTTTTAACTTAAAAAAAACCTTCAAAAATCTCAGTCAAGCCTATAGAATTGGCATGAACCAAGTACACTGTATTAACACAAAGGCAAGTTTAAAGATAAAACAATGTTTTTCAGCTTGTTCCATGTACCCTTCCCTTTGGAAGATACCCAAATTGACATGCTTAGTACAATGTTGCTGGGGTAGACAGACTGGCTTCTTCCTCTCCCTTTATGGAATCAGGACAAACTAAAGACATTTTTTGTTTCTTTTCAGCATCAACCTTAGCACTATTGACACTTGGGGCCAGGTAATTCTTTGCTGTGGGTTCTGTCCTACGCACTGTAGGGTGGTTAGCAGCATATCTGGCTTTACCAATTAGATTCCAGCACCATGCCTCCCCGTCCCCACACACCAGTTATAAAAACCAAAAAACATTCCCAACACTGCTAAATGTCCGAGGGTGGGGGAGCAACCCCCACCTCCCTCCAACTACTGCTTTAAAGAGACTGATTGTTTCTTATACTTCTTAACTCTTTTCCACAGTGCATACAATTTTAATTTCCCTCCAATTCACTTGGCTTTCAAATTTTCAATTTTTTATGGCCACCTTTCTACTTCCTACCTGAAGTTCTTTTACATTTAGCTTAGTAATAGTATGACAAAATAGCCTTTAAGGGTTGAATCTTGTCTTCATCCAGCAATAAGTCTAGCATATCTTACAAATCTAAACAAGTGAGAAGGATGTAGGAAAATGTATTTTAAAGTACCCGGCCTTTGGTTTCATGAAGGACCTCTCTCCTTCGCTCACTACCTTGCCTCCCCACTCCCAAACCCTCACAAAACCTGGTATCATTTTAGGTGTCTACAAACTGGTGTGCGCTTCTGCTGATGCCATTTGTGTTTCTTTTCAATGTAAGAGATGATAAAAATGCTTTGTGAGCGAGGAGTCATTAGGTCATAATAGAGCAGCCCATGCTTTGTGGGTCCCAGCTGTACAGCAGGGACAATGGGCTGACACCATTCTGCTCTTGTGATCCAAAAGAATGCCACAAAGCAACTTCCTGCCACAATTTATGTCAACGCCACTGTAAAAAATATGCAATAAAAATGTGCCAAATGATGTCCTTCCTCAGTGTACTCTGCTCCTTTTCTTCTGATCGCTAGCTTAGCAAAGTTAAGCTAGCATCACATGTGTCCCATGCTATGGATTTGGAACAATCATTATCATCTCAAAGGTTGAACAACAGGCAGATTTTCAAATGGTAAAGAAGGAAAATGTGCCTAAGTTCATTAGGATGAAGTTGGTAGTAACAGCTTCAGAAAACTTACCCACCAGAAATGGGCCCTGTGAGTTTTAACTTCTGCAGTATTTACAAGCACAGACAGCTACTGTTACAGCAGAAGAGATATACTCTGTACAGTAGCAACTGACTTGAAAAAGTTCTATTAAAGCACCCATTAGGAACCAGTACTATACTAAGCATTAAGAGAAACACAAATTCCCTGAGTCTTAGAATCCTATTAGGAAATTAAGACTGATAGGAGCCAACTAGAGGTCGACACGAACATAACACTTGGTGGTAGAGACTCAATTATTTCAGCATTCTAGGAAGGACACTTTTGTGTTCATAGGCTGAACAGACACAAGAGAGAGAATTTTATCATCTAAAAATGCTATACTATTAAAATAATTGTTTAGTGAAGCAAATTAAATAAAATTAACTAAATTCTTTCAAACAGAAAGATTCCTGTACTCACTGAAAAATTCAGAATAAAGAGTAAAATAGGACAATGTCCAGGACATAACTTTAAGACAAACTCTGTTTTGTACTTAAAATTAAGTCTTTCAAACTTTGAAATAGGCTTCTGAAAGGCAATTTCATGAGACTGCAACCCTGATAATACTCTAGAATTCACCCTTATGTCTTAGACAGATGCCTCATACTTGCTATAAGAAAAAGGGATAAGAAGAACCAGCTGCACCTGTGTCTTCATGAATCTGGGTGAACAGTTATTAAAGTTATAAGCCAAAGTGACCTTTCTTTTTAGAAAAACATATTACTTTTTCACTGGGTGTGGAAAAAGTAGAACAACAAATTTCTTAAACTGAAGTGGTTATGATTCATTTATAGCAATAGAAATTCAGTCTATAACATATATGAGTTAAAAACTAGAGCAATAGTTAGAGATTTAGCAATAGTAACCCTTACAAATAGATTTCTACTTCAAGCCCTCAACTTGACTAAGCAATATGCTAGTTGCCATGATTCAGTAAAAGGGACATTCGGGGGCTAGAAAAGCCAGAAGACTGTCAGGTGCATATTGTTCTATGAGCCCCCTTCCCCTCGAGCCCTCCGAAGCAGCACACAGTCTTACTTGTTTCATTTTATCCAGTTCATCTTTGAGAAGGAGGTTTTCCTGTTCCACAATATGAGTCTGTATTTTAACTTCAGAAAGTTCTGCTTCTAGAGAAGACACTAAAGTGGAGGGCTAGGAAAAAAATTAAAAAGTGAAATAATATACACACTCGTTTAGCCTGCAGAAACGTAGTAGGGTCACAGAAGGCAGCATTAAGGACATACTAGTACAAACTCAATGACACACAGTTTTATGACCATTCATCCTTATTCTCCATGGAACTAACTAAAACTATCTTTTCAAAGACATTCCTCTTAAAGGGCATGAACGTGATTTCTAGGGTAGTTTTTGCAAGTTTTTCCACAGTGAGGTTACTATCTTTCTCTTGGGGGACATACTTTGAAGTTGTGTAAACTGTGTTTGTCCTTAAACTTTTGCTTATTAATTTTGGGTGTCTATCAGTAGATTCTGTCTACAATAATTATTACTCTGATGTTAGCCTTGTAGTAATTTTCTATTTCTTTCTTTCTACATTTATTAATTGGAATTCTACTGTAAGGAAGACAGTGTTTCTCCCCCCTTTTTTTACTTACTCAGTTTTTTTTTTAAAGATTTTATTTATTTATCTTTAGAGGGGAAGGGAAGGAGAGAGGGAGAGAAACATCAATGTGCGGTTGCCTCTTGTATGTCCCCTGCCGGGAACTGGCCTGCAATCCAGGCATGTGCCCTGACTGGGAATCGAACCGCGATCCTTCGGTTCGCAGGCCCGTGCTCAATCCACTGAGCTACACCAGCCAGGGCTACTTACTCAGTTTTTTATACAGGAATGGACCTATAGGTATTTGTTTTATCCTACACTTGGAACGATGTTTATTTTATGTTATACTATGATTATTTATTTTGTTAATGAAATTGTTCCACCTTTGGCCACAATGTGCCCAATTTTTCTTGAGCCTCTTTTTCTTTCTGGCACCATGAAATATTCCAGGCCCTTCTTGAATTTTCCCCATCCCAACCTTGGAATCAATCATTTTTCCAAGGAGCCCTGGTTACTTTTATAGGAGAAAGGTGTTTAGAAACCAGGATCTGGGCGCTCCATCAGTGTACACACATCTACATCTCTGTCTGTTCATACCCCAGTACCACAGTTTTAATTATTAAGACTTTAGGTACAAGAAATTTAATACAAGCATTTCTTTTATTTCTTGGGATTCCCTCCAAAAAGGCCATGTGGTGGCTGCAGACCAGACCTGCACTTCATGGTGTTCCAGTTCCTCTTTCAGATTAGACTTTTCTTCTTCCCATTCCCCAAACACGCTGTGTTCTGGCGCCTTCTCCTTCTGGCACAGCACTTCTGCCAGACGTTGCTTAAGTTCCTGCAGTTCTTTCTGATTTTGAGAATTCTTTTGGCTAAGCTCCGTATTTTCCAAATCCAACTGTTGGTTTTTGGTTTCTAAATCTGAAATCTAATTGAAATTGAGATAAGTTTTAAAAACGAGTTACCCTACTTCTGCTAAAAAACAGATTCAGAGACTAATTGTTTTGTTTCCTCGCTATGTAGATAAAGTTACACACGCACTTAATAATGGAAATAATACAGAGTAATTGTTACAAATTCAGTCAGTTCAGAAGTGTATGCAGAAGTGATAGATACTCAGTCCAATCCCACTCCACATGGGTAGCCATTGTGCACATCTGGATACGTATCTCACCATAGATGGTTTTCTATGAATACACAAAACCCATGCACACACAGAGATTTTTTCTTCTTTATAATAAAAATTGGAATCTTTTCAGATGTTACGACAGCCTGTTTTTTTTCCTACTTACCATATATTACAGACTCTTATCTTCCAAGTCAGTGCATTCAGAAACTACCACATGGTATATTTTTTAGTGCTATATTTTTTAGTGGCTGTCAAATATTCTATGCATCAAGACATTGCATAATGCATTGAATTTTAATTATGAAGAAACAAAACAATCTTTTAGAAAATTCATTTACACATGGTAGCATTTTGTATTTAGGATCTTTTTTTTTTTTAAGTGGGGCTGCTGGGTTAGAAGGCATGCATGTACATTACTACTTTTGTAGCTATCCTTGAAATATCTTCCTCACAGTGCTATCAATTTACAGTCCTATCAGCAAAGTATGAGTGCCTTAATTTCCTCACCACCCCTTTTATACTTGATGATATCCCTCTCTAATTTTTGCTAATCTGACAGGTAAAAAAGAAAACTCATTTAATTTACACTTCCCTAATCACTAAGGAGGCTAACCATCTTTTTATTGTATTCTTTTTTCTGCGATTTGACCGTTCATATCAATTATTCATTTTTCAACTGGGTTTTGGCGTTTGTGAGTGTAAAAAATACACTTTGGATGTTAACACCCTGTCTATTTCAAGTACTCTTTTTCCAGGATGTCCTTGCCTTTTGACTGTTTCAGCCAGATTTGTAAATGACCTTCCCCTACACAGCTGCATGTTTTGAGATTATATAAATTAGGTATTGAATGTCATAAGTTATCTGAACAAATCATAAAGATCTGTGAAAAGATATACTGATTAACTGGTATTTGGTATCTTTGAAATTTTGTTCTTAACTTTCTGCCTTCAATCATGGTGAGAAAACAGGATGGAGCTAACAGTCAAAACAATAAGATGGATAGAACTGGTATTACATAGGTTTGGTTTAGAGCTATCACCTACCCATTCCCATTGATATAAAGCTTGTATTAAGCACTCAGAGTCAAGAAATAATAATACATTATTATACCCACAAAAAATAGAAACCTAGTTTCTAGACACAAAAAATCCACCTACTCACAAAAAACGAAAGCCTAGTTTAAAGTCAGCATGAGGTGAGTTTATATTTTGAAATGCTAGCTTTACTACTGTACCACCACTAGCTACATAAGTTATTTCAATAA
Organism: Glossophaga mutica; assembly: GCA_039655065.1. Taxonomy (NCBI): domain Eukaryota; kingdom Metazoa; phylum Chordata; class Mammalia; order Chiroptera; family Phyllostomidae; genus Glossophaga; species Glossophaga mutica. Next base: position 40,488,410 of record CM077303.1, on the reverse strand, counting down.
CGTGCCCCATAAATTTGTAAATTTCAATAAAAAAAGAAAATTTCAGACTCAAGAAGCACTGGGAAATATTAAGCATCTCTTTACCTGTTTCTTTAAATTTTCAACCATCTTCTGAACTGTGGCTTTTTCCTGTTTTACAGTTTCTATATTTTGCCTAAAGGGACAGTGAAAACATAACTTAAGAGTTAGGCTTCAGAAGTTGAGGTAAAATACTTTTAGTCCTTAAGAAAATTTAAGTATATAGGTCTTACCACATTTCTTCCTGAGATCCATTTAATTTCTCCAATTGCAGGTTAGAAACACTATCTTCTTCATTTAGAGTAGTAATTTCATTTCTCAAAATAGAATTTTCCTCTTGAAGCTTCTCAGATTCATATCTGAAGTATAGAGATTTGAAAAAAAAAAGTAGTTACAACAAGGCAGTCATCTGGCATCTTTGGAAAATTCTTTCTAGTAATTTCCAATGAAACAAGTATTCCATGCCAGTTGAAATAAGAAGTCTAAATTAGTAGCCTCTTAGTTCTTAGAAACTGAGCTGTGACATATTGACTCATTTCTTATGGAAAGTAAGAATTTCACGCACAGACATTAGGGAAGCGTGGCTAAAACGCCTGAACATGGAGACAGAATGGAGAGCAATGCCCACTCTGGTTGCTGATTTTCTCCATGGCAACAACACTGCTTTGAGCAAATAACTTTATCTCAGTCTCATGTCCTACCTGCTTCAAACAGACATAAACCATGTCTTAGCTTTAGTTTTAGGCCCCAGCGTATACCTAGACAAAGAAAATTCACTACATGAATAAAAAGGCCATACTGAAATATACACACTGTTAACTTTGTGATTTTTTTTCATTCCATGGTATTCTGTTTTTTAGAACTGAAAATCGTCTGAAATCTATATCCAGAATTAAATTATTTTGTTTCATGTCATTAAGATATTTCAGACATGATATAATAGTTTACAAGTTTTTTAAAATCCAAATTTGTGAGAAGACTATTGCAATCACATTTTATAAAGTCAAGTAAGTAGTGGTTCAAGCAGTTTCATTTCTGTCTTTATTTTCAAGCGTATTTATTAGAATCTGATAGCTCCTCAATAAAATTATATGTTCTAAGATAAAGTTCTATTGTTTACAGAATATCAGCATATACATTCAAGTGGTATAAGCAGGAAAAACTATAAGCTATAAAACACATTTATCCTATATTAGTATAAGAAGAGAGTTATCTACAAAGCAAGTTAATAATATACAAAAGGCATTCATTCTCATGTAACATATTTTCATCAAAATAAGGAAAATAACATTTAACAACAACAAAAAAAATCTATCTGTCCAAATGAAGTGCTAGAAAAGGGTTAAAAGACTGGACACACAGTGATGATGCTTGTGGTTAAACAGCACTCTCCATTATGAACTTTCACACCCGAAATGAATGACATTTATTTCCTACAGAGGAAGGGAATGCCTCCTAGGCAAGGTTATTCTACTTGTTAATATGACACAGAAGCAGAAGGAAGTCTAAAGTACTGCTCTCTTCTTGAAGACTAACAGGTTAGTTTCTCTAGGTACAGCAAGCAGCAGAAGTTAGCTTTGGTGAGGTGCTCTGTGGGATTCTGTGAGGTGGAGAAGGTACATACATTACCTCAGCAGTTCAACTTTTTGCTGCATCTCACTGCACGTGATTTGCAAATCATGCATCATTGCCTTCAGCTCTTCCTCCTTTCCTCCTTGAGAGGGTACATCTTTTTGTTTAATTAAATTAGTGACTTTCTCCCTCAACTTTCTAGTCAGCTCCTGCAGCTTTTGTTTCTCCAGTTCTAACTCCGCTATCATGGCCTGACGCTGAAAATGTTTCTCTTGAAGGCCTAGGAGAGCAGTGTTTTCCTCTAGTATAACTTGATTCTGTTCTCCAGTCTTTTCTCCATGTGTCCGGATTGTTCTGCGCAGCCAGGCAATTTCACGTGCTTTCACTTTTTCTAAAATCTGTGTATTCTCCTGCTCAAGGTACCGGTTTTCTTGATAATGTTCTATAACCTGGTGTACATTCATAACCTTTGGCACACACTCTCCCAGTGTCTGATGTAGTTCAAGTACCTTTCCACTGGCTTTGCAGTCTGGGTTCTTTAAATGGGCTTCCCAGAAGGAGAAGCAGTCACACTGTAGCACTGCTCTTTCTTGCAGCTTCTCAATCTTGCCTTGAAGTCTTAAAACAACCACATGCAGGTTCTCGTTTTCTCTTTTGACCTCATCATAACTCTTTTCCACGCTAAGAAATGTTTCAGTCATTTCTTCCACTTTCTTCAGCTCATCCTGTAATCTGAAAACTTCTGAAGTGAGTTCTTTGTTGTTTTCTAGGGCTTCATCATACTGCGTCTCCAACACTCTCAGCTCTTCCTGGAGACAGTCATTTTCTCTTCTAGCATCTTCGTATAACAATTTATACTTGGAAGAAGCTTCAGGGATTCTCTCAAGCACACTTAGCTTCTTTTTTAGCACAGAAACATCAAAAAGTAGGTCCTGTTTCTTTTCAGAAGCTCGATCACAGTCTGCACGTAAGATTATTAGTTGTTCCTGAAGCTGACAAATCTGATTCTTCAGGTCCCAGGACTCAGTCCTGGTCTCCTCACTGTTTTCAAGTTCAGAAAAACTCTCTATGGATGCTTCAGACTCCTCTATTTTGACCTCCTGTCTCTGAACAGAGCTCGTCCCAGTGCTGCCCAGATCCTGGACCTCATTGTCTTGCAGGTCACTTAGGATGCGCTGCCTGGTTACACTTTCCACTTGCTTCATTCGGTTCTGCGGTAAAAATGGCTCTGTTTGTTCCACAGACTTTCCAAAAAGTCCAGTAGCTGGCTCCTCTAAACAAGACGACATTACTGATCCTGGCTCCAACTTTTGCAATCTCTGTTGCAGTCTAGAAATTTCAGTAGCCATTTTCACATTTTCCTTCACTGCTTGTTCATGAGCTCTCTGCAGGCTTAAGAGGACATCTCCATTCTCTTCCAACAGCTGCTCTCCCTGCTGGAGCAGGGACATGGCTCCACTTCCTTCTGCCTCCTCCTCTCCCATCTCCTGGCAGCCATTCTGAAGCCTGGAGGGAGGGGATGCCACCTGCTGCATTTCCTTAATTCTATTCTGAAGCCGGGAGATTTCTGCGCTCATCTCGGCTCTGTCTCGTTCTGCATTCTCACAGGTCACTTTGTGGATACTCTCCATGGCCAGAAGCTTGGACATCATTTCCTGCCTCTCCTGGTCACGTTCCATTTCTAGCCTTTCAAGCCGCTTGTTGGCGAGCTGCTCGGAGACACCTGCCTGGCACAGGACCTGCTCGCGGTCCTGCAGTTCTCTTTCATGACTGCTTTGCAGCTCATGTATCTGGTTGGATAGCAGGCTCTGCTGACTTTCAGACACATTTCTTAGCTCTTCCAGGTCTTTGAGTAGCTGCTCTCTCTCAACAACCATACTATTTAAGTGTTCTTTGTATGTTTTCTCCAGCATCTCCCTCTCCTGGGTCAAGGCCAGGGAAGATGCTTTCTCTCTTTGGAGGGTCTCTTTCAGCTGCTCCTGGGCTTCCACACACTCCTGGGTGAGCTCATCCTTCTCAAACTCCCACTGAGATCTCTCCTCGTGCTGCTGTTCCAGGAGCTCCTTCAGCTCTTGGTGGTAGTGCCTCTCCAGGCTTTGCAGAGCACTTTCACATCTCTCAGTGACTTTCTGACAATCAGCCTGAAACTGGGCTTCTATCTGACAGGTTCTTCTATTATACTCAGTTTCCATTTTTTCCCTAAATGTGGTCAACATACAGCATTACTAAAACTGCCATTGACTATGGAAGCAAAAAAACAAAACAAAACAAAAAACACAACACCAAAACCCAAAAAAAAACATTTCCCATGCACAGAAGAAGCTGCAAGCAAACAATTTAAATACTTTCTAAAAATAGTTTTCACTTATCCTTCTGTGATTCTTTTATACTGAGAAGGGATCTCATTACTGAGAGCCAAGACCAGCAGCTATAATTCATGTAAAAGATTTCATTCTGCATTTAGAAGGAAATTTTAGAAAAAAAATTCTTTGGCATACTCTTGAATATATTTGTTTTTGGATATTTAACCAAAAACTTAAACCTGGTATTTCACGGTAAGTGATCAAATGCTTTTATAATTTATAGTCCCTTAACTTGGGAAATATAAAAAATGTTTCCTTTTACTTAAGTATACATTGGAGAAGAATAATCATGTAAACCACACATATTAAATTCATTATGTTTTTGCCTCTTACTTAATGAAGCAGCACTGAGGTCATCAGAGTAAGAAGTGCCAAAGCCCTCGTATGTACCTGAGATTTCATATTACCCATATTTTTCGGACTATAAGACAACCCTCCCTCAAATTTGGGAGGAATAATGGTTGTTAATGCTTCTGTTGAGTTCTGTTTACATTTACATTGATGAAATATTACATTATTTATGTTATTAAATATTTTACCACATTTTTTGCTTCAAAATTTTTTCTTCCTAATCCCCCCTCTAAAACCTAGGTGCGTCTTATGGTCCAAAAATATGGTAGTAAGGTAAGCACAAAAGTAGTGTTTCATAGCTCTGGGGAAAAATGGAACTTTGCCCCGAATCTAGTTTATAGCCTTTCTCAGAAAACAACAAGACTTAACTAGGAAGGAGCCACATTTGCAATACCCTTATCCTCATCTGTGACCTTAAAAGATACAAGTCTGATGTAAGGCATACTTTCCTCTTTTAAAAGAAAAACAGTTTCAATAACCCCAAGGTAGGCTTATGTCTGAACAATGGCAAAACAGCTTGAAAAACTAGACAAGAACTGAGTGAATCAAGGGCCTATTATGCCTTCTGATTCATCCAAGTGTCCTCAACTGACTGGAACTGCTGGTGCCTGTGACGGACAGCACCCCAGGTTGCTCCATGTCTCCCATTTTTCTTACCTTCCCTCTTGAAGTTCCCTTTGGTGTTTTTCCAAGAGCTCTTTGCGCAATGCCTCTTTCTCAAGAGTGTGCTTCTCCACCAGGCTTTTCAGCTGCTCCTGGTGAAGTTGCTCTAGTTCCTGAGTCAAGCCCCTCACCTTCTCTTCTGTCCAGGCACCATCTCGGAGAAGTCCTTCCCTCTCTCGGTGAAAGCTTTCCTCCGACTGCTCCAGTCTGTCCTTGAGCACCGCCTCATGTTCCAGCCTCAGCTTCTCCTGCAGGAGACTCTTTTCCTCATCCCACTTCATCTGTAGTTGTTTTTTCTCTTCCTCATGCCTGCAGTTAGTCACATGTTGAGCCTCCTGGAGTACCACTGCCTGGCCCTGAAGTTCTGCAATTTCATTTTTAAGGTCACTTATTTGTTTTTCCAAGATGTGCACTTCATTCTCATATTTTTGCTTCATGTTCTCCTGCTCCTTTTCACAGGCGACCTTGGTTTCATCTAGCTTCTTTTCATACTGGTGCACCTTAAGTCAGAAAGCAAAACCGCCACAGTGTTATTCAACTCAAGGCCACGACAATGTGCTGGGGGCAGAAGTACCGTCCCCTCCCCCCACAAGACATTCTTCAGTTTTGCAATTTTGTTTTAAAGTAACAATTCAAAAACACATTAAATTACATAAATTTAAATCAGTGTGCTTTCCTTTTATTTTAACTTGGTTGAATTTTATTCGTTTCTCAACAACTCTATTCAAACTGACCAGACCTTCACATTGATACCATTTGTCTTCTTAGACATCCTTTCTAGCTGCAAACTTAGGGGTTTAACACAGTTAAATTTGTATATTTATTAAACACCTATCAGGCATTCTGCAAGCCTTGCAGGGACACAAAGTTGGGTACAACGTAGTCCCTGCCATGGAGGAGAAACCAGTCTAGACGTGGTTATGACAAATACAAATAAGTATACAAAACAGAATTTAAAAAAATTAAAGTGGAGAAAAAGGAGCTACAATGTAAACAGGGGAATCAAAGGAGGGAAAATCATCTTTGGTGGGGGAAATTTAGGACTGGGTTCACGCAAGAGGTAACATTTGATATAAATTCTGAAGACTAAGTAGTCTTTCAACAGACAGAAAGAAATAACATAGCATGTAATAGCATGAGGAAAAGTTCATCGTCTGATGAAAAACAGCGAGCTACCTGGTTTGACCAGAGGATAAAGTAACTCAAAAAAATGGTGTCAGAGAAAAATGGAAAAATAAGTTGAAATGATAAGGTTAAGAAAGGGTTTTGGAGGCCAACATTTAGAATTTGTATCTAATTTAAGATGTAATGTTATACATCTTAAGGCTTTTTGTTTGTTTGTTTTATCAAGACATTTTTTTAACAAGTTGGAAATAATGCAATGGTCTTCAAGTTCTATGCTTGCTAGAAAGTGAAGGCCTTACATTTTGGAGAAACTCTCTGAGGAAAAGGTCTCATGTATGGCCTATGAAACCATCCTGAGAAACCGGGTTCCTGGTGCACACCAAGACAAGAGAAAATTTATAGAAAGTGCTACACTATGAGAACAAAGAGTTGAGAATGTACTACATGCAAAAGCTTGTTAGAACTCAAAGAAATTAGAGAGCAAGACTGATACGAGGGACTTACTTTATCTTCAAGCTCCAGCCTTAGGTGACACAAGTCCCTGTGATGATGTTCTTTCATCTGCTCGATGACCAGCTCTGCCTCAATGCTCATATTCAACGGATTGCATTCTTCAGAACCAAGCCCTGAAAATACATGAGATCTGTTGACCCCGATCTTTCAGTAACACAACTGGCATCTCAGGAGGGACATCCATTTAACACAGGAATAATTTCAGCCTAAATTGCCACAGATGAGATCTACTAGGAAACACTAGAAGTTAAGAGCAGTCTTTTCTGTTTTCAAGCATTAGGGAAAACAAGAAAAAAATGAAGGTGAATAGATTTTGTCATATATGGTCAGTGCACCAAACCTTATACAATCCATCTTTTTGAACAGTAGGTGGGGGATAGATGTGGAAATTGCTGCTTAAATGTGATCACCTCCTAAAAAAAATGCTGTGGATTGAAGTAGTTTGCTCAGATCAACCAGCCTTCTATACATCCAACAAATTCCCAATAACAAATTAGCTAGGGGCAGAGATCCAAGATGGTGGTGCAGTAGATGGAAGGTACACTCACCTGCTCCCAGGACCAAACTGGAATTAAAACTGAAATACGCAACCATCAACCTGAATAACCAATTGAAGATTAGCTGAACAAAAGTCTTATAACCAAGGATTTACAGAGGAAGACACGTTGAGACTGGTAGGAAGGGCAGAGATATGAAAAGGGCTGGCTCCGCTCCCATGGGTGGTGGCTGAAATTCTGGAGGGATAGTTTAGCTGCAAAAGTTCCCCCTGAGGAGCATGGGGTCTCACCCCCATGCCAGGCTCCCCAGCCTAGAGCACCAGAGCCGCAAGAGGCTCCTACATAACATCTGGCTGTAAAGAACAGAAAGGATGCTGTCTGGCAAGGAAATAGGAGTCTCCTAGAGACACAGGCACCCTCTTAAAGGGCCAATGCACAAAATCTCATTTGCAGCCATTCAACCTGAGCTCTGGCAGAGGGAGGGCAGAATGAACCAGAGCCGTGTGAGGAGAGACTGGGATTTGTGGCTTTGGGAAGAAGAGCTGATGGGACAGCCGCCAGGATCCCTGTACTAAGTCTTTCTCCCCCACTGCAGACACCATCTTTCTTGGGTGGAACACGCCCCTCCATACAAAGAGGAAATCTTAAAAGCAGCAAGAAAAAAACAGCTACCTACAAGTGAGCTCATATAAGACTGTCAGCTGATTTCTCAACAGAAACATTTCAGGCCAGAAGGGACTGGCATGAAATATTTGAAGTGATGAAAAGTCAGGACCTACAACACAGACTACTTTACCCACCACGGCTATAACTGAAAATTGAAGAAGAAATAAAGTGCTTTCTAAAGAGAAAAAGTTAAAGGAGTTCATTACCACCAAACCAGTATTACAAAAAATGTTAAAGGGAGGAGGAGAAAGAGAAGAAGGAGGAGGAAGAGGAGGAGGAGAGAGAAACATAGTTATAAAAAAATAAAATGGCAATAAATATGTACCTATTAATAATCACTTTAAATGTAAATGGTTTAAATACTCTAATCAAAAGACATAGGGTAGCTGAATGGATAAGAAAACAAGACCCATATATGCTGTCCACAAGAGACAAGCCTCAGAACAAAAGATGAACACAGACTAACAGTGAAGGAATGCAAAAGATATTTCATGAAAACAGAAATGCAAAAAAAGCTGGGGTAGCAGCACAGACTTTAAAACAAAGGCTATCGTAAGAGACAGAGAAGGATACTAGATAATGATAAAGGGAGCAATCCAACAAGAAGATATAACCCTTATAAACATCTATGCACCCAACACAGGAGCACCTAAATATATAAAACAATCTTGATAGACATAAAGGGAGAGATTGACAGTAATGCAATCATAGTAGGGGATTTTAACACCCCGTTTACATGAATGGATAGCTCTTCCAGACAGAAAATCAACAAGGAGACAGCAGCTTTAAATGACACACTAGATCAGATGGATTTAATTCATATCTTCAGAGCATTTCACTCCAAAGCAGAATATACATCCTTTTCAAGTACCCATGGAACACTTTCTACAACAGACCATATGTTAAGACACAAAATAAATCTCAATAAATTTAGGACTGAAATCCTACCAAGCATCTTCTCTAACCATAATGGTATGAAACTAGAAATCAATTACAAGGAAAAACTGAAACACACACAAAGACATGGAGGCTAAATAACATGGTACTAAACAATGAACAAGATCAAGGGAGAAATGAAAAGATGAAACAAATGAAAATGAGAACACAATAACTCAAAATCTATGGGACACGGTGAAAGCAGTCCTAAAAGGGAAATTCATAATTACTGGCCTACCTCAAGAAACAAGAAAAATCTCAAACAAACCATCTAACTTTACACTTAAAGGTACTAGAAAAAGAACAACAAACAAAGCCCAAAGTAACTAGAAGAAAGGAACTAATACAGATTAGAGCAGAAATACATGAAATTGAGTATAAAAAAACAATCCAAAAGATCAATGAAACCAAGAGCTGGTTCTTTGAAAAGATAAAAAAATTAACAAACCTTTAACTAGACTCATCAAGAAGAAAAGAGAAAGGAGCCAAATAAATAAAATCAGAAATGATGGAGAGGAAGTAATAACTGACACCACAGAAATTGCAGAAAATGTTACGAACAGCTATATGCCTTCAAACTGGACAAGCTGGATGAAACAGAGAAATTCCTAGAACACACAATTTTCCAAAACTGAATCAGAAAGAATTAGAAAGTCTGAATAGACAGACTGCAACTAGTGAAATTAAAACAGTAATAAAAAAACTCCCAACAAACAAAAGACCTGGATGGGATGGATTACAGGTGAATTTTACTAGTCAAAGAACTAACACCTGTCCTTCTCAAACTATTTCAAAAAAATTCAAGAAGAGAGCCTCATTTTATGAGGCCAGCACTACCCTAATTTCAAAACCAGATAAAGTCACTACAAAAAAAGAAAATTATAAGTCAATATCCCTGATGAATACAGATGCTAAACCCCTCGAACAAATATAAGCAAACTGGATCCAGCAATACATTAAAAAGATCATATGCCATGATCAAGTAGGATTTATTCTGGGAATGTGAGATTGATACAATATCCACAAATTAATAAATGTGACATATACCACATAAACAAAATGAAGGATAAAAATCACATGATCATATCAACAGATGCCATAAAAGTATTTGATAAAATCCAATTTATAATAAAACTATCAGCAAAATGCATATGGAGGGAATACACACAGACACAAACAACAATGTAGTGAAGGTGGGTAGAAAAGGGGAGAAATAGGGGATATCTGTAATAATGTCAACAATAGAAAACAACATTTTTTAAAAAGTCAACAAATAACCAGTGTTGGCAGTGGTGTGGAGAAAAAGCACCCCTGTGCAATACTGGTGGGAATGCAGACTGGTGCGGCTACCATGGAACACAGTATGGGGTTTCCTCAAAAAACTAACCATTGGCCCTGGCTGGTGTAGCTCAGTGGATTGAGCGCAGGCTGCGAACTAAAGGGTCGCAGGTTCGATTCCCAGTCAGGGCACATGCCTGGGTTGCAGGCCAGGTCCCTAGTGGGGGCCATGTGAGAGGCAACCACACATTGCTGTTTCTCTCCCTCTCTTTCCCTCTCTAAAAATAAATAAATAAAATCTTTAAAAAAAGAAGCTTAAAAAAAAAAAAAAAACCAACCCAAAAAACTAATCATTGAACTGCATTATGATCCAGTGATTCCACTTCCAGGAATATAACCAAAGAATACTGAAACACAAATTCGAAAGAATATATGCTTCCCTATGTTCACTGCAGCATTATTTACAATAGCCACAATTTGGAAGCTGTTGAAATGCCCATCAGTAGATGAGTAGATCAGAATGCTGCAGTACATTTACACAGTGGAGTACTACTTGGATGTAGAAATAAAGTTTGTCAATTTTACATTCAATCACAGTTCTAAAAAGAAAGTTAAAGGCAGACACTCTGAAGACATGGTGTCTGAATGGCTTACCCTGGTCAGGCTCAAGGCAGCCACTGTTAACATCAAGTTCTTCAGACAGCGAGCTCTTCAAGGGAAGTCTGCAGACTTTGCCTTGTGTACGATATTCTTCCAGCTCAGACTGGAGTTCATCCACCTGGTCTTGTAATTCCTGGAGTTTCAAAACCAATGTGAGTCTTAGATGTGATGCCGGGCAACAAAACAAAGAGTAGATAAATAGAACATCATCAAAAGTAAAAACTTTTGTCCTTCAAAGGATACCATGAAGAAAGTAAAATAACTTACAGAATGGGAGAAAAGTTTTTTGCAAATTATATACCTGATAAGGGATGTATATAACTGGACTATATAAAGAACTATTAAAACTCAATAATAAAAAGATAAATAACCATTTAAATATTAGGCAAAGGATTGAAATTGATATTTCTCCAAAGAAGATATACTGAGAAGCAAATAAAAAGATACTCAACATCATTAGCCACCAGGGAAATGTGAATTAAAGCCACAATGAGATACCACCTTATACCCACTAGATGGCTAGAATAAAGACATACAATAATAACTACTGACAAGGACATGGAGAAATGAACTATCATACTGATAGAAATGTAAAATGGCGCAAACCCATTGGAAAGAATTTGCAGTCCCCAAAAAAGTTAAATATACAGTGACCATATGACCCAGCAATTCCGTTCCTTGGTCAAGAAATATACCCAAGAGAAATGAAAGTGTATATCCACACAAAAACTTGCACACAAATATTCATAGCATCATTATTCATAATCTTAAAACAACCCAAATATCTATCAACTAATAAAATGTGGTACAGTCATATAATGGAGTATTACTTAGCAACTGATAGAAATATACTGATACATGCTACAGCACAGATGGACCTTGACAACTTTATGATAAATGACCCAAGCCAGATACCAAGGACCACATATTGCATGATTCCATTCATATGAAATGTAAACAATAGGCCAATCTACAAAGACAGAAAGTAGATTAGTAGTAGTCCAGGGCAAAGTGGAGTGGGTGTTTCTTTTTGGACGATGAAATGTTCTACAATTGATGATGGGAATGGCTGCGCAATTCTGTGAATATACTGAGAAACAGTGAATTGTATTGCTCAAATAACTATAGTTGTATAGTTATGAAAAGCGTTAAAAAAAGAAGTGGATTGATTTGGGAAATTTTTGGACATAGCGCTGGCAGATTTTTCTTGATGACATAATTAAAGACATACAAAGTAAATACCTCTACTTGATTACAGCCAAGAGCAAAACCTTAATTGTAAAAGCAGCATAAATGTTTCATTTCTTTCCTCAAGATGTGCATATGTATTTCCTGAGAAGGCAGACTATGAACCATCTCAAAAGGAGGTGATGTTTTCCTCATTTCTGCACAAGTACAACATCCATCTTATGCAGCCAGAATTCAGTTATACTTACCTGGTTAGAATAAACAAGTGTTTGTGGCTTAAGAAAAAAAATTCAAACACCTAACCTGAGGAGAGTGTTACTTTTTTAAAAAATCCAAGATTTCTATTAATTATAGAAGGATTTTTTGTCTCTTCTGGTAGAAATTTGTAATGATTTACTAGTTAAAGATTTGCGTGGTTTCTGCTTCATTTGCATTTGTAAATAAAGTAAAGAATGTAATCAGGGAAAAGAAAACCCACAGGACAAAAGCAAATTATATCAGGTTAGTTCCCTAATGACCAATCAGGAGAGGCTAATCTGGAAAAAGCACAATCAATATGACCACATATTCCTTCCCTCGAAAGAAAACTGTATTTTCCCCTAAGCACTAACAATTTCTGCCTTAGATAAAGCAGACTTAAATGCAGTGTTCATGATTCCTAATAGTTCAAGATACTAAGTAATAATATTAATAGCTAACATTTGGGTTAAGTGCTTACTAGGTTCCAGGCTCTGTTCTAAGCACATTACATTCAGTCACTCAGGGACTCTTCAGAACACCCTAGTATTTTCTTCTTTTTACCATCTTATCGATGAGGAATTGAGGCACCCACAGATTAAGTGACTTGCTAACAGTCACACAGCTAGTCAATGGTAAAGCAGGATTTGAACCCAGGCCCTCCTCCACTTACTAAGTTCTCTTCAGTCACTCACCCTGCACTGCTGCTCATATTCATTTCTCATCTGTGTCAACCTCTCTTCTTGCAGAAAGAATTCAGCACTGCTGGGATCGAGGTCACCAAACTGGAAAAGGAAAAGGAGAAGGCTGTCATTTTTCCCAAGTGCCCTTCTTTGACCTGGTACATACCAGAAGTCCCAGTTTCTGGTGTTCACACAGTCTCTTGAGTATGAAAGGAATGTGACATTTAAGCAGAAACACCACCAGCTGGATGATGGGAAGAACATGCTACAGAGGCATGTTCAGCTAACACAGGGATCACTTTGCAGTGTTTTGCAATGTTTTCCTCACATGCAACCTCTTACATGAAATCTCTGCAAAAATGACTGCTTCCTTTCGAAAGCCATCTACGTAAATCCCTACTATAAAATTTTCTGGTGGTACTACTTCTGCTCTTTTGCGTAAACTACACTTTGGGCTGCATGTCAGGAAATCAAATTTAAACAGACTTACCTTTTCTGCTAACACATTTTCCAAATTTCGTTGAAGTTTTTTTGTCAGATTCTCATATTCTGCCAACTTCTCTGCATTTTCCAGAAGCTCATTTTCTAAACGACTGTTTTCCTGGTTTGGGGAAATTAAATAGGCACAGATTTAAAAATAAGCAAACTGTTGTACCATTTTATATGAGGCATAAATCAGTGCTCTAATGTGTATTTTGAAAGTTTCAGATTAGACAAAAGTAAATATTAAAAAATGGATATTTATCTTACAATCTGGAAGTCTGTCCCTCCTTTTTTTTTTTTTTTGATCTTATAGAACTGTGCTGTTCAATATGCAGCCGCTAGCAGCCACCTGTGAATACTGAGCACTTGAAATGTGTACAGCTCAAACTGAGACATGCTGTACATGTAAAACACTTACCAGATTTCTAAGACTTAACACAAAAATATAAAACAGCTTAATAGTAATTTTTGTACATTGATTCCATCAAAATGATAATCTTTGGAAACCCTAGATTCAATAAAATGATTTAAAATGGATTTCATCTGTTTCTTTTTACCTTTAACGTGGCTATTTGAAAATCTGAAATGACAGGTATGGCTTATAGTATAGTGCTGCAGTAGAAAATTCAATGACACAAAAAACATTCTCAACACATTATCAAAGAAAGAAAACTGATTCAGCTAACAGCAAAGGAGAAGTCAGCAAAACTATAAAAAGTAGAATAACTCTAAAATCAATTTTTATTTAGTGATGTTATAGTTTGGTTTATATTTAATTTACAATTTTATTTTGATTCAAAGTTGCAGTCCACAAAGGAGGTTTTTTCCTCTCTCTATATGATACTTGTTCGAAGGATTTCCACCCACATTTGTTAAAGAAACAGTATCACACAGACGTGCCATTGACCTACTTTCTATGCCAATGTTAAAGGCTGATTGGAAGAACAGTATTTTCAAAGTACATTTTGCCAAAAGAATACAGAGCCAACATACTTTAATACATTCTAGTTCACACCTTCTCACAGCAATATGGAGTAAAAAAGAATGTGCTTGAAGCAGTTAAAAAAAATACTACTTTCTATGATCTCACCTAGAGGTGGAACCTAATCAACAAAACAAATAAGTGAGCAAAATAGAACCAGAAACATGAAAATAAAGAACAAACAGTGACCAGAAGGGAGGGTGGAGGGGGGATAATGGGGAAAGACGGAGAAGGGTCAAGTCAAGGAACATGTATAAAGCACCCACAGACAACGACAACTGGGCAGGGCGGAGAATTGAATGTGGAGGGTAGGGGTTGGGTAGGGCAGGGCAGAGTAAAAGGGGAAAAATGGGGACAACTATAATTGAACAATAGAATTTTTTTTTAAACTGAGGAAAAAATACTACCTTCCCCTAAAATGCCAATTCTACCACTCTAACCTTTCAAAATATGTCTAAATTTAGATGTCAAACAATGAGGAAAAATCTCAGAGCATCAGGCCTGGGCTGGTGCTCTGGAGACTGCGGAATCCAATTCTGTTACTGACATCAGGGGATACAGAGTCCCGACCATGGGGAAGGAGTCAGATGTGAATGCAGTTGTGGATGATGCAGCAGAAAAGAACGCTCTCTGGCAACAACCAATAAATGAAATGGAGACAAAGTGATCTGGCCTGCAGCATTGGCGAAAGCAGTGAAGGAGCTAAAAGCTTATTAAGGAACTGAGGGGAACCGATGGTTGGAGCAACGGGGTTGGGGGCATGACCCCAGGGTGGGCGGGGTTGCTGGTGTTTCCTAAGGTTAGAAAGGGATGACAAGCCCCATTTTAGGGGCCTTCAGTTCTACCACACTGCAACCTCACGAAGGGTAATAGTGTGACTATAAGCATTCTTTAGTAAGGTAGATCTGGTGGCCATGTGGAGTCAGACAGATAGAAGAAAGCCTGCACATTAAGTCCACTGAGAAATCATGATGAATTCTGAACTTATTCAGGGCCTGTGGAAGTGAGAGGAAGTGGATAAATCTGAGAAGCGTTTCAGAGCATCAACAAGACTTAAAGACTGATGAGTGAGGATGGTTGAGGATTTTAGTTTCTGTGACTTACAGCACATGGTGATAATGTAGATTGGGGGAAAAAATGAAGAGAGGAAATAGTTTGATGGTTAGGGAGCAAGAATTAGCTCAGTTTTTGATGTGTGGAGTTCAGGAAAATTTCAAAACCTCAACAGTAGTGAATATTCCATATGTACTGATTACCTCCCAGACAATGTATGTAGAGCATCTCATTTAGTTCCCCATCAATGCTACAGGGTAGGTATAATGATGGAGCCCATTTTGCATATTAGGAAATGGGTTTGGGTAACTTGATCAAGGTTTTCCAGTAAGTAGTGGTATCAGGATTCGAACCAGTTAGTCTGAGTCTAGAACCCCGCCTCTCTGCTTATCTCTAGACTACACTGCACCATAGTATCTGGTGTCAGAGTCCATGAAAGAGAAGGATCACTTCCTCTCTTGAGGCACAGGAAAGGAGAAGAGGATGTACAAGGGAAAAGGCACATTTGAAAGCACAGAAGCAAAGCTGATAGGCTCTGTATGGCAGGGGACAAGAACCATTTGCTAAGAGTAAGTGTTGAGGGGAGGGCAGGGAAGGGTGAGGGCATTGACCGGCCAAACAGCCTTGAGGACCCAGTGCGGCTGCAGGGGGAGAGAGGAACAAGATACACTAATCAACACTGTTAGCAAATCAGAAGCCTATACTCCAGAAATCTAGACCCCAGGGGGGCTCTGCTATGTCTGGGTCATTGCACCACAGGAACTTATGGTTATTCCTGGGCTGAGCCCTGTGCAGACCTGCCCTTTTACAGAGCTGTGCTTTTCCCAGCAGGACACAGACCACAGAACTAATAGGGTGATTACCTTTAAAGAGAGGGCAAGGCGGTCTCGGATGTAGTTCTCTTCTGTTTTTGCCTTCTCAATTTCCTGCTCAAGTTCCAAACGCTGCTTGCCCACCTGTTGCATGATCTGCTCTCGCTCTTTTCGGAGTTCATTCTTTAAGGCTGCTATGCGCTCCTTGTACTCCTCATCCAGTTTCCTGTGAGAAGGAAAGACTGATAAGCGGTCATCGAATTCCTCAGAGATCCCCATGACGATCCACCAAAAATGGAAACAGAGTTACAAAGATGGGAAGCAACTTGAGAAAAGTCCTGCTTTCCTTCCTTTAGGCTTAGCCACACTTAAGTCATCCCAGCCAGGTGTAGCCAAGAAGGCAGGCAGGCTGAGCCCCACTGCCCTGGGCCAGGGGGCAGGGTAAGGAAGGATCTGGCCCCACCAGTTGCACCTGAGGTTGTACTCATTCCGCCGCTCTATGGCCGCATGGTGATCATCCACCTCCGAGGCCATTAGAGACTTGAGCTTCTCGGCTTTGTCCAGATCTGACCGCAGCTTCTCTTTTTCTCTGACCATTTGGTCAACACGCTCCCTAGAATCAGAAATAAACTGAGCTGAAGGGAAACTGTTTCTAAGCAACAAGTAGACCCAAAAAAGCTCTCATCTGTCTTGCTTCAATACAAACACAAAACCCAACTAAAACCCTTTCAAAACAAAGACATTCCACAGCTCCCGTCAAAAACCTATGTGCACGTCTAAGCTCTACCTTCTTTTCACTGTAGAGAGATGATAGGAGTTTAGCCATTTTCGCATATCAAATAAAAGAATGTATGTCACAGGCAAAGAGATAACCTGCTGGGCAAGTATAAAAGGAAATGAATCAAAGCAGGTGAACCTTCCACCCAACTCACAGTAAATGCCGGATTTCTGCCTTAAAGCTGGCCAGAGCCGCCTGGTGAATGCCATTCTTGGTGACCAAAAGTTCATTTTCAAGAGCCAGTGTTAATTCTGTCAGGTTGACGTTTCCATCAAGGCTGAAATCCAAGGCCTAGAAATCGGAACAAGTTCAGGACAATCACAAGTTCTATCCACTGAAAGCAGAGAATGTGAAGGTTAACAAACCCAGGGAGCTAAATTTATAATCTAGAAGATGGATGATTATAGTTCTTTAGTGATTGCTAATTAATAATCTTCAGTCCAGAACATGACTGAGTTCTTTTTACGGAAACTATGGCATGGTTATTTAAAGAAACATGGTTATTCATGTGTTTAAAGAAAATGCTGACACTTTCAATAAACACAATGGAATAATTCTAATCTTTGTCAACCAGAGATCAGTTAAGAGCATTTCTCTTATCAATAATTTAGGGGTTAAAAACATGGAAAGTAGTTAGCTACAGACTTCTGGGTAAAGGAAGTAGGAAAATTACCTCTTATCTCTGAGGTTTTGAGAATAGAAGTACCATTAAGGAGAAATCAAACCAAATCACAGTTTCAAAAAAACCTGGAATTTTTCATCCCTTTCCCGATTTGTCATTTTTCTCCCATTTTTTGCTGCCACACCTTCAGGATCTCCTGGCTGTTCTCAATGCCCTCTTCCTGCCAGGTGTCAAGTATTCTCTCCACTGACGCGTAGCCCATCCCATCATCCAGGCAGGAGAAGACCCGAAAGCCAATGGTACTCGTCATCGCCGATGGGGTTGTAGTGCGTCGTCCACTCTCATCGAAAGACTGGAAGAAGAAAGAGACTTCAGGAAGCCCAGGCATTTCAACAAGATGTTGATGAAGACCCAAACAGTCAGTCCCGGCCACAGGGAGCGGAAGGCATGTTTCTCCGATTTACACCGCTCGAAGAAAAGTCGTGCAGCCCCTTTGATCTCCTTTCCCACGTGTGCCAAGAATGCAAAGCTTATCAGCAACAATCGCTCTGGTGGAGACCTCCTTGGTATGGATGAAATGTGTCTCTACTTAACCCCAGGTTTCTTCCTAGCTAACATTAAGGGGCATAATTAGTGGTCTTCCCACTCTGTAATTTACGGTCATTTCCTAAACCCAACTTTTCCTTCCCAAGAGTTTAGTCTTTGTCTCATTCTTCTTTTGCTTCTTCCTCCTTAGTATTTTCCTCAGACAACCAGTTAAGTCATTAAAAATTATTCAAATGGATTTTACTTCCACTTATAAAGAAACCACTTCCCACTGCTTTTTTACCTGCATGGAAAGATGCCTTTTCAGTTGTCTATATGGAGTAGATGCCGATGGTGTAAGGGATTTTCCATTTTTGAACAAGCCGTAGAAAAAATCTTCTACACTCATTGTACCATCAGGTTCAAGGTTATGGAAGACTTCCTCAAGCATCTACAAAAGGGTAACCACATATTTTAAATATTTCACTCAAAATAACACAAGGCCCAAAGTATACTTCTGGTTGAAAGAAACTGGCGCTACTGTTGGTCCTGGGACTCCAGAAACAGAACACACCCCTTACTGTAATGTCACTGAATTTACCTTCCTTCCTGGGGACATGTCCTCCCACTTTACACAAACTAAACAAAAGCCCACTTCAACACCTTCACAACCTTTACACAAATAACAATGAACTGTTTTCTTTTTTATTCACACTTTTAGAACAGATGATTAAGGTTACTACATAAATTTAAAAATTACTTAAAAATATAAATATATAGAGACTTCCGGCCAAAATGGAGGCATAGGTGGACATACTGTGCCTCCTCTAACAACCAAAATTAAGGACAACAAATATTTAGAAACAAGAAAACAACCAGAACTTATAGAAAATTGAACTGTACGGAAGTCCAACAACTATTCATCCAGACCGGTAACAGAGGCGGAGTCGCGGCAGGAAAAAGTGGAGGTGCGGACCCAGGAACAAAAGCAGCAGCGGCTGGCAGTTCCCAGGTGCACAGGCAGCAGCTGGCAGACCCCGGGCACAGGGGGGCAACTGTGCAGACCCAGTGAGGCTGCACAAGGCAACTGGCTGACCAGGTGGTCCCACATTCACGCTCGCAGACGGTCAAGGCAGAGGGGAAGTGGCGGAAGGGACTGAATCCAGGAGAGAGCGGAGCAGGCGCCATTGTTTCCTCTCGGACCCCGCCCCACCTATAGCGTCACAACCCAGCGACTGGGCTGCCCCGCCCTGAGGAACACCTAAGGCTCCACTCCTCACTACGTAATAGCCGCGACCAGACTAAAACCAAAACAAAACAAAAAAACCCCACCAAAAATGGCTCAAACCGGAGAACAAATAAAAGCCCCAGAGCCAATTCCTCTAAGCCATGAAGAGATAGCCAACCTATCAGATGCACAGTTCAAAGCACTGGTCATCAAAATGCTCACAGAATTGGTTGATTTTGCTCACAAATTAGATGAAAAAATGCAGGCTACAATACGTGAAATGAAGGAAGACGCATGGGGAACCGATAGAGATGGGAGGAAAACTGGGACTCAAATCAATGGAGTGGACCAGAAGGAAGAAACTAACAATCAAACAGAAAATGAGGAAGAAACAAGAATTCAAAAAAATGAGGAGAGGCTTAGGAACCTCCAGGACATCGTTAAACATCCCAACATCCGAGTTATAGGGGTTCCAGAAGGGGAAGAAGAAGAGCAACAAGTGGAAAACTTATTTGAACAAATAATAAAGGAGAACTTCCCCAATCTGGCAAAGGAAATAGACTTCCAGGAAGTCCAGAAAGCTCAGAGAGTCCCAAAGAAGTTGGACCCAAGGGGGAACACACCAAGGCACATTGTAATTACATTAGCCAAGATTCAAATGAAGGAGAGAATTCTAGAAGCAGCAAGGGATAAGGGGACAGTCACCTACAAAGGAGTTCCCATCAGACTGTCAGCTGATTTCTCAAAAGAGACTTTACAGGCAAGAAGTATTCCAAGTCATGAAAGTCAAGGACCTACATCCAAGATTGCTCTATCCAGCAAAGCTGTCATTTAGAATGGATGGACAGATAAAGCGCTTCTCAGATAAGGTCAAGTTCAAGGAGTTCATCATCAGCAAGCCCTTATTATATGAAATGTTAAAGGGACTTATCTAAGAAAAAGAAGATCAAAAATATGACAGTGAAAAGACAGCAAACTCACAGCTATTAAGAACCACACCTAAAACAAAAGCAAACTAAGCAAACAGCTAGAACAGGAACAGAACCACAGAAATGGAGATCATATGGAGGGTTAGCAACAGGGGCATGGGAGAAGGAGAGAGGGGGAAAAGGTACAGAGAATGAGTAGCATAGACGGTGGGTAGAAAATAGACAGGGGGAGGGCAAGAATAGTGTGGGAAATGTAGAAGCTAAAGAACTTATGACACATGGACATGAACTAAAGGGAGGAATGTGGGTGGGAGGGGGTGTGCAGAGTGGAGTGGAATGATGGGGGAGAAATGGGACAACCATAATAGCATAATCAATAAAATATATTTTAAAAAATATATATAAATATATAGACTCCTAGTGTTGCAACAGTAAAAGTTAGGTGGACATTGGGCCATTACACTGTGGGGACTTACATTTTGTACTTATACTGAATTTTGAAGTTGGTATGTTAGCACAGCGAATTTAGCCTGCGACAGACTGCAGTGATCTTCACTTGGGTCTGAAACCCCTGCCTTGGGATTTAGAATGTTGTTTGGAACAATGCTGTGTGTTTTTGTTTTTTTAATTTGTTTCCGTGCTTTAGCACAGGAGAAATGAAGATTGGGTAAGAAAGATTTTGTGTGTGTGCAATAGAAGGGTTCCAAGAGACTGTGAAGAGAAGGGAATTTTGCCTGGCCATTTTGCAACCTCCCACAGTAATCAGGAGCCCGCATTATGTAACTGGGAAAGAGGACACAGGACTCCAGTCCCTTCCACGGGCTTGCCTCAGAGATGGTCTGTTCCCTGGCTCAACAGAGGAATGGAGAGGGGAATAAAGCAGATGAATCACTGAAACACAAACCAGGGAGGGAAGGCAAAGACCTCTTTCTCCTCCTGGCAGTTGGATTCTCCTTAATTTGAGGAGCGGGGAGCGGGGACTAATTTTTTTCTATAGGAACACACTTCCAATGAAACAGAAATTACCTGAGGATCTTGTTAAAATGTAGACTCTGATATAGTTAAATCTGGGATGGGGCCTGAGACTCTGGATTTCTAACAAGTTCTCAGGTGATACCGATGTTGCTAAGTAATAAACAGAATAAACAAATTTATTCTTTTTGCATTACAGCCTACAATTAATTGGGTCCATTCTAACAAAGGCCTCTTTGTAATACATCCTCAATTTTCGATCTTCATTTCTTAAGTCTGGACTGTAACTAGGATTCCTGCCATCTCAGAATTGTTGATTTTATTCTTCATGTAATTGCTTGAGGCATTTCTTTAATCTCAAATGCTTTTTTCCAATTCATATCCAATAGGAAACATCTGTTTCTATTCCTATTTATATACCACTTCCTCTGCAGAGGATTCTAAAACAAGAAAACCATTCTAATGAGTGGAAATCTTTGGCAGAAGCAACGGTTTCTCACAGAGAATTGTGTGGTGAAAACAATGGAAAGGTATTTGGGTCAAGGCTCTGAAGTTGCCAAGATCCCTTGGCTTCTTGGTCTCATTCTTATCAACCAGAAGAATACTTTCTTAGTGGACAAGGCTTTCAGGGCCATCAAACCAGGAGTCACAGTAAAACCCAGCTGTGCTGACTGCAGTTAACAGCATATTTTGGCTCCAACCTTAGTCCACACTGTTTGAGCTTGTGATCCCGGCCAAATCAATGCATGGCTTCCAGATTGCTCAAACACCCATCACCTGACCCACTCGGAGGGCCTCCTGCCTGTTATTGTACATGGGGGAGAGGGCAAACGGCGAATGAACAGGATGTGGACTCAGAAGAGGGTGGACGAGCAGGGTTGGGCTGGAAAGAGTACAAGTCAATTGGGCAAGTGGGGCACCCCCTGCAGCCTATGCAGGAGCCGAATCTGGAACCCTGAGGACATTCTTATTCCCCATGACATGCCAGCCAGGTCTTTAGATGGTTGATGTCCCAATGTGTGAGTTGCAAAATAATGCACCTGAATAGGGACCATGAACCCAAATACCCAGAGAGGCCAGGGAGGCGAATAAATAAATGAGAGGACAGGACAACCAGACACAGGAGAAAGTGCTGCTATTTAAAGTAGTGAACTGAACATAAGAGGGCAGGCCCTGTTCAAAGGAACTAGGCACCTCTCACTGCCAGTAAAATGCAGCCGAGCCCAACTTTTAGAAAAATTTCCTGATTTATAAAACTGCAGCTCTGACTGGTGTGGCTCAGTTGGCTGGGTGTCGTCCTGCAAAGCAAAAGAGTGCCAGTTAGATTTCCAGTCAGGGCACATATGAGGGGGGCACCTAAAAAACCCCAGAATCATCTTCTGGAGGGTGGGCCCCTTGTAGTACAAGCTTCCTCCACTAGGTAAGTGTTGTAGGAACCCATTTGTGCCAGTGTACCACCTGGCGTTGTTGTGAGAGGCTGCATTCGACCTCCGTGAATTTTTTTGAAGACTCTGTCAACATGTTTGATCATTTAATGATTTATGAGCACACCTGCCCACGCCACACTAAGTAGTCAGCAATTTTTGACCAAAAACGGCATAATTCCCATGCCCCGCCTTCCCTATTTGCCCTAGGTCATGGGTTTGGTCCCAGGTTGGAGCACATGTGAGAGGCAACCAATTGATGTTTCTCTCTGACATAGATCTTTCTCTCTCTCTCTTTCTCCCTCCTTTCCCTTCACTCTAAAAATAAATAAATAATGATTTTTAAAAGTGCAGCAAAACAGTTCAATTTGTAAACATTGAGCAGGCCAAATAAAATAGCCATTGGGCCATATTTGGCATCTAGAGTGGCAGCTGGCCATCCCTGCCCTGCAGATGTCCTTGCTTCTGAAAAGCAGGGTGCGAGTTACAGACATAACCCGGGACTCTGGTTCCCCCTTCGTGGTAACGCAACACACAGCAGTGATCTCACTGTCTCCATCTACGAAATGAGGGGTGACTAAGTCTAAAATTGCTTTCAGTTGTAAAATTCTAGGATTCCAAATTGTATGTTGATGAAATCATCTTGAACTTTCAGCTCCTCTGTGGTCCAGAGCTAGTAATATAAAGTACCAGAGCAGGCTGACAGCTCTGGAGGTGGGGGGGAGGGGGATTTAAGGGGTGGAGATATTGAGCCAAAAGGAAAAAGGACTCATGGACATGGGCAACAGCATCGTGATTGCGAGAGACGGGGAGGGGGGTATAAGGGGGATAAATGGTAATGGAAGATATACAACAAAAAATAAATTTAAAAACCCCAAAATACTACAGTATTTCATGATTTTTTAGAAGAGGAAAGCACTAAGTAAAAGTTGTATTCAATAAGCAATCTTTACTCAACCTGAGATCAGAGGGAAATAACTAAATGTGCTACTTCTTTTTTTTTTTAACCTCACCCAAGGACATGCTTATTGATTTTAGAGAGGGGGAAGGGAGGGAGAGAAACATTGATGTGAGAGAGAAACTTCAATCAGTTTCCTCTTGCACATGCACTGACTGGGGACCGACCCGCAATGCAGGCATGTGCCCTGACCAAAAATTGAACTTGCAACCTTTCCGTTTATGGGACGATGCTCCAACCAACTGAGCCACACTGGCCAGGGCTACACTACTTCTTTTCCAAGGTTCTAAAAACTCTACCACAAAAGATGCAACTTCCTGCAAGTGGCTACAATTTAATTCAAGAGTTCCTCAAAGACAGAATCTCGGTGGCTGACTTCCCAGGAAAAAGAGAATGGAGTCTCTGTAACATACTGCAGGAAGCCAAAATATGGCTGTTTCTAGCCTGTGGCCAGCTGAGCTTTTACCATGATTATTATTCATGAATAAAAATACGATGCACAGCTTACCTCTCCATTGACATTCTGCAAACCATACTGCTCACAGATGGAGACCAGCTTCTTTCGGTTCAGGTGACCATCACGGGTAATCCCCAAATCTTCACAAATCTCCTGCAGTTTCTCTTCTATCCAGTCTTGGGGAGGGGAAGACCCACCCTGGGAGGCAGTCAAATCATCTGGGTTCCAAAATCTTAGCTGGCCTGAAACAAAAGCACACATTGTGTTTTCTCCAAAGGGATGGCAAAGAGAGAGATCTAGTTTCAAAGAAAATGTGCTTTTTGAAAGTAAAAACTATTTTAAAAAAAGACTATGCATGTTGATTCCATTTTGATTTGATTCTGAAGTTTGATTCTGACCATCAGTTCTCGGGCTGCAACTAGAGCAAACAGGCACGGTTTGGGGTCCACGGGCAGTCAGGCCCGTGTACGAACTATTTCCCATGCAGTCACGCCAGGGCTCTAGTCCTGTTTTCTTCCAACAGGAAACAAGCACAGGCTTACGCTTTGGTGTCATCGGAAGAGAAGGCTACTGAGAGGCATTCCTGAGAGCTTTATGCACCCTGCCTCAGCTAGAGCTACCATGATTATTTTTATTATCTCCATATTCTTTCTAGTCTAAGCACTAGGACTGCTTTTGCTGAGAAGAAAATTTCATGATAAATATACAATAATCATAAAAGTCTCAAGATTAACTTGTTCCCAAATCTTTACGCATGCGAATATTCTGACTGGCAAACAATTCAACTTGAATGACTAAAAGGTTGTGACCCACAGTTATTAATTACCTATATGTTAAGGATAAGTTCTTTTTGAAGACTTAAGGGTCAAACTACTTATTTAAAAATCAAAATTTATGTTCTGAAGTTCTCACTTCTAGTTAAATTTTCAAGTTACCTATTAGTCTTTAAAGTCATTATTTAAACATGAGATCCTACTGGCACAATTTTGTGTGCCTGGAAGAAACTTGGAGGGCTGAACAGAGCATAGTGTTATTTAGCAAAGAGATCAAGCCTCTTACTGCTGTATCTTTACAGGCTGGAGACCTAGAGAACACGCTGTAATTGCACTTACATACAGTTAACCTGCCAGGGTAGGCAGGTTCTGTCGGCTGAACCACAGTGCCATCTGCTGGCCAGAAGATCAATGTGTTTTGATGTTTCTTAAATACATCTACAACTTGTCAAGAGATAGGTCACTATTTAATTCAGGACTGTTCACAGACGAATTTCAAAGTCTATATAAGAGAGTAATTAACCCATAAGTGAAATCCTACATCTTAGTTTCCATATCTTGCATGATGTTAAAGGTTAGTATTTTAAAACAAGCTATCCAATTAGGAATGGATTGCTGCTGTTCTTCTTAAGGTTACTTCTTAGCAAGCGGCCAGCATGTCAAGCTACTAGGAAGAAGGCTAGGAGATGCAGGAAGCGGGGTGTGGAGAGTGCCTGTGGATGGCAGCCCTTCCTTCCCTGACACACACACTCAGTTCTTACCTTCTGCTTCGTACTCCTCACTGCGCTGCGTCTTCCAGTGCTAGAGAAGGCAAGAGATGTTGGTTAGTGTGCTTTAGAACTTCATCAGTTTTCCCAAGAACCAGCTAGCTCTCTGGCTCTGAAATCAGCGTCTGAGTGAGTCACATAATCAGGACCCTCACACAGCCTTCTGCAGTATCTCACCAAGGATTTGCTTTTCACAATTGTGAGGTCACTTACTCAACAGCAAAATCTATCACAGCCACTACAATCAAGTCAGAGCAAATATACAGATTCTAGCAACTAATAAGGTTTGTATGTATGCACTGATGAGTTTGTTCTTCAATAGATGTTTATTGGGTGCCAGGTATTATGCTATATCTTTGGAATACAACTATGAATAGCATAAACATTTCTTGCCTCAAGGAGTTTATGTGTTAATGAAGACATGCAGACAAAACAAAACAAAAACCAACCAACCAAACAAACAAACCAGGAAGTACAATATTGTAGTATATTAAGTGCTACAAATGGAAAGTTCAAGATGCTATAAGGATATACCTAAATGGATATCCTTCAGACTTGGGAGATCCGGGTAGACTTCCTAAAAGAATCAATGTCTAAACTGAGACCCGAAGGATGAGCAGGAGACAGCTAAGTGAAAAATAAGGAGCAGTTACTGTTTGCTGACGCATGGAGGCAAGAACAGCCTAGTGTGCTCATGGCACAGTAAAAGGCAGAGATACAACCCAAAGAAAGCTAGGCTGGAAAGCTCCAGTTGAATAAAATATACATTGCCAGTAAACTGCATTAAAAGCAGTGGAATATATCTGACCTGGGCCATTTTATCCCCTTATCATGCTGTTACTACTAGTCTTTTCCAAGTCACAGCACACAGCTGTGGTTTGCGTTAGTGGACAAAAACAGTGAGCCAAGGACACAGCCAGAACCCAAATCCATGCCTGGCTCCACTGGCCTCCATGGCACTGTCTGCTCCAACCAGCGGCAATGAGAAGGTCCACAGTGGCCTTGGCCTCATTGGCATCTGCGAGCTGCCTAATCACTCCTTTTGGGTGGTTCTATGACCAGTGCAGGAAACCCCACTGAGAAGAGGTGTACCCCACCTCCCTGCCTTTCAACACCTAGCTGCTATCTCTGCAAAGAGCCAACTTTATGAATGAAGTTACCTTTGACAACAAATAACCAGCCTACTCTGATTCTACTCTTAGAATCCTGAAATAAACCCAACAGGAACATGAGTCTAGTTACCTTCTATCTCCAGAGCTTGGGTTCCTCAGGGCAAGCAGTGTGCTACATACCACTCTCAAACACTGCCTTTCAGTAGTAGCTTGTTCAAGTTGAGATGAGCTGAAGTACTTCTTTCAGGCAACCTAAGCAAACCTACTGTGTTCCCTCTCCACACTCTCCTAGTCCGCTCCTTTTAACTGAAGGACAGGTGTCCACCAGGGTGTCACAGTTCCATATTTTCCTTAGAAACATATTGAAGATAGCACTGATTCAGAGAGTTCGATAGATTTGGCCACACTAAACTGAAGCCACAAACTGACAATGCTGAGATGGATTATTCTCGCCATACAGAAAAAAACATCAAAAGGCTATAACTCCAAATATGTAAATTCACTACAACTCATTCAGATGCCAACTGAAAGTCACTAATATACACGGTGTCTGTGGAAAATGAGTTAGGGCAAAATGTGATTTTTGCTTGATTGTTTGCAATTACAATTTTATCAGTCCGCATTTCCACATAAAGACATATCTCAAACCTGGAAGACAGCTAAGCATGGTGGGGGTAGGGAGGGAGCAGTGGAGTAAACGGTCCTCCACAAATTTCCTTATTTTACTGTTTCTGGGCAGAATTCAACTGTTTTTTGTATTACAAGCTTTAAATCAATAAAGCTCTACTAACAAAAGCACCCTGCCTATCTGTTTCTCCCTTTTTATTTTCTTATCCAACAGAGCAAATGATTTAAATGCTCATATAACTTTAGCACCCCAAATGTGAAAACTCACTCAGCATATAATATGTTGGACACACCCTAAAGTAAACTCCATTAAATCCACCTAAAACAAATAAAGTAGGCATCTATGGCCTAAGAATCATTTGGTCAAAATAAAACCTACCAAATCACAAGCAGGGGGTGCTTTTTAACAGCACAAACTGACAGCAGAAATGGCAGAAGAATGAGTATTCCTGGACATGAATTATGAAGGGAGCCTCTACTGGCATACAGTTGGAAAAATGCAAACACACCTTCAAAAAAATCCTTAGTAATAATTCCTAAAGCAACAAGGTGTGTATCTTGCTACCTAATAGTTTCTTACATTTGCTCACTTCTCAATTCATTTTAAAATAGTGAGCAATTATTTCAGAGGAGCAAGAGGCTGCAATATACTGTCTCCAACATGTCCTGAGTCTACGGGACTGGGCGCAGGCATCTGATTCAATCCCCAGGGCGGTACTTTCCGCTGCCCTCTTTTCCTGATTCTCACCCCTAACTAGTAAGAGACCAAGCCGAAGGGATTACAGCACAGAGGTGAGCGCCAGACTGCCAGGCTCTGAACTGCTTACCTACCAGGTTTGGTTTGGACAAGTTTCTTAACATCTTTTGCCTCAGTTTCTCCGTTTATAAAATGGGAATAAAGTGGTACATATTTCACAGAGCTGGGTAAAATGCTTAGAATTGTGCCTGGT
Organism: Glossophaga mutica; assembly: GCA_039655065.1. Classification (NCBI taxonomy): domain Eukaryota; kingdom Metazoa; phylum Chordata; class Mammalia; order Chiroptera; family Phyllostomidae; genus Glossophaga; species Glossophaga mutica. Next base: position 40,460,208 of record CM077303.1, on the reverse strand, counting down.
AGATATAAGCACTGTATAATGTCATATTTTTATTGGACAGGCATTTATGTAGTACATATTAAATTTATGTTTGCAGATTTTTTTTTATGTTTAAGCTTAAAGCATTAATTTGGGTCACCCTGGGAAGGTATTAGTTACTCATATCAATTTGTAAGAAAAATGCCAAGTCTCCAGCAAATATGCACAGAATACAAACAGATGATTTACCTAAGAGGCAACACAAACAGATGTAGGGAAAGCTTCATTTCCACAGCAATCAAAGAAGTATAAATGAAAACCAAGGAATCACTTTGTTGTCATTAAATTAGAAAAGTAAGATATGACTGTTATTACCATCAAGCTCATCATTTAAAATAGGCCTGCTTATATATTATTGGTAGCAGTAAATGGCTGTTACACTTTTAGTAAAGAAAAGGATTTAATGTAACAAACCATAAAAATATTCATACTCTTTGACCCAAAATTTCATATGATTTCTTATGGCAATAAAGTCAAAGGAAGAATAAAAACAGACACAAATGCATACACTTAGCATGTTTTGTAAGAGTAGAGTATGAAAACAATTTAAATATTCAACAATGTAATGATACATTATAATGTAGTCGCTAAAAATATAATGATAAAACCATGTAGGAGCATAGAAAAACACCTTAGGAAATGTTAAGTGAAAGACCATAACAAAAATACCACCTACACTATGATTACTGCTGGCAAAATATTTATACAATTAGACAAAGACTGGAAGGAAATAGATAATAAAGTAGATACATTTGGTTGAGGGAATATGGGGAACAACTGTATTTCCTTTACTGTTATAAACGTTGTTTATGTAATATAAATAGGCACAACTTCACTGTTTCTTCTGCCCACCTGCCCTCAAATTCTCACTAAATGAATTCCTGTGACCTGGGGGTGTGGAGAAAAGCAAAGTCCTCTCCGTTTGGTATTTACCAGTCTGCAGCATCCTCTAGCAATGTGACCTGTGTGTGGAGAGAAGCCTTGGGGGGAAGCCCAGGTGCTGCTCTGCAAGGTGAATGCTGCCGGTACCAGTGTCTCCTAAGCTTAGTAGGGTGTGAAAAGATCAGGGACACTCATCTGAGACCTACACCGGGGACTGTGACTGTGACCATCCAAAGGAGGCATTCTTCAGACAGCCTAACCCAATGGCATCAGATACAGCACAACTTCCTAAACCCCAGGCAGCACCAGCAACTCACATGCTTTCACACGGACTCTTAGGACAAGGGGTGGTAGGGTAAGGGATAACCTGTTTTAAAGTCCCTAGGGGTGATGATTTTCCAAGCATTTCTCCCATGGCCCTGTGTAAGAAACATGGAGCCAGCTAGGACCAACCCATGCTAATGGCTACATTTTCATTCCAAGACCACCTCAACTGGAGAGGGAGTTTGCCATCCCAATAAAGGGGGATTAAGCACTCCATGGCCTACTGTTTGCTATTACATTGCAATTGGGGAACTGGTGGGGTGCGGGGTGGGGGGGGATTCAGTTCAGTCACAGCTCATTTATTTTCATTCTCACTGCCTGGAGCCAGTAGTTCCAATTAAAAAGCAGGGGGAGAGGGAAGGGAAGGCAGGTTAAAAGGTTGGGGATTAGATCATCGGGCTATTGGAACACCACCAATAAAAGCAGGCATCATCCTGGAACAAGGTCATTTAATTGCTGGTGGTTTACCCAGCAAAGTGAAAGCCTAGCAGGTGGCCTCTAGACTTGGATCACCAGCAGCACTGGAAGGGGGATAATCACAAAAATCTCTGGGAAAATGGGGGAAGAAGGGAGGGACAATTGCTGGGTTGTGTTCTCAACACTAATTCACAAAAGAGGAGTTTAAATTTCTTCCCTTGGAATCTTGTGTAGCCTCTCACTGGAGAAGGAATAGATATCAATAAAATTTTAAAAATCACTCTGTGGGACTTTAGCTGCCCCCAACTCTGGAGGAAAATGGTGGCACGTGTGAGCACAGGGGCCTGGCAGGGACATGGGGCTGCGTCTGGCTCTGCCATTTCGTGCAACTCCTCTTACTTTATTTACTCCATCTGCAAAGTGGGGACACACAGCACATGAAACAAAGAATGTGCCTGGCACTTGGGAAATATTAGCTCTTGTTATTATTCATCCAGAACAATAGCATGGTTAAGGGTTTGGACTCCAGAGACAGACTCCCGGAGTCTAATTTCAGTTCAACTCCACCACTTACTGGCTGGGCAGCCTTGGGCAAGTTCCTTAACTCCCACTGGGCCTCAGTTTCCTCATGGGTAAGTCAAGAGCAATGCCCACCCAGGAGGGAGTGCTAATATTTGGAAAGCACTTAGAAGAGTGCTTGCTACCAACTGAGTGCCAAGTGTCTGTTAAGGGCATAAATATTACAGTGACTATTCCTATTACCTGGGCATTCAAAACTAGGCCAAAGGCAAAGGAAAGAAGCAGCAGACAGACCAGTGTTAGCTTTAAGAACAAACCCAGAAGAGACTTGTAGAAATAACTGCTTTGAGCATGAACTTGTGTTGAAGCAATCAACTTTTTCTTTGAAATCCTCACCTAAGAATATGTTTATTGATTTGGGGTGCGGATGGGGTGAGAGAAAGAAACACTGATGTGAGAGAAACATTGATCAGTTGCTCTGCCACGCACCCCGGTACCCTGCTGGGGGAACAAAGCTGAAATCTAGGTACGTGCCCTGACCAGGAATTGAACTGAACCCACAACCTTTTGGTGTACAGGATGGGACAACATTCTTACCAGCAGAGCCACCCAATCAGGGCATGAAACAATCAACTTTTGATTCAGCTTAGGAGCAGGGCTTCCCCAGGGGCCCTCTCCACGTGGACAGTGTCCCTTGCGTGGCCACAGCTGGCAGGGCCTATGCTTCCACATTACCATGCCAAGTGTGCGGGCCAGCAGCTCCACTGAGAGCAGGCAGAGGGGAGAGGGTCAGAGGTCACCTGGCTCCAAAATGGTCACCACAGAAGGCAGCCCCCACCCCTACAGGCAGAAAAAGGGAGCCCCTGACCTGCTTTAGGGGCTGTACATCTCGGTGTCACACTGGCCATTGTGGCCAGCTCTCTACAGCTGGATGAGAGTGTCCTGCACACGTGGGCCCCACAGGCGGCACTGCTTTCAGGAATGCTTTCTTTGGAGGGACACCTGCTTGGCTGGACTGCGGAGCAGATGGCCCGAGCCTCTTGGATCCCTGGCTTCCAGCACCGAGGCCAGGCCAGCATCTGCAGCCTGTGGGCCTAGTGCAGCCCCTGCCCACAATAGCCCAGTCACAGCCCCCACCAACCATCTGCTCCAGGGCAGACCTTGTGCCCTGCAGAATGTGTGGCTAATTAAAACAATTATGGGGGCACACCCGGGGCTATTCTTTTCCAGTAGGTTGTGGAGCTGATCCCAGCAGCTTTAAGCAAAGTTTTTTGTTTGTTTGTTTTTGAAAGGGTACAGTCTAGCAAGCCCAGAGAGAAGAGGAAGGAAATTTTCTAGAATAATAAAGCTTCCTAAACAAACTGAACCATAGAGTCCATTTTATAAGAGTAGCTAAGCAAAGGAAGTCTCTGAAAAACAAAACCAAAAAAAAAAATCCCCAAATTGGTTTAGGAGAATGCTTATGATTGAAACTGTAGGACTTTTAAAAACACAGCATCTAGGGTGCTTTAACTAATAGTCCTAAATATTTATAAAGCCATGATGCTCTGGGCCAGGTACAGGAAACTAAGTGTGCTCAACAGGGTTGGCTACTGTTTGTGCAGGGACACGTTTCCCGGGATTTTGGTTCATTTCCTGCTCTCCCAGCTTTGAAGGCAAAGTGAGCAATGGAGGACCTGACGGCCCAGTTCCTAACCTGTCCATTCTGAACCCAGGCACACACTACTCAGTTGCGGAGATGTTGCTACTAGAATGCAAATAAGTTCCTGAGACAGATCGTGTATCACAGTAATGCACAGTCCAAACCCACGTGACCCTATTAACCAGTGTCACCCCAATTTAAAAAAAGGCAATTAAAAAGTCAGTGCTGGGGATAACAAGGATCAACGTTTGCATGATTTTTGAACTCACACATTTAGATGAGTCCTGCTATGTTGCCATAAAGCCTTTGGCGCGTGAAGAAATGCTCAATTTAAAAGAGTTTTAGCCTTAAACCTCTCCGACAAAGGTTGGACACTGGTTTTGGTTCACTGAATTTTAAAGTCCTTAAAGGAAAAATATTTTTTCTATACATCTGCTCATGGTATCTAGCTTGTCAGAGTTGCTCTCGATGGATAGCGAATACTGCTTTTCCATTTGGAAAACACCTAACAGTGTATAATTGGAAAATGTTACTGTAATCGTTAAAATTGCCTTGCTAATTTTTGATCTGTTGTCTGTATTATTTCCTATTTAGAAAATAAATACTAGAAATGGTTGACCTGGAAGGAGATAAGGGTGGGGGCTGACTCCAAGGGAACTGCCCCAGGGATCAAACCAGAAGGACTCTCCAGAATAGCAAAGCTTGAGAGACATCTTATTGGCTTTGAAGGGTCTTCTTTGTATCTCGTTCAAGTAATCTACAATTGCATCTTGGATGAGTGTTTCCTCTCTGAGAACAGCCAGATGACCTACTCAGACTTAAGAAATATAAAGGGAAACACTGGAATTCCACTCATAAAACGTACCCTGGTGATGTCACATCATTTGATGGAAATAAATGGCAAGAATAATGAAGCTGCTTACAGACTGTCAAAGTCAACAGCCAGGACGAAATGTCACGGGAGTGATGGGAAAACAGGTCCACTGTAGTGGTCCATTTCCACTACAAAAGTTCTTAGCAGAATTTTTCTCAGTTCTTAAGATGTTTGCTACAGAATTCAATATTTACTTTATACCATGTAAATGAATAATTCATAAAATTTAACCACAAAGTTATGCATATATGAAAATGAGCATAAGGGGAATGTAAGTCAGTTTCACACTTCTTGAAGAAGTTTGATTTTTATGTAGGGGAGTAAAATCAGTTTGTTCTTTTTTTTTTTTTTTTAAGTTTTTAAACCCCCACCAGCTCCCATCCTCCTACCCACCAGTCCCAGCACCAAGATGATGTGCTTGTCCATTCTCGGGCAAACGTAGCAGTCGGCTTTAACTTTTGTCCCAGGTCCTCACTTAAACTGTGTGGTTCTGGCTTTCACTATTGTTGTCTACAGTTGAAAAAATAATTGTTTAAGTCCTCTTGCTCTTGATAAGAATCGTACTAGACCTGATTTATTCCCAGTGGAGGAAAACACTTAACAAGGTGTCCCCTGTTTTCAACAAGGGCAGAAAGCAAAGTGGCCCTGCCCCAATTGTGCTAATCGGACAACCTTTCCTACCAGGGCTGAGTAATACAGAGCAGAATTGAGAGTTGGCTTTGTTTTCTCCACCCCTCTCCACCTAGCTTTAGAAGAAACAGGAGCATAAAATTTAAGGTCAGTTCAGTAGCCATGGCATATATGCATTTAAAAGGGGGGAAATGTACTCTTCAGAAACTAAAAACTCACTTCTGTTTCTTAATGAAGTGAAGCAAAAATGACTGACGACAGCCAAAACCTTCTCACTAATCACATCTTACGTTGGAATCAAGAATGTGCCCTTTGTTAGTCTGGATTAATTCAGAATAGAATGCCCAACTGAATTGCCTCGAGTGAAAATGATCCCACGAAAAGAAAAAAAATCACCACTTTCCTTTCAATACCACCCAGAAGGAGAGGTCAGACTCCCAAGGGATCCACTTGCCAGATACGCACACAAAGTTGGAAGGTGGATGCCCATTTCAGGAAACCTACCTGTTCTTTGTGAATTAGCACGTTCTGCTGCAGGGTTTCCAAATGAAGTTCTGGAATACACCTTTCAGTGCTGAAAATTTAGCAGGATAGCAACGGTCCTTCCCCATGGAACGGCTTTATGGGCTAGTAAACTAAACTTGGTAGGGGAGGCATGCTTAGTAGCCAGGTTAGATATTTTCTGTTTGGCCAGGAAAGAATCAAATGGTCTAAATAAAGTTGGGGGTGGGAATAAGTGTGTGGCAAGGGTAGGATGAAGATGATTAAAATGTTTACAATGTACATCAGGGTATTAACATATGTGATTGAAACAAAAGTTGAACATAATCAAAAACACCTAGTAACAAGATTTATTCCGGTATATTCTATCTGGGAGATGCGGCCGTGGTGGTGGAGGCACGTTACCCTCTGGTAACCACATGGGCCCTCACCCGAGGCACCAGATCACAACGGTGCACCATCAATAGTCACAAGAGGAGCTCCAAGTCGCTGCACCTAATGAAGCCTGAAGCTTCGCATGGGACTTACATTAAAAATAAATTTGGTTGCTTGAAAGCAGTCTATACCAGCATTACCCTCGCTTGTCTCTGCATTTCTTGCATGACAGGGAAAGGGTGGGGGTCCAGGTAGAATGCAGAGAAGTATGATTGCTGAGAGTTACCTAGAAGTTTAGTTATACGTATGGGAGTAGACCTTCCAAGGAATGATGCAGAACCACTAACCCAGGAGCCTCAGGATGAACTGTCAATCTGTAGCTACTGTGGAACAATCCTAGAGAGAAGGGGGCGGGCCAGATTACTGTTTTATCCCTGCAGATGACTGTTTGCTCCCATACCCCTCCAGGACGAGTTTCTAGAAGGAAGGAAGCCACTTAGAGGACAGCTTTCATAGGTGCTTGTGGCACCATTCTATCCACTGCCCACCTCTACCCAAGTCCTTAGATAAATAACATAATCATTTGATTCATGCTAGAGCTAAAATTCGTCTCCTCGTGGGTAGCAACAGCTAGACTTCCCCTCCATTTAACGTCTAACAACAGTCACAGGTCCTTTTGCCTTCATCAAAAAACTCCCAAGTCACTCCAGGAAAAACCAGGCATGTCTGAGTGTAGGAGAAACCGTAGCCCAAAGGCAAGTTCAGATCCCACCTGCCCATGAGCCAGGATCCAGGAGTCAAAGGAAACCGGTGATCAAAACCAAGAAGGCCTGTCTCCAGCTCTCCATCTGACTGCTCCTTATGAAATATTCACGCCAGGGGAGACCAGTCCTGCTCTCTCCTTCAATATTACCCAGTGGTGCTGAGATGTATGAGCCACTGATAAAAAACACAACCAAAGAATAAATTCTTAACACCCAAGGGCAGGAGACCAAAGGGCCTCAGGCAACCAAAAGGGAGAAAAAAAGAAGTCAATAGTACAATAAAGAACTCCTGACAGATTCTGAACTCTTCATAAATTAAGAATAAATAAATCCCACAGGTCACTGAGAATTTTTTCCTCTCCAGAGTTCCCATTTAGAGGCTACCCTAGAATAAGAAAGATTACTCAGCACTGTGGGAGACCTAAACAGCTTCTGTAGAAGGGACGAGGGTATTTCTAGCACAAGCTGCCCAGAGAGTGAATTTCTGTTGGCCAGCTGAGTCGAGGCCCCTGTGAAAACTGGCCAGGAAACAGGGCTGCTATCTAGACCCAACAGTGCACAGTAAGACCGACACCCTGATGCAACCATACCACCAGGCTGCATGCATCTGTGAGTGTGACCTACTGTCGTGGTTACCGCACAAAGCTGGGACTGGCCTTCCTTAATGCCAACAAGAATATCAAACATGTCACGTGAACCTATTAATTTTTTAAAGTGATGGATTCATTTAAAAACTGACGGGCTCAATGCAGCTCACAAATCACTTCATTTTTAAGCAAGAAAGCAGCTAGATGAGCTTCGGTTTGAGTCCACATTCAGCAATTTAAAAAGACAGGGTGAAAGGTGCTACCTGGAACTCCTGTAGGCTTCCTGGGGTGGGATGTAACAGGCTATCAAAGTGAGTCAGGAGAAGTCCTTGGGGGAACAGACCATGAGAGAAATGACCCCTCCAGGCCTCTATTAGCTGTTCTGTTCATGGTAGGGACTTGAACACAAAAGTCTCTGTATTGCGCATCAGAAGGTCACACCTGAGAGGTTCTAGAGAGGTCAGAGAAGCTCAAGTCCACCAGGGATGAAAAGATTCTCCCAACATACCCTTCTATTAAGACGCAAGTAGCAAGATTTTGCCCAGAGTCAGGCCTCCACTCTTCACTTATACATGAAGCCAGAGTCTCATTTTTTAAATAGTAAATCTCACTGGAAGTCAGTAGGTAAGATAAAACAAGGCTTTAAGAAATATACTGCAACAAAATCAGCTCTGCCCAAGAGCTCTCTGTGTGTTCCCAGGTGGTAACTAGAGACTATCTTATTAAAAAGTAAGGAATCATTTAATTTATTAGCACCAAATAATAATGCCTTGGGTGTTAAAAAATAGTTGGAAAAGGAAGATACCGGACTTAAAAGTGTTCTGGAAATAACCAAAGCTAACCTCCTAAAATGTTGAGACATATTTTATCCATTTTTTTCCATAAAGAAATGTCTCAGATACATTCCGCACCACTGAGGGCTATGAAACAGACTTTGTATAATAAAATGATACCCTTCCTGACAGCAAGATCAATATTACAAACATTGCAATAACCGAAGTGTGCAAATTACTTGCCTCCCTGAAACTGTATATGTACCAATTTTGGGCATGCGAATGTACGTGTTTTATTGAGGGAAACACTCTAAATTCTCACAGGGACCCACAAAAGGATCTGAAACCAACCGAACCAAGACAGGAAGTGGCCTCCACCTCAGACCACCTGGCCCCAGGGCTGTGATGTTCCAGGCAGCCTTTCCCTTCTGCCTTCTCGTGGCCTTCTCTGTTTTCAGCCGTCCCTCCTCACCCCCACTACTCTCACACCTTTCCTGCGGTTTCTCTCTCTCTCTTCTCTAGCTACTTTTCCACCTCTCTTTTGGCTCACCTTTTTGACCCTGCCTCTTCACTTCTGGGGTGAGAACAGGTATTGCTTGTTTTTAAAACATGGTGCAACCTCTGACTGGCAGACCAGTCATGGGTCTTCTAAATTCCAGTACTTGTGGCTGGTTTCATTTCTGCTCAGTACTTGGGCCCTTGTGTTACCTTTGGGTTTGTGGGTATTCTGGAAAGGTGAAGATGCTAGATGTCTGATTGCTGGGGACATTACTGGAGTAAGCTTCCTGCAAATTATAATGAGCTGAACATTCACACACATGCACACATGTGTGCATGCACATGCACGTGTGTCCCAAACCAACCTACAATCTACAGACTACTTTCAGAAAGTTGAGGCACTTTGCCTCTTTTCCAGTTTACATTAGTATCTGCAATGCTTGCATCCCAAGGCTGAGCTGGGGTGTGCAAGAAATATTTAGAGCTTGCTCAGCACGGCATTTTCAATCACGTTCTATAAATGGCATGCTGGTAAATGAGCCATAAAGAAAGAATCAAGAAAATGTTACTGCTTCTCCTTTATTGGTACATTATGGCAACATGCAAAATGAAAAGCAGGGAGATGAGGGGAGCAGACAAATCTGATTGTTGGAGAGCCGGACGTGCCCGGTGCCACGGACCAGGAAGAAGAACTGTAGCAACTGCTGAGTGCTGTGACAAGAACCAGATTTGAAAACTGCCCCCCCTCAAAAGATAAGATGCTGACTCTCAAAACCTCTAAATACGTTGCTTTCATTTCCTACCTGTCATGGATGCTGCTTTGTAGTTTGGGGTTGGGGTCAGTTAGCTTTTTTACACAACTAAAACCAACAGGGTCATGGAGGAGAGATCTATTTCCAAGAAAATTATAAGTGGCAGACACCATATAATCTGAAAATAACTGAATCCAAAATGTACAAACACAAAGCATGCGCAGAAACATCAACTCTCCCAAAGCTGAAAGAGATAAAAATATTCAAACAATAGGAAATATAGCCTTATTTATCCAAAAGGCAAGTAATAAGATCAGCAAGGAGCTGGTAACTGAGAAAAGCCATTCACTCCCTTGGGCCTCCTGTCTCTGCACCTCAGCAATGCAGGTATCCGTGGGCACCCATACCTGCAGCCCACACGACGCACCTGTCCGATTCCTTACCTCATTGCGGTCACCAGCCGGGATGTGTAAAGGCCTTGCTTCTTCTCCTTCTAGGGGCTCAATCACTGTCACCTCTGAAAACTCCTCCACAGATTCTTGAAACTCCGGTAAGGACCTTCGCCCATAACGCTTCCCACCTCTAACATATTTGGGCTGAGCTTCTAGCGGGCAGTCTGGGCAAGGAGACAAGAGTTGGGGCCACATTACACGACGATCTCAGCCCTTAGCTGATTCTCACAGCCACCAGACACAGCCTCTTATACCAGCCCCAAAATAAACCACCGCCATTTGCCAGTTGTGGTAGACGTGGGTGTGTGTGAGCCACCAGGTCAGATGCAGAGCATAGCTTCTAATTCTGAACGATTTCACCGCGCCCGAGTGTACCTCTGTATGCAATGGGAGAGGTGCAGCACTGGCAAGGGAGGGATTTGACGTAAAAGTACAGAATGAAGATCAGGACAAGGAAGGGGTCATGCTGGTTTCGTTTATTAAGCTGGTGTTTTGCAGGAAAGGGAAAGGGAGCGATCGTACTAACAAAGAGGCACACTGGAGGAAGTCTTGGAAAATCGTGATAAAACACTGTATCAGCACTGTAAAGTTAGTATTCACACCAGTGAGTCTGGAGCACACCCCTCGTGTACCTCAGTGGTTTCTTTGTCAATCACCCCACCTTCTGGTCTATCAGTCAAGCAGGATGACAGAACAAAGAAACTGACACCATGGGTTTGAATCAATCGATGACAGTTCATCGCTTATATGAAACCTGGCATCAAGAGCTCATTAGAAAATTAAAAGCTGTGGAATTAAATAGCAAACATAAAACTGCATTAAGGAAAATGGTGTATGATGTTTTTTTGTCTTCTTCAAGAGCCTCAGTGTCATACAAAATAAAAAGAATTGTGTATAAGGAGAGAGTCATCTCTTGACTTTAAAGAAGGACTTCAGCATTCTGACATAACATGTCACAGGTTCAACATTCACCACTGCCACCACTGCCACCACCGCCGCTGCCGCCACCACTGCCACCGCCACTGCCACCGCCACCACTACTACAAACTAACCTTTCTCTACCAAGGACCACTTTGAAGCAATAAAATAAATACTTCACTCCATGCAAGTGTCATCTTAGATACAGGGTTTGTTGGCGGGGGGGTTGGTGGCAACTTGTACAGAATTAGGAGAATAAAATACCCCATTACATACCAAAGACTGGCAATGCTTTGATTCTTATCATCCGCACAGACATTGTGTCTCTCTGGAGAACATAAATACGTGTTCTGTTTGAACACAACAGCCCTAACAAGATATGTCTGAATTCAGGCATGTAGATTTGTAGATGATGTATGTACACATACCAACAAAATGAAGATGGTTGATTAGATAAGAACTAAAAGAATAAAACCTTTTCTTTACCATCACTGAAACCATGTCAGAGGTTTGCCATTACTTGGTAGTTTCCCTGGAAGGATGAGTGACCCTGTTAGACTAGCTCTGTCCCCTCCCCACATTGCCCATCCTCTAGTATAAGCTCAGATTTCGCAGATGTGGTCAGAAGCATCCTGAAAATGCTCAGCAAAGCTTGGAGTGAAGTACTTAAGCTTGCTCTATAATTTCTAGCGATATTTATATCCAGCTTTTTAAAAGTCCCAGCCAAGTCATTGTATTAGGTTGAGCAATTCTCTTACAGGAAGTATTAAGGCATACAAAATTTATATTGAAAATCACATGCATATTTGAAGGTACCTTTTATCAGAAGAGAGTGTGTCAGCTTGTGAGTATTCAGGATCGGCCCAGACACCCGAGCTACTTGTTGGCAGCTGACACCCACAGATGCTAGTCAGATAAGAGGCAATGCAGAACCATCCTTAATTTATGACACATTCTTAAATTGTACTGGCAGACAACAAGATACACCATTAATGACGATGGGGGCTTTAGGAAAGAGGGAAAGGAACAAGGGACCTTCCCAATGTGTGAGCACAGTCACAGCCTGGAGATGGAGATGGCAGAGGAGCCCTGAATGCACGCTGCACTTTTTCCGGAGGAAAGCAGTGTGGGACAAAGCAACCATGTTTTTTCGTTTAAAAAAACAAACAAACAAAAAAACACTGTAATTAATCCAAAACCCACCTGCAGAGGAAATGGTTCCTCAGTGGCAGACAGGAAACAGTTCTTTTTCTGAGCAATGCAAGGTAACAGGCTGTGAACCACCAGGAACTATGTGGGGTTTGAGTCCATTTATTCACTTACTTATTTTTCCACTATCGGGAACTTGAAAATTTTTAGAATTTATTTTATTATTGTAACTAATTTTGAGCAAACTTTAAGATTTTTTTCACAGAATGTACGTACATCACAACGTCCATTTTCAGAGAAACTTATTAAGATGTATAATCTTTTTGGAATAAAGATATTAGCACACACAAAGGATAAATGGGGAATTAAGGTTTCCTCTTATTGAATTTCCCAAACTGTCCACGTGCCCAGTAAAGACTCAGACTAATCACACCAATTACAAAGTTACGACTCAGACTCTCTCTCACCTGTCCCTCTCCTATGTAGAACATCAGCATCATCGTACGAGAAGGAGGGAAAAGACAGTGAAAGGAGGTCCAGAGAGAACACTGCCAACAGCCATGGCTGTGCTAAGTACCTGAAACTCTATTATTTTCCTTATCAATCTCCATCGGGCCTTTGGAAGTCCACAGTCCACCAGGCAGGAGGCCTCCGTGGGGATTTTAAGACACTCTCACACATCCGAACTAAAGAACGCCTTACCCCTTTCCTCACCATGCCCAGTGAAGACTCATAAAACTGCAGCCCTGGGGTAAAGTTTATGGACTGTCTGAGTACATCCAGATGTAACTTATATAGTTCAGGGTTTCCTACTGGAACAATTTTATCTATGGGTCATTTGACTTGTTAAGAATAAAATAATTTACATCTATAGCTTCCTTTAACAGAAGTAGAAGTAGCCCCTCCAGTCATGAGCTCCACAGAGAGATGGGAAACGCCAGTGACACGAACAAAATCATAGAGGAATGTGGTGTTTTTGGTATTTTATTTCCTTGAACATATACTTATAATTCTGCCTGGACTGTCAAGCTTCTAGGTCATTTTCCATTTCTCCTATTTGTCATCACTATATACAAATAACGGTGGGCTTTGAAGGAAAGCAGACAAGCCCAGACTGCCTGGAGGAATCTCGGACTCTGCCCTGGAGAGCTGATTATGAGACACATCCACAAGTCATCTCAGTGCGGTGACTTGAGGTAGTCCTACCTGACCTAGTTTGGATGGCCTAGGCTTTATTCCATAAACCAAACACTTGGTTTGATTCACTTTCCTAAAGACTGCTGGAATAATATGGAAGCAACTGACAGTCTCTACAGAGAAAGTGGGCAAAAAAGAAAAAAAATCTACTTACAGTTCAAAAGACAAAAAACAAAACAAAAAAAACATTCCTTCTCATCTTAGAAATTAAACAAAATCTGGATGCTCAGACACCAAATTCTTTAAAAAAGTTATTATTATGTCTTTTAGAGAGGGGGAGGGAGGGAGCAAGAGAGGGAGTCCATATGAGAGAGCAACACTGACTGGCTGCCCTCCCTCCACACACACAGCGACCTGACAGCCCGAAACCCGGCACAGCATGTGTCCCGACAGAACTGGCGACCTTTCTTTTGCTTTGCAGCCGGACAACCAACCAAATGTGCCATGCCGGCCAGGGCAGACCCCACATTCTTTACTCCATATCTCATCTATCCCAAGAAGAGGAACTCCAGACCTGTGATAATAATGTTCACTTTCCAGAATCAGGATAAACCACCATATACATGCACGACTTCTGACCACAAAGTCTTGTACTTATAATAAAAGAAAAATTGAAATACAGTGTCAGTGAGAATGACCCTCAGGGGATAAGCCAGTTGCAGGCAGGGAGAACAACTGATGCCCACCCCATCCCTCCCTGGCATCCTTCCCCCGTTCCCCATAGCCATAGTGTGATGCAGAGTGCCACTCCAGAGCGGCCAAAGGCAAAGCAACGAGGACCCAAAAGGAAGCCGAAATAGTTACTCAAAAGCCTAAACACTATTTATTCAATCAATGCCCTCTTTGCAAAAACACAAGCTTAAGACCTGGAATGAAGCAGCACCCACAGCACATATATGAGAAGTTAAACAGGAGTTTCAGAGATGCACCACTTAACTCATTTATTGAGCACCTGCCATGGGCAAAGCACTATGTCGTACCTATCAAGGGATAAGATGAATATTTTATCATTTTTAAATCTAGTTTTCATGTTCCTAAAAATGACCTGAGGATATTTCCAAGATGAAGAGGACAGCCCTGCCTTTATAGTGCTGATATTCTTATTTTGGAATTGCTTGTGCAGAGAGCCTTGCTCTCTGCTTCTCTTCCTATCCTGTTCAGTCAGCCTGGGAAATCACTCCCAGGACTGCACCTCCTTGCAAAGGACCTCAGCAAGGGGTACCGCCAGTCTGAAGCTCTCCAAAGTACATTTCTGCCAAGCTCACAGGAGTTCTGAAGTCTACCTCAAAATAAGAAAGCAAATATGAAGTGCAGGCAAACCTCAGGACAAGCACTGAAGAAGCTTCCCTTGGAAAAGGCAGTTGTGCAACAAGTGAGGACCCCTGCAGTCCACTGCTTACCCCCACTTCTTTGCCTACTCTGACCACACCATTACACAGGCATTTCACACACAGGGAGAGTGCAAACTGATTCTACAGAGAGAAAATGGAAGAGAAAGCATCAAAGGGGAGACCAAGACAGAGAGAGATTGAGAGACTGACGGAGAGAAACAGACAGAGATGGAGAGAGACAGACTGAGACAGAGAGAGAGAAGGGGGTGGTGACAGAAGATGGGCAGAGACCCAAAGGCCTGTGGAGAACAGGGAGGAGGAAGATCAAGAGGAACAGGTAGGGAGGGGACCAGAGCTTAAGAAAGAGTGTGGGGAGGGGCAAGGAGGAAAGAGGCAGTAGAGGTGGGTTGCAGCAGTGGAAAGAAGAAAGAAGTGAGGTGGGTCTGCCCCAAAGAGGGGAGGGGAGAAGAGAGGCCGAGAGAGAATGAACAACATAAAAAAGGTATCAGGAAAGCCTTCCGACATGACCCGCCACTCCCTCTGCCTCCCAGCATGCTCCCTGTCAGGAGGCAGGGCCATCACCCCACACTTGTGTGCACACAGCCTGTCCAAGGAAGCAGCTTCTGGGATCAGGTCACAGGGCTCCCCAACTACTCCTCTCTTGACGCACATGTTCAGTTAGAGCTTTCGGGTCCTCCCTGGATGCAAGGACATCAGCTCTTATCAGTCTCAATGATGCATCTTGCAGGAACACAGCTGCTTCCAGACACAAAGGTAATGAGGGTGGCTTGGAATTTCAGAGGGGAAGGTTAGCATCTCACAAGGGTGCCAAAGAGGCAACCAATCCCCAGGGGTGACTGGTCTGACTCCATGGTCTATCTTAGCCCTAAAGCAGTTGAAGATAGGTCAAGAGAAAATTCTTTTGAGTAGATAATGATTATGTGATTATTTCTCCAGCCTTCTCCTGGAGGAGCCAGGGATCAGGGAGAGACACCCACATGGAGTCCGAGAGGAGGAAAGTGAGGGATACCCTCACAGCCCTTGACTTCACAGCAAATTTCCCCAACCTCATTTGACCTCATTTTTTGTAGTGGGTGAGATTAGTAGCAAATACATGGTGACGTTATCCAGTCCATCATCTCAGAAACCAGAGCTGGCTCCGCCTCATTATTGCCCTCATTTTCTCTTCCTTTATCTCAGCAACAGGCTGATGTGAAAGGGACACATTGATTCTCTAAGATTCCTTGTAGAAACCGATCATCATTTGTTCCACATTTAGAAAACTTCTCATACACTGAGGTTGAAATAAACTTACAACATCAGCAGAACTCCTGAGTAAACTGTTTCATTATTAAAATTCTCACCAGCCCTATTTATCTAATTTTAAATAACATGAGTATTTTTTGTACATACCCATATATTATATTTTTTAAATTATTTTATATATTTTTTTCATTAACACATTTTTTAGTATGTCTATTAGATATGTTTCTAGAAGTGGAATTTGGGGGTTAAAGTTGTAGGCTTATTTAAAATTTTTTGAATATTTTATTGTTTATACTATTACAGTTTTCCCAATTTTTTCCCCTTTGCCTCTCTCCACCCGGTCACCCTCGAACTCCTTCAGGCAATCCCCACACCACTGCCCATGTCCATGGGTCATGCATATATGTTCTTTGACAAATCCCTTCACCTTCTTTCAACCAGTCCCTCCCTTCCCCCTCTCCTTTTATACAGCTGTCAGTCTGTTCCATGTTTCTATGCCTTTGATTCCATTTTAGTTGTTAGTTTATCTAGTTCATTAGATTCCACTTAAAAGTGAGATCATGTGGTATTTGTCTTCCACTGACTGACTTATTTCACTTAGCATAATAGTCCCCAGGTCCATCTATGCTGTTGCAAAAGGTAAGAGGTCCTTCTTTTTTATGGCTGTGTAGTATTCCATTGTATGAATGTACCACGGCATTTTTATCCACTCATCTACTGATGAGTAATTAGTCTGCTTCTAGATCTTGGCTATTGTAAACAATACTGCTATTAACATAGGGGTGCATATATTTTTTGACTTGGTGTTTCAGGATTCTTAGAATATTTTCTTAGAAGTCGGATTGCTGGATCAAAAGGCAGTTCGGTTTTAATTTTTTGTGGAAGCTCCATACTGTTTTCCACAGTGGCTGTACCAGACTGCATTCCCACCAACAGTGCACTAGGGTTCTCTTTTCTTGACATCCACGCCAGCACTTGTTTGTTGATTTATTAATGATGGTTATTCTGACAGGCATGATGATATGGATCAATGAAACAGAACAGAGAGCCCAGAAAAAAACCCATACCTTTATGGTCAATTAATATTTGACAAAGGAGGCACAAGCATAAAATAGAGTAAAGACAGTCTCTTTAGTAAATGATGTTGGAAGATCTGGACAGGTACATGCAAAAAAATGAAACTAGACCACCAACTTATACCATACACCAGAATAAACTCAAAATGGATAAAAGACTTAAATATAAGTTGCAATATCATGAAAATCCTAGAGGAAAACATAGGCAGTAAAATTTCAGATATCACCTGTAGCAGTATTTTTGCCAATATATTTCCTGTGGCCAGGGAAACAAAGGAAAATGTGACTATATCAAATTAAAAAGCTTCTGCACAGCTAAAGAAACCATCATCAAAACGAAAAGAGGACCCACTATATGATAGAAACGTATTTGCCAATAATACATCAGATACAGGTTTAATTTCCAAAATATATAAAAAACTTATACGAGTCAACATCAGTAAGACAAACAATCCAATTAAAAACTGGGCAAGGGACCTGAATAGATATTTCTCCAAGGAGGACATACAGGTGGCCCATAGACATATGAAAAAAAAATGCTCAACATCACTAGCCATCAGAAAGATGCAAATTAAAACCACAATGAGATATTTTTATATTTTTTAAAGATTGACTTTTAGTTTAATAGCTGCTTACTCTTTGATTACACAAATACATCATAATTTGCCTAACAAATACACTGTCAAATATTTATGCTTGGTATATTCATTCACTATTTTTTTTAATTTTATTTATTTTTAGAGAGAGGGGAAAGGAAGGAGAAAGAGTGAGAAAAACATCAAGTGTGTGGTTGCCTCTCATGTGCCCCCTACTGGGGACCTGGCCTGCAACCCAGGCATGTACCCTGAATGGGAATTGAACTGGTGACCCTTTGGTTCATAGGCCGGCACTCAATCTACTCTGAGCCACACCAGCCAGGGCTGTTCACTATTTTAAATGACTATCATTATACATTAATCTTTGTGCACATCTGTAATTATTTCTGTAGTATCAAATCTGAGAGTAGCACTGATTAGCCAAAGGCATTTTTATAGTTTTTGGGGCCTACTGCTTTCCCTGACCACCATCAGGCATGAGTGTTTCCAGTTCCCCCTGACCTCACGAACTGACTCCCCACACCCTCCTCTGTTGGTGGTGGTGATAGCGGTAGGGGCTTTATTCTGCTTTTAATCTGTGGAGAAATGTTCCGGTCCTCATTGTTAGCATCTCTTAGACACCAGGGGAACAGGAGACTAAGTGCTTCCTTATCTTACTCAGCCAAAGAGAGGGCAGCAGAACACGCCTGTTGGGCCATCTGTGTATAATAACTCCTAAAAAGTAGGAGGGCCTGGCTCAAGGCCTCTGAATAGAGTTGCAAACACAAATCTTCAATCTTTGCAGTTCAATGTCTGTTCATCAGGCCTGCTCCAATGCAGATTAGCTGAGT
Organism: Glossophaga mutica; assembly: GCA_039655065.1. NCBI lineage: Eukaryota > Metazoa > Chordata > Mammalia > Chiroptera > Phyllostomidae > Glossophaga > Glossophaga mutica. Next base: position 40,441,837 of record CM077303.1, on the reverse strand, counting down.
GAATGAAAGGTATCTGTGTATTATAGTCATAGCTTCTTCAAAATATAAGGAAAATAGTTAAAATTAAGGCGGGATCTGGAATTAGGAACATTTACTACAAAAAACCCAAAACCCAATCATCGGCTCCAAAACCATGCCTAGTCTTATTTTTCTAATGATTTGGCTTTTCCAAATACACATTTTTCCCTTCTCCAGATAAACAAAGGGAAGATATATTACACTAACCATATCAGGGGAAAAAGGGGCTAACTGCATTATGCTAACACTGACTACAAACAAATCTAATGCAAGATGCATCAGATGAGGACGCAAACCTCTGGGGAGCAGATCCAGACAGCATGCTGGTGCCATGGAGCTGACAGCCTGCGCCAGCATTTCCATCACAAAAGCCCTATAATCCAAGGATGTAGCAAACTGAATAAATGACTAATAATCAAGTAGTTGTCCCTTTCTCATTCCAGGAAAATAATTTAAAAATTAAATCATACATGTAGATATGAGGGAGTTATGCCACTGGCCATGTTAATCAGTTTGGAATTTACAAAAGCTTCCCTATACCCACAATCCATTTTTCTGCCCTTATCTGAATTTCAGTATTTTTCATCGTATTTTTGTATTGCTGTGGTTATTTTTGCTTTTTTAAAGAAGACACTCTCTCCTAAGATTTAGAATCATAAATATCAGAGTTAAAAGTATGCTGGAAGTGATCTAGTCCATTGCCTCTAATTTTAAAAATAAAGAAACTGGCCCTGGCTGGTGTGCCTAAGTTGGTTGGAGCACAGTCCTGTAAACCAAAAGATTATGGGTTCGATTCCTGGTCAGGGCACATAACGAGGTTGTGGGTTTGGTGTCCAGATGGGTATGTATGAAGCAAATGATTAATGTTTCTCTCTCACATCAGTGTTTCTCTCCTCTCTTTCTCCCTTCCTGTCTCTCTCTAAAATCAATAAGCATGTCCTCGGGTGAGGATAAAAATAAATAAAAAGAAATCGTACCTCAGAGAAGTTCTAAATAGATGAACCCAAGCTGTGGAAATAATGACTTAACTTCATCTCCTCTCAAATACCATTATAGCTTTGTATTTGTATTATTTATATATAACTGCCTTGTATTAGGGGTACATGAAAGTGTGTCATGCACTGGGCATGTCTCCCTAGGAAACAAAATGCCCCAGTGTCAGTGTATGTTAGGTAAAATCTTACAGAAACAGGAAGCTAAGTTTTTTTCATAAACTTAGGTAAGGTCATTTAGATGTTAGAAGACAACACAATGAAATCTTGGAGCGGAACAAATTTTAAGTATTTTTTAGTACAACCACTTTTACATGCAAAGTGACCACCAAGACCATGGAGGTCACAGCGTATAAGGCTGCCCAATTAGAACGATAGGCACAGCATTTCATAACTCTTGATTCAAGGCTCTTCCCACCATATCAAGCTGGCTTTTCTACATCATGATCTGGTATTTTTAGTGTATAAAAATCTTAGGTGTTATAAAATGTCAATTCATGACTCTGTACCCACAGGTCTCCTCTGCTTTCATTCACCTTCCAGAGTCTAGTAGGTCCACTCATTTCAAAAGGCAAGACAAAAATACCACAGCCCTTATGGTAAAAGATGAAGTAAGTACAGAGCAGGCACATAATACTGAGGGCACAAGCCTCCCTGTCACCAATGGTCAGGCAAAACTTGCTCTCTTACTCACTCCTTTCTGCTGCCTCTGGCCACTTGTCAGAATCTCCCTGGCCAGGCTGCACTGACTGAGGGCTGGGTTATTCCCAGCCCATCCATCTGAGGGCAAACACCCTTAAACTGGAGGTTCCTGAAGTCACATTCCTTGGCGATACAGCATCAGCCTCTTCCTCTGTCACTGTCTGTGACAGTTCATTTAAGCTATGCCCCTCTTCAGACTTCAATGTGCTCATGGAAACAATGGCAGCATTCTCTTCAGCCTGACAAGGATATGGTCTATGACTTAAAGGATAGTTATTTTCCTAAAGGGGAAAGAGGGGGTGAATTCGGGTAGCCCCTCGATACACTGCATTTGAGTCCTGACCCTTCTCTCTCTCTCTCTTGCCAGCCAGTCAGCCTGGGGGTGTGAAATCACATGTTAGAGTGGGTGAGAGAATGTTTTAGTAGAAAGAACTGCATGATCCCAGACACGACTGGCAGGGCCAGACAGAGACAGGCAAAGACAGAAAAAGCAGAGATGCTCAGGAACATTGATGTGGGAGGAAGGGCTGACTCACTGCCTCCTGTGCGAGAAAACACTTTGAAGGCACTGGCTCAGTCCTAGACTTTATCCTGTCAGACCAACGTTAGCGAAGTGACATAAATGCTGCATGGAGAGCCACCCATAGGTACCCTGCTGCTTCATCGCACACATGTGGGGCAGGTCTGTAACAAAGGTTTGCTCCAGCCTACCCAGAGGATGGCGCACACAGCAAAACTACAAAAATCCCTCCTGTGTGTTGTCCTGGAAGACTAGGCCAAGTTATGGTCTCAGCAGCGAGGCACAGGACTCTGAAGTCACCACCTGGAGCCAGATTCATAAATGCTACTTCCTAGCTGCTACCAGGCTCAGCCAGCCACTGTCTGTGTCCTCAACCCATTACCTCGGTCCCAGCACTGAGCAACACCATGGTGCGCCCTTCACGTTTGCGGTCACCATAAATCTGCATATTTATTACGACAGTTTTCTGGCAGGGGACTGTGCAGGTTTTAAAGAAAGGGCAGCAAAAGGATCGTGTGGACTAGCGGCAGGGCTGCCCCTCCCAAACCTACACGAAGGCCCATCGCAGCGTAGAGAAGAACATGGAACGCATGCTCACGTTACCTAAGGTCTTAGTAACTAAAATGCGGTGATGTCACCAGAGCTCTAGTCAGGGTCCCTAGATACTGCACTGTTGTTATTAAGATGATGGACAACCTTAAATAAAGAAAAACATCAATAAAATGTGAGACCCTGTAAGAACAAAAGTCATGTTCCAGCAGCAGTCACCTACAGAATTTCTCTGTTTGGAAAACTTCCAGAGAGCAGTAGCCTCCCTCCCAGGCTCACTGTGGGCTGCCAGAGGGCTCTGGAGAGACTCAGCTTAAGGATAAACTTCCTGGGGGTGGTCACCATACGCACAAAGGCGGACACTCAGACCAGTGTTCATGCATAAGACACCAAGCTGGAGCCCTTCGGAAGGAGCGATGAAGAACTGGATCACCAGTGAGGATCAGAAATGAGTTCCCATCTGTGCTTTGTCTAAATAGGTCACACTGAATGGCTCCTTGTGGCCACAAAATGTTAATGGTTTCTCCCCAGTCTCAAAAACTGGACTACATTTTTGATGTTCTTTTAAAAGTAGGGTTTATTAAGGTATAATTTACACAGAGTAAATGTCATCCTTTTGGTGCATAATTTTATGAGTTAGAAAAATTCATGAAATCTGTAACTACCACCATAGTCAGGATATTAAACAGTTTCATCACCCCCAAGTTCCCTCATACCCCGTTATGATCAATCCCTGACCTGACAGAACTGGACTGAATTTAATACAAAGGTTAACACTGTTCAAACTTCCCCTTAGATATTTACCATATTTCATTCATTGTAAGACACAACCCCATGCTGATTTGAACACTGAAACTAGGACGTGTCTATAATCTGTGGCACTTTATCCGAATTGGTAACAATTTTTCTTCTTAGAGATAAATAATGTGTTCTATCATCCATGGTGCCCTTTTTAAAAAAATCAATGAAGTATATTAAAGTCATAACATTTGAATACTTACTATGGGTTAAGTGCTCTACCAAGCCCTGAAAATACAAAAATGAATCAAATGGTTCTCAAGGAACTATCGCTTGAGGGAAGGAGATAAACAATTACAAAATATAATAATGTCTACAGTGGAGGGGTATCCGTCACTAGGACGACATGAAATTATCTCTAGATTGGCCACTCTTCTTCTTTCAGGGAAAATTCGTACCCTTCCACGTACACAGGAAATAAGGATGAAGTAGTATCGTTTGGCTTCACTGCTCATTCCAGTAGTGAGTTATTGCCACAGCATCTGACATATCACCTAAAAACAATCCAATTATTTCCCCCACAACTCACTGCGGTTGTAGGGAAGTCTCATTTTAGTGTTCAACAGCTGCAAGGCTTTTATGATAATATCAAAAGACAAGTCACTGAAAATAACTGCTTAATCTGTGAAAGGCAGATGCCCCAAATCTTTCAGAGACATGCTTCAAGGTCCCCAAATTCTTCCCTGCACAACTTTTAAAGGGCAAGGCAGAGAAGACAAGTTAGTGTCCTTACCTGGTTCTTGAAAGTGTTCTTCATTGGATAGAGTTCTGGACAAGATAAGTATTAATGCTTCTTTAAATTGGTCAAAATGCACCTAAAAAAAAAGCGATTAAAATAAATTCAAAATACTTTCCACAGTCTTAAGGTACCAAATCCATCTATACACAAGGTACCAGACCAGTTTTGTTAGTATCCTGAGAGCCTTGAAGTAAGTCACTACCTGCTTTCATTCCCTTTTCTTCTTCATCCCTCCAAAGCACTAAAGGAAAATGGACTGATTATTCCTGACACCAGTGTCATAAATGCTAACATCAATATTAATATTTATTCAACCCTGAGGGGAAAAGCTATAGCAAAACCTTCTTTATAAACACAGACAAAGATGAGTTTTGAACTCTTAACTTCTTTTATTTTCCTGAACAAGACCAGAAGAGAAAGATGTTAGGCTTAAATATTAGGAAAAACTTGCCAAGTAAATGACCCTTGGTAATGATGCACCAACAATGCTCTCATCTCTTCAGATATTCTAGAAAGAAGTCACCTTTTGAGGATGACTTGAATATGGTCTTGCCTGTGGCAGGTATATCATATTTATCTCCCTAAGGCCTCTATAATTCTAAAAACAAGCAGAAATCAATAGCAAACACAAAGGATAAAAGGACCTTGAAAAGCATCTTCCTGAATTCTTAAAATCACAGTTACTTTGACTGCAGTAGGAAAGAACTTGAGTTTTATTCAAGTAAATACTGAGAATTGAGATATCAGTTTGGTTAAAGGGGTAAAATGGTTTTCTGTGTGGCCAAGTATGCTCTTCCAAAACGTAACATGTGATCTCACCACGGGGGAGAAGAGAGGGATGGTGTTTCTTCTCCCCATCATTCTAGCTCCATAATGTGGCAACTATTTACATAGAAGCCCACATGTAAACCCAAAGTTAGTAAATCTGTAATCTGTGCTGTTATGAGTCTCTTTGAATATCATTACAGTGTGTAGAAGTTTTAAATATAGGTAACATAAAAAAACACTTTCAAATTAAAATTGGAAAAGCAACATACCTCATTAGTTATCTAAACAATGGAAGAAAAATCATATAATGTCTTATCCATGCAAATCAAAGGAGAGGAATCCACTGAGATTCCTGTCATAAAATTGTATGTACTTGCAATTTACCAGACTCTCCCAAAGTACATGTGATTTCCCTACCACACTAGTTGTGTTTAATTGGAATGACATTCCAAAAGCATATTTCTTTAGATCGTGCACACTAACAATCGGCATAATCTACAGAGCCAGAGCGGAAATCTGTCAAGGGATCCAGGGCCACACAATGAGTCTGAGGTGGGATTCAGGCACTGCTGCATCCCCCCAGCTCCAGTTCCCAGGGACATGCGCATCTTCCCAGCCAGCCACTCCATCCACAGACATCGCTTACGCAAGGGCTCTCTGGCTCAGGGGCACGTCCAGGCACTTACTACTTCCTGCCAGAATCACACCTCCCTCTGGGGTGTGGTGGGGTGGGGGAGTAGAAGGTTTAGGACCACAAGCTCTGGTTCTGACCCTGGCTCAGCCACTCACTGCCTTTTGTGAGCTGGCTAAATTACTAAACCTATCAGAGCTTCAGTTTGCTCATCTGTAAAAATGGGAATATCTAACAACTAATATTTATGATTCACTCATCAAACACTGAGCAGCTGCCATACACCAGGCACTGTCCTAGGCCCTGGTGAAACAGCAGTGAATGAGTGACAAAGACCCCTGCTGCCATGGAGCACAACTTCTCAGGAGAAGTCACAGGAAATCGGGCAGCTACTGTGCAAAGAGCATGGCATGTATTTTGTTATTTATAATACATCCCTGATAGCTGAGTTAGGGATAAAATGAGTTTGGTCAAGCATTTAGAACTTCTTGGGACTTATTAGGTACTTGGCAAGTGGAAGTCAACACTACTAACAGGTATAGTAATTGGGGTGACTGTTTCCACCACTTTTACAGAGAAACAGGGCCACATTCTCAAGCAAAGCAACTGGCCATGGGAGTAACCAAGATAGCGGAGTGGGGGTGGGGGTGGGGGTGTGGGTGTGGGTGTGGGGGAGAGGTGACAGCAGGGAAGCCCAGGAGCCTGCCTTGCCCCCAGGGTCTGTGCAGTTGTCTAGCAGCAGAGATAACGATCCAGGCTGCTGTGTTTAGGGACCTCCAACTGGGTTTCTCCTCTGCCTTTTTTTCCCTTTCTGTCTTAAGGTATTAATGGAGATGGCCTGAATGAAGCCTAAGTCTCTGGCTGCCACAGTTATGAATTGAACCGAAAGAGGCTCCTGTTTCAAAAAGGCGGGGCTTACTTGAGACTTTCAAATTCTTTAAGGTTGTCTTCAGGGTCCCTGCTGGGGCTTGGAAAGACAGAAGTTTTGATAGTGGTAACTGGAAAGAGCCCTTCCGAATTCTGTCCCAGCAGTTCAATTCAGTGAGTGTTAGCCATGAAAATCACCCAGGGGTCTCTGCACCTCAGTTTTACTCCCCCTAAAAAATGGCAAAAATAGCTGTAATCTGGAAGTGAATTCTAATCAGCTTCCGAGGCTTTATTATACCACATGTAAGGGATACGGAGGCCTCACACAAACACCCCAACTTCTGGGACAGTAGCACCCTCATTTACATGGAGGTCACTGATCTCTCAGCCTCAGTCGGGAAACACGCCAGTGGCATCCGAAGCTGAGGACAGCGTTGCGATGCCCACATAGTCTTCTCACAGAAAATGCACAGAGCCCACTCAGAAGCTCCTCATTCTCACTTGACCTGATGTATTGTAAGCTTCATTATCCTGCTTCCGAACCCGCTACAGATTAGAAGCAGGAAATAAAAGACAGGGTGCTCCACGGCAAGTCCAAGAAATAACTATTGACATATTGGGGAGGAGGAGAGACTATCTGCAATCTAACATAAATAAGTACAAAATTTTTGTACTTGAACAAACTATTTTTAAAAACTATATAAATTACATTAAAAAGGCACATGCCCTCAAAAACCTAACAGGCTAAGATTATTTAGTGTTGGGGCAAGGATGCATGTGCTGCTAAATAAATCCTGAGGATGTTACTCTTACAGAAGAATAAGTGATAGACCAAGAAGATTTATATGATCAAGAAAAACCTTATAATGCTTAATGTACTCTTTGATAGGGTAAGACATAAATTAAAAAAAAAATTAATCCCCAATGGTTAACCTTAAAAAAAAATCTGCCACTAATTGAAGTAAGAGATCCAGTTATTAGAAAATTTTATTAACGTGGGTCCTGAAGAGTGCTAGAGGAATGGGGGGATTAATGTAGGTTTTCTTTCCTGGGCATTGGTCATTTGGCTCTCACAGCATCCATGTGAGATGGTCAAGGCAGGCATCCCTCTTTAGCACTGATGCTGATGAGAGAGGCTCAGAGAGGGCCCGAGCCTTGCCCGAGGCCACATGTCTTGAGGGGAAGGAGTTACTGGAGAACCCAGGTCTTCTAACTGGACATGTTAAAGTGCAGCTACTCTGTCAGCCCCACGCTGATCCATTCCTGGTCTGACCTCTCCAGAAAAACCCTCTGCTGCTCCAAGTCAAGTCCTCAACCTGACACGAAGCCACTAGGTACAAAGCACTGGGGCTTCAGAGGCTATAAGATCAAGATATACAGCCCTGGCTGCTGTAGTTCAGTGGATTGAGCACGGGCCTGGGAATCAAAGGGTCACTGGTTCAATTCCCAGTCAGGGCACATGCTTGGGCTGTAGGCCAGTCCCCAGTACAGGGCCTGTGAGAGGCAACCACACATTGATGTTTCTTTCCTTCTCTTTCTCCTTCCCTTCCCTTCACTCTAAAAAGAAATAAATAAAATCTTTTAAAAAAGACATACATAACCTCTGCCCTCAAGGGGCTCACCAGCTACACCCTAGACACCAGGGTGTGGGAGGGTGGAAAAGGGAAGAAAAGAAGAAAGTTTACTAGTAACTACAAAGAAGAATCTGGTGTGTTCTGAAAGAGACAAAAACAGCTGGGAGAGGGGCCTCTGACAAATGAGCAAATTCCACCTGGCAGGCAGGGAGGAAAATAGGGACATTTGACAACATCTGAGTTCTCCAAGATATTCACAGGCAGGGCTTAAAGTTTTCTAAAATGGACTTACAATATATTAAATTTGCCACATTTTAGAAGAAAAGGGTCTATAAAATACTAAACATGGTTATTAATTCAGAGGTTCGTCATAATCCAACAATGTCTATCTAGGTGACCCCTTCTTCCCCCCCCCCCCGAAAAAAAAACTAAAAATGTAAAACCAAAACCTGGCAAACTGATCAAAACCACTGGAGCAGTGGCAGAAGGCAAAATGGGTCAAAGGGGTCAATTATATGGTAACAGATGGAAAATGGACTTTTGATGGTGAGCATGTTTTAATGCATAGAGACAGTAAATTATAACATTGTACACCTGAAATTTATATAATATTATTAACCAATGTTACCTCAAGAAAAAAAATATTGGAACAGCTTTAATTCTTAAGTTGATCTTTTCTTCTTGCAAGGGCATTTAGACACTGGACCCTTTAAACAGCAGAACATCCCGTATCTTTGAAGAAGATAGTTCTCTAAGAGACGCAGGTGACTGCTACTTTCCATCCATGCTCATGAATACTGATGTGGCAGAAAAGCCCCTTAGGGCACAGCCCAGAACCAAAATGTTAATAAATGCTCTCTATTGTGAAGAAACATGCATCAGCGGGCTCACTAAGTTCAGTAACTGGAATTTTTAAGTACCATTTTTTGTCTTCCAAGGGAATTTTGCTATTGAATTATGTTAAAATTTAGAAATCATCCCAAATATAAAATGCAATTAAATCTCACAAAGTAACAAGCTTCTGAGCTGTGCATCCCCTGGCTGGTACCTCCTCATTTGAATAATAATTGCTGCCATTCATTTTACAAGCACTCCTATATCTTGTATGCCTCAAAGGGCAGTCTGCAGCAATGGGAAAATTACATGACTGACTGAAAACACACATGACATTTAAACTAAATTAACAGGAAGGCCAGTGAAGTCTGATTTTTTTGTCATGTGTCATTACTGCTTAACAGAAATTTACCTCATCACTTTTGCTCTCCAAATTTCATAGGAATGCTTTTTTAGAAACACGATTTGTCTTTCTGAAGAAAGAATTTAAGCACCATTTAAACAAGAAACAAATGATATTTTAAACCACACACACAAACTGCAACAGGAAGTAAAATAAGGAACTTAACGTTGCATAAAATAATCTTGTGCAATCTTGGGGACCAAATGCATAGTTTCCACATGTGTGCAGGCAGTACTTCAAACAGACTCAAAGTGAGAGAACTCAAGCTAACGTTCAACAAAGTGCGCTTGTCGAACAAGACAAAGGCTCGTGTGACCATCTTCATAGGAAGAAGGTTTGTATCTAGTAATACAAATGGAAGTCAATGAGAGAACATTTAAAACTTTGTTAGTTAAAATGGGTATAGAAATATGGACTCCTCAGAAGGTCAATGTAGAGGAAAATAATGTTTCTGGCATTATGCAAAGAGAAAGGACATAAACAAAAAGACATAGTTTCAATGAAAGACACAGTTATAAAATGTTATACTCGAAATAAAGCATTCCAGCTATTGTAGCTTAGTAAATTATTTTCTGCAGATAATGTTGAGAGAGGCAAAGGCCATTTGAAAAGGTAAGTTTTAAAAGACTAAAGCAGCTGTATGAAGTTGTACTTCGAGACTGATCCAAGGAGCCCTGCCTTTGGATGGAAATAGATGAAACCACCACCGCACGAGTTTCTAGCAAATCCATATTCTGTTCTAAAGAGATTCCTCAGAAAATCACTGCTGGAAACTCATTATTTATCAAAGACCCATTCTAGGGGTGTAGGAGAAGGAAGGAGATACAGAACACAGTAGTGAACTATGTGCCTGGCTGTACGATGTCTTTGATATACACAATCTAAGTCAACCTTCATCACAATCTTACAAGGAGGGTATTATTTTTCCCACTATACAGATAAAGAAACTGAGACTCAGAGAGAATATGCCCAGAAGGCTGAAATGTGGCAAGATCAGTGTATGTATCCAGGCATAAATTCAAAGACTGTGCCTCAATAACATACTGTCTTGATGTCATGGTGGGGATGGGGATCGGTTGAAGGGGGATAGAGAATGAGATTCGTTTTTGCCTCTTTGGGGTCTCAGGAGGCTGTGAAGACATGCATTCACCCTCAGGGTCTGGGAAATCTGTGCTTCCCTTCGGTGCTGCTGCAACTGAGTTGCCTGATCTTGGACATATCACTATACTTTTCCAAGTTCTGGATTCCAAGTTTCTCTGTCATACAGATGAACATTTAAATCTAAAAATCTGTGAGGAACACTGAAGAACTTTAAGCTCCCTCATCCAGACAAGATGACTCATAAAAGTATCAGTGGAATACTATGGAAATTTAATGAGCATTCCTGACCATATTTTCTCTGGTGAAAGAGATAACCATTGCTGAAATAAAGTAGGTAGACAAGAATAGCTTTTAATACTTGTTCCCAACTCTTGCTGAGAGCAGAAGGCCTTCCCAACAGCTCTCCCCTATGCCCTTGCTTTTGTCAGACTAAATACCTCTGAGAGACTCAAGGTTCATGGTATGCAAAACCAAAGTTAATTTTGCACTGAATTTGACAAGAAAATGTTAATACAGAATGGAAAGAAGTCTTGTAGCCTCTGACTCAGAATGTCTTCTTATTTATAAATGGGAACCAGAGACCCTTAGGAGTTTAATTCAACCCCAGACGAGACTGCTGTAAAGGAAGGGAGTGATGGAGGGAGACCAAGAGTCACAAGACCAACATAGGGATCAGAAAATATCATTCACCCTTTCGGGTTACTCATTGGTGGTTAAACAGTAAGGTACAGAGAAGGTTCAGACATTTAAGAGATGCGATGAGAAATGTTCCCACCATCTCTCTACTAAGATCAAAAAGGCTCGGATCAATACTATGAAACAGGAGCATGAACATGCGGTAGTTATAAACAGGTACTAGTGGACAATCAAGCATAATTTTGCACACAGAGAACAAATCCAAATAATCACCACCAGAAAGTGCTTCTGTATTTCTGACTTACTTTTCAAATGGTTAAAATGTGTACATGAAAGAAATCTTTAAAAGCTTTTAATGAATTAGAAACAACAAACAAGCAATCCTCCTGAAGATTTGTAAATTAATCTTGACATTTATAAAATAATGAAAGGTGGGAAAGCTGAGCTAAATTATATATTTGTACAGCTATCAAATTTTAATACTAAGAAATCTTTAAGTACCCTTGATGACCAAAGTCTTCCTACCCATGGAACTCTTTGGAAGCCAATGATGAGTTCTGCTTCCAGGTGGCTTGTTCTGATTGTATACAGTGCCAAGGGCATGGGGCCCTTCGGCATCCAGATTCACATTAAAGAATATAGCAAGAAAACGCATCAGAACCCCAGGGGGCTGTTCTGTCTCAAGTTGGGATACTCCATTATGAAAGGAAAGTGTATTTTTTTAAAACAGGATATAATTAAAGGCTTCAATAAAACCAAGATACATGATCATATTTATATCCAGATTTTTAATAAAAAAGATAGAAAGGCATATGGAAACACATCATTTAAAAGACACAAAACCAAGAAGCACCTACAACACATGTCAAATGCTTGGATGAAAACTTAGTTCAATACAGGAGTTAATGTGGTTCCCTTTTCTAAATGTTTGTAGCATTTTCTCCCAGTACTTCTCACCCGTCAGGTACATTACATGACCAAACTATAAACTCTTCAGTGTCTTGAGCAGTCCCTTGTCTTAGGGTCTCACCCACCTGACATCTGCTTAACTGTGACAAAAATATGAATGGAGCTCTTTTGATAAACTAGTAGGAAATGCCTACCAGCAATGTCCTCTTTCCTTCAAACTGGCGATTCACACTCTGTAGGCATTTCAAGCGCACGCACACACAGGGTGAGGCCAAAGTAGGTTTACAGTTGTTCATATGGAAAATAATCCAATAATTAATAAATAATAGTACAAGAATGAACTGTGTTTTGTGTACTCACAATTGTAAACCTACTTTGGCCCCACCCTGTAAAACCACTGTGCTCAGGGGAATGTGGCTTCAAGTTATAAAGCAAGATCGAGCAGATGAACTGACACATAATTTGGGGGTAAACTGTCTATTAGTAAAATGCATTAAAATGGCAAGTTGATTTGCTACTCTCCTTAACAGCTGTCAAAAGAAACATTAGGCTTGAAGAAAGAAAGCAAAAAGTTATTAAAGATGGCTTTTAAAATAAAAATAAATGGATAATATTCATGTTCTTAGCTGAGAGGGAGAGTGTTTTTTATCTGTTTTCAAGGAAAGATGATTAATAGAGCCCAATTCCAATAAAGCTAAACTTAAAAGTTTTGTTTTAGTTAAAAATTAGACTTACTAAGATTTAGAAGGTAAAGTTAAAACCTAAGTGGCCTGGAAGCTGATGGATACTAATGTATCCAAAAACCAACCTGATGGAAAATGGTACTCTATGACAAACATAACACTAGTAGAATGCCTGACATACAGGACACAGAACAATACATATTTGTTGAATTAATGAATAGATGAATACATTTAGATTTGTCATACTACTATTTCTTTCTCCTGTTTCAATAAACCAGACTCCTAACCCTGTAAGTTTTCTAAAAATAATACCTAAAGAGAAAAAAGATGCCCTGGCTGGTGTGGCTCAGTGGACTGACTGCTAGCCTGAGAACCAAAAGGTCAGTCAGGGCATATGCCTGGGTAGTGGGTCAGGTCCCCAGCAGGAGGCGTGCGACAGGCAACCACACACTGATGCTTCTCTCCCTCTCTTTTTTCCCCTCCCTTCCCTTCTGTCTAAAAATAAATAAATAAAATATTTTTTTAAAAAAGATAACTGGCATTAAAAACTTATTTTACAACTTGTGACCCTCCTCAATATACCAAGAAGGTGAAAACACTTGGATTGCTTCTATGAATTCTAAGGATTTTTTCCCTATAATTTAAAATTATAGACCATATAGAGTGTCTTAACAGCATATGGCCAAGTTTATGAAAGCATCCGAGAATAATGCAATTTCATAAAAAATGCAAATTTAACAGTGATGCATTAATTCATGCTAACCCTGCTCTCAAGACAATCACCAGGGACGCCCACATGAAATCGATACGCAGACATCTATTTAACTTGTATCATGGGCTCCCTAAGTAAATATCACACTACAGACCACTTAGGTATGCCTTATTCACAGGCAAACAGCAAAAAATTTTAAAAAGCAGGCTGGAAGTGTCAAGTCATTAACAAATCAATCGATAACTGCTCCCACTTGAGTTTGCCAAACAAGGGCAAAGATGTGCAACATCTGGAGAGCAAACTGCTACCCGGCTGCAAGGTGTGATCTGGTTACAGCAGAGGCTTCCGTATTTACGCTGACTCCTCCAGGAAACCTTACGTCCTGTTATGTCTCCTCAGGCTTTAATAAGCATGAAAAGAAATCCACTCCCTCATACTATTCCTTAGATACCAAACGGCCTGAGATCTCCAGGGACCACGGTGAGAAATACTCTTCTGGCTCCTCCAAGTGTCTGGGATTGAGGCAGAACAAAACAAAATGCCTGAGTGCATTTTGTGATGAGGAGCAAACGGTTTAATCCTCAAGTCTCCCATATCTACTGTTTTTGGAGCAAAATTTTTAGCATTTTGGGGGCACCACATGGATTCACAAGTACCCAACTACTCCAAAGTGACCAAGAATGATCCCAGTTTTGCAAACAGTTACTTCTTTAAGTGCAAGCCCTGTTAATCCCCACACTCATGGTGCCCAGCCCTCGAGAATGTCATCTGTGCATACTATCAGGGTGGTCACTGCTCCAGTCTGTCTCATCTCACAGAAAGCCAATACATCACATGGTATCTGAGGTCACTTACCCACCTTGTCAGCTAAGAGACAATGAAAATGAAGTGAAGTTAAAAAAGTTCTGCTTCCTCAATTTACACCACATGACAAAAACTTCCATCTACAATGTGCCAGCAATGACAGCAACAGGCTAAAAAAGTATTGCCCATTTTCTCCTCTCGTCCATTAAAAAAAAAAAGTCAACAGCAAAACTTAACCCAAAACCATACAAATGATGCTCTTAATTATGAGAATTGAATGCAATCTCAGGTCGGGATGGATCAAACAGAGAGGGGGAGAAAAAAAGAAACCTCTTACTCATCTCAGCGACTTGCTCTATGGGGAGAACATGACTATTTGTTGTCAAACGCAGAAGTTAACATCAGCACACACACATCTCTGCTGGAAGCGAGTCGTGCTGGGTTTTAAATGAGCCTGCACTGTATTTACTTACCCCCCTGTCTTACTTCCTGGGTGAAGAGTTTAATTAATACTTCACCCCAGGAACAATCCACAGAAGAAATAGCTTTATTGGGAGTGGAAGTCACAACAGCAATCTGCTTTTTCTGTGAATGGCAGTTTCCATACTGCATTTCCCTTCTCCTCAGTGCAAACCTGTCACCTCCCTGCTGTCTCAGTGATGAAAGTGGAGTCCATAAAATGCTCCACAAAGAACCAGAAAAAATTGGAAAACATTCCTGTTAACTCTTCTTCTGTCTTCATCTAAGATGCTCAGTGCGCACCTTCCCAGAGTGCAGATGACAGCAGCCTCCCCCTCACCCAAGCAAACTGCACTGCCGCATCACACCCATTACAGTCTGTCTGTTTCTCAGGTTAAGAACTAAAGGCACATACAGCCAGGATGTTAGAAACAAGTTGCAAGAGGTGTGGTTTGCCCCACCCCCAGCGCCCAGACAGAAACCGCACCCACTTCCCACTGCCAGTGCTCTTCCCCAGGCTTACCCTGCCCAAGAGGTTGTCCTGAAGCAGCGTCTCTTGCAGCACCGGGGCCACCTCCTCCAAGCTCAACATGTGGCAAAGGTCGGTGAGTTCCTCCTGTCCCAGGGACCCAGTGCCCGTTGTGTCAAAACTGTCAAACAGCTCCTTGAGTCGGGCCTCATGCTGGTCCTGCTCCACCTCATCCATCCCATAGCCCACAGCGTTCACCTGTGTGGGACAAAGACAAGGACAGGTTGGGGCAGCCCCTGGAGTCCCACTGCTGCCACCCTCGGCACACTACCCCTACCCTCTGCACACCCTGGTCCTCTTGTGCCGGCTGATCGGGACTTTGGTGAGGGTCAGCAGGAGAGGTAACGCCACACACCCCACCAGCAAAACCACGGGTCTCTCCAGGACCCAGCGCTGGCCCGTGGCACTGCCCCATGCACTCACCTAGGGGCAGTGGGGGGAGGCATACCAACAAGGTCAGGTCACTACAGGCTAACATTACCAGAAGGAGGGAGTCTTGCAGGCAGAAGGTACTCCCTCAGGTGGGCAGCCAGTCTGGCAAATTCAAGACTGAGAGCGTTTCTCTATGAGCTTATCTAGCCGAGGACTTACAGACGGTGAAAGGCTACTTCTGACATCCAGTCCTTTCAAATGAAGTAACTGCTAGTGCCAACAAACTGCAGGGCTACAGCTTCCGCACAAGCCCATGAGCTCCAGCCAACCTGTCCAGATGCTGCAATCTGCTGGCTCGGATGAGCTGCTGTTTAGTTTCTCTTCCTGCAGCCTAGATGCTCCTCTTCGCGTTTAGACCAGAGGGTTGCAACAGCAGGCACACGTCTGATACAAAACCACCTCCCTGTTTACATGAGACCCAGTGCCTTTTACATGAGTTCCTCAAAAAGCAACTCAATTAACTTCATTGCTGCAATTACAGGTGTGACAGGAAGCATATTCCCTGAAGCTCACTTTAGTCCCAGGAAGGTTTAGGTAATGCTTAGTTGCCTAGAGAAAGGAGAAAACAATACCCCAACCTTTCAGACAGTGAGGTTTAAAGGAGCCACAGACCATATGAATCCTACCGAGTCTCAGGGGACCTCTACCATCTAGGCTACCTCACTTCTGTTCGCCTGGTTACTCTGTCTTCTACCTCTCTGACCCACCCAGACGTGTGTTCTTCTTCCGCTGTCCATGGGATTCATCATGGAGAAACATGGAGTCATCAATAACTCCCGCAATCATTTTTGCTAAAAATATACACCATAAAATACTAGGTACGTCCTACTTTAAGAATGAAGTTGGTTTTTTTTTGTTTGTTTGTTTTGCTTGCACATTAATTCACTTATGATGTGTGGGGCCTTCCAACCGCCGGCTGACACCTGCACCACATCTGGAGGTGCCTTCTCCATGATGCAATGGAAGACGAGTGTGACATCCACCCTCGAGACGGTGACCTCAGCGATCTGAAACAAGGCCCTCAGAACCAGCCCTTGACTATAAAAAGCAGCACCTTTTTAAAAAAATTATTTATCTTGCTAATTTTTATTATGGTAAGTACCACATAACACGAAGTCCACCCTATTAAAATTTGAAGTGTACAGACAGTATTGATCTCCAGATCTTTTTCATCTTACATGATAAGCTCTATGCCCATAGCACAGCCACTCCCCATTTCCCACCCACCCCCAGCTCCTGCAAACACCATTCTGCTTTTAAAAGCAGTACCATTAAATAAAGCAAGCCCTGAGTTTGCTAAGCCCTGAGTTTTTATTAGAAAACTCTAATTTAGAAGCCATGTCCTATGGAGCAGATCATTACAACATGGGAGACATGTATGTGAGTTAAGATGCTGAACATGGCCAGAACTGAAAATGAGAGCCTTCCATACAAATCAGTGATGCTCTAGGTTGTGTGGACTTCTTTCCATAGACAACTGTTCACAACATGACAAGCTAAAACAGAACCACAGACTTCCCAGGGGTTTCAGCAGAAGCAGGTGGACTCAGAGGATGGATTCCAGCTCTGCCGCGTAGGTCAATTTTTACTGGGGCTGCTCATTAACATAGAGTGGTACCATTCTGGTCCAGGCTCCTGGTATCAAAAGGTCTCGTCTCTTAATTATCAGTTTTTCTATTACTAAGGTGCTGCTGACTCTGGCTACCTTCCCAGAGTTGGTCTGTTGGGTTAACTAATCACCATGTAAATGTTTTCAAAATAAACTGAAAGTGCTATATAAACAACAAGGCACCAGAAAAGAAATACCAAGGTGTTAAGCAGAGCCGCAAAAGTTAGGAATTCAGAAAAGGCCAAGGCTCGACTAATGAGATTCACTTAGAGTCAGCCAGTTAATTGTTGGCTAAGATCTGCTGAGAATCCCCAAGGTGCTCTGGGATTTTCTGGGTTGCCATAGTTCTCAGACTCACTCTTGGGGTTTAACTGTCCCATGGGCTATAATGCTGTAACCTGACCAATTTCATAAAAGCCCGACTATTGTGCTTTTGCTTGATTTTGCATATTAAAAAAACCTCAAAAGTGAAAGAATTCTAACACTTCCTCTTTTAAAAACTACTTTTAAGGGTTGGGGGTTTGTCTGTCTACACCAGTGAATGAGAGCCATAAAACTCACCATGTACCGAGAAGTCTTGGTATTATCCATGGCTCTGAATTTGATAAGCTATCATGCCCTGCTCTTTGGGAGGTCACTGGATTTTCACGAAATAAAAGTCCTTTAATAAGAAAACATTCCTTTGACTAAAGGGGGAAAACAGCCCTACCCCGAGAGAGCAAATGATGGTACGTAAGAAAACATCCAAAAGATGTTACATATGGTGACAAGTTGTCAGTAATCTTCTGGCACAGAATGCATTTTTACTGGTTGATATTATTCCCCAAATGTTCATCAGTAATTTCATGTGCAAGAATTCTTTTCTCCCCACTTGCCAGAAACTTCTTTAAAGGCAAGGTCCACAACTTCAATTTTTTTTATAGTTTTCCCCAAATGCATAGTATTTGGGGAAATGGATTCTTCACACCCCGATGCAGTGCACATGGACTGAGTATATGGAGATTTGAGTGGAAACTTCACCTGAATGACTACAGAAATAAATGAGCATATGAAGAGTTTGAAATGCCCACTTCTTCCAAAACACACCTCTACTCCCATCTGACTCTTTTTAAAAGGCACGTTCAGTCTTCGGCGTAACCAAGCAGAAGCAGAAAGCCAGCACCCATTGCCAAACAGCCGTGCGAAGTTTGGTTCAAGGATTTAGTAAGCGAGACAACGGATTCTCACATTTGAGCTACATTTGTTTGTTATGGGATGTGGCTTTAGAGGACAGTCTGCACTAAAACACCTTCCCTGGCCCACTCATTTATAAAATGGGAAAAATAATACTGATCTGGAAGCGTTGTCCTGAGGGTTAAATATGGTAAGCAACTGAGAGTAGTTAATCCCAAAGAAAGATAATACCAGAGGGGAATTGAGAAAATCACCAAGAAAATACCTGTGACTTACAAAGAAGCGGCGAACTGAAGAGAGGTAACTTACATGAGTCAATCAGCCACAGATCTGCCTTTAAAGAAACACAGCAGGAACTGTGGAATGCCAGAATCCAGAGAGCAAGGATGGGCAGGGTGCGTATTATATACACTAAAATGTTGTATTCCTCAGTGTTAATGGCAGTAGGTAATGCTCCATGTTTCTTCAATCTCTCTATTTTTTTTTTTTTTTTAGGATTTTATTTATTTCTTTTCAGAGAGGGGGAAAAGGAGGGAGAAAGAGAGGAAGAGAAACATCAATGTGTGGTTGCCTCTTGAGGGCCCCCTACTGGAGACCTGGCTCGCAACCCAAGCATGTGCCCTGACTGGGAATCAAACCAGAGGCCCTTTGGTTTGCAGGCCTGCGCTCAATCTGCTGAGGCACGCCAGCCAGGGCTGTTTCTTCCATCTTCAAAGGCAGATTATTGATAAATTTAATGTGAAACAAAAGCAAAAAGGCTAAAATATAGTTGGGAGCTCGGAAAAAAAAACAATTTCTTGTAAGTTTCTGATCATTCACTGTAAGTCTGACCTATGCAGAGTA
This sequence comes from Glossophaga mutica, assembly GCA_039655065.1. Lineage (NCBI taxonomy): Eukaryota > Metazoa > Chordata > Mammalia > Chiroptera > Phyllostomidae > Glossophaga > Glossophaga mutica. The sequence continues at coordinate 40,422,552 of CM077303.1, read as the reverse complement.
CTTTACCTATACGACCTTGTTTAATCTTCCTAATACTTTAAAGTAGATCTCACATTCCCATTTAAGGCGTAGCAATTGGGGGTTGGCAAAAGTCTGCAATTTGTCCGAGGCTATAGCACTAACATGAGGGTGGAGCCAAGATTGGAACCCTGGTGTGACTCTAAACAACACTGTCTCTCAATCCCACACATAATAACACATGAATGGGACCACTGAAATGATACTGGCAAAGCACTTGTCTCCATCTTTATGTGATAACCAGCTAAACAGTGCCAAGTGCCAGAAGTGGTTCTGTGGCAGGGAACACTAGCTGGCTGCAGACTCCTCCAGGTCATAATGCGGGGGCGCGGGGTGGAGGGGAATCCTCCCTGCCTACTACCCTTGACCCTTTGTTGAATAATTATAGTCTCCAAGGCATTAGGGATACACAGAATAAGTAATTTCTTTTTAATAAAGCATCTCTGGAATATAGGGCAAGGAAGAAATAAATGTGTATGTAAAAATGATCATGAAGAATCCCATATCTTCAAGAGTGGGCAAAGTCCAGGAACTGATAGTTGTTAAATTAATTCCCCAAAACACTTTGTTACGTCTAATCTGTGCAGTCCCACGCTTTCCAGAGCCAAAGCCCGGCTGATGCCCACTGATGACAGGAATCTTACCCAGAAATGAAGGAAGTTGGGTTTGGAGTCATAAATCTTTCTTCAAATGGCAAAGAACAATTCCAGTTTTATAAAGCCCACCACCAACCTGAGCCTCCTTGCAACCATCTACCACCCCACCCAAACTATCAGGAGCCTTTACCACTCCTCTGGGATGAAAGGGCCACTGTGGGCAGTATTCTGGAGTTCTAACTAGGAATCGTTAACTAAGAGGCAGATGCACAGAGCCATTAATCAAAACATTTATCACCCAGTGACCACTCGTAATGAGAACTACATGGAGCATCTTCCTTCCAAATAACTCAAAACAAGGCTGCCAAAATGTGCAGAGCCTGACAGGGATGTCCATTACAGAGCTGTGTTATTGTGCTCCACGGCAACCCTGGCTGATGAAATCACAGTGCCAACTGGGACTGGAAGAGGCATAGATGGAGGTGCAGCTGGAATGATGAAGTCCCTAACATAAGGACAACATGAAGTGGACACGTGAACTTATGAACTTTCCAGCATCCAAGATGTAGAAAGGAGCTTGTAAGAACAGCATCCCAGCCAAAGGGGACGTCTGTTCTGGGCCAGAGGGAGTAAAAGGGGGACAAAGCCTGGCACGGGAAAACCAAATAATAAATGAGCACAATGCCAGAGCCCCTAGCTCAGGCCTTTTATTTTCCCTCCAGATGGCCCAGCAGCTGAACAGCTATGAGGAATGTCTGCATGTCCCTCTTGGCTCAGCTGCTTTCGCTGGGTATTATAATAGATGCTTGTGGATCTGTGTTCAGACATAGCTGTTGGGGGTCCACAGACCAGGCAGTGACCACCAAGTGACTAATTTAGTTACTTTACAACTGAAGTGATAAACAAGCACAAACCCTGCTTGGACAAAGCTTTTCTTTCACGCCTTTAGCTTTCACTGTTTGGTAAGTCAGAGCCTCATAATGCCAATGATCAAATTAAATTGTTTCTTTTTCTTCTCTCTTTTCTGCATGTTTTGCTGCAGATATTTTCAGTCTTACCATTTTTGGACTAATTTAGTATAAAATGAAATAGGGACAAGAATAAATTCAAGTTTAGTAAAGCTTAATAGAAAAAGCATATATCCCCATTTATGTATCTATGTAGAATATTTCAGCTCACAATGACTGCTGTGCACACTAGTCACTGTGAGGTAGCCTCCTCCCTGCTCAGATTTCATTTCTGCTCCAGCACCTCATTTCTAGCTGGATAGCAAAAGCACAAGAGCATCACCAAGAATAAAATCATGCTATAAAAATATAACACAAAAGCTTAAATGACACCACCCAGAAAACAAAGTCACATTCAATTTTAAAGAATAACAATCTTTGCTAACTACACTGTAAAATTTAATTTAGAGTATCCTACTAGTATTTATTCTAAAACATAAATAAATTTAGTATTGTACTGTACTGAATAATGTAGCAAAGCCACGCTTTTGTTAAACCTAAGAGCAAGGTGGATTACCCAATCAAGTTGTTAGCTCAGGAGAGCTGGAGGAATAAAATCATTAGCCTAGCACACTGTAGATTCAATAACCTTTAATCAGCTACTAAATAACATTACAGAAGCAGAAAACCCACTGTCTGTTACTTTCTTAAAAGAGACTGCTTGTAACAACTTTCACTTCTTGAGCCATATTAACTCAAATTAATGTAAAATGCCTGCAGCTATGAAAACAGTACCCTGGGAGCAAAGTAAAGAGTTTCACTTTTGACATCTATAAACAATAGGTTTTCTCAACTTTGTTTTTTAAGTGAGCACTAGAACATGAATACTTTGTAATTTTTCCATCCAAAAGCTGGAATAAATGGTTAATTGCTGTTACAAATTGCCATACAGAAGCATCCTAATTTCAAACAGCTATTTATTTGCATAAACCCATAATCTTTCTAAAATTCTATTTTATTTATTAAAAGGATAAAATATCTTTCCCAAGCTTCAGTAAGGCTCTCCACAAGCCCCTGCCCAACAGATGCAAGTTCAATAGCCAGAATTCAAACCACACAATTTACTGGCCTACAAATGAATTGATATTTATAAAAATCAATCATCTGAAAAGACTTTAGGTTGTTTGAATCCCCAAAAACGCTCTGGTAAAACTCGCCGACCCTTTATCAATATTAGCCTGATAAAATTTATTTTCATTATCAACATAAACAGGAAGTATCAAGACTGGTGAAATGTTAGTTTAGAAAGCCATCATGTCCAGTGACATTTAAAACAATTTACCTGACCAGCATTTAACTTATGATAAGAATATTGCCCACTAAATTAAGATTGGTTGTTTAGAATTCATTGGAGTCTCTCTGGGACAGTTAATATCGTTTATATTATAATATCTTTGTGATATTAAGGGTCATCGCATAACTAAAATGAAAAAAAAAAAAACAAGAAAAAAAAAGATACCCATACCATTCTGAGCAACTTCCTATTAAAAAGACAGATATGTGAGATTTTAATGCAAAGACTGTGCCTGTGACGGCTTCCTTTCTGTTGCCCCCTGTAAAGCCTTCTCCTGCCTTTGCCCCATGTCCAACCCATTTGGAACAGCCACAAGTCCTACCCTTCATCTATACGGCAGCTCAGAATTCTCTGCCTTAAAGTCGCAGCACAGAACGGGTGAAAGTAAACAAATCCGTAGAGAAGCTCCCCAGCAGTTCACTTGACCTCCCAAAGGACACCGACAACAGCTGGAGAGACCAGAAGAAACTGGTTCTGCAGCCAGCCTGTAATGTTACTTTCACACACCGTCCAGGGATTTTCACATCCCTCTTCAACTCCAGAGCAAGAGCTGCCAGTATTCTAGGTCAGCCACAGACATGCTAGCCACTAGAGAAGATCAAGATTAAATTAAGCTGACATGGAAAAATAATGTCCTTGCAGAGTGTTCATCCTCAGGAAACACGTAAACATATACATTTAATTTAATGTATGTATGGAAGCCACACATAGAGAATCTCCGATGGTCTCAGGGCCTTAGCCCATGTGCCATGGTGGACTTGAATAGGATTCTAATCCTAAACAGCTCCCACTTCAGTCACAAAAGACAACCATGCAATCTGTTTTCATTTCGTACATTCAGTAGTTAAGTTGTATGGCAAGCCCATCTCAGGAATTCCTCAACACTAGGAGGGGATCTGTTCCAGTAAAGACAGCAAAAGATCTCCTAATGGCTGAGTTGTCTAGACACGGTACATGGTAGAGCGATCTTTCCAGCCCCCATTTCATCTGCAGGCTAAGGCTAGGGCTGAGGCTAGGAAACCGCCTCTTTCTATCTCTACCTCTTTCAACTTCACAGAAAGAACTCTCAGCAGTAAATTGTTTCCACCAGCTTCGTCTTTTTGTCAGGGACCGGTCTGGTAGCTGCAGAAGCCCAGCCCCTGGAACCCTGCAAGCTTCTCCCGCTACCCTCTACACTTGCATTCTGCTTGGCCTGGCGAGCAAGGCTTACTGGCAATAAACGAGTGGCATTTTGTTCTTTGCCCCTTCTTGGTAGTAATTGCCCTGGGAAAGTCTTCCTATATGCATCAACCCCACACACCTTCGAAAATCCCCACTGTAAGGGTAGTCCTCCGACACTCAAAATACTCCAGGCTAACACCTCGGGTTTCCCCAGACAGGTTTCTCTTCAGCCTCTCAATCACAAGGCTGCCTGGGTGGCACAAGGCAACAGAACAACTATCCTTTCTGTTCCGTCCAGGACTCAGGTCCACTCCTGGACCAACATACAGAAGCCCCTTTCAGCTGTCGGCTGCCGGCTGGGACCACGCGGGTGGCGGAGGTGCCCGGACCTGACTGCGGAGGCGAGGTGCCGCAGACGCGCGGGCGCGCCGCCCAGGTCCCTGGCAACACGCGATGCAGATGTGTCCCCGGCCCGCCTGCCCATCGCTGCCCCCAGAAACCTCAGACACCCCGCTGCAGCTCCAGGCAGCCCGCTCTCTCTGGCCCCGCCGTCCTCGCCTACCTCCTGCCGGCCTCTCCGCTGCGCCCGCACAGCCTGCCGCCTGCCTCCGGTGCTCTGCAAAGCGAAGGTGGATGCTTTGTTAGGGCGCAAGTAGCGGGACAATACTTCGCAGGCGGCGCTGAGGTTCTGGGCGGGCGTCCTTCAAAAGGGCCGGAACGGAGACCCGCGCGGCCGTCATTTCCATATGTAAGAGGCCAGCTTTTACAAAAGCGCGACTCGAGGGGGTTGCCGCGCGCGTCCTCCCACCCCCGTCCCGCCCCCGCCGGCGCAGTCCGCGCCTCCACGACCGGCCCCTCCTCCGCCTCCGAGGCCGCCCCCTCCCCGCCGGCTCCCGGGGGAGAGTCCCGACCCGGCCGCCCGCCTGCCCACCCGCTTCCTCCCGGCCGCTACCTACGCCCGGCCCGCGGAGCCGGCTCCCGCCCTGGCTGCGAAGGGAATGCCCCTGCCCGTCCGGTGCCGGGTACGAGCCAGGCGCGCAGGGCCCCGCCGACGACGCGGGGCAGAGCGAGGCCGCCGCGCACCCCCGGGCCCCGGGGCGGGGGTCCCGGAAGCGGGCGGCAGGCTTACCGCGGGTCCCGGGGCTCAGGCGCCGGTCGCCGCCGCGGGGACCATGGCCGCGGGCGCACTCAGGGCTCGCACGCGCGGGCAGCGGCAGCGGCAGCGGGACGGCCGCGCCCAGCGCGCTCGGCTCCGGGCGGTGCGGCGGCCACCCGGGGCTTCGGACGCCGGTTTGGAAGGGCCAGGCCCGCGCGGGGAGGAGGAGCCAGGGAGGCGCCGGCCGGGGCGCGGCTCCTCCTCCCCGACCCGGGCCTCCGGGGCGGCGGGGGGCGGAGCGCCTGGCGCCTCCGGGGCCTCGCTGGGTCTGTCCCCGGATCCGTGATCCGGACTGCGCCCAGGTCCCGACTGCTCGGGGTCGCGGAACCCAGAGGAGCCTGGTCCGGTCTGGTCCGCCTCTGAACGCGGGGAAGATCGATGTGGGGATTTGAACTTGGAAAAGCCAGGACTCAAGGGGTTGTAGCTGGAGGAGACCAGCGCCCCGAGGTCGCTGCCGGACAGCGGCTGGCGCATCCACCATTCGGGCCCCTGCCCGCTCGCCTCCCTTTTCTCCCAGACGCGCCCTCGCACACCCCGCTACGCCCCGGACAGCGGGCGGCCACTTTTAGGTGTGGAGGAAAGGCCCCGCCTCCAGCCCGCGGCACTTGAAGGTGAGCGTGTCAGTGCCTCTCTTGCCCTCGGGCGGCCCGGGATCTCTCAGCCCTCCGGCGCCCAGTGGCGTTATCAGAAGAAAGGTCCAGGAGGCGGAAGGGCTCTAGACTGGACTCTGAGTCCTTTACAGTGAGTGCAGCACTGCTCCCAGATCTCAGCTGGCTTCTGCACCTGCCCCCCGCTGTCCGCATGGGGTGGGGGGCCCACCCCTTATCCAACCTTCCGCGGGTACAGCCGCCCCTCGGTCACTACCCACCCAGGACAGAAACGCCTTGGAGTTGGTAGTTTCCAGCCAAGTATTTCTCGATGTTTACCACCTCCTCCGTCTTCCCTCGTTCTGCACTCCTCCGCCCCCAATCCCCAAATCTCCGCTAACTCCCGCATCCCTACAGTTCTGATCTGGATGCAAACGGGATACAAGACCAGGCCTGGAGTGGTGGCAGCTGCGGGCTGGGGCGATACCCCAGCCTCTCTCTTTGAGCTGCAGAGTTAAATGTGTCGCCCTTGAAGAAGGAGACACTTGATTTATTATAACCCACAAGTCTGGTTATTTCAACAAGGAACTGGAGAAAGCTCCCTTGCTTCTTTGAGAACAAGGGACAGGAAGGAAACTAGCATTTGAGAATCCAGTGTGCTGGGAACTCGACAGAAATGATCTCACTGAATCCTTGCACTACCTTTAGGATGCAGGCATTATTATACTCGTTTTGCAGTTCAGGAAACTGGACCTTAGAAATGTTAAGGACCTCGCTTAGGATCACATAGCTAGTACTTGGCAGAGCTGGGTTAAAAAAAAAAGCAGATTCAAATGCAGATCACATATGATAAAATCGCATGGAACTAAGAACACACACAAACGGAGTGCATGTGAAATTGGCGACATTTGAATAAGGCCCTAGGATTATGTTAATGTCAGTTGCCTGGTTGTGATAGTGTACTAGTTATGCGAGATGTTATCATTGGGGAAACTTGGGTAAAGGGGACATAAGGAATCTCTACATTATTTCTTACAACTTAATATGAAGCTACAATGATTTCAAAGTAGAGAGTTTTAAAAAATAAAGCAGATCGGTCTTATTTTAGAGACCAAGCACTCTTCCTTCCACAGACAGTGTGCCTGGAGAATAAGAAAGGGGAGAGGTTCACGTTCTGTGTGCACACCCACACTCGCGCAGGTGACGCATGGTTGTTCAGTGACAGTAATTATGCAACACATATGCACTGTTAAGCGAATAGCTAACTTGTTACCAGAATATTTACATTGGTGTCATTTTATATAGAAGGGAATGATGTCCACTGGGGGCTAACGTAGCCAAAAGTCTTAGGAGGTAAAAAATAAAGAGATGTTTTTATTGTTTTACCTAATCTCTGCCATGGGAAACTCAACCTATTGGTTTTCTCTCCAATTATCCCTTTTTAATCTGCAAGAATCTTAAGGTTGAGACCGCTCATTAGTTTAAAACATAGTGATTCTTGGGGGCCAGAGATGTTGGAATCAGCATTCACTCCCTGTGGAGGCAGATCAGAATTGGTGAGGGTTACATAATTTGAAAAACAAGATATTCTTTCTTGAGAGGAGCGAGTAGCATGGAGTGAGTGCTGAGGCCAGAAACTGGAAATTACATTCAACAACCTCCAGCCTCCCTACAAAAGTGGAGGAAATGTAGCACAGTTGTTTCATGTTGTAGCTTTGCAAAAGCAGTTTTACTAAGGCAGATATAATTTAACATGATACGCCCGTAATGTAGATTGCACAGAGTGAAAGTTAGTCTTAGTCCACTCAAGTCACCAGAAGAAAGTGGGGACTTACCAATACCTTAGAACCTATCACTTGAGCGTTTCTCTCTATTAAAACAAAATGAAGATAATAGCAGAAAATAATAGCCAAGCTCCAATTTTACATTATATACAATAACAGTAAAAGTAAAAAAGAAATGTAAACATTTACCCTGCGTTAATGACCTTTACAAACCACACTTCACTCTTATCTGTTGCAGTTTATCTGCCTCTGATGCCATCTCTCATCTTAATGAAGAACCTTGTTCTGAGACCCAGGATCCTTCAAGTATTTGCAGATAATATTTTTGAGTGGCTTTCTGCTGCATTTTTTCAGTTTTAAACTGGCTTTCTCAGATGATTAAAAGCTCTAAGAAGTTAACTAAAGAGTACTCCAGTGAAGAGAAAGTTACTGTTTCTTCCTGAAAGTAACTTTGTAATGATTAATTTAGAGTCAGGAAAGAAAAAAAATTTTTTAAAAGGAGAAAAAGCAAATTCAGACTTTGTAAATTTCCTGTGCAGAGTTAAACCTTTTTCCGCCCCCCTGATGAGGGAAAGCCTATAACTCTACCAGGGGTGTCAAACTCATTTTCACCCCGGGGCCCACGTCAGCCTCACAGTTGCCTTCAAAGGGAGGAATGTCATTTTAGGACTGTATAAATGTAGCTACTCCTTAACTAGGGTCAAGGAGCTCGGTGCTGCCACAGGATAGAGACACGGTGCCAGGCTTAATAAAACAAGGTGGAGGGCCAGATTCAGCCTGCGGGCCTTGTGTTTGCCACCTGTGCTCTAACCAAACTGAGTCCATCTTCCCCCAAAGCTGCTGTTGGGTGTAATTTATTTCTCATGTACAAAATAGTAAACAAACAGGCAAACAAACAAACAAACAAACAAACAAAAAAACCCACATCTTCTCCTGTCACTCTGTAGTAACTCCCAGGTCCTTCTACACTTCTTCAGTAAATGTCTTTCTTATTTCTCTGACCATTTGAACTGATCAAAACAGTTTTCAGGGAAAGTGTAGAGTTACATCAGGGAGGGTCAACTGGTTCAAGCTCATTATTGATTATGGTCCAGCCCAGGGCCTGTTGGGGTGAAAGGGAGTCATTCTCCCCAGGGCCCTAATAGGTGGTGAAAGGAGGAAGGGGGAAATTGATTGGAGACATGCTAGTCAAAGACTAGGAGTTTCAGGCACAAAATGTAGGCAGTAAGAACCTAAGAAATTGGCAGGGGAAGAGGAGAACAATGCAGAAAAGGAGCAGGAAAGAGACAGAAGGCAATCTCATTTATGCTTTTGCCCCGAAAGGGCGTTCATTAGGAATTAGGATTCTCTCTTCATTTTCCTTCATTAAATACATGGAGGAAGAGGAAACAGATTTGGCACGATTTAATTTTTTTTTTTTCATCTTTACCTGAGGAAATTTTTTCATTGCTTTTAGGGAGAGAGGAAGGGAGAGAGAGAAACATCAGTGCTAGAGAGAAGCACTGATTGGTTGCTTCCTGTAGGTGCCCAGACATGGAATCAAACCTGCAACCCAGGTATGTGCTCTGACTGGGAATCGAACCCACAATTTTGGTTATGGGATGGCCGTCCAACCAACTAGCCACACCAGCCAGGCCTACTACTGTCCTGGAAGTCATGAGCTATTCAAAAGAAACATCAACCTTCATTCTTGCCCTTGAGGAATATATCATTCCCTCTTGGGGAAGCAAAAATGTGCACACGTGAGAGAATAAGAGAGTAATGTGATGTGGCATTGGATTCTAATCAGGGCCTCCAGTTGGGCATCATGCATGTATATAACATGACAGAGAAGAGAGGAATGATTTCCCTAAAAACATGGCTTCTATCAGGTCATTCTACCCACTGCTTTTCATGTCAGATCCTGGATCTCCTTCCTAACATTAAACACCCTGCATATCCACACAAATGTGTGTATCCTCAATGTCCCCAGACAATCTATCCTCCTTCCACTCTGCTCATATGTGCTGCTGAGTCTTCCCTCTGCAGCTCTTCCTGTCCAGATCATCAGTCCAAAGGCCTATTTCATACCCTGCCTCTGTTCACTCCTTTATTTGACCCAGTGGTTCATACATTTCAGGAAGTGGTTATTAAATATGTGTTTTGGGGAGCACATGGGTTGAGCATTTATGTGTTTTCCAAGTACTTGGCCCTTGCATGGAGAAGAGCTGTTGCATGTGTGTGCATGGGGGTGGGGAGGGGTCTGGTCATCATTTTTGAACCATCCTTTTTCATGTGCTGGAATCCAGAAATGTTCTGCTGTTCCAGACTGTAGTGCCTAAAGGTAGACCACGCAGCTTCATTCAAAGTAGCAGGAAATGAAATTCTGGTGTAAGAAACTTTGGTGTTCCTTCCCCTCACACTCTCCTGAATACTTGGCCAACATGACATGACTCTACACCTTTTTGTTAAAAAAGACCCTTGACTAGAAAATGATGTAACATTTTTTCCCCAAACAAGACCACTTTAAGTTTTCTGGAATTTGATGCATAAACCAAAGAAATGGGAACCCAGAAACTTATGTATTAAAATATTGATAGCTCTTCAAAAGATTCTAGTAGCTACATTTCAAAAAGTAAAAGTTTTATATTTTATTTAACTCAAAATACCCCCAAGTAGTATCATTTCAACATGTAATCAATATAAAAGGTATTAATGAGATCATTTAAACTAGTATTTGTATCAAGTCTTTGAAATTTGGTGTGTATTAGGCATTTACAGCACATCTCAATTCAGACGAGGTACATGTGGTTAGTAGCTAGTGACCAGACAGTGCAGCGTTAGAACAGGAAGAGGATTCCAACTGCCTCTAATCCAACCCCTGTTGTCAGAAGGAACCTGGGTTCAGGAGGGGTTAGTGCCTTGCTCAAGATGATCATACAAGTGATTGCATCAGACCGCTAGTCTGGGCCCATCCACCCCAGTACTGGCCTCCTGTGAAGGTTTGTGGGTGATGCATATAGCTGCCTCAGAATGAAACAGTGTTTTAAAATATTTTTAAGTCACCTCCCTTTAAAACTTGTGAACCCCCTCAAAAAAGAATTTTAGTAAGTAAAATTTCAGAAGAAAATAGCCAAATATGTGCTATTTTAATACTTAGAAATGACAACCCAGTAGGCCATTTAACACCTACCCCACAGCCTACTTGCTTCGTATTCAGCAGTATCTGAGCCTGCAGGGTACCCAGCAGAGAGGATGCTGGGGAACAAGAAGGCAGTGCAATGCCTGCCCTCCAGGGGCATGTGGGAGTGACCCCTCTCCACCTTCCATTGTTCATCCCATCCACATCAGCTCCTGCCAACATCCCAAGGATCCATATTGTTTTCCATAATTAATCTCACCTTGAAATAACGAAGTGAATTTTTGTCTTCCACTCTGCACATTTGGTAGTGTTTTCTGAACCAAGCCAAAGCTGAATTCAGGAAATGACCATTTCAAAAACAGAAAATGAGACCAATAGGAAGACATTGCTTCTGATAATGAGGACATTTGGCAGTAAACTGAATAATGAGAGCATCTCTGCACCTGAATTTTTGAGAAAGCAATGCATACATCATTACAAAAAGCAATATAAATCTTTGACTTACATTTTGTTTTCAATTGGGAGAGAATGGGCATGATTCTCTGAGGATATAATTTAGGCCACTTTGCACCAAAATACTGAGGTCAAAGTGATAACAGATCTAATGGCAGTGACCTCTGTGAGTCATATTTCAATCTATGTCAAATGCCATCTTAGAGGCTGAGGGCTGGGAGCTCATGCTGAGATGCCCAGATGCCATACTCAGGCCTTAATACAAATGTACTTTGTCCAATTCTTGATTATTGAGATCTCCTCCCTCACAACGTGCAGCTGATTTCTGGGTCCCCTAAAGTGCAAACAAGATAGAAGGGAATACGAGGAGCAGAGAGAAAGATCAGTGTTTATTTGTGTGTTACTGATCACAGGTCAAAGTCAATAACAGGTCAAAATGTGTGTGTGTGTGTGTGTGTGTGTGTGTGTGTGTTTGAGAGAGAGAGAGAGAGAGAGAATGAACGAATGAATAGGTAGATGTGCTCAGCAGCTTGTTTGTCCTCTCTGCCCTTCCCCACCTGCTCTGTGTGCTAAGACGCCAACCCAGATGCACTACTTTAAGGGGCTCCTTTGTGCCCTGGCATCCCATCAGGCCCAGCTGATAGGGTCACTTGCAAAAGATTGGAAGGCAGAAGGAGCATGAGGTTGGGGCATTTATTCACCCAGCCTGCTCACTCTAGGGTGTTCAGAGGCTGGTAGCATCCCTTAAGATCCTAACTGTCTCCCATCCCTCTCTTCTTGCCAGTGAGGCCTAGGATTAATCCCAGACATCACCTTCCAGGCAGGTACTATCCTCGTTTCCCTGTGCCTGGCCAACCTCTTTGTAATTAGCCCTTTTATTAACTATTCTCCAAATACCTAATCTGAGTTTATCCACCATTTCCTCTGAGATCCTGACTGATAAAGTCGTTATGCATACATTTCATGCTCCAGAAACAATGACCCTTCTCTCTATTAGCATATAATACCTTGATTTTTCTATTGTCCAGAATTTTAAGTCAGTTCCCCCAAGCAGAGCCTGAGATGAGGAATTGTGTGCAAGAGTATCATTGTAGAGATGCTCCTGGGAGAAACCTGCAAGGGGGTGTGGTGGAGGAAGAGGAGGGGGAAGAAAGACAGAGAAAGCAGAAGTCAGCAAGGATATAATTTCAGACAAAGTCCCAGCCTCAGCTGAACCTTGAGTAGAACTCTGGGGCATATACTACATCTCAGAGCTTGTACCAATAAGTCAGGGACCCAAGGACATCCAAGTCAAGAACCTTCAATTTATGCTCCACATATAACCCCTGTAATTTGAAAGTATTTAAGGAGGGAGACACACTGATTAATTGGCTCAGTAATGGAGTTATTGGTGAAGAGGAAAGAGAGTGACCTCCAGGTACCAAAAAAACTCACAGCAGCTACTCAGAGATGCATCCTTAAAAAAAATCACTGTATATAACTCGCCCTGGCTGCCATGGCTCAGTTGGTTGGAGTGATGTTCCTTAACTGGAAATGTGCAGGTTCAATTCCCTGTCAGGGCACATACCTAGGATGCAGGTTTGATGTCCTGTCCAGGCACGTATGGAAGACAAACAGTCGGTGCTTCTCTCCAGCATCGATGTTTCTCCCCCTTCCTCTTTCCCTTCCTCTCTCTCTAAAAGCAATGAAAAAATGTCGTTGGGTGAGGATTTTTTTAAAAAGAAGAAGAAGGGAAAAAGAGAAAACACTGCAGGCAATTAAATAGTATTTTGCTTTTCTGGTCTTGGCTAATACACTGTAGTATTAGTAAAAATCAAATTAAGGCCAATTCTTAAAGAGCAAAGGCATCTTTGTGGGAATCTTAGCTACCAGATGCAGGTAGCAGTTCTGTGGTATGTGTGCATGTGGTTGGGGGCAGGGGAGATGTATCAACACTTGCCATTTCCCTCTGAAGCTTCTAACACTTGGAAATTTGTCATAGAAGCTTTTCTCATCTGCAGTTCAGACACTTTTTTTCAGCGGGAATTTAGCTGAAGTCGAAATCACCATCTGGTATCTCATATTGAACCAGGTTCTTTGTGTGCCAAGAACTTTTTCTCTTGGCAATGATGTTGACTGTGATCTTTCAAAAATATTTCTTGGGTTGGCAGTCTTGACTGAACAGAGCAAGCAGCCTGTCTTGGAATTTAGGAAGAGACGTGTTGAGCAAGTTGTTTCCCCAGGAAGAAAAGTGCGAGGTGAAAAGTTGAACCTTAGGTTTTGAAACCCCAGAAGCTGTAGCTGTTATTATTCAACTATAACCAGCTAGGAAATAAAATCTCAGCAATATGATTAGAAGTAGCAAAATGTCACACAAGACCTAGAAGTGGAGTATTCAATTCATACCAAAAATGCTATTTAAGCACTTTTAAGATATAAAACGATATCCTCCATGGCGTAATGCAGCAATTTTCAACCAGTGTGCTGCAAGGGCCTTTAAAATATGCATCGCCTGACTATTTAGTCAGGGGTACTGACCTCTTTTCCCTTAGAGTGTCAAATTAAAAAAAATTATAATAGCCAACTCAACAATAATTGTCTGGTATGAATGAGTAAAAATTACACTTATTTTTTGTCAGATTGGCAAAAATGTATATATTTTTTGGTGTGCCAAAAATACTTAGTAATTAGTTTATGTGTGCCATGAGGTGAAAAACATTGAAAATCACTGCCTTAGGGACATACCAATGACGAAGAAGGGGTCTCTGCACCCAAGCAGTTCACCATCCAGCGGCCGGGATGCTGAGGAGGAGACAAGGCAGACCATGCTAAGGAGTGCAGCTGGCACCATCTGACCTCCTCCCGGATGCTCTCAGATGCCTTTTACCATTTTTGTGTGTCCCTCCATTAAATGCTATTGCTTCCAAAGGCCTGCACCTATAGCTCTTCTTCAGTGGCTGCCCTTGAGTTCTGTGTACATACACAGAGAGCAGAAATGCTTGGGAGCTTAGTCCCTGAACTCAGTGTGGGAGTAAGGGTGGTCTCTGACCTTATAGCAGGACATAAATTCATAGCCCTATAGCATCAGGCTGAGCTACTCTCTCCAAGACTTTGCCTGAACTCACCCTTGCTTGATCTCTTTCCTCTCTCTCTCCTACTTCCCATGTTTACTTGCTGGTCTCTTCTGGGAGCATTTCCTTAATAAAATACTTCCCTACGAATCCTCCTGTAAGAATCAGCTCCTGGGAACCTGACCTAAGACAAGGGGCACAATAAGAATATAAACAAAATGCTATGAGAGCTCAGGGGTGACTAATTCTGCTTGGAGATCAAGGAAGTTTCCATAAAAGGAAGGCTATTTGAACTAGGCATTGAAGGGTAATTTGGATTTTGCCAGGCAGAAGTAATTGAGGAATGTCATGATAAATCTAGGGAAAAATACAGAGGGGCACAAATAATGCCCCTTTTCATTACAAAATCTGTTATTATAAAATCATAAGCATGTAATTCTGTAACACAACAATATCATGCTCAAGCACAGCGTATGACATGGTAGGTGAAGTGTTCAAACTAAAACTATAAGTCATTACACCCATATTATTACCCTGTGAACCGCACTCGAACAGCCGTGACTTCCACTGGACCCTGTACAGACATGTGCAGGGATAATGAAGGCGATGGTGGGAGGCAGTAGGAGACAACGCTGCAAAGAGAGGCTGGGATTAACCACAGTCTTCAATATTGCTAAAGAATTTGGGCTCTTAACAAGCCATTTTGGTTTCCAAGCAGGGGAGAAACATGATAGACCTCTCTTTTAGAAAATAATTAAATGGAAATAGAAAACCAGGTCAGAGAGATAAGAGATAAACAATGGGAACCAGTTTGGGGGTCATTGCAATATTCAGGGGGAGGATGATGAGGGATTGACTTAGGGCACTGGGCATGAGAATGACAAGGGGAGGATGGATTTAGGGAATGAATGAATGGACTTGTCGACTAACTGGATGCAGATGGGGACAATCAGAAATGGCCAAAGTGTTGGTTTGGATTAGAGAGTAAATGATGGTACCACCTCCCAAGAGAGAGAAACCAGGAGGTGAAAGCCAGAGAAATGAATGAGTTTGTTTTGCATATGTTGAAATTAAAGGAGACACTTTAAGTCTGAGAATAAAAACATAAATAAAATATTGGGATATTCAGACACTGAAGTTCTAGTTCAAGGCTGGACCAAAGAGAGACACTTTTTAAAAGTAGCTTTCTGGAATGGAATCAAAATAATAAAATCAACCACCGAAACTTGGACACCCTTTAGAAATAACACAAAACTTACTTATGACCAAGTGCAATACTTCACTTTTGTTATGGTTTAAGCTTACTGATTAAAACTAGAGTGGGGCATCCATATGATCTAAAGATCATGTCTAATGTATTAAATTTGTCCGGCTATTTGGAGCAATCTATGAAAGCAGAGTCCAATGACGATGCTGAAAGAAAGGAAAATAATACTGTTAGTGTGTGCAGCCCGTTATCTGTCTAATGTAACACATTGCTGGAGGAGGGACAGTTGGAGAAGTAAATCCATCAACAGTGGTCATTTCCTGGCCCTTAATTATTGCTGTTCACTTGCTTTATGGACTTGCATTGATTTTTTAAAAAATAAGTCAATATGTCCATGTGAGAACTGGCATCCCTGCAGCCTTGACATTTAAGCAGCATACAATTAGAAGAGAAAGCACAAGTCCAAATTCCTAACAAATGTTTCCTTTTGAGGAAAAGTCTACTTTACACAAGACACATTGTTTCAAAAGCCAAATGAATTATATGGCCACAGAAAGGCCTTACTATTCTGTATCAGTGTTATATGTAAACTCTTTTCTTTGAAAATACTTAATACTTAGAAACTAACACTTGCTCCTATCCTAAGGTAAGATGTATTGACAGATTTCAGAAGCCAAGACACCTATAGAAATAATAGAGGAATAGAGGATAGAAAACACAGTGGGCAAGAGAAGGAGGACATTAGTTGTGTTTCTTCATTCATTCTTTCTGCCTCTCTCCTTCACTCCTTTCCTTCATCCCTTGCTCAGTCCTTCCCTTCCTCCCTCCCCCACTTGCAGGAATACCTGAGAACCTACTGTGTGTTAGAAATTGTACTAGGAGTAAGAGATAATATTCTGAACAAGAGAAACATACATAATCTCTACCCTCAGGGAGTCTATCATACTTGATTTCAGATTCTACATTTAAATAAAAGATAATATCACTTGTTTTTCACTCCTGTTCTCTCTCACTTTCATGTTGTATAACAAAGCATATTAGTTTCACCCATTTGTTTGGCAAATGTGCTGGGCATAACCCAGCTTGGCTACCTGCATTTGAAATATAACTCTCTCACTTAATAGTTGTGTGTATTTGGCCAAGTGACTTAACCTTTTGACCTTCTGTCTCTTCATCTATAAAACATAGATGGTAACTGCACATGTCTCATAGGACAGTTTTGAGTATTACAAGAAATAATTCATTTAGAGCTTAGAACGGGCTCTGATACACAGGGAGTGATCAATTAATGTTACCCACTGTTATTTTTATCATACACAGGAGTAAACAGATGAAACAGGACATATCTCTTGAGGAGCTTATAGTCTTGCAGGTGGAGACAGACAGGTACACAGATAAAGGTAATAAAGTGTGGTGGGTGAAATGATGAAAAAAGAATGCTTAGGCTATCATGGGGGGTTCACAAGGAAGGGAGTGGTGAATTCTTTGAGTCAACTCTTTTGAGATGGATGTAATATCAATCCAAAGTAGTTTCTTATTTCCCTGACCCTTAGGTAAATGATCCTTCCCTATTAAATGCCTGTTTTGCTTGCTTTATTTGCCCATGGTTATTCCACTGTGGATAGTTACATAAGCACAAATGAAGGCTTTTTATGAAGGGACATTGTGGTCCCTCTTTATTTACACTCTGAATAAAGGAGCTCACCAGAATGGGTGAAACTAGGTTACATTTTCCTGATTTCTTATGTTCAGTTGCATATTTCTTATACAAATCAGAGTTGTTTGTGCACAGGGAAAATAGGCCTTTTCTAACCCCAGAAAGTAATCTTATTCCTTTTGCCAGTGACTGTCTATGTCATGGCCATGTGATTTTATTCTGGCCAATGGTCACCAAAGTAAGCTGGGGGTTCTGGGAAGATTTTCTCAATAATATGAGACTAACGGGAGGAAACACCACTATTCTTCTCTGGATGTTGTTGGTCTGCATGCAATGGCTGGCACTACTGCAGCCACCTTGTGACCATAAAGGGAGATACCACTGACACCCTAACAACGGCAAAATAGAAAGATGGAAACAAAGTGTGTCCCTGAAGACACCCTTGAGCTGCTGGCTTTACTTATCTGGGCCTTGACACACCTCCAGACTATATGTTGTGTGAGAAAATAATATCTTTGTTCATGTTGCTTTTAGATGGTTTTTCTTCCAGTTAACTTTTTGTGGTAGCTTGTCCCCAAGGATTTGGGGTACTTCCCTGCAGGAAAACTGTACATACTCTTCCTTTTAAGCCTAGTGATGGACATATGACTTGCTTTAACTAAAGGAATGTCAGCAGCATGATGGGACACTTCTGGGCAAAAGGTTCCAGGGCCAACATGTGGCTTGCCATGCTCCCTGTCCCCTGCCCCTTCGATCAGGGAAGCATGCTGAGAGGGGGCCTCTGCCAACCTGGCTCTCCATGATTACAGTCAGTAGGGCCGTCTTTTGCCTTCCATGGTGGACGTGTGGCATGAACAAGAAATAAACTTTATCATTTTAAGCTGCTGAAATGTGTTGTTATTGTTGTTACTATGGAGAAGTCTGGTCTATTTGGACTGGTAAATATCCTAAAAGCTGTAGTGACTGAAGACAATGATGTGAAGGTAAGAGCTTGAGTTGCAGCACCTTGATGCCACGTCACTGAACAGTGACCGGGAAGAACAGGCTCAGCTCTTCCCACTCCACAGACTTCCTGGTTAACAAGCTGAGTCTCAGAATGGTAAGTAATTTAATCCAAATAGTGGTCTTAATATGTCTTCGCTTCAATGCATTATTCAGAGTAAATTAATCACGACTTATTAAATGTCTCTTTAGTATCTCTGACACTCACCTCATCACTTTGCCCCACCAGGCTTTGTAATGACCTCACTATCACTTCCCTAACCACCTCCCTACCTAGGGGGCTTTCAGTGATGGCTCAAAGGCTACAGAGCTGAGTTTCCGTTGCACAAATGTGAAATGAGGGTGATGTGTCAGTGGGGGCTGGGCAGGACAAGGGTGATGGTGATAAGTACACTTACGTAGCACTTGTTCTATCCCGGGTGCCATTAGAAGCACTTGATATGTAGTAACTCAACTCTCATCTTATGAGGCAGGTATTATTGTTCTTTCTCCTTTCTAGAGGAGGAAACAGAGACAGAGAGGTTAAGTGTCTTGTCTAAGGTTGTGCAACTAAAATGCGGTGACAGTTGGACTTGATTCCAGGCAATCTGGCTCCAGACTCATGTCCTAACTCTGAGGCTCACCCAAGAGCAGCAAGGGGTGCTCTTGGGCATCAGTTCTTAAAGAAGCAACAGGTTAAAAGCCCCTTTGAGCTTCACCTGAGGTAAATCCTAGCTGGGTATTGTTTCACAATTTGCAGAGCAAGTCTACGTCCTGGTTTCCTCAGTGGTCAGAGGGCACTGCTGATGGTCCTGCCCTCTGTGAAGTAACTGGTTCCCAGCTGGGTTTCGGTAACGTTATTGGGGCTGCTGAAGCATTCTGGGATAGACCTTGCCTGCAGAGGGTGCAGAAGTCTTGGGCACGTGCAGAATCATGCGAGAATATGAAATACCATTTGGGGATTTCACTAAGAGTTTGTAGGAGGATACGGGTTGCAAGGTGAGGACAGGACCTGGAAAAGGCTGTCTGGAAAGTCACTTCTGGAATCTGTAGACAAAATAGCAGCTGAGATACACTTGACATTCTGGAATGGATGGTCGGGTAAGCCATTGAGACCAATGGTGAATTAGAAGGTTGGGGACAGAATACTATTGAATGTAAACTGCAATTGAAAAAAATTTTTTTGAAGAGGGTTGTGGGTATTTCTCTGAGGACTGAAAGGGGTGCATAGATGTGCATATGAGTAGGGTGGTAAGGACAAGGAACTGGGATCTGAAATTGTTTCAGAAAGGCTTTAGAAATGTAGCACAAGAGAGAGAACTTAGTACTTCGGGAAAATGCAATGAACTACTAGCAGGTCTTATTGGTTGTAACTCTAAAGTGTTTTTTGAAATTGAACACTTCTTCTTACCATCCCCACTGTGGCCACTGCCAACACCCTCCTTATGGTCAGCATTGGGTCTCTCCTAGACTTCTGGGTCAGTCTAACTTGTTCCCCTTCTTCCACACTTGTCCCTGCCCCAACCATTCGTTTGCCTCATAGGAGACAAGGTGATTTTTTAAAGAATATAGTCAGTTCCTGTATCTTCTCACTGTTAGAATAAACCCCAAATCTCTGCTGTACAATCTGGCCCTGCCTAACACCTGGGTCTCGTTTCTCACTCACGCCCCTCCCCCCATGTTTCCTGGTCTAGTCCTTTAGATCTTCTCTCTGCCATATGAGCACCCGAAGCTCCTTCCTGCATTAGCTGTTCCCTTTGCCTGCAATGCTTTCCCCCAGGCTTTTTGCATAGCTGGCTCCTTCTCCTCCTCTGGTCTTACTCCAGATATAACCTTCTCCAATTCCCCAACCCCATTCCCTGCTCCTCACTTTCTCTCGCCACCTTTTGTACCATGAGCAGATTTCCTTTCCTCCACAGCACCCACCGCTGTCTGAGATGATCTTGTTCGTTCGTTCGTTTGTCTGCCCATTTAAAGTGCTGTCGCCGGTCTTGCCTGTTAGCCTGACTGGGCCTCACTCACCTCATTCATTGCCGTAGCATCCAGATCAGTTTCCAGTGCACAAGGCTCCATAAATTAAGAAATAAGTAATTTACATTTAATTTCTGTCAGTCATGCCTTTCAAACAGTTTACTTACATAATGTCCCAGTGGGGAAAAAGGGGAAAAATTAATTTTATTTACATTTAATTGAATATTAATGCAGTCTTTGGATAATGGCAATGGAATAGTGATATCTGAGCACAATTTCATGAGGTTATCTACCTCTAGAAAATCTGAAATTACATTTACCTTCAAATAAATTATTTTTAAACCCAGGAGCAATGGCTGATAGGTTCCTACTTTTAAATTTTATGAAAATATAAAATATAAGCTACAATGTTTCTATAATAAAGAGCTGATAGTTAGAAAGGCTAAAGAATACAATATCAAAATCTAGCTAACCATATTTTCTTTACTGATTTCTTTGAATAATTTATTGGTACTGAACATTTATTAGCAATCCTTTGAAATATTAACATTCTACCTGGGTATTAACTGCATTTGCCTATTTGTCTTATTTCTGGATTTGGTTCAACAATTTTATATTTAAAGATCCTCAATGGAGAGCCCTCTGGGACATAATCATCTTCATTCTACATGTGGCTAAATTTGGTCATATTTACTGGTTGTGCAAAGAGCTCTTTCTGAGACGTAAATATTAATGCTGACTGGTTCTGAAAAAGGAACCCTCAGGGCACCTCTTCTCCTTCTTTCCATTTTTAGACACCTCTGTTAACTGCCTTAGCACTTGAGTGCAAGTGTTTTTAAAGGAACTTGTGAAGATTGGAAAAGATTTCATTTTTAATATCCCAGATTGCATCCTCTGCATTTGGTTGGTTTCATTACATGCGCTCCATCTGTCTTGGAGATACGGAAGACGCAGTTGCAGAGAAGGGAAAGGGCAACTTTGTTTCCCTAGTTCTCTAAAATATCTAAAAATTCCTTCACTTGGAAGATCTAGTACAGGGCTTCCTTCACTTCTGACTTCCACAACACTCACTACCCAGGAGCCTGTCAATCTGCCACGCAAAGCAGGGAAAAGGAGAAAGTGCTTAGTTACTCCCTGGTTAGAAAATTGCAGGGTTGAAAGCCTTTTGCACAATTTCTACTTTGAGAGACTTCTGTAAGATTTCTTATCATTTTAGGTGAATTTAATGAAACACAGATTGGTTCTTCTATTATGAATATACTTTAAAAGAATATAATCAACTTACTTGCTGGCTACAGTTGATCTGGGAATTCTGATACCTTTCTTTCCTGTTTCAGGCTAAGTACAGAATGAAAACAAATCTGGAAAACAACACATTTCTTTGCCTATCCCCAGCTGCACCTGACAGTGAAAGAAGTTGAAATCTTACTCCTCACTGGACATTACATCCAATTTCAAGCTTCTATTTATCTTTTGTCAAGCCACCGGAGAATTACCTAGTAACGTTTTTTGTTCCTCTGAAAATCAGCCAGTTATATTTGTAATTGGAGCACTTCATGAATTGGGTGCCTGGGAGGCCTAAGTGCTTTTATCTGCCCCACTATTGTTTAACGTAATATTTATGTATTTGCCGAGTGTCTTGTAGCCTTAGAATGTGAACTTCTGGAGACTAACAACCTTGTACAATGCAGGTAGCACCAAATCAAGTAGGGATTCTTCAATGTCATCTCAAGGGACTTTAATCTGGAAGTATAAAGTGACACCTTTCGTGTGTGAACAGAATCAAGCCTTCAATAAGCAAAACTCACAGCCCCCAACTTTATGAACCTCTGCTGAACTGAGATGATGCTAGCATCCCAGTTTGTTAATTTGTGGAGGATTGTTATTTTAGAATTGTTATAAACAAAGTATTTTAAAGCAAAATGCCCTGTTTAAATATTATTGTTATTTAAAGCTGACTTCACAGTTTGCAAACCATGGCTCAAACTGATAAATGTATACATTAGTGCCTAACCCACATAATATCAAATTTTGTCATGTCCTATGACTCATCTGAGAGCTCCATGCACTTGCCATCAATATCCCCTATCCTGTTACAAGACCTTCTCATCACCTAGAACTGCTTCTCCTCTGAAATATGGAACTTTGTAATTCCACTCTGACCTCAACCCTGTCCCCTTCTCTGCCCTATACTTTTACCCCACCTATCTTCAGTCTCAATAAGGCACTGGACTTCACTTTCCCATCTAACCACCCCCAGTTCTCTTGGATTTAAGGACACTCCCACCATCAGACACAGCACCCTTCTTCCTTGGACTTGCTGGCACAGCCAACCTACAGACCCTCAGTCTTGGATCTAGCCATCTGTCTGCTTTCTCTGGCCCTTGAGCATTCCAGGAGAGAATCACACAGCACATAATCAGGCAGTCAGGTGCTAATACAGATTTTGAATTTCAAACATCACCTGGACACTCAAGATGATCTGAAATTCTTTGATCATTCCCAGTTAATTCTTTATAATCTACCTGATCTGAGACACGTGGGACTAGCCCACATGAATGACTCATACACTTAAGACAGAGCCAAACTACCCTAGTCAAAATACATAAAGGTCCTTTTTTCCTTTGCATTTCATGTGGGCCAAACTTTTCCTGTTTTTTTTTTTTTTTGGGGGGGGGGTGTATGTGTTCCTTCTTATTTTCATTTTCTTTTGCAATTTTCCAAATAGATTACTTCTTGGAGGAATTAAAGAGTTTAGCAGAGTACTAAAAAGTTTAAGATAATCACAAAATATTGATTATATACCTATCATGTGCCAACCACTGTTTCCGGTGCTGGGGATACAGCAGTGAACAAAATTAACAGCTCTGCCCTCATAAAGTCTGTATTTTAGTAGCAAGGGACAGAAAATAGGCAAATCAGTAAAATATATGCAGGTCTAATAGGTGGGACTGTGGAAACCTGGAGCGGGGGCGGAGGCTGTGACCTGTGCTGTGGGGAGGCTGCTCTGTGTACTCAGTGCAAACATGAGGCAAGCATGGGCTTGGGTTCGAATCTCAGCTCTAGCAATCATTCCAGGTGTGACCTGGGACCAGTCACCTAATCTGTGACTTAGTTTCCCTATCTGAAAAATAAGGAATTTCATGCTACCAACCTCCTAGCATTTTTATGTGGATTAAGCAACTGAATACACACAAACACCTCTCCTGGTAAGCATTATATAATGGTCAACAGTTTTATTGTCAATAGTTGTGTCATATGGCATACCTCGCTTTCATAGCTCACGCCCTGGGGGCAGAGACAGGTGACTGGGAAGGGAAAGGCCCTCACATGGAGGAGTCCATCACACCCAGGGCCCTGGCAATGCGCTCATGTGGTGCTTTTGTCAAATTTGCAGAAGTGAGATATTTTAATTGCAAGTGGTTAAGACATTGCCTGTTTCCATATTTTCCCCTTATGTCAGGTAGCAGTGGCTGTGGGCATTTGGGGATCAGCTAAGAGGAAGTTAAATTGGAGACACATTTAGTCTGGGTTCTGTGGACAAACATCTGTGTGGTTGGGACACTTCCATTCGGTCTCAGCTATTGCTGGTCATCCCGGGGCTCTGCTGCCCTCTGTGCCTGAGTGCAGGGCGGGACAAGGTGATGGGAATGTGTGCCACAAAGCCTGACTGCAGAGCCGTGGGGGTGGAGGGGAAACAGGGTTTGGCACATACCGAGTCAGAAGTTAGTCTGTGGAAAGTTCTTGTAATCCTTTGATGTATAAAATTGTAAATAGAGGATTTGGTTCTTGGGACATAGTCAAAACAGAAGTTTTTTTAAATGGTTATTTACTTACTTAATAAATAATAATTATTAAATAATTATCAACAGATTATTATGGACTGAATTTTTGCACTCCCGTTAATCCATATGTTGAAGCCCTAAGCCCCCCTGTGATGATATTTGGAGATGGGGCCACTGGGACATGACTAGGTTTAGATGAGGGTGGGGTCCTCATGATGGCCTGAGTGGCCTTAAAAGGAGGACAGTGAGCTTGCTCGTTTTCTCTCAGCCATGTGAGTACTGAGTGAGAAGGTGACAGTCCGCAAATCAGGAAGAAGGTCTTCACCAGAACTCAACCCTGCTGGCACCCTGATCTTGGATTTGCAGCTTCCAGAACTGTGAGAAATCAATTATTTGTGGTTCAAGGTACCCAGTGCGGGGTATGTTGTTACAGTAGTCTGAGCTGATAAACATTATACATTTTTGTCTTTTGTAATAGAAATCACATTAGATAGAATTATAATGCCTGTGTTTGTGGAGCCGAACCCTATAGCAGTACTACAAACAGTAGGTCTGAAGTCACAAGTTCTGTGCATTCTCCATCTGTGTTAGAAAGCAAATGTTAGCCATCCACCTTAGAAAAAGTATTGCATTATCCTTCTACTGTCTCTTCAGAAATTACAAAAGTTATTGTCATTTTAGAGATGATCAGAATTTATAGCCAAATATGTAGGGAAAAACAGTATTGTAGAAGAGGTGTGCCAGTCGATGAATGTAAATCTCATTGTTTTTTTAATTTCATAGGATCTGTAGTATTTGTCTACTTTTTAAAAATTTATAATTCGTGCAATTTCTTTTCTAATTCTAAATATATCCACTTTGTTCCTAATTTTAATTTAGTACATTTTGTGTTCTTTTCCCTGAACAGGCCCTCCTCCCAAACTGTACCCATTCCAGGCCCACAAGCCCTGGATCCACTTCTGTGGGGAAACAGGAATGAGGAAATGCCTTCGGTCTTTTCATCACATCCACACTTACTGTGTGGAACAGAACACATGTTTCATGCCTCCTGCTACTGCACCCGATTGGAGTCTTTATGTCCACATGGAATCCCCAGGGGCACCTGAACTGACTCCTCCCCTTTCTTCTAAGCCTGCTCTTATTGCAGTGTTCCCAGCATACCTGAGAAGAGCCATCCTCAGCCCAGTCACCCAAGCTGGGTGCCAGGCATCGGCCTCCCCTCTCCACACTCTGGTGCGGACCCAGCCTTGTCTCCTCAGCAGGGCTCAGAGTCGTCTGCCCTCTCCACCCACCCGGACCACTTCAGAGGCACAGATGTGTCTAAAACCCAAATCTGATCACGGCACTCCTTTGTTTGCAGTCCTCTCACTGTCTCTAGGATACAACAGGCTCCGAAGCATCCTGTGGTTTCTGCCCACCTTTCCAACCCAGCTCCTACAGTTTTGTGTTTGTCACCCCTCACTTCTTGAGCAACCCAAGCTGCAGGTTAGGTCAGGGGTTAGAAGCGAGGGCTCTGGAGCCAGATCGCCCCAGTTCAATCCTGGCTCCATCACTCCTAACTGCATGGCCTTGGAAAAACTCACTGCCCCTCTGTGCCTCAGGGACCTCAGCTTTATAATGGGAGCCCGAAGAGCACTCTCTGCAAGGCTGTGAGAACTAAGTGATGCGATACATGCGAAATGTTTGGAAGAGGGCCATGATGTGTAGAAAAGCTCAGTAGAGAGGGACCTTATTATTTCAGGTTTCTTTTATCCTGTTCTCTGCTTGACCAACCAGCCCTTTAGACTTGGCTAAGTGATCTCCTCCTCCTGAGAACCTTTCCCACCTGGGCTGGTGGGTTCTGGGCCATAGCCCCGCCTGCTTGCTTCACAGAAGGCTCACCAGTTCGCTGTGTCCTGCACAAGGCTGTATGGTCCTCCAGGTGCAGAGGACCTGGAGCTACTACCTCCCTTACAACCCAGCAGCCACCTAGAGCCTAGCACAGGATGGGTGTTCAGCAGGTGTTTGGAGGCCGAATAGATTAAATAGAGAATACAAATTGAAGGACGGAGTGTTAAAATAAAGAGGAGCCAGTCTTCTTCTACTTCCCTGACAATTCACTTTTCAAAGTGTTATATAATATGTGGACTTATTTCACTGTTTTTTCTGAGTGGTCCTGTCTGTATTGAGTTGTTTCCTGGCCAATTCTTGGGCCTGATAGCAACATACTTCTGAAAAAGGAGAGGAAAAAACAGTGTGTGGGGTGTGGGGGGAGGGCAGGCAGGATGCTGGGCAGAGGAAGAGAGCTGCTCCTCAGGAAATAGGTGTCCAACGACACCATGGCCATGAATACTCTTTTATCGAAGGGGACTGTGGTGGCAGGAGCAGAATTTAAGTTTATTTTTAAGGACAAAAGAGAAAACCCTGCTGTGCGGAGTCCTGGCTGAGGTCATGTTCAACATGACAATGGCCCTGACTTTAGTTGGACTTGTCCTCATTTCTTTCGTTGAAAACACTGCAAAATAATTCATTTCTTGGGAAAAGATTAAATAACACAAGAGAGTAGAAAGTAAAACGCAAAATCGATTCACCTACCCCCAGTCGTACTCCCGGTGCACATTCCCGGCAGATTTTAAAATGCACACAGGGACACAGCGGTCGCATGTCGAACAGGGCGGCAACCATGCTCAAAAAAATCAGAACCGTGAAATTCTGCTGAGATGTGTCCAGAGACACACAGGAGGGAAATACAATACAATAAACACACATTCCGTTTAATGAAAGAAAACGTTTAAACTATAATACACACAAGGAACCCTTTTTATCAGTGAAGGCCTGTGGTGTGGGAGGGAATGCAGAGCGCGCTCTGGCGTTTGCCTGGGGCTCCGCTCCTTCCAGCGATCACTCCCAGGTCAGCACCAGGGGACGTGTCCCACAGTCAGAGAGACAGTAAGGAGGGCCTAGCACTTCAGGGCGCTCAGTAAAATGAGGCTGCCCACAGTCAGGCGGGAATTGTTTGGTTTAAAAATGCCTGGATTGAAGGTCCCTGAGGGGATGGGGGACACTCTGCTGTACGGCTGGGCTGGGGGGAGCAGAGGAGGACTCTAACCCCCCACCCCCAACCCTGGGCTCCCCCACCTCCTCTCTTTAAAGCAATCGGCACTCTTCCAACTTGTCACTGCCAAACAAAGGCAAAGGAAAGCACAGCACCTGTAGACTGGGGCTCTGGGAAGCAGAAGCAACAGCTGTGCGAGGGGAAGACCAGAGCGGGAGGGCAGCCCTGACTGAGTCTAAAAACAAAACCCGCCTGACAGCCTAACAAAGGCCTCTTGTCAGCGCAGCAAGAGGGGCTGTCCTGATCGCTCCTTGCCGGGCTGTTCCGGGGCCACCAAGTGGGGAGTGAGCCCGGACCCTCCCTCCATCCTTCTGGGTGCCACTGACCTCAGCAAACACCTCCTCAATCGCCAGCGCTTCCAGGCCTCTTTCACCGCCACCTCGTTTGGGGGGTGGGTTAAAGATGGATTGACTGTGCTACCTTTGTTTACACATCTGCCCACAGCGAAAGCAAACCCGGTACGGCCCACGCTGTTCTGAGGCTTTCTGATCCGTCTTTGCAGAGGAAGGGGCAGTGCGGCGCATTGCCCCCAGTTAAGTAGAAGACCTCGGAAACCAATCTGTTCTACCACGCAGACAGCTGGACCCACCCCGGGTTCTCCACGCAGCCGGTCCTTGCCACCTTTGCGAGGCACAGAGCTTGTGTTTGTGCCCCGGGCTTCAACTTAAATTGGCCAGGAAGAGGTTTCTCAGCTTGAAAATGATCAAACCCCTAAATGGGTTAAAAAAGAAAATTGTCAATAGGAAAAGCAAAAACATTTGGAAAGTAAGGAAGCATATGCTAGAAGAGTGAATACTCCTAACAGTTAATTTTAAAAGATTTTAGAATTTTTTTCTGTTTGATTTAAATAATTTTAAACACACCTAGCTGACATCTGAACGACTAGAGTCAAACTTTCCAGCTCAAAGCTGTCACCATTGTTTATGCTCCTCATTGGCTCACTGTTGCCCCCAAGTGTCTAATATAAGAACTACAGCAGAACTTGTCATTTTCTGCTTTGTTACTGAACACCCGCCAGTCTATTAGCTCTCATGACAATAAATGGTATAGAATTAAAGCAATGTTTTAGCTTGTTAATGAAAGCTGTATAATTCAGGTGCGTTTTCACCAAGGCTTTCATTTTATAAGACATCATTATATCACTTTTTATTCAATTCATTGTGCCTTTGCTGAAACGATACATTTAATCCTTAGAGGGAGTGATTATGATTGCATTAGTGAGGTAGGTCCTAGTAATGAAACTCCCTTCCAGAGAAACCACACGACTTGTTTACTGATGTGCATTAGGTTTTATTTTATAGCATTTGATAAAAACCCTATATTCAGGATGATTGAAAGTTTGCACAGAGTGTCTGATGTGAGATGATTTCTGATACATGGCTCAAACACATGCACACCAAAGTGCTATCTCCTTTGCTCACCTGGCACCTCTGTTTTCAGTGAGCTGATTGGATCCCCAATTTGATGTGAAAGTAGGCTACCTTAGTATAGGGTGCACTAAGGTTTATATAAAACTAGATTTATATTAATTGCCAATTCTTCCTGTTTCTTGCTCATTCATGTAGTTTCTCTGATTTACTTCTTGTTTCATAGAAACACAGAATACGTTGTCCCAGATAGAACTTGGACAGTGGCTTCCATCCTGAAGAGATCAAGGAGCTGCTCCCTTATGCAGAAAGGTTGCAGCAAGCTCCTCCTCTTCAGATGGCAACTTGCTCTGAATACTCATCATGGAATATTTCTACACTGCAGTGGCAGCCAGGGTATAACTTACCAAAGTAACCTGTGATTCCTGAGCGCTTACCTTCCTATCTTAGTGATCTTTCACTGTTGAAGCTCTGACAGAGGGGCCCAGGCTTTACCTCCCCCAAAGCAGTCAAACAGCTCTGGTCAAATTCAGTGCCTACGTAGAACCCACATGGGCAGATCTCTTAGACCGAACCCCATGCCTCTTCCCAAGGGAAAGTTGTGAAGCTCATTCTAACTGGACAGCTGGCATTACTGAAAGTAGAGCACTTGGTGGAATGGTCACCATGTTTTGTAATTCTTTCAGGCACTTGTCTGAGGCTCCTGTGAACTAGGTCAACACCAGCTTTATCACCATGGAGGGTAAGGCAGAGATTATACGATACAAACTGACATATAAGTCCAGTATTTCTGGGCCATTTAAATCACTCTGAATAAAGTCTTCCCTATATTTCCTGTGATATTCCAAGTTTGATGCATCTGAAGACATTTAATTCTAAGAGTCAGGGTGCCTGTCAGCACCTGCAGAGGCAGCTGAGAATCTAGGTAGCAGAGGCTCCAGAATTTCTGTGCAAAGGGAGCTTTGGGGTAACTATCTGCTTGAATGTAGGGGCCATGGAAGAGAATCAGTTGCTCAGTCCTTTAATGTTTCAAATGGGCCCTTTCTAAGTAAAGAAACATGGTGTGGAGAGTTTAATCAGTCTAGGCTGAAGTGTCTTCAACAGAGCAAGGGACTTGTGATTGTTTAACAACTTGAGAATCTTGGAATAGTGGGGACAATGCCACCAAGACTTCAGTCTTGGCAGCTCAGCCTGGAGGGGTCCATTTCTCTAGGTGCCCACAGGAAGGGGAGGAAGGAACCAGGAGGCCTGGACCCCAAGCCTATCTTTAGTTTTGTGCCTTTGCCTCTGCCACTGACCTCTGCTGTGTTCACACTCCTTGCCACCAACCAGTCAGGGCCATGCTGCCTGGATTGCTGTGTGTGTGTCCATTGAGGAGTGCGTGTGTAGTCGGGGGAGTCTGGGCTCAGTGGAAGTTGTTTGAAGCTATTAAAATACAAGATAAATGCAGCATTCCATCTTGGATTATTGGTTTTATTGAAAGGCTAATATACAGTTCTGTAAGAGAAATAATTATATATCGTAGGGTACGAATCAGTTGGGATTAAGTTCTTATGCTCAGGAGTTTGAGAGGCAGTCAGCTCAGGGCTGGTCAGACCTGCCACAGAGTTAGGGACACAGGTTCTTTGTTAATTGTTTGGCCTCAAGTAGCTTCTATTCTCGAAGGCATCTCATAGTACAAGGTAGATGCTGGAGAATTAGCTTTTAAACTTGTGTTCTAGACTGCAGAAAGGAGGAAAGGATGTCCCTTGAAGGATACTTCTGGAAAGTTACATATATCACTTTCTTTATGTCACATAACCACGACTGTCTGCAAGGGAGACGTGGAGCAGCGATCTTTACCAGAGGCAGATGTATGCCACCTGAAGTGCGATAGTCCTATGGCTGCACAGGAAAGGAAATAAAGGGTGGGGTCATTTTTAACAAACTTTCTGATGATACTGATGCTGCTGGTCCTTGGACCACACTTTGAGTAGCAAGGGACACGACCTTGCATGACCTGGCTCCTGCCTACTTCTCTAACGCATGTTCGTTCTCTCTCTCTCTCTCTCTCTCTCTCTCTCTCTCTCTCTCTCTCTCTCTCTCTTCCTCTCTGTCTCTCATTCTCTGTGCTTCTTGCTGGGTCTTGAACACTTCAAGCTTGTGTTCCCACCCAGGTGACTTTGAACTTGCTATTCCCTTTGGCTGGAACTCCGCTCTCAGCTCTTGCGTTAAGAGCACAGATAAAATAATTTCTCTATGACCTGATTTGATTTTAATAACACCTACTTGAATTTGTATTATGTATTTTTTGTATGATTGTTTTTGTCTTCCCCTTCTAGAATGTCAGCATTATGAGAGCAGGGAAGTTATATGTCCTGGCTAACATTGAATTTCCAGCACTTAGAACAGTACTTAGCATATATGCTCAATATGTTTGTAGAATAATACAGAAGCTCCCTAAATATACATATTAGTTCTTGAGATCAGGAACCCTATATTTTTTCAAATTTTATTTATTTTTTAGAGAGAGGGGAAGGGAGGGAGAAAGAGAGGAACATCGATGTGTGAGAGAAACATCTGCTGGTTGCCTCTTGCTTGCCCCCAACTGAGGGCCTGGCCTGCAACCCGGGAATGTGCCCTGACTGGGAATTGAACAGGTGACCTTTGGGTTTGCAGGGCAGGGCTCAATCCACTGAACCACACCAGCCAGGGCTGGAGCCATATCTTGTATATCCATGCTTCTCCCCAGTGCCTAGCATGGTATAACATATACTGCTGGCATTTAATAAATGCATGCTGAGTGGGATTGCACAAGAAAAGAAATACCTGCCTAATTTTCAGATGGGTCAAATGTAGAGTAAGACCTTTACACAGGGCGTGATGGCTACACTAATCTTGGAACTCGGCCCTGGGTGGAGGTGAGAACAGGCCAGCGGCCCCTGCAACAGGCCTCTATGGTAGCCCTTCCAGAACATTTGCTCTCCTTGGTTCTTTTTTGCCCACATTGTGCAGTTCAGAACTTTATAGGTGTGAATCTGAGAATGCCAGAGGGGCCTGTAGAAAATGTGTGTGATGGGCAGATGGGAGTTTTGTGTCACTGGACTGACTGCCTAGTGTGCAGATTCAAAATTTTCCATTATTCGTGCATGTGACACAATATGTATTGAGTACCTGCTACATGCCAGGCACAATGCTAGGTGCTGGGAACATACATAGCCTTGCATGTATGAAAATTTTCTCCCAAACTTGACAAGTAGCACCAAACACAGCAAGGATTCCTGATTTGTATAGTGCAAGACTATAGGACTACATGGTAAATAATAGTTCTTCTGCTTAAAAATTGTTTAGCAGGTCATCTCACAGTGCTATGAACACTCACTGGATTAATGAGCTGGTGTTTGCTAAGTAATGTGTGATGGCTTGGTTGGGAGGGCTCCTTTGGGAGCTCTATCCTCTTTGATACTAAGGCGGGAGAGGGAAGAGCATCCCCACCCCCACCCTCACACATCCCTTTGTCTCTTACACTGTAAGGAAGATATCAATTTTTAATTCTTTTTGGTTGGCAGTGAAGTAGAAGAGAGTGGCTGCATGGCTTTCTTGGTACATTAGTGTATGTATTAGTATTTATTGGTAACTGAACATCTGTGTTAATCTGTCGGCCGTAATGCTCATGCATGTCTTTTTAAATGAATATGGCTAGGAGCCTGACAAAGACAGTATCAAAAACATTCATTAATGTCAATACTGTGCATCTGTAGGCTAAAATTTTTTAACTTCAAAGAAAAGCTTTTATATCTGTGATCTCACCTCCCACTACATATTATTATTTTAAAACTCCTCTCTAGGGACAGGTTGTTCCACGCATGGAAAGCCAGGTGGGGTGAGGGTAATGAAGACCTGCCTCAGGCTACCCGATCTCGTTCACAGGCAGCCCAGCCCACACGCCACCGCCAGGGCATCCCCCGGGGTCTCTCCCTGATTGTTCAAAAACTAAAGGCAAAGATGAAAAAATACGCTAATTTCAAGCTGTGCCAGGAGCACACAGACACTTGGGTCATGGACAGGGAACTGAGAAGACGAGATTACTTTTGGGAACATCTTGAGAGAGTCTACAAACAAGGAGAAATCGATTACTTCCAACTAATGTCAAGCATCCAGAAGGCCCAGAATTGGGAACCTTGAGTCTCCTGGGACTGAAAAGCCAGTTCCTGTTTACTTGATCTACGGGGCGACTGTCTTCCTGTCTGCTCCAATTTCTCCACGTGTATGCCTTCATTTTTAGGAAGCTATTTTTATCTATTCTCACAGAATCTTTAGCTTTTCCTGTTTGACTTCTTCCTGATTAAAAAGCCCCCTGTCATTGTTTCTCCTGGGGCTGTCCTGTGGACTCCAGAAGTGCCTCTACTCTGACTTTGTTAGAGGGACATTTAAAAAAATAAGTGAAGTAGAAGTCAAGAAAAAAATAATCCTGGATGTTAAAAATTTCCCCACCTCCCTGACTGTATTGTCTCAAAAACCTACTTCCGTGTTTCCATGTCACAAAAATGGCCGTGTCACCTTCCATGGAGTGGACAGTGTAAAGGTTGCTTCAGAATCTCCTGCCTGGATACCTGATGAGATGACTGGACACTGTAGGCGGGGGTAAATTCTTCCACCCTGACTACTCACAAAGCAGAAGTAACCTGTGATTAACGACTTCAATTCTTCTCTTCTTATTGGTGAGTGGAAGGACTAGTAACCCAGATTACAGCTGCCATGTGGTCTCACCACTTTGCCATCACAGCCCTGCCCCTGGAGATGTTTGGCACAGATTAGTGTCTTACTAAATACCAGGTGTCCTTTGAAAATGAGTGTCACCTTGCCTGCTCTTTTGAAAAAGTGTAGCCCGTGCTGTGCCTTGCACACAGTGGGCACTCAGTAAATACTGTACGAATGCAGCTTATCATCCAGCAGTTGGTCTCTCTGCGTCTCAGTTTCCTCTATGTAAATTGAGAGTATTGGCAAATGATTGACTGCTTCTATGTTTTCCAGTTTTCACATTCTAGGAGTCCTTTCAAATAGCCGTTTAAAATTATCTTCCATCTCCAGTGCTGTTTCTAAGCAACAGAACAGTATTTCCCTGAACTTCTTGCCTGACCTCTTCCGCCCACAGAGATGTTTCTTGCCGAGCCTGCAGCATTGTGTTATCTGTAATGCTCATTTATTTATTATCTGGTGATACATCTCAGGTTGTTATTTAGCTTTTCATCTGTGTAGATTCTATCCTTAGAATTAGAGTGTAAGCTTCTCAAGCTAGA
This sequence comes from Glossophaga mutica, assembly GCA_039655065.1. Classification (NCBI taxonomy): domain Eukaryota; kingdom Metazoa; phylum Chordata; class Mammalia; order Chiroptera; family Phyllostomidae; genus Glossophaga; species Glossophaga mutica. The sequence goes on along the minus strand of CM077303.1, from coordinate 40,388,984 downwards.
TATTATATAAAATGCGCCCAGTAAATATTTGTTAAATAAATAAAGATCACAGCAAGAAATAGCCACAATTTCCACCTAGAGAGAGTTCTGGGCTTAAGGGAAGCAGAAAAATCAAAGGTGAACCCCAAGTCTGTGGTTCGGGACACTTGGTGCCTGATGGTGCTATTTTTCAAGGCAGGTAGTCCTACAGGTGAGATGGATGTGGAAGGAAGAGGGAGAGGCAGTGAATTAAGTGAAAAGCTGCATTCTATCCCTTCTTGGAGATTCTCAAAGAACATTAGCCAAGTAATGATTTTGAGGCATGAGATCCTGGCCAAAGGAACATATTTTATGGTATTTAGCCCAAAGCTTCCCAAATATTGAACATGGCTTGGGAAACACTGATGTAACATAAAAAGAAAAGCAGGGCTAGGAAGGAAGCCTGCAGAGCAACTAACTTTTGAGGAAGGGCCAAAGGAATTTGAAAAGGAGCATGCAGTGAGGAGAAGGGAGCTTTAACCCCGGCTCCATCCTTCCATGGAAAGAGAGAAAAACTGAAGCCCACCTCTTGCCATGGGACAAGGGAGTCTGTGGGCCGCCTCTTGAATGTGCAGACTTTTTTGGAAGAATGATCTCACAAGTACTTCCTGATTCAACTCTCTCATCACCTTTTCTTCTTGAAGAATTCACCTCTTTTGCCAAAAGAAAGCCCATACTAACACTCTCAAGTGTTAGAATAACCCCATATCCAATCTTGTAACTAAAATGAATTGTCTTAAATTAGATCTGATATAGGCAAAGGCAATACAAACCTTAACAGTATAGAAAAAGTAAAAGTTGCCTTACTTACTCCCCATCATCTGGAACTATCTTAAACTTCCCTTTAATATTTCATTTCAATCTCAATAGCATCAGTTTTAAGAAACCCCCTGTTTGTGCACGGAAAGCTGAGAGATGGTGAAACAGGCGAGCATGGGAAATGCGGAGCTGCGATGTCCACAGAGCTCCCGCTGGTGGGGTGAACGACGGGGCAGCCACTTTGGAGAGCAGTTAGCAGTCCCTCAAAAAATTACATCTACAATCACCCCATTACTCAGGAAAGAGTATGGGACTCCCTTCTGGGGTGATGAAAATGTTCTAAAATTAAATAGCGGCGACAGATGCATAATTCTGTGAGTGTACTAAAACTACTGCGTTTAAAAAGGGTGAATTTTGTGGTATGTGAACTACGTCTTAATAAGGACATTATATAAAAAAGAAGAAAATGCAAGGGGGGATGAATACTATCAAAATAAATTTTTCTCCATATAGTAAAAAATCAGTGATTTGTTGTTTGTTCCTTCTTTGTTCCTCAAACGCCTTTTTCTTTCTTCTTCTTCTTTTTTTTTTTGCCTCTACGGCTGTGTGGCGGCCGAGAAACTGCCGCTCTCGCCCCTGACTCCTTTTTCACAGAGTAATTTTAGGTGGTAGAAGTAGTATGTCTTTAATCAAGATTTTTTCCCTCAACTTAACGTGCAAATATCATCCAATTCTTGGTTTCTGACATATTTGTACCTGTGTGGAGCTTTGTCTTGACATGTCTATGACACAGGATATGTTAGTTTGCATTGTTTATCTGTACATGTGTTAGACCACTTTTCCAAAAGTCAGGCTTGTTGAAGTACAATTTACGTTCAGTCAAATTCACCTTTGGAAGGTTTCTAACTCTACAAATTTTGGTGAAAGTTTACAGTCATGTACATTCCAGCACATTTGAGGTGTAGACTGTTTCCACCGTCCTAAAATGTTCCCTCATGTCCCCTCTCCCCACATCTAGGCCTGCACCCCCGATCTGATTTCCACCCTTAGGGTACCCTTCAATTTCTATTTTGTGTTTTCATGATTTATCCTGAGATAAATCTATCAGGCAGGATCTGGCTTTTTATCCCTATAGCGCCCGCTGTGGTGTTGGTCACCTAAAAGTTGCTTCGGAAATAGATACTGAATAAATGAATGAAACACTTGGTTTTCAGATCCCACCAAATCTTATCAGGGACTCTGCTCTCTGATTTCCAGGATATGCCTTTTGAAAAGAAGCTATTAACCTTGTGAAAAGCTTTCTCCTAGAATTTTAATTTATACAATCTTTTTTTTAAAAGGCCATAGTGATTTTCCGCTTCAGAGATTTTGCTGAGCATTTCAAACATTTCCTTAGACTTGGGACACACAAGTTTGTTTGTTTAACCAGCATGTGAGACTCTACACTCTCAACCCGAATCAACAGATAGAGATAGAATCTGGGGCCAAATACAGAGGCTGCTCTCTCCTTCCCTGTCTGCTGGCCCAGGGTCTCAACCGGAGATTCCTGGAATAAGTTCTCAGATCCCAGGGGTGGAGCCAGACACCTGCTGGAGGTGGGGCCTCACCTCTCTCATCACGCAGGGTGTGGCCCTGTGAAAACCCACCAGCAGCTGGCTCATCAGTCAGGCATAGATCCCCTTGGTCTTTCCTGTTCTGATTCCTCTTCCATCAGAATGGTTTCTTGATGTGAATCAGAAAATTGACATTCACAGAACAACTACAGGCAATGACCAGAATTCCCCCTGGCCTGATCAATTGTAGGAAACGGCCTAGTCCTGGAAGGGAGTCCTGGAAGGGAAATGCCTGTTCTTGTGGTCTCCTCCAGACTGGCCTACTCACTCCACATAGCTGGGTCCCTGTGTGCTTTCTGGGGGTTGGCTGTCCCCTGCTGTGTCTTCTGTGCATATGGCAAAGCCCAAACAGCACAGGTACCACAGAACCTCACATTTTCCCTCTGAGGAGGTGGCAGCTTGCCTCCAATATAAAGACTTGATGCCAGCTTCAGATTGCTTCTAAACAGAGCCCCATTCCCTCTTGTCAGGCGTGTGCCCCCGCACTTTGCCCTGTGGCTTCCCTGGAGCAGCTCCGCTGGAGGACAGTCCCTGCTCCCAGATGACAATGCATTCTGCAAGCCTGAATCCTGCCAAAGCTCTCAAGTTGTGAACTCTTGATGCAAGGTGGGGTTCTGTGACATGTGCGGTCCATAACCCCCACAGATAAACCCTTTACAAAGGGAGCCAAATAAATTCTTTGTACAGTAATGATGACAGGTGTGTGTGTGTGTGTGTGTGTGTGTGTGTGTGAGAGAGAGAGAGAGAGAGGGGGAGAGAGAGAGGGAGAGGGAGAGAGAGAGAGAGAGAGAGAGGGAGAGAGGGAGAGGGTAAAGGGGGATGAGGATGCTTCAGAAAAAGAGAAAAGAAAAGGAGAAAGAAAATAAGAGTCAAAGTAGAAAAAAGCTTATAATTCTTCATGAAGATCTTCTACAGGTACGGCTATCAAACTTTTTTTATTACCACCATAGTAAGAAAGGATGTGCACACACATACACAAATGTGTAAAATAAAATAGAAAATACAATCGTGCACAGCTCATTAATTATGAGCATGGGAAACCTGTTTCTATTACACTGTGTGTGCATGGAGGGGTGGTGCCCTTGGGCATTCTTAAGTCCACCCTCAGGCCATGTCCTGCTCCCACGGTGGGGTCCGCCACCCTGGTCTCCTCACCCCACAGGCCCCGCGGTTGTTGCCCTGCTGGGTTGCAGCCAGGAACGCAGCTGGAGGGCGGGCTGGACACCGCGGGGGCGGGCGGGGCACAGCCCATGGATCCCAGCAGCAGCTCCTGCGGTGGCGGTTTGGGACACGCTGCGGGATGGAGACGAACGCGGAGGACTGCGTGGCTGCCTGGTGGGACATGGTCGTGCGGAACTCGCGGTGAGTGCGCACTGCCCGCGGCCAGGAGACCTGTCCACCCCGGGAGCGCAGGGACAGCTCCAGCTGCCGGGCAGCTCGGCGATGGGGCAGAGGGCGGAGCCGAGGGAAGAGCAAGGCTAAGATCGTGACCAAGGCTCAAAGGCTGGCTTTGGGGCCCGAGTGCAGGCACTGTTGCTGCTGCGGGGAGGGGCAGAGAGGGGTGGCTTCGGAGGCCCCAGAGCTCTGTGAAGCCCTGGGGCTCTTTGGATGCCGCCTTATCTTCAGCCCCTACTCTGGCCAGCGAGACTCCCAGGTTTGGTTTTTTAGGAACTTATATACCTTTGGAGCTTCTGAACTAGAGATTCCAGAAAGATGGTTCAGGTTCCTATAGCAATCTCCTATCTGCCTTGACCATTTTACTAATTCGAAGGGTGGATTTAAAAAAATGACAGTGACAATAATAATCTATGCCGTAGTCTTGAATGGCATCCTTTTAGGTCAAGGGCCTCTCTGGTAGATGGAAACAGATGGGAAAACCAGCTAGCTCCCAGAGCGCAAACTCTCTGGCATGTGTTTAAAGAACAAACCCCTTCCATAATACCAAAGGTGAACGGAACATTGAGCTGTAACCTGGCATCACCTGTGTTATGGTCTTACATCCTTTAAGTCTGAAAGGATGTAAGACCATGACACATGTCTATATCAACAAGTTTTTTATTTTCTTCTGCCCATGAATCCTTCCTTGGCTTAAGCAATAATCTTAAACTATCTGAATCCACCAGTGGAATATTACTAGTCTTGCATGTAATGCAGCCAGGTATTGGTTGGAGAACCTGAACCCAGGAAGTTGGGTATCTTGTTTTAGTTTGTTGATATAGGAAGGTATTGGCTTTTTTGTTTGTCTTTGTTTTTGTTTAATTTTTTTTCTCATTACAAAATATTCAAGAATTGCAACCAGACAAAGGAGACTTCACTTTGGAATGCCTGAGTGGTGAAGACAAACATCCATTTTCTGTCTTCCTTTTCCTTCTGTAGCTCAGAGCAGGAGGCAGATCACAGCTGTCACCTGGCCCAGCAGTGCAGGCCCACGTCCCCCTCTGTGCTGGATCCGAACACCAGTCAGAGTGTCCTCACTGACAGCACTTTTCAGACTTCCTGTTCCCGGGCACTACTTCCTGATATGGTCATTTGTTCTGGGAAAGCTGGCACTTACTGACTTTCTACTTTGTCCTTTCTGTAGAGCTGACAGTTGATTATTTAACATGTATTTGGCAGAGAATCAAAGATGCAGTTCATGCTTTTAGAGAACAACCCACTTTGCTATTGATAATGGAGTGGGAGATGGGAAGTTGGGGACCCTGTACTACTGGCCTTACTAATTACTAAAAAATAAGTCTCAAGAAAAGCTTCCTGAAGGAGTAAAATAATAGTGCATTTCTTTGCGCAGAAAATTATTGATCTAATTTTACTCGCTGAGGCTGAGGCCCGGACGGATATCCAGCATCCTGGGTCCCTTTTGTTTCTTGGAGCCAGGCTAGTTCAGGTCAGCACACATCGTGGAGGGCTTCCTGTGTGCCTTTCGTCTCAGTTTCAACCTGTTGATCAACAGTATTTATGGAGCTCAGCCGTGTGGTAGACAGAGTGGAAAGTAAAAGCAGCATTATATGCCATGTGGTTTTCGTCGTCTGGGGCCTGGCATAAAGTTGGAAAGACAAGGCTAATGATGAAAAAACAATTAGATGACAATTAAAGGTCAAACTGAGGTCTTGATTATAATTAGTGGGAAGGGTAAAAGGAGAAGAAAGGTCCCCATGGGAAGATCTGTCTAGAGAGGCTTTGACAAGGAAGAGACACTCGAGTGGATGTAAAAGAAGGGGAAGATTTGGTTGTGAGGAAAGAAGAGGAGAGGACACTGATGTAACTTGCATGTTGGCTGAATGAATGGGCCATGTTGGGTGTGCAGCATGTCTTGATATTTGGAACATTATCTTGCCAAATGTTAGATTTGCACATCCCGGGGTGGGTTTGTAGACACCTCTAAGCATGAAGCATGAATGGTTTGCCCCGTGGCACCTCAAGTTACACCAAGTTTCTCCAGTAAGAACCATCCAGTTTGGTTTCGTGGTCCCAGCGGGATGCTGCACAGTTATAGACACATCTGATCAAAGGGCAAGCGCAGGAACCCCAGAGCATCAAGGGGGCTGTTTGATGTGGCTGGCCGTTAGCCGGGAGTGGGCTGAAGCTGCATCCTCTGCTTGAGTAAGGTCTACGAGCCACTGGTGACTTCTGATCCCCTACTGATCCAGGGGGAGTCAAACTGACAATCCCCCAGTTAAAAGAAGCTGCTGTGCGCTCCAAGGGGTCCGGTCACTCTGTTCTCTTCTCACAGAAGTGCCTTGAGCTATTTGAGAGAAGCCTCCTGCATGAATTATTCTTTAAAAACGGGAACATATTTCCTTCTACTGCCTCTGCCTCCTAAGAACCCTGCTACCTTCAAAGATAACTTAGCAGGACCCTAACAGGCAGGGTAGCCTGAGTTCTGAGAGTCAGGAGAATGAAAGCTGGGGCAGAAGAATTCAGATTGTGTTCAGTTCTGCCCATTTTGGCTTGATCTGTGGCTCAAAGTGACTTTTCTGGGTTTTGATGTTTCATCTCTAAAATCAGAACAACAATGTCCTCTCCTTCCTACCACCTTCAGCCTATTTTAAAGTATTATGAAACAGGCATCTTCATTTCTTTCTTGCTGATTTCATGAGTAGGCAATTGCCCATATCTGATGTATTTGAAGAGCTATTCATTACCCTTAGCCAAGATATCTTTTCCACTCTCTGAGAATTGCTGGAATTCATCAGAGATTCATTATCTTCTCCCTTCCTGCCTCTTCCAAGCATATATAAGCACTCTGACTTTTAAGTTAGTAACGTTTGAGGGAAATTTTTTTAGAGGTCCTTCTTTAATACTTTGGTATCAGAAGGCTCCTGAGAACACAGGAGCAGGAAGAGGGGAGAAAGTAGGAGGAGGAAGGGACCCTGAGAGCGGCAAGGGTGCTGAAAGGAAGAAGGGGGTCCTGAACCAACCTGCTCTGAGAGCTGTATTTTGCCAGAGACCAGCCTTGTCCTTGGGGTTCATTTTTGCTTGCGTGGGTGGCATGAGGAACACACCAGGAGGGTGACAGCGTACTGCGGAGCACCACAGAACTTGGGTCAGACAGGCCAGGGTACATGTGGCCCTGTCATTCACTGGTTGTGTGACTTTGGGAAGATTGCTTAACTTTTCAGTCTTCTCATTTGCCAAGTATAAGTAATAAAAGTTGCCTTCTCAACTGCCTCTGGTCTGCTAGCAAAATCAAGGCAGGGGAAACAGTTTGTGGAAAATGCTTTTCAGGCCCCACCCTCACAATTTGATTACATTGAGCAGTCTTCACACTGACTGCCCACAAGAGGGAAAGGGGTTTATTTAATGGATGATGTGGACAAAAAACTGGAAGCAGGAGTGTTCACACTGGCCTCCTGTATCCCTCGCTTCTCAAAGGTAAGAGACACTCAGCCCTCCTGAGAGATGTGGGTAGGGACAGAGTGACATCAGTGATGCCTCATGGAAAACTCATAACTTGTCTGCTGGTGGCTCCCAGTTTAGTGGTTTGTGTCTCGGGGACAGCAGGGTAAACACTGTGTGCATGGCCCACTGTGTCCCTCCCTGACCAGGCCCAGCCCTGCTGTCACCAACCTCCAGATCCCCTCACTCCCCACCCTGCTCCTCACAGCGCCTCTCACCAGGGATGTCACATCAGAAGTGGGGGTTTTCTCTTATTGGCTCATTTCTTCCTAAGACCCAGTCCGAAGGGTGGTGATCTGATGTTAACTTGCTTAAAGCTTTAGACTAATAATAATAACGATGATGATAATGATAATAATAATAATAGCTAACACACACAGCACTGACTTATGATATAATTAAAAACTGTGGCAACTGTTACATTGATTCCTGGGTCTTGCTGACTTCAGGGCCCTCCTGTGGGGCTGCAGTGACAGAACGAGCCCGACTCCGGTGCACCCGTGTCCCCTCCCCGCCTGTCCTGGCCCTCTTGGGCTTTTTAGCAGCTGGTTGGAACCCCGCCTGATTGCTCTCCTCCCGTTTCTGCCTTAGTGCCTGCCCAGTCTTGATCTGCCCTAATTACATATAGTTCTGTAAATACTTAAATGCCAGGTTACCGGTAATTCCCTGTGTTAGTGTCTGAAATTTGACTTGGACCTTAGCAGAAAAAACAAGCCAAGACAAAACCCGGACTGAGTTTTGAATACCTTGTTTGTTTCACAATATCTTGCAGGTCTGTTCCACAGTGCTGTGAGACACTCGGAAGGAAAATTGCCACTCAGTACCACAGCTTTACTAGTAAATCGTTAAAAGAACACATTTTCCCTCCTCTGATGGACATGCTAGTTTATTTTAATTTTTGTAAGTATAAATCCCTCATGAATCTGCCTATATATTTTTCCCAAATAAAGAACTCGCTGCCCTTAAAGTTGTGACACAACAAAAAATAGACATCAGTTATAAAATTGTGGCTAGAGTTAAATGGTCTGAAACCAGGTTACCATTGGCTTTGGGGCTGAGCATGAGTCCTTGCAATCTGTTGGAGACAGAAAAGCATGGCCTTGTGGGAAGGGTTCCAATTCAGGAGCTCAGTCTTCAAATCAGCTGTTAATGTGGGTGTTTTACTGCCGGTTGAAATCTTTTTCACTTCCTCTTCTTACCTATATCCCGAGAGACAGAGAGAGAGAGCGAGAGCGAGTGAGAGAGAGAGAGAGGGAGGGAGAGAAATGCTGATGGTAGAACTCTGTTTTCTCATGTCTTTTCTACTGAGTGCTGTGTTAGTCAATGTACTACGGGGCCCTTCTAGGCCATGAGTAACACTCACCTGCGTGTGCCCAGGTGCATGTTTATCCTGGACATTTCATGGCTTATGGCTCATATTAGGTTTCACTTTAAAAAGTAACACTTGACAGTAGCAGAACACTCGTCACCTGTTTTAGGGTCCTCCTAGCTTCTCAGGGGAATGGTCTCCGTTGCTTTTAGCTTGAGATGAGCATAAGGATTGAATAAACTCAATTATGAACTAGCTTTAGAATTTTTTTTGTCAGTCCTTCTGTAGGCTAGCCTTAGTTTATAAAATAATCTGCTAAGAATTTAGTGTAGTAGCTTGAAGCTCAGAAACGTGTTAACCATGAGGTTAATTACTTTTTTCGATTGTGAATAAAACACCTGGAATTTGACTCTGGGAGTTATAATGATTTCTGCTTTCCAGTCAAAGCACCATTTCTTGTGGATTTAAAGAAACCAGAGTCAAAGATGCCGCGCACAGTGAACTTCTATATCAAAGTTGAACCTGGGGTGATTCTGGGAGTCTGGTGAGTGTGCTGATTGGGCACTGGGTTGCTTGATGAACTTGGTTTTCATGTTACAAGGGTGAGGATGAGCAGGGCTGTGCCACTTGCCTATGGAGAGATTTGTGTTCCTTGGAGACACCTGGAAGCTGTTCCATACACCTTTCATTTGTATTGATACTGACCTGCTTCGGTTTGCTTTTCAAGAACTTTACTTTGGAATGTGACAACTTCCAGGTGTTGCTCTGTGCTTTGGGCCTCTCACCAGGCCTGAAGGACCTGGTCCCGGCCGCTCCTCCTGACTTACTCCACACTACTCTCTCTACTCTGCTCCAGACCCACTGGCCTCCTTGCACACCGTGCCACACTCTCTGTCTACATAGAGGGGTGCCCAACCTTTTGGGTGTCTGGGCCACACTGGAAGAAGAATGTGTGGCCCAAGACAACTTCTGGGCCACACATTAAATACATTGCAACATGTAATCACACAAAAAATCTCATAATATTTTAAGTAAATTTACAATTTTGTGCTGGGCCGCATTCATAGCTACCCTGGGCCACGTGCAGCCTGCAGGCCACGGGTTGGACACCCCTATCTCTCTGTTCCCTCTGATCCCACCTCCTGTGTAACTAACTGCCTGCTCACCATTTGGGTCTCAGATGGCTAACTGTCAGGGAAGCCTTTCCTCATCCTCATTTTAGGCATATGTTAGTGGCAACCTGTGCTTGTCCTTCACGGCATTTATTCCCTCTGTAATTAAGTAACATTTGCACAATTATTTGGTTAGTGTTTGCTTTCCTTACAGGACTATGTCTTCCATAAGTGACTTTGTTGGTGGGTCTTCACTGCTCAGCACAGTGCTTGGCACTTACTTATTCATATTTGTCAAATGAAGCCATAAGCATTCTATGGTCTTTGCACTATGTTTACCGCAGCATCTTCTTCTGTTTCGTTCTATTACTTGTCCTTGGCTGCCAACTTTCTGGTGCTGTTTTCTATTTCATCTCCCTGAGTTTAAACATGTGGTCATGGAATGTTTAGGACCCGACACAGATTCACAAACTTCTTCCTAAACAGCAGGGTACAGTTCAGCTGAGCATGTTGGAATTTGAAAATCATTTTATTCTTTGTTCTTGCCCCTTCGGTCCTGGGTTTGGTGAGTCACCTGTCTAGTCGGCTTACCCAGCTAGCGGCAAAACCCGTCTTCAAGTACAGAGGCCCTGGGGTTTTATGTCAGAGGACTGAAGACTTTTCGACATGTGGCCAGTTCTCCAGGTCACCTTAGGACATGTCATATGGCAGTGTTTATATTTTCAGGGTTTACTCATTGGTTTAACAAGGTGAAGGAACTGAAGCTCAGGCAGATACCTACAATCACAAAGTCACTGGGTTTCTTGAGAATAGCTTAGTTTCATGTTGAAGTTCTTTCCTCCCACCTAAACTGATTTCCCTTTACATTCTTTCCAACTTACCTGTTAAACTAAACCAATAGTGCACGGCAAATATCTGTTATTTTTTACCTGTTTCCACTCAATGGACTGCACCCAAGAACTGCAGTGTTGGAAGATTATTAGGGGTGGGAGTCAGAAGGACTAAAATGGTACGTGGATAAAAGGGGTTGTCTCCATGCACTGGGAACATGAGGCAGAGCAACAGTGGTTTTCATTACAGGATGCTTTGTAGTATTACATTTTGATGTTTACCATGTATATATACTACTCAGGTAAACATTTGTGTATGTAAATTTATGTAAAATATATTTATATAAACACAGTTATCCAGCTATTATCTATCTATCTATCTATCTATCTATCTATTTATCTATCATCTACCTGGCATAAGGAGTGTTTCAGACTTTGGCAAGGATAGAGAAGTCTTCTCTCAGTCCATGTTTGTTAAAAACTGTCCTTGTTCTTCAGGCACACAGTACCCATCTGCCGGTGGGAAGATTCTAAGGGGAAGGACCGTTGCTGGTACGAAGCAGCCCTTCAGGATGGCAACCCAATTATTGTTTATCTTCATGGCAGTGCGGAACACCGGTCAGTGCTTTTGCTTAGACTTTTTTTTTTCCTAAGAGAGAGACAGAGCATTTCAGCCCCATGGGGGAATGGAGGGCAAAGCTCTGTTTTCAACTCTGCAAGATGCTTCCATGTATTTTTCCCTTGTTGAAATTTCATAGTGTCCTGGTAGTAGGCTTCTCCTTAAAAATAATCCATACATTCTATATGTAGAATAATGTGGGCCCTTAACTGAGAGGGACACGAACTTTCAAAATTTAGATACCGGTTTCCAGGAAAGCAGTGGTTCCTTTACTACTAAGAGTGCCTGAAATGACGGATTGAGCCCATGGATGATGGGAAAGGGAACAGGCATGAAATATGGGCACAGAAAGAGCAATTTCCATATCAGTGGTGTTTTCACAAAAGTACATGAAGATTGTTTTATTCAGCGTGGATGCTATTAATCAGTGCTGTAGACTTCTATGAGAGATCACCTGGAATTCCGACCAAGTCTAGCCTAGAATACTGATGCCTCGGCTTTGCTCTCCATGGTCCCAGCCTTGCTTTGTAACAAAGACTGCCTCCCAGAGGCCTGGCTCTCCTTTGATGTGCAGCTGCCAGAGCCTTCAGTGCGCCTGTGATTACTGTGGCTGATGATGATCAGCTCTGACTGCCCCTTGTCAGCGTGGGGGAGGGGCGATGTGCCTCACAGACCCGCAGACCTGGCTCTGTCTCTGCAGGGTCACTTCAAACTAAGTGACAAGCCCTGGAATCTGCCCCTTGGCTCCCTTGCCTATGTCTCTTTTTCTCACTGTCTTTTTCTGTCAGATGGATGGCTTTCTCAAGACTTGCCTTTGCTCAAGGGGCTTTCTTGAGGAGTCCATTTTAGAGTCACATTTATAGAGATTGCCTGTGAATTCAGCATTTTTCAACATTGTTTAACATTGTTCTGATAGTGCAGACTTGGGCATGGTGTGACAATGCACTTATTTAAAGGGTCACCTGGATCCCACCTTCATGTCTGCCCCTCTGTGTGAATTTACCCCTCTGTGTGAATCTGCTATAGTCTCAGTTATTGCAGACTTACTAGCTCTGGGGTTAGCCCCAGCTTCCTAAGCGCCAGAGATCTCAGCTTGTTGTCAGTAGTACTGAGCTGAAAGAAGGCCAAATGGGAGGTTATTTTGGGGAAAAAAAAGTTTCTTGAACCTCCAGGAGTATGAGTCTCTCTCCTTCCGTTCACCTTGCATTTGGTGGCACAGTGGACAGGCTCCAGGCAGATCTGAGTTTAGTGAGCGTGACTCTATCATCCTTTGTTCTAAAAAGCCACTTTCTGGAACTTATTTTCCTTTAGCTTCTAAATGTATTCTTAGAAATAAGTTTTGCTGCATAGAATTGTAAGGAGATGGATTCAGAAGCATATTCATCAAATGCTTATGGCGAGGAGAAGCAGAGGCGCTCGGCAGGAGTGGGAGCCATCAATCATTCCCCTGACACGCCCACTTCCCTTTCTCTTAGTTATTTCTCTAACCTGACAAAGAAACGTGTGAGATCAGCTGCCAGCAGCATGATAGTGATTTTTATTGAATCTGTCATCCCAATTCCTAAATCTTGCTCTTTTTTTTTTAACCTTTTCTACAGGGCAGCACCTCACAGGCTTAATCTAGTACAGGTATGTCTGAAGGGGCCACAAGGCACCAATTTTATGCCTTCATTTATTCTCTTCTGGGCTGCGGCCTTAAGATCATCCTCAGCCTTCAGTGTGGTTATCTCCTGAGAGTTCCCCAAGGTGGGTTTGGTGTCTGGGGCCCAGGTTCCCATGGGTGGACTTTCTTTCTGCTTTGACTGTGAGGATCAAAATAGCTGTGAATATCTCTGAGTCCCAGAACACTTTCATGAAGTTAGTACCTTCATTAGCAGATGGAATTGAAGGTTTATTTATTTGCTTTTTCTGAGGGCTTGGGGCTGTGGGCTGGGTTGAGAGGATACATTAAGTGTGAAGAGGATATAATCGGTCCTACAAGAAACAACCTTTTTTTGTGATGTAGGATAAAGACCTAGAATATCTGTTTTTAAAAGTCATAGAGGCCCTGGCTTCAGCTCCATAAAAGGTTCTGCAGGGTGGGATGTTGGCCACACTTTGCTGCTCTCATGAGCCTGCTACCTGACTCCAGTTTGTTGGGGCAGCCCCTGCATTTCCAATTGTGAGGGCAATGGCAGGCTTCCCACTTAACCATCTCTGACTTCTGACTCAGAGCTGGTCCAGCGAGCTCTCTGTGTATCCTCTCCCACATTCCAGCTGGGTCATTTTTTGCTGCAGGTGACCAGGTGGCTTATCCAGTTACTGACCACAGGGCCTGATCTCTCCTTTCACGTGCCTGCTCCCACCTCAGCTCTTTCCCAATTTAACAGTATTAGTGGGGTACAGGATCCTGCCAGGCCCAGAATCCCCAGCCCCTTCTTCACTCTCCCTCCCTATTTCAGACAGGAGGCTCCTCCCTCTCTCCATCACTCACTGCCTTCTCAGAGCTGACTGGTGGGGTAGTGGGGGCTGGGCACAGTTTTGCCTGGGATGGTGTGCCTGTTCATCTTTAGGTGTGCTTTTCATCTTGCACCCCTCTCTCTGCACTTCCCACATGGGATGATGGTAAAGCTGATGTCTGTGAGAACACGTATTTTTTCCTCCTCCCACTCTTGGCAGAGCTGACTTGTATGTTCCCTGTGTGCACAGAAGGGAGAAGAGTTGGAGGTGTAGGTGTGAAAAGTGGCCAGATCATCCTTGTGGTAGTTGGGGTGGGTGGGAAAGGTATGAGAAGACTTCTTCCCCTTGGCGGCTTCTGGGTATCACCAGCCCCATCAACCCCTCCCAGCCTGGCCGTACTTCCTTAGCTCTTCATTCTCTCTCTTGGATAGGTGATTTCTTTTCAATAGAATTGCTTTAAGCATTCAGTTTATTCTTTTTTGGGAATTTTTTTCCCTAGAGATAAATTCTTAGACTCTGTTGCTGTTGTTGTTCTTAACCTGTATTGTCACGTGGTCCTTCAATTTCCAGTGTCACAAACCACACACAAACATTCCCATTTCCCTGGATGCTGAACTGCCCTGTTTCTTACATAACTTTTTTTTTTTGAGTGAATGTAGTTTAAATAGATATTTAAAATAGATTATTTTCTCATTATTAGTTCAATTTGTATTTAAAAGTTCCTGATGAGAGAGTCGGCCACCCATGTCTATGCTGCGGGAGAGAAGCACAGTACTTGGATGTACTCAGGCCCAGCCGTGAATCTGGGTTCTGCCTCTAGCCACATGGGTGGCAGGCTATGAACACGTTGCTCCAACTCTCTAAGGCTCAGTTTCTCTGTTTAATGGGGACAGTGCCTTCCTTACAGGACAATTGTGAGGATTTAGTTGGAAAAGTGTCTGTACAGTAAATTTGCTCTGTTGCTCTCTCTTCTCTTTGTCTATCCTTGTAATTAATTTCATTTAAAGTTTTGTTTTTCATGTTCTGTCCTCACTTATCTACATGGGGCTTGGCAGTGGTTTGATTTAATCTAATGATCTCTTTATTTTTGATTGGTATTAACTCTTTATGTTTTTATTTAATATAATTATCTCCCTATTATTTGATTGCCTCTACTACAATTCTGTGTCGAGTTCTTATTCTGAAGGGAATTCTTTAAAGAAGACATTTTCTACATACCAAGATATTTTAATGTGTCACCTCATGTAATCTTCCAACAATCCTGAAGGCAGCGACTATTGTTTTTCACTCTTCAGAATAATATTTACATATTTAAATGTGAATGGCGTGCCCAAGGTCACACAGCTGGTAAGTGGCAGAGCCACAGTGTGGCCCAGCCGTGCGACCTTGCTGTGCCATGCTGCTTCCATCCCTTCCTTCCCATCGGGCCTGACCCTCTCAAGACTGAAGTCAAACACCAGATTTCCAAAATACATCTTTTGCCTACTTAGTAAACCGTCACAGCTGGGGTTATGGAAGTGTTGAGGAGGTTATACCACCTTTTCTGTTTACGTCTTCTAATGAAAGTGATAGCAGCTCCTTTGCCATCTAGGTGCTGAGTGATGGTGGCTTTCATGTCCTGTCTGTTGACTACAGAGGTATGTGTTACGAGGGCAATGGGGGAAAAATTGGGACAACCGTAACAGAATAAACAAGAATAAAAAGATTACATCACAAAAACCCCCCAAAAACAGTATACAAAGATTTTTCAAGCAGCAGGAGGCTTTTGATGACTCACTTTGGTGGTGGTAACACTGTGTTTGCCTTTCCTTGCTGCCAGGGTTCGGGGACTCTACAGGTAAGCCCACGGAGGAGGGACTGACTGCGGATGCTATTTGTGTCTATGAGTGGACTAAGGCAAGAAGTGGTACCACCCCCGTGTGCCTCTGGGGCCACTCTCTGGGTACAGGGTAAGTGGGGTCTGAAGATGGGTCCTTTGCCGGGTCCTTGGGGCTTCGGGCAGCAGTGAGCACCAGAAGGGGCCATGATCAAGGAGTCAGGGACTCTTCCCTGGTTTCTCTCACTTCCCACATGTGGCCAGAGCCCTGGCCTTCTCAGTGTGCCTGGTTGTCAAACAAGGGAGGGTCTGCTCAGCTCCATGGTTATCTGTGACACGGAAGCCCATTCCAGAACTCTCCTTGAGAGTTTTAAAGAAAAGAATTCTTAATTTAGGGTCAACGGGACCCTTGAAATCCTGTGCAAAATTGTGCGTCTATGTGCATTTCATAACCAGAGCTTCCAGGGCTTTTACCAGATGCTTGTCCTGGGTGTCGCATTTGCTATTATTTACTTGACTGTTAAGTGGCTGTTTCACATATACACTAACTTTCATTGCTTTACAGAGTTGCAACGAATGCTGCAAGAGTACTAGAAGAGAAAGGTACTATAAGCTGATTACATGGTATAATTTTCTGGCTTGAGGTGGGAAACTGAAAACAGTCAGGAGGCTATTGTGCACATTTTGAATACAGAGATACCTAAAGCGCCCCAACTTTAGCCAGTTTCTGATAGTGTAACAAACTTTTTTCTCTCTATTTAATATATAATAGAGAGAAAAATTTTCAAGATTATGAAATTAAAAGCAAATATTAAAGAAAAAGTTAACATTACCTTTGAAAGAGCCCTCATTGAGAAGCGATAAGAAATGTTATGGAGTAATTTGAATTACAGGAGAGGAAAATAATACAGTGAGAAATAATAGGCAGGGTTTGCTTTCTGCAGCCCTTCTTACATAATGTTTATGTCAGCATTTCTCAAAATGTGCCAAGAACTGCCTGGATCAGACTCTCCTGGGGTGCTTTTTGAAAACACAGGTTTCCTGGATCTATTTTCACGAATTGGAATCTCTGTGAATAGGACAATGTGATTTTGATGTGCATCAAAAGCTTGCAATCTCTTGCATCATATCTCAAGCTTTACTTGGCAATACAGGTCAGGCTGAGTTATGTAAACACTTTAAAGCAAGTCGCCTGCTATTCACGACCTTAATTACTTATGTAAATAAACTAAACATTATTTCAATGCTCCTCTAAGGACTCATAGCTCTCTGTCACTTCCTTCACGGTGCTGACAAGGTTATCTTACCTGAACTAAATTCTCATGAAAATGAATACTTCACTTCCTAGATAATGCAATGACCTTGGAATACTTTAATTCCATTTCCATTCCCATCCTCAGCTTGTGAACTCTTGCTATCATGTATTTTAATTTTCTCTATACACATCCCATAAAACATTATTTTTATATTTTGAAATCAATATTTAAATTTAATTATTATTTTTTTTGCTCTGTAGTAGTTTCAGTATTTCGCTGTTTCCATCTAGGATATTTGTTCTGCCTGTCGAAGAATTCTCTCAATTTTGGTCTGAAAATATCTTTATTTCATCTTCATTTTTGCAGGATATTTTCACTGGGCACAGAATTCTAGTAGTTTTATCTCAACACTTTGTTCTGGCTTTCACTGCTTCATTAGGAAGTTAGCTGCAGTCTTACCGCTGTTCCTTTGAAGGCAAACCTTGCTTTTTGTTCTGATTGCTCTTCAGATTTTCTTTTGGTCTTGGTTTTTCAGCAGTTCTACTGTGATTTTTCTAGGTGTGGGTTTCTTAGTACTTATTCTGCTTGGGGTTTATAGTGCATCTGAACTCTGTGGCTCGATGTTCATCTATTTTGGAAAATCGTTGGTCCTTGTGTCTTCAATATTGTGCCTGCCTCTCTCTTGTCTTCTCTCCCTCCTCGGTCCTTTTCTGGGTTTTCCAGACTTTTTTTTTGCTTTGTGCTCTAGTTTAGATATTTTCTTTTGCTCTACTTATACAGTTCACTAATTGTTTTCAGCTGATTCTAATCTGGTATTTAACCAGTCTATTGATTTCAATTAAATTATATTGTTCAGTTCTGGAATTTCTATTTGATTACTTTTTATAGAATTTATAGCTTTCTTTTTTAAAATATATTTTGTTGCTTATGCTATTACAGTTGTCCCATTTTCTTTCTCCCCTTTATTTCCCTCCACCCTTCACCACCTTCACCAGCATTCCCCACCGTAGTTCATGTCCATGGGTCGTGCATGTAAGTTCTTTGGCTTCTCCATTTTCTGTACTATTCTTAACCTCCCCCTATCTATTTTGTACCTACCATTTATGCTCCTTATTCCCTGTACCATTTCCGCCATTGACCCCTCTCCCCGACTCCACTGATAATCTTCCATGTGATCTCCATTTCTGTGATTTTGCTCCTGTTCTACATGTTTGCTTAGTTTGTTTTGTTTTAGGTTCGGTTGTTGATAGTTGTGAGTTTGTCGTCATTTTACACTTCATGGTTTTGATCTTCTTTTTCATAGATAAGTCCCATTAACATTTCATATAATAAGGGCTGGGTGATGATGAACTCCTTTAACTTGACCTTATCTGAGTAGCACTTAATCTGCCCTTCCATTCTAAATGACAGCTTTGCTGGATAGAGCAATCTTGGATGTAGACCCTTAACTTTTATGACTTGGAATATTTCTTTCCAGCCCCTTCTTGCCTGTAAGGTCTCTTTTGAGAAATCAGCTGACAGTCTTATGGGAACTCCTTTGTAGGTGACTGTCCCCTTATCCCTTGCTGCTTCTAGAATTCTCTCCTTCATTTGAATCTTGGCTAATGTAATTATGATGTGCCTTAGTGTGTGCTTCTTTGGATCCAACTTCTTTGGGACTCTCTGAGCTTCCTGGACTTCCCGGAAGCCTATTTCCTTTGCCAGATTAGGGAAGTTCTTCATTATTTGTTCAAATAAGTTTTCAATTTCTTGCCTTTACTCTTCTTCTTCTGGTACCCCTGCGATTTGGATATTGGAATGATGAAAGTTGTCCCAGAGGTTCCTAAGCCTCTCCTCACTTTTTCAAATTCTTGCTTCTTCATTCTTTTCTGGTTGAATATTTATTTCTTCCTTTTGCTCCAAACTGTTGATTTGAGTCCTGGTTTCCTTCCCGTCACTGTTGGTTTTCTATACATTTTACTTTATTTCACTTTTGATAGCCTTCACTTCTTCCTCAATTTTGCAACCATATTAAATCATTTCTGTGAGCATCCTGATTACCAGTGTTTTGAATTGTGCACCTGATATGTTGGCTCTCTTTTCCTCGCTTAGTTCTATTTTTGGAGCTTTGATCTGTTCTTTGGTTTGGGCCACATTTTTTTTTTTTGTCTTCATGCACCTGTTACATAGTAAGGGGTGGAGCTTTAGGTATTCACCAGGGCAGGGCACAGGGCAACCCATGTCACTGTATGTGGGGTAGGGGTCTGAGAGAGAACAATGTCCCTTGCTTCATTCTCTGCTGGCTTTCAGTCACTTCCCCCACTACCAACAAGCAAACTGGGCCCTTCTGGTGCTGATTCCTGGGTGAGTGGGTTTGTGTATGTTCTAGGACCCTGTGGGTCTCTTCAATGAACCGTCCTATGAGGCTGGGAGCTTCTCCTGCTGCCGCAACCTCCACAGGTTTTTACGGTCAGAGGTTTTGAGGCTTTACTTCCTCCATCCTGGAACCCTGGGTTGTTTGGTCTGTCTCACTCCCTAGTTGTTCTTACTGGTTTATCTCTATACAAATGTGGGACTGCCCAATCCGCCAGCCACCACCTCTTCTGCCTTGGTCCTCCAGCAGTCACCTTGCCGCAAGTCCTCTCCACCCCAGCTACCCATCTCTGCCCCTCCTACCAGTCTGGATGAATGTTTAACTTCTTGGTTGTCGGACTTCTATACAGTTCGATTTTCTGGCAGTTGTGGTTGTTTTGTGTTTCTAAATTTATTATTGTCCTCCTTTTGTTTGTGCAAAGTGTATCCACCTACATCTCCATCTTGGCCAGAAGTCTCTAAAAACTGAATTTAGTTTTCTACTAAAATTTTTCTTGTCATTGATTTATTGAATATATTACCTAAATAGAGATTTAATTACATGTCCATGTATGTAACACATGTATGTGAATACATGTAAATAATTTTAAATGTGAGAATTTTAATACTTTTATATCAATATAGTAATGCTTTAATAAGAATTTAAAAATTTTACTATTTGTTATTTTAAATTCCATATATGATAACTCCAATATCTAGATCTTTTGTTGGTCTATTTCTATTATTGGCTTTTTTCATTTTGAGGGGAAGGCTATTTTTATCTCTATGTCCAGTTATTTTTAATTAAGTTCCAGACATTGTTTATGGAAAACTTAGACATACTGTGAGACTGGGGTAAGTTATCTTTGTCTAGAAAGAATTTGTTTTTCTCCTAAAAGTTGTAATAGGGGGAGATTACCTAAATCACATCAAAGATTGAGCTGCTTTTAAGCTGGTCTATTTCTAGTTCACCATTACTGCTAAGGTGTCATCCTTTGAGCTCATGACAAAAAGCCTGAGAAATGTACTAAGGCCTTTCTCCTTGTCAGGTCCTGGGCTCTAATTTTGTCCATTTGGTCCTGTGAGGATGCTGAAAGTTCTGTCTAGTTCTAAGCCTCTAAGCTACCACTTTTGCTTTCAAAACTTCAACTCCTTTGAGGGTGGAGGCAGCTCAAACTCTTTTGGTAATGGCTCTACAAAATCTCACTGATTTGGCAATCTCAGTGCCTTCACACACACATACACACACACATACACATATATACATCCAAGTTGTTGGCCAAAACAACCTAGTCAGCCTCTGGCACATTCTTAACAATGGGCTGCCGAGCAGTTCTCCTCCCCATAATACTTTGCTTTCTTAAGTTCTCCAAACCTTGAAAATCTGGTTGTGTTTTTGAAGAAAGTAGTGGTGTGCAACTACCATGTGCCTGAAAATCTCTTCGTTGGGTGGGTGGGGAAGCTTGTTTAAAATGCACATTGTCACACCCCCAGTCTCCTGGAGATTCTGACTTCTGACTCAGTAAGTCTGGTGTGGGGTCCAGGAATGTGCATTATTAATAAGCTTCACAAATGATTTTGATGCAGGTAGTTCATGTACAATACCTTGAGTACCCCTTATTTAGTGAAGGTGATATTTAGCTATGATAGGTGAATTATTTCTTTTTTATTATTTTCAAGGATCCCCAGTTGATGCTATTGTTCTGGAAGCTCCATTTACCAACATGTGGACTGCCAGTATCAATTATCCCTTGTTGAAGGTGGGTCTCTTATTCATCTTCACAGTATGTCCAAGTGTTCCCACACATGTTTGTTAGCCACAATCCTTTTCTTAACTAGTTTTATATATTTCTAAGTTATTTTAACTTAAGACAGGTTATTAGCTAGTTGCTACTAGAGGAGGCCATGATGATTTTCAGATTTGGTAGTGCTATTATTATTTTTAAAAAGATTTTATTTACTTTTTAGAGAGAGGGGAAGAGAGGGAGAAAGGGAGAGAGATATTGATGTGTAAGAGATTCATAGATTGGTTGCCTCTCACATGTGCCCACATGGGGGCCTGGCTTGCAACCCTGGCATGTGCCCTGACTGGGAATTGAACCGGCAACCTTTTAGTTTGCAGGCTGGTGCTCAACCCACTGAGCCACACCGGCTAGGGTGGTAGTGCTTTTATTTTCTTCTAATAGACTCAGTGGCTTATTAAGAGCCAAAGCTTAACCTCTTATCTTTTACATTTACATTTACATTGAATGACATAAGTATTCAAATTATTTGTATTTCAAATATATTCCATTTTTTTGCTTTTTAAAAATACTTGTTTTGCTTTTTTATTCCCTTAATGGTATCTCATAATGAAGAGATGCTCCTCAATTTCAAGTGAACCAGTTTACCAACATTTTTTAATGGTTAATGCTTTAAAATAAAGGTATCTTAATAAAACTCTGCTTACCCAAAGATTATGAAGATACTGTTTTATGCTATTTTCTAGAAATTGTTTTACCTCTTACATTTTGAGCTACATCCCAGGCATGTACTTTTGCATATGTAAGATGTAGAAGTCCATATGCCTGTTCAGTTGGACGAGTGCCATTTACTAAATCAACCTTCCCCATCACTCAGCAGTGCCAGTGCATCAGTGTTCCTCTCTTGGTAGAGCCTCACTTCTCTACAATCTCTTAATTACTGTAGCTTTATATGTCTTGCTATTTGGCTAAGTTCTTCAGCTTTGTTCATTTTTATTTATTATATTTATTTTTGGAGAGCAGGGAAGGAAGGGAGAAAGAGAGGCAGAGAAACACCGATGTGTGAGAGCAACATTGATCGATTGTCTCTTGCTTGTGTCAACTTAGGACTGTGCCCACATCCCAGGCATGTGCCCTGACCTGGAATTGGACCTTTCGCTTTGTGGGACAATGCCTAACCAACTGAGCACACCCATCAGGGCAGCTTTGTTCTTACTCAAGACCATCTTGACTGTGCTTTACCTTTTGCATTTCCACATACATTTGGGAATGTACTTGTCAATTTCTTAAAAACAAACAAACAAAAAAACCCCCAACTTCCTGGGGTTTGATTGGGATTACTTTGCATCCAGAGATCAATTTGGGGGGAGGGTTGATAGCTTTCTAATAATGAGTCTTTCAATTCAGGGACATGGTATATACAAGTTTATTTTTTAAAATTAATTATTAGATTTTCTGAATTTCAGTTTTAGGTTAGGTTCTTTTTTTAAACAATCTTATTTATTAACTTTTAGAGAGAGGCGAAGCGAGGGAGGAAGAGGGGGAGTGAAATATCAATGTGTGCTTGCCTCTTGTTCCCCACTGGGGACCCAGCCTGCAACCCAGGCATGTGCCGTAGACTAGGAATCAAACCAGCAACCGTTTGGTTCACAGGCCAGCACTCAATCCACTGAGCCACACCAGCCAGGGCTAGGTTAGGTTCTCTCAGAAGTCAAGTCCATGGCAGGGATTTGGTGTGTGTGATTTATTGAGAGTACTCCTCAAGAAAGATCTTCAAGTTCATTTGATTGAGGGTTGTAGGATAAGGAAGGGAAAAGAGCAGAACAAGATGTGACTTCAGGCAAAGTCTAGCTTTGGCTTGATCCACTGGGACTCTAAGGTTTGAATAAAGGGGGTAGCTGTTTCTGCCATCCTGTGGTTAGAGTGTTGGGGGAAGGTAGCATAACCTTCCAGAAGCAATGGCTTCTGTCGTCCAAGGGCAAGGAGAAGCGGGCAGCCAATGTTTCCACCAAGAGTTCATTAATTTTATTAGTTTTTTCAAAGAACCAACTTAGATTTTGTTGATTATCTGTATTGTAGGCTAACTATCTAATTAATTTCTGGTCTTTGTTATTCTCTTTCCTCTATTTTCTTTAGATTTAATTTGTTGTTCTTTAAAATTTTTCTTGAGACGGTACTTGGATAATTTATTTTCAGTATTTCTTTTCCTAGTTTATGCTTTCAGGCAGATTCCACATAAGCTACACCTCAGCTGCATCTCATTAAGTTTTTAAATGAATTTTAATTATAATTTTGTTCAATATATTTTATGATTTGTAGCTTCTTTGACTTATGGGTTATTTGAAGTATATTTTATAATTTCTATACATTCCAGGATTTGATTTTTTGTTATTGACTTCTAGCTCAATTCTACCATCATCTGAGAATATACTCCGTATGATTTCAGTTTTTGAAATCTGTTCAGAATCGCTTTATGTCCCCCCAAATGCTCAATTTTGGTAAATGTTCTATATGCTTGAAAAGAATGTGTTCTATCTTTTGGGTACAGTATTCTAATGTGTCAATTAGGTTAATATTCTTAACATATCATTTAATTCTTCTATATCCTTACCAATTTTTGACTATTTTATTATAGTTACTAAAGGAAGAGTATTAAAATATCTCACCATGATTGTGGAGTTATTTCTACTTTAGATCTGTCAAATTTTGTTGTAGTTTTTTGAGGTTATATTATTAGAAACATACTTTAATAATAATGTGATTTTAAAAAGACTTTATTTATTCTTGGGGGGAAGGGAGAGAGAAAGAGAGGGAGAGAAACATTGATCAGTTGCCTCTTGCACATGCCCTGCATGGGGACCAGGGCCTGCAACCCAGGCGTGTGCCCTGATCAGGAATCCAACTGGCGAACTTTTGCTTTGCGGGATGATGCCCAGTACCAATTGAGCCACACCATTCAGGGCAATAATGTAATTTTATATCCTTCATGTGAGTTGATCCTTTTTTCATCATGAAATATCCCCTTTTATACTTAATAATGCTTGACTTAAAGCCAACTATGTCTGATATTAGTGTACCTTTAAGTGTTTGTAATGATACACCATTTTCTATCTGTTGGCTCTTAACTTTTCTGAATTCTTACATTTAATGCATATTGCTTACAAGCAGCATATAGTAGGGTTTTGATTTCTAGTAAGACAGACTTTTGTCTGTTAACTGAAGTATTTAGTCTGTTTACATTTAATATAATTATGATGTATTAAGGTTTCAATCTCCTCTTTTACTATGCTCTTTTCTATTTGTGTTGACTGCTCTGTATTCTTTTGCCTTAGGATTCTTGTTTTCTTTTATCTTGGCACAGAGTAAGCACTTAATGGCCATTAGCTATTTTTTATTATGAGGGGAGTGCCGTAATTCTAAAATGACTGTTGAATAAGAAAGTGTATGCTGCGTGAGACACCAGATGCCATAAAAGGCATAGATCCTTACCCTCAAGAAGCTTGCTGTCTAGTTAGGGAGAGAGGAAATTAAAGGGGGATATAAAATAATGACAGATTTCCACGTGTCACTTTGGAATCAATTTCATTACCAAGAATAGGAAGGGAGCATGAGAGTGGAAAAAGAGCATGGGCTACGGAGCCAGAAATATTTGAGTCAAACTTGGCCTTTGCCACTAACCACTTATGACCTAGGTAAGTTATTTTTCTTCTCTGAGTTTCCCATTTTTATATAACGGGGTTGATAACCGTCTATTGCATAGGGTTGTTGCCAAGAGTAAATTAAGTAAAATAATGTATGCAAAGTACCCAACTGCTAGCAGGCACTGAACAAATGCATATTCTCTTTTCTCCCTCTTTCTGTTACCAAGTAGACTAAGGTTAAGTGTTAGGGGAGGACCCTGAACAATGACTTCAGGATGAGAATTCAGGGAAGAGGAGGGTCCTGTGGGCAGGTGTGGTCGGTGAAGACTTACAGGTTGATAGAACTTAAGCTTCATTCTTGAAGGTGAGGGAGAGCCGTTAGGTCACACAGTCTGGAGGGGAGAATGTTGAGTCAAGGCACATGGCTGGAATGGGGTGATTATGTGCCATAAGGTGCTGAGAATCATATAGGCCTCCCACGTAAGATCTTTCACACTTATCCTTTTATGTCCGCACAGCAGCTGAGTTTGGCATCATTGCCTGCACTTAGAGCTGAGGGAAATGGGGGCTTAGCTTAAGCACCCAAGGGCCACATGCCCTAGAATAAAAGGAAATGGGACTCAGTCCTACATTTTCTTATGCTGGGCAGACAGACTGAAGATGTGCAGCCTTTAGAATGAGGGATTGTGCTCAGATATGGACTGGCTTGCAGCCAAGCCAGGAGGATTTTTTTTTAAGCAGTATGGTACTCCCAAAGCCCTATAACAGCAGATTTCATGGTACTTTAAGAATATTCATCTGGTGGTATTGCAGAAGAGAGAGGCAGGGAGACCAATTAGGAACCTATGACTGTTCTGGGCTGGAGGGGATGCTGTGACCTCTGAGTCTCAAGGGGCACCCGGGCTACTGAGGAGTGAAGAAAAGGGGAGGAGATTGGCTTGGGCAGCTTTCTTCTTACTCCTTTAGAATTTGAGATGCATTGCTGAAGGCTTCTCTTACTGAATATCCCTCAGAGGACTCTTGGTTCCAGGGGTGGTGGAATCCGAAGACAAAGACAAAAGAAGACAAAATAAGAAATCCTGCCCTTATAGTGGGTAAAAGGCAGGAAAAGGAAAAAAGAAAAGGAGAGACCGTTGGGATGTCCCAACTGCACCTGAATGCAAATCATTTGCTATGTAACCAGGCAAAAAGTGCAGGCCAGACAAACGTGTGAGACCATGAGGCTCCTGGTCACAGCTGGCTGATGCCGACACTGTGAAGCAGAAGTTTGTCTTTACTGCTCCAACTGCAGATTGTGCAGCCATTTCCACCAAATTTCCTTTAATTTACGAAAGTTCCTACTATGGCATGACTTTTTCAAAAATTATTTATTTTTAGAAACAGGGGGAGTTGGAGTTGGGTGGAGGGGGGGGCGAGAGAGAGAGAGAGAGGGAGAGAGAGAGAGAGAGAGAGAGAGAGATTTGTTGTTCTACTTATTTATGCATTCAGTGGTTGACTCTTGTATGTGCCCTGACTGGGGATTGAACCCGCAGCCTTGGTTTATGGGGAGGATGCTCTAACTTAACCCAGACAGGGCATGACCTCCTTTTTTAAATCAGAAAAAAGTTTTTTCAAAGTGTATTGTATTTAGAAAGTTACTGTTCTTTATATTACTATAGTTCATAGTGGGAGACTACAACAAATTACATATTATAGCAAGTAACTAATTTCTTTACACTCAAAAAGGAGAATATGCATAATCCAAAAACTGTTTCCACAGTGAACATAATTCTTTTCTTTTTAAAACTGTGAAGCTGAAGTTTGTATATACTGGCTACAGTACCTATTCTGTACCCATTTCCTTCCCTAGGCAACGTCCCATTTACTACCTTGCAACCCTCTTCCTTCTCTCCTCCATTCTAAGGAATAAAATCTGAATGAAATTCCGTCACAATAAAATGAAAATGACTAATAATAGCTTGAAGTATATACCAGGGATTTTACATAAGAGACTCATTCCATGTTTTGGAAATATTTACTGAGTGTTCATTAGGTACCAGGAACTTTTCTAGGTTCTGGAAATACCATAAAGAATTAGAAAGTTGTGGTTCATCCTCCTATGAAGTTTATGTTCTTGGCTGGAGAGACAGAAGAGAATTTTCAATAGGGAGAAGTCCTGAGAAAGTGATGTAATGTGATAGGGTATAGCTGGGTGGCAGGGAAGGACAAGGTTCAATAGCTGGTTCGGGAAATCTGCTCAAAGAACTATTGTCTGAACTGAGACTTGTATGAGAAGGAGCCAGCAGCCTTGGGAAAATATGGAGGCCTCGGGATGAAGGAAAAGCAAGGGCAAGAGCCCTGAGGTGGGATCAAGGCTGCTCCAGGAGCAAAAGGCAGCAACCAGATTGTGTCAGGCCTTGAAGGCCAAACTGACACTTTGGTTAAATCCAAATGCCTTTTGAGGATGTGAAGTAAAAGAGTGATAGGATGTGACTGGCACCTTAAAACAGTTACCTGTTTCACTGTGGGAAATGGATAGGGTGAAAGCACAGAGTAGAAGCACAGAGCCTCTATGGGATCGTTGGTGTAATTCAAGCAAGAGATAAAAGGTGGTTAAGCTGGTTGATAGTGGAAATGGAGAGAAATGAATGGATTTGGAATCTACCTTGGAGGTAGAATTGAAATTTGTGAGGAAGATGTAATATTGCTCAGGGTTTGTGTCCTTTCCTCATTTTTAGTTGAAATAAATGCTTTTAGGGCATATAAACCAATTTACCTATTGACTTCATCAAAATATGGTAAAGCTAATTTAACTAGAATTCTATTTATTGGAGTTTGCCATTAACAAGGGAATTGAGTATGTTTAGAATGTAACTGTTGTGGTGGCAGTTCTGTGGTCATTGTTTAAAAAAAACATTAAACTACAATGCCTTTTAAAACATCGCAGTATCAACTCAACAGTTTATAATGTTCAAGTGCTTTAAACCAATTATCTATGTATTACATACTTTCAGCAGAATTTTTGATTAATCAGAATATTCTGTTCCCCAACTAAACCAGTTAATTATGTTCACTATGGAAGCAATTTTTAGATTATTGTATCACTGCTCCCTTAAGAATATGCAGAAATAAGTCAGTGGTGCTATTTGTGTTGTAAAGAAAGAAGGAAGCAGAAGCAACAGAATGTGCACAGTGATGGTCATGTGTGATTTGTTTCTTCTCTGTTCCTCTCTGTATTTTCCAAATTCCTACAATGGTGTGAATTACTTTTATAATCATAAAAGTTTTGTTTTTTTAAAAAGTTTATTATATTTAGAAAATTACTGCTCTCTATATTACCGCAGTTCATGGTGGGAAACTATAGCAAATTATAGCTGCAGGCCAAATTTTAATTTTTTTTCTTTTTAAAAAACAGATTTACCAGAAACTTCCAGGATTTTTACAAACAATTATGGATGCCCTGAGAAAAGACAAAATAGTCTTCCCTAATGATGAAAAGTAAGCTAATGATGAAAAATGTCCATTATTGTATGTTTATAGGATTCTGAGAGGTAACTGTCAGGTGACTTACTGGACGGGTAGATGAGCAGTCTGAAAGAGGAGATAAGAATTCTTAGGTGGGCACTAGGATTTAGGGTAATGTAGCTACAAATTTTTAGTATTTGATGTTTTCCTCATGACTAATTTGATGACTTCACAGATTCAGTACTTTCTTGGAAGTCATACAGGGAGTTGCAGAGTTAGGGCCTATCAGGACCTTTTAAAGGTCCTCTAGGGTCCAGCCTAACTTTTCTAGGGGGATCCCTGATGTCTAGGCCTTATTCCCCATGTAACCAAAACCTATCCACTATCCAGCCTACTAACCTGACAGCAAGTCCAACGAGTAGAATTTGCTAAGTTACCCTCTTGTAGTTGGAGAATTTGAGCAAATAGGCAGTCATTATTAGTATTTTTCTATGTCAACACACTTGAGGGATCTAACATTCTCAGGAGTAACAGAAAGCAAGCTACTGTGGCATGGACGGAAGGGTATCAGAACTGGGTGCGGGGAGGGAAGTACCATTTGAGAATGTCCCTGGGGTTAAGAACGTGCATTCTTCATGCCCCAGCCTTACTGAATTACCAAAGCAGGAGGCTGATCAGGAAGCTAATCAAAACTATTTATTGCATGTTCATCCTGTACATTTATGGAGAAAAGTAAATAAATGGACACAAAGGATTCCATTTTGTCCTGTGATAGTTATTATTTTGGGTTTTGAGTTCTTTTATAGTCTTCTAATTATAATATTCCAAATATTATGATATAAGGTGGAGTAAGGAAAAGGATGAGATTCTTGTAACTTTGTATAAATTCAGTAATTTGGTGTTTTTCTTCATCATTTAAAAAAAGTCACATAGAAGCAGACTAAGTTAATTAGATACCTAATTAAATTGTATAAGTAAATAGAAGGGGAGAAAATTACCCAGAGGAAAAATAAGTTACTACTGGGAGGGAAGGAAAGAGAGTTCTATTTTGGGCAAACTTCATGTTTTGGTAAAGCTTGAACTTGGAGGAAGAGGAGAAATCCCAATGTATAATTCCTGAATTGAATGTTTTTCTCCCACTTGTCCCTAGTGTAAAATTCCTGTCTTCCCCCCTTCTCATCATTCATGGCGAGGATGACAGGACGGTGCCTTTGGAGAATGGAAAACAGGTAAACCAAGAGCTCAGTCCTGACTGAGACATACTGGTCTTATTTTACCATCTTCTCTTCCAGTCAGACTTTGACTAGAGCCCGGAGGAGGGTCTCTGATGCTCTCAGGGATTCTCTACACCCCTAAATAACCACGTTCCTGGTGTATACAGGAAGCATCCCTGTCCTGTGCTACCAGCTCAAAGGAGCATTCATGGTGGACCCTAGTTCTTCATTTGGGGTCTGTGAACCTGGAAGTGTCATGAAGATCCCAGGATACTATGGGAACCTCTATGTAGTCTTTCCTGCAGTGGCTCTAAAAATAGGGACGCAGTTTCTTTCAATGGAACAGAGCACACCCATCATGATTCCTTGTCCTCGCAGGCAGGTGTGGACAGTGGAGGATGAGGTTCTCTGTGTTCTGTGTGAGCCATGCAGCTTTCAGGTCTTCAGCTGTAGAGGCAGCCTAGTGGTGGTAACGTGGAGAGTCCCCACATCTCTGACCCAATGGGACTAGCTCCTCAAGCCAGGTGTTTCTTACCCTTATATGAAAATCAGACTAGAAAAACAACATTTTTGATTGTCAGCCTTTGAATGCCTGTCTTTCTATCCCCTTGCAGCTCTATGAAATTGCACGCAACGCATATAGGAACAAAGAGAGGGTCAAGATGGTGATCTTTCCTCCTGGCTTCCAACACAACCTGCTGTGTAAAAGCCCCACGCTGTTAAAATCTGTGAGGTAAGAGCAGCTTTGCTAAATGTGACTTTCGTCTCTTAAAGGCAATTAGGGCTGCTCTGGCTTACTCAAACCAAGAGGTGGGGAAAGCATTCGATCTGATCGAGGTCCTTTTTCGGCAGAGATTTCCTGAACGAGCAGTGGGCATGAGGTCTGAGAGCAGCAGAAACCTTCAGCGAAGACTTGGTCCAAACACTGCCTGTGATATGTATTTTTTTGTGTGTAAAATGTACTGGGCTGCTTGAATGAGCTACAGTCACTGGCATTTCTGCAAGTCACCTGCCAACCATGAAGCAGGGATGCTGGGCAGTATGGAATGTTCTCTTTTAGCTTATCGCAGTCTACTTTGTGGAACATGCTGAAACACCACTACAGAGAATCAACGTTTGGTAAAAAAATGGATCCCATAGGAAAATGTGTAGTTAAATGACTTATATTTTAGTTCAGTTGATTTAAATACCACTAAAAAGTTCCAAGCAGTTTTCTAGTTTTCTGACTGACTGGGGAAAGTCCTAGCATGTGACTCAATCTTTTATAAAATAATACCCTTGGCACTCAGGTAGCCCTGGAAATTGACACTTTATTTTTAGCCAATATAGGTACATACTTTCCTCTCCCAATTTCCGGAGATACTGAACTGGACTGTTAGCTAACTAAACAAAATAAAATCAAAGACTGTTGCAAAAGTGTTCAAGTCCCATAAGAAGCTATGTTTTTCTGGAGACATTTTACAACTTACTTTCCATTGGCCTCGTACACCTCATTGCTAGCTTCGTTGGATAAGGAAATCTTTAGATCGGAAGGCTCCATGTTCCAGATGTCTCTGGCATACTCCTTGATCGTGCGGTCACTGGAGAACTTCCCCGAGGCGGCTATGTTTTTGAGTACCATTATGTTCCAGGCCTTCGGATTCTGTAAACAACACAGACATGTGTGGCCCGGAGCCTGACTGCCCATCCAACTTTCCCACCAACATCAGGCCAAGCACATCCAGGCACATTTCATGGAGACTGACAGGAGTAAACTGTAGTGAATCATACATACTTTTGTTTCAGGGTTGAGAGCTAAATAGGGCAGACTGTGCTTCTCTCCTACTTTGAGGATATATTTCTCTTAAGAATGAAAAAAAGTATTTTTCATTTTCAGAGAAGCCATGAATGTAAATTACCTGATTGATAACTTTTGCTATGGTTACAATGTTTTGGCATGGAAATCATACTTTCCATGCGTTATTTCAAATGAAGATGCCTTTCTGTAACTACAGGGGAAAGAAAGGGACACCAAAACTCATTATCTGCTAGATACCATGTCAAGTGATTTAATCTGTGCTAACAAAATGTGAAAAACATTACGCTAGAATGCTAGCTATCAAGGAGAAGACCCAGCAAAAGTTTTCATCGACTACTTCTCTTTTCTTGTTCTTTCTGAAGGAAGACGCCCCAGTAGGTCTGTCCTGAATCCAAAATACTCCTTTGGGGTTTGACAACAGGATTAATTAAGGCTTTATCCTTAATAAAATATGTAACATCCATATCTCATAATTTTTTATTCCAATAATGTAAGAAACTATTTTATAGCCTCATGAACTCTAAGAGTTCACTGAAAATGACCAGAACATTGTTCAAAACCAGTAGCAATGCACCAGACACATTAAAAACAAATCTAAAACTCCCATCATTCCTTAATGTACTGCAGAGAATAATTTGTTCAGACTCTGGAAACTCACAAAAATAAGAGAATAAAAGCTTCCTGTCTTCACTTTCTTTGTATTCTGGAGGCTTAGAAAACAAGCCCACGTGATTGGGAAGTCTAGTCATTAAGCCTAAATAGTACAACTATTGTTAAGAGTAAAAACTGCAATTTGCACTAATGAACAAGAAAGACTGAACCAAATGCTTGGCTTCTAGATGGGCACCCTTTGGATGGGGGCCATCATTTTAACAGAAGAGAGCCATTGTGCAAATTCAACACTCACGTTTGTGCTTGCCCTTGGTCAGACGTTCCTTTCCTGCTCTGCTTTATTTCTACTTCTTTCCCCCTGCAGCTTTTCTACATACAAGCATGAGGTGAGATCAAGAGGAAAGAGGTAGAGGTAGCCATTTTCCTTTCTCTGCCTTTGAGTTCTTGAAGGCTGTATGTGGCTGCTCTCTCCATTGCTCAGGAAGCAGGGAGTGAGCCACACAGCTTAACTCTAACACTCCCCCTCCTTGCTTAGGGCCATTGAATTTATTCTGGTCTGTGCACATTTGGGGGACTGGCTATGACTCTACCAGAGGATAATGGCTGTGAAGCAGCATGAGCTTTGATTTACCCTATTTTAAAACCCCAGTGAGATACCTGAAATGACTGCAGGAACCACCTTGTTTTGGGGAAAGGAATCGAAAGAAATGTGAGTGTATGTTTCTGTTGGAAGTAGTTACTAATTGTCCAAAGGGCAGAACGTGGTGATTTTATGGATCCTCACTATTCTGCTGTATAATGTTTGAAGGGCAAAAATAAAGACTATGGGGCACCCTGGCCGGCGTGGCTCAGCTGGTTGGAGCATTGTCCCGTAACTGAAGGGCTGTGAGTTTGATCCCTGGTCTGCGTGAGTATGGGAGACAACCAATCGATGTTTCTCTCTCACACTGATGTTTTTCTCTCTCCCTTCCTCTTTCTCTAAAGCAATGAAAAAAAAATGTCCTTGGGTGAGAACAGAAAACAAACAAAAGACTATGGGGGCAAGGGCAACTACGCCCAGAAGGCTCAAGAGACCCTTCCTCTCTTCCTATATCTGATCTTCTGCGGTGCCTGCAATTCATTAAAAGTCTTCTGTCAGAGATGATCAACCTTTTCACGTATTTACTACGTATGCCTAGAGGGCTAGGCTATTTGGTAAAGATGTTCATGGCCCTGGCCTTGCCTTTCTTTTTCCTTTCTTCCTTTTTTTGTAGTCTTTCTTGTTTCTTTACCTTTCTTTCTTTTTAAAAAAAAATTCAACCATGAATCCTCCCTTCTTTCTACACATTTATATTCTATTCATACAGCCCCACTCCATGGGTGGCCCAGGAGAGGCACTTATTTTGCAATTTTCAAAGAACAGTGGGTCAGTCTTTATCCCAATAAACTATGGCCCAGCATTAGAATCATTTAAGCAGGTTTTTAAAATAGATGGTGGTCCTACCCACTACCAGGTCAGAAGCTCTCCAAGGGGGACTGGTATCTGTACTTTGATGTGCACTAAACAGGTTCCTTGAGGGGAGGGAGGGGCCCTGACTCAGTCCATGCTGGGGTCTCAGTGCCCAGCATGGTGCCCACCATGAAGAAGACCCCCGTGTCTCTCTGTTGAATAAATGAGTGAGTATTTAATTTGGCTTTATACCTTTAGTTTCCAGAACATGCCTGCTACATGGTGAGTGTTCAATAAATATCAAATTATTTGTAATTTTTTTACTTGGATATTAAAACATTTACAACTGCTACTGAAATGTCAAGTTCCGACTTCTGCCTGAACTTGGGAAAAGTCAAGTTTTGCTCTGAACCTAGAAGTGTATCACTTCCATTTTTTAATTGGTCAGTGGGGCCTTGCTTTAGATTTAATAAAAATAAACAAAATTTTTAATTAACCATAGTAAAATGGTTTACTTTTTAAGTCTCAGCAATGTACTCACCATGTAAAGCTGACTGACTTTTTCTTGACACTTGACATATGCTTCATAGTCAGCAAACACTTTAAACCTGTTTTGTGTGTGATTGGAAAGAAAAATTAAAATGGTGAAAAGCTTCAATAACAGATGTGTTAACATTCCATTTAAAATTCTCCCTGGCTTTATGTTAGACATAGTCGGTTTACCAAACTCATATTTCTATTCACATGAATTTTTCAACAGCCCTCAAGGTTTCTATGGTTCTTCCTACATGTAAGAATGTCATATATAGGTGCATCTGAAAGCTGTGTACACCAGTGGAAGGAGAAAAATATACCAGATTTGTGGGTCTTCTTCTTATTGCCAGTGGAGAAGATTTAATTTTTCTTGTCAAGCCTAAGTTAGTTTATCAGATCACAGACCTATGCTAATCTACATGGTTGGGTTATAGTTGGTTTAAGATGTCCCAAATAACGTCATCTTCTTGGGGGAACTCACCTGTCATGATAAAACAGCATGTTGATTAAGTCTTTGAAAAGGTCAGGCTGCTTGGGAGAATAGAAGCCATTGTCAATTTGATCAATGGCCAGCTTCAGCTCTGGAAGTGTCTCGTAATATTCTTTTGCTTTGTACCTGTGGGGTGGGGTTGTGATGAGAAGGTTCCGTTAGTGTTTGTGATTATCAACACACTCGCCACTGTATTAGCTGTGAAAAATGCATTCAGAAATACTAGTGTTTATAGAAGTTATTATAAAGTTCAATATGGGTATCAATATTTGACTAGATCTTGACATTTTCCCACTTAAATTTGTTTAGTTCCTTGTAAATAAAGACCTTGACAGTAGATATAAAATTCTAGTCATAAAGCAATGTCTAATCTGGTAAAATACAATAATTAGATTCATTCCGAAGCAGACTTTATGGCTCTAAACAAACACTGCGTTAAATGAACCAGCTGCTTTTGGACACATAGACACCCAAATTTGTTGCTGCTGAGTTAAAATTTACTTCCCAGGTCAGGAACTGTACTGGACATCCTCCAAATTTTGTGATCTCTGTCGTTCCTTTGGGCAGCACTGTTTATTTCTTGTTGGAATCCAGGTTAGTAACCCTTTCCAGGTATTAAGGGAAACAGTATTCCTGGGTGCTTCTACACATCCATACCTATCCTCTCCCACATTTTAGTCCATTTCTTTGCAATCTTAAAGGAACACTAGATGGTTTAAATTATACACAAAAACTTCACTACAAACTGGCTCATCTTCTGATCAAAATAAAGAATCACAGGATGCAGAGAAGTGATTAGCTCATCAGACCAGCTTAGCAATGGCTGACAGAAAGAGCAACAACTCCATGCACCTGGGCCCAAGCTCCTTTTACTTTTACTTGCTTGGTTTCCTAAGACCAATTTGTGGCCCGGACACTCCTCTAATTTTTGGGAGATGTCTGCTGCCACATTTCATGTGACTCAGCCTCAGCAGGACACCTGGGTGGGCAGGTAGCCTCCTGGGAGAGCTGCTCTCTCACCCTTTCTTGTCCAAAGCAGCCACATCATCCACTCTCATGCCAAAGATGAACAGGTTCTCTTCCCCAGCTTCCTCTGCCATCTCCACGTTGGCCCCGTCCATGGTCCCGATGGTCAGGGCCCCATTCAGCATGAACTTCATGTTGCCTGTCCCTGAGGCTTCGGTGCCTGCGGTGGAAATCTGCTCCGACAGATCTGTGGCTGGAATGACTGCAAACAAGGCAGGCATGTTAAATAAGTGACTCTCTCTCTAGAATAGCTTGTATTGTATTCACAAATGTATTTAGCTGGCTTGTTTTGATCACTAAAGTAGTATATGTCATCAATGTAAACATTCAAATGGCGGAGGACAGATCTCTTCCCCTTGACACAGGCAACCGCTTGTGTCCATTTTTGAGGTGCTGTCTTGGTGGTTATGGCCACAGTGCTAACTACAAGCTTATACTGCTCTTTCTTGGTCTTAACTTCAAAGAGCATCTTTGGACTCTGCTATAAAAGTTGCTACATTTCTCTTCTCCCTTCCAATTTTTGTTATGGCTTTATTTTTATTTCTTCTTCTTTATAACTTTAAACAATATATTGAAACTGCTTTCTCTTGATCCTTAAAATTCAGTCTCTCCTGACCCTTGCTTTGCAAGCTGAAGAAATTGGATTATCTGCATTCCTTCCCTTTCTCCTCACCCTCCTTCCACCCTCCTTGCACTTCCACTGCAGGGAAATAAACCATGTCTGAGTGAGGTGTGTCTGAGGCCAGACGCCAGGCCTCTGACCTTTCACTCTGATTTACACACAAATTAGTACTGCCGGCCCTTTGACTACAAAGGTCTAGACTAATTCTCTGCTTTATTTTGAGAGCTTATTTGTGGGTTAGATATGTCTTCATTTGCATCTGGAGGAACCTGGCTCTTTTTCCTTCGTGCAGACAGTTCTTAAACAGTATCATCAGAGGACCCACGAACACCTCAGAAAGAGAAAGATCCCTTTTTAATTTGGGAAACGGGTGAATACATAGTTGGCATTTGAATGTGGATGGTGCTTTGTGGGCATGTGATGCAAATAAGCAAAGGTCCCAGTGGTAGAGAAAGGGATGTCGGCTTCTTGCCAGTCTGGCTGTCCCCATGTGGGAACTCAATGCTTGATCTCAGAGTGACGATCTGAGGCACATCTGAGCCTCGTGCTCTGGCAGCCTGACATCTGTCCTCATTCCCTGTTGCCACATGAACAAACAGAGTGACCAGAGGACTACCTGGGGGCTGGGGAAGTGGTGTTCCATTGCAAACTGGGGCTGGGACCTAAAGACCTTTCCTTTCTTTTATAGAGCAGCCTACATTTTATCAAAGCCTCACGGCCACCTCCTCTAGCCCCCAGCTCTAACTAGGTGGGAGGAAAGTGCGCTCCAATGTATGCTGTGATGTTGTGATATATATTGTGTGATGTTGACTCTGGGGATAGCAATTTCATTGTTAGTTGGGTCACCTTAAAAGCTCTTAGCTTAGGCTCTTATCCTACCCAAGAGTGACACCTACTATCCCAAGTTACTGGCCGCCTGAGCTCAGCTGCCCCATTTTTCTGTATCTTATAACCTTTCCCGAGAATCTGCCCTGGACTCACATGGTTTGCAATGAGGGCACTACCTTTTTCGGCAAGAGACACTCTGTAGTTCTCCAAGAAGATGACTTTCAACTTGTTTCCAACAATGGGGTCATTGTTCACCACATCTGCCACTGAAGTGATCAGCTTTATGATCAGTTTGGCCATGTGATATCCTGGGGCAGCCTTGGGGAAGAAGGTCAACATGCTGACAATGCAGCCATGAGCAAGTGGAGAAATGGCAGATTAGAGTCCCCACATCCCCAACAAACAGAGTCGACTTACTTTGCCACCAATTATAACTGTTCTGGGCACGAATAACTTCTTAGGGTCTTTCTTAATGCCTGAAAAAGATGGAGAAATGGATGGCACCCAGGCTGGAGATTGGCGCCCAGGGCTGCTTCCACCTCCAGGGGCAGCTGGTGGCTACAGGGCTGACTCACGGTTGTACATGGTGATCACGTGCAGGCAGTTCAAGAGCTGCCGCTTGTACTCGTGGATCCTCTTCACCTGCACGTCAAACATGGAGGAAGGGTTGATCTTCACTTTGTACTCCTTTTCCAGGAACTGAGAAAACTTCAGCTTGTTCTCCTGTTGAGACAGTGCGCAGTGCCTGAGTCCTTTTGACTGAGAAGCATCGCGTGGTCTCTTGTTAAAAACCAGCAGCATAAACCCTCTAAGCTAGTATCGGGGAAAGAGCCCCCACCAGAAGCCTCACCTGCTTCACATTGGAAATTTCCCGGAGAAAGACGTCATCACCCAGGAAGTTGTGCAGCTTCCTCAGTTGGCTCAAGTCTTTCACGTAGTTTTCCCCAATTTTCTTTCAGTTTAAAGAAGAGGTGACTTTAGTCAGGGATGGCAGTCAAGCCCAAATGAGCAGTTTGTCATTGTGGTGAGTGCTCACACTCACTCGCATCAGGATAGTTCACCTACTACACAACACACACTTACCACACAACACACGCCTACCACACAATACACGCCTACCACACAATACACAGAACGGCTTCACTCACAGAAGAGGCTAGAAATGCTCTGTGGGAAGACCACTTTGCTGGTGTCTTAAATGTAGTTTCAGTGGTAGTAAATGTTAAAAACAGAAAATCTATCTAAAGAGGGTGACAAAGAACCCAGGTTCAACTAGTTATTTACATGACCTTTGTTATCCTCCTTGCTAAATAGGGTAATCATCTTCCATCTGTGTGCCGTATGAATACTGTTAGCCAGGACCAGGTACACAACCTGTGGGGGCCCTTGTTCAAAAATTAAGAATTTCAAGGTGACTGCAGCGGAGAATTAAATCAAGCCCAGAGCCTTGTGGGACTGCACGCGTCACACGCCGATGAAGCAGGCGCTGCTACAGACTGGTTCTGCAAACTGCAAGTGCACTCATGCCTCTGGCATTCCTGTCAGACCTCCCTCCCTCTCCGCACTCCCCAGTTACCTCTGCTATTAACTCTGCAAGCCCCGGGTTGCAGAGTAGGAGCCAGCGCCTTGGAGTGATCCCATTGGTTTTATTCTGAAACTTATCTGGTTCTAGCTCACTGAAGTCTTTGAATCTGGAGACAGAAGAGACATCACTGAATTTGGCTGAAATAGCAGGTTCCTGCATGTAGGATGAAGTTCAGAGTTATATTCAAGAAGCCAAGTGTAGGCTTAGAAAGATTAAATAAAGGATGAGGGAGGGAATGGCTGTCAATCTAAACAGAAATCCATGTGCAATTCAAAATAGTTATAAGAAAAATCCCAAATCTAATCACCTCCATATGATTTCCCAGCACTGACATATAAACCAAACCAAAGTATTCTCTTCAGCAGAATACTTTTTTTTGTTTGGCTGCTAAGCCTAGAACCAGGATTATCTAGACAGAAAGGCCTTTATTCTTCTTCTTTAAGAGAACCTTTATGTAGAAAAAATACTTTACAACATTTTGACGGGGTCTCTCCTCATCTCCAAAGCAACCCTGAATGTACTAGCACTGTTTATGGATGGACCGACGTCAGAGCCACTGCCGTCGGAATGGAAGCTCACACTTGGGTCTTCACGATGTCAGAGTGGATTTTAGCCACACCATTGACAGCATGGGAGCCCACAATGCAGAGATGGGCCATGTTGATTCTTTTGCCTCCTTCCTCTTCTATCAGAGACATCCTTCTCAGGCGGTCGACATCATTAGGAAACAAGGCTGCAATTTTCTAGCCAAAGGAAGAGAAAGGCCACACTGTTCACTCAGGTTTAAAGCAACATGGAGATAATGTTGTTTACTTCCCAAGCAAACTCTTTGATGGAGTGAATATAAACTTCACTCCCACAGAGCGGGGCCAGTTAGCCTTAGGGAGATGCCACTCCTCTGTTTCAGCATTTTCAAAAAGATGTCTCTACCAGAGTCCCACCCACACTTGGGTACTTTTGATGCATCAATGATTGAAAGATGTTTGGGTCTCAAGTTTGGTAAGCGGTAACACGGTAGCCACCCTAACATCTCAAGACCTCATTCTCATGAAACGCTCAAAATGACTTACATCTAAATGCTTCTGATTTATCTCATAAATGATTTCCAAGTGTCGAGGAAGCAGCTTCTCCACCAGCTGTACAGGCCAGCGCTCCAGGGCTTCTGGGAGCACCGTGTGGTTGGTGTATGCGAAGGTCTTCTGAGTGATGTCCCATGCCTGAGGGAGAGGAAGGGCGGAGCTGCTTGGCTTCACACACCCCACCCACAGGGCCAGACATTCCTCAGCTCCCGCCTGTTCACAGCGGGACAATGCATTTGCAAGAGGAGAATTGTTTGTGTGTAGCGAGACACACTTGATTCCACTAGGTTCCTAAATGGTCCAGGGAGTGGGAAATACGTTTTGGGGGTAAAAAAGGGCAGCCAGCCACAACACTGACTGATAAGACTTAAGACAGCATGCTGATAAATCTTCTCTACTATTCTAATATATCTTTTATTTATTAAATAAACAAAATTTGAGGAATAAAAACTTAAGGAGTACTGTGAGATGGTACAAAATGTGTTTAAAGTACTGACTTCCAAA
Source organism: Glossophaga mutica (assembly GCA_039655065.1). Lineage (NCBI taxonomy): Eukaryota > Metazoa > Chordata > Mammalia > Chiroptera > Phyllostomidae > Glossophaga > Glossophaga mutica. The sequence goes on along the minus strand of CM077303.1, from coordinate 40,349,438 downwards.
GCAATGGGACACTTTCAATTAGCTGTATCCTGAGGTTAGAGACTTAATTTAGAATCCTTTTAGACAAATTATATATATATATCCCATTAGAAGTGCATTTACTTATTTCTTAGTCTTACTCACTGTAAAGCAGTAAAGAGAGAGAAATGTCAGCCACCAGGGAAAAGTTAACCTCTAACTGCTAAAGTTAGCAACAGTAACTTATTTTAAACAACTACAAAAGGAGCTTTTGGCAAAATCACCCAACCACAGACATCCTGGTTAACTGAAGGAAAAAAAAGCCAAACTACTATTCAGACCTTGGACCAGGGCAATTTTTCAATATCCACAAAAATCCTCATCAGCTCAGGAATGGCGAGAGCAGGGTGAGTGTCGTTCAGCTGGATGGCAACCTGCGGGAGGAAAAGACATTAAGGTGAAGGTGACTGATGGCCCAGCTCTGGCTCCCTTGACCTCATACATGCTGGGCGAAGACCAAACCAAGTGCCCCCCTTCCACGGAATGCTGTAGTACGCTGTACCTACTCCAGTCTTCTAGCACCGAAATAGAGGAGCAAATGTGACAGGAAGTCCTCGTCCCCTCAGTTGGCCCACCTGCGTTCACAGGCTGAATACTTGCCTGATCTGGAAAGGCATCAAATGCGGTTATGGCACTATTCGTGGAGCTAAACTTGGAGGATTTGAAACGTCGGATGACATCTTGCAAGGTAGCAGCCACCACAAAGTACTCCTGCTTCAATCTTAGCTCCTTCCCTTCAAAAAACTTCAAGCCAGAGAGACTGAGTGAGTAGCTCATATTGTTATGTGTGGCCAAAACTTGGTGTCTGCCCAGAAAACTTTAAGGCAAAAAGCCCATTCATTGGACATCTGGTGGAAGATGGCAGGTTGGACACCAGGCATTAGCTTTTGCTCTTTCCTGAAACTCCATTTAGATGACAGTAAAAGGATATTAAAAAGGCATACTGATAAAGAATGAAGGGGATGGGAGAGAAGACAACAGCAACAACGTTTTAGAAGCTGAAAAAAAAAGATGAGTGATAAATGGGCCGGAAAAGGCAGGAAAGCTCCATCCTGACTTAGTATTGGGAAAGAGCCAAAAAGCAACTCGATTTACACGTGGAAGCCCCCACCCAAAGGCTCGGGAAATGACAGCACTGGGTCACCTTAGGAAGGAGGGGTGAAGATGGAGTATGGGTTGGTTGAGAGCCTGTCTAGGAAGCAATAGCCACAGACCTCGTCCCAGTTCCCGCAGCGGGGCCATTTCCTTGCCCGTCAGAAGCAGAAGCTGTTGGTGTTTCTGTGGAGATGGTAAAACAGGGTCTCTGGACTGGAGGGCAGCAGGTACAGGGGAAGGTGGGATACCGCCCCATAACGAAAATGGGAGGAAGGGGGTTAGGTGAAAGTTTATGCACTGAATGTTGAGACTCTCAGTCTTCTTTTCCCAACATGATATCTGCACACAGGCAGTCAATATTATTCTACTGGGAAAGAGGCTGCGGGTCTTCTCTAGAGAATCTGGCCAGCCAAGAGGGAGACCTGAACACACACTGATACGAGGTGCTCCCCAGGAAGTGGCCCCACCATGTCCACAGCGGGGTGAAGCCCAAAAACAGAGTCCCCACCCAAGGATACGGAGCTACCCCAAAGCTTGTGGATACCCCTCCCTTAAACTTTAGTGGGCAGCTAAGAATCACTAGGCATCTAAGAAAACTTTGTAAAAGAAAGATGGAGGTTAGAATAATCAACAAACAAAAGCCAACATAGTGGGCACAGAGATGAGGAAAAAAGAATATTATAAGAATACTACTAATATCCTCAGACAGATTAGAAAAGAGTGTATTCAAGAAATAAGATTAAGATGCTTTAAGAAAATATCTAGAGAGAAAAGATTACTTGGAAGTTAAAACATGATAGCACAAATGAAAAACCCAATAGAAGGGTTGGGAGAGAGAGTTGTGACCGCCCAGAAAGCTGAGCAAGAAGACAAAGAAATGATAAATATAAGAAAAAGGTAAGAAAACTAAAGGATTAGGACTTCCGGCCAAGATGGAGGCGTAGGCGGATACACTGTGCCTCCTCTCACAACCAAAATTAAGGACAACAAATATTTAGAAACAAGAAAACAACCAGAAATTATAGAAAATTGAACTGTACGGAAGTCCAACAACCATTCATCCAGACCGGTAAGAGGGGCGGAGTTGCGACAGGAGAAAGTGGAGGTACGGACCCAGGAAAGCAAGCAGCAGCGGCTTGCAGTTCCAAGGTGCACAGGTGGCAGCTGGCAGTCCCCGGGCCCGCAGGCAGCAGCTGGCGGACCCCGGGCACAGGGGGGCAACTGTGCAGAACCAGTGAGGCCACACAAGGCAGCTGGCTGACCAGGTGGTCCCACATTCGAGCACGCAGACGGTCCAGGCAGAGGGGAAGTGGCGGAGGGGACTGAATCCAGGAGAGAGCGGAGCAGGCGCCATTGCTCCCTCTCAGACCCCGCCCCCACATACAGCATCACAACCCAGCGACTGGGCTGCCCCGCCCTGGGGAGCGCCAGAGGCTCCACTCCTAACTACGTAACAGCACGCGCGCGTGCCCAGATAATCCAGGTGAAGGGGAAGCGGCAGAAAGGGCCGGAGTCCAGGAGAGAGTGGAGCAGGCGCCATTCTTCCCTCTCGGACCCCGCCCCCACATACAGCGTCACAACCAGGCGACTGGGCTGCCCCGCCCTGAGGAACACCTGAGGCTCCACCCCTCACTACGTAATAGCCGCGACCAGACCAAAACCAAAACAAAACAAAACAAAAAAACCCACCAAAAATGGCTCAAACCGGAAAACAAATAAAAGCCCCAGAGCCAATTCCTCTAAGCAGTGAAGAGATAGCCAGCCTATCAGATGCACAGTTCAAAGCACTGGTCATCAGAATGCTCACAGAATTGGTTGATTTTGCTCACAAACTAGATGAAAAAATGCAGGCTACGATACGTGAAATGAAGGAAGATGCATGGGGAACTGATAGAGAAGGAAGGAAAAATGGGACTCAAATCAGTGGAGTGGACCAGAAGGAAGAAACTAACAACCAAACAGAAAACGAGGAAGAAACAAGAATTCAAAAAAATGAGGAGAGGCTTAGGAACCTCCGGGACATCGTTAAACGTCCCAACATCCGAATTATAGGGGTCCCAGAAGGGGAAGAAGAAAAGCAACAAGTGGAAAACTTATTTGAACAAGTAATAAAGGAGAACTTCCCCAATCTGGCAAAGGAAATAGACTACCAGGATGTCCAGGAAGCTCAGAGAGTGCCAAAGAAGTTGGACCCAAGGAGGAACACACCAAGGCACGTTGTAATTCCATTAGCCAAGATTCAGATGAAGCAGAGAATTCTAGAAGCAGCAAGGGATAAGGGGACAGTCACCTACAAAGGAGTTCCCATCAGACTGTCAGCTGATTTCTCAAAAGAGACCTTACAGGCAAGAAGGGGCTGGAAAGAAATATTTGAAATCTTGAAAAGCAGGGACCTACATCCAAAATTGCTCTATCCAGCGAAGCTGTCATTTAGAATGGAAGGACAGATAAAGCGCTTCTCAGATAAGGTCAAGTTCAAGGAGTTCATCATCACCAAGCTCTTATTATATGAAATGTTAAATGGACTTATCTAAGAAAAAGAAGATAAAAATATGACAGTGAAAAGACAGCAAACTCACAGCTATTAAGAACCACACCTAAAACAAAAGCAAACTAAGCCAACAGCTAGAACAGAAACAGTACCACAGAAATGGAGATCACATGGAGGGTTAGCAACAGGGGAGTGGGAGGAGGAGAGAGGGGAAAAAGGTACAGAGAACGAGTAGCATAGATAGTGGGTAGAAAACAGACAGGGGCAGGGTAAGAATAGTATGGGAAATGTAGAAGCTAAAGAACTTATGACACATGGACATGAACTAAAGGGGGGAATGTGGGTGGGAGAGGGTGTGCAGGGTGGAGGGAATGATGGGGGAGAAACGGGACAACTGTAATAGCATAATCAATAAAATATATTAAAAAAAATAGACAGGGGGAGGGCAAGAACAGTGTGGGAAATGTAGAAACTAAAGAACTTATGACACATGGACATAAACTAAAGGGGGGGAATGTGGGTGGGAGAGGGTGTGCAGGGTGGAGGGGAATGATGGGGGAGAAATGGGACAACTGTAATAGCATAATCAATAAAATATATTAAAAAAAAAAAAAAGAAAACTAAAGGATTAGTTCTGTAGTGCTGTGTTCCCAGACTAAAAGGATACCCAGGCCCAATGGATGAAGAGACTCACACCAAACCACCCTATCCCCAAATTTGGTACACTGGGGAGTAGCTGGTTGAGGAAAGGAAAGGAAAGGAGAGGCTGAGAGATGTTGGAAGTTGTGCGGGGGAGGGTGGATTGTAGGAAGAGGTAGAGATAGAATGGGGGAGACTAGAAGCTTTCAAAAGGAAGAAGGGTTCAAACAAAAGATCAAGAGAATCAGAATTGTGTCAACTATAATTTAAAAGTTAAAACAATTTTCTTTTAAACTAAGAATTGCATTGCGCTTCTTAGCAATACTGAAAACTGGAAGAACATCAACAAAAAAATCTGAATGTTCTACATCCAGGCAAACTATCAATGTGAGGATAGGATAAGATATTTTCCGATATGCAGCCCTGGCTGGCATAGCTCAGTGGTTTGAGCGAGGGCCTGCAAACCAAAGGGTCGCAGGTTCAATTCCCAGTCGGGGCATATGCCTGGGTTGCAGGCCAGGTTCCCATTGTGGGGCGCACAGGAGGCAACCACACATTGATGTTTCTCTCCCACTCTTTCTCCTTCCCCTTTCTCTAAAAATAAATTTTTAAAAATCTTTAAAAAAAGATATTTTCTGATATGCAAAGCCTCAAAAAAACTGATCTTATATACATCCTTTCCCAGTACACCTCTTGGAGCATGTGTACTAGCAAAACAAGGTAGTAAACAAAGGAACAAACAAAAAGAAAGACACGAAAACAAATGATCCCAGAACTTCAATGAGCACAGGGGTCCTCAGCATAACAGGGAGAGAAGATCACGAGATGACAGAGGAGCAGCTGACCAGAAGAGATCCAGAAGAGCCTTTTCAAAAACACCACGTTAATAGAATACTGAATGTGTTTGAATATAGCGAGAGAAAATTTCTACAGCAAGATAGAATGAAGGATAAAGTACTCAAAATCAAAGCAAACAAAACAATGATTAACTCTAGGAAAAACAAAAACTTTTCAAGGAAACATAACCATTGTATGATGACACACACATGCACAGGCCGGCCCCTGAAGCATTTGCATGGTCGTTATAATGTGAACACTGATGAAGGCGCCAGTGAGAATTCTACGTCATCACGTTGAGAGAATTCAGGCAGGATACACGTGTCTGTGCGGTGAGGGTGGGAGTGTGCGTGAGGGAGTGAGCTGTATTCTCATCTTCTACAGCAGGGAGTCAACCCACAATTGTAAAAACGGGCCAACCAAGAAGAAACAACAGCATGTTACTAGAAATATGGAGGTAAGAATCCAGAAAATGATTAAAAGCTAGGGGATGTAGTTGTTTCTGGGAAGTGGAACATGGGGGACTATGTTTTTGTACAAGCCTCATAGAACTGTGTTTCTCTTTAAACTATGGGCATGTATAAGTTTGATAAAAATTTAAAAACCAAAATAAAAAATGAAAGTCATTAATAGGAAACTGGATTGATTCACCAATGAGATTTTATAGGTGGATTTTTTTTTTACTTTCCTTATGGTACTCTCTTATATTGCTTACGTTTTTTTCCTAATGGCATGTATGATGGTGAAAATTATAATGAAATCATTACTCTTTAAAAAAAAGCACTACAAATCCATCCAAAATTAATGAGACATTTATTAAGTTAGGGAATTTTTAATATCCTAGAAATAAAGTGATTCAACATAATCGTTGACCTCAAGAAGTTCAAATTAGTGAGGAGAGAGAGATGTGTAAATAAGGCTTTAAATAAAATGTGCTAATTAAAAAAAATTGTTAGACTTTAGTACATACACAGTACTTTGGGAAACTGGGCATTCAGGTAATTTTTCATCTGAGCCATGAAAGGTGAATAGGAATCTGTCAGAGGAGCACAGAGGGCCAGAGTGCTTGCTCACCTGCAGGCAGAGAAGCCCGCAGGCAGGCTGCTCTCTGCAGCCTGGAAAAGGCATCCAGGTGAGAAAGAATAGGCAGGGCAAGTTGTTCTGCACGTCTGGGACCTCAGTGCCACGGCGAGACCATGGGGGTGCATCAGAGAACTCACGACTGCGCTACTGAAGAACTTAGCACATCTGAGATTCTGTATATCTCTTATAGGTGATCAGAAGCATTTAAAGAGCTTTAAGCAAGACAAAAATATCTAACTCATTACAGAGGGAGGACAGATTCTTGGAAGAATACTGTCTGGACTAGATGGTCAAGTTGGGGAGAAAGAATGAATTTATTCTTGTAATTACAGTACAAAAATGATTTATTAACTTGTAATTAAAAACAGGCATAACCTTGAGAGCTACCTTTTACTCAATGAATTTAGTCAAATTTGCACCTCATGTTAACTTAGTATATGCTGTCAATTACTGTAGATGATTATTTCCAAATAAAGTTAGGTTTGGGCCTTACTGAAGACAGAAGGATGAAGTTCAAGCCCCTTCAAACTGAACAATCGCACAGGCTGGATTCGGCTAGGCAGTATGGTCCCAGACTTGGAATGATTCTTACTTTAATTGACCATGAAATAGATCAATCTTTTGCTTTTGGGTCAGAGATTTCTCTGAAAGGTGCTAAAGTCACAATATTTCTTCCAGAGGAAAAATAACATATACCACTAAGTTCTCAACTATGCGGCAGCAAACTTAATCCTCCTTAGAGAGAGTGGTTTAACACCAAGTGAACATCTGGCCTTAAGGATCATTTATGTCCTCATCCCCCAATCTTTGTTTTGTGCCATCTTTGTAGACCAGAGTCCTAATTTGGTTGCTTCTGAGATTATCTTTAAAAAAAATCATTATAGCTTCAAGAAAATGATTTTACTCATGTGGAAGTAAGAGCTAAATATATTACCAAATAAAAATCCATAGCAGTCATCTAAGATCCAGTTCCATTAGGATCCAGTTCCAAGTGCTTTTTTTAAAGCTTAGCTATTCTTAGTGTATAGAAATAATCACTCATAAGATGAAGTTTAAAGAGATGAATATGTGGCATAAGAAATAAGTATTTGCTCCTGGGTGAGCTCCAAAGTCCATGACCCTACCTCACCTGGGGCCAGAGGGCTGGAAGAGCCCCATCATCGAGGGAAAGAGGCCAGGCAGGAAACCTCTAGGATAAGTGTGGATGAAATTTCTTCAACTCATCTCTTATATTCAGGTTTGTTTTGAAATACACATACAGAACTTCCCAATTAGTCATGGGTCACAAATCAAGGGCAAAATACCAATTCTGATTTCATGAATTGCACAAATTTGGTTTCCTTACTTGGGTGGGAGGAGAAATCTAGACAATTCAGGAAGAGATACAGAGATTATTTTGCACTGAGGAAACAAAATATTAAAGCAGTATTTTATAGAGCTAATGAATAGGTGCTTCTAAAATAAGCTGCTTCTATTTCCACTGAGAAAGCAAGCTTGATCACTCACGTTATCATTGGGATAGAGGACCCGGGAGATGTTCTCCGCCAGGTTTCGGTCCAGCACGGCCTGAATGTAGTCTCCAATGTTAACTGAGGGGAATGTTAGAAAAATGAATAAACAGACAAGCCAGTCACTCTCATCAAAGTCCCTTGATCTCACCTGATGCTTGCTGTGTACCATGTGGGATTCCTAAAAATCCAAAAGGATTTCCGCAAACCTTTATGCTGGATTCACATGAGAGTCTAAGAAGGCCAGACTGAATGAAGTAATTGCTTTAACAATGTCCTCCAGGCCTGCTCCTCCACAAAGCTGCTTAGTCCCTGAAGAGTTCAGATCAGAAGCTCAAGGCTTTTTTCCTCAAGCTCAATTCGGTTCTAACTAGCAATTAGAAAGAAACCATTATGTCCTAGTCCCCAAGATCCTTGTTCTATGCAATCTTCTAGAGCAGGTACTAACTTGCTCCTCAGATCAGGAAGATTAAGCACACACGTAGGGAAACAAGAGCCCATGCTGTACTCACAGTCTTGGAGGTTAAAGTCATTGGGGGCCCGAGCAGACCAGAGGCGCATGGTGTTGACGGTGTTATTCATGTACCCGGGCACTGGGGTATCATACGGCAGGGCCAGGACCACCTGTTGGATTGAAATGAAGCAGCTGCTCACTGTTTCCAGAAGGTGATGACAGGTTGAACAACAGGCTGGGAGACAGCTACTGGGATTCTGTTGCTGGCTCTATCACCAACTCAAATTGTGCGAGGCCTTAACCAAAACAAGGGTCCTAGGGCTGGGCTGGGCTAGGGGGACTTGGCATGGTATTAGGGGTCATTGTGGATCCTCCCCCCACTGGAACAATCTGGAAAGCTTGAACCATCCAGATGGATGGTTTTCTGTATCATTTCCATGTTGACTTCTCTGTTTTTCTTGCCTTGATCTGGATGCAGATCTTTTTCTGTTCAGATCAAGCCACTGTTCTAAGAATAATAAAATATGGTGTACAAAGTGACAAATGTGAATCTGTTCCCATCAAAAAACAGTAATCAGGATAAGTTTTAGTGTAGGTTATTCAATGATCTAATTTCAAAAATGGTAAAAATCAATGGAACAGGACATTTATGAAGATAGATTACATATGATGTCTAAAATGCTATGCTAGATTTTTCCAAATTGCACGAAGAGGAGTTATTTTAGTGATCTGACAAATCAATTAGCTCAGATGGGTGGGTATAAGAAGTAAGCTTTGGAAAATCTAGCTCAATCTCAGTGACAGTCATTGAAATAAAGAACAGAAAGATGAACTGTGTCTCATGTGAATTTAAAATTTATGTGGGGAAAGACTCATTTCTACTCCCTGCCTTATCAGAGTCAACTCTAAGGAAGACGAATGACATTAATTGGATCAGTTGCACTGCTCATTCTCTCTGGGGTCTGCTTCCCAGAGGACCTGAACCGACACAGAATGAAATTAACCGCTCAGTTTACTGGCAGCTGCCCACAGCTGTGTGACCTCATGCTCTCTGACCCTGCCAGCTACAGATCTAAGGCTAATCAGTGATGACTTGCAAAGATCCACAAAGTTCTGTGCTGCTTGGGTCACTCACCTTATATTACATCTGCCCCATAACCTTGCCTTTGTGGGCACAGAAAACACACTCTCCCTAACTGAATTTCTGGGTGTATTACGAAAGTGTCTAGAGGTGCTTTGCAAATACAAAGCAGTTTAATAGTGGGACCTAGTGCCAACAGAATGCGTCCAGCACTGAGCGTATAAAACTGCACATATTTAAACACATCAGAAGTCCCTGGAAGTTTTAGACACCAAATCTGTACCAAATACTTGCTAGTTTAATACCAAATACATGTATAAATTCTTTGGACATAATAACAATTGATTTGTTTGCAGCTCTCCTGATCATATTTGTAACCAAGTACCACTTAGATTACTGTCTGTTTAACTAAAAAAGAGAGACTATCTTGAAATCACAGTAAGTTTATTCCTTATATCATTAGACTATGACCTATTTTCAGCTTCTAATCTGTTATTTCATATGCTGAATAAATTCATGTTTAGCTAGGAAAACTCTCTTTTTAAAAGTCTTATTTTTCTGAACAGTGAGTAGCTCTACCTGAATTAGCAGAACAGACTGTCAGTTTAAAAAGCCAGCCACAACACGAGTCTGAGTGCTTCTAGAACACAAAATGAAACATTTATTCATGGAGGATACTCCACAGACCCACGGACTTTAGTACTACAATACCAAGTGTCATTCCCGATTTTGTTATATAAGAACAACATTAATGGATCTTTACCATTTTCTTTAAGCTTTTAAAGAATGACCAGTGATGCCTCTTTTCCAGCCTGAGGCCATCTTTATTAAACAAATATCTCAGGTGGAGGCTCCAATGACTGGATGGTGCAGTCCAGTAGTTAATAAAGGTTATTTATCAGGAAGTATGAAGACAGCAAAGCATAAACCATCACAGTGGGTGCTGAAAACAGAATGGTTCAGTGACAGGGCAACACTCCAACCTAGTGGCAGGATAAATCTAGCGGCCACCAAGCAAGTATGCTTGGTTGACACCAGCATTTTTCTGTAAGAGTGATTTGGCCCAAGATAACAGGGTACATTTTGCAATATTTTGCATTATTTTTGACTTTGCAATGAACAGGAACTTTGGTAATTCTTCAAATAATTACTTCAGTTTAAAAATATTTACCCCTGAGAAGTTATAAATAGATAAATGTACATGTAGTGATGGGGTGAAGAAGGACATTTAAAGTTATTCGATCTTGCTATCAACAGCCTTTTGTAAAATGGAGAGCTACACATACTGGGATCATTGAATTGATTAATCTTTGGTAAAGCTGATTGCAAAATGAGCCTAGTGAATCTCTGGACCTTGAGTAAGTGACTTATCGCCTGAGAGATAAGTGACTTATCTCCCTCACTTCCCTTGTCTCCAAAATGAGTGGGTTGCACTAAGAGGAGTAACACATTTATTTATAAAAATGTGCTTTATTATTCAATACACAACGTAACTACACTCAGTATCATAAACACATTATACTCTATGCTACACACTCACTGTGCTGTACTGTACAATGTGCTCAGCATGGGGACACTCTGAATACCTGGGTGTCAATCCACTTGGTCCCAGCCTCGCTGTGCTCGACTCTGCCGTAGAAGTGCACAGGCAGCATGAACTCGGGGCGGGCCTTCTCCCACGGGTTTCCATACCTGAGCCAATCATCTGCTTCTTCTACCTGCAAAAAGGATATGGCTTAGAATGTATTTTTCAGGATAGGGGGACCTAGCCATTTCCACTATGTCAAATTAAAAATATCTGTAACTGAATCATCTGGAGAATATTGTTTTGGCTCCAAGTAGTGAGCTGGTTGTCAATCTCAATTCATGGTTGTTACTGTCGCACAGCCTAAACCAACAACACCTGCTAATATTGCTCCAAATGTTTTATATGTATTATTGCAGTTAATCTTCAAAGGAAACTGTGATTCCTTTCTTAAACATGAGAAAATTGTAACTTGCTCAAAGTTGCACACACAGAAATGGTACAGTGAAAATTTGACTTTAGGTCTGTGTTCTAGAGCCTGTGTCTTAACATCGATGAAGACAATTGTCCAGCTTGAGCGAGAGACAGAGGCCCTCCAGGGGTGATTACAGTTGCATACCTGGGCCTGATGCATCCTACATGCTGGTTTCAGTCAAGATTTTAGTGCCCACAATGCGCAGAATCAGTTAAGAAATGCTACTTGTAGAAAGCTCCCTTAATAGAGCTGATTTCAGTACAGGTACAGAAGACATTGCATTGTCTTTAATTTAATCCTTATAGAATTTTGATCTGATAATTTTTTGTTTTTTTAAAATATTTTTTATTGATTATGCTATTAGTTTTTCCAATTTCCTCCCCTGTATCCCCTCCTCCACCTTGTCCCCACAACCCTCCAGCATCTCCCTACCCTTAGTTCATGTCCATGGGTTGTACATATAAGTTGAGTCCTCTGTTTCCTACATCATTTTTTATCTCTTGCCGTCTATTTTATGCATACTAATTATGCTTCCTCTTCCCTGTACCTCCCCCGCACCATTCCTCCCTTTCCCCTTTCCACTGAAATCTCTTCATGTGATGTCCATTTCACTGATTCTGTTCCTGTTCTAGTTGTTTGCTTAATTTTTGTTTTCATTGTTTTTCTTTTCTTTTAGGTTCATTTGTTGATAGTTGTGAGTTTGCTGTCATTTTGCTGGTCATATTTTTGATCTTCTTTTTCTTAGATAAGTCCCTTTAACAGTTCATATAATAAGGGCTTGGTGATGATGAACTCCTTGAACTTGACCTTATCCAAGAAGCACTTTATCTGCTCTTCTATTCTAAATGAAGCTTTGCTGGATAGAGCAATCTTGGATGTAGGTCCTTGCCTTTCATGATGTGGAATACTTCTTTCTAGCCCCTTCTTGCCTGGAAGGTCTCTTTTGAGAAATCAGCTGACAGTCTGATGGGAACTCCTTTGTAGGTGACTGTCCCCTTATCCCTTGCTGCTTCTAGAATTCTCTCCTTCATTTTCATCTTGGCTAATGTAATTATAATGTGCCTTGGTGTGTTCCTCCTTGGGTGCAACTTCTTTGGGACTCTCTGAGCTTCCTGGACTTCCTGGAAGTCTATTTCCTTTGCTAGATTGGGGAAGTTTTCCTTCATTATTTGTTCAAATAAGTTTTCAACTTCTTGCTGTTGTTCTTCTCCTTCTGGCACCCCTATAATTCTGATATTGGAACAGTTCAGGTTGTCCCAGAGGCTTGTAAGAGTCCCTTCACTTTTTCAAATTCTTGTTTCTTCATTTTCTTCTGGATGTTTATTTTTCCCTTTTGTTCCAAATCATTACTTTGAGTCCTGGTTTCCTTCCTGTCACTGTTGGTTCCCTGAATATTTTGTTTTATGTCACTTCGGGTATCCTTCATTTGTGTTTTCATTTTTCGACCAAGCTCAATCAGATCTGTGAGCATTTTGATTACCAGGGCTTTAACTTCTCCATCAGATAGGTTGGCAATCTCATCCTTCTCTTTCTGAGGCTTTGCTCTGTCCTTTCATTTGGGCCATATTTCTTTGTCTTGTGCAATTGATAAGTTGTAAGGGGGCTCGGCCTTAGGTATTCACGGGGCAGGGCAACCCTCTTTGCTGTGCTGCAGCGCTGCCTGTGGGGGAGGGGCCGGAGAGGGAACAGCGCAGCTCGCCTGCTTGGCTCTGGCACACTTTTCCATAAACTCTCCTGTGAGACTGGGAGTATCTCCCACTGTGGCAACCCCAGCCGTAGTCCCCAGTCAGCTCTGAGTCTCAGTTTCCCCTTAAGTCAGCCCCTCCCCCGCCCCCACAGTAGGCCATGTCTCTGCGGTTTTTCCGAGTCGGCCTGCGTGGTTGGATGCCTTACCAGTTTTGTTGTTCTGGTTCATTTTTCCTTAATTCCTTGGTTGTTGGAGTTGCATGTAGTTTGATTTTCTGGAGCTTTTGGTTGTTTATTGAGTTTAGATTGGTTGTTACCCTCCTTTTGGTTGTGCGAGGAAGCAAAGGGTTTCTACCTACACCTCCGTCTTCGCCAGAACTTCTCTAATGCTCTGTCTGATCATTATTAATTATGGTCCATTTTGAAAATAACAGATACTAAGAGTAAGGAAATTTCTTTAACTGACAATTTAATATTTTATTATCTATTTATGTTTACTGTAACAAAATATTTCATAAAAGCTTTAAAATCCTATTTAGTATTATCCTATTGGTATTTAGTACAGTATACTAAATGCCAAATGAATTCTGGTTTGCAATAAACAAACTAAAACACAAAAACAACAAAAATATATTTGGGGGAATGTATTTTTAATGTAAAGATATTATCTGTGAAACATTTAATATATTACATATATTAAAAAAATGGAGCATTGTTCTGACAAGAAGGAATTGGTAAGCTTTGTTAGTGCCAAGCACCCTTGTCAATGAGATTCGAATGTGGTTATTCACTAGGCTTTAGTTGAAGGAGATACTGGTTATGAACTAGGACATACTGTGGTTGGGGGCCTCACAATCACCTAACTATGGCTCAGTGTTGGCCCGGGCACAGTGTGGGGAGAGAAGCAAACACAGCTAATGTTTCTTGAGATAGGAAATAAAATATTTATGTCAACAGCCAGATAAGCAAATACACATTCATTTATTCAAACACTGATCATGACTTCATATCAAGAAAGCCAGTAAGCCACACATCAATATCAACTACCAGCATAGTGATGAATGAAAGGGAGATTCACAGAAACAACATCCTCTGTAGAAGATCTGGGAGTCAGAGAGCTGCTGGAGGCAGGAGGATGTTTCAGATGGAGGATGAAGCCTAGGGAAGCCTGGAGCTAGATTTGAGCTAACGGGCAACTTGCATCTTGTTAAAATGTGTATTCTCAATGGATCTGAGATGGGGTCTGAGGTTCTGTATCTTATTTTTTTTTTCCAAAATTTTATTTATTGTTTTAGAGAGAGGGGGTTGGGAGGGAGAAAGAGAGGGAGAGAAATATTGGTGTGTGAGAGAAACACTGACTGTCTCTTGCACGCCCCCAGCTGGGGACCTGGCCCGCAATGCAGGCATGTGCTCTGACCGGGAATTGAACCAGTGACCTTTCATTTCATAGGCTGGTGCTCAATCCACTAAGAGACACCTGCCAGAGCTGAAGTTCTGCATCTTTAACAATTCCCCACGGACTATATGGTGCAATAGGAGCTTCATGGTGACGCAAAGTCAGTAACTATAATTCAGAACTTAGACTTCTACTATCCCAGTAATAAAGAGAACACAAAAAATTTAAATTTTAACAAGGATACAACTGAATTTTATCAGCTGATAAGAAACTATGTGTTATAACTAGACTCTAAGACAAATAAATGAGAATGTCCAGAAAGGATCAAAAACATCCTGCTTTACAAAACACCGTAGGCTGCACTTAGGCAAGGACAGGCTGGGGGTTTTCAAACACTAGGCAATGGGAACACTTTCTCGTAACAGGAAAGAACTGTAAGAAAGGACCGTTTGCTTCATTTCAGCACTCAGGACTGTTGTAAAACACACCTGAAGGTATACGAAACAGGAAGATGATGAGGCAGAAACAGTTTTCTGTCAAAAGTCAAACGCAGAGGAGAACTAGCAACATATCTTCTGCTGAGAAATGCAGCAAGATCATACTGTCCTGCCCTCAAGCAGCTTGACATGCTTCCAGAAGTGACCATGGGCTCTGAGGTGTCCCACCGCCAGCTCATTCCCAGCCTCTTATGAAGTGAGAGGTTGCCTTCGCTCTTTGTGACAAGGGATCAGTCAGCTGATTACTCATAATGTCATCCAATATTGCTTTTACTTTTCCCCGTCAAATAAGGGCTAATTTAATTTCACTGGGTTAATGAGTTCTATGGGAGAACAGACCTCCAAGCTTACTGTTCTTTATTTTTCAGTCTCCTTCTGATTTAGCAAGGAATCACTTAATACTTCCCTTGATTTTACAAAGCTTGTTTTTTAAGGTACACAGAGAAAACAGACTCAAACCACAAGCGGGTCTGAGCGCATCAGAGAAGAAAGAGAGAACTGCTCTCCCCCTTCACCACCCTCACTAAATCCACAGAAGCTGCCAGATGGTGATACACCTCTCCTCTACTTTGCTTTTTTTCCCCAATGAATCAACAAAGTGGCCTGTAAAGTTAGATTTCCATGGAGCTAGTGACCCCTGAATGTACCAACATGCTGAGCCACATGAAGAGAGGGGGCAAGGTGGGAGGAGAGCTTTCATTTCCATCCAAGCGAGCTGCTGGACCTGAACACCCAGATGAAGAGAGCTGAGACCAAGGCAGTGTGGGCTCTGTGGAGTGAGGAGCAGAGTGCTAGCCTGGGTGGGGGTGGCAGCCTGGACTTGGCATCTCCCTAGAGGAATTACTCAATGCAATCTGTGTCCCAGCCAGTGTAGAAGCAGAGGTCAGCTTAGGTGGCTCTGTCAGTGACCGAATTCTAAGAAATGCTTTCCCCTCAACTGTGGGACACACAGGACATTAAGAACCAGTGAGCAAACACCAGGAGTAGTCAACAAGCTTTGCTTTCTGCGGGTACAAACAATCGCAAAATGTTCCTGGGAACATGGAGAATGCAACAATGGTAACGAAAAGATTGCTAGGTAGTGGAAACTTTGCATGACTAGTTATTGAAGGCTTGGCGTGGGGTTCTAAGAGAGAGAAGGGTCCAGCAAACACTGTTTAGTTCAACTGCAAGATACCTACTGTGTGTGCAGAAACTCAGCACTTTAGCATGTGATGTTAAACTCACTGTGGGGCTGTTGCAATCATCCCGCCCCTGCTCCCTCCCAGAGGCCAGTAATTTTCATAGAGAACTATTACTGATCCCCATTAGAGTTGACAGTAAGTCAAGAATTTTAGCAATAAAATTATTTTCTTTAGGGGGTTTTCACTATGAACACATGACTGCAAATCTTCCTTGAAAAGAGAGTTCAGCAATTAAAAAGTCCATCAGTCTTTGAAAATCTTCCCAGCTGGCATAATTTTCATCAGAATTCTCCATTTCTGCCACTGTAAGGGCAAGGACGTGTCTGATGAGAGTGGGGTGTGACCACAGCCTGAAGAGGCACGCTGCTTTCCCGGGAGATACTTCTGGTTTTTTATGGAAATAGTTTCTTTGTGGTATGACGTATTTTATGTTTGCTCTCTAAAATCTCATCCCGGTAAACACTGGATATGGCCAATGAAGCTATGTGTGCTTCTGACTCAGTTTCAAGGCATAGTAAAAGAAGTGACGATGGCTAGTGAGGCTAGCTGAAGCCATCTGGTCTTTTGTCTTTAAGAACGCTGGATAAGGCATCATTCCTGGTCTGACAGGAGAGACATATACTTCCTTGGTATGACAGGAGAGAAGGGATGGTTTCTTGGAGTAAAGACCATTTAAAAGTGGCAAAGGTAGTAGGTATGACCTTTCATAAAATTCTGGGGAAAATGCAATGAAAGAGATTTTTTTTTTGAGATCAATTTTCAGAGTTTCTCTTAAATCTTTTGCACAAGAGTGGTTAAAAGATATGAAATGAAATCCTTAGACATTTGGGGTGTAATGAGCACCACAGAGGATACTTTCAAAGAGAATGGATACCACGTATTGCTTGGTTGAGTCGTGTTCAAACACTGGCCATGCTGGAAATGCCTACCTAGTAAGAAGCTTCTCAACACATCACTCTAGGTTATTTTACTAGGGAAGGGACCCAATTACTCTGTTTTCATAGCTTTTTATGACTCTGAAATACATACTTCTTATGGAATGCGAGACATAAATAGAAGATAGTAAAAGTCACCTGTAATCCTGTCTCCCAGAGATAATTACTATTGAAGCTTTCATGTATTTTTTTTCTAGCCCTTTATTTTTTTGGCTGCTTTTGGATAGTTGAGTCATACCATCCATATGATTTTATACTTCCTTTTTTCAACTAACATAAATAATTTCCCATTTCATAAAAATCAGTAAAATAGTATTAATGGCTACATTTATATTTTATTATATAATACCATAATTTATTAAATGATCCTCCTTTCCTTAGGCAAAATGAACATTTCACTGAATGTCTATTTGTGTGCTGACATTTTACATATTTTCATAATAATTCTGTGAAGCTGGCATCTCCATTTTGCAGATGACAAAACTGAGGCTCAGAGAAGCTGGGTGACCTAGTCCAGGCAACACACCTTGTAAGGGTAATGAGTGGCCATTAGGCCTCAGATTAGAAATTAGATCTCAAATTAGGGCCCAAAAGCTTTTTCCTACACAATGCTGACCCCTGACTTACTGAGAAGTAGGTGAAGATACACTGGTCCTTAGCCAAATTTGGAAGTTTATTTTTTTAACATATTCCCGATATTCTCCTTCTGAGACTTTTTCCTTGGGGCATTCTTGCATCATACCAAATCTTTCAGTTCCTTACTTCCTCGGCCCAGAGTGCCCAAACCGTGAAAGAGGGGAAAGAGGACTGACCTTACTGTCCTTCCTCTCCCCTGGGATTAGCTGCAGCCTACACCCTCCCATCCAACCTGAGCCTGCTGCCCTCAGACCGACTCTTGGAAGTATGGAAGGGGCTGAGAGAACTCAGGCTTTTTGGAAAACCAACCAGTATCTTTTTGTCAATGGTATATGTATGTGAAACAAAGGTAGGGAGAGAAAGCGCCTAAATCACACTTAGTATCAGGGAAGACCATCCACACCAGGGCTGAGTGTAGACTCAAGGAGTTCCCAAAGATATGAAAAACGAATTCCTAAGAATCTGGTTTGGCTATACAAAAGTAAAAGTAGAGCCCTGGCTGGTGTGGCTCAGTTGGTTCAAGCATTGTCCTGCAAACCAAAAGGCTGTGGGTTCAATTCTAAGTCAGGGCACATGCCTAGGTTGAGGGTTCCATCCCCAGTTGGGATGCATAAGAGAGGCAACCAATCGATGTTTCTCTCTCACATCAATGTTTCTCTCCCTCTCTACTTCCTCTCTCTAAAATCAACAAGCATGTCCTTGGGTGAGGATAAAAATAAAATAAAAGTAAAGTAAAATTAGAATCATTTGTTTGGACTGATTATTATTTATGCAAACCTACAGAGCACTATAATGATACATATTAAACATGTATCAGATTTCTTTGATGTTACAGCTAACGGGATTGCCTGCTTTCACCTTATTAAAAAATCAGAACCCTGGGTTTATGTATCTTTTAAGTAGGCATGCTAAGGAGGACAGGACTGAGCACAGAAAAGAACACTGAACCTGGATCTGGAAACCTGGGGACAGACCCATGTTTGCCAGCAGTGTGATCTGAGGTACCTCTATTTCTTAAGGGCCTCAATTTTCTTACCTGTAATATGGCAACATGCTCCTACTGTGTAAGGTTATTGGGAGAGAAAAGTCAAAAGATGTGCTCCGTCATTTAGCAGCCTGCAGACAGTGAATGTCACACATCGTAGGTGGTCCACACTCAGACACTTAGCGATAAATACTTTCAGAGCACCCTCGTGAATCGGGCACTGCGTAAGATGCTCTGGATCAGTGGTGCATGACACTGGCAGGCTCTCTGCTCTTACATGCAAAAGGGGGATGAGCAGCAGTATTCACTCATGTCAATCAAATGCAAGGGGAATCAATGAAGTTCCATGTTAAATGTCTGTAAACTATAAATTATCCAGGACATCATGAAGAAGTATTTTGATGACAAAATTTAAAAAACATACCTGCCATCCATCTCGGATTTTCTGATTGAAGATTCCATACTCATATCGAATGCCATAGCCATAGGCTGCAAGTCCCAGGGTTGCCATGGAATCCAAGAAGCAGGCTAAATCAATCCAAACACAGGCCAAAAGGCAGAGTCATCAAGGTTATTCAATTTTCAGGTCTTTTACTAAAAAAGCATGACAGCCACAAAACATTTTCCTATGAGCAACCACATTTCTATTTTAAAGCGCAGAGACTGCTGCATAGTGGGTATTCATTTTTTAAGTAACATTTAAAAAATTATAAAACGAATACTATAGGAAAGTTAGAAAATACAAAAATGTATAAAAAGAAAACAAACATCATTTATTACCTCACCATTTAAAATAACCACTGTGTACATGTCGGCATTTCACTGGAGAAGAGATAAGGAAGTTGGCCTGCATTAGACATGGCCGTCACTGTGTTTGTCACTCACACTGCCCTTTCTAAGGGATGCTGTCTCCATACTCCCTGCTTGAAAAGACAGCTCTAGGAGAGCAGAATTCACCCGTGACCACCTGACTGACTACATGGGCATCTGTGGCAGACTCTCTTTTTGGCTAACGGAATTCCAAGGTTGTTCAGGTACCAGGTGGCCACATGCTACAGGGAGGCTGGACGAGCAGTGAATCTTGCTCGACTGGTCTAAGCCTTTTAGCCAATCGTAGTAATTCTATTTCCTTCACCAGTTATTGGTTTTGGCATGACTGTGCACTGACATTCAATCCAGTGAGAGGCACTAAGAAGTCTTCTGGGTGAAGCGAAAGATTTTCCTTGCTGCTGCCATCACTTTCCCATGGGGGAAAGCCAAGAGAACCACAGTGACCCAGAGTCCTGACAGAGCTACACTGCTGAGTAACTAACCTTGAACAGCCCATCTCCTGGACTTCCTGTTCTGTGATAACACATGTGCTTGTTGGCGGAACCATTTTTATTTTGCTAGGTTTTCTGCCACTTGTCATCAAGAGCATTAATGACAGAGCACCTGATCCAGAGCAGTCAATCAACAGGCTGGGTCGGGATCTATCTGGTGGCCAGGTGTAACCTGAGGGCTTACTTACACTCATCAGATTTCCCCTCTAGGAATTTGAACTGAGAAATGTACAGAGAATGAGGAAATGTACCATTGGATCTCAAATGGGAATGGACATTGAAAACTGTAGATTAAACAGAAAGGGACTGAGTTAGGGTCATGGTGGAGCCCTAAAACAGAGACCCACAACAGCCAGTGGCCAATCCTTCAGGTTACTGCAACATTACAAAAGTCTTCCAGTCCCCGTGTCATGTGGCCTGGCTCTGATCCAGGTCTTGCTCTCTTGGAGCTGTGGCTACTTGTCTTTTCCTGGGTCCCGATCACATTATCCTTAGAGCCTGACCAGATTGGGGTCCCAAGATTTTCAGTCAGGTAGGAAATGAGGTCATCTAATGAGAAATACTCAGCCTTGTTTGCCACTTCACTCTCAGCCAACTGAAGGGGCGAGGTTATTAGTCAGGCACAGAGTGGGGTTTTAACCCAGCCAACAAATACTGAAGGTCTGGGGCTTTCCACTGAAGGCAGGCAGGCTGGTGGCCATTCTTATGTGCATGCCGTTGGCTCTGCTGATCTTCCCACAGCCCCATGGAAAGCCTCCTAAACTGCCTGATGACTAACTTCACAAGGGAGCAAGCATCCCGAAGGCAATGTTTTCCCAGTGCTAATGGCAGTATTAAGGCACGCTGCAACTAATGGGGAGAGGATGAAATATGTGAAACACATGCAAATGGGTTTCTAGGAACCTGGAAGTTTGTGTAAAATGAAGAGATTTTGGAATCATTTCTAAAAAAAAGAGAATAGACATATTTTCATAGAGTACACTCTGACACATACAGGTGTGGTGGTACACTTTTATTATTAAACTTAAGTTTCACAAGTAATACATTAATACATCCTCCTTGTAAAAAATGTTAGAATGTTAGAGATAGGACTAGCATCCACCTTGATTGCCACCCCCAATTCTGCCCTCTTCTCTAGAAAAGATCAAAAAGAGCAAATTCCAGACTTTTCTATGGATTTGCATATGTATGAGTATGTGTATGTATGTGTGTGTATATATCTATTCACAGAAAATATTAGTTTTTAAAAACTGTAAATAGTAGCATGCTATATGGCTTTTAATGCAAATTGCCACCCCACATCCTGGAGGTTTATCCAGGGCATTAAATAGAGATCAATTTTATTTTTTTGGTGGCTGCATGTTATTCTATAATATGGATTGTTCTGCTATTTATTTACCAGTTTGCTATTCATGGACATTAGGTTATTTCCTATACTTTGTTTTTACAAACAATACTGTAACAATATTTTTCATATGCCTCCTTGTGCACATTTGAGGTTTTTTTTTTTAACAGTAGATATCTATCAGGAAGTAGAATTGCTTGGTCATAGGTATGTGTATATATATTTTAAAGATTTTATGTATTTATTTTAAGGTAAGAGAGAGGGAAAGGGAGGAAGACAGAGAGGGAGAGAAACATCAATGTGTGAGAGAAACAGATCAGTTGCCTCTTATAAGCCCCCACTGGGGACCTGGCCAGCAGCCCAGGCATGTAACCTGACCAGGAATCAAACAGGGGACCCTTTGGTTCTCAAACTGGAGCTCAATCCACTGAGCCACACCAGCCAGGGTGGTATGTGTATTTTTAACTTAATGGAGTTAATATCTTTAATGTTTTCCTCTATATTTGTTGAAAAACCATTCCCTGAATAAAGCAAAGAACTCCAACTGCATCTGTACAAACAAGAATAATAATTAACTACATCATACCAATACTATAACACATGTATCATTACCTACCAGTCCATCAAAGAGCAAACTGTGAAGTGCACAGGACAACAACACAATGGTCAGATGACAATGGTTCATACCACACAAGTATGTGAATCGAGTAGCTGCGACCATGTAACAGTGAAGTAAAGGGGCCACTGTGGAAATCCTTAGGTGCACAGGAAGGATCTGGTTAACCTTAGGGTTTGAAGCAACATCTTTGAGGGTTTTAAGCAATGTGTCTCTTGTTCAAGTTCTCTTCTCTACTGT
This sequence comes from Glossophaga mutica, assembly GCA_039655065.1. NCBI lineage: Eukaryota > Metazoa > Chordata > Mammalia > Chiroptera > Phyllostomidae > Glossophaga > Glossophaga mutica. The sequence continues at coordinate 40,327,390 of CM077303.1, read as the reverse complement.
TTGTGTAGAACTGATCAAACCACTGTGCAAACTCAAAAACAACTACATTTATAACCAGGTTACACTATGCACTTCTCATAGGAAGCTTGTTGGGTTCTTCTTAGCACGGTCATGCATAGCATCCGAGACGGCATCGACCGGCTGAACACTATGACACACTAACCATGTCACTTACCAGCAAGCCTCCCAAGACCACCATTGCCAAGCCCAGCATCTTCTTCCATTTCTTCTAACTCCTCTATATCCAATCCAAGCTGGTGATGAAAGGAAAACACCACTGAATGTGGATACAAATGCAGGCCATTTCAGAGAGAACAGTCATTTCCTAAAGCTCTGGGTCAAGTATCCAGGCTTATCTATGTGCTCAATCTTGTCAGCTCCCTAGCAACTTATGCTGGCATCAGATGCCTAAAGCAGATGCTGGCAACTGCAAATGCACACTGTTCAAACTGGCAGAGCAGCAACCTGTAGAGAAGTGTGGGCTCTCAGTGTCTATTACTGACTCTCTTACTTCTTAGCCAGGTGACCCTGGGCAAGCTACTACATCTCTCCCTGCCTCACTTCTTTTATTTAAAAGGTAAGTCCTCAATGGATGGCTGTATGTGCCATATTTAGGGTTGTTGTGAATTAAGTGAGATCATACAAACCAACCACTCATATTATTCCTGGGCAGATATTCAATAAATGTTAATCTATTATTATTTCCTAAGATTCTTTTTTTTTTTTTTTTTTTTTTTTTTGTGCTGTTGGGGTAAAACCTAAGAAATAGTCCAGAACCAAGCTGACACTAACTGGGCCAAAGAATTTTAAAAATTATCAAAAGGTATGATGTCAGAGTTTCCAGCATGGAGTAAAGGTCATCTTTTCAGGCCCACAGCATATTTACTCAGTAGGGTCAATGGTTGTTAACCCAAAGCCAGCTGGTGGATCACTGCCCATGAGTTGGGCCAGATAGCAGACAAGGAAACCTCAGCCCCTTCCCTGGTCTAGCTCAGTGATTTCCAACCTTTTTCATCTCATGGCACACGTAAACTGGTTAATACAATTCTGCAACACACCAAATAATATATTTTCTGCCTATCTGACACAAAAATAGGTACAATTTTGATTCATTCATACTGGATGGCTAGTATTGTGTTGGTTGTTGTCACTTTTTTGATAGTCTAAGAGAAAAGAGGTCAGTGCCCTTAATTAAACAGTTGGGTATTGCAAGTTTTAAAAATTCTTGTGGCACACAGGTTGTAAATTGCTGGTTTAGCTGGATGGAGCTCAAATCCTCTGCTTCTCTCTGGGTTGGATAAAAGGCCATGGGAGGCCTAGAGGCGTGTGTGACCTTGGGGACTGATGCAATTGGCAGCCAGTCAGCTCCCTGCCCCAAAGTGCTGGGATTCGCACAGCCAGAGGCTGCTATGGACTCACGTCAGAATTCCGCAGCCCTGGAGATCACTCTGGGTTGCTCATGTTACAGGGAGGAAACCGATGGCAGACAAAACCAATGACCTGTCCTGTGTTAACTAGATCATAATGCAAGCCCATGCTTGGCTGATGATGGTCTGTTGTGAAATGACTACATTCTTACCTGAAAGTGAGGCAATCCATGAAATGAGATGTTATTTAAAGTGGAAACATACTTTACACACTTGAAAACAGGCAAGAGAAGCCACCATGCTTGAAATTGATGCCTCAGTTTCCATGACCACCTATCTGGATCCCTACCCTTAACACCAAAAATTGCTTTGTCACACGTCTTGGTAAGTACTGTATTTTGCCATGTATAACATGTACTTTTTTGCTCAAATTTTTGAGATGAAGAAAAGGATGCACATTATACATGGGTATAATGATTATATACCATAGGTATAATAATAGGTATAATAATCCCATGCATAATGCACACAAAAACATGGGTGTACATTATACATGGCAAAATATGGTAAATCTTCTAAGAGTTTAAAAATGGCTTTGCTTCTGTTCATTGTTGAAGGGACTTTCAAATTTGCTCCCTGGTATGACGAGAGTTTACTGGGGTCCTTGTGCAAGTCAACTGCTTAATGCTAACACTCAGGGTTTTTCAAGTTCTAAAAATCTACCTCTAAAGGATGACAAAAACCTTGAGCAAACAGACATGGGTCACTTCATCCCACCTAGTTATATGCTGCTAGGCCATGGGAAGTATACTGTTTTCAGCTGATATCGGGAAGGCAAGAAAAGAGAAGTAGAAGGGAGCTGCCATGGTTCTTTCATAAGGAAATACTCTAGCCAACGCGCAGGAAGGAAACCAAACCTTAGTGACAAGCAGCTGACCACAGGACCACATGACGGGGCAGTCCCAAGCCAAGGAAAAGGAGCAGTTTGAACAGTCTCCCATTTAGAATGCATTTTTGCAACTACCCATTCCTCCTTTCAACCACATCAAAAAGGTCAAGGACTGTTAGTTTTTGGTATGGAGATCCCTGAAGTTCAGGAGAGAAACAGTTAAATATGTTTATAAAAATAAATTAGCATATTAGGTTTAAGACCTCAGGCTCCTCCTTTAAGGAGGAAGTCTATTTTACATGTCACTTAGCAAAAGAGAAAGTATGATGATGGAATTTTAAAAGCTTATTATTTTCACATATTGCCTTGATATACAAATAAGTCAATCTTTGACCATTTTTAAAAAGTAGATAGGAGCCTAAAGTAAAGCTTGTGATTCTGACAGCAGGGATTTAAGCACTTTTATTTATTTTTATTTTTTTAATTTAAAAAATCTTTACCTGAGGATATTTTTTTCATTGCTTTTAGAGAGAGAGGAAGGGAGAGTGAGAAATATCAGTGTGAGACAGAAGCATTGATCATTGCCTCCTCTACACACGGACATCTGTGCCCTGACAGAGAGTTGAACCCACCCACAACCTTTTGGTTATAGGATGATGCTCCAACCAAATGAGCCACATTGGCCAGGGGCAAAATTGAGCACTTTTAAAAGGCTTGTTCAGATGCTAGTTTCTAAGATGTAAGTTGCTGGGGAATGCTGTCAGAGCTTTGATTGCAAAAGAAAATTCTCATTAGGTAAAACTGGGTCTCTAACCTTCTTTCTCATAACCCAGAGGTCACTAGCAGTTTATAGTTCTAATAGTTTGTAATAGTCATGTCTATAGAAGCAATTTTTTTCACCTTATTTTTTTTGAGGGGGGAGGTGCTATATCCCCAAGGTTACTGAATTGAACTTGAAATTTGAGGGGAGATAATGTGAGAAATACAGAGACAATGTACCTGGTAAATGGCCTCATCACAGGCATTCTGCAGGCCAAGGTTGATCATGGTGTTCTGTAACGTTCGGCCCATGTAAAACTCCAAAGAAAGGTAATAAACCCTCTGAAACAAAGGAAACAGAGGTCATGTTAACTCGATGAGGCCAACCTTACTGGTCAACATAATACACAAGGCTGACAATAAAAAAAAACAGGCAGGGCGACTTTGACACAGGTTCCAGTGAAACTCCTATAGATGTACGCAGAGCTAAATAAAAGCATTACTGATAACTGGCCTTAGGAAATCATATTATATCCTACTTTTGGTGAAGTAGTTCTGTGTCTTTTACCCCCAGGGAGAAAAAAAGTAAACTCATCCAACTAATTAGATTCAATGTTTTGTGTTTTTTTCCTTTCCGTTCATGAGCCTCGTAAATTAAGCACATGTTTTGGACAAAGAGAAGTCAAACTGCCATAGCTCATCGCTCATTTGTAAAATATTTATAGCATGAGAGTCAGATAGGCTTGGCTGAGATAGTTTCAAATCATCTAAGAAATACAAAGATTAACTCCTTCCAGATACATCCAATGGCTACAAAGTATTCCTCTATGACTATTTTCTGTAAGTAATATCACAATGAATTATTTTAGAATTAAATTATTCTAGAAAATCATGAACTGGCAATAACAAGACTACCTCAAGTTTATTGGTGTTTGTTCTCAACGGAAGTATCAACTTAGAAACTGCCATTGACATAGTACCAGATAAACAGTATCATTGCTGAGTGAAAGCTGCAAAGGCCAGACTTGTCTAAAACCTTTTAAAACATAAGCGCAGTTTACTAATTTCTTTTTTAAAAAGATCAGTAACTTCATCACCCCCTTTACGGTATTTTTTTCTCCATATCAATTCCCCTTTTCTATCAAACACAAAATAACAAAAATCTGTAAATGCATCAATGTAAAGTCACCTAAAATTTTAGGGACTCCCCTCATTTCTGAATAAAAAACCAAAAAGAAAATTATTTGGTCAAGCCCAAAATATAAAAATATATATAAATATAGTTCAACATAACAAGTGCCTATTGTAATATGTAACTCTTTAGTTATACTTAAAATATACGAAAATGTCAATTTAGAAATTTTACTTTTTCTCACTTTCATTTAATGAAATAATTGAATTCTAAGTCTTAACATGAAGAGTCAACATCCATATTTAGTGGGTCATCGAATACTATTTTCCAGAACACATCATCATCATATTTATCCACGCTGTTTGAAAATCTGTAACAGTCATCAGGGCCCTCGTCAGTCTATCGGGTGCCTCTGTGTGAGCTGGGAAAAGGTATCTTTCCTGGGCAGGTACTGGCAGAAGGGGTGCACGGCACCACTCATTCCCATGGCTGATGCCCTCGTACACAAGGCCACTGCGTCACTGGCAAGAGTATCTCATGCCACAAATACCCATTTGCATAACATCAGCACAGGTTTTTTTTTTTCTGGATTTTTCTCTGCATTTTTCTCATATTTTCATCTCTATAAGATAATCATTATGTACTGCTTTTGACTTTTTGATGATCTATAAAATGCTTGTTTATAAATACAGTATATACAGTGGAACCTTGGTTCTTGAACTTAATTTATTGCGAAAAACTGAAAATCGATCTGTTCAAAAGCCAAATCTCCTGTCACCTGAGAGACATGTGACTGATCACACAGGCATCAGCCTGAAAGGGTTGTAGGGTAGAGTTGAGAGACCCAAAGTTTTGTTAGACAAACGAGACATTTTGTTCTGTGAACAACTGGTTGAGAACTGAATTGTTGGAGAATCAAGACATTTAAGAACCAAGGTTTGACTCTATTTCCCACACCTGGAATTGTAAAGTTACACCCCTGGAGATAATGACTGCATCTCTTAAATTTCTTTGCCTCCATTTTAATGACTACAAGTTAGCAAGGACTTAAGATATTTTAAGACATTATACAAAGACCAAGTAAAGGTTTTGTAAACAATGTTGCTGCTAAAAACAATTTAGAGAGACTTTGTTATATGACAGACTTCACGAAGACATGTATTTAAGGCAATTTCTTATTTTTTCATAAAAATAATTTTGGGGGGATTCCACTTTATATTTGGGGATATATAAGACCTTGAAAGATAAATTTCCCCCATCCTCTTACTCAGTGGTCTCTAAATATTTATTATATACTCCTGGTAGTAAAATATACAGCATCTCCAATATATCTTAGAAATTATATGCATGCACTACTATCACTAATAATTGTGTATATTTTAGAAAATGTGGACATTTTTTAAAAAGCATGCAGATAAAATAAAGAGGAGATAATAATAACCACTATTTCTAAAATAATTTAAATTTTATCTCTAACATTACTCACAGGACTTAGGTACTTCTGGGAAGACAGGTGGAACAGGGGGCAATAAAACTGAGACTTGCAGAAGTTAAGAGTTGAGCATAGCAACACTGGCAAGGAGGGCATTCCAATGAAGGGTAGAGGGCGGACAGAGGCCCAGAGGTGGAGAGAACAGGGCATGGATGGGACAGCACCTTGGTTTGTTGGGAGAGCAAGGTTAAGTCCAGAAGGGTAATGGGAGATAAGATGAGAAGGACAGGTTCACCAGGACTGAGAAGAGCTTTAAATGCTAGATTAAGGACTAAGGCAGTCAACGGGAACCAACGATACCTGAACAAAGGGCAAGATGTATTGCTTCGCGCAAGCTTAATGGGACTATACTGCATAGAATGAGCTGGGACTACCAACTCAGGCACGTTTAGGAGCCAGGTAGAAAATACCTATGTAATACAGATCACATATAACAATGAGGAATACTGGGCCAAGAACTATAGTGTACAAGTCCTGCCCCAAACCACTCAAAATTAAATTGCTCGAGGATGTCTTGTTGGCCAACGAAAATGTCTGCTAGCCTTAATTCAGCTGCATGCTGCCAGTTTTACCACTTCTGGGAACCCAGATAGCCCGCTGGAAGTCTATTCCATAGACCAGCAGCCAGGGCCTCAATGAGAGAAGTGAGACAGGAGAATATTTTCAATGGAATCTGCAGAAATCAACAGCATTTGGCAACCTGTTGACTGAGGAATACAGGAAGTTAAAGGTGAGACACAAGTTTTGTGTCTGGATGACTGTCAGGATGGCAATGCCATTAAAATTAGAAACACAGAAGATGGGGCAGGACTGGGAGGGATTCCGGGCCGAGTTTGAGGAAACAGAAAGAGATCTAGGTGTGTTCACCAAGCACTTAGAAGTGCAGGAGTGGAGTCTGAAAAACAATTCAGACCAGAGAGATCCAGATTCAGGATTCATCTGCACACTTCCTGTAGCGCAGGGGAGGTGGGGGAGGGGACTGGACACACTTACTGGCTCCAGTCCATGCTCCATGGGGGCAGGGACTCCTGTTGAGGTGAGCGCTGTCACAGAGCAGACACTTTATTAGTATGTGTGGAGTGAATCTTGTTCACTGTTGTATCCCCAGTGTATCACTATCAGCATACCTAGCTTATACCTGCGTTCAAGTAGGGAAGGAGAGCCCAGGGAAGAAACTAGGTAGAGAACCAGGAAAACTACAAAATACCAGATAAACCACCAGAGGAGAAGCATACAAGGGGATTGTGTTCTGTGAGGCTTGGTGCTAAATGCTACAGAAGAGTGTGTGTGGGGAGGGAGGTTTGTGGGGGTGAGGTTCTAAAATATAGCTCATCACTTCACTCTCCAGTTTAAAAACTTAAAAAAAAAAAATGTCCAGCTCAAGGAGCAGTCCCCTCATGTAAATTTAAAAAAACATACAGTACACACACACACACACACACACACACACACACACACAGAGTCTTCCCTGGGATAGACACCTAGACCTCTGCAATGAGAAAGTTACTTTCTATTGGGAAGTTTTGTTACAGCTACCCTTTCTTAGTATGAGAATTTATTTTCTTTTGCTCGGATTTTTTTTGGGGGGTGCTGTGATTATGGACTACCCTTTTCTTTTTCATGCTTTTTACATATTAAAAAAAAATCCTAATGTATTTCTCACTGCCTCCAGGATATATCAGTCTTTCTCCTTTTCCAATATGCCTCCTACCAGCTTTTCCAGTTTCCTCTCCCAATACTGACTCACACCCACCTCACTGCAGCAGCCAGAGCTACTCTCTCACCCTCACTCTGCACAATGCAACCCTCTCCCTGCAGTCTTCCTCAGTCCTCCCCACCCCACCTTCCCAGACTGACCAGCGGGAGGCCGTGTCCTTCTAAGCTCCCAAAGTAACCCTCCTTGCAGTCCCTGCGCAGTGGACCGGCTGGTCTGTGAACGGCCTTTCTCAGCAGCTACAGGGGCAGGTCCTACTTGAGCATGCCCTGGGAGAAAGGCCTCCATCCTGCAGGAATCGAGCCCAGGAGTGCCACACCCTATTCACTGGACCCAGGGTAGGGTGGGGGGAACGGTGGGGTGGAGACAGAGCTCTGTCCATGGGGTGGGACTTCTACCCACCTTTCCATAACACTCCGGCAATGCCTAGGAAAAGCCCCAAACCAGTGGGCATTCTCCAACTAATCCTCCAAAGGCTGGAAGGGAAGTGGGGCTCCTCCAACTCCTCCCCCTCCCCCAGTGGCTAATTCCGTTTGGCGAATTCTATATACTTGTTCCCATCCCTAAATATTAAGCTTCTCCAAGGGAGGGATTTGTCCAACTGCCACGGGCCTAAAGCTGTGCTTGGCATACAAACAGGAGGCGCCTGACACCTCTTGATTAAATGTTGATAATAAAGCTCCAAAAACTGTGAAGTGGCCAGGCGAGGGAGACCTGACGCTGTGCTGTCCCCGGGAGCCGACTGCTTTGGGTAGGGCTGGAAGGCGGCGTGAATGCGGAGCTGGGGGAGCTCCGGCCTGTTCCCTGGGCGGCCACTCACCGCCCAGAAACGCCTCCTCGGATTTCGGGGAGCGCTGCGCCGGGGGAAAGACTCCGATGGGGAGGGGTCACCATGGGTATCCTTCCGCCCACCTCGGACATAGCCCCCTCTGCGGTTGTTGGAGGAGCTGGGGCCAGTACCTTGGGGCACTTCTCGTAGTAGTACTGCTGCGTGCGGATCCAGCGCCCGACCAGGTGGTCGCGCACCGCGTTAGCCAGCGCAAAAAAATAGTCGCGGGTGGTGGCCACATTGCGGTCCTTGACCAGGGTGAAGTGCAGATGCCGGTTGAAGCCCTTCTTCAGCTCCGCCACGTTTTCGACGCCCACGATACCGCGGATGCTGATCTGCCGCCGCTTCTCTTGGTCAGTCAGGGGCTTGGCCATGGCGGCGGCGGCGGCGGGTGGCGCTGCGAGCGGGATGCAAGGCCAGAGGAACCCGGCAGCAGGACACGGGTGAAGGAGCCTCCGCAGCTTTCGTCGCAGTTGCTTTTGATTTGGAGGAAAGTGAGGGGTCCGCCCCTGCGCGCAGCACCGCCCCCGCCCCCGCTGCAGGCAGCGGCTGGAGTGGCGGAGGGGCGGGCCAGGTCCCTCCTAGGACTGGGGTGGAGTACCGGGTGCGCGCGCGCTCCCGGAGACCCCAGCTGGCTAGACTCCGCGCGCCCGCGGGCCCGGATGGGGCGGGGCTGGCCCTGTCCGCTGTTGAAGGTGGAACCTTCGGTAGGTCACGTAGCCACGCAGAGGCTCCCTTTGGGATCTGCGGAATTTGGGACGCAGCGTTTGTCCTGCCTCCCCACTCTAGACCTTTGGATGCAAGGAGGATACACAGCAAAAGCAAATTTGTTATACAGATGTTTGTTTGCTGGGTAATTATTATTATTTCTCACCTGGAAGGGGGTTACCACAAGCATTGGAAGGGATCCTGGAGGGTCTGTATGCTTTTACTTTATTGTCCCTCTGCTCTTCTCAGTCCTTGGCATTGTCCCATCTTGGATTCTAGACCTCAGGAATTCTCTGGTGCCCCCTTTTCTTTCATTTATTGTTTTAAGGATTCAAAGATTCAGGTTTCTTGGCTTCTCAGACGCATGCTTGTTTTGTGCGAAGCACCCTACTGCTCATCTGTAGAGACGTTAGTCAGTCCGGAAGTCCTGAGCTGGACCTTCGGGATGATGAGGACCCAGGGGCTTTTACCTTGAGTTACTTTTGAACGGAAGGGGGATGGAGTGGGGAGAAAAGAGAGGGGGTGTGTGTGGAAAATGAAGGGATAGCACACTGAGCCGGTTGCCTTGTTTACATGAAACAAAGCAGTCTGTGTTAATGGTTAATCGGCAGTGCAGGCAGATCGTTGCACGCTTCACTTCCGGCTTCGCTGATATTTGTTTGTAGGTGTGTCCCCCGCACCCCTCCCCTCAACCTTGGCAAAGGCAAACACATGGTATTTTAGGATGTCACAGGCCTTTCCGTTTTCAAGAAGTAGTAGTATTAGAACTGATGGATATACTTTACATATAATAAACCAAAAGTGATTATTTTGAGTTGATGCATTGGGGGATGGGGGCAGGATTATCTGAGGCTAAATGCAGCCTTCGCTATAAAAATGAAAATTCAGATGCATAGGTCTGGTAAAATATCCAACCCCTTGTACGCCAGGCTTCAAGGGTTTAGACCCTAGGCCTTTGCGGCAAAACTGAGACTGACTTTTGACTCATGCAATACCTGAAACACTGATGATCTGAATAGGAAAGCAGTTACAGGAGACATGGGGATGAAGGTGTGGCCATCCAGCTGAGGCCAGAAATACCCTGAGTGAGAGTGGAACCGCCTAAAAAGGATTGATCTTAAAAAATGACTAGGCCTGTGTGGTAATGTTTGGGGGTAGATGACTGAAAGAGAAGGTTCTTGACAAATTAGATAATTAAAAAAAGTGTTCTTAAAATCAGTTTTGAGTACCCCTTGGATGGTCACGGCATTAAGCCAGTTTTGAGTCATTCACATGTTGGTATGAAATAGCTCAATCAGCTTTAATATCTGCATGAATAATAGGGTGAAGCAGTGGAATGAGGGGAAGGATCTGGGTACATCTTCCTTCCAGGGGGACCTCTGAGCAGCAAAAGGCAAAATAATGTCTGGGCACTTGGATGGGAGTAAGGAATTAGGGAGTGCAAAAGAAGAGATGGAAAACTCCAAAGGCAAACTTACTGTTCCTTAGTTTTGCTCAAGACAGTTTCAAATAAGTGGAACCTAGCCCCACTATCTACCTAGATGTACTAAATTCTTGTTGGAAACCCAAGATAGTAATGAGCTAATAAACACACTATTTACTTGCTTCAGTTTCTGGTCAGTGGGCCCACACCCCTGAGTTGAACATCTCTCAAAGGGGAAAAACTGTGAACTATAGACTGTCCGAACTATAGGACAGTGGGGAGGTACTAGCCCACCTGTGTTAAAGAGAACATCACGGTACCAGATGCTTTGGGCACTACACAGATCCAGGCTTAAATGATGATAAATCATATGGTCAGAGATTGTTCCCTTTTCACTTCTCTTTTAGTCTTTCTGTAAAGTCTTTGACGTTAGCATATCTTTAAAACTTGTTTACCTGCACTTTTAACAGAAAGCAGACCCAGACTTTAAATGTAACCAGAAGAGACACCAGCATTCAGGCTGCCTGTCACTACCAAACCCAATAAGCAATGACAGCGATTGATCTTTGTGGGCGCTTTGTTCAGATGTCCGGTGATCTGAGAAAATGGTGGGTTCATACCCTAACAGACCATCTTGCCTTCTCTTTTTAGGCCAGACTTTTTATACCAGGGAATAAACAAGGTGCAGTGAGGGCTTTGAATTTCAGGGAGGATTAGGTGAGTGAAGCTGCAGCATTCCTGTCCTGGGCAGTTAGCTGTTCCCAGAGGTGGTGGTCATCTGTCTCTCCCTGGAACACAAAGGTCCGGATGCCTCCAATTGTCCCCAGGCGGTAATCTTTAGCAGTGCCCCAAGAAGGTCGGCTGTTTTCCCAGGAGCCAGGATGGGCCTTATCTGTAGTTTCTGAAACAAAAGCTTTAACATACACATTACTTGCTAGACTTTTTTTATCTTAAGCTAAAATTTTCCCAGTCTCGAGTCCCCTATCATACACTCTTTTCAGGTTTTAGCATTTAACTAAAATTTAATAATATTGTCTCCCATTTATGGATACTTTCCTAGTTAATGTTTCAAAATAAACTTTAAGGAGATTCTCCTAGTTAATATTTCAAAATAAACTGCACTTTTTAAGTTAAAGAGAAATTTACTTAAAGAAAAATAATATCATTTGGTTGTTACATGGGTTGGCCAAAAAGTGGAGTATGAGTGTCACCGAAGTATGGGGAACACAGAGCTTATGGTCTCTCAGGTCTGTTGAAATCTGACACCAGCTTGTTCTGTACTCTGTCTGGTCTGGGACACTGAGGCCTAGGGAGGTTAAGTTACTTGACCAAGAAGATTATCTTCAAAAACCTTTTCTTGGCCTGGCCCAGTAGCTCACTTTGTTAGAGCAAAGCTCATATATGCCAAGGTTGTGGGTTCAGTCCCCAGTCAGGGCACATACAAGAATCAACCAATGAGTGCACAGATGGATGGATGGATGGAACAACAAATTAATGTTTCTCTCTCTCTCACATCAATAAATAAAAATTAAAAAACAAAACTGTTGGGAACTGCCCTGCCTGGTTTCAGAAGTTGTAACCCCCCCATGGCTAAGGCTGAGTGAGCAACCTTCGGACCATAAGCCACTAAGGAGACCAAGCTTATCTCCCTGGCAGGGGTGCTGCCTCTACTCCTTTTACATCACCCTGCCTGGCCCCCAGTGCTTGATCGGTTAGCCAATGACGGGTAAGATTCCCCAAGGGAGGTACGACCTAAGATAGGCATGATCACGGGGGACCCCAGGGAAGGACTTGGGGGGCTATAGCAAAAGGGGGTGGTGGACCCTCGTCCCTTGACTTTGACATAGCTTGAGTCATTCTGTCTGCAAGAAGTCTAATTTCTTGGTTGCCTTACTTCCCCTGCCTGACTTAAGCCTGAAACAATGCCTGAGGTGGGTGCCGTCCTGTGCTGGAAAGGGTGGGTTCCCTAGGGCAATCAGGCCTAAGAAAGAATGCATAAAATCCTATGAAACTTACTTTGCTAATACCCTCAATTAAATAATAAGGGACCAAGCAGGAAGTGAGTTTGTTCCCCAAAGTTTTGTGACCCTTTAACTATCTGACCCTGACTCAGAATAAGCCCTCAGAGTTCTTTGAATGTTATCTATTGTTTAATCATTTCTGCTTGACAATGATTGATGAGCTTTATTCCTGTGAAAATTGAATCCAATAAAAGCTTGTCAAGACAAGGGTCGGGGCACTCTCCTCTTGAGAGAGTGGCCATGCCGTCCCTTTTCCTCCACAAGACTCCATAGTCCATGTGAATTCGTTTCCTATCTCATCCACAATGTCTCGAACCCCACAAGCCGGGGTCCACATCACAAAACAAACAAACAAAAAAACCTTTCACTCTCCCTGACCAGAAACACCCAAAACACCAAAAACTGTGGTTGCCTGGAAAAGTGTGCATTAAATTGCTCACATCTGTTTACACCAACCTTGCCCCAAAACCTGTGTTCTTGTTTCCCATCTGCTTCTTCCCCAGGGCTGCTGTGGTGAAACATTGCTGTGAATAATGAGCAAGCTATCCAGACCTCACAGGACAAGTATGAGTTTCCCACTGTGGGAAAAGAACATTTAGAAGTGTGTTAGTCTGAGTCTTCAGAGAAGCAGATGAGAAGATAGGATTAAACATACAAGGATTTTATTAGGGGAAATGTCTGTGGGAGAGAAAATGAGGGAGGAGCCAAGTTAGCAGGGAAGAGTGTTAGAATGGGATGCAAGTCTGAGCCCCCAGTGAAGGGGAGAGGGAGGGGAGAATGGAAGGGAGCACCGCAGACTGCTGTGCAGTCCCAGGGCATCCAGCAAGGCCCCCCAGGGCAGTTATGGAACCAAAGTCAGCTCTCAGAGAAGTCCCCATGCTCTTAGTCCTTGGTAGGAGCATCCCCGGGGAGGCATGGCTTCTGCAGAAACACAACAAGGATACCTGGGGTCTCTGGTTATTCTCCCTGCAGTCGCAGGTCTGTGCGGCCCATTCTCATGGCAATCACGGAAAGATATTAGATAAACAACTATAGGTTCACAGCCATTATGTTTCAAAGTAGGCCTTATTGTGTTGGCACATCACTTTCAGGCTCATCAAAACTGCGGCTTCTACTTTTCAAGGGCTCTGGCTTGGCTTTTAATATGCATTCCCCCATTTAGCCCTCTCACAAGCTCTCTGAGGCAAGTGCTATTTTTCTTCCCATTTTACAGATGAAGAAGCCAAGGCTTAGAGACGTTAAGTAGCTTGATCAAGATCACTTAACAAGTAAGAGGCTGAAGAGGTTTTCAAATCTTTCTATATTGTTTTCCTTCTTCTGAAACAGGGTTTGCAATCTGTTAAGTAAACCTGAATTCTTGCCTGCCCCTCAGCTGACTCACCCTATGTCCTGCACTGCTCTCTGGCCTTTTGACCTACTTCTTATCAGTTCTGAAGTTCAGGGAAATGCCAGAGGTCCAAAGTGGCCCACAAACAGGTCATTTGCCCTCCAGAGGTGGACAGTGTAAAAGGTGAGCTAAGGTTTCTGCTCGATGAGTGAATTTCAGTACATTTCACACAGTGTATTTAATGTCTGAATCTGTCAACCAAGGTGCTACTGTTTTAAATATTTGGTAAGATGACTGAGAGCCTTGATTTATTATATAATTGAATGTCCTTAGAATCTGTAGGCAGCTTGGCCGACTGCATCACCATCTCTATAATTGGCTGTGACCATGACCATTTGCTTGTTACCCGAATATATCTGGCTTGTCTGGAAGCAAATGGGTGCTTGACTGGCACTTTCAGGTCCTGTCATATTTGATTTGCTCATTAATACAGTAGTTTGACTTGTTAGGTGTGGTCTGGTGGGAGTTCCTGAGAAGCCAGAAATATTTAGCAGCCCGTCTTCTCCCTGCCCCTCAAATCACCTACGAGTTTAATAATGTGCCTATTGTGGAAAGTGCTGACACTGGGGAATCACTGAGTGCCTCCATTTCGATGTCTGCAAAGTAAGGAGAACACTCTCTGTCCTATTCACTCCATCAAATGGCTACACTCCAAAGAGAAATAATCATGAGTGGAGAAGTGCTAGGAAATGTTAAAAGCATTAACAAGATGTCAGCATTTTGGTTGGGATCATATTTTGAAATATTTTGAAAAGTCAGTGTTCAACTTTTCTCTTGTAGTTTACTTTTCCCTCTCTACGTTGAGAAGCCACTCTCGCACCTGTGCTTTGAGTCTCCGAGGAAGGACATGAGCCTTCCTTGGGTTTGGCCTGTTGGCCTATGTTAATGTTCGGGAGACACACCACAAGTAATAAAACCCTCTGGTATTATTGCTGATGCAGCAAGACTTGTGTTTCAGAAAAAAACTTTCAACTTGTTATGGGAATGAATGAGTTAATTCTGGGAAAATTTTGCAAAGAGGTATGACCAAACGCTGACAGAGGAAGGGAAGTGAGAAATGTGCTCAGCACAGGATTTTGGCAGATAATCGTGATGCAACATGCGCCTTGTCTCAGGGCCTTTGTTGTACAAACCTTTAATGGGGCCCATATTTTGACCTGTCCTTTGTGTGAGATTGGTTACTTGCAGGATATACCATATACAGCAGGTGGCTCCTATACACATATTATTGGCTCTAGAATTTTGTTCCCTGAAGGGGTAAATCTAAGGAATCACAAATACCACCTTCTCAAGTGCCAAATACTTTAACTCCTCTGAGCTGTTTAATTGCCCATATTTAAAGCTCCAACCAATAAGGTGCTTAAATAATGCGGGGTAACATTTATTAGCTTAAGACATATAATATATAGAAAAATAGGTACCTTTTCACCTAGTATTTTCAAAAATGGAGCCTGGGAGTTTGGACGATATATTGAAAACTGATCTTACACAAATGTGGGGCTTTTCTTTTTGTCCCACATTTGTCCCATTAAATATAGTTCTGCATAACATAACCTATCTCTGTTTTTCAAATTCAATATTTTAATTTATTGACTTATTAGAAAAAGGTTTGTTAAGCACCTATTATGTGCCCAGCAGTGTGGGAGTGGTATTTTCGAATCTGAACTAGGTTTTACAATCATGACTATAGAATTCCCCTATGGTCATGTCCACAGTGAAAGAAGGACCTGGAAGTCTTGCCCAGCTTGGAAAGCCAACAAAACATCACTAAATGATGTACCCACACTGTGTACAAGGTACTGTGCTCACTATTAATGGTACGAAAAATACAGGCCATGTCATTGCCTTACAAGAAGTTTTAAACTAGGTTAAGGCACCATAACTACCTGAAGACACAAGGCCAAATATGCTAGAGAAAAAAATAATTAGCCCATTCCTGAATGGTGTGGCTCAGTGGGTTGGGTGTTATCTTACAGACCAAAAAAGTCACTGGTTCAATTCCTGGTCAGTGCACATGCCTGGGTTGCTGTCCACTTTGAGACAACTGATTGATATTTCTCTAGTGCGTTGATGTTTCTCTCTTTCTCTCTCTCTTTCCCTCTCTCTAAAAATAAATAAATAAAATACTTTTAAAAAAGCAATCTAGACCCTAAGAGCTATCTAAGGTCAGAGGAAGGAAGGAGAATCATATATTTGTCTTAAGGCCAAATGTCAACAAATGTTTCTTTTTCTTCCTAGAAGTTCTATTTACTCCTCACCCTCTTGAATGATATAGTATCTTAGTTATTGAGTCATTATGCATTCCCAGTTTAAGGTGAAAAGATGAAGTTTACTCCATTAATAATTTTCATGACAAATTATCTTGTTTTTTTGAGGAAAGGATTCAGTGTGAGAACTGCAGAACAGGCTTACACCAGCAGGTGGAGGTATTTGCCATTTAAAGTTGACATCTCTGGCTACTGAGTGGTTCAGCAAATGCTGTGATTGCAATTTTAATTATTGTTTTATTTCTTTGTTCTAGATGTCTATGCACCAAAATATTGTGAAAAGTTATTCATATTTTTTTATCTTTTTATTGTATTTTTCCATCACCATTTAGTCCTGTTAAACCTGCCTCCCCCAGCATATCCATATTCTGAAGATATATAAAAATTGATTATTCTCATCACTGTAGCCAGAACATAAAATAGATGGCACTTTCTTCTCTTCCAAACACTAAATGTAAATATATTGAAATATGAATGAATAATTTATTCTGATATAGAACATTGATGAAATCTTAAAAAATTTTAAGAATGTTCATGGATATGGACAACAGTACGGTGCTTGCAGCGGGGAGGGGGTATAAGGGGAATAAATGGTAATGGAAAAATACCATAAAAATAAAATAGAAAAATTAAAATAGACAACTTAGAAATGAAGCCATGCAAAAAAAAAAAAAAACGAAGAAAGAAAGAAAGAAAGAAAGAAAGAAAGAAAGAAAGAAAGAAAACATGGGATTGTAACATTCTTTTGTTAGATTTGGAACACACACAAAGTTGGATGTGCTAGCGGCTCGGGGCTCCCCAGTTGCCCATATGAGTTTGCAGTAGCAGAGTAGATGGATCTCTACACTGGTTCACGGGGCCCTGTCAAAGGCTTCCAACCCTGTGGGGGCATGTCTGCAACCTGCTGAGCCAGGTGTGAGGGAAGTCAGTGTGTCCAGGGGAGCCAGAGTCATCAGGAAAGAAGTCAGGCCAGGCCCACTGCTGGGGCTTCGGTCTATACAGGCTTGTCTAGCAAGCTGTGGGTGGCTGGTGGAGGCTGAGGAGCTTGAGTGAGAACTCACCCTAAGGGTAGAAGGAGTCTGCTGATTAGCTTGAGCTAGGAAGAAGCCTTAGTTGTCAGAGGGTGGTAGGAAGTCTGGCTGAGGCGTTATAGTGGGTTCTTGATTCTATTTTCTGGTCTAGCTGCCTAGAAGTACGTGTTCCATTGGACAAAGAGGCTTATCAATAAAAACTGAAAGAATATTCTGACCAGGCTTTGTAAAACTTACTCAGATCCCAGAGATACTGTTTTATCTTTCAACAGGAGCAGGTAACTCATTCTTGCACTTCATCCCTGCACAGCTTAGAGTTCTGGGGGAACCCCTGTGCTCAGGGGGCTGAGGTGCTGCCAGTTGGATTGAGGGCACATGAAGACCCCTTCTGGAGACTCCCAGGAATGCAGGGCTTGGTGTGCAGGGGTTGGGGGTTTAGTAAGGCAAGAGGGAGCAACACCAGTGACATTTGTGTTGGGTTAATGAGATTAGTTATCAACAGCAAGTTCTGGTTTCTTCAGAAACCATAAAACCAAATATGCATCCTGTTCATAGCCTAAGATAGTTTAAGAAAAGTGCAACTGGAGAAATTTACATTACAATAGATGTGTGGCCTTTGATGGGGGTAATGAAATTAGGATTTTAGTTAATTTTATTCCCAGTAGTATATAAGAAACCATCTAA
The DNA here is from genome assembly GCA_039655065.1 of Glossophaga mutica. Lineage (NCBI taxonomy): Eukaryota > Metazoa > Chordata > Mammalia > Chiroptera > Phyllostomidae > Glossophaga > Glossophaga mutica. The sequence continues at coordinate 40,309,687 of CM077303.1, read as the reverse complement.
TTTGCAATTGTCACAAGCAAGTTGCTGTTCTCATCACGCATTACTCATGCTGCCTTCCATTCAATAAAATATGAAAGTAAATAATTTTATCTAGGTTGGTACAATCCTATAATAATTTATGTAAATTTGAAACTTGTGTACAACATTAAACTGAGTCTTAAAACAATGTAACTCCATTAACATTTAAAAACTCAGTGATACATACCTCTTCCATATATTATTAATTCTCTATTTATCTATGATTTTGTGGAATAAACTTTCTTTCCATCTGGAAATGTTATTATACTTGACTGGTAATCCAAATAAAAGAAGCTCTTGTGTCTAAAAAAAAAGTCTCCTAAGAACTACAGAAATAAGCACCATGTACATGCTATTAGCCAGGTGCTTAGATTTATCCAACATTTATTAAAATAACCTTAAAAGTTGTCTCTTTTTGAGGTACAGGGTGGGGCAAAAGTAGGTTTACAGTTGTTGGTACAGGAAATAATACAATAATTAATGAGTTATACAAAAAATGTTTTATGTACTCACAACTATAAACCTACTTTTGCCTTATCCTGTATAAGCTCTATGAAAACCCCTTTTTTGTGTAATATTTTTATAGCACTAAAACACAGTTACGGACAGATGTATAAATCTTGAGTTTGTATTGCAATGCATTTCTACAAATGAAGAACTCGTGCAAAACCCACCCAGACTGCGCTGCAGATCGTTACGAGCAGCTGGAAGCCCCATCATGCCGCCTCTACGCACCGTCCCACCCTAAAGGTAATTGCTGTCCCGATTTCCCGCACTGCAAGTCACTTTTGGCTGTTTTAAACCTTGTGTACACGGAATCATGCAGTACCTCTCTATTTTGCCTGACTTCATCTACTCAACATTATGTTTGTAAGTTTTATTTATGTTCTTGCCGAACAGCACATGTTTTCATCGTTGTATCGTGTTCCATTATACGAATGCAGCACAGTTTCATTCTGAATAAATCCTGGGCATTCTGGTGGACTCCTCCATCCCCAAGTCACTTAGTCTCAAGCACAAAGGCGCTTCTCATGTAAGACTGTCCCTAGTTCATATAAGTTAAGGAAGCTTCTTTAAAGACTTGGCAGGGGGTCGGGGGTTGTGGTAACAGAAGTATCTCCCAACACAGGAAATGTCTTGAAATCGGTTAGCAGGCATCTTTGTGCCCAGAGACCATGGGGCAAACACTGTCAGAGGGAATTCTTTTCTGGCTCTTTCTTTCTGTGGGTCCTACTCTGCTTCCATGTTCCAGGAGGCCACCCTTTTAGAGTGTTTTTCCACTTTTTTGTTCCCTGGAGACTCCCCAGCTGCAATCCCTGGGCTGCCAGAAGGAAAAGGAAGTCCCTTAAAATGAACACACAAACGACAAACCTCTGTGCCCAAACCCTGACTGCACAGAGATGAAAACACAGGACAGCACAGAACGATTAGCCCCACGTCCTCTCCGTCACCCTTACTGGGCCAGGCTGGGACTCCCCTTTGATACAACTAGAGGTCCCTTTAAAGCATTTTAAGAAAAGAAGAAAGAGAAGGAGAAGACAGGAATAAAAGCAGTTTCCCCCCAAAGGACACATTGTCTACAGTGTCCTCAGTGCAGCAATGGCTGTAGTTTTAAAAATTCTTATGCTCTAGCCATACTGCTCCGAACTCCCACTCTTTTGTTCTGCTTTGCCGAGAAAACTGATTTTTGTCTTCAAGAATATTAGCAAAACACCCTTAACACGCTGGCTTCTGAGGACCTTCCCCCCTCAGCCCTGAGATGCCAGCTCCCCCTCCTCCCACAGCCGTGGTGTGTACTGAGAGGCGTGGTCCTGAATGGATACCATCGGAGGAGGCGGGTGCGGCGGGGCATGGCTCCCCGGGCATTATTCTGTGCAGACCGGTATTTCTGAGCTAGGTTCTGATGGGGGTTGGGTGACCTAAGCTGCTGCTTCTCTCCTTTCAAGGTGATCATGCTGCTCTGTCCCAGAGGGTGGAATCTGTTTATTTCAACAAGTTCCCTTTGCACCTTGGCCACAAGTATGTTTCCAGTTCAGCCTTCTTCGTGCTGACATTGGTCTAGATTCCTTTTAGGCACTGTCGAATAATGGATAGAATTTCTAATGCGGTTGAAAATTTTGTATTTTAACTTCCGGCCAAGATGGAGGCGTAGGCGGATACACTGTGCCTCCTCTCACAACCAAAATTAAGGACAACAAATATTTAGAAACAAGAAAACAACCAGAATTTATAGAAAATTGAACTGTACGGAAGTTCAACAACCATTCATCCAGACCGGTAAGAGGGGCGGAGTCACAGTAGGAAAAAGTGGAGGTGCGGACCCAGGAACGCAAGTAGCAGCGGCTCGCAGTTCCCAGGTGCACAGGCGGTGGCTGGCGGTCCTGGGGCACACAGGCGGCAGCTGGCGGACCCCGGGCACAGGCGGGCAACTGTGCAGATCCAGTGAGGACGCACAAGGTGGCTGGCTGACCAGGGGGTCCCACATTCGCGCACGCAGATGGTCCAGGCAGAGGGGAAGTGGCGGAAGGGACTGAATCCAGAAGAGAGCGGAGCAGGCGCCATTGTTCCGTCTCAGACCCCGCCCCCACATACAGCGTCACAACCCAGCGACTGGGCTGCCCCACACTGGGGAGCGCCTGAGGCTCCACCCCTCACCACGTAACAGCACGCACGCGTGCGCAGATAATCCAGGTGAAGGGGAAGCAGCGGAAGGGACCGGAGTCCAGAAGAGAGCGGAACAGGCGCCATTCTTCCCTCTCGGACCCCGCCCCCACCTATAGCGTCACAACCCAGCGACTGGGCTGCTAAGGCTCCACCCCTCATACATAATAGCTGCGACCAGACTAAAACCCAAACAAAACAAAACAAAAAACCCCACCAAAAATGGCTCAAACCGGAGAAAAAATGAAAACGCCAGAGTCAATTCCTCTAAGCAGTGAAGAGATAGCCAACCTATCAGATGCACAGTTCAAAGCACTGGTCATCAAAATGCTCACAGAATTGGTTGATTTTGCTCACAAACTAGATGAAAAAATGCAGGCTACAATACGTGAAATGAAGGAAGATGCATGGGGAACCGATAGAGATGGAAGGAAAACTGGGACTCAAATCAATGGAGTGGACCAGAAGGAAGAAATTAACAACCAAACAGAAAACGAGGAAGAAACAAGAATTCAAAAACATGAGGAGAGGCTTAGGAACCTCCAGGACATCGTTAAACGTCCCAACATCCGAATTATAGGGGTCCCAGAAGGGGAAGAAGAGCAACAAGTAGAAAACTTATTTCAACAAATAATAAAGGAGAATTTCCCCAATATGGCAAAGGAAATAGACTACCAGGACGTCCAGGAAGCTCAGAGAGTCCCAAAGAAGTTGGACCCAAGGAGGAACACATCAAGGCACATCGTAATTACATTAGCCAAGATTCAAATGAAGCAGAGAATTCTAGAAGCAGCAAGGGATAAGGGGACAGTCACCTACAAAGGAGTTCCCATCAGACTGTCAGCTGATTTCTCAAAAGAGACCTTCCAGGCAAGAAGGGGCTGGAAAGAAATATTTGAAATCTTGAAAAGCAGGGACCTACATCCAAAATTGCTCTTTCCAGCAAAGCTGTCATTTAGAATGGAAGGACAGATAAAGCGCTTCTCAGATAAGGTCAAGTTCAAGGAGTTCATCATCACCAAGCTCTTATTATATGAAATGTTAAAGGGACTTATCTAAGAAAAAGAAGATAAAAAATATGACAGTGAAAAGACAGCAAACTCACAGCTATTAAGAACCACACCTAAAACAAAAGCAAACTAAGCAAACAGCTAGAACAGGAACAGAACCACAGAAATGGAGATCATATGGAGGGTTAGCAACAGGGGCGTGGGAGGAGGAGAGAGGGGGGAAAGGTACAGAGAATAAATAGCATAGACGGTGAGTAGAAAATAGACAGGGAGAGGGCAAGAATAGTATGGGAAATGTAGAAGCTAAAGAACTTATGACACAAGGACATGAACTAAAGGGGGGAATGTGGGTGGGAGAGGGTGTGCAGGGTGGGGGGAATGATGGGGGAGAAATGGGACAACTGTAATAGCATAATCAATAAAATATATTTAAAAAATTTTGTATTTTAAGAAGCTTGTATGGTATAGCTTAGTGGGAAGTTGTAAGAAACTGTATTAGAGATTTTTACTCTGATACACAATAACCTAGAAATTGCAGACTAGAAAATGAGGGAAATGATAAAGAGGTTGAGCCGAGTTTGACTCCTGAGGCATGGGGTAAGTTTCAGCTGTAGGGAGCTTTCAGTACTTTGGATATTGTATTCTGCGTGAGAAGTGGTGGCCACAGATAGGAAAGGGAAAGGGTGCCAAAGAGGCACTTTATTTACTTTGGAATTTTGCCTGGAGTTGACTTTTTTTTCCATCCTCCGGGGTACCAGATGGGCAATAAAGCTCAGAGAAGAGAGCCTCTTTATCCCAGCCTGGTGATCCTCCAAGAAGACCAAGGTCAAGGGCCAGGTTGCAAGAATTTCACCAGGCTGTGGACTTAAACCTTAAAAGAACTTTTCCTTTTTTTTTATTGTGGTGAGAACACTTAACATGAGGTCTATACTCTTGGAAAATGTTTAAGTGCACAACACAGTATCGTTAACTGTAAGTACAAAGTTGTACAGCAGATCGCTAGAACTTACTCATCTTGCTTAGCTGACACTTTATGCCTGTTGATGAGCAATCCCTGCTTCCCTAGCCTCTGGCACCCACCCTTCCACTCTTTGATTCCACATGTTTTATCACCAGCATGTTCACTGCAGAGCCATATTCACAAGAGCCAAACAACGGAACCGGCCTAAATGCCCATCTGTGGATGAATGGCTAAAGAAAAATATGGTCTATATATACAATGGAATATTCTTCAGCCTTAAAAGAAGTAGTAAATTCTATACTCTGCAACAACATGGATGAGCTGTCGGAACATTATGCTAAATGAAATAAACCAGTCACATCAGGGCATATGTTGCATTACCCCACTTACATGAGTTATCTGCAATAGTCAAATATGTGGACATCAACCATTTAAATCTATTCTAGGAAATGGGGAGAAGGCCTATTTCCCACTACTTCCAGGCCACTCCCCGATCCCAACTGATAATGTCTTCTTCATGCCAAGCACGCTACTCTGATGAACAGACGGAGCTGAGAAGCTTGACCAGTACCAGGTGCTATAGGTGCGTGCGTAGGTGGGTGTGGTTGGTTTGCTCACACTCACACAGAACAGCTTGTAGGGGACAGTGGGCATATGGAATAATATTGAAGAACACATGGCCTCGTCTACAAAAATCTCACATTCACATAAAGTACTTTCCCAGCAAAACTTAATACTTGAAAAAATTGGAAGTATATTTTTGGAGAATCAACAAAGCACACATAATTTTCAAATTGGAGTTCTAATTTGTTACTCCAAACAGACAACTTTGCACCCAAGGGAAGAAGTTGAACAGCGCACTGGGGCACATGTGGGTTCTGCTTCTTTGCTGTTTGGAGAGTGAAGCAGAATAGTTAGGAGTGAAGGCCCCAGACTAACACATGGGGGTTCAAATCCAAACTCTCCCACTTACCAGTTGTGTGACCTTCAGCAAATTACATACACCTGGTTTTTAAAATGAGGGCTAATAGTAATGCTATCTCATGGGGCTGCTTTTAGATTAAATAAGTTAATAAAAATAAACTATTTACAATAGCGCAGGTCACACTGCGAGCCCTAAAGTAACAGTAGCAATTATTACTTGCCCTAAGAAACACTGGCATGAACTATACTCAAGGAATGTAAATCTTTTAAAGTTACTGGACGCTCAAGCCCTATTGTAAACCTTTTCCTCCCCACATCCACAATGCAAACATTCTAGCAGTCTGCATTTAATTATATACGGACCGCCTGCCATTGCAAAGGTCAACAAGAGCTTCACGGAGAGGAAGCCTAATGAGATGCTGCCTCAGGCACTTCGCACATTATTTTCTAACGCAATCCTCACAATCGCCCTATCGCCTAGGTGTAATTACTTCTGCTTTGTGACAAATTAAGGCTGATTGAGATTAAATTAATTTGTTTAAGCTTCTATCTAATAAGTGGTTGACCTGGACTGGGAACCTGGTTTTTCCGACTTGGAAGTCCGCGTTGAGACAGATACTCAGATCAGCAATACCTAAAGAATGAATTCTTTTCTTATCTGCTGGGTATGCCATGCAAGAAAAATTCCCAGTTTAGTTCTGAGTAGCTTAGAGGCGGCAATTTCTTGTGTTCATTGCTTGGAAAAGACGTAATAGGTAGTGTTGGCTGTGGCCCCAGTTTCGACTTGGTTGTGGAAGTGCTGTTGTTTTTTGAGCTAAATCAGTTTGGGCATTTGCTATTCTGAGACATAAAATCAAGACTGAAGAGAATTTCTCCCTTCACTGTTTATTCTCCGCAGAGATTTATATTGAGTCTTCTTGCTTCCTGCCAGTTCTAAAACATTTACTTTTGTAAAACAAGGAACACATCCCAGAAATGAAAGGTAGAGACTTAAGCAGCACTCATTTGTTCAAAGCATGACAGAGGTAGAAACTGCCACTCGGCTCCTTTTGCTGCCAGTGCCCATCCCACTTTTCTGGAAATAGCAGTTGGATTGGATGCAGTTGGGGTTGTAAGCCATGATGGCCTTTCTTCCTTTTGCTAAGAGGCAGACACAGGACCCAGCAAAACCAGACCCTGTCTGTCTGGAATCAGAGCTTGAACAGAGACACAAAGGTGAGAAAGAGTGGGAGCTTCTGTGTGTAGGAGTGGGGTGGTGATTGAGGGGAGCTCAGAGAAGACAGACTTCATCACTTCCTGCCCCTCAAGTCCCAGCACTGCCCTGGTTCCCATTGTTCTGAGCTGGCCCATACCATTCTAGTACCTTCCTTCTGTGCCTTTAGGTCAGCCAGAGCCAGGTTTGGGTTTTTGGTAACCTGGCCTGCAGGAGCGAGCCCTCATGGTCTGGCCCTGTCTGTCAGTGTCATCTGGCCACTTCTCCTCGCTCCCCCGTGCGCCAGCTGCGCTGACCCTCTGTAGTTCCTTGGACAGAGCCAGCTTGCTCCTGCTTCTAGGCCTTTCCCTGGCTCTTCAGCCTGAGTGTCACCTCCACAAAGAGGCAATTGCTGACCACCCCAAAACTCTCTAACACATTAGCCTGTTTAGTTTCTGCTAACTGTCGCTATTTAAAATTATCTCGAGCTTCCTCTCTTCTTCTGTCCCCTCCCTCTTCCTTTCTCTCTTTCACTTACATTTCCCTATTAGAATATCAGCTCTCAGAAGGTAGAGATCTTGTCTATTTCGTTCACTGGTACCCCAGTAGTTATAACTGTTTAGCATTTAATAGGTGCTCATCAAATACTTATCGAATGAACGAGTGTGGTGTTTGTGGTACACCCTATGTAGCAATCACAACGTCCTGTAACCAAGAGGTTAAGAGCAGGAGCCCTGGAGTGAGACCATCTGGGTTCAAGTCTTGGCCATACCCCTCGCCTGCTGTGTGGCCTTGGGCAAGTCACTTAACTTTTTTGTGTTTCAATTTTCTCATTTCTAAAAAAATCACAAGTCAAATGAGGATTGAGTCAAATGATTCACTCAAAGCCCCTCGTACACTGCATGGAAAACAATAAGATTCAACATATGGCTACTACTATTCTTAGAGTATTTCTCAGTGGTAAAATGCTTTTGTCAGACAGAGCTTGTGAAGTGCACAACTGACTTAGTAGTGGCTCTTCTGAAGAAAACCCAATACAACATTAAATGTACACAACTTTTAAATAACCTAATTTACAATAGTGTACATTTCCCCCCACAAATCCATGGCACTTTCCTCTTCAGAGGGACAATCACAGCTAGGGTCGAAAATGCCTGTCTATCACGTACGGCCACAGGCAGCTGCATGCACTTTAATGGTGACACCAGCTCACGCTGCGGATCTTGTTAGCAGATTTTCGATCCTGAAGAATAATTTAAACATATCAGAGAATGCTGTGGTTTGTGTGGGGTTTTTAGTTTGCTTGTGTTTCCCTTTTGGCTACTTTGTATTGCTGCAATTAATGGAATTATAAATATAAATAAAGAGCGCTGGCTGGTGTGGCTCGGTGAATTGAGCATGGGCCTGAGAACCAGAGGGTTGCCAGTTCGATCCCCAATCAGGGCACAAGCCTGGGTTGCGGGCCAGGTCCCCAGTTGGGGGCACATGAGGAGCAACCACGCATTGATGTTTCGCTCCCTCTCTTTCTCCTTCCCTTCCCCTTTCTCTAAAAAATAAATAAATAAAGTCTTTTAAAAATAAAAAAAAAATAAAGGGAATTCTTGGGAGGTTGTTGGAAGCATTTAACAGATTTGGATATCTGAAGGGTAATTCTTCACATGTCAACTGGAACCAACAAAATCTGTGATCTTTTTTCAGAATTTTGGCAATTTTTACTGCCTTCAATTGTGTTATCCAGTGTATCAGCATTAATTTTGTGCACAAACAGAAATATGTTTTCTTTTCCATCTTGCACTATATGGACTCTTTCAAGAGACCTTTTAAGTGACAATCATGATGAGTTTAAATCAATCAGCTACCAATGAAAATAAATCATGGAAAGAACACATTGATGAACAACTGCTTCCCCAGCCCCTCATCCTATTAACTTCCCGGATGTACAGGCAATAACACCATCTGACTGCACGCCCCCCACCCACTCGGTCCTTACCTCTGCATCCTCATCCTCATCCTCATCCTCATCCTCATCCTCATCCTCATCCTCACCCTTGGCTGCAGGTTGGAGTCATCCGGAGAACTTAAAAATCCCACATTCTCAGGCTGCATCCCAGACCAATTAAATTAGTAGCCCGGTGCCAGCATTTTTAAAGTTCTCCAGGTGATTTCAATATGCAGGGGAGGTTGAGAACCATCACTTTGCTGGTAGCTGTTGAGTTTCTTTTGACACAGGTAAGATGTATCTTCATTGCAGGGATGATAAAGAGTGAAAAAAATCAAAACACAAAACAACTCTTGCATCTGTGAAGTGAGAAAATAGGATATTATTATTATGGTTATTATTAATCTAGACCCCGGGAAGATTCAGAACATGAAAAATATCACATTGGGCCAGACCCATTTTGTAGAAGAATGATGCTCCTTAGTTGTCCTCTTTTAGAGTGTCTTCGAAAAAGTTTCTACTAGCATTGTGCCTCAGTGATTATCGTTTCCTTTAGTTACTGCCAAACACCTGCAAGAGGCTTAAAGATGAAGCCTGACACCCACTTCTAGAGGAGAAGAAGTGTGTGTGAAATGCATTTCAATGTCATTGTTACTGAGTCTGCTCCTGTGTCTTGTTCTCTCTTGTTTCCTTTGACCTCCTGGTTTCACATCCCCATTGCCCCTGGACTGGCCCTTGGTGCTTCCTCTGTTCCACTGAGATTCTCTCCCTGTCCATTCCCAAGGCATGGAGAGCAGATGCTCAGATTCTCTGAACATCAAGTGTCCCCTCAACTTGGTGATGGACATCGAGCTCACACACAATGTATGTATGGTAGGTGGTAACTGCACTGCATCTTAATTCTTGGTCTTAGTTAAAATCTTGAAGACATGGAATTTAATAGTGGCATGAAGTTTTGTGTGATTCTGAGTAGTTTCTAAGACTGTTTTCCCCAGCGATAGGTATAATGTTTTCTGCAGCTATATCAGGTCTAAGTGCATCGCTATACCCAGATAGTTAAGATTTGCATATTCTGCCAACCCTGTGGTATTGCCAACCATGAAACCAACCTCTTGAGAAGCTGCAATTAACCTTCAGCTGCTCATCATTTGAAGCCTGCCCAACCAGTAAGACTGGAGACATTTCTTCAGATCTGACAGCCACACAGCCCACCAGGCAATTAGGAAAATATATTGAGTGGAGTGGTCTTTTCACAGGTCACATGTGCAAATTAGCATTACAGAAGGAACCATTAGGGTCCTCATTTACCTCAGGGGACTCGTTCATTATAAACTCATTAACTGGTAGATTGAAAATACAGTCCAAAAACAGAGTACAGAGTAGTTTATACTTAATACCTCAATCTTCCCATAAGAGTAGTTTGTTAAATGGCAGCATAACAATAAATCAATACATTCAATAAATCTACAGTACCAGAAGTGGGTTTAGATAGGATAAAGACAGGTCCAGGGAACTAAAGAAGAAACGGGTAACTTGTGCAGGAAAGGATAACAAAGAAGAGTTTATAATGTGAAATACAAGTTGGAGAGAAGACATAAAATGGATAAGCCGATTGCATGGAGTAATTTACAGTGACTTAAGCCTTCTTCAGAAGGTCAGATGAATATTTGCATTCTTCTGATTTATTAAAGTTTTAAATATTTTGTTTAACATCTTAACATCTGGAAAATGATATGATTAAGGATATAGTTTTCCTTTCCAAATACTTAACCAATTTTCAAATAATATTTTTCAACATTTTTGAATAATTTTCATTTCCTCCCTTATGATTCTTTATTCAACATCTACTGAAATCTCTATTTCTGAGTTATCTTGTGATTAATTTTAGTAATATGTACACCATGTTGATTACTGTGGCTTTGAAATAGTTTAATGTGTCCTACAAGTCAAGTTACTACATTTTCTCAGAATCCCCTTGCCAACATTCTTTCGTTAATGTTTGCAGAAGAATTTAACGAACATTTTGTCAAGTTCCCCAAATACGCCTCATCTCCCGAGATGATGGTCAGCATCATTATCGACACTCAGATGGAATCTTAGCGATAAAGAAGGGAGGGGATGGAACCAGCACCATTGACGGATTGCACGCAGATAAAATACCATAGCTCTCATTATGGGCCGGGTGTTGTTTGGAGTGTTTTACATGTGTTATTTGATTTAATCCTCAAAAACAATTCTATTTTCTCTCCACTTCAGGGATGTGGAAACCGTGCCTGAGTTTTCATCACTTGCTCCAGGGCACAAGCTGTCACCCCTGGGAGCCAGGACCAGAATTCAGTCACTGCCCGAAACTGTGCTCTCAGCCACTGCACTACTCTTCTCAGGGCTGCTGATATGCAGAGTGTAGAGGTTACAATAATTACGCTTGCATTTAACATGTCTTTCACCTTTATTGTGCAAATCACTTTTACCTGCTTCATCTCATTTGGGTCCCTTTCTTTGTGCAGAACATATATTATAAATGCATGGTTGAACTCATCGCCCTTAGTAGAGAATTTTAGCCACGGTTGAGAAGCACTGGTTTAGACCTTTGTGAAGTTCTTCTCTTCAAGGTGGTTTCTTTAGCTTTATAGTTTTCTTTTTTCACACATCAAAAATCATGGTCATGCATAAAAGATGGATTGTAAGTTGATAAACAGGTAATTAAAATTTAATTAAAATTTAACACTCAGCCACACTTATTAGTGAAATTATTTTTATTATCTTCATTAATTATTAGAGAATTTTAGAAAAAACTTTGGGAAAGAAAGGGTAAGATTATGAACCACAATATGATCCCTTTTAGATTTCATAGTGTTTATTTCTACCTGATGGGAGAAGAAAAAAATAGAGGAACAAGATTCCTAACCACAGGGAGTATATAAGAGCTATTTTGAATTGCTTCCTCAGTCATAATCAGGTTTTCTACCTTTCCCACCACAATGGCCCTCAGGAAAGGGGAAGGTTAAAGAGCCTGTTAGAAAAGTAAAGAATGAAATGAAGAGACAGTCTTTACTAGGGGGAAGTGGAAGTGAGGCCAAGCTCTTGCACTGACGAGGGAAGGTGGGCAGGGCAAGAAAAGGTAGGGTCAGGAGGTCATCTGGTAGGTCCTTGGCACCCTTGCCCCTCTGCTTTGGGCTTTACCTCAGAGGACAGGTTTGGTAGAACAGGAACAGGCTAACAGGTGTGGTGTGAGGGAGGCTGTAAGGAGAGTCCTCGTCATGTTCAACATGGCCCTTCACCCTTTGAAAGTGTGTAGTTTAGTGATTTATTTTTTACTATGTTCACCAGGTTATGCAACCATCCCTGCTTTCTAATTCTGTGATATCTAATTCTATACCTGCAGCTTTTCTTCGCACAGCTGTGGCAGAGTGGAGCAGATAACAAATTCAAAGGGCCAGACTGGTGTTCTTGTGTATTTAATTAGGTGCTTCCATTGTTCACTCTTATTCAATACCACACATTCCGTGTGTAATCAGAAAGCTGGTTCTTCAGATAAAGGCAAGATTTAGGTAGCCTCAGTTTTGTGTGATATATGTCAGACCTGAGCTTCCTTAAGTAACTCAGTGGAAGAAACTGGCACATATATTTGAAGAATATATGCAGATGTCTGTAGCATAGTTATATAAATTATAAGGTAGTGTGGTCTGAGAATTTCTTTAATTACTATAGTTTCCTTGATTCATAATCAGAAATCCTGATTCAACAGCAAGCCCTCCTTTCTTATTGGTATGTTGAATAGATGGGCAAAAGATTAATGCACACATTAATCTCTGGGCAGAGAAAAATGATCTCATTTCCAGAAAATAGGATGATTTCTCGTAAATCACTTAATCACTCCTTTGAGAAGATACCAGGAATCAGAAGTTCCATTATTCTTCGGGCCACAAGAATAGTAAACAACATCCAAAGTGTTCCATTTGGTAGTGAACAGAAGAGAGAAAAAAGAGGAGAGATGGGACCAAAAGAGAAAGAAGGAAAAAGCGTTAGGGTGTGGGGGGGGTGATGAGGAAAGAGGAGTGAGCAGAAACCTGGATGGAGGTAGAGCAGCAGCTGCTAAGACAGCCTAGCACTCCACTTGGAGGCATGGTGATAACCTAGACCACGTACCGAATTTTGCTGTGTATAACGCGCAGCTTTTGCTCATTTTTTTAGGGAAGAATGAGAGTGTGCATTATACATGGGTAGTACCTGAAAGACCTTGTATCTGTTCTTGTGTATTGTAACTATTTGTTACACAAAATTTCTCATACCAAAATATGTTCAAAAATAAATGCTAAATTCCTTTACAATACAAAAAGCAAGTATCTCGATATAAATAAATAAATAAATAAATAAATAAATAAATAAATAAATAAATAAGAAAGAAATTTTTTCCTGAAAGTTTGGACCAAAAACATGGGTGTGCATTATACGTGGGAGCACATAGGCGATGTTTTTCTTTTAATAAGAAACAAGGCAGCTTATTTTAAGAGGGTATTAACAATGTAAAGATCAATAACGTTATGATTGTTTAAAAGCAATCATATTGTTCAGCCATCTGAATGTACAAAAAACAATTGTATTATTTAGCCATACAAACATTCAAAGATGTCTTGAAGGAATGAGGTTTGAAAGTTACATTTTGCAGTGCAAGTTTGTGGCTTCTTTAGGAGAAGGTTTGTTAAAGTTAGTCCCCAGTGGTTGTAGGCAGACCCACCCGCCTCTCAACTATGTTTCACACTAAGTTAAGACCGAGGAGTTAAGTGCTCCCAGGACAAGGGGTGAATAACACATGCTTGATTCACGAGCTCTGGGGGACCTTCCAATTACACTTGACTGAAAGGATGTTGCTTTGACAAAGGTGACCTGTCACTCTGAAATAGGCAAGAAAACAAGATATTCTAAAGAGACATATGATGTTCTCTCATAAAAATCATTTATTGGCACACCAGAAAGATCCATGTTTTCTAGTACAGCAGCTGTATGCATCTACAATGGCAATTCTGTGTAAACCACATGTTACAAGTCACTAGAAATCTAATTAGCAGGATGAATTTCATAAAGAACAGGAGTAACTAGGAGTCTACAGCGGCCCAGCCATCGAGTCTCACTGGAGAGTAAATCAAATATCAAACTAGTGTTGCCCTGCAACAGAGTTTTTCTGTAGCCAAGAAAAACCAGGACGGATGTAAACGGGATAGCACCCATTCAATAAATTAGGTACACGGAACTGGAAAAATGGGAACTAATAGGAGTAATCTAAATCAAGTAAACACAAAAGTAAATAATTAGCTATTTACATATGTTACTTTTTGCATCCTACTTGTCTATTTGTTATTCTTGTTTCCCCCTTCTGCCCCCCATGGTGAATTTCTTGGCTCACTGGCAAATATTTAGACCGCAATTTAGAACCTCTTTCCAGGTCCTACATTTTCTAAAATGTCATGTCAAACTAAAGGGTCTGAAGGGTAACTTACATGTAAGTCTATCTCTATATAGAAGTAGTAAGCATTATTAGTTTCCTACCACTCATAGCGATGACCAATAATTTCATTTTCGCCCAAACATTATTTGAACTACTCCAGAAAGTCGGGCTGTAGATGGCAGCAGAGTGGATGGATTTTTCATCTGTAGCAGGCACGGAGAGTACACATGGAGACAAGTGTGTTTATCCTGAGATGTGAATGCTGTGGACTGCAACTTAAGATCTCCCATTACCAAGGGTGGGTCCTCCCTCCTCTGGCCACTGTTGTTTTTCCGCATTCATTTTTAAGGCTTAGTATTGTGGCAGCATTAACAAATAAGAATGCTGACATCATTTCTACTAAAGAAGGGCTCTGTGATGAATGCCAGCAGGTACCGTAATTAAAATAGCACGGCTGAAAAGACATTGAGTTGTTACGTTTCTGCTGCTATGGCCAGAAGAGGTGGATTTTTTAGCATCATTCTAGGGGATTGAAAAGATTTTGCCAATGAGCCTCTCTCTCTCTCGTTTATTTCCTTTCTAGTTCATAACAATTTGTTATTCTTTTATTTTGGGTTTGTTCTCCGAGGAGAATATAAGCTCCAGGAGGACAGAGACTGCACCTGTGTATTCACTCACCCCAGTGTCTCCAGTGTCCAGAGGAGTGGCTGGTCTACAGCAGGCTCTCAATTAAAAGCTTGTATTAAATACATGAACCAAATTAGTAAGTCCCCTTGTCTGCTTACGTCTAAAGACTTTCCAACTTCACTCCGTGACCAGGGTTTCTGGCCTGTCCTAATGACCCAGCTATCCTGATGACCTACCCACTCTGAACCTTTGGGTAGCTATGTTTAGCTGTACTTTTGTGCTTCAATGGATAATACCACTTTTCAATGCTACGTTCACTGTGTCCACCTCCCAGAGGTTAGCTATGCAGAGCTAACCCTGAGTGAGAGGGAACATGGCAAAGGCATTCTAGGAGGTAAACTGCAGACTCCAAATTCAGCTCATTCTTCCCTCCCTCTCCCTACAACCTCTGACAGAAAGTTTAAGAAAAGAATTGTCAGGAGAATTTTTTCTCAGCAGTGCCAGTTCCATTTGTCACCAGTAACATGATCAGAAAGGAAACAAAAAATTACTCACTGACATAAAAATTATGTTAAATAAAAGCAGAATCTGAGAGTGGAAACGAGTGACACGGTGGGCTGGCTAGGTCCTTTGTTGGTTGGAATTGCGGAAGGTGGAAGCGAATGCAGGCATTAAGCAGTGGAGAGGCTGGAAGGGACAGGGGTGGAGCTGCGGGGTGCGAAGACTGTAGAGGACCAGCTTTTTTCTCTTTCTAGCTCTCTGGCATCCCACCAAGCCCTGGCCGAGCCTCTCGCTGTTGCTTCTCAGGCGGAGGAGGTACGAACAGGCAGCTGGCACCTCCAGGGCACACCCTTAGGCTATTGATGCTCTGCTGGAGTAGAAGTCAGGGACGGGGAGCCCGGTGTGAAGCGTGACCTGGGGGAAGAGACTATGAGTCCTGGAGGCACCACAGACACCGTCCCCCGCACCTTGCATCCTCTTCCCCTGGGCACAGTGGGTGTGTTCCTACTTCAAAAGGGAGTTGCTCACTTTTCTTTAACATCTATTCCAGAACCATTAAAGAGAATTCTAGTAGAATTCTGCCTGTGCTGAGAACCTGGCCATCATGGTGGCTCTCAAATCCTGGAGATACTGATGATATGGTTCTCATTTTAAGATTCTGTGGAGCTCGTGTTCCTTATGACTAAAGACCCAGGCATCAATCTGCAGGTAGCAAAGCCTGCTGGCCAGATCGTGGTGATCTCTGCCGGATCCATGGTTAGAGAACAGAGGAGCAGACAACGCTTCCTTTATCACTTGACCACTAGTTATTCCAGTTAAGATAGAGCTTTTATTTGGGGATTGCATAGCTGACTGCCAGGTATGAAGAAACATGGGCACTTACAGTATTTCACTGATTTCTGTCCAACCTCATACCTCAATGGACAAGAACCATTTCATGTAGTACTGTCATCTCTCCTGTTCTTGTCCCCATCTCCCCCAGCCCAAGAGTCTTTATCTAAATAAAGACTGGCTGGTGCGGCTTAGTGGATCGAGTCCTCAGTGGACTGAGTGCTGGCCTATGAACCAAAGGGTCGCGGGTTCAATTTCCAGTCAGGGCTCATGCCTGGGTTGCAGGCCAGGTCCCCAGTAGTGGGGGTGTGAGAGGCAACCACACATTGATATTTCTCTTCCTCTCTTTCTCTTCCCCTCTCTCTAAAAATAAATAAATAAAGTCCTTTAAAAAAGATACACAGAGCAGCTAAAAATGTGGAAAACTTCGAATACGGTTTTTCTAAGGCTCACTTCTTGGGTATTTTATGGTTTTTTTTCTTCCATTGCAGAGGCTGAACTTGATAGATTAGATTTCAGCCTCCCTGAAAACCCCAACTAGTTGCAGGAAGAGAGGAGGGCAGAGGTCACTGGGTTGCTGTCACTTTTATTGTCTGTACTGATAAACAACAATGGGTTTTTAAAATAGTTCCCCAGACTATGGTTCTGAATAGAGCAAAAATCACCTGCAGTGTTTTCATTCTCAAGCATTAACTATCTGAAAGTAGCCATTTGCTGAATGAGATTCATGGCTAACAAGGAGGGCTCCAGCTCAAGAGGGAAATGAAAGCCCAAGTCTCAGCAGGGGCTGGCAGGACACAGCCTTCCCTGCCAACCCCCACTTACTTCTTGCCATGGCCTCTTGGCCCTTCCTTGCCTGTGTGAGGCCCCTCATGCCTGAGAAGCTTTGCTGTTCCCTCCGCTTGGAAAGCTGCACATAGCTCACTCCCTCAGCCCTTCAAAGCGCAGCTCCTCCGTGACTGCAAGGCCTGGCCACACTGACCACCCTGTTTAAGACGGCAATGCCCTCCCAGCCGCAGCACTCTTGACCCCCTTACTCTACCTTCGGTTTTTCCTCCCTTTCACTTACTGCCTTCTAACACGCTATATCATTAACGTGGCATTTGTGCCTATTTGTTGTCTGTTTCCTACAATGTCAGGGTTCTAGGAGGGCAAGATTTTTGTTTTGTTTTCGCTGATAAACAATACTTATAAGAGTGCCTCACATAATAAGGGTGCTCAATAGATATTTGTTAAATGAATGAATGAGATGAACCTATTTTTCTATTCACAATAAATCAGAAGTAACTATGGGGCAGGGACTGTTTTCTGTCCCCACAGAATTGAATAAGTGCAGAGAAGATGCTGGAAATTTCTGATAATGGTGCTAATTTCAGTCTCACACCTTCCCTTCTTAGGTGCTCAAAGAACGGTACAAGTCCCTTGTTCTCATGCTGGCTGGTTCAAGAGTTTCATTTCTACTGGAGATGAAACCAGGACTCAGAGGGACAATCATGAGCAAACCATGGATAGAATTCCAATTTCCCACTGGCTGTTAATTAGACTGTGTCCAAGTACAACTGAGGGGCTTAGGCTGGTTTGGAAACATGTTGGTTGTCAATGTTGATCCTTTCCCCTCCTCCTCTCCTGCCTGTCTTGGTCTGGACCTTCCAGACCAAGTGAGCTCCCCTCTCTCAGTGATGGATTTACCCACCCACAGGCAGCCTCTGAAGCCACTTCTACGTTTGGGAGCACAGTACTTACCTGCACGTTCCTGTTCAGGCTGACTGCTGGGAAGAACATGCCCTCCACATTCTCAAACGCTATGGGCCCTTGCTGTTCGTCGTTGATAAAAAATGTCAAGGTTTTTCTATTTAAGTCGAGGAGGACCCCGATTGTGGCCCCTTTTGTGATTCCTCCCTCAGTTCTGTGGAAAAAGAAAAAACAATTTGGTTTCACTCGCCTGTCATTATTCTAGAAGCTCCCCATTTGCATGGTTAAACCAGAGTTTCTCAACTCATTTGAAACTAGCATCTCCTCCATCCCAAGAGCCTTTTAAAACAGCTCCCCTCTTCCCTAATTGCTCTTCCTCACCTAACATTTAAATACACAGATATACTGTGTACCTGTTTATGTGCCGTATGCATATCTGTGCTGTATATGCAAAAACAATAGGACATTTTTGCTTACTCCCTCCAAACCAATTGCCACTACCTTGGGGGAGGCATGCCCTGCGTTGAGAATGTACAGGTTTAACCACGCTGCTCTGCTGTTGCTGAGAGTGAACTCATTCATACAGGGTCATCCCCACTGAGACACAGCTCAGGAAAGATCAAGAAAGAAAGTAGCCTTTGGGCTGTCAGAGTTCTGCTCATTGCAATGTTGCAACACTTCGAACAAAGGGTGTGCATTAAAAATCACTTAATTGAAAGTGATTTAATTTAAAAACCAAAATAAAGAAGAATTTAAGCCAAATTTAAATATATGCATGACAAGTTGGATTGGGGCCTTAGGCTACCGACCAAAGAGAAACACTCATTCTAGAAAGATGGTAATTTTTGACATGTTGAATTTCAATTGAGAAGTTGGAGGCTCTGTAAAATGATAACATCAAAGAAGGGGATTCTCCCCTATGATGTAATTATACTGCAGGACATGCGCTGATTTTAAAGAATTTGCATTCGAATGTCTTTTTGTAATGAATTGTGTTTTATGTTTCAGTTGATGGTTTCACAAAAGCCATTGAGCATAGATGATCAGATTTGTCATTTCCCATCTTTGAGATCTAGAAATGTTGAATTTCATCCTCATCTCAGCAGAGCACAGACATTGAAAAGTGCTGTTCTTTTTCTCAGGCATGCAAAATACAGCCCATACATAGTTGTTCAAAGACAGATTTATATGTGAAAATTGTGTCTTGTTAATTCACACCTTCAACAATGACAGCACAAGTGACATATAGTTTGCATGCAAGCAGATGTGTTCATCTTTAAGAATGTGTTTCTCTGCATTGTGTGACATTTGTGTCATGGTTCACTCCTTCACTCCAAAATAAAGAAGCTAAAGGGGAAAAGTAAGCTTGTTACATTCATGATGGAATCACAGATCCAGTTACAGAGGGTTCCAAAAATGTAGATCAGTGAAGATAACTGCTCTATCTAGTAAAGTTTGATACCAGGTTGAAATGGTATGTGTGCTCACTTGGAGTGATAGTGAATAGCACACACCAGCATGGAGGAGTATAGAAAACATCCAAGGGAACAGGAAGCGGAGGCCCTAGGAGATCTACAGGCTAGAGAAGGAGCAGCAGTGCGCACATAGAAAAGGTTGAAACAGTGGAGCCCACTATCCTACCACGGTCTTCCCCACTTTCCTTTTGATCTGACAGGGTTTTTTTCCCTTTTTTCAGAGACACTAAGAAGGTGGTATCCTGGGGAAATCATTGAGAATAAGGAGGACCAGGGTCTCTGAAAGACCCTTATCTATCAAGGAAATTTGTGAAAGATACATTTGAGGAAGAAAACACAAACCAAATGAAAAAGGAAGTCTTGTGAAACTATTATAGCATGGGTTAAGCTATAATTGCTAACATTTTGGTGGTAGAGGAAAACCTAAAGAGATCACTATGTTCTTTTCCCCCAGCAAGCCAGGTGCTCTGAGTCTGCATAATTATGACAGTTCTTCAAGTACAAAGCTATCCAAATTGGCATCCATGAGATTTAGTTTATTAAATGGCTTCTATTCTGAGCAGTGGTATTGAAAATAATCATAAGAAGAACAATGGCTTCTGTTTCCAGGTGCCTCTGATGTGAGGCATTTTTGCATATTCCATTTCATTGGGAACACTCCTGCGAGGAAAAATATTATCCTAATTTTGTGGATTTAAAAATCGAGGTTTAGAAAAACTAAGTTAGCTTGTCCAAAACTGCTTTTCTGTAAATTGTAAGGCTAGATTTTAGAATCCTGAAATGTTTTCCTGTAATGGATATGCATGCGGATTCTGAGTTTCTAGCCAGGGGTGGACGGTTACAGTGAAGGGCCTAGGAAAGAGCTCATGTCTCTGCTATTATGCAAAGAACAAATAAACAAAAATAAAACACCCATTAGGATGGACTCAGTTAACACTAATAGAACTCCTGTGCTACTTAATGAAGACCGCCTGCTTAACTTCCCTAATGTTGTCTATTTAATAGGCCTTTGAACTCGGGCTCGCATTCTTTACCAGAAGCCAACGTGAAGAAGGCTTGGTTTGGGGGCTGCAGGGTACCTGTTGGTGTGCGAGTTGTTGTGCATGAACCAGCTCCGGTTATTGTCCACATACATTGCCCAGGCTTTGTCGTCCTTTCCTAACATCACATCCTTCATCACGTCGATGCGAGCCACACCAAAGGCAGGGTCGGGGTGGTTATCGTAGCGATCCACAGTTAACTCCCAGTAGTGGACACCCTTGGAGAAGCCGGTCTTCCCCAGCACCACTCGGTCATCATAGCTACTGCAGGTCACAGTCAGGTTGTCATTGGAGAAGATGATGTCAGAGTGTGCCGAGCCAGGGTCAAAGGCAAACCAGGCCACTGGGAACAACAGAAGGGAATGGGGTTACTAAGACGGACCCAATGAACCCAACACCATAACAGACTCCTGGGAGGCTGAGGAGTGCTGTGTCCCATTTTCATGCTGCCATGCAGGAGGGAGGTGTCCAGGGCCAGAAGGGGCCATGAGTGAGCAGACAGGGCCACATCCTGGGAGCTGGTACTCTTTGCACCCAGAAGCAAATGGAGGACACACGACCGATTCAGCAGGGGTTACCTGGCTCAGACTGCACTCCTAACTGGGTGATCCAGGAGTGAAGTGGCATCGAGTTTGGAAGGTGCCAGTCCCTTCACTCGGTGACTGGCAGAACAGTACACCAGAGACATAAAGGGAGAGGGACGCGCTAAGGTGTCTGTGTAACCCTGAGGCAGGGAAGCTAGGATCTAGAGTCCTAGATGAAGGAGGGATAAAACACGCTGTGAAACCAGGAATTCTTTCCGAAGAAGTGCTAAAATCTAGTCGTTTTGAAAATGTCCTCAGTGCTAGTGAAAGGTCAAAACTGCGAAGCTATCTGCAATATAAACGTATTCTCATGAGTGATTGTGACTTTGGACATAAGATAGGTAGGTTGCTTCTTCATAACATAAAAATACAGTTTGCATGTTACTCCTAACACTAACATGTAAAACATTTTGCTGGGGCAGTAGGTATTTTGGACATTAGGTGCAGAGAGAACGATGTCTTTGTACACATTGTTCGGCCCCAAGCTCTAAATGCCGCCTACCAATAACAGACTCTAGAGAGATGTCACTGCTGATTTATGGAACCTGTGAGTCACCTCACATGCACTTCAGTCTTTCTATTTGTAACAGAATAAGGTTATTTCATACCTGCCAACAGCTTTTTAATGTCAACTGTTGTCATTCCAAGTGAAAGGCATGGGAGAGAGAAATAGGAAGCAAAATTGACACGGATAAGAAAATATGGCTCTTTTACTAGGCTAGTACCAAAAAAGGGCTCCATTTAAAACAGTGCAAACGCCACAGCACTTGGTCTGACTGTCCCTTTACCCACACTCAGTGCTCGTAAAGAGGGCTTTGCACTGATGTATAAGAAAACTGGTCCAAAAAACCATCTTCTTTGAGGTATAAAATTAAAATCCAGGTATCTTTTCCATTTTTCTAAGTATTTGAGAAGACGTTATAACTGGTTTTGAATGACAATTAGACAATTTTATTGACATAAAATAAGCTACTGCCATTTATTTTGTGAAGGAAATTAAGCATACCAATCACGTAAGGAAAAGATAACAATTACAATAGGTATACTTGCCTAATTGAGTGTAAGGTGCGGACTGTGGCTCAAAATTGCATCCTATAAAGAGATACTACACATCAAAGCTATGAAACAACAGTCAGGTAGATAAAAACTGTTTGTATAAACAGAGTCACCAGAGGCCTGATTCATGGAAAACCAAAGCCCTTTTTATGTTAGTTTACTTTGTTGAGTAAAAATTTCTTCTCTGCTTTTTTGAAATAAAAAGTACATATTTTTTCCATTTAATAAATCCTCCTCTAATTGATTCTAAATTGTACAGCTTAAATTTTCATCATCTCCCCAAATCTAACTTTTCCATGAAGGTTTCCACATTAAGAAGGCTTACTGTTTAAAAACAAGAAAAATTCATCCAGTTGGAATTGGAAAAAACACTGGATCTCGATAAAACTCCACTGTACGAAGCTATTCCATGCACTTCTGACTCAGGTTAGGCCTTTGTTGTGACTTGGGCCCAAGTTAAATTTTATACAAACATAACTGAATGTGAAATGTAATCTATATAATGATAAATACATCTAATCATTATTAATAATGGCATGAATCAAATGTAATA
Source organism: Glossophaga mutica (assembly GCA_039655065.1). NCBI lineage: Eukaryota > Metazoa > Chordata > Mammalia > Chiroptera > Phyllostomidae > Glossophaga > Glossophaga mutica. Next base: position 40,287,177 of record CM077303.1, on the reverse strand, counting down.
AAAAACTACCCCATCTCCTTCTTAGATTGTTTTACTACATCAATCCTTCTCATCCAAGGGAGAGGAGGGGACGGGCCCTGGTGGGCGTGCGAGCAGTCTCAGAGAGTATTAGAGTCACCGGTGGAACTTTTCCAACCACCCCCTTTCCTGAGGCTTTGGATGCTCTACCTGCTCCACAAGCAGGTGCATTGGGGGTGGAGGAAGCAGCCTTGTCTTAAAATGTTCAAAGACGTGAGAACTATGGTTCTGACTGGTGCCAGGGACTGCTCCAGACAATGTGTTTTTGATGAGCACTAGGGTAGCTCCTAGGAAGGATCATTTAATTTTTTTTCAACTCCCTAAAAATCTAATGTGCTAATTTCTAAAACAATTGAAAGATAATACGCTGAATTAAAGAAATTTCAGAAGAATTAAGAAAGCAACTTAGAAAGGACTAATGGTTGAGTTAAAAGCACAATTTAAAGATTCTGACCTTACTTTTGGTTACTTTATTTTATTGTGGAACAAATCCCACACAGAAGAATCATTTTCTCCTGAGAACACATGAAGTTTTAAAACTGAATCTCATACCCAGCTTTGGAAGTAAATTTGTAGAATCTCAATAGGGCTTTTAAAATGTTTAAATGAATCATGCCTTCTGCAAGTCTTTTTCAAAACAAGTTTTCTGAAAAATTTTTACACTACTTTAAACACACCATCATACATTCAGGATTCAACGATACAACTACAACAGTGCTGTCAAACACCGCCATCAAATATCCCCAAACCCACATTTCATTTTATTCTTGAGACAGTATACATTACAAAGACTCTTACAATATTTCATTACATTAGACACAAGAGAAAAGAATTCCATAACAAAGCATGTCTAAAAGCCAGTAGTGCACAGAAAAACAATAAGAAACGTAAAAGCACAAAGAAAAATGTCATTTTAAAGAGAGCTTGAAGTCCCTGCATCCTTTTTGCACTGTCATGCTGTGGTCGTCTTCATTCCAGGATGTGGGATGAGCAAAAAGAATAAAAAATACAAAACAAAAGAAACCCTTGGAAATGTGAAACGTGCATCACGTGTACCCATGATTACAATATAGTCCTGAAGAGATCAAGTAGGTCTGCACTGTAGGCATTGCAGGATCTATTTGCTAGACAGTTCACTGCATGGTAACCCAAGTCTAGCTTCCCTGAAATCGGCCTAGAGCCCTGTCACAAGCCGCTTGGCTGTGGAAACTCAGATCTTTGGGTCTTAAGCTAGTTAAGGGTTTCTAATTTAGCTAGTGGTGGTGCCTCCCTTTTGATTGGGAAAAAAACTCCAGCCTTGAGCCCAACTGTCCTACCAATGAGCACAGTCTTTTGCAGAATTTTTTTTTTTTTTTACTTTCTGCCCTCTGGTTTGCCTGCTTTGTATGATGCATTCTGCTATTAGCGTGTTTTGACTTTTATTTTTTCAGTAAAGATCTCTTGAGTCTATGTTTAATCAGACCACTCCAGGCTGGATGCACTGATCCAGTCCCCCAGACACAGCTGGTTTCCTGGATACAGCAGGATTGCAAACCTCCAAATTAAGGCTTCCACTCAGCCAGCGCCTGAGCCGTGCTGTGCCACTGCATGTGATGACAGAGCAGGCTCCCCATGGCGGTACCAGCTTGTGCAAAAAGAACAACTTCACTCGTCACTTTCCAATGCCATTGTACATTGACCACGACTCGATGGTCAGTCCTCACAGCACACAAACAAGAATGCCACAAAGCTCCATCACCCAAATGCCCCTCATATCGAAGCAGGCCACAAACAGAGAGACTAGCTCATCGGCCATCTCCACGCACATGAATGGCGAAAACAAAACAGGTATTTCAGAGATGCCTTCAAGGCACAGAGATCAAGAGGAAAGGTCAGAGGAGCTTAGCTCACCGGGTGCATTGAGAGACTGTAAGGAGGAATGCAAGCTCAGCTGGTGGGGTGAGGATCGGAAATCAAAGTAGGATCTCCCGGGGAAGCTGGGCTGTAGATTAAGGGTGGAGGAGAAAGGACTCATTCTACGGAGCGGCAATCTTTCCGAAGGCACTGGAAAAGGGAGTGTCTGTTCTTCTGAATCTGTGTCTAAATGTAAGATCAACGCAAACTAGAGATCAGAAATCTGCCACCTGCCCCTGCACAGTTAGTTCCCCAAGACCTGCCTTCCCAACGCATCTGCACAAAGCCCCATCCCGCCGGCAGTTGCCACAGCCATTCACTAATCCAACATGGCTTGGGCTGGGAGGGAATTTTGGGCAGGTCAGAACCCAAGACCAGACCGACGAGGACACCCAAACATCACAAATGTTGCCATTCTCCCCCAATTTTTTGTGGTAGGGAAAGTTTCCTTTTAATGAAATACTTTTAGAGTTGAATTTAGAAACTTTAGAGGTAAATTTTACCCCCTGATGACCAAGAGGAGATTAATCATACTTCACCCCTTTCAGCTACTTTCAAAGTTGCTACCCTTGAAGAGGTTTTCTACTTAGAAGGTGATGATTTTTACCAACTCTGCCGTTTCACAGTTTCTCCTTTCTTTCTTCACATACATGTATATTTTTTCCATTTTGAAATGGATGAGATGACTTTTCTATACCAGCACACTTGAGACTTACTCTTTGGATAGGAGAGGAAAATGGGACTGAACAAGGAATTGGGGAAGGAGCCTTGCCTTTGTTTCTGAATTAGGATCAGACCCTAGGGATGCCGCATCCCTGCTTCTCTAACAGCAAACAGACTCTGGGCAGCTGTGAGCTGCATTGGCGGTAAAAAAAAAAAAAAAAAAAAAAAAAAAAAAAATGTCTTCATTTTCAGATAACCAGGTCTGGTGTGAAGACCACTATTCTACCAGAGAAAGGATTTATCAGTTACTTGATCTGGTTTTAGAAGGGCTTGTGAGATGGTTTCTCTGAATTGCCAAAATCACTCCCTTCTCTTTTGTTAATCAATAACTGGTTCTTTGCTGTAGGGCAATGTGGTCAGAGACAGATGTTTTACCAACTGGGGCCTTCTCAGAACTTGGTGTGGTCGTCATAACTCAGGAACTATAGATGACGTGAGGGTAATGGTCCAAAATCAGCAAGGAACTTGCTTCTTGTGGAAAAAAAATAAATTTGGTTGGCAGAGGGTGTTCCTGAGAATATTTTTCTGTTTCGAGTCTGTTAGAATGTTTCTCCATGTTAAACACACCCTTTACCCTGTGAAGATGCTATCATGGGCATGTTCAAGCAAAACTAACTGTGATGTATGTGAGTGAAACGTGATCCTATTTGAAGGCCTCAGAACCAGGGTGTTGGTGGGTTTTAATTTTAATATTGTCAGGAGTCAGTCTTATTTTCATTGCTGAACTTAGAATATTAAAGTTAACTTTTAAGGCTTTAGACTTATCCTTGAGGGAATTTTTTTTTTAAACAAGAAAAGTATAAAGCAGATCTCAGAGAAAGAAATTGCTTTTTATGGAGTTAAAGCATTGTGGTCCCAGTAATAATGTATTTCAATTTTCTTCTACCCAAACTTCATATGGTTTGGATGACTTGACATATGTGATCATTTCTTTGTTCAGAAGTAGTAAATCAGAAATAATTCCTGTCACAATGATCTCAAGGGGAAATTAGTCTTTTCGTTTAATGGAAACATTTGAAAGACAACGACACAGCACCACAAACTGGTGTGGGCTTCTTTTAGGGAGGGAAGGCATTTACTGTGATATTTATGTCAGTAAAAGATATTTTATTAACAAAAATGCGCTTGCAAATGTACTTTTCACCAGGTGGTAACAATCAGTTCATTACATTGAAAATATGGGTTGCTTTAAAAATTAAGAGAAAGGACATATATAGTAAAATTGATTTCAGAGTATATCGAAACCCCAGTAGTCATCTGAAGACCAGTGAAGAGATATGCACCCAAAGCCAGACCTTGGGGAGCGTATATGAGCCCGTCACGGATTGTACTTACCTTTCCTACTCTCAGCACCAGGAAGAAAAACTCAGAGCTGGTGATGACACCACTCTGTGGGGTGGGGGCCAAGTGTAGTGATGGTCACTCATAGGATTACTAACTTGACTCTAAAAGAATACTGTTTTTCTATCTTTTCAATGTGGATCCATTGTTTATTGATGACCCAGTGTTTCTGGACTCCTCTCACTCTTGAAGTATGCCTTCTATTCAGGCAAGATTATTTAATATGTACACCCATTTCTGTCTTTGTGTTTTTGCCACTTACAGCCTCCCACACCCTACAGCTGGGCTCTTACCCCTTTTCTTTAAGTAGCACCTAATAATAGAATTTTTCATCTTGTCATGAAGATTTCCCAAACGAATTACAAGAGAGATCATGTTCACCTGCTCCCAGGCAGACTACAAAAGCAGTGCCCACCCACACGAGCACACAGTGCAAATGTTTGGTCAGTTGCCTATAAGCCCTCTATGCCATTTGATATTATGTCAGACTGCAGGAGTCTTAGAGGGAAGACACGTCTTGGTAATATTTGAGGAGCAGTCATTGAATTTCCCCTTGATGTCCCCTGGGCTGAGAAACTCATCACCTCAGGGCAGCCCCTATCAGGGTGCAGTTATTGCTTATATCAGTCTTGGTACGCCTCATTGGAAGCTCCATTCATCAACTGTAGCACTACTATCTGGGATCACACAGAACAGACCACTAGGTGTTCAAGTATTTGAGGGTAGTTACCAATCCCCTTCAAATCTTCCCTTTTTGGGAATAAATAAAATCTATTTCCAGTCTTCTTTCTATGGTAAGGATTTCGAATCTTTAATCTCATCATGCCCTTCTGGACATGTTCAAAGACATGAACCAAAGACAATAAGACAATATTGGAAACAGTATTGCTGTTCCCTGGTTTAGCCAAATCACGTAGCTCATACTGAGCCTACACACAGCCGTGCACATGCCCATTTTGTTTTGTACCGTGGAATGCAGGAAGTATGTGCATCCCACCTCCTCCCCTGCCCTTCAAAGCACAAATACTGAGACCTAGAGAAGGCATCTCAGCCATTAATATTCTATTAGTCAAGACAGATAGGAATGGGATTATCTGTTTGTTTGTTTTTTTTTTTCTGAATACATGATACAAAACCATGTTTTAGTTCATAGCTAACATGCAGGATGATTATCATTAGTTTTTAATAGATAGATCACTAGAGAAAGCCAAGTATCTCCTTAAAAGGTTTTACGTTCTTGTCATGCTTCATCTCGAGCAGTGATCCTGTCTGCTGAAGAGCTTTGCTAAGTAGCGTCGGTTTAGCAGGAAAGAGCAATGGAACGTGGTGTGCCATGAGTACTGCTGTGGCTGCCCTCAGCACGTCTGTAACTCTGGGCGGGACTGTGTTCAAAATGGGAATGGGTCAAGACACCCTTTCCATCAACTCTGTCATTGACCATTATTTTCCTCTTGCCCTCATCTGGATTGCTTTCCCTTCTCACCTGGAATTGCTGAATTCTGGATTTGAGGCCTCTATTTGCAAGAAGCAATCAAGAATTATCAAAGCAAAGCTTGGCTGGGGGACCACATTCATTATTTATTGACTTTTGCGTCTGAGGTGAAAATAAGACTAGGTGTACTATTTGGCTAACTGCATATTTCTTTTATTCATTAGCTAAATTTTATTGAACACCTACCATGTGCCAGACATTGTATTAGAACTGAGCAGTCAGGAAACATGAACTGATAGGAGAGCTGACCATCAGAAAAATAGTAATTTAGAGAAAATCTGTGTTTTATGTTATTGATTGATTTCTACTCTTCTGGGAGTCGGATTTCTTGACTGATTCCAAAATATACAAAGTACTAAAGATTTCTATGGGTGTTATAGAATATTTTGGAAATGTAAAGTACGGTATTTGAGGGGTTATTTTTGGAATTGCAAGGGGAAAGACAAACTGACAGGGGTTCCTTATGACAGCATGTGCCAATCTAGCGTCTTTTGTGCCCTGGCAGGCATCCTGGTCATCTTCCTGTCTGGTAGTGAACAGCTTCATAATTTCAGCAGCCCTTGGGCACTGGTCTAGCAAGATGGTTGCATTTCAGGCCATAGCAAATCAAGACATGTTGCTAAGAACTGCATGAGGCAGCATTAAAGGTGATCTTCAGTTCAATGACAAGCCAGCTGGAAAAGAATTGGCTTTTTGGAGGGAGATTTTTAAAAGACACTAAGAACTGAATGCAGGAGGTCAAGTTTCTTTCAATGATCTAATAAGCATCCAAAGTCACGATTATGTCCAACTGGTACATAATTTATAGTAGAAGGTGGTATTTTAAGCTTTCTTAAGTGTGGCATTAATTGCAGTTGAGAAATGAGAAACAAATCTGCTTTGAAACCTTTTATAAGACAGTTGTGCACTTGGTCGCCAAGTCCTCCACTCCAATTTAGAATACCATGGCATTCTTTATAAGGAACTGCCATCAGAAGAGCCAAAAATTCCTGTATTTCAAATAGATAAAAAAGATTCCAAAGGACTAACGTGCTCCCCAGAGTATCAACTACAAAGCACACTCCCAGAACCAAAAATAGGGTCCGGATCCAATTCAGTCCTATGGAAAAATTCAGGAAATTCCCTGGGATATCATGCATGTTGTCAAAATTAAAAGGAACAAAATATCTCTTTTCTGGGCCCTGACACCTATCATCATGCCTCTTACCTTGGATTTTATAAAATCTATCCAAATTTGTCCAGGTATGATTTACTTCCTATGAGGATTTTTTCCTGAAGATGCATGTTCTTCTAATTAAATTAGTTTGGGGGGCACTTAAATGCTCTGATTCAGGGAGAGAAAAGCAGAAGCACAGGAAAAATATCTGCAGGGAACCATCCTTTTCCTAATGGGATCCCTTATCTGCTATTTCCCACTAGTGTTGAAATTTCAGGGTCACAGGTAGACCTTGAAGGCCTAAGAAGATCCTCCGAGGAGGCAGGCACAGTCTGCACCTGTTCATGGTATTTTCTGAAGTAGTTAAGAGCTTCCAGTAATGATTTTGAAGACAGAAGTCACAGGAGAAAAACAGGGTACCAGTCATAAAAACTTAGAGGTCACCTGCTCTAAGTCTATAAATAAATCAAAACAGAAACCAAAAACACCCACAACAACAACAAACTGAAATCCTGAGAGGTTAAGGAACACATTGGAGCCACATGGCTGGCTGTGGTGGGACAGGAGAGGGACTCAGGCAGGACTGATTCCTGCTGTATGAAGTTTGGAGGGCGACAAGGCGACAATGCCATTGCTGCTCTTTTGTGTTTTGGAAAGGTATAAACTAGGGTAAAATTTATGCCACAGGCCCAGGGCACATAGTGACCAAGGTTTGTGTAGATGGCTTAGTATCCTTCTTCAAACTCTGCATTATATCGAAGATGAATTTTTCTTCTCTAGAGTAACTGCATGGACTGTGGTAGTTAGGGATTGAAAGGCAAACACATCACCCTTCTCTCGGGGATTTGGGCTGTAGGAGCTGGGCAGGCTGAGGCATTCCCTGTTGTCTCTGAGATCAGATGAAGTTCTCCACCCCTCCTCCACAAGGTTACAACTTTTGGGGGTGTGGGTCTCGGGACATCGGGGTTTAAGACTGCGATACTTACACTGGCCCCAAATAGATCTGCCAAGAGATGTAGGACAGCTGCATTGGAGCCATTCTGGGGCTGGATTTTGTCTGCACCACTGAGCAGTCTCTGTATTACTTCCTTTGAAGAGTGGGAGAAGCAGCTATCACATTGGAAGGGCAGTGTGATGCTGAGTCTCATGGGGGGGAAAGGCGTTTTAATCTTTTGAATACTGCTTTCTCCGTCCCCTTTTAGAGAACAGTTTCTGAGATGTAATATCAGGAATCCCAACCCTTTTATTGCTATTAGATAAAATAACCCTGGAAAGTGTTGGGGAGATGGCTCCTGTGGACAGTCAACTAAGAAGATGCTTAAAAACACTCGTTTTCAGTGCGCTGAGCAGTTCATTGCTGAAGTGCTGAAATTTACAGCTTTATCTATAGCTTCGAAGATCTGGCTCCAATATTCCTTTTCCTTCCCAGGCAGTGACCTGTCTCTGTGGACTAAGAGAGCCCATGGGTACCAAATAGGGAGAAGGGCCTGTCTAGGTAAGTGCTCCCATGGGAGTGGGGGTGGGGGTGGGGACTGGAGGAAGCCAAGACGTGAGAAAAGGACACGACCTGAGGAGGAGCTTGGACATTTTACTGGAAAAGATAGCTACTCCCACAGCTCTGTTTAAAAGCTCAAATGTTATTCTTTTCAATGAAGCTTGCACATGACTCTTTGAAAGTGTTAACGCCCTATTTCTAGCTGGGGTTTCTGGATCAACACAGGAGGCAGATACACAATGCTGCTTCATTTTGACAAGATGTTTCAAATACCTGGCAGACAGATTTAGGGTTGTTTTCTCTCTTTCCTTCCATTTAGTTGAGGGCAAACAGCACTGTTCTGCTGTGGGCACCAAAGTGCACTGGGCTGGACACTGGAGGCTGAAAGGCTGGTCTGACATGTTACGTAACCTCTCAGAGGCTCAAGGCCCCCGTGTGTAGAGTAGTGCATTATTAATAACAACACTTTCCTCATGGAGCGTGTGGTAGGTTGAACAATGGCGTACTCACAAACGCCCACATCATAATCCTGGGAACCTGTGACTGTGTCACCCTCTATGGTAAAAGGGACTTTGCGAATGTGATTAAGTTGAGGATCTTGATTTGGGGAGATTATCCTGAATCATCCAGGTGAGTCCAAGGTAAACACCCTTCTACAAGGGTCCTTATAGAAGGGAAACCGGACAGTCAGAATCAGAGATTGGAAGATCTGGCATGGAAGATCCGGCAATGCTGCTGGCATTGAAGGTGGAGGAAGGAACCATGGGCCAAGAAGCACAGGTGGCTTCTAGAAGCCGGGAAGTAAAGAGATTGGATTCTTCCTCAGAACCGCCTGAAGGAAGAATGCAGCCCTGCTGATGCCTCATTTTAAGCCCAGGGAAATCCACTTAGAATTCTGACCTCCAGAGCTGTAAGGTGGTAAATTTGAGCTGTTTTAAACTGCTAAGTTTGAGGCAATTTTTTTAAAGCAGTAATGGGAAAATAATACATAGGGTAAATCTGAAATGTTGCCGCAACAGAACAGGGGTTTAGACATTAGCAATGGGTACAGAGGTAGAGTCTAAAATCCATATAGCTGTCATTTTCATGGAATATTTTAATGGACAATGAAGAAAGTTCTTATAAGCATGACACAAAATGAATTAGGGTTTATCATCATAGCTTTTTTGTGGGGGGAGATGAGGGGCTTATTTCCTATTGTGATTCTATAAAGCCTTCTGAGTTATACCTAATACCTCATTACCAAAGATTCCAGATAATATACCAACTTTTAAATGTGTTAGATAGAACTCTTTCTAAAATGCATAATATAACTTCTTAATCAGAACATATGCCATAAAATGTTCTCTTTTGATTTTTTTTTCTCTGCTCAGTTTTTCCAGTTACCTTTTCTGCTCATTGCTACCAACAGCCTCAACTCACTTCTATACCAAATCCTTCTTCTGTCTCCCAATGTGATGCTTCTAATGCTCTTTGTGAATGGGTTAATGAGGTCAGTGAAACTGTGTGTAAACTAAGAGTAAGTGAGAACTGGGTGAGACCAAGGGCTCTGCTGTGAGGGTAACACAGGAGCTTCTATGCCTGAACTTTCTTTTTTCCCCAATCAGAGGTCATTATGGTTTACTTTCTGATTGTAATTTCTGGGCAGATATCTTCGTTTTGGAGAGCTCAGGAGATACTATATGCTTCAGGAGCTCTGAGTCAGGAGCTGTGAAGTTCAGGAAGGAGGAGGAATAAACCCACGCTCTCTAGAGCAGCGGCCATGCCCTGTGGTCCTGGGGTCCAGCCCAGTGCCTGACAACATTGAGGTGCTTAGTTAATGTGTTTGAATGAACGAGGTCCTTTCCTAGTCACCTTAATGCAGACTTTGAGGTTTTGCCTCACATATAGTTATTCCCTGTGTTTGGATTTCCCTCGGTCCCTCTCTCTTCTCTGAGAGGTCTTCTCTCTTTGTTAGATCATGTCCGTTTTATCTGCAATATGTTGTAATGCCTTTCATGTAGCTCTTAGGTGTAAAACAGACAGAATATTATTCCCATGAAAATATACATTAAAAACCCTCTTTTAACTCTAAGTAAAATAAGTCAGACAGAGAAAGACAAATACCATATGATTTCACTTACATGTTGAATGTAAAAAACATAGAAACAAACAAACAAAAAATAGACTCATACATGCGGAGAACAGACTGATGGTTGCCAGAGGGGTGGGGGTTTGGGGGATTGGGTGAAAAATGTGAAGACATTAGGAAGTACAGATTGGTAGTTACGAAATAGTCAGGGGATGCAAAATACAGCATAGCGAGTATAGTAAAAAATATTGTAATAACTATGTACAGTGCCAGGTTGGAACTTGAAATATCCGGGAGATCATTTTGCAAAGGACATGATTGTCTGACCACTATGCTGTACACCTGAAACTAATACAAAATAATATTGAATGTTGACTGTAATTGAAAAATAACATAAAAATACAAATAAGAATGTTAATCAGATATAAAAATATCAAAAAATAAAAGCTATTTGTAAAACCTTCTCCCCAAGCCCCTCTTTAAGAAACACTTTTACGTTTATTTTACGTTTATTTATTTTTTGAAACATTTTTACTTTTAGAAGAGGTGACTCATAGGTTAAAATTAAACTCTAGTAGAATTAAAGTGATAAAAAATGGAATGGTTCATACATTTCTGGTAGAAAATCTGTTTGGAAGGCGATTTAAAAACACAGATCAAAGACCTTAAAAATGTTCATACTCCTTGGTCCACTAATGCCACTTCTAAGAATTCGTCTAAGGAAAATAACCTTTTCACACGAAGATTTGTGTTACAGAGTGTTTATTGTGTAGAGGGTGCAACCCTGCATTCTCTAACCCCCTGACGGCTGCAGTGCCCCCTCTGCTGGGAGGGCTGCAGGGAGCAATTTCCTGGCTCAGCGGGAGACCTCTCTTCAGCCCATTAACAGTCTCTGTAAGTGATGTGAGTCTGGGAGTATTACCTGTGGTCTATTTCAGCTTCTCTTCAGATTAAAGAAAAAGAAAAAGGTACAGTCTGTTTAGATGGACAGAGGGAAAATAGGGAAAAATGAACAGAAAAAATTTCTATCCTCTTCTCAGACTTTTTTTTTTGGAGTAGTTTCTCAGACACAGAACAGATTTTTAAATATTAAGGTCTTGTTACATAATGTTTTTAATGAATACTCTTTTGCAGATGGTTTCAAAGACTGTAACATAGACATGGTGGCTATTTAATGAATTACTTTAAAGATACATACAACCAGGGTTGTGGGCTGTATTTTTAAATTTTGTTAACATTCTTTATTGTTTACAGTTATATTTCTTCTTGTCAGGGCAGTTTGGTTTAGACTACAACGGACCTTATTTGCATGGCTGTTAATAGGTACACCCCCAAGAATTTTGCTTTCAGGGAACTAACCAAACATGCATTTTTCTTTCCTGTTTTCTTTTAGCAACACATTCTTTATAATTTACATTGAATTAAATTATTTTTCATTGTTTTCCCGACCGGTTCTCCTATACAAATTGTCTTCTTGCTGGTCTCCTTTCCCTCTTTTGCACTGTTTGTCATAACCTGCAAATATGAAACTATTTGTGTGTCTTTCTTTAAAGCCCATCCCCCTTCCCAGGCAGCAGGGGCGGTGTCTGCTTCACACTCTCCGCCCCCAGCCCGGTGCACAGCGGGCACTTATCCAACCCTGCCCAACAAATAGGTAAACAGACAAATTTGCTGTTGAGAAAAATGATGAGACTTCATAACAGTGTGGAAAGTTGATCTTCTCTGCTAATGTTACCTTTAGGTCAGCAGAAGGTTTTATGACAGTTCAAAGAGTGTAAGTGATAAGTGATTTCAACCTCAGACCAAATGCATGTAAATACAAGTTCGGCTTGCTGTCACCTATGAATTATATCCTTCTGAGATACAGATTTTTTGTTTGGAACTTTGGAAAGGGATTAACGCCTGCTAAGAAGAATGCAAAAGATTTTGTTACAGTAGAAAGTCAAAACCAACCACCACATCACCCCCATAGCAGCAAAGAAAAAAAAAAAATCTCCAAAGCAAACCTTTCCAGGAACTATAGAAAATAATATTAATAAAGCATAAGTTCAGTTAGTATATTGACACTCCATCAATGGCATTTTTCTCATTGACTTCTAAAAAACAAAAACAAGATATAATTCTTTAATTCTATAGGTTTTCTGTATTGTTACAGATTGATTAAATCTTTTTTTAAAAACAATGAGCTATATATTATATTTTTTCTTGCTTTCTAAATCTTGTCTCACTGTTTAAATGAATTAGGATGAGGGAGAAACAAATAGAACAAACCAAAGTTTATGGAGAAAGTATGTGTGTGAACTTTATTTCATCATGAGAAAATCACTTCTGTGCAGTAACAGAGAATACTGATATCTACACGATGATAAGGTTTTCTTTGTATTTAGATACATACCTTATATTTGTACACAATATATAAAATTCATGGAGGAAATTGTTTTCTACAGTACAGTTTCTTTGTTGGAAGAGGACTTGTTCCGTTAGTTTCTTTTAGGAAATGACCCCAGTTCAGTGACTGTGGTACCAAAGATCGCAGTTCCAATATTGTAATTTATTAGACACCATAATCTTATGAACATTAAGTGAAAGCTAGAAACTACATCCTCCTGCAGGATGAAAAGAGAGATGTAAGTGCTCAGGCTGCTATGCTAATAACTGATGTTAGCAGAATAGTATGATTTCCACGTATGAATAGAAATAGTTTTCCTGTAAGTCTGATGACATGTATTAGTAACATTGCCGCGAATGGTCTCCCTGCTCTGACGGCATGCACCTTGCTTTTCAGTCCAACTCCCTGTACGCACAGGGGAAACCAGGCCATCACCGTGAGGGCCTTCTGCAGTGTCTGAGAACCCCTGGAGGGCTTTAGCAGTTGGCATGGTACCTTGGGACAGGAGGTAACCACTCCCACACCAGAGAGAAGTTGCTAAAACGATCATTCCAGGGGAGGCTCTAGCTACCACATCCCTGTAGCCCATATGGAAACAGACCGTGTGGGCATTTTCCCTTCAAGAAATCCTTCTCTTTGAATAGCATCCCTCACAGACTTACGACTGCTCCCCACGCATGGTTTTCACGGCCAGGGGCCTGTCAACCTTGCTGTGGAATTGGGAGTTGTGCTTGTTTTTAACCATGTGAACCATTTTAGGGGTGACTGGCACAGGCTGAGGCTTGCAGGAAGTGGGGGGGAAAACACCACCCTAGTTCTGTTAGCTAATGTCTTGAATTTGACCCAAATCACCATAATTAGTTCTGCAGAGGGAAGTAATGGAGAATGCCAGTGGTATTGGGGGCGACTTCTATAATTAAAATCATACCCAGAAGCTCTGAAAATGCTTTGGCACCAACCAAAAATACCTTTTCATAGTTTTAATTTCATGTGTCACGATTGCTTTTAAAATGGAAATGTTAAAAGCCTCAGAGGTGATACCTGGCCATCACATTCAAGCCCCTCTTCTGAGATGGATAGCTTGCCTTTGATGACCACAATATTTACAGTATAGCCAAGAAGCAAAAGTTCTCTAGAGATTGACCTTTCATGGTGGCCCGAGGCAGCCTAACCAAGCCTAGAGGGACTGGCAAAGATGAACAGGGCGAGGTAATGTGGAGTTGCTGGTCTCTTCCTGTCTGGCACCCATAGGGAGCCTCAGTCCTGGTGCTGCCGGCCTGGGCTTTGGGTGTGAAATGGAAGTGGTCCATGCTGGTTAAGCCAGGAGTGGCCAGCAGGCCCTCTTGGAACAGCTCTAGCATCCTACACCCCTTAGAAACATGGTCAGTCAGACAAATCCACAGCTGGAAAGAACCTCGGCCCCACCCTCAGGAACAAACAAGCACTAAAAGGCAATTTAGAATCATCTGGACAAAGAACATGTATCGTGGAGAATGGGAGCCTGCCCTAGAGCCTACATACATTGGTCTCACACACCGGGGGGCATTCGGGCCTTCATTTTTCAGCTTCTTCAACTGCAGCTTATTTAGAGTGTTACCAAAGGAAGCCGACCGCCCAAGCCATTTGAACTGCTGCTGTGGACTCTTTGGTTTGACACATCCACACACCATGGGCTCTCTAGCGGCAGGAGAGGAACAGCGGCCTGTGCCAGAGTGCAGAGCAAGTCATGGAAACACTTCAGAGTGTGGGCAGTGGTGGGGTTACCTCCGGCTCGCCAGCCACGTTAGACGCCTCGCAGCTCTCGCTCTGAGGGGTACTGCTGAAGGGCCTTACCCTCAGACGTTTGGAGGACCAGGGTCTTGCTGTACTGGCTGACTCCTGTTTTGTTGAAGGCCTTGATGCGAGCATTGTATGTGCTGTTGAAGTGAAGACCATCCACAGTGCACATTGTCTCCTTTCCAACATACACTTCCTGAGGGTCAACAAATAACAGGCCACCATTTAACGGGAACCCTTGTGACGAGTTAGGGAGGTAGTGTTGCCCAGTGGTTAGGAGCAAGTGCTTTGGCATCAGCCTGATCTGGACTTAAATCCTGTGAGATACTGGGCCATTTAATTGACTGCTTTTAGCTTCAGTTTCCTCATCTGTAAGGTGGGTATAGTAATACCCACCTTGTGAGGTTGGCGTGAGGATTATACAAGGTCATATGAGAAAATTGACTAGAATTTGTATTGTATTTAGTGCCTTACATTTAGTATGGCATAGCAGCTTAATGAATGGGAGTTATTTAGCAGCTAGGGCTTCAAAAAATTAAAACTGGGTGTTATAGGCAGCATTATACTTATTAACATGGCATTTATACAGTGTGTTATACCTACGAGCTCTTTATCAGTGTGATTTGTAAAAAACAGTCTTGAAAACTTGAGGGTGGTCTCTATGCTGTGTTATAACTCCACCAACGACTTCCGGAACTGTCATAAAGACTATACACTCAAAGCCATAGAACTATAGGTTTTCATCACAGTACAGAGGAAGGGGGAACAAACGGAAGGGAGGAAGAATGACATTTCAAAGGCTTAAAATAAACCCTAGCATCATGCATCTTTAGCATAGGTTAGGCATTTACCTCCCTCTTTAGCTGTTCATTTTGCAACATTATGCTGATGTAATGGGTAAAAATAATTCACATTCAAAGCACAGCCTTAAAATGACAACTTTCCAGTGGGACGCTAAGAAGATGGGAATCTGGGGTGGCAGCACGCTAAGAATTTTGTGTGGATTATCTAAATGACTCTTAACAATCTGTGAGATACATGTCATTATCATCCCCACTTTACAGCTGAGGATGTGAAGGCTCAGAGAGATGAGAGATGGGCACAGTCCCACAGCTGGGTGGTGGAGTTTGGAGTTGAATGCAGGCATTCTGACTCCAGAGCTCGCAGTACTGCATGTACTTCCTCTTAAGGAGGGTCATTTCTATTCAGACGCTTTCATCCACTCTTGATATAGTTCAAGGGCAAGCAGGCCCTGCCAGGATGGCCTGCCCCAGGAGAGATGGTATAGGTGGGCCTGAGACTCCACGGCGGGTCCTCTGAGTTGTCACTGGTTTTGGTCAACAAGGAGTAGGCACTCGACTTACCCGGAACTGACCACCATTGCCGTCATCCAGCTCCAGAATGTATCCTTCAGCGGGCACCGTGGATAGAGGTGGCTGCTTCCAGGACAGTGTAGCACTGTTGTTGTGGGTGCAACACTCCTCCAGCTGTAGGATGGGAGTTGCTGGGACTGGAGAGGAAGCTAAAAGGAAATTCGTGTAAGTCTGGCTTCTGTTGAGTTGCAAACATTTCAGTATCTTGGAATGATAAACATCCCTCTGATAAACATGTGACTAAGTAGATAGTCCAGGAGTGCTAGTCTCCAGGGGTGGACCTGCTTCCTGAGCTGCTGCTGCCTTTTCCCAAGTCCAAGGTGGTACCACCTACCCACTTTAATTAAAGGGAAGAAAGTGCTCTTTCTGTTTTCACTCCATAGAGCATCAAAGACATCATCCCTAAGGAAATGTTTTTTTTTTTTTGGTTTTTTTTTTTTTTTACATGGGGGATAGATTTCCAGGCCAGTAAAGCCTATTTAACCCATACCATGGCCGATAAATTTATCATACAATTTATTCTGAGCCCTAAACCCCAAGTTTATAAACTTGGAATTGCCTATTCTGAGAAACACCTCTGAAACCACTATATTTCTAAGGTTCTTCTTCTTCTTTTTTTTTAAACAGTGATCATACTCAAGGCCTGTGCATATATAAGTAGCTAAGAGGGTGTATTTTTTAAAATTTGGTATTGTTGACACAAACAGTGATTTCTCAGTTTTGAAACTTCTGAGGAACTTGACATCCTTCTTTCAAGGTAAACAGCACTAGCTCCAGTCCATTATTTCTGCAGGTATAGAACAGTCAACTGTGAGCCTACAGAGTAGTATGGGAGCAGATAGGGCCTGGCAGGGGAGGGTCAATGTGTCCTCATGACCTTGTGAGAACCTGTCAAGTGTCACTAGTCACAATATAACCCTGTCTCCATTTTGTGCTGAGTCTTCTGTGTTACTTAAAACTGCAGACTAGTTGAGCCTTCAGACATACAGACAAAGAAATGTTAGGTAATGAATCCAAATTCCTAACATATAAACAATGTACATATCTGGGAACAATGTTTTTACCAACTTCCTCAAATTTTTTTCAGCACCAAAATGTGCATTTATTTTTGTAGCATGTTAGCAATAGGAGAGAATAGTTTGGATAACATCCAGGGACATTTAGATGAACAAATGCTAATTGTGGAACACCTGGTATGCTGTACCAAAACTGGACACCGGCTGTCATGCATTGAATTAAAAATCTGCTCGTTGCCAGTCACCCCAACCAAGAAGATAGTTAATTTCACAGCAGTTTAGGGAACAGATTCTCTGGCAGATAACCTAGAAAACAAAAGCAGTGACTATGCTACGAGAGATGTGAAGGTGAAGCAGGTCAATTATATTTAAGAAAAGAATGTGATATATTACAAGAAAACCATGCCCTAGTCACGAGATCAAAGATCATTAAATTCAAATTATGACCAGTTATTTGAGCTGATCCGTTTAGGAAGAGACATCATGTTTCAAGTGTCAGTGACATAGAGTTCAGGTGGAATCTTATCAGAGAACAATGGCTCCTGTAGCCTCAGAAGTCCCAGAACATCTGGATATGGAGGAAAGGAGATGCAGCCACTGCCTCGTTCAATAGAAAGGCTGCAAGGACTGGATGGGGGAAGGAAGAGTGAGAAGACATAACTTCCTCTGATGATTCCAATGATCATCTACACACAAACCGGTATCACCTAGGAGCTGTAATTACAGGGTTAACGCTGGTTTATTATACATGTTAGGAACTTACTTTGTCATTTAAACATTTTTTTCTTTATAAAAAGAATACCTTGCAACATATTAACTATGGAGTAAATATGACAAGTTTAAGCCAACCATTCTTCAAAGGGCTTCTAATGGCATGGAATGATTCTCCCTTGGGATATTTTCTCTTAACTGGCCTTATTAGTTAGAGCTACCATAAATCAACAATTCCCAGGACTCTGCTTCATTAGCTCCCCCATTAGTCTTCATTTCCCCTTTGTTCATGTTTCAGGAAGGTCTATATTTCATCAATTTTAAAATCAAAGAATAAGAGCACAGTAAGAAACGAGTAAGATTGTTTCAACTTGAATCATACATATGCTTGCAATGTCTCTGATAAGAAACTCAAATTTCCCTGTATAGATATAGGTATAATTAAAAGGTTAATTTAAATACATGGTGTCACGTCTAATTAAAACATGTGAACTTCATTTACAAGTCCTCGGTGGATAAACTTTAAAAGACTAAAAGGATTAAAAAAAGAAGTCTAACCACTCACTAATCTTCAGATCTTAATATTTTCCCAGGTTTAAACAAATAAGCAAATAAGAAAAGGAAGAGGAAGAGGGAGAAGGCGGGAAGAGAGAGACTAAACGAAGGAACCTAGACATATTTGCATGTCTAAATCTCTTTCTCAATGTACTCAGAATTATTTTTTCTTTTTCATTATTTACCCCAAAGTGATGTTGCATATAAAAGGCAAATACGATACCATTCAGGCTGACATTTTAGAAAGACACATTTTATAGTGGGTATTATATTACCCCACTTTACTTTATTAGGTATAAAATAAGTGGTCTACAAGAATCCAAAGTATTTCCAAATTAATTTACCTTTTGTGTTTTGAAAATGGAGAGCATCACAATTCCTGGGCTGAACTACAAGAAAAAATGTTTTATTTTACTGAAACGCCTGTCACACTGACACTGCCATAGCATAATCGTGACACTGTTATGATCATTCCTAGACATCATTGTCTTTTCCTAAAGAACTAATTTCTCCTAGCTGATCAGAATTCTAGTACATGGCATTCTTTTAGCCATAAAAATCAAGCTTCAGGCTAAAAGAAGCTTTGAAGAAGCTGCTCTTAGACAGGAAGGGGCAGCTGTTCTTAACAACTTCCTTGAAGGGGCCTGGGGGAGTTATGGCTCAAAATTAAATTTTGCAACAGTGTCTTTTAATACAAAAATTTTCAAATGTTTTTAACTTTTTAAAGGCTATTCTGGTTCAAATTACATCTCAGATTTTTGGTATTCATTTAATCTTCCCCTTAATCCTTCAGGTAGTGAACAGTCACAGCCACCCGGGATTCCTGTGTGGTAGGTAATAGGACATGTGAGGAAGGGAAGTTGACCATCCACTCTAGACAGGAAAAAATAATGATAGCTGATGCCTTCGAGTACTTCCTGAGTGCATGACAGTCTGATGATGAGTTTTACATGCATTCACTCATTTAGTTTTCGTAACAATCCCACAATAGCTGGAACTGTTATTATCTTTTTTTAATCCTGTTGTAGATGAGGAAACTGAAACACAGAAACGTTTGATGGCTAGTCAGTGGCAGAGTGCGCTTTAAAGCCAATTTTACACAGCATTATACTGTCTCTCTAGTCTGCTGTTTAGTCACAGTGCACTTGAGGGGCATCCCCACACCTAATTCCAAGGGGAGTGTTTGGTTTTGGTTTCTATATGGGAACGATAAAGCTTCCCAAGTATTGATGGTATTGATTAATGAAATATTTCACCGTAGGAGCTATGGTGGTTGGGAATTCGATTTTCCTGAGTTGCCTTCTCTGAAGGTTCCTTTGTGAACTGTCACTTCTGTTTATGATCGCCAAACAATACAAATGGCACGTGGGGAAAATTTAGACTTTGGAGAAATAATAAACTATTTCTGGCAAGCTGTCATTAGTACACTGTTAAGGATAACAGGTTTTGAGTGCATGCCTTTTAGGCCCCCAGACCATGAACAGATTATATGCATGAATAGATTACATGCAAGTCATTGTGTGTGCTCATCTCCATCACTGCCAAAGCTCTGGGCGCACTTTCTCCATGATTTATAGGGCAGTCTGTTCAGATCACCCTGTCCTTGCCCATGACCTTGATGCATACTCAGAGCTCTCACATTCAATGTGAGTTAATAGAGAGAAATGTGTCTTAAGTGAGTAGAGGCACTTAAGGGGATTAACAACCATTGGTCTATGTGCTAAACAGGCTTGGCGGAGTGTTAAGTCGCTGTTCCATCCTGGTGCAGAATGAACCTACTGGTGTTTCCTCTTAGCACCATGACTGGGAATCCTGGGACACAGTGCGTAGTCAGACAATTCTGGGATAACATTTTTCTGAGAGGGGGTATGTATCTGAAATTTATTCTGAGCCAAGCAGCAGAGCCCTTGATGGGCTAGGAAAAGAATCTTAAAATTTTCTTCCCATAACCTAGGAAAAATCTGACAACACCAACTTAGAATTAAGGAAAAACTAAATGTAAATAAGAAAATAAATAATAAAAAACAAATAATAAAGTTTAATTTGTGGTTTATTTTAACAGTCTGAGAGCTCAAATACTGTGCCCAATAGTGTAGAAAGAGGGTAAGATGATTTTCTAATCAAAATGCAACCAGAAAACATATGATTACAATTTAGGGATGTTTGAACAAAGAAGGTACTGGCATTATCCACTAAGATTTCATTTGCTTGGGGTGATGTGAAATCAGAAAGAACAGATTAGTTAAATCCTTAGTTAATAGAATAATTTTTGGCAGTGTATTCTTGCTGAATAGTAGCTGGCCTAAGTGGAAACATGTACAAATCAACAATGGACTATCTTCTTTGATATCAAGAAAAAAAAGGCATCTGAAATGAAATTTCAAAACCAGAGAGATGCTAAAATTTTGATTCAAAAAGTAAGCAGAAATTTTAGCTTTCAGTTTGGATCATAACTTTAAATGCATATTTTCAAAATTACTTAAAATATGCATTTAAAGTTATGATCCAAACTGAAAGCTAAAAGACAGATAAAGCGCTTCTCAGATAAGGTCAAGTTCAAGGAGTTCATCATCACCAAACTCTTATTATATGAAATGTTAAAGGGACTTATCTAAGAAAAAGAAGATAAAAAATATGACAGTGAAAAGACAGCAAACTCACAGACATTAAGAACCACACCTAAAACAACAGCAAACTAAGCAAACAGCTAGAACAGGAACAGAACCACAGAAATGGAGATCATATGGAGGGTTAGCAACAGGGGTGTGGGAGGAGGAGAGAGAGGGGGAAAAGGTACAGAGAATGAGTAGCATAGATAGTGGGTAGAAAATAGACAGGGGGAGGGCAAGAATAGTATGGGAAATGTAGAAGCTAAAGAACTTATGACACATGGACATGAACTAAAGGGGGGAATGTGGGTGGGAGAGGGTGTGCAGGGTGGGGGGAATGATGGTGGAGAAATGGGACAACTGTAATAGCATAATCAATAAAATATATTTAAAAAAAGAAGAAATAAAAAATATTTTAACCTTCTTTTATAATCTACAATTAGAAGACAATTGGAACAGTTAGAAAACATATTGAATTACACATATTGTTAGTTTCACAATGGTACATAAATTTTTGTCTTTTATATATGGATTTTGGGGTGTAGTTTCTTGAGATATGTTTACTGATAAGTAACATGCAGTAATATGTTTACTGGTAATAAACATGCAAAAGTGCAGTTTATTAAACTATGAATACCCTAAAAAAGTCTAATGCTACACTGATACTGTTGTATATAAGACCACAGATATCAGAGAAAGCAGCATAAGTCTTTGTTATAGCCAATCAAGTTCCAGGGCCTTGTCCTTCCATTGTGAGCATGTGACAGATAAAAATTATTCAAATGCTACAGAGGACTGGGCTTTCACTGAACTAATTAAACTTAATGAGCACAAAACAAAGCACATAAATGAACTCTGCAGAGGGATACTGCTCTCAGAAGTAAATTAAATTAAGATGAAGTATTAAAAAGAAAAGAAAAAGGGAATAATCCTGTCTCATAAGAAATGGCCTATTTTGGCCTGGCTGGTGTAGCTCAGTGGATTGAGCACGGGCCTGCGAACCAAAGGATCGCGGTTCGATTCCCAGTCAGGGCACATGTCTTGGTTGCCAGGCCAGTTCCCGGCAGGGGACATACAAGAGGCAACCGCACATTGATGTTTCTCTCCCTCTCTCCTTCCCTTCCCCTCTAAAGATAAAAAAAAAAAAAAAAAAAAAAGAAATGGCCTATTTTATTACTTTCATAAATAACTGTTCTGGATAGTTTTGCGTTCCAGGTGAATTTCTGCTGTGCATTTCCGTGTTGGCCTTTAGCGTGCTTGGCATTCTCTGCTGTGTGTACTGACTAATGTGTCCACGCTTCTTTCTGTCTGCAGCCTAACTAGTCAAGTGGCCATGCTTCAGGAATGCGGTCTGGGATGCACAGCACATGAACCTGAAGTTTCCATGCCAGATAAAGGGCTTGTTCACTCCAACACAATTGTTCCCATACTACCAAGTGGCCTGGATTCCACGGTGGGCAGATGGACATGGTGCAGAATGACAGTGGATGGGGGAGGAGTGTGCTCTGCCAGCTGATAGATGCACTTCAAAGACCAGAGGCTTTTACCCTCTATCTGCCCTCCTCTCCTGCCCTACCACCAAGGCTAATTGAGTTGGCTCATTTTTTTTCTCTTCGACCTAAAGCCCTTACATTGTCCTTTTGGGATATATCTTCCCGTTTGAGCTGCTGGGGATGTAACCTTTCAATGATTTACCTTATTGAAAGAACTGGGTACAGAGAGATGTGGATGGAAGGGAATTTACCTGGGCTTTATATACTACTCAGATGGGTGCATTTCACAGGCTACTGTGTAGGTTTTAGAGAAAAAATTTTAAACAGCAAGAAAGAAATGCTGCAACAAATAATTAAACTTCTTAAATTTAAGAGAGGAATTCAGTGATTCCTTGAAGTAGCGTCGAGTAAGGCGCTAACTTTACAGCATGAACTGGAAGTTGAGATGTGGGCTCTGGAGCCATGCTCCCTGGGTTTGAATCCTGGGCCTGGCACTCACTAGCTGTATGAGCTCAGGCAAGTAACTCAGGCTTCCTGTGCCTCAGTTTCCTCAGCTGCTGACTAGGGCTGTGAAAACAAAAAGAGTTAATCCATGTAAAGGGTTTAGGAGAGTATCTGATTTGGTAAGCAGTCAATAAATGCTAAACATTTTTGTAACTGCAGCAAAGTATTTTTGTTTATATTCTATACCCAACTCACTTCAAACATGAATTAAGGCATCATCCCAAAGCAAAAACATATTAAACAAAAACTGAGAGAACTGAAAATAAAGGATGGCAAAGATCCATAAGATGGTGAGAAAAGTGCATGCACCAGGTGCAAGGTGAGTTTAGGGGTGTGACGGGAGCCATCAGTGGACAGCCCTGAAACTTGCTGGGTTGGATGGTTGTGTCTGCCTGATAAAGGAAGCATGTAGATTTTTCTTATAAAACAAACTTTTTGAAGCATTTACTTCTCAGCCATTATGTGGATGCTTAAATTGGCAGAAGTAAAGAGCAAATCAGTTTCTTAAAAAACATCAGAAAATGACTAAGTTCCAGAGATGGAGAACAGATCCGTGGTTGCCAGGGATGGGGGAGGCCAGAGAGGCCGGGTGAGGGTGTGACTCTAAGGGGTAGCCTGAGGGGGATCTCTGTGGTGCTGCGGTCGTTTCTGTACCTTGATCGCAGTGGGGGTTACACACCTGACAAAATGGCACAGAACCAGACACACACAATGTGCCAATGTCATCTCCTGGTTTTGACAGCTGCTGAGCCTCTCCAATTCCCACTAATCCATGTTCAACCGTATGCTCACTAACTCTATCCATGTGGAAGCAGTCATTTCAATTCTGAAGTCCTTGATTTATATCAATATTTCTGGGTTACTTTCTGCAACAGAATTATATTTAGGTACAGTAGTGCTTGCTCTCTCTTCCTGTCTCCTTTTTTGTCAGCTATTCTCTGATGCTGAGACTCAAAATCTCAAAGATTCTCAAAGTGACAAGCAGTGAGTTTATCTGAATTTATCTGACTTTCTGAGAGGTACGTTATACAGCTACAGGGCACGATAAGACAGGAGCCACCTCTCCGGTGATTTATGAACCTGGCAGCTGCCTTCTGTTTGCCTATATCCTACTTCAAGCACCAGTCTCCACTGGGCTGGTGCTCTGACTGGCACAGAGGAACCTGGGCACTCACCTTTCATCTGCACAAAGTCAAGCTGGTGAATGGACTGCAACAGAGGGCTGTTGTCCAGACTCAAGTCGAAGTCCGTGGTCATCCTGGGAGTGAGCGTGCCTTTCCCCCACTGGTCCTCAGTCAGGTGCACTCTCCTTATGAGGGCGTCAGAAATCTAATCACATCAAAGACCACATCCTAAGAACCATGCCACCACATTGGACACAGAGAACTGCTTCTCGACTCTCCTGGAGTGTTACTCCCAACCTTCCTTGGGACTTATGCTTTCCTGTCTCTGAGCAGGTGGGATGAGCCTGTTAGGATGATGGTGACCCAAACTGGACACTTTTGTATGTCAGAGGAGGTGACATAAACAATTAATAGCTGTTAATTGCTCTAATAGACAAACTTGGACATATGATCATGCTACTTATGACTGATCAGCTAAAACCCAATAGCGTAGAGAGGCTGCATCTGTAAAATGGAATTTCTTACACTATAAGCCATCATCTTCCTATTTCCCTCTATTGTTTGGCAGAGAACACTTTCATTTCTTACATTTAGTCTCTGCCACTCTTGGCCAGTTTGGTAGAGAGTTGCAAGGGATCTACATATTCTTTAATAAAAGATCCCTTAATCATTGGGATTGAAACAAGTAAAATTCAGCTGACATCACAGCATCTCACTAAAACAATGAACACTGAAGAAATCATGAGACATCCGAGGAATGAAAAACTTCTCTCTTTTTGGGAAAGCACCAATTTACTGGCTGTAGGAGGTGTCCAGAAGACAGAAACCTGGCATAGTTAGACATTTCTAGCTGACAAAACTGTCCAGGAGGTATTAGTGGGAAAGGACACAATTCTTAGGCAATAACTCTGCTTTGGGGGAACTTACATGGAATCATGTTTTCAAGATTAAACACAAGAACAGAAACAAACAACCAAAAGGAGGCCCATGCACTTCTCACTCTTATAGCACGAGATAGCAGAGGCTTCCAGGAAGTCAGTGAGTGGAGTTTCGCAGGCACCCGCAAACACCCAGCAGTGTGAAGGTAGGTTCTGTTATGGAGGGACCCATGTCCAGCCAGGACCACTGGGAGTCTGGCCTTGGCAGACTCAGTCTCTTGGGACACTGAGAACCTGAAGCGGAACCTAATTGTACTTACCTGCAAAAAGCCACTAGGATCGTTTTCCTTAATCACCTCCAGGCAGTACTCCATGAGACCCGTGGTCTGGCGCAGTTTCACTGTGCAGTGAGAGATCTGATCTCGAACCACCTGGGAATGATGGCAGAACAGAATGGTCCAAAATTGCAGAGAGCAGGAAAGAAGCAAACTGGGACTTTGGAAAGCTTCTTCAAACAAGAACCTAAGAGCACCATGGAAGGAGACTAAATTGATGAGTCTGCTTTGTGGCAATGTCTGCTGTAGACAATGGCCCCAGAGGACAGGTTGGATACTGGCTCTGACAGGAACTCGGAAAAACAGGATGCATCAGAAAGGCTTGCAGACTGAAATCATCTGCTTACCTTGGCGCCCTCAAGGGTCATCTTCCACAGGTCCCCCCTTGCTCCCCTCTTCTAGGAAGCTGACGATCCTGAGCAGCTCTAAGTGGGAGGTCATGGAGAGTCCGTATAGCAGCTGAGCCATCTGAGGTTCGGCTGCAGCTTCTGCTCTCCGACACAGTGGCCCCGTCTCCCACCCACTGCCTGTCCCTTCTACACAGCAGACATCACCGTCAGAACCCAGTTCTTTTCTCATTCTGATTCTCTTTCTTCAGGTGGGTGGTGGGGTGGGGCTAGAGGTGGAACTTACTGAAAGACAATGAGCTAATGACAACTAAGCCAGAGAAAGATGGATGCAGAATTGTTTGAAGAATAACCCACTTAGAATCAACTCATTTTGGAAACCAGTCTTAAAGGCTGCTCTATTTGCCAAACGGTGAGTCAGCTTTAACCCAGAAAGGCAGTTTCTGCCTCTGGGAAGTTGCTTTTGCCCAGAGTCAAATGCACGGCAGTCACCGAAAAGCTTCTTTCTTTAGAGATACTTGTCTTCTGTGTCCTCTGCTCAGTGGCCCAAATCCTGAAGTGGTTTCTGAAGCACAGAATTGAATAAGAGTTTTCTAGGAATCTCAATCACTCATATGCTAGATATTTTATGCTACTTTGCAAAAGCCTCAGAAACATCCGACATTATAGATTTTATAGCCAATAACTAAAATGAGTTTTAATAATATTCTTCAACAACTTTTCCTTGTTCCTTCTTTTCATTTTTTGCTACTAATTTATTTTCCTTTGAAGATTATTATATACTTTCCAAAACAATTGGAAAATAGATGGGGGAAAAAAGCAAATGATCTCACCTCTCTGATACAAATTTTTAAAGCATTTGATATTTCCTTTTAGCGTTTTTTCCTTGAGTTAGATTTATTTATAGTTACAAGTATAGCATGTGACACTTTTACTCCCTTCCCACTTATCACTCTATCATAAGGCTTTTTTTCATGTTGCAACCATCAATAAATGCTATTGGCTACATAAATATCCTATTGAGTAGATTATCATAATATATTTGACCATTTCTGTTCCCCTATTTTTGGACATTTAAGTTCTTCCTATTTTTTTTGACAATTCTTTCATTCATCATTACTGATCTTTGTTTATTTATTTTGATAAAATATACATAACATAAAATTTACCATTTTAACTACTTTTATTTGGACAATTCTATGGCAGTAAATACATTCACTTTGTTGTGAAACCATCACCACCATCCATCTCCAGAACTTTTTCATCTTCTCAAATGGAAGATTGGTACCCATTAAACAACTCTATTCTCCCCTTCCCCCAGTCCCAGGCAAACATCATTCTACTTTCTGACTGAATTTGATTGCTCTAAGACCCTCATATAAATGGAGTCATATAATATTTGTCCTTTTGTGACTGGCCTATTTCACTTAGCAAATGTCTTCAAGGTTTATCCATGTAACTTGTATCAGAATTTCCTTCTTTTTAACACTGAAGAATATTACATTGAAAATATGTACCACATTTTGTTTATCCATTCTTTTGATGATGGACACTTGGGTTGCTTCCGCCTTTTGGGTATCGTGAATAAAGCTGTTATGAACATGGGTGTACAGGTATCTGTGTGGGTCCCCATTTCATTTCTTTTGGGTATAGACCCTGGAGTGGAATTGCTAGATCATATGTAATTCTTTTTAATTTTTTGAGAATTTATCATACTGTTTTCCACAGTAGCTGCATCATTCTACATTCCCACTGGCAATGTACACGGGTTCTAATTTCTCCACATCCTCACCAACACTGATTATTTTGTTTCTTTTTTTAAAAAATTACAGACATCCTAATGGGTGTTGAGTGATATCTCATTGTGGCTTTAATTTGCATTTCCCTAAACAAGGGATGTTGAGCTTCTTTTCATGTGCTATTGGCCATTTGCAAATTTCCCTTGAAAAAATGGCTATTCAGGCCCTTTGAATATTTTTTATTGGGTTGTTTATTTTTCTGTTGTCTTTTGATATACAAACTTTATAAATTTTCATAAAGTCCAATTTGTCTACTTTTTCTTTTGCTGTCTGTTCTTTTGGTGTCATATCCAAGAGATTATTTTCAAATCCAGTGCTGTGGAGTGTTTTCCGTAGTCTTTGATCCGTTTTGAGTTAATTTTTATATATGGTATTAGGTCCAACTTCACTCTTTTGCATGTGGATAGCCAGTTTTCTCAGCATCATTTGTTGAAAAAATGACCTTTCCCCATTGAATGATCTTGGAACCCTTGTCAAAAGTAAGTTGACTGCACACGTGAGAGTTTATTTCTGGGCTCTCTATTCAATCCCAGTAGTCCGTGTGTCTTTAATACTGGCTTTATGTCAGTACTATACTGTTTTGATTATTATAGCTTTGTAGTCAGTTTTGTAATGAGGAAGTACGAGAACTCCAATTTTGTTCTTCTGTTTTAAGATTGTTTTGGCTATTTGGAGTCTCCTAATTTTTTGACAGATATTTGCTATTGCTTTTAAGTTTTCAATATAATTAATATAAAAATAAAAGTGGGATGAAAGAAACCAACTCTCATATGAAGATTTTCATTTTGTGATTTTGGTGAGGAGGGTGGAGGAAATAAAATTTAAGATGGATTTATTTTATTCTGACATCTAGTACGTTTCTGTCAAACCAACATCACCATCTGTTGGTCTGTAATAAAGGAACACAGATTATCTTATTTTTTAATCAGAAAAGAAACAGGAAGGTTAAGTTTCTACTTCTTGGGCAGAAAAAAACCACCCACTAGTAAAACATTTAAAAATGCCAAGACAAGTGACCTATATCTAATATGCCACTCTTCTTTGCTAGATAAGGCTTAGCTACATTGCTCCCATAAGGTGCTTCTATATTTTGGTAGCCAGCGCAACAACACTGCTATATAGCAGAAACCTCGGCAGTTATTCGCTATCCTAATGGCATCTGCGAGGAATATGCCTGGTACTAAAAGTCCAAATAACAAGCACATACCTGATCTAAGCCCAGTAACACAAAGTGAGTCTGCTTCTGAGGCAAAATAGACCAATTTGTTGTGTTCACTTTCCAGAGCATTCAGCTCAATGATAATTTTATGGCCTAAATGTGCTGAAATAAATACAATACTCATGCCTCATGAAATGTTAAGTCTGCTTTTATAAACTTCTTTCTCAAGCAAGGTTTATTTGGTGCCCAAGGAGCTGAGTGTCGGGACTCCCTGGCTACTCTTAAGAAGCTTCATTGCGGCTCCGCCAAAGATTCGGTGAGTGTCAGTGGGGTCTGCTGTGGCTCCTGCATGCCATGGGTCAAACTTCTCGTGCGGACTCAGTCTCCCTGAGTTCCTGGCTCTCAATTCCCATTGTTACAACAATAGATTCTGGTCTATCTTTTTACATTTTAAACCAACCATTTCACGATAATCACCATAGCCTGTGATAAAATCACTGCTAAAAATTAAGCTACGGAGCTCCCAGAAGTAGCATTTTTGGGTGCATTGTAATTGACTTCTAGTTTCTGAATTAACTTAGAAAGATTCCCCATCTTATGAAAATCAGCTAGATAGTTAGAACTTTTAAGAGTATAAATATTTTTTTCTCTGAGTGTCTCTCTTACTTGCTCCCTTCCTCACTCTGTTATTTCTACCCCTTTTATCATTATTTATTTCTACATTGTAATTTGTATGAAAAATAATTCCCAGGAAGTTGCATGTCTCTTTTTCTTTGAGTTTCACGTTGCTGTGCTGTAGCTCTGATGCTCCAGAGAAACCCCTGGCACCGCAGCACAGCTGATCAGACTCAAGAGCTCCTTTTCACATGTGAGTTGCAGGAACACAGCCTTCCCACTTTCATCTGCATTAAAAATCTAAGCCAGCTCTCCCGGGATAATGAATTAATCTGTGGTCCATAGTTTCAGAGAAGATTTCCCCCATTTTATCAGCAGTCACCATCTGTTCTGGATGGCAAGTGCCTAGTAATCATTTGAACTGTTTTGTTTCGTTAAGTGGCAAGTTGTAAAGGAGAACCTGAGAATGGACTGTGGTGTCTCGTTGAATGCTCAGACTTTGTCAGCAGCACAGAGCAGGCTATGATGGCTTCTACAACACAAATACAAAATTTTGTGCTGCCTACCCCAAACTACATTTTCTCATTCCATCTCTAACAAGTCTATCCCTTCCCTCTACTCATATCATGTGATATATCCAGCAGCAAGCACTAAGGTTAAATAAAGGAAATTTTATTATTCTGTCTGATTATTTTACCTTGATACCCTTCCTCTACTTCCATTCATCTCTTCATCTTATAGGTGGCTCTTTAAATTTTTCTTTATTTCTTCTATTTAATAAATATTTTTTCTCATAGCATTCTCTGTCATCATGGCATCTGGAGGGATACCACTAATGAATTTTTCATCTAAGAAAACACTAACATTCTCTTTTTCTTAGTTCAAGAAATTCGTCTAAAGGTGTCCACCCCATGGTCTGCAGGCCACATGTAGCCCAGGATGGCTATAAATGCAGCCCAATGCAAAATTGTAAATTTACTTAAAACATTGAGTTTATTTTTGTGGTTACATGTCATGTCACAATGTATTTAATGTGTGGCCCAAGACAACTCTTCTTCTTCCAGTGTGGCACAGAAACGCCAAAAGATAGGATACCCCTGATACTATCTCATCACAATTTAAAATAGTTTCCCCTAAGTATAAGGTAATCTTTTTTTTCCTATTTGAGGAACAAATCCTTTAAAGATGCAAGCTTGAATTTATTCTTCATAGGTCCTTTTGGCGTGTGTGTGTGGCAGGGGGTGTTTCTATGTCTTCCATCATGTCTTGAAGCAAGATGACCAATTAATGCTTGAAACTGACTCATCTGTGAGTTGTAGGTGAAGTGCGTTGGCCATTAGATTCATCTAGTAAAATAAAGGATTCTCTGGTTACTTTCTTAGAGTTGAATATTATCTCCTATATTATCATTAAACTCACTGAAACTTAGAGGCATTTAAATTAAGAAAGAACTTCTTTATTTTCTCACATGCCACCATCCTCCCATGTGGTTTTTGGCAAATATTTTCCGTTCTCTTCACATTACCCTCTGTTCTGGTGTTATCCATTCATCCACATTAGCAACTAATCATTTCAAAGACAAGTCTGAGGCTTTGAGTTTTTAGTTAAGAAAAAAAATCACTGAGGTCTGTTAAATAAATAAAATACTGTACCTGTTTTGAGGAAGGCTTGAGATTTTAACAGTAAAGCTCTGAATTGTCTATTCTATAAGTGTAAATGCCATGAATAGCTTCACCAATCAACACTGAGTGGAATGTGCAATACGTGCTCCCAGTGTATAGAAGACTGTGTACCCTTGTACTGAAAAGTTGATGAAGGAAGAAACATAAGCCATTTGGAGAGATAAACATGTTAGTGCAGTCCCACCCACACAGGAGAACATTCACCATTTACGGTGAGCCACAGTAAAAGTGATACTTGGAGTATGGTATTTTGTAGAACGTGAGGCACAGTGGGGTGCTGAGGATTACTCCGTCATCATCAAAGTATGCGTTATGCCTTCTAGAGGTAAGAAGTGTCATTCACATCTGGGTTTAGGCAGGGGTATTAAAGAAGTTCTGTGACTGTCCTTGATTAGCACTGCCAAGGTGTGTAGAGTGTTGAAAGGTATGTCCCCTAACCTTGGTGAGCTCCAGCTGCATGTGATGGCGTCCTGTGAGTCCATGGGCACCCTGGGTGCTCCATTTCACGCAGACCTTCTGGGACCTTTGCTCCTATGCAGTGGGAAGCAGAGGACCACAGAATCTGCCAAATGAAATGGAAAGGAATTGCCCATTAAAAACAGGCTCATAATTAATAATAATTGTGGTAAATTATTGGAGTTGGCCCCCTGAAGAGTTCTGATGAGGACAGTAGAAGGTTTTAAGTTGTTACGGTGTACCTAATTTGTCCAAATATCTTCATTGTAATAGACTAACTGAACTCCTTGCCCGTAATTTTATTGGGATTGAGCTGATTAGTGACTTAAATTTGTTATTTTTTTCTTTCTAGTAATGGCTATAGCCAGTCAAATACTATATAAGCATTTTTAAAATTTATTTTTATTTTTGTTTTTTATCTTTAGAGAGATGGGAAGTGAGGGAGAAAGAAAAGGAGAGAAAAATCGATGTGTGAGAGGTACATCCATCAGTTGCCTCTCTAATGCCCCCAGCTGCCCATGACCCAGGCATGTGCCCTGACTGGCAATCAAACAGCAACCTTTTGGTTTGTAGCCAGTTCTCAATCCACTGAACCACACTAGCCAGGGCTATATAATTATTTTTAAATTCTTTGCGAGCTTGAGCAGGTACTACTTCTTCCCTTCCCTTCCCCTTTCTTCCCTCTCTTTTTTCCTTTTTATCTCCTTCCTTCACTCCCTAAACTGACTCTCTTTCTCTCTATTTTACTTGCCTATTATGAATCAAAGGCAAAATAACTGAAGTAAGTGGTTTGACAAGCCACTAATATCCCTAGTGTAAATTTATACTCAATGATATGACTATGTAAGTATTTTTTACAAACATAATGGGAACATAACAGGCAATACATAGTAATAACAAAGATAATGGTGATGATAATAATGATTTTAACGAAATCCAACAGTACAGTAGGATTAAAAATCAAGCATTCTATAGGTAAATTACAATTGGGACATGGAGATCCTCTATAAATATGAAAGGCTCTATAAAACAGTAAGCTTTATCATTATCCTTCAGCATTCTTGCTGAGTAATTTTGTTGGTATGTTAATTTGCCAATCACCTATGGAAATTAAAGATTAGACTTTTTGAGAATTTTTTTTAATATATTTTATTGATTGTTATTACAGTTGTCCCGTTTCTCCCCCATCATTCCCCCCACCCTGCACACCCTCTCCCACCCACATTGCCCCTTTTAGTTCATGTCCTTGTGTCATAAGTTCTTTAGCTTCTACATTTCCCATACTATTCTTACCCTGCCCCTGTCTATTTTCTACCCACTATCTATGCTACTCATTCTCTGTACCTTCCCCCCCTCCTCCTCCCACGCCCCTGTTGCTGACCCTCCATATGATCTCCATTTCTGTGGTTCTGTTTCTGTTCTAGCTGTTTGCTTAGTTTGCTTTTGTTTTAGGTGTGGTTTTGAATAACTATAACTTTCTTTTTTTTCCAGAGGATCTTGGAGCTGAAAGGTAACTAAGAAGATAACTATAACGTACTATTCAACATGTGTTTTTTATTTTATTTTATGAGAAGGAAAGGGACGGCAGGGGGAGAGGGAGAGAAACATAGTACGTGAGAGAAACATGGATTGGTTGCCTCTTGTACACCCCACCCCCTAACTGGGACCTGGCCCACAGCCCAGGCATGTACACTGGCCTGGAATCAAACTAGCCACCTTGTGGTTTGCAGGACAATGCCCAACCCCCTGAACCATAGCAGTCAGGGCTGAATTCATCTTAAAATATTAGGATGATTGCAAAATTACTTCAAATTCTGAAAATTACATAAATACAAATAATTCTCAGATATTTCTTTGGGTTTAGCGAAAGAAAAATAGCATTTGTAAAGTTCCTGAAAAAAGCATAGATCTCATTAATAACACATTTTAATTTAAATGTTGTCACAAATTCCCTGTGAAAGTCACGGACAGAGAGGACAATCCTCAGGGCCTTCCTCAGCTAAGGAAGAGCTGGGAATGATGTTAACAAAACACAGACGGGACAGGAAGCCCGGGGATCCAGTCTACTCTGTTGATCACCAGGATGTTGCCCAGTAATTCCAAATATGACTTGGTAATATTTCTTGAAAGCTCAAAAGCTTTTCTTTTCTCCTGTAGCTTTCTGACATTAGCTTTAGTTTACCATATCCTAAAAACAGATATTTGGTTCTTAAGTGTTTTTTTCAAACCACAAAATAGTATTCACTGTAATTTACATTTCAAGTGGTGTTCCTAAAATGTGGTTACAACTGCATATGTCTCAAAGCCTTTTTTTCAGCTTTTAAAAACAGTTCACCAAACTTTGTGAACTATTTAATAGGGTGACCAATTATAAACTCAGGCCACTGAATAATTTCCGAGGTTCAGGGACAGTGACACCCATGCATAGGCTAATTCCTCACTATGAACGATTATTTATGAAAAATTAACCCGTAGGAGCCCTTCTTCAGTGTAATGAATGAACCAGATTTCCAGTCATTTTCTCTCAGTAATAACATCAATAATAATAATGAATAGTTATTGAGTACTATGTTCAGTGTTTTTCGGTGCCAAATGAGGTAACGACTACATCTAGCCTTATTTTACACACAGGTGAAAGAAATTGAGACATTTGCTTGCCCACAGTCACAGACCCAGTAAATAGTAAAGTGTGTCCTCAAACCCTGTTCTTTATGCCACCCTCACCATTCCGCTCCATCTTGCCTTAGAACCAGAAGTATTCAATCTGCCCAAGCCATCAGTGCTTTCAGAGAGGGGCATGAGTAGACTATAAAGACTATATTTATACATGCTCCCCTTCCAGCATCCCTAGCCTTTTGGATTGCTCAAGAAGAGAAAGTTGCCAGAAAACCACACACATACAAAACTCTCCTTTTTGTCAGCAAAAAGTAGGCCCCAGGAGAACTTAGTCAAAGGAAGCGGAAGACCATAAGATTATCCCTGCTGGCTGTGACTGATGGGTTAGCTAACAAAGACAGAAAGAAGAACTGTGCCTGGCAAGTGATGTCTATAAAAGGCCAGTCTTTTCTCACGAATCTGAGTAGCAACAGCAATGACAAGAAAGGGGAAAGTCAGGAGGAGAAAAGCAGAGAGAAGGAGACATGGAGGCTGGCATCAGTAGTCACAGCATCGGCACTGCTGGCTGTTTTTAGAAGCAGTGACAGATACAATCAGCTGAAACAGCAGAGAAACAAACCACTCGAGACAGAACACGCAACGGCTTTGCTGCCATGGGGGACAACCAGCCACCTGTGTCTGGTTTCTGTAGCCCTTTGGGATCTAGGGCAGGGAACCCGACTCTGCATGGGATGGGGACAGGCAGCTGCCTCTGCTCAGCAGCCCCCAGAAGCATTGTGCATCCTGCAGGTCAGGCCACCAGCACCAACGCACCATCGTGGCCCTGGAGTCGCAGCGATGCGTCAAAGCCACTCCTGTGTGGTCTCTATCTGCATCTTCAGCACAGCCCATAGCTGATCTTCACATAGTCCCATCCTGCGGAAGCAGCACTGGGGGCGGGGGGGGACTGGAGCGCTTTCATGCCCCCCTGCCACTTTTTGATATAAATAAATGCTTTCTCGATTTCCTCCTCCATTCCTGCCCTTACCTCTCTCCCATATAGAAACATGGAGTGGCCACTATAGTCACCATCCATATGACTTATCACAAATTGTTCATTGTGTTCTGTTTAAATGTGCCAGAAAAGTGTCTACAATATTTTTAAAAAGATTTCAATTGAGAAAAAGTTAAAATTTTATGGCTAGATACTGAAATGGTTGACCCACTATTTAGAGGGAAACCTCAGCTGTCCAGCTCATTTCATATAGACAGCTGTGTTTTCACTTTAGAGTGCTCTGCATGATTCAAATGGTACTTGAGTGCTTACTATAGCAACACAAATTCTGGGTTTCTGGAGCATGCTAAAATGAAGGGCTATCGTGACGATCTTTTAATACTGTCAGAGCAGCAACAGAAACAGAAAACATCCGTCAGTCCTCATAACTAACTGGATGGAGCAATACCAGGGTGCACTGTGCTAATCACCACCTTCTTCCCTCTCAGCTTTGCCAAATCCTGCAGGCAAGAATGTAAGCCATCATTAATGCACACCTCCCAAAATTTGGGCTATTGCAGTGCCAGCTTTTCCAGGATGCACTCTGTGACCCTTTCAGCTGGAAGTAACTTTACCCCCCTCCCAACTTCCGTGGCATTGGTGTCTGGGAGCTCACTCTCTACCTGTGCTGGAGTCATGGTGGCTGTGACTTACTTATCACACACACTGAAATGTAAGCACCCTAAGGACTCATCCTGAGTCATCTCTCTCTCCTCCCCTGTCCCCAGGCCAGCACTCAGCTCCTAGCAGGTGTGCATGAGGTGCTGGCTGACTGATGAAAGGTGAGGGTGGGAACAAGCCTCCTCTGTGCATTGTGCTTCTACTGGCCAGAGGCAGTACAGTGTCGTGGTCCAGATTCCAGGCTTTGAAGCCAGGTTACCAGCGCTGGAATTCTGGATCCTTGGACCAGTTCTTAATATCATGCTGCCACAGTTTCCTCACCTCTAGTATGGGGATATTTGTAATAATGACCTGGTAGAGGTGTTGTGAGGAATTGAGGAGTTGATCCCTGTATCACAATTTGTACAGTGCTGCCTCAAAGCAAGTGTCCCCCAGTGTGAGCTATTGCTATTAGGAAAGTCAGGGCTTGGTTGCCAAGCATGCTTGTTCTGTGTTGCTCACTGGGCAACTACAGACTCACATCTCAGAGCATTTCCAGATTTTAATTGAGATTTTAAATTGGTGCCTTTAGAATTTTCATTCAGACCTAACCTGACTATCTTGGGTGAAAATGTTTATGGAATAGAAATATTTTCCAGATTGTTGCAGCTAAATCTGTAAGATTGATATCCACATGGTAAAACTTTCAGGGAACTTTGTGGGTGAAAAACAATAGTTTTAATACTGCTTCCTCCCACCTCCCCCACATATTAGGGATTATGACATATATTGCCATGAGACACTGTCCAGTGGTCCTGTAGGGAACTCGCTCTACGTGATTACCAGACTTCAGGACACCGGAGCCTGGAAATTGATGAGCTAGAGAAAGCCATGTAAGTAAAACTTGCCGTTAGTCAGCATGGCCACTGAGGAGCCTCCTTTGAGAGCTCAGTGCCTTCCCGATTACCCTCGTTTCCAGGGCAAAGGCTCCACCAGGCGGGGTCAGCGCAGAGCCCCTCAGGGTTGACTGTAAGGTGACCCTGAGAGGGTCATCCAGTTAGACTCACCACCAGGAGACAGTATTGGTCACTCTGGAAGGAGTGTTACAATCCCCAGCCTTGGTTTGCTCTCTAAACCAAGAGGCCAAGGCTCTGTGAACATTGGAGCACTTTTCCTTCCAAATCCCTGGTTCAGATTCAACTTCCAGGTGTGTAATTTTCTTTATCAAGGAATCTGCTGGGCCTCTCTTTGACCCAGTTCTGCTTTTGCTGTCTCATCAGGAATGCTCGAAGGGACATTGTTCTGATATAGTGCCAGAGGAGGTCTCGCTAGTGAACTTGATGATGGGGCACAGCTCTCACAAGCCCTTTCCGGCTTGGATCCTGTTGCCACAGAGCAGCCTTCTGTCTGCCTCCATTGCATAGGCCCCTTTGCAGGGACAGCTGGGCAAGTCACAAAGGCAGGGGAAAAAGTTTTATATTCCAGCGATATTATTACCCTGGCTTTGCAGAAGGAGGAAGCAAGAGTATGGCTCTAAGAGTGTTTTGAGGAGCAGCAGGTGGGGAGTGGAGGAGGGTGCTTTGAGGAGGCATCTGGAGTAGGGGTCTCTTCACCTGTGGGGAGTAGTGGGAAGCTTCCTCAAGGGAATGGTATTCTGTCTCACGCTGCCTGACTCCCTGACCTCTTGGGCTCTCGGTCCTGGTGTGTGAGTGGGGCACTGAGGAAGGACTGGCAACTCTGCTGTTCAGGGCTCAGCACTGACAGTCTTGCTGCAGGTCTCGCTCAGGTCTCATGCCCCTGTTAGGACTTCGTTTCTTGCCTTGTTTCTGGGACCCACGAACTGGGTACTGGCCTGGCTCAAAGCTTCCCTGCCACTAAGCTTTAGTCTCAAATCTTGTCAGCTGTGTTCTCTTATTTCTTCACTTTCAAACTCTTCCTTGGTTCTCCTACTGGACCCTAGTAGAAATGGTACCTTTCTTGTCCTTCAGGGACTAAAGCCTGTTCCAAACATGCAGGGGATATCTGTCACTAACTGGACTGCTCACCAGCAACACACAACCGGCTCCCCTGAGGTGTGTCCACTCACTGCTGCCCACTGTTGAAGCTCCCTGATGTTGGCTGCCCAACCCCAACACGGAGCCTAGGTCAGACCTCATTTCTTCCCCACCCCAGTCCCAGGCCAACACTGCACAATACCCACCCACCATCCCCTGGTAGTCACCCTGAGGTCTACTGGGGATGCATATGGACCTCCACTGACTTTCTATTTCTGAGCTTCCCTTGGCTGGGCTCTTCCCATCTATCTAGCCTGCTCTCAGATGTTTTTGCCCTGCTCCAACGGGGCAGTGAATGGGATATCAGATGTCCCCAGGAGGACCAGTCCTTCTGCCAATAGGGAGCCAGACTTGTAATCGGTTGATTCCACTGTGTGATGACAAGTCTGTACAGCCGTCCAAAGGCACAATTCACTTCAAAGTTAAGACAAATCTTGTTTGCTTTCTGTAAAGTACAGGTTCCCTTTCCCAATTCAAAAATATATTATGTCTCTGTATGGTCACTCAGACCACCCCATCTAAAATTTCAACCCCCATCCACAGGAACCCCCATCCCGCTTTCCTTATTTTTTCTTAGCACATTTTACTAATATACTGGATATTTTACTTACTTACCTTGCTTATTGTTAATCCTTCCTGGTAGAATATAAACCCCATGAGGGGAGGGATTTTGACTGATTTTATTATGCCTATATCCAAAGCAATCTCTGGCCCAGAAACGTCACTCAACAAATGTTGGTGAGTTAAATGAACAAGTGAGTGGTGGATAAGGGCTATGCCCACTCCTTGCCAGCCAGGCCACTGGCCACCCCAGGCTGTGGGCATCCTGCTTCCCCTCCCATCTAGCCTGTCTATCACAGCCCTGGGAGCTGAGCTCATTGGCTTTCTGCTCCCCACCCCCACAGTGCAGCACTCACCTTCAGCTTGTGCTCGTGCTCCTTGTTCACGCGTGCAAGCAGCTGGGCTTTCCTTCTGTTGAGGGCATCAATGAGGGCATCACACTGGGCCACCAGGCAGGCCTCGAACTCCACATTGTTCTCCTGTGTGAGAAAGCACACCTCTCAGCCATATGGTGCCTGGGTGCCCCCAGGCTGCCCGAGCAAACAGAGCTGGCCTGTCCACTTGTGGGGCAGAGATCCCCAGTGAAGACAATGAAGAGGGATTCTGTCCACAATGAACATTGGGCATCTCAAAAGTAACCGGATAAATTTCATTCTATAGTGGTTGTTTTGCTTTAAATATAGATTAAAAAGACAAATATCACTTGATAAACTTATTTTTTTATCAAAATGGGATCATCTCCAAAGTTTGAATTATATTAAATAAAATAAAGCTTTGTTTGTAGAGTTGAACATGAATGCTTTGAAAGCTGGCCTATGTCCAGCTGTGTTTGGTGCAAGGTAGCATTCAGAAGGGCTGCTTGCCTGAGGGAATGGGGTACTGTTAAGGCATGAGAGACAAAAGAATCACTAAATCCAGGGAAAGAAAGGAGAAAGAGTATGGCAATGGTCTTCAATATTAAACAATAATCCAGTGACACTGGAAGTTTTTAAGAATAATCATGGGCAAAAGTACTTGCTTCTTTCATCAAGGAGAGAGAAGTGAACATGAATGGGTAGGTTGTTAAAGTTGGACATGAACTTACAGCTTGTGGGAGAAGGGTAATCATGTTCTAAATGAATGATAGCTTCTCCATGATGTTTGTATTGAATCCTGGATCTAAAGTTTTAAATTCATTTAAATCTGTACATACCATAGACATTAATTTTAAGCTCTTCTCTCACCATATTATAAGCATTCATTAAAACTAATCCTTTCAATAAGACACATATAATTTTGACTCTCAAACCATAACCTGAAAATCTATTATAATTTATAGCAAGTCAAAACTAAATATTCATGTATACACTAATAACAGAACTGAGTAAACTGGAAGCTTTTGGGGACTGACAAGGAAGGTTCAGCTTAGCTTATCAAATTTTAATTTATACCAAAGCCTGAAAGAACCGTATTTCTCTCTTAATATAAGTATAGATATTTCATGGCCATTTTCAAATGCAAGGTCTTCTTCGTGTAAGGCACGTATTAATAATGGCTTGAGCAACAACTTCCACAAACGTCAAGTTTCGGCTTTCATGGCAATTGCTTTTGAGTTCTCAGAGAAGTCCCCTGGAAAATATTATTTTGGAGCACTCTATGTCCCATGCAGGGCATCACTGGGAGGGAAAGGGGAGCCTTCTCCTTACAGGCTCTGATTTAGACCAGAAAGAAAGCTTTGTCTGATGAAGAGGTGAAGTTCAGAGGCAACCCTGGGGCTGCATATTTCATGCCAGTGAAAGAAAAGAAGGGACTCTATTACTTTGGAGAACAGAAGGAAGGGTACAAGTGTTTGGTTGTTAGGGAATCAGAAATTTTAACATGGCATGTGTGCCAAAAACAGGCAAAGAAATTAGTGTGAGATACTTTGGAAAGCTGGCTTACATTTAAAAAGCCATTTCTGCCTTGACAAGGGTTAACTATTAGTTCAGAAAGACAATTTACTGGAGGCCAGAGCCAAGGTTACTTCTGTGAGGTAAATCTCAAAAAAAAAAAAAGGTGGACAGTGCAGAAAGTCATTATTTTAGCATTTCATGTGATATATGGCTTCTCTCCTTTAGCTTCCAAATGCTGGTTGATATGTTGGTCATTGTATCCAGATAAAGCAATCTGAAATTGTAGTCACCAGGAGATTATGGCTGAAAAATGTTTAAGTATCTAAGTAAAGGAGAAGCATTACTATGAGGCAGGAAGGAAGGAAAGGGGAAGAAAAGGAAGGAGGAAAGAAGGAAGGAAAGTAAGAAGGAAGGAAGGAAAGAAGAAAGGAAGACAAAAGGGAAAGTATGACTTGTTTGTTACCATCAGATAAAATATAAGCATTGCAAAGTGTTTGGGGGACCTATAGAGTTAAAAAAACTCAACAACAATGACTCTAAATTCACAAAGAAATAAGCCTCTTTCTAAATACACAGTAGGGAGAATTAGGACCTCTGTGTGGAAGGGAGGAACCACCTGGAAAACCAGGTTCTTTCTGGCTTGTTGGCAAACATAACCACCTCAAGAAGGGATATCTTTGAAGTCTGCCTGTATATGTGTTTGTATGTATTAGAAGAAACAGAGCAGAAGAAAATAATAGGATCTCCCCCACAACATATAAAAATAAAAGAGAAGAAATGGATCAATGCTTCCACCACATAG
This sequence comes from Glossophaga mutica, assembly GCA_039655065.1. Classification (NCBI taxonomy): domain Eukaryota; kingdom Metazoa; phylum Chordata; class Mammalia; order Chiroptera; family Phyllostomidae; genus Glossophaga; species Glossophaga mutica. Next base: position 40,246,630 of record CM077303.1, on the reverse strand, counting down.
TTACATCTTAACCCCTGGGGTCTCCGTTGCTGGGGTACCTGGATCTGCTGGACCATGTTGCGGAGCTGCACCAGGAACTCCTTGGCTTCTTTCGCCCTGTCGGACAGCCCATTCAGCGCCTGGGAGAGCTGGCTCTGCAAAGATGAAGAAGGAAACCATGGAGCTATAATCACGTGAAGTAGCAACAAGATCACGCAGGGCTGTGTTGACCTGACACCCAAGTCTTCAGCCTCTTCAGACTCCTTTTGTCTGAACTGGGCCATTCTGCCAACATCCTTACTTGGATTCTGTTAACAGTGGCTTCCAGATGCCTTCCACTGGCTCCTAAGTAGTTTCTCCTCTGAAGCAGTGACAACTTCTGGCTGTGAAGTCAGAGGCCCTTACCAGCTAATATTTGCCTGAAATTTCCTCATCTCATTACATAATTAATTCAGCAGTAATTTATTCAATACCTATTATTTGCAAGAATTAAAAAAATGAAATCAGATGACCTTATAATTATCAACATTATTTAGCCCAAAGTGCTATTGGTCTGGGGTTAGGGCAGAAGGAGTGAAGAGAGTCAAGAACAGGAGAGGGAAGGAAGGAAGCATCACAGGTGTGATGCTCAGGGGTCATTTAAATGTAAAGATAGATACAAAGGATGCCACAACATTCTTCCTCATTAACATCATCCTCCTTCTCCCAAGTACAGCCCTGTTGCCCTAACTCTTCTCCACACTAGCCTCCTAAATCAAGGCATGTCTCCTAAATCACAGGATGTCTTTGTGATTTCCCATACCACTCCATCCTTACAGGGATGCAGTTCCTCTGGGGGGCACATGTCCAGGGACGCACTGGCTTTCTCAGCCTCCCTGTCTGCTGGGGCGGCCATGGGCCTTGCTGATTGAGACCTAAGTGGAAATTATCTGGGGGCTGGTGGAGTCTGAGAAAGCCTCTGCTTTTCTGCTAACATGGTACCAGTGTTGCAGGTGTATTCTTCTTCTATTTTGTTCCTTACTTTATAGCAAATGTCTTGTGATTCTTAAGAGAAGAAGGCCAACATGATAAGGGAGCAGGGTTGGAAAGAGAAAGAGCCTTAATTGCAATGTCATCTTTGAGCAGCTGAACCAACACTTGAAGTCTCCTACCACTAGGCTTCTTGTTAAAACTAACTTTAAGTACTTTCCTGGAGCTTTCAATTATTTGTAGCCATTGCCATTGTACTCGGTACAAAATTCCAACACCTAGCAGCCTGGGCACATCCTTCCATCCCTCCAGTAAACTACAGCGACACACTCCCCTTCCCACATGCATTCTTTCAGAACTAAAGCCCACTTTCCTCCTTGCTAACACATGCCTCATTCATTCTTTCAGTAAAAAAGACAGAATCTTAAAATTATATCTCTTGGCCCTATGCATGTTTTTCTCTTACATTTGTTTTATTTAATACAAAGTTTGGCACTAAACTTCTTTGAGAATATGCCTGCCAAATGCTTGCTGGAAGCGATGTAGGGTGGTAGAAAGAACAAAGGCTTTGGAAGGGCTTAAGTTCTGGCTCTGTGCCCTTACTAAGTGTGGCCTTGAGAAAGTTAACTTCTGGTTGAATTATTCCAATGGATAAAATGGGAATAATAATAATATATTGTATTTGGGTTGTTGTGAGGGTTTAAGTGCATTCACTAACGTGAAAGTTCCTTCTAATGAAGGGTAGTGGTTAAGGGACCTATTCTGAATTAATAAATGCTGCCAGATATTGGCTGTTCAAACTTCTACCCAGAGTTTCACCTCATCCATAAATAGAGAAGAATATTCTTATTCTTGGGTGTTGTGGGCATTGCATGACATATAATACATACCTAAAGCCCAGAATCATGCTAGTGCATGGTGTGTGCTTAATACACACTGGCTGTTATTAACTCTTACTTACCTTCTTCCTTCCTGCTCACAAATACCTGTTGACTGACTGGGGGCATTTAAAGAGGAGATTCCTTTAGGAGAATATCCTTTAATACTTGTGCTTTGATTTATGGACTCAGACTCTAGGAGGCTAGACCAACAGCACAACTAAGTAAGGAAAAGCACATAATGAGCCAACACTTGCTGAAAGGGCTACTGAGTTCTTTATCATTAGGTCCCAGCTGCACTATAATCCGGGGTAAAAGTTTTCTCCTCAAGAAGGGGCCCAGGGGATGAAGGAAGAAAAGAGGGTCTTATCTGCAAGAGCAAGAAATAAAATGAGAGAAATTCTAAAGGAGAAATTTTTTCACTGTTACTTTGGAATTCGTAGCACTTTTTTTTTTGAATGAGCAAAAGCTGGCTGGGCTACCACAGTTTTCTTCCCCTTTTTATTATTATAGTAAGGCATATAACCTATGCCTCAGTAACATTTGGAGGTTGGAGCACAGAGGCCAAATCCATTCAGCTACAGAGAAATGGAGCTACTTGATTTCTTGTATTCTAGCTTTGTAATTAATTGTCTGTGTAATTTGAGTCAATACTCACCCCCTAAAGAATTGTTAACCAGGTGCTGCTATACACTTAGAAAAAAGTTATTCTGTAGTTGACAAAGAAGGCTGGCCTCATCCACTTGCAGGATTGTATATGGCAAAGCAGTAAGTGAACTGAAAAAATCTATTTATCTGCAGAGTTCCTCTCTTTGCGTCTATGTTCAGTCCCGAGGATGCATTCTACCTGGCAAATGACTGTTCTGGTATTTGATAAACAGCTGCATTATAAGATAAAGATCTAGAAACCTTTCTCTGAAGCTTTGCTGAATTGTAGAAATTAAGCAGGAGACAATGAAAAATCCTGGAAACTGTTTATCACCAGAAAATGCTCTTACTGTAAGGATTTGCATATGGCTTTTTTTAATAGTATAGTCTTTTGATCACATTTATAAACTACATCTGATATAGAAGAACCTTATTATTGGTTGATTTTGTTTCTCAGAAGCATTTAAATTCCTGCTCTGTGCTAACAGAGATGGTCATATTCAGGACCACAGAGCAACCCTGCGAATTTATACCAGCACACTGAAGATGCAAATATTTAATGTGTGTTTTCGTTATGGCATCTCTGGCTGTACATGCCATTAAAAGCTGTTTATAAAGCTTTGGTATGACATTCTGATTTCTTGGATATTTGTTTTCCAATTTCCTGAAAAGATGTTATGACTAGAAAGTAAATAAGAGTGAAAAAATGATGTTGCAGAAGAAGCACTGAAAAATTTCCAGTCAAGCGCTCAGAGCATGCTCTGAATAACCAAGATCTCCCAGAAAGATGGCAAGTTGTCTGTGGCTTGGGGAGAGAAACAAAGAACTCCGCCTCCTCCTCCCCTCCTCTCCTGACTTCCCCCTCCAGCTTACACCCAGATGGGCTCTCTTGCCTCCTAAAAGACAAAGTTTTACAGGAGATTGGGAGCGCACATAGAGGATATTTCAAATCCTATTATTATTCAGGCTCAGCAAATGAGTAGGGCATTCTATGCACCCTGACCAACTCTGTACTTGCCTGTGCATCCGCCCAGCCCAGCTGCTGAGCATGCTCAGATGGAAGACAGGGTCTCCTTTCCTTTTCTGCTGTGAACATTATTCATGTGTCATCCGTTCCCTTCCCCATGCCACATCCCCCCAACCTCCCCCTGCTTTCCCAGCCCAATTTACAACAACTATTGGATGGAGGCAAATTGGGGCAAATGCAGGAAGCTTCCTGGCTGTCTGGGATCTGAAATTACAGGCACAACCTTTCTGCCTCCCCAGGGAAACTCTATCACAACGCATGCTGCTCAGGACTGCAGCCCATTCCACCGCCTTCTCAGGTGCCTAGGTCAGCACAAAACACAGGAGCAAAGTGACGATCCATGCAATATGATTCTGTAGGAAGCCCTTTTTCCCCTCCCCTAAGAGAACAACAATTCTTCTTGAAGAAATACTGATTTTTGAGTCTCACTACATACTGACATTACATAATTAAAAAGTAAAAGCAAGAAATTCTAATAGCTACAATATACTGGCCATTTATTCTAAGCCAGAAACTCTGGTGGGAATTTTTAGTATGTGCCCAACTTAATCCCAGGCACCACCTTGCCATTATGCAGAGGCTTGGGAGGGATATACACGCGTTCAGGTTCAACCACTTACACACAGAAGCGCTGATCACAAACTTGTCTGATTCCACAGTTGTGCTCTTTGCTTCATCCTTCCAAAGAAGAAAACTCCTTCACTCACGAAGGAAAGAACAAAACCAATCCATGGTTAAGAGCACGTAAAACCAAAGAAGATGGGTTGATAAGGGGATTACAATTGATTATGAGGGAATTTAATTATGCTTAACAATCAAACAATACGTAAACCATAGCATGGCTAGTTAACCTATGAAATGTTCGGCTTCTTTTCCCTGCATAAAGGTTTTTGGTGAATTTGAAAAGGATCCCTGCCAAAGACGGGGGCTCATGGAAAGTGCAAGAAGCTTTGGATTGGGGTCCAATGCTGGCCAATGACCTGAGATCTTGGCAGAAACTGAGCCGAATGTGGAATGACATAAACAAATGAGAATTCACCAAGTGACGCTTCAAGCTGAGGAACCTCCAAGCTGAGTTGCCCAAGGACCTGACTCCCCTTCTAGCCAAAACTTCTGTCCTTCCTGTGTGCACCCCTCCTGTCCCCACGAAGAGATCTCTCCTCTGGTTTCTCTGGTGGTGGGAGTTCCTGGATCAACCCCAGTTCCAGCTCACTGTAGTTACAGGAGAAGGAAGCCTCAGAGGCTGGCCTGCCTGGAGGTGCCACCTGGTCTTTAAGCCCAGCAGCAGGGCTAGGGCAGTGAACAGGTTGTGATTTGAAACTGAGTAGCTGAGCCTGGGAACTGAAACACAGTCTAGGGGTGAGTGTGTGTGTGTGTGTGTGTGTGAGAGAGAGAGAGAGAGAGAGAGAGAGAGAGTGAGAGAGTGAGTGTGAGAATATCAGAGTGTGTGTGAGAGGCTGTGAAACTGTATGTGATTGCATGTACATATATGTGTGAGTGTGAATGTGAGTACAGAGTGGGGAAGCGTGTAAGAGAGTATGTGAATGTGTGTGTATGAGATTTCTGATCAGTAGAGTAGGTTGCTGGCTTTGGATAAGACTGTTATCAGAGGGGTCTGATGAGTAAGGAATTTGTCCACTAAACTGCTGCTTATTCCTCATTGGTTATGACTAAGAGTCTCTCTGTGGCCAAACTCTAGCCAGGCTCCTCTGAGCTGTGTTCTCAATGAGACTTCAACTTTGACCTATAAAGACTTGAACAAAACACTAACACAGTTTCAAACACCCCAAGGCCCCATCCCTAGGATGATATTAACCTCCTTTAAAGTGTTTGTCTGAGAAAACTCAAGGCTGCCAAAAGAACTTACTGTTTGTTCCAGGCATTCCCTGTAGATAGGGCCTCTGTCTCCCAGTCTCTGTGGGAGGCTAGGGGCCTAACCTCAGTAAGCGCCTGTTAGCACAACCAAATGGGTATTACATGAGCCAACTCCTCCTTCCCACTTTTTGTAATTTTTTACTTATCTCACTCCACTGAGCTCCTGCCTCCCTCCTCCTTCCTCCTTCATTCTCCCTTTAAAATGCCCAGTCATCTCTGTAAAAATTGAAGTTGAGGTCAGTTCATGCTAGACTCATTTTCCTATTGCAAAAGTAAATCAATGATTAAAATCTATCCCTGCTACGTCACCTAGTGCCTGACTTTGTTCGTCTTTGACAGTGGCAGACCTAGGCTCTGACCCAGGGAGAGCTGGGGCAATCCCTGGGCAAAGAGCCGACCCTCCACCAGGCCCAGGTTAACTTAAGTAAGAAAGCCTATCACTAACAGACCCAAGTTTCCCTGCCTCAACTGGCACAGCTCTCACATATGAAGCAAATCTCATGATTGTTGTTGTGACCCTGACCCTATAAGTTGTGTGGAGGACAGAAAGAAGGAAGACATCATGGACTTTTAATCGAACACACTGTCACATGTAACACACGTTCCCACTCCTCAGTGCCAGCCCTGCAAGCACAAGCACGCATCCTCACCCGAAGCATATGCGGAATGCCATTTACCTCCCTTAAAAAACAATTTAAATCCAGGCATTCTGTTTCAGTCACTCTTTAAACCATAAACCTGTACCAGAAATGCCATTATTTCATCAGATTATAGCAACTGAATGATAGATAGGGGAATGGAAGCAACACAGGCCAATGGGGTGAAGAGGATAGACTTTAAGGTCAGATGGACTTAGGTCTAAATTCTAACCTTTTATTGTGTGATCATGGACATATCACCTAACTGTAGTGGGTACTGTGGTGCTCTGCCGAGACCCCCTTTTAAAGGCCAATACATCATTTTTCCAGCTGCTGCATATATCACTGTTGATAGATTACACTAGAAATTGCTCTTGCCAACAGAGCAAAATGCAGCTGCATTGCTCAAGGCCATGCCCCTGCTGGGGAGTCCCATGAGTAGCTGCTGGAAGCCCCTTGCCTTGATTTGAGAACAACCCTCCAGGGCCATCTCAGTTCCAGAACTCCCTGCAGGGTGGGTAGAGGCCATGGTAGACCATTGTACTCCCTTTGCCTTCTCACTTCTTACTTCTTTACAGGTGGATCTACCCCGAGCACTCAGCAACTCAGCATTCCCACACAACTCTCTGAGTCTGTGTCCAGGGAATCCCATCTAAAATACTAGACTTTCAGGGCTTAGTTGCCTCATCTGCAACGTGGGGACAATAATAGTAACTACATCATAGGACTGTTATGAGGATTATATAAAATTATGGATAGAAAGTTCTTGTACATAACACCTGGCATATTGTAAGCATTTGTTTAATAAGTAGTATTATTTATATTAAATTAATGTTAAAATATACATGGGCATCATTAAAACATGCTGCCATACCACATGTCTCACTTTGGGATTTGGTCAATTATAATTACTCAGACAGTGGGGCAGATCATACTATTGCTCACAACATTTTGCTCCCTCCCCATTTTTGCCACATGACTTACAGGGCCTCCTAAATGAAGAGTGTGTCCCTGCCAAACTATCATCCTTTGCCATGTGAGTGGCTTTGGCCTAAAGAGACATTGTGATTTTTCTGCCAGTTCCTTTGTTCTTCTTATTTGTCACATGAATCTGGCAGAATGTTGATAAACTGGCTCTCAAAAAACAAAAACGAATTCTGATTTAAAGTGTTTGCCAATTTCGATGGTGTAAATACAAAGTTGATTTTAGGCTACCCAAATGATATCACTGAACGTGGAGTTGGAAGAGGTGTGCACCATCAAACCTTTGGAGCTGTGAGCTGGTCTGAGCCAGGTCAGTATCCAGTGGGTGGGTCCGGGTCCCACCCAGTGGCTGGGGGCCTCAGAAAGAAGACAGGTACAACACAACTTCAGACTACCACCTATGAAATTCCTATGAACAAGAAATAAGTCTTTGTTTTATAAGCCACTAAGGTTTTGGGGGATGTTTTGCCACCAATACAGATAACACTTATAATTTTTCCCTTCATGATTTATTAATTTAATCACTATTCATGGAGTCTCACCATGGGCCAAGCAGTGCTTCATGGTAGGAAAATAATGATAACAAAAGTAAATACTATCCCTTCCCTCAAGGAACCATCATTGCCCTGAAACTACCACTATTTTGAGCTTAGTAAGGTCCATTTAAAAGTTCTCTCCCCTAGGCTCTCTAATGAAGCAGCAGAAGACTAGAATATTCTAGTAACCAACAATGAAAATGAGTTTCTCTCTCTCTCAGGGAAAAAGGCAAAGAATCTGCTTTTCTAGCAAGACATGGCCAGTTCGGGCATGGTTGGAATTCCACAGATACCCTGAAGAGCTTTGAAGTCCATCAAACTGAAGATGTTTCTCTGCTTTAGACAGGAAGCTCTTAAACTGGAAATACAAATCGACATGGCAGGTTTTTTCAGTAATGAGATAAGAGGAGCCACTTTTCACCTCATGGCACAAAAAAACAAAAAAAAAACCCAAACAAATACAAAAACTGTTGCTTCATCTAATGTTCACAGTTTCTTTGGAGAAAAATTAATTTGCCATGTCTCTATGGCTTTTGCTTAGAGTGCTGGAGGCTGTAAAAGAATTCATGCAGCGATTGTGATTGAAGGCATGAAACTTTAATAAAGCAGAGGCATATGGGCTGCAAGGTCAACACCACTCCGCCCAAAGCTCTGTCAGAGAGCATGCCTTTCTATGGATATTCTAAGCCATGGTATGTGTGTTGTTAGGCAGTTACTAAGTATTTACAGCCAAGGATCAAAAATATGCCTTCCTTGGGCTAAGCCTTTGTGTAAATACTGGATTTCACATCTCGGAGATGGACTGCAGGATAGACCTCCTTTGTGCAAATGCTGCCTTTCCTCCGGAGAAACCCAGGGCCCCAGCCAGCAGGCTCTAAGTCCCTTTCCAGAGAGCTGTTTCCTCCATGATCCCCCTCTGGCTGCCTTCAGGTCCACAGTCCCTGGTAGGCCATGTTCTTCCAGGTACTATAGCATTCTGCTTTGTCTGCTCCTACACCAGGGAACAGTTTGAAGAAGGAAAACAGATTTGAGATCTATAAATTTTCAGTTCTCTATAGTATTTAAGTGCCCCAGAGAGAAACTCTCAATGCTACAATTAAGGGGTTTTCACTAAATAAGTAAAAACATACTCTCAGAAATATATGTAATAAAGTAAAAAATCACCAAACTATTTTTCATATACAGGGTCTATCAGAAATAACATCCCCTTTTTATTACAAAATCTTTTACTAAAAAATCATAAGCATGTAATTCTGTAACAACAATATCACACTCAAGCACACCATGTGACATTGTAGGTGAAATATTCAAATGAAAACTATAAATTATTACACCCATATTATTACCCTACCTACCATACTCAAGCAGGCCTTACTTTTGCCATACTGTGCAGAAACACTTTTATTGTGCTCTTTTGGAGACTCAAGTGTTATATCAAAGCAAAAATGACTTCTTATTTATCCTCTCAAATTTCCAGTGATGAGAACTAAATATCTGGTGGGAGCATGACTTTCTATTTGTTTAAAGAAGTAACTTTTTACCCCTTGTTTCAAAAGCAGAACATGCTCATTTCAGAAAAATCAGAAAATGAAAGGACTTAAAAGAAAAAAAAAAACTACCAATATCTTCAGAGACAGCCTGAAAATGAACCTTTAGTTTATCCTTTGAAATCTTGTATTCAGTTATAGGCAGATATGAATATCTCTATATAATGCAAATCAACAAAACTGAGATCATGTCATATGCCCATTGTTCTCTCAAGATTCACTTTTTTCACTTAATATACTATGACTACTCCCTTTTTAATAGCTATATAACATTGGTAAAATTTGCTAAATGGTAGACATTGCTTGCAATATTTTGCACATATTAACTCACTTTTTCCTATGAAACATTCCAGCAAAGGTGGGTACTATTATTATTCAATTTTTTAAATAGTGATAGAATTAAGGCAAGGGAGGTTAAGTGGTCCAGTCATATGCTGTTAAAAAGCAGAGCGGCCATTCAAATCCAGGAAGTCTGTGGCCAGAACCTAGTCTAATTAACTGCAAACTGTAGAGTAACCACTGTGTAGGAGCACCATAATCTACTTAACTAATCTCCTATTTTAGGATATTTAGTTTGTTCCCATCTTGTTGCAAAGAGCTGAAATGAAATTCACGTATTAAATATCTGAACATACTCTTGATTATTCTAATTTCCAGGAATGCAACTATATTGATCAACAAACTTTTAAAATTTAGAAGGTTTTAAAAATCATGTTATCAAAATGTCCCTCTGAGTGGCTTTCAATTCACACTCCTGAGGAAGGTGATGAGTGTAATACAATGCTTGCTTACATATCTTACTCCAGATATAATTTACATTTGTTTTTGTAATCTGATAGGTAAAAAATGGAATCTCATTTTTCAAAATTTGCATTTTAAAATGACCAGTGTAGAGCTTTTTTAAGCTTCTTACTAATCTTTTCTTTGTAGTTAAGGTATAAGTTCTCATTGGTATTGTTCGTGAAGCCCTTGGAAAAGGTATTAGCCCACAGTGTTTGTTAAAGAAATTAGTTTCCTCCCACTGCTGATGACTGGCTGTGGACAAGGCTGTGTTTTGTTTACCGAGAAAGCCTTAGGGAGCCCAGACTGGCAACCTAGGGAGTCCAGGTCTGTTGAAGAGGAAGTGAAAAGTCATGGATTATTATTTAGAATTTACAGTATAATCATTATTTTGTGGACAGATGCATGTCTACGATAACTTATGGTAAATATTCAATGGCTGTAAGAGAGGATTATATTCTCTTCTTATAGGAGAGGAAATAGTATAAAATAATATTCATAATATAAACCTTTGTAATACATTTGTAAACATAATGGAAATTGTTAATTGGGTTATTCAGAAACCTGTATTCTTGTTTATTATTTTTCTAAGTACAGCATTCTAAAATAAACAGGTGATCAAATGGATTGTGCTTTGATCGTGTTCTTATTTCTCAGAAGTTTTGCTTTATGTCATCTATGGCTCTGGTGTTTGTTATATCCTCTTTGTGCATTCATTATACCTTTAACATTAGGTCATATCCTTCCACGTTTCCCTTAGTTCTTTTGGTCTTATTCTCCATTTCACTTGAAACTATTACATATACCCTCCTCACTCTTCATCTCTCTAGCATAACTTTGCTTACTTTTTATGTTAAAACTGTTCTTTTCCTTTACAATGAGGAAATGTGGGCTATTTACATTTATTGTATTAATTGACATAATTGGCTTTATTCCATCAACTTTGTTTATACACATGAGGCAAAAATAGAATTATAGTTTTTCATATGGAAAATACAATAATTAATAAATGCAAGGAAGAGCTCAGTTTCATGTACTCACAATTGTAAACCTACTTTGTCCCTCCCTGCATATCTGTTATAATCCATTTTTATTTTTAAAATTTCCGTGGCTTTATCACATTTCTTTAAATATCTTAATCCCACTCAACAGTTAATTTGGATGTTTTGCTATGCTTTTTAATTTTGCAAGCTGTTACCTTCTCATATTTCATTACATATAAACCTATGTTTGTCCATTACTAAGTCAAAATTAACTAATAACTTTGATCCTTCTACTCTAGTATATTCCCCCAAATACTTCGCTTAATATTTAGTATCTCTTGTGAATTGAAAAATAACATTCTAAATACCCCTGGATCACACTAGAAATTAAAACTAAATTTACATATTATCTAGATATTAATGAAGACAAATAGTTTATGAAAATATATGCTTTTTAAGATATTATATTTAGGCTAGCTAGGAAACCCAAATGCTCTTTATAACATTGTTCCCACTAGAAATACTGTTCTTAGATAAAACATGAAAAACCAGGAACATTTTTTCCTCTTCTCCCTATCCTGTACCTTGTAGATCCAGAATAGAATCCTTCCCACCTCTCATATACTTTCAAAGCTAAATCACAATGGTGACCAGATCAAAAGAAAGAGGTGCGCTTTTTTGCACATAAGTGCTTACATCTAGGAGGGCTCTTGCAGACTGTTCTTATGTCTGAACATTCAATAATTTCAGTCTTTTTTCCCAATACTAAGTTATGAGCTTCATGACAAAATATAATGGCTTCTCTCTCATTACAAAATCTTTTTCATAACATCAAAGAACAGATCATAGCTAAGCAACTCTGCATCTGAGATTCATGTCACAAGTTGCCTAACTTTACCAGCAGACAATTACAACTGGTGGCATTACCATCCATTCCTCAGGTTCTGAGATACCTCAAGAGGGATAGCAGCCACACCTGTGGCACCTGCACCGCTAAGCAGCATTAATGAACTTCCACTTCATGGGAGTACCTGTGCCTCAGCAGCATCACTGCAGCAGGGCTTGGCCATGAGAATGAAGTGACCAGATTCGATCCCTGGGTATTGATTCTGTTTCTTGATATAGTAGGCGAAATAATGGCCCCCAAAGATGTCCACACCCTAATCCTTGGAAACTGTGAATATGTTATCTTATATAGCAAGAGAAATTTTGCAAACATGATTGAAGTTATGGATCTTAAAATGGGAAGATTGTTCCTGGATTATTTGGATGAGATCATTCTAATTACATGAGTCCTTAAAAGTAGAGGACCTTCTGGGCTATACCAATGAGAGAGAGGTGTGACTACAGAAGATCAGAGAGAAGTCACATTGCTGGCTCTGAAGTTGGCCACGAGCCAATGAATGCAGCTAGCCCCTAGAAGATGGAAAAGGCAAGGGAAATGAATTCTCCCCTAGAACATCCAGAAGGGACTCCTCTGTGTGTGCTGGACTGCCGATATACAGCATTCTAAGACTTGAAAAATCTGTGTTTTTTTAAGTCACAAAATTTTTGGTCAGAGAAACCTAATACACCTGAGAAGGCAGTCAGTTAAGAGCTGATACTTACCCACTTTGGCAATGGCCAGATTGCTTCACCTTACATTTTGTAAATCTGTTTAGGATATGCATCATATGATTTCAAAGTTCAGAAGCTTTAGATGGAAAGCAATATGACCACAATGAATAAAAAGAATCTGTCCCATGGCAATCCGTAGACACGTTTCGAGGTTGAACGAAGTACCAAGAATTGGCTATTTAGCTCTTTGTACACACATGTGAGGTATTTGAGGCACCTGACCTCCTGGTAAAGCAGAAATTCTGTGAGACTGAGCTGGCTCAACAGTCCTATAGCTAATCACCAAGAGTGAAGCTTCCCCATTAGGCTGAAGTCAGCTATCGAATTTCAATGATTTCTTAAAAACAGGAACAGAAATAGATTTTTCGGTCTCTTCAGAGGAAGTGGCTATTGTTCATTTTAGAAGCCTACACTGATGTGTGTTTTGAATACAAAAGTATTCCTTTCCAACTTAAATTTGTTCGATTCATCAGCTTATGGCTACCCTGAAATTTCAGCTTACTTGAACCTGTATGTATCTTAGAAAAGCTGCATCTTTCAAAGGCATGGGGCCATTAAAAAGCTGGCAAATATTAATCACAATATCTGAATTCTAATTCTGGCTTCCGGACCCCACTACAACATCGATGCAGACATTAGCACAGCTTCTTTAAAAACAAAGGTCACACAAGGAGACACCACTATGCATGCGCTAGACTGACAACGCTGAGTGCTGGTGAGGAAGAGGCAACAGCCACTTGTGAAAACTGTAGCTTTCTAATAAAGTTAAATACACAAAGGTCTGTTCAGAAAGTATCCAGCCACGTGCTATGAAAAACAGAGACATTTATTGAAGGAGATGCAAGATACAAGAAACACTGTACATAGGACAATAACGTCTCAGTCCTCTTCAAAGTAGGCACCTTGGGACCTCACATAGGTCTCCCAGTGTCTTTTCCACTGTTCAAAACACTGCAAATCCTTTGTTGGAATCGCCATCAGCTGCCCTGCCATATTTTCCTGAATCTCATCAATGGTCTGAAATCTCTTCCTTTCCAAAGGTAATTTTAGTTTTGGGAAAAGCCAGAAGTCACAGGGCGCCAAGTCTGGTTCACTGGTGGCAGACAGAATCATCATTAGCAACTATAGCACGATGTTCTTTCTGCTCTGGTAGCAGAAGCTGCAGAACAAATTTTGCCACGACAAGTTTCGTGGCAGGACCCTGCATCAAAATCTTGGACACAGTAGTTTTTGGAATCCCCAGGTCAGTTTCTAGTTCTCACACTGTTGCCGATCGTTGTTGATTGCAGCCAGTATATGTTCAACATTCTCAGGTGTTCTGCTTCTTGCAGGCCTCCCAGAACGTGGATCACTTTCAACAGATTCTCGACCATCTTTGAAGTGTGTGTCCACACTTTTATTTGTGCTGCACTCGTTGCGTCCTCCCTGAAAGCCTTCTGAATCATCCAAATAGTTTCTGTGGAGAAATGTTCAGGCTTCATTCAAAATTTGATGCAGATTCATTGCTCTATTCACTCAGTCATTTTGAGTGCGACAGTCACACAGTACACCTACCCTACATGATAGCATACGTCCATAAAAGATTTGATAACAATGTTCATAGCAGCCTTATTTATAATAGCCCCAAACTGGAAACAGCCCAAATATCTATCAATAACAACATGGATAAATAAATTGTGTTTATTATATAATGGAATACTGCTTAGTAATAAGAAAGTATAAGCTAATGATATATGCAAAACATAAATGATTTAAAAATATTATGTTAAGCAAAAGAAACCATATATAAAAAAGTATATATTTTATTTATGTAATGTTTAAGAACAGGCAGAAGTAACCTATGATGCAAGAAGTCAGAAAAATGGTGACTTTTGGAGGTGGGGAAAGTGACTGGAAGGTATGAGGAAATTCTCTGAGGTAGAGATAGGTCTATATCTCGATTTGAGTTGTAATTATGTATCTATATACACACATATATGTATGTAAAAGTTTATTGAACTGTAAATCTAAGGTTTGTAGAATTTACTGTAGATAACTTATGTTTTTAAAACATGGATTTTTTTAGCAAGGATAAATACTCCTTATGTATTTTAATTTCTGTTTACTAAGAATTCCATGCTACGTGAAAAATAAAAGTATTTTTTTCAAGCGGTCTTGTTTTTTTCCAATGGAATTTAAATAAATACCCACAAAACCCTCAAGCATCTTGTGCTTGATATTGGGAACTCTCCAATCAGAGGCTGTTTCTTTCACACCCTTCCCCTGGTCATGTGGTCATTTTTCTTCTGTTGCAGACACCCAGCAACACCCAAAACCTTGTCACACGGCAAATGCAAACTCCACTCTGGGTGCCCTCTCACAATACACAATTTTAAATCTAAAGACGTGTCTGGCTAACGGTCCTTCCAGAGGAAAGGGATACCTAATTGGAAAAGTGCGGTTCTTCAGAGGGAGGTGGAATTATTGGGGCCACAGAGTAAGAAATGGGATGACATACACCCAGTACCTTTGCCCACCCTCAAAAGTGTCCCATCCTTTGTGAAGGCACTAATACCCTAAGGCCTCCCTTCCTGGTCAACTCACGATGTTATAACCTTTTAGAAAGGACTTGGGTGCAGATGTGCTAGGTTCCTTTACTTCGACTATGAATTTGAGAAGCATGTGATCCTTTCATATTGATAATAAATCCACATATTCCTCCTCTGACAGTCCCAACATTTAATTTAAAAAACCTGAATATAAGGAAATTAAAGTACCCTTAACATAACTCTCCCTTCCACTATTATGGCTTTAATTACTCTCTGAGAGCAAACTAAAACACAATCTCATTCTAATAAATAATCCTCTTCGTTGGCAAAATAGAAACCCTTCGGGATATCTTAAATAGCTTTTAAAACACATTTAGGAGTCCCCTCACCCCAGAATGGGAAGGTTTTATTAGGATCCAGTATTTATAGGTCAATTTCTATCCAAAGTGAAATTAACAGTGATCATCAACATTGTTCAGGAAAACGGATTTAAGCCATGCCTGATTCCTTTTCACCCTTTCCCCCTGCATCTTTTTTTTCCCTCTGCATCTTCATCAATCCATCTCCATGCAAGTGAATTGCATCTCCAGCCTAGTGAAATGGGAATGGTTTCCATGACAACAGATTTTTGCTCTGCTAGTTAGAATGTAAGATTTGACTCACAGAAATAAATCTCACCATGGCAGTGGGTTGATTTTGTAAATGACTTAATAACTGTGCAATCATTTCCAAAGAAAAGCCTGTTACAAGCTTGCATGAGCAAGGGTAGGTTACGTGAGGTGGCCAGTGAATCTGCTGCTAACATCACACAGACAGCAAAGTGCAGAAAATGCCTGTTCCAGCTGCTGCGCTTGCTCTGTTCTGCACCCGCTAAGTGTGGACTGCACAGCCTGGCTCTCCTGTGAATTTCAATGATGTTTTAATCTGAGGTGGAGGGAACAGATTTTAGAGCACCTCATAGCAAATGACAAGTGTTCACCTCCAAATGTATTTCTTTTTATTTCCAGAAACTATTAATTCCTTGAAAAGAAGAGATTCTCAGAGCTGTGGTTAAGACATCCAGTATGGTATGAATTTAATTGCTTATTGCTTATTTCTGTTAAAATTAGGTGCTGCTATTGTACCTCTTCACCACCATTTCCCCTTCTTAGTGATCTATCCTATTTTATTAATTAAAAATTGTATAGAAACATTTTCAGATTTTTTCATTTTCATTTAAAAACATAATATGATATTGTTTCAAATAATACTTTCTAAACATATTTTTCAATAACATTTATATGGATCATAATGGTTAATTACAATTTGTAAGAAAAAAATTGCTATCGATCTAGTGTAAATAATTAAAGTCAAGTCCCTTAACTCCAGCCCTGAATCCATTAAGCCATGTACCCTTCTGAACAGTGGGACTCACTGCCGAAGCAGGAAGTTCTGCTGGAGGGAGGTTTTGTCTCAGCAGGGCTCCAAGCAGGGAATGAGTGTGCAGCTTTAAATAAGGGTGCAAGTATTCAAGATGTGATGAGGGCCCTCTGCAAAGTGCAAACTTGACAGCTAAATCAGCTCCCTCCCACCCTAGCTTGTGATGCATTATGCTGAGTGAGCTGGTTTTTAAAAAACACTGCAAGTATTTGACAGCAATCCCTTAGTATACCACCTGTCATTGTTCCTACCCAGCAGAAGGTAACCATGACCAAACCTGGTCAAGTGTCCATCTCCACGTTGTGCACTTTCTGTGTCGCCTCAGCCTGTCCCCTGATGCCACCTCTTTTTCCTTCTCTCAAAGCTTAGGAATGACCCGACACCAGTCACTTACAAATGATCTGCCAAATACCCCATCCATTTTCCTTTCATTGAAATTCATTCACATTAATTTTTTATCTAAACCAAAGATTTCCCTTTTAAATATTTTATTTCTTTGTCTGTGGCTAACGGAAATTTTGGTAATGAGAAAAATAAAATTAAAGTTAGGAAGTCTGAATAAAATCAGTGAATTGTATCAATGGTATGTGTGATATGGTGATAGTGTACTATAGTTTGTGTAAAATGTTACCACTAGGGAAACTGGGAAGTGTGGAGGGGATTTCCCTATATTACTCCTTACAACTGCATATGAATCTACAATACAGTGTGAAAATACCTGGAAAGTATTCTTGGTCTTCTGCCCTATGATAGAAATTTAATTTTTTTCACGCTCAGAGAAAAAACAAGGTGATTCTCATTAATAAAGTTACTTGGAAAGTAAGGGGGAAAATTCAGACTTTGGAACCAGACTGCCTGGGATTGAGTCTTGGTTCTCACATTATCTGTGAAACCTTGGAAAAAGTAAAAATTCTGAGCCTTAGTTTCTTGCTTAGTAAAATGGGATAACAATAGTACCTACCATCAAGTTGTTGTGAGGACTAACTAGTTCAGTATATGTACAATGTTTACGACACTGGCGCATCTTACGTGCCCAGTAAATTGTTGGTTCTTAGATAAACACGCTGATACCACTGATATAAAGTCTGAAGATGGGTGATACTAGAATAGGAATCCATATGTGTAGAGTAAGGTTAAAAAGAAATGCATGGGTGTGATAAGTACAAATTCAGGACAGAATTACCTTTGCTAATGGGAAAGGGAATGTCCCTGGGGAGGGACACAGAGGAAACATCATTTATCTGCATAGTGTGTTATTTTTCAAGTCCCGTAGCTCAAACATCACCCCTCTGAGATGCTGTCCTTCACTGCCCCACCCCAGGTGGGCCCGTCTGTGGCCACCCAGACAGCACCTTCATTTACTTCTGCAACACTCATCGTTCCATGGCTGTGTCTCCTATCAGAGCTCTCTGAGGGCAAGGACAGTTGCACTGTGCAATCGTTGACTACTGAGGAATGAAGATAATGCTCAAGAAAAGCATTCTGTAGGATGGTGGAATCATGAGACTGATTTGTTACCAGGGCTGTTGCAAAGTTAGGGAGCAAGAGAGGACAATTAACTCTGCACCAAGTTATTTGATTTGGTAATTAATTAAAATATTTATGATGTACCTAATGTATGCAAAGCACCAGTCCAGGCCATACTATACAAACAAGATAAGGGACATACGGTCTAGTAAAGACACATATAATCTATGTCTGGTAGGAAAAATGGTCAAAGAAGGGTATTAACTAATGTTACAGATGAATCTGAGAGATTCCTTTTTTCTGAAGTTAGAATAATGCAACACATCTTAAGAGAACAATAACAAAACTTTCAATTAAAATTATAGCTTTTAACAATATTTACATAAAAAACATTTTCAATGGAAAATACAGCTTTTCAAAACAGAGACAGACTCATAGATAGAGAACAGATAACAGCTAGTGGTGGTGGCGGGGGTCAGGGGGTGGAGGGATTGAGCAAAAAGGAAAAAGGACTCATGGACATGGACAACTACGAGGTGATTGCTGGGGGAGGGGGTTTAAGGGGACAGAATGGTAATGGGAAATATAATAAAGATTATATATAAAAAAGAAAATATAACTTTTAACAAACATTTATATTTAATTCTAACTTAAAAACACCTAATAGAACAATCTATTTTGAGCATATACATTCTTATATAATTTATTCTGTAAAAATACCCTTAGCAAATCTTATAAATTGCATAGTACATGCCCTCATTTAGGCACTGAAGAGTAACATTTTTCTTCTTGATAAGAGCTTGCTCTAAGATGCCATTTTCTAAAATTTACTCACCTAAGACTCTGTTGTTAATGTTAGAATGATGAATATCCAACTAAACCAAGTTAAATTGCCTAATTGTCTTGCAGTGCAGAGGTTTTCAGGGTTCAAGTGGCTGTGTAGCAGCAGCTCAGGGAAGACTCATTCATGGGCCATCTCTGCCTTGTGAATGTTTAACTGTATGTGCTCTGCTGGCTGGACTGAATGCCATGCAGCTCTACCCCTGAAGGGCAGTTTTGAGGATTCTCATTACACAGAACTTACAGGCAGAAGCCATATTCAATGTGACAGTCTAGGAAGAGTGCCACTAACCCTTTTCCCCAGTGAGTATGATATCAGGATGCTGATTACTCGGCAGCTTCCCTTATACTTTCAAGAGCCCTTGTTAGTGGAGCACTGTTATGAAATCTCATGCATTTTTCCGTCTGCTTGCCCATCTATCAAATCTTTCTATTGAGTATGTCCTGTGTAAAAATTATTGGTTCGTTAGTAGGGATACAAAGACCAATATGACCCAGAATCTGCTCTTGAGAAGCTAATGATTCAGGAGAAGACACCTAAGCAAACTGTTGAATAAACACAAGAAAGTGTTAGAGTTCTATGAGAGGTGTGTGCAGGGAAGTATGGAGTTAACAGAAGAAGTACCCAGTTCTACTTCGGGATGGATGTGAGTTGAGAGAGGCCTCGGGAGTTGTAGGAAGAGCTGTTCCCAGAAGAAGGAACATAGCAAATGTAGGCACGGAGGTGTGCGATGGCCTGGCTTGGTCGGGAACTGTGAGCAGTTCAGCATGGCTGCAGTAGGACAGTGAGAAGACATGGCCCAGAGATTATTTGATGTTTTCTGTTTCCTGTAGTAGACATAGCCATTGCTGATCAAGCTGTTGCTAAATTTCTTAAATTAGCTGGCATTGGCATTGTGCTTGGCTTTATTCTGCTGGCTTTCAGGAAAGATCTGAACTACCACCTCATTAGTAGTATAATTTACCTTGTACCCAGTGATACACCTTTAAAAATCCATTATAGAGCCCTGTTTACCCTGAAGTTTTTAATCCTTTGATATATCATCATTAAAACAGTGCTAGACTGTTTCAAAAAGCCTCAAAGATCATTGATTTTGGCAAGAACAATTAACAAATTCAAAAGCAAATGACTGGGTTAGAATTTGAATGCTGAAATTTGAAGTCATTACATCCCAGTCTTACCATTCACATTAACATAGTTTAGTGTAGGCACCATTCTGGGCTTTTGTTCTTTCTTTAAGACTGGCTCTCATTGTGACTTGCAGTAATGTGCATGCTTCTTAGAACTCAGAATCCAACACACACACACACACACACACACACACACACACACACACACACACTGAGTACCCACTCTGCGGTGGACACTGTTCCATGCATTGGAGATAGGATGGTGAACAAAATGAATTCCTGCCCTCATAGAGCTTACATTCTCATGGGAGGCAAAAGTAAATATAGATATTTAATGTAAAACTATATAGCCTTACATTATATAGATATATGACATTATATAGATAGAGAAGTCACTTCAAACCTCTGTCTCTCTCCCTCCTCTTCCTCCTACCAATTCTTCCTCCCTTCCTCTTTTTCTTTTCCTCCATGGATGAGTGCCATTGGAACCCAGCTGCCAGGTTGTGAGGAAGCCCAGACACTTGGAGAGGCTGGCATACAGAGGACCTGAGGCCTCCTGCAGGACGGCCAGCTCCAAGCTGTTAGCTGTTTGGATGAGGCTCCTTGGGAATGGATTCTACAACCAAGCCTTCTTCACCAAGCCCTTAGATGACTTTAGTACCAACTACCATCTGACTGCAACCTCATGAACCACCAAGCCAAGCCATTCCTGATTCCTGATCCATAAAACTGTGAGACAATGAACTGATTTTAGTCTCTAAGTGGTGTCTAAGAGCTAGATCATGTAAAGTTTTATAGGCCATAGCAAAGATCTTGGCTTTAATTGTGAGTATGATGGAAAGTCACTGGAGAGTTTTAATAAGGAATTGATATGCGCTGATTTACCAATTGCAAAAAATATCATAATCAGATAACCACATGAACCCCTGTTTGTCCCTATTTTATCTACCTTTTTCCTTCCTCCTGTTTATCTCATCTCTTCCATCCTTGCTCTCTCTTTAATGTCTTTACCTAGCTCTTTCTATCCCCCACCAACTCCTTGTTGCTTCTTTTCTTCCTCTCATTATTCTCATATCTTCCCTCCTTGGCCTGCCCAAGGCCACTGAGAGGAGCTGTGATTCTAGCTAGCCAAACCAGCACTGTGGAGAAAGGATTGAAGAGAAATTTAAGGTGTTGGGGTGAAGGCAGGCAGGTCCTACCTGGCAGGCTTCTGTTGCATACTGAGGTTGAGAGATGGGAGATTTTTTTACAAAGCCCTTAGGAAGAGATGCATTCATGTAACTTGCTAATATGGGTGTGATTAGCAGAGGAGTATAATGCAAATAGCTAAATGATCCTGAACTTGGATTGTTTGTGAGGTACAAATATGGGCCCCTGAAGAAAAAGATGGAACAGTCTAGCAAACCGTTCTTAAGGTCTTTTTTATGACAGGCATAAGGATCCAGCAACTAAATTTTATTAATGCCCTTATCTGACTTTTCATTAAATTAATTCTCTCAACATATATTTTCCAATGGTGGGAAAAAGACCTATAAGTGTTTTAAAGCAAACTACCAACTCTCTAACACTTAAAGAGCTAAGGAGCCCCTTAAAAATAACAAAAGAGACAAGGTCTGCAAACAAGATTAGGAATTAGTTTGTAGTTAATAATGACTCTTCAGAATCTTTTTACCCCCCATCCTGTGTCTGCTGGAATTCTTCTCCAGGGAATTAAATTTGGTTATCAATAGCCTCATCACTTATCACTAATTATTTCTGGCTATCATTGCTATTGGGAACATTTAATTATATCTAATCCCTATAGATTTCACTTTGAATGGAAAGGAGATAGTGATTCTGACTGCCTGACGCAGCAGATCTAACTTACCATCACTCTTCAACGATATGAGTCCCTGATTTCAGAGTAGGAGTTTCAGTGTAGGCACAATGATTACCGAGATTCCATAACATTCAGTTTAGCTGCTGCCACTAGGTACTCAGATGTTATTACTTAAGCAGATTTTTCTCTAGCCCTCATTTTAAACTCAAGGCACGGACATCATTGCCTATAAATCTCTAATTGTTGCGAGTGAGGGTTCAGCGGGTCACATCACTTTACTGGTGTACGGTGTGTGTAAATAAGCTCCATACCTCACTCCTGACACGGAGGGACAGAACTTGTCATTTTCCTATCTTTAGAGTCAAAACAAAACAACACTCAGAATAAAAAAGAATCCTGCAAAATGACTTGCACAAAGCACTTTTATTTCTTATTTATGAAATGCTTTATTAATGACCTTAAGATGACCTTTAGTTTAGGTACTCTCAGTATTTATCAGAATGCCCCAAGAGATGTCAAATTTCAGTTGTCCATTTCCTCCCAAGGTCCTGAGGGAAATCCTGTACTTCTTCCAGTACTTTCCTTTTGAGAGCCGAGTCTTTTATGGAGGGGGTGTCTCTGACTGACAGGGAAATGATGCTCAGTGCATACTGACACTAGGGGATGCTCCATTCAAGTGCAGAAGAGCTCATTTGACACTCCGTTTGTAGTGTATATCTCACATTCTTTGGGAGTGTCTCAGACACACAAGCTCAACTGTAAAGTTAATCAGAACAGACATTCTTATGGATGGGAAGGGTTAGAAACTGTCACCCAAAGATAAAGTCTATAAAGGAAAAATTTATGCGCAAGGATGAATCTACAATGGTCTGCTGTCTTGAAGTCTTTAATAAAGTTCAATTTAATCAGCTACCATCTCTAAAGATAGATGAATAGTCAACCTGAATTTTAAAAATTCATTATCTTAAAATTTAGTTACCGAAGTCCATAGAATTGACTAATCTTTCTCTAGAATTCATTTTGACATCATTTTGAAAGTATGATTTATGACTCACATAGAAGAGAAAGGATTGGATCATATACTCACTTGACGTATTACTTTGAAGTTATGATGTTATTTCATTAAGTCTCAATGTTATCAATTGTAAGAAGCAACATTATTTTATGTTCTAATAAGAAGGAAAAGTATTGCCAATTAAACTATAAAACTGTGTATTCTTATCACATTGATTATAAAACTGATTGCAAAGATCATAAAATGTGAAAAATGTGTGTGGTAGGCAGAATAATGGTCCACAAACATGATCGCACCCTGATCCCTGGGACCTATATATCTGTTAGGTTATATGGCAAAAGAGAATTGAGGTTGCAATGGAATTAGGGTTGTTAATCAGAAGATGAGATGATTATCCTGGATTAAAATCACAATATAATTAGAGGGTCCTTAAAGTGGAAGACAGAGGCAGAAGTCAGAGGGAAATATGATTACAGAAGAATTGTCAGTAAAAAGCAAGGTTGCTGACTTTGAACATGGAGAAAGGGGCTGTAAGTCAAGAAATGTGTGCAGCCTCCAGAAGCTAGAGAAGACAAGGAAATGAATTCTCACCTAGGCCCTCCAGGAAGGAACGCTGCCCTGCTGACACCTTGATTTTAGCCTAAAGAGACCTGCACCAGACTGCTAACTTACAGAACTATAAAGGACAATAAATTTGTTTTGGTTCAAGCCACTAAGTTTGCAGAACTTGTTATGGCAGGGCTATGAAGCTAATATAACATATGTCATAGAATCCATGAATACAATATAACTTGTACAAATTTGAAATTGTAATATTTATATTTTACTAGATTAAAAAATTCATGAGAATTATTTAACTGTTATTCATAAATAAACACTGTTAGACAATCCTGAAAAGATAAATTATGCACTCTTCTGCCATAGGAAATAACCTTCATTAGGATGTATATATTTAGAAAAGTATATCCAAAAACTAACCTCACTATTGAACACGCCACTCATGTCTCTGATGTTTCACCTGCTTATATTTATCATAGTTGTGGAAAAGCAAACCTTTACACTGGGACAAAAAATTATACCTATGCATTTCTCATCCTTGATCCAGCTAAAAAATGAGAATATTTCAGAAGTATTACAACCTCTCTAACAAGACCAGAAATTAGTTTATAATCAGTGGATCTTTATCATGGAATGAAATGGAAAACATTAATACTTATTTTTAAAATATTAAAATACCAAATTATTTGTGTTAGCTCTCAATCCAGCAAATAACTACATTCATTCTATACAAATGTACAGTTTGCATCTATATTACCTAAATCCAATGCTGAATTTCTAACAACAAAGCAAAATAAACAAACTCACGAAATAATTCCTAATGCCAGATATGCTATACTCTAGATCCCAGATCTCATAACCTCACATACAAAAACTTTGACATTAAACAAACGAGTCCAACATTTTCCAGGAAGTTTGAAAATGTCACCTCACATATGCACAGCAAGCTCTCTGTCAGAGGGCACAGTACTCTGAATACAAAACAGGTGACCCAGCAGTTGGTGTGAATGAACAGCTCAGCAAACCATCAAAGAAAATTATTATTTTGTTATTTTTATGCCATTATCCTTTCTTCCAGGGTCACAATTCCAGGATCTTAATTATAGCTGGTCTAAGGTCTTGATTTTTCTGGCAAACCGTTTTTTTTTTAATTCCTTTGTTTCCCCTATCACTGCTGTCTTGTCCTACATAATACAATTTGCCCAAGCCTTTTTGTTATCTCCTTTCTACCAAAGGTCAGTGTTTTCAGCTTCTAGGATCAAGAAGCAAATATTTATTCAGGTGAAATAGAGATTTAAGGCAATATCTTGTACCTGTTAATATTCATCTGGTTTGGCTTAGTTTCTACCCATCAGATAAAAGAATGAATAAACAAATCCATCTCCCATTCATTAACAGAATCATTCTGGAGCCTTCTGCTTTCTAAGTACTCATTGATGTCTCTTCCGTTAGCCAGCAGAGGACCTCAGACACATATCTTTATGGCCACAGATGCTGTGCTCTAAGTCTTCCTATTGTTACTCCATTATCGTAAAACCCACCGCCCTTGGGCAGGAATTGAAGCTCACGGTTTGAAGGAAAGCAAATTACTTGGGTGGCCTTGACAGCAAATGACTGAGCTAATGAATTGTTCTATTACTGCTATTAGCCTGATTATTAGGAGTGCTGCTCTTTTTACAAAATTAAAATGTTTCTGTCTTGTAAACTTACAGATGTTCTTGTAGTTGCATTCAAGAAGGTTATAATGGAAGTCATGTTATTTTCTCTTACAGATCAAGGGATTTGTTTTCTGGAAGTCACCATGATTAATATTATGAAAACTTGAGTTCCTTACCTTTTATACTAGTATTCTACCTACTAAAATAAAATACATTAACTTTGAAATACTGCTTTGTCATATTTAAATTTTTTCTTAGATTTTTTCATCTTTAAAATTTGCTTGTCAACTGTTCATTTGTGACCCAATAAAAATATGATATAAAAGGTAGAACAGCATTGTATATCAGCAATTTTCAGAAGGCATAAAAATCATGTTTTTATTTTTATTATAAGGTTAAAATTGTCACCTTTTCATCTGAACTTATTTTTCTTTTAGTAGTGTAGCCTGTTGATGAAAAATAGGCCAAGCTTATATAATCCACAAATTAAACAAATTCTTTTGTGACCAAAACATTTGTATAAGGCTAAACCATCTCTCTGGAATTCAAGTAAGAAAGACGTTGATACACGAATTTAAAGACCAATTAAAGATAATTTGCTCAAAGGAGAGGACTTTGGGGCTTGATTCTGAACCAATTTATCCTGCTTTTTAAATTAAATTGTAATGACCTTGATTATTTATTTAGTTTCTAAGTCTACAACTCATTGAAAGTAACGCATTTATCAATAGATTACAGCAAGAGGCAGCAGCTGATAGCCTACCAGCATGGAGGCTGAAAAACCGGAGAAAATGAAGAAAAGTCCATGGTAATCTAGGGGCCTAGGCTAACAACACATTTCAACCTCCCACAGTTGGGCTGAGGGTATCCTTGCATTAAAGCACAATACAATCATGCACTGGAACTCAGAGGTGAAACTGGAGTCTAGTCTAGACATAACCACTTCTTATTTGAGTGCCCTTGAGCTATTTACTCAGGCGCTATGAGCCTCTCATCCACAGAATGGGGAGAGTTATTCCTGCCTTGCCTATTCTGTCAACATTGTTGGTTGGGAAGGTCAAATGAGATCATGTATGTGTTAGATAGGCTATTGATTCAGCTACATATGAATTTGAATTCTCTCCATCAGAATAAAGACTGCATTTCTTAGCCTCTCTTGCGGCTGGGTGTGGACCTAGAACTAATTTTTGGCCATTGGGATGTGAGAAGTCATATGTGCATCCTCCAGGACATGCCCTCCCTGTGCCTTTTCCCATCATGGTGGTAAGAATGCAGGCATGGTGGTGGGCCATCCTGGGCCATGAGGATGATGGCAGCAAGACAAAGATGCTTAGACTCCTGGTGACTGCTTCAGCAAAACAAATACACTCAGCTCAGACTTTTATGTGAAAGAAATAATTTCTATCTTGTTTTAGTCCCTTCAATTCAGCTGCATGTAGTGTGTTTCTATCACACTTATTCAGAATGACAAATCCCATGAAAATTCTGGACAGGATTTGTTATGAGATGTTTGAAGAGTAAGAAAAATATTGCTTATTCTTAATCTTAATTATATTCTTAGCTCTCCACACACAAGTAAGAATTCTCATGTGATGATTTGCATTTTTCTTCAGACATTGTAGTAGGAAACAAGGATTTTGGAACCCTTGGGCTGAGTACCCAGTTCTCCAAGTTCTCTAGGGCAGGTCAGAATATGATTATAAAGGAAGAACTGATAAAATGGAGGTTTAGTTGACCAAGCCTAAGACCAACCCAATATAAGCAACCCTACTCACCCCCAACCCCTCATTCCCATGCCCTTACCAATCATCTTCATAACAGTGCTGGGGAATCAACTCTTTCCTCCAAGGAGGGAAACAGTGGAGCACAGAAAACTGCAGAGCAGAGGAAGGGCAGAGATTTTCCATTTCCTCTAAACACCATTTCCACAACCTTGTGTCATGTTACCATGGTTACTACATGAGTTATAAATTAATTTCTACAGAAACAGCAATCATGGAAGCCGATAAACATAGCATTCAACCAGATGCCTTCATTAATAATAGGAAATGCAAGTAATTTGCTAAAAATACAATGATGGGTAGTCTTTTCTTTCAACATTTACTTTTAATTGTTCATCAGTATTCAAATTGGTGGAATAGAACTGTGGGCACAGTGAAAAGAATGGGAAAAAATACAGCCCTACTAAGGAATTTAATACTCCTCAACTATGACCTTGGACATCTAACCATCAGTGTAGCTTCTTTAGAATATCGGTTACTGCTGTGTTGACTGCTTTTGATCTTGACCACAGGTCATATTTTCTGGATTCTTCATGTATCTCACAATTTTTGAATACATGTCAGATGTTGAAAATGTATGTCAGATATTGACAAGAAAAGTTAGAATGCCAGTTTTGCTAATGGTGGAGAAGATTTTATTGAAATAACTCTCATACAAGTATCAATTATAGACTTCGGGCAAAAAATATATTTAAAAAGTAAAAGCATTAAAGATCAAACAAAAGCACACATAAACTGGAAGGAATTACATGGAGGTTTAAGTGGATGGAAATTGAAAGGGTAATATTATGAAGGAGAGTGCTACAGAGAACAGACCCCTAAAATCCCCACTGAAATGTTTGGCTAACCCTGAACTGTAGATATATGGGAGAGGCTCTGGAGGGCCTTGAGGAACTCAGTAACAGCTATAAGGGTGAAATAAATGAGCAGAGAAGTTTGAGCAATGAAGAGGCTCTATGTGGAATCTAAGTTTGAGTCCTGCGCTATGGAGCAGTTGGTAAACATCTTAGCACATTAAGCTTTTACAAGATCAGAGTGATCACCTAGTATTTTATATGTGTACCAGGAAAAACACTCTTTAGAGAAATAACAGAAAGCAGAATTTAAAATATATCATCTGTAGTATATAATAACACATTATGAAACATGTGGAGAAATAAGAAATGAGATCCACTGTGAAAAGAAAAAAGGAATAAAAATTTGTCAGTAGAAACAGAGTCTGAGACAACTCAGATGTTGGAATTAGCAGAAAAAGACTTCAAAAACAACTATTATAAATATGCTCAATGCCTTAAAGAAAAATACAGTCATTATGTATAAACAGATGAAGAATTTAAACAAAGAAATGGAAGCTATAAAAAAATGAGCCAAATGGAGATAATAGAACAGACAAGTAAAATAACTGTAATAAACATCAATTTAACAGGCTTAATCGTATACTGAAGTATGCAGAATAAAGTGTTCTGAAAAGAGATTAATAGCAATTATTTAATCTGAAGGAAAAAGAGAAAAAAGATTAGAAAAAGAACAGAGCTTCAGTGGCCTTCAAGAAAATATCAAGTGACTTAAAATACATTTAATTAAAGTAGAATAAGGAAAGGAGACCAAGAATAATGCAGAAAAAAGTATTTGATGAGCTAGTGATAAGAAATCTCCAAATTTGATTTAAAAAACTCAAAAGTTATAATCCAAGAAGTTCAGTGAAATGAACACAAGATGAATTTAAAAATAAACAAGCAAATCAATCATATGCACCTAAGCATAGGAGTTTAGGATAGTCAAACTCCTAAAAAACAAAGATAAAGGAAAAAACCCATGAAATTAGACAAAAAGATACTCTATAAAGGAGTAACAGTCAACTTCTCATCAGAAACAAAGAAGGAAAGATGATAATGGAACAAAATTTTTAAAGTGCTAAAAGGTAAAAAACCTAGAACTTTACATCCATTGAAAATAACCTTCAAAATTTAAGGCAAAATAGAGATATTTTCAGATAAACAGAAGCTAAAAGAATTTATCTTCCGTAGACTTAAATTACAGGAAATGTTACAAAGAAACTTTTTAGAGTTAAGTGGAATGATATCAGATTGCAGTCTGAATCTGCAGAAAGGAAATAAAGAGCATCTGAAATGGGGGTAAATATGTGTGTATTTTAGACTTTTCCCCTTAATCTATTTAAAAATCATATGACTATAAAAGGCAAAAATTGTAGCTGCATTGTGGAGTTTACAACATATGTATAATATAAGATAATATATATGCTAATAGTAAAAAGAGGTGGAAGAATTAAACTACACTGTTGCAAAGTTCTTATATTTATGTGAATGTTAGCTCTAAGTACTGTAATCAATTAAAGATGTACACTAGATATTCTAGAACAGTCACTAAAAATAACACTAATAACTTTAGCTAAAAACCCAATAAAGGAACTATAATTATTGTAAATACTAAAAAATAGCCCATAACCCCAAACAAATGCAGGAAAGAAGAACAGAGAAACCCACCAACCAACAAACAGTAAGAAGATGCGACAGACAAGAAAATGGTAGACCTAAATTCAACCTTATCAATAATTACATTAAATTCAAGCCTAATGACCCCAATTAAAAGGTTGAAGTTGACAGACTAAATAAATAGGTCTCAACTATAAGCTATCTGCAAGAAATGGACTTTAACTTTTTATATTTTAAAGATACAAAAATTAAAAGAAAAGGGAAAAGAAATGGAAAAGTGAAATGGAAAAAGAAAAGGAATAATAAAGAAGTCAATGAAACTTCTTTATTGAAGAGAAGAATGAAATAGAGAGAACAAAGAGAATGAAATAATAGAGAACAATTTTAAAGTCAGTAGTTGTTTCTTTGAAAAATACTGATCAAGAAACAAAGACAAAAAATACTGATAACAGGAATGGAAGAAAGAATATCTCTTCCATTACAAATCCTACAAACATTAAAAGGATAATAAATACATATTTGAATAACTTTATAACAATGAATTCATTATGTGAGATGAACTTCATTCAAGCACGAGTTATAGTGCTGCTGGCCATGAGTTCACTGATAATGAACTAACAGTATATATAAAATGAGGTACACATAAACAGAAACACACATAAAACAAGGTTATATATTGGTGGGTTGATAAAAATGTCTGACCAGAGGATTGCAGGAACCTGACTCTGTACTTCTCCCAGGAGCAATGGTTCAGTATTTGCTAATTCAGTGTTCATAGATTATAAAAAGTAACTACTTTGAATAATGAGAATCAACTATGTACCTTTTTCACAATTGGACAAACTTAAGATAGACTGAGGGCGATACGTTATCTGTAAAATGAACAGTATATTTCTTTCTAAAGGTGAAAACTATTGGTCTTAGTCCTATTCCTACAGACTAAAATATTAAAGTTCAAATCTTGCTACCTTGCTTGTATCATCTGGTCCCTGTAGGCATTTGACTCACAGTTCCAGGCTGGAAAGCACCCAGAACCATGATAGAAAACATTAAGTCAGAGATTGAGATGACAGAGGCTGCCACATAAAATAATGTTAATAATCTTGGGAACCATAATACTTTACACTTTGGGGCTGATGGGAAAGATGGAATAAGAATCACGTCACTTAAGAATGTGATGGTAAGTAAATACCACTTTAAATGCCAAATCTGAGAGACTGGTATTGATCTCTTGGTGTGACATGTTAACAATTCTGAGGTGCATTTGGATTACACCTGAAAAAAGTACCATGACCGACAGTGATGGCTCCCATGGGGCCAGAACAGAGAAGTGGCAGCCGCTACATATCCACCAATCCTGGCCTCGTAACGTGAGGAAGTACCATGAAGGGGCAGCATAGCGACAAGGGGAGCAGAATGCATGGAAGGGGAACTTACCCTTCTCCCCACTTTTGCTCTGGCCTGCCCATGCTGCGTGCTGTGAAAAGGCACATGTGGCAGGATCGGCCAACTGGGGCTTTGGGGAAATATGCCTGGACCTTCAGGAGGTTCTGGGAGTATCCCCGATTCCTCCTACAGCATTTCAGGAAATTTCTTTCTTCTTGGGGAGACTTAACTGTTGTTCCTGAAACAGTAGTCCTCATCCTTTATCTTATTTTATGAGATGAGAAAAAATACTGATGAAGGGTAAAGCAATTAGGCTTCCATGAAAAAGCCTGTTTGGTATATTTGACCCACATCCATCATTCCAAGCAAAAGTTACTTAACTCTGAAACAGTGAACTGTTTCACAGTGAATTCTTTCAGTTTTTGTATTTTCTTGCCATAGAATTGGTTATGGATTAACAGACTAAACTCCCATATCTAAATAAAGATTGAAAAATATAAGACAGTTCACACAATACATAGGAGAAATTCAATTTTTAGTGGACAGGCTTTTAAAAAAAGACTTGTAGATAAGGAAGGAGGTCTTTCTACTGAAATAATAGAAAGGGAAAAGAAGCCTTACTTCTGGAAACTTTTTGAAATCAGAATTACTTTTTTGAAGTTATTGAGGTTTCAATTTTTTTTCTTCTTACAGACTATTGAATAGCTCTTACTTTCATTTAAGAAAAATTGTTCTCCTTTGAAAATGTATTTGCATTCGCATTGTTTGCTCTTATAAAATGCCTCCCTCTAAATTGCTTTATAATATTTCTAAGTGAAGCTCTGAAATATGCACAAAATCGGATGGAGACCTGATAGAGAGCAATGCACACTACAGCAGAAGCTCTGCATTGAGAGTAAATTACGAGAGACAGCAGAAGTGGCAAATCTTTTCTAATTAGTACCTGCGGGCCATGAGGAAAAAGCAGCTTATTTCAGAATTAGGGGTATTTTTATATTTGTAGATAAAAAAGAAATTTAAAAGACAAGTGAGTAATAAACAGCCCAATTGGAAAGAGGGCAAATACTCAGCAGACTCGACACAGACGAGGGTATTCAAATGACCAACTTATGAAAACATGGTTAACATCATTGGCTATCACAAATCTACGATACCACTATCTACCCACTAGAATAGCTAAAATGAAAAACAAAAACACAAACTAGCCAGTGTTGGTGAGAAGGAGGAGTACTGCTGGTGGGGATGCACTATGGCACCACGACTCTGACACTGCTTGGCAGCTTGTACTAATGCTGGGCTTATGCACACCCAGTCACCCAGAAATTTCCCCCACCATGGGGGTACACCCAACAGAACTGCTTCCACTTGTTCCCCAAAGGATAAGTATCATGTTTATAGTGGCATTGCCCGTAACAGGTAAAACCTGGAAACTGCCCAAATGCCCATCCATGGTAGAATGGATAAATTGTGGAATATTCCTAAAGTGGAATACTACGAAACAATGAGAATGATCTAAAACTACTTGCAGTAATATGAATGGATCCAACAAATGTAAAAGTAAGCAAAAGGAACCACGCCTAAGAGTGCGTGCTATATAGGATTACATTCATGTGAAGTGCAAAACCAAGCAAGATTCATTTGCTGGTGGAAGGCAGGATACTGGTTACCCTTACTGACCAGGGGTGGATGGAGACTGGTGACTGGAAGGGAGCATGAGGAAGGCTTCCAGGGACTGATAATAATCTATATCTGATTTAGTACTAATTACGCAGATGTGATCAATTTGTGAAAATTGATTGAGCTGTACATTCATAATTTCTATACTAAAAATTTCCGTTATGTTATTTTTTTTGCAGCTGCAGGCTTAAATAATTTTAGAAACTATTTTAGAAAACTTACAATCTAGCAGTTCGTCCTGTCTGACATAGAGCAACAGAGCTCAAAGAAGCTGTAGGGTGCTGGAGCTGGCGGGTATCCACTCTTCCCAGCTCCAAGGTCAGTGCCTTCATGTCAGGTAGCTTGAAGTCAGCCATGGCAAATGCTAAAAATCAGGACTTTGCATATTTACCAGCACACCACTGAATAACAGCAATAACAACAACAAAAACTATATACATCTATTTCTTCTGCTTAAATAATAACCACCTGAAATTGAAGGAATTTGGCATCTAAAATGAACAATACATTACACCTCTTAGAAATTTAGCATTGAACTTGGCTCCTGTTCCTGGTAAGGAACTCCAGGCCGACTCAAACTTCAAAATCCCCAGGATGAGGGAATGAGAAGGCATGAGAACACTTACCCTTTGTTTTCACTTTTTATCTCTCTCAATAAAATGCTACTTCTCATTTTAGGAAGTAAATCTCAAAAACAGATTTTTTTATTCCTTTTTGACCAGCCTCCTCTACCCTGCCCTTTTCTTTCTCTGCAGGTAAAAGACAACGAGTGTCATCTCTAGACAAGGTCATTACAGATCCACCAGGGGGTTGTTCCACTTGAGATTTGGAAGCAGAGCTCAAAACTGGGCAGCATGTGCCCTTCTCTCCCCATTTAGCTGCCCCCTGCGACAGCCTTTCTCTTTCATGGCTCTGGAGCCCCCGGGGCACTGCCAAGCCCAGGGTCAAATGAGGGAAATGAAAGATACTGCCGCCACCTAGTATCTTCTTTTGATCCCCAAAGGGTGAAGCTGCAACTGAGAAACTTGAAACAGGAGGAACATTAAAGTGTCTCTGACAAAGGCACACGCAGCAGGTAGCAGACTGTTTTATTCAAGAAACTCTTGTCAGGAACCGATCCAGAGAAACATCAATAGGTCTAGGTCCCAGTGAAATCTGCCACTGATCTGGACCTTAGCTCTCATCTAATCCCATATCCTCATTCCACACAGGAGAAGGTGGAGGTCCTGAGGAGTCAGGCAGGCTGCCCAAGAGGTAGACACAAGATCAGAAAAGGGGCTTCTAACTCCGAGTCTCCTGCTTTTTCTATTACACTTGACCACCGCTATTCCAAATTCCTTGATGGGCCCCCTCCCCAACTCTCACTCCACGTTAATGTTTCTGAAATTGGGATGCACCTTACAATACTTTTTAAAAATTCTGTTCTTTCTTTTTTTCTAGAAAAAAACTTAAAAACATGTTATTACCTTGTTGGCATCTTGGAATCTAGGCAATGTGGATTTACAATAGATATTCACATCTGAAAATATATACCAGAGGGTTTTAAAAACATATATTGAGAATGTCTCTAGACATTTAAAATATAATTTGGTTTACACGAAGTTCCCAGGAATACATGCCCACATGGGGCTGCATTTTGGAACGTCCCTTAGCAGCTTATTGCCTGTCAACTTTTTTCTTCCCATTTTTGCTGCCCTCCTTTAAGTCGTGGCCTGAATTCCTTGCAAACACAAAGAGGAGAGTGTGAGTCAGAACGCCTCTGAGCAAGTAGGCTCAGAGGAGGAACAAATGGCAACACAGATGGCTGAGCTGTCCTAACTCTCAAGACTTTGGCGGCAGGGGTGAGAGACGGATCCAATCTATCCAATCTATCTGAATTTTTCATTGCTTTTGGCCCACTTCTAACTGACCCAATGTGATGGTTAATTTTATATGTCAACATGACTGGGTGCCCAGATGCTTAATTAAATATTATTTCTGGAAGTGTCTGTGAGGGTGTTTCTGAATGAGATTAGCATTTCAATTGGTTGACTGAGTAAAGCAGATTGCCCTCTCCATTGTGGGCAGGTATCATGCAATCCACTGAGGGCTTAAACAGAACAAAAAGGTAGAGGAAGATAGAATTTGTCCTTTCTGCCTGCCTGTGTGAGCTGGGACATTGGTCTTCTCCTGCTCTCACACTGGGAATTATACCACGGGCTCCCCTGGTGCTTGATTGGGTCTCCAATTTGCACATAGCAGATCATGGGACTTCTCAGATCTCAGTGCATGAGACAATTCCTTATAATAAAGCATACACACACACACACACACACACACACGACGGGGCAAAAGCAGGTTCACAGCTGTGAGTATGTGAATTACAGTTTATTCTTGTATTATATTTATTGATTATTGTATTATTTTCAGTACAAACAACTAAAAATCCACTTTAGCCCCACCCTGTGTATTTGTGTATATATAATCTCTTATTGGTTCTATTTCTCTGAAGACCCCTGGCTAATACACCCAACTTCTACCTCACTTGGTGCAAGATGCACTGAATGCAAAGAATCTTTGTGTGCCTTCTTGTCAGATCCTAAGAAAGGATCACAGCAAGAGTTCAACAAATGTTTCATTAAATAAACTTTAATTTAGCAAGCTGGGATTTTTAAGTGTATTTTTTTTATTGCTATATTGTCAGCAGCTACAATAGTACCCAAAGACCAAAACAAATATTTAAATGACCTTTGAATAACAAAAGTTATTAATTATTGAAGGCCTGCTAATGCTAGGCACTTTTCAAAGATAATCTCATTGAGCTTGTCCTACTATCCAAGGAGGTGGGTGGTATGTTCACATATGAGGAAACTGAGTCACGGATAGGCTATATAATTTATCAAAGATAAACTCAAGTAAGTGAAGAAAGTGAGTTTTTCTGGCTCCAAAGCCTGGGCTCTTTTTCAGAATGTTTGTCCCTCTTCTCTTATGGAATGGTATGTTCTCCAAGTCAGGAGTGGCCCTAAGAGACTGTCATGACCTCCTGCTAAAATTTTCTGTCTCCTGGACCTCCTTTCCTCTGTTTCTATATCCTCTGCCTCTATGTGAAAGGTGCTTAAAAACAACCTTTGGATTTATTACTAGGGTACAAAAGGCTTTTCAATGCATTCATTCTCTTGCCCAGTCCTTATCACCACCCCAGGTCTAGACAGACATGACCAGTCCCATTTCACAGGTAACACTAGTACACATGAATCATGCACTTAATCCGGCCAGGCTCCATTCCAAGGGCTTGGTGTCTACCATTCCTTTCATCCTCACAACAATCCCTAGAGGTTAGTCCAATTGTTATCTCCATTTTACAGATGAGAAAACCAAGGCACAAAGAGGTCAAGGGATTTACCCAAGTTCAAACAGCTAAGTGGTGAAAAAGCCAGGGATTAAAGCCAGGCAGTCTGCTTCAAGGCCCATGTTCCAAACCCCTCCACTGTATTTTCTGAGTAATAGTAGGCCCAGGAAGAGAACCCAGCTTTCTTGACCTTGTACCAGTAAGCCTCACAATACCATGTAGGCAACCCCCACTACAGCTTTATCAAGAAAAGGCATCTTTCACTGGGTTCTCCTACTTTGTTTGACCCTCACTCTCATTTCAGAGCTTGCTATCTATACAAGGGTTTTACCAGAGACTAGTTTTTGCATTTCTGTCATATTTATTCTCTTTCCTCTTTCTGACTATTGTATTGTCTGTTATCTGAATTCCTGCTGTGCATCACAGATTCTCCTAGCTTATATATGTGTCCAAATGCTGTCATCATTTGCTCTCAGTCAACAAGGCATTGATGTGGCAACTTCACGATGGCATATGTGATCAACTATTTTTAGGCACAGGGAGCAAGAAGTCTCATGTTTCCTGTAAGTGTCATGGTTACCTTGATAAGGTGTTTTAAAGTTTGAGGTAAGGTGATCATGAGCTGTCAGATTTAAGTCCTGGCCCTCAGTCTCAGCTTCAACATGCACAGTGTCCTCCTAACTCAATTCTAATGATTCTCACTGTTAAACAAAGAAATAGTTCATGGTGGACAAGACACTGATAGGAAACCACAACTCACAGCACAGTTCACACAGCAAATCTTGTTATAGCAACAACTCCTCCATGACCTTGGTTTTAACATGTTACAAGAACCAGTTCTTCTCAGAGGCACTTGGGAATTAAAATAGTCACATATCATTAACCATGTAACCATTATGTAGTCCTCTTTCTGGGCATATGAAAGTGCTTTGTTTACATGATCAAACTGGAAATCTCCTTTACTGTGTGAATTTCACCACTTGAGCAGCTTAATAAAACTGGAGCTCAGTGCCTGCTGAACAACCACTGGTCTCATGCTATACCCTCAGTATCCTGAGTTTGGATCCACAACAGTAAGGGCCCCACCTATCCCACACTGGGCCTTGAAGGAGTTATAGTGAGGACAGAGCTCTGAATATAGATCATATAAATTCTTTAACATAGCTGGAAAGATTATAGAACAATATGGTAGGAAGGAATGTAGAAGGCTTAATATGCCACTGATAAAAATGATTTAATCCCTGAAGAAAATCAGAAGATGCAAAGAAATACTAAATGGACTTAATTTTCAAGTCTAATAATTATGCAAATTTTATACCAATCCCTTCAGACATACTAATTTAAAATGTCTCTAAAACACTAAGTTAATTTTTGATGGCTATGTCTCAGAATAATAACTTTTGTACATATAGTTTTATAAAACTTAGTAATTGTTCGTAACCCAAAAACTGTAACAACATGCAAAATAATATAAAATGATGAACTGATGCTTTTGTTCTCATAAAAGTTAATAGAAGACTCGAGGGACTACAATTATAACATAATTGAACTATTTGGTTTGACTCAGAAGACAGCAATTGACCAGTCTCTGGCTAGCCTCCAAATTGGGAAATAATCTTCTACCAAGTAAATCATTCCTTGTTTTGCAGATGATGAAATTTATAAATTATTCCATACTTATTCCATTCTTCTTAATGTAAGCAGAGCTTCCAAGTTCTACTAAATAGCCATCATATTTAATTTCAGTGGTGGCTATATATCAATGAATTCTGTGTTTGTAGTTAGTTAAATCATTTTATGGCATGTTTCAAAAGGAAAGAGTTATGTGAGTACATTTTATAGCACCCAAATACACATGTTATAATCTTATTTTAACATTACAGGTGATCAGCCAAGTACATTACAATAATCTATTGTTGGGATCGGTGCCAGCCCTGAAGCTGCTGCCCACAAGGTATGATCTGAGGAGCTGTTAGCGTTGAGACTTTCACTGGGAAGGAAGCCAGGGCTGGGAGAGCCAGTGTTAGGCTGGAGGCGGAAGGTGCACAGGGCAGATGGACTGGGCAGAGAGTCTCCCCTGAAGTTGCTGGTCAAGGTTCTGGAGCTGGATGAGCAGACAGGCCACACACTGCTCAGAACAAGGCGTGGAGATGATCAGGAAAGAAGGCTCATATATTGAAACCCAATCTGGGCTTACAGACAGAAGACTCACAGGAGACCATGGGCAGAGGGGAGAAGTAGAAAGTACTGGTGGTCAGTAAGGAACCAACAAAACTGGCAAGTAGTGCACCAGAAGGGGACAGGAGCAACAGGAGACTCTTTTGCTTCATCCCATAAACTTCTTTTGCACTGTTGCCTAGAGCAGAAGCCAATGAGGCAGTCAATGAAAGGAGTCAGCCATGCAATACAGCAGTCCCCCTGTCAGAGTCACAGCAAACTCTGACCTCCACAAATTTCTCCTTTTCCATGTTCATGCTGAAATTCCTCCCATTAGATGAATCCTTTGAGCAAAGGAACTATCTCTTGAAGGCCAATGTTAAAAAAACCTTATTTACAGTGAAGGAACAGTGTGTTCCTTCAATATAATTCAAGTGTACAGGCATATACAATATCCTCTTAAAGAAGGAACAAGGGTAAAGTAAACTTTGAAAGTTGTGGTCAGGGCTATGGGAAAAAACCTGTGATTGTAGTTGTCTGGGGGCATAGGAGAGCCTCCAAAACAGAGATTTAGTTTTTCAATTGTGTTTCATTGAATACACACACATACACACACACAGAGCTGAAAATGGGTCCTTGGATATTCATAAATATTAATACAAATTCTAAGAAATCAGCAGGGTGTTTTTTTGTTTGTTTGTGGGGGGGGCGGTAATATGTACTGTGTGACTTTGGTAATTTCCTAAAGTGTTCTGGTATTTATTTTTCTGACTTTGGAGGTTGGGCAAATGATCTCAAAGATCCAACGTCTCTTATCAATTCATAATTCATCAAATGTAGTGAAGAAGCCACTATCTTGACACCCTAAAGTGACTTTTTAAAAAAAGATTTTAAAAAAAGATTTTATGTATTTATTTTTTAGAGAGAGGGAAAAGGAGGGAGAAGGAGAGGGAGAGAAACATCAATGTGAGAGAGAAACATCAATCGGCTGCCTCTCATACGCACCCTGACCAGGAACTGAAGTGGTAACCTTTCACTTTGTGGGATGATGCCCAACCAACTGAGCCACACCAGTCAGGGACCTAAAGTGATTTTTTAAAATATTACACTGATAGCCCATAAGTAACAGACATCCATTATCAAAATCAGGAAAAGTGGAACCAGAGATAAGGAGGAAACACAGGCATCATATCCAGGGAGCTTGATAACTACATTATTTTCCCATCCTGCTTTTGGACTTTTCCATGTTTTCTATTTGTCAGGAGCCAATCCTGGTAGAGCTTATTCAAATCTTGCCTCAGAACTGGCTAATAAAGGTTTTGGGGCAAGAAATTAGCAGTAGGTTCTGGTGGACCAGTCTTTTTTTTTTTTTTTTTAAGATTTTATTTATTTATTTTTAGACGGAGGGGAAGAGAAGGAGAAAGAGAGGGAGAAAAACAGCAATGTGTGGTTGCCTCTAGGACACTCCCTACTGGGGACCTGGTCCACAACCCAGGCATGTGCCCTGACTGGGAATCAACTGGCAACCCTTTGGTTCCCAGGCTGACACTCAATCCACAGAACCACACCAGCCACGGCTTGGTGAGCCGGTCTTGACAAGTTTTTCCTCATGCTCAGCTCTATGTCTGTTTTTTATTTCCTATTAAGTCTCTCTGGTAGATAAGAGGCTCACATCTCTGTCCCTTAAATTTAAAAATAAGTGCCAAGAATATAAAAAGAACTCTTACAACTCAACAATAAAAGAGAAGTAACCCAATTTTAAAAATGGGCAAAGTATTTGAACAGATATTATTCTAAAAAGAATATGAAAATAGCCAACAAGCACATGAAAAGATACTCAGTATCTCTAGTCATTGAAAATCAAAACCACAATGAGACACCACTTTACATCCACTGGAAAGGATCTAGTCAAAAAGACAGACAATAACAAGCCTTGGGGAGGATATGAAGAAATTGGAACCCTCATACATTGTTGGTGGAAATGTAAGATTGTGCAGCCTTTTCAGAAAACAAGAATCAAAGATATCCTCAGTGCCAGAAGCATTGCATTTCTCTTTGGCTTTATGGTTTTAAAAATTCATGTAAAATATTTATGCACTGACTTGCTAGTTGATACCAATAGTTATACTAGTATGTTTTATATCTGTACAGTAGGACCTTACTATCAATTCCAACTTTGTCACAAAATTTTCATACGCAGTGACCAGAGGAATCAGAAATCCATGTCCTAGTTGTCCAGGTGTAAAGGTGCTATTTTTGAACTGTAAGGAAATGGTAGTTACATTCTGTATCCTTATTATGCTGATGGAAGCCACTTGAAATCAATGCTTATACTAGTCTCTATATACTCTACTTCTTGCTCCTCAAAGTAGAAAGTAGAGAAAAATTTATTTAATACTGAATAATGTTTTAATTCCGCCAGTGTCAGATTTGCTTGCAAAATGGCAGGAGATTGCCAGGTAACACAAGTTCAATGTAAACATTAAGCTTCTTCATACTATATTGATTGTGTGCTGAATGAAAGGTGTTTACCATACTTCTTTGCTAAGTCTTGGCCCCATGACTGATGGGCAATACAATCAATACACCTGGTTGTTAAAAAGCATTGCAGATTTATCTGTGCCATGTAAGATTTATTAGTTTGCATGGAAGACTAATTTTACACTTGATTTTATCTTACTCTCACTCTTGGGATAATGTTTCATGCATGCGGGGAAGATGGCATTGCATAAATGACACCATTTTATCAATTTCACATGTTGGTGTATCATCTGGGTGATGGTATGAATATCAGGATCACCACTATGTAACGGACTACACACATCTACAGTAAAATCAGCTCCTGGTTATTTGCACGGATGAAAAGAAGCTAAGGTGCAGATGATCAGAAATGGTAGATTATGTTCTAGAGTTATTTTCCTTTGGCTTTTGGTGAATTGTAATTACAGTTGAACCTGTGTATTTTTAACCTTTCAAGCATTTGCTCCATACAAAGTCAAAAAGCCTTATTAGGTAGAAACTGTTTAACCTCTGACATTCACATTTATTTCTCTCCGCAACCTGCCTTGTTCATTGTGTAGGTAATGGTTTACACTGATGCACACACCACAAGTCAGAGTAGTGTGGCCCTCTCCCAGGCTTGTCCTGGAGCCGGGAGGGAGTGATAAGTATTTGGTGTCAAGCGATTGCTTTTTAAAATGCCAGCTGCAAGCAAAGAATAAAAATAGGATAAACAAAAATCTCAATAAAGCTGAATTGATGCTGTCTGGCTGGAAAACTGGCTTCACATGCACGAATCAGCAGTAGATGAGAATCAGCCATCCATGCGCACTGGCTAATGACAGAGGTGGCTATTCCCACACCAAACAACAATGTTTAGCATTCTATTCCCAATGCTAATTCTTTAAGAGACAGTTTTTTCTTTGACCAGAACTCGTGGTATAAAACACTCAAAGCTTATGAGAAACAATTTTATTTGGCAGTGCCTAAATCCATTCTTAAACAATAGGTTTTGCCAGTTCATATGTATTCCTTTTTATATTATGGTAAAAGGAGGAGTCAGGTATACATTTTTGAACAGGCATACATGTATTTTCTTTCAACTGCATTTGCAAAGAATATAAGAAAAAACTGAAAGTAAACATAAAGCAGATACCTCTTACAGGTTTAAATATATTTGTATGTTTTCCAAGATAGACATATAAATGTTTTAGATCTGCAGAGATAAAGATACTTAAAATGCCGCCCCCCCAAATCAACCCCTTGGGAGTTG
The DNA here is from genome assembly GCA_039655065.1 of Glossophaga mutica. Lineage (NCBI taxonomy): Eukaryota > Metazoa > Chordata > Mammalia > Chiroptera > Phyllostomidae > Glossophaga > Glossophaga mutica. The sequence goes on along the minus strand of CM077303.1, from coordinate 40,205,180 downwards.
ATTTTGTTTCATTTCACATGAAATTCCTCTGAGATCACCTAAGCAGGCTTACAATCAACAATCCCTGATAAAACTGATAAAAATGACATTATTTAAAACTATTTTGTTCTTAAACATTTATCTTATAAGGACTTCTATCCTCTGTACCAAGGTTAAGTTATATGCATGCACACAGTTTGAAAAGTGTTTAGGCGAGAGAAGTGTAATTTCTTGTACTGATAGTAAAGGTAATTTTTGTGCATTATCTTATTGCTTAATAACAGATGGATATAATAACTTTCTCTTACTTATGCAAACCGTGATTTGACCCTGAATTCCAATTAATAGCATGTTTTCTTGGCATATACAGAAAAAAATGACTTCTACTAGTTCAAAGTAATAATATCTGAAAAAAATGTGTCATATCAGTTACCATTTTAGCTCTGTTATTGAAAAACAAAATACCTTCATTTATGTAAATAAACCTTTGTGTAATGTTCTTATACCCTCAGTTTGATTCAGCTGAGCGTTCTCCCTGGACCTATCATGATGTGGCTCACTCTTCCAGGCCAACGTCCAGAGCGGCCTTTGTGCTGCACTCTGTGCTCAGAATGAAGCAAGCAAAGCCCTCCAAGCTGGGGGATAAGGTTTTCATGCAGTATTTCTTGACTAGTGAGACCATAGCTTCTGCTTTATGCAAAAATTTTCTCTTGGGTCAAACTTAAATTAGTTTCAAAATGCCTCCAAAATACAGTTTTGGCTCCTTTACATTCTTGTGGGTAGGAAGCACAGAGAGGTAATGAAACTTATTTAAAGTTACTACCAAGTAAGTGGCGGCATCTGGTCTGGAACCCAGATCTCTTCTCATGTAGTTCTTTCTGTTATGTCTCCGCACAAAAAGGAACAATTTATTTCTCTATAATATTCTCCTTAATGCCTCTGAGAAAGTTTACATTGTACATAGAATTTCCTGATTGTATTAGAAGTAAATTTTTAAAAAATTAATAAAACATGAACATATGCTACCTGTTATCTTTACCACAGTAACATCTTAGATTATATTGTGTTTACTGCTGATATAGAGTTAACTGAATGTCATTTAGTCACATTAAATAACACATTTTGCTACATAAATAGATGATGAGATATCACCATACTACAAAGCAGATATTTTTTCCAAAATACTTTGAAAATCAAAGCATAACAACTGTTTATTTTAAATGTTGTTTAAATTGCAAATCTTCATCAAAAAAAGAAGGTAAGAAATAACACTGAGACAAAATTCAGAATGAATAGTCAGTATTTAGGATACAAAGCAAAAAAAAAAATCCTTGCTTAACAGCACAAACACAAAAGAATGGCCATAAATATATTACTGATTCAATAATTGATAAAACATGTCAGGAATTCAAGAATGTTAGATTTAAGAATGTGAATTGCTAAAATTACAAACTAATAAATAATGATTCCAATTTCTACAAAATCATTTTTTTGTGAAGCAATTCTTTATATCAACCTAAGTTGGCTAAAAAACACACAACCATATATAGCAGGTGATGAAACCAAATAAAACCTGTTACCAGATATTTATCTTGTAAAGCCACTTCATGCATTATTTTTCATGGATTTTGAAGGTTATATACAATGAAAAGTACTTTAATTTGATCAATTGACAACTAATGAAGTTTAACTAGTTGTTTGTAAAACCACTTTAAAAAAACTAGTCATTTTGTCTTGGGTGTGTAAGATAATGACTTAGTGCCCAAGGAAAATATTTATTCACAGGATTTTATCACTGGAAATGGCTAGCTAATATGGCAGACTATTAATGAAAACTTTCAGAACGAGTAATCACCTGTGTAGATAATTAACTGTCCAACTTCGAGTTACTCAGTGTAATTCTTTTCTCTGCTATGTTTTAAAGAGCATGAAATTCTGGTCCATGAGCTTTTGTGGGGATTAAAGGTATCGTTAACTACAACATAAATAGACTGTATGAGAAAAATAAAGTGTTAACATTTTAACTGCCTTATGAAAGAGGTAAGGTGGGGGAGTAATGTTTGTTGTTCATCAACAGATGGTAAGTGACAGTTAAAATCTGTCATCCTTCTGCTTTATTTTTTCTTGGCAGTTTAATAATACTGATATTGACTGAACAAAATTACATTTGCTTACTATTTTGGAAAAAATCTGCATAAGATTAGAGAAGAAATTATCTTTTTTTTTTTTTTTTTTTAAGAAAGTAACCAACGTTCCCTTCTAGCATACTTATCTCAAGGGCTTTAACATTATTCTTTTTTAGCAGACATCCAAATACCAACCCAGGCCCCATCACAGTTTCTACTCACAGCTTCCATTACTGATGAAACAAATGGCTTAACATTTGAAATCTACACAGGAATAGACATATTTCCAGGTTGTGTTTAGTCTTATTGGATAAAGTATAGGCTCTTGTTCATAGAAAAAAAATAATGCTATGGTTTGACCATCCTAATTAGTGTATGGCTCTAAGTTCTTTCTTCCAGACAGGGTGATTGATTTCTTAGTTCCAAGGTTTGTAAGGCAATACAACACAGCAATTTAAGAATGAAATCACAAAAGGAAATAAAAACTGGCTGTGAACTAAATTTTTGAAAACTTTCAAAATTGTCGTTTAAAAACATTTAAATTGGAGTACTTTCAAAATAGTGGCATGTGCCTCCTGGGGTTCAAATTTGTTCTGAATTAGATCTCCATCAGGACTAATATGGTTTAATAGGTTAAGAACATATATGGAATGTGATCCACATTTACAAATGACTGTACATATGGATTGCATTAGATTAATATTGAGTTGAGAAACCCTCCCTGATTGTTGAAAGTGGTGATTTTTTTTATTCTTTCTGTAAATAAAATGTCAATGGCCTCTCAAAGGCCAGTCTCCAAGGAATGTTGGGTTCACACCCCCAACTAAGTGGATTACTTACAAAGTAGAAATCAAATTTATGTACATCTCCTCAAGAATGTTTCCCTTCCTTCTAAGCCCTGCGGACAGCATTATAAAAACCTATTTACTGTTGAAACTTACTTTCCAATGTGTGTGTGTGTGTGTGGGGGGGAGCAATAGATATACAAAAGTAATATAATTAAAATATATAGCATGCCAGATAGTGATAATTATTACCAAGAACAATAAAGTAGGGAGGAAAATAAGGCGTATCTGAGATGAGTGGCAGCAAATTGTGGTCAGGAAAATCTCCCTGCAAAGGTGACATCTGGCAAAGATCTGAAGGAGGCAAGAAAGTGAGTGAGCCTCTCCAATACGGGTATAGAATTTTTGGGAAGGGCATTCTAGGTTGAGGGATCATCAAATGCAAGGGCACTGGGGCAGAAGGTGCCTGGTGTTGGCTGAGGAACAGCAAGAGGGACATTGTGGCCGGAGCAGAGGGAATGAGTGGCAGGAAATGAAGTCAATGAGGCCAAAGTGGAACAGGTCATGAAGGTCCTAGTGGATCATTCTAAGGACTGTATGAGAAACTTGGGAGACAATTGGAGGATTCTGAGCAGCGAAGCAGCATGACTTAACACTGAAGCTAGCTTTGGTGGAAGCGCTATCAAAAGAGACCAGGAACATAAATCTGGTAACAGGTGCTTCAAAGTTTGAACCCACAACTACTGAAAGAGGAAAGGATTGAATCCTGGACAAATGGATGTGTGAGTGGCTGGGAGGAAGGGGTTACCCTGGGAGACACGCTTGCCTAGCCTTCAGGCCTTGACTGTACTGAAACCTCAAGTCCTGCTCCTCCAGCCACAGGTCCTCTGGGAAGGGTCCGGATCTAAGCCTGCAGGCCAAGTTGCCAAGGCGACCATAGAATTTCCCCCACCCAACTCCTCGGTCTCCTGAGTTCAAAGCAGCAGGATCCGCAGCCCCTCCAGAGGGTTCGTCGGGTCCGGGCCAGCGTGGACTCATCAGTATTCCGCCCGCGGCGTTTCTCCCGCCCACACCGTGACTCACAGCGCCTGCCTATCCAACAGCTCCAGCCCCTGGCGGTCCACGCAACTCAACAGCCTCCTCCTCCTCCCCCGGGTCCCGGGCCAGAGCCCTAGAGCTGGCGCTGCCCCGGAGGGGTTCTGGCGGTCCTCGGCACTGGTGCTGCTCTGCCCAGTAACGCAGCGCTTTCCTGCATGCTGGCCACAACCGCAAGCTGCATATCCGCAGCGGAGCGGGGGCGCCCTGCTCCTGGCTCACAGCGCGCCCAGGAAGACCCGCTCTAAAGCATCCCCGCAGCAGCTCTCTGGGGATAATCAACTCGCCTGTGCACCGTCTAAGATCTCCCTGCGCTTCCTGCAATGCACCAGACAGGGGAAGCAAATATTTTAGGCACCTGCATTGCGCCCCCGCTGGGATGCACTGTGCGCAAAAGACGAGGGCTGTCTGCTGCACACCCGGAAGATCGGAGGCGCGGGGGGGGAGGGGGTCAGGGGTGGGTTTTCTTAGGACTCACCTTGTGTAGTTTCCACATGGCCCCCAGAGCCTTGACTTCATGGCTGGAGTGTTTGCCCTCCTCCAAGCACTGGTAGCACACAGGCATCTTGCACTGCACGCAGTACATGCTGTGGTTCTCCAGCTCGTGGTCTGTACAAGTGGAGACCTTGCGCGGGCTCAGCCTCCGGCTCACACGGCCCTGGGCCGGGGGCACCAGGCGGTGCTTGGCTAGGGGACCCCGGGGTGGGTGGCAGCGAAGACGGCACGGATCGCAGTAGAAGACGTCGCACTGTTCGCACATAACGGTAGCCTCCTTGGGAGCCTTCTCGCAGAGCTGGCACTTGAGGGCCGCGGCTTTGCTCTGCTGGTAACGGTCAATTACCCCTTCCAAGACGCGGTTCTTGGGGAAGCCGCGGAGACCCCGGTCATCCAGGATGAGGCTGCGGTGGCACTGGGGACAGGTGATACAGGAGTTACGGGGCACCGGGGCCAAGGCCGGTGACAGGTGGGTGGCCGGTGGCGGCATAGCTGGGGGAAACACGCGGACGCCGTTGGGGGACTTCTGGCACGGGGTAGTGGGGGCGCTGGCAAAACCTCCGTAGGAGCCATAGCCACTGTCCGCTTCGCTGTACAGGCTCATCTTGTCCAGGTCCAGGTAGTCATAGTCTGAGACCCCGGAGCCCGAGGCCCGACGGCTCTGGGGGGACTCAGACTCCGGGGTTTGCACCAGGATGTTGCGGGCGCACGCCTGACATAAATTGTGGGAGCAGGGCAGGATGATGGGCTCCCGATAGAAGGACCCGCACACGGGGCATTTTAACTCTTCTTCCATCTCTTCCATGGAGACCCGGATGGAAGCGAGACAGCTGCGGCTGCAACGGGTGGCTGAACTGGCGAAGTGGCCAACCGGTCTGTCTTGTCCAGCACCTTGGCCAGCGTCGGCGGCTGCAGTCGCGGCAGTGCCTTCCCGCGTCGCCTAGACGCAGACTCCCGGTGAGTGAAGCGCTCCTTCTGTGAGCTACACCGTCGCGGCGCCCTGCGCCAGTCCGAGACCGCCCCCTCCTGCCCTCCTAGTCCCGCCCCCGCCTGTAAACAGTGGCCTATTGGGCGGCAGCCGAGAAAGCGAAGCTCTTATTGGCAAAACGCCCCGTCCTTCTCCTCTCTGCGCAGGCCACAGGGGGTTTGGTGGAGGACTCCGAGGACGAGGGAAGTCTTAGCTCCCGGCTGCTCTGTATCGGGAGGGGGCTGGCTTGCGTTGGCGGGGGAACTCGGAAGGAGGAATTAGGCGATGTGACTCATCCTCGCCCCTCTTTCTTCCGACCTGGATCCGGTGCAGTCATCCAGGAGCAGGGGGCGTGAGAAACCCTTCCACGCAGCGAGTGGGCTGGAGGAGGAGGCCGGTGCTTCTCGCCAACGGTCTGCGTTTGCCTTCCATCTGTATCCCCGCCGACTACAACAGATACCCCCTTCGCCTCCTCCCCCTCTCCACCACCACCCTCTTCCGCTGCTGGCAGCCTTGGCAGGCCCTCGCTCATGCCTAGGTTTCTGTATGGCAGCCAGGCCCTTGTCCCCATCATGAACCCGCTGAAGCCTGCCCCAGGCGCTTCCCCATCCGGGGGATCTGACGGCGCCGAGAGGCTAGAGTCTCTTCCAGTCTCTTCCAGTCTTTCACCCTTAGTCCCTGGAGTCTAATAATATCAGCTTCCTAGAGATTTAAACTAGGTGACCGATGTAAAGGTTCATTATATTAGTTTAAATCTATGCCCCTTCATTTCCCGCTTTAAATTCAGGCTGGGCACAGAGGCTTCTTAAGGTATGGGTTGAACGTGCCTCTGTACTCTTTTCGCTGTCCCTGCCTCCCAAAGCCATTTTCTCACGCCGCTCTCAGCACCTGGTCAAGCTTCCACAAGGCCAGCAGGACCTTTGGTTCAGTCGAGGTAGGAACGGATTGCCCATTTCTGAGCGCCCATACTTCAGTAACGAGCTCTAGATAAATCACTGCGTCGCTGTGGAGTCTCAGTATTTGACTCCAATCAGCGTTATTCAGTGTCACGTGGCCTGAGTTTCAGAATGGTGGGTGGGTTCTTACTGTTTCCTTAAGTGATGGTGATGGGAAGGGGATGAAGAGGGTTCTAGTGTTAGTCCTCATATATTAGGCACCTTTCTTCCTCTCCCCAAACATTTCTGGAGATAGCTGGTTCTGCCCCTTGCCTGCAGAACTGTTGAGTTGATAATAAAAGGAAAAAAACAAAAAACTTTGAGTCAAGTGACATTTTGAATTGCTAGTAACTTATTTGAAATAATACATGGCTGTCTTTTGCTGACTGATTTATGAAATAAATGACGAAAACCATTTCTAAATTCTAAGCAATACTCCCATTTTCCATCTTCCAAAAAATAGATAATTTGATTATATGCAGCTACATTTATAATTTTAAACCACTTTACTTCCCAGAAAAAAAAATAGACTTTTTATAACCTTGCCCTTGGAGAAATAGTCCAATAAACTAGGTTATTTTTCCAACATGTTCTTCAGTGAAAACAGCACTTGATCACTGTTGGGGGGGGGGGATATTCTCATTGTTATTTGAAGTTACACTAATCACAAATGCTATACAATTTATTTTTAACTTGGCTTTTAAATAGTCAGGTCCAGAGAATTCAAAGGCACTCTATTTACATAGAATTTCTTCATGTGGGTTTGGAACATCTGTATCTGCAGGGTACATCTAATTCAGGGGTCTCAAGAGAATTGCTAACGAGTAGGTAACAGTTAAGAAACTGTTAGAAATATTAGTACCATTCATAATTTATAATCCTTTCCGTGATGATTGTATGCATTTGGTCAAAAGTCATAGCCTTAGGGCCAGGGCTCTGGAATTTCAATGTGAGCAGCTGCTACTCTTTATGAGTTTCAACTTTGCTTATCACAGTAAACTGTCTGCTATAGGTTGAATATTTATGTCTCTCCAAAATTCAATTCTCGAAGTTCCTAACCCCCAAGATGATGGTATTAGGAGGTGGGTGGGGCCTTTGGGAGGTGATTAGGTCATGAGGACAGAGCCTTCATGAATGGGATTAGTGTTCTCCTAGGAATGGTACAGAAAGTTTCCTTGCTTTCTTCTACCAGGTGAGGAAGCAGTCTCTCAGCAGATACCAAATCTGCTGGCACCTTGATCTTGTATTTCCCAGCTTCCAGAACTGTGAGGAATAAATTTCTGTTATTTATGAGCTACTAAATCTATGGTATTTTGTTATTGCAGCCCAAACAAATTGTCTGAGAGGTCTATCTAAGACACCATCTAAGAGGTCTGCTTATCAGCAGAAAAGGTATGCTTAGTTCAAAATAAAGGATAACCTTAGGGAATGCCTGTAGTGTAATACCCAATCGATTTCACAGAGACTCTATAGAATATAGATTTATAATATAGGCAACATGCAAATATTTGCTCTATTATAAAATATATTGAGATGATTTAATTGTTAGATCCATTTGATCAAAAATTAGCTAAATCAATTCCAAGGAAGCTCTTAAAATGACTGTTATTTGTTGAGTGTTCACTCTGTTCTGGGTACTGAATTTACTCATTTACACACATTACTTAGTTCAATCCTGTAATAACAGGAAGAGGTGGGTACACTTACCTCATTTTAAAGATGAGTAAACTGAGGATAAGCAAAGTACTCGAGGTCAGTATTGGTGAGGCTGGGATTTGGACCCAGGTACATGGAAGTTTGTTTCTTTGTTCGTTCATTATTTGTTCATTCATTCTTTTAAAAAGTTCTGAGTTCTACTCTCTGTCAGGCTCTGTGTGTGAAAAAATACACCCAAATGAAGGAATGCTGTTCTTACCTTCCCTGAAAGTTTATTATTTTTCTTGAATTAATTCTTCTAAAATATTTTTGTAAACCTTTGAAGATTTTACCTTCCTGTTGCACTATTTGGCCATAATGTGCTTTAAAGCCCCCCAGTGAGTGGTATTTAAAGGGAAATAAACATCTGAGTGTAACTGATGATATTATAGAAATACGATAGGAAATGTGCCCTGAAGCACAAGGATTGATAGCCCTGTAATTTCATCACTCCTGGGGTGACTGCAGATGTTCTCATTGTGTAAAGTGCCTGATTATTTTCTGAAATTTACTATTCACCTAAATGATGTTCTTTAGCAATGAAATGAACAAATTAAAAATATTCTGGCAGCTTTCCTATTAAACAAATATTTACCAATGAAAAATTTAGGTGTTTTCCTATTTGCTTTTGACTACAATGCTTACCTATTAACATGAGTTTCTTTAATTCTAAAGAGTGGACACTCAGAGGAGAAAGCATTCTTTCTCATTTCCCCTTATTCTCTTCTAGAGTCACCAATCTTTAGTTGTAGGGGGAAAATCAATGAAAGGAGCTGATTCTAGGCTCTGGCACTTAAAGATTTTCTGACACATAGCTAAAAATATTCTATATTTATTTTGTGATTAATGATATTGATTAATGTGTTTTGTACAACTTGCATTATTTGAGAAGTGATGGGGGTGATGTTCTGTTCCGAAAGAAATTCAGAGGAAACTTCTTTTTATGGGTAATTGAGCACATTAACATTTAACTTTATACTTCTATATTTGTGCCATCCTTTACTAATTTCCATGTTTACTTATTGTTGGTATTCCTTTATCTTTTTAATTAAGCAATTATCATAGTAAATTAAGAGTGTTTTGCTATTAAGTACTATTGGAAGATTACCTTATTCAAATTCTGTAGTATTTCTGACTATAAGTAACATATTACTAATAGTTTGGAAAGATGGAGGTTTAATGAATCTTGTATTAGAGTAAGAGAGTTGGAGGATAAATCCAGAAGCCCCAACTTGTGAATAATAGGAATCCCAGAAGAAGGAAAAGGCACAAATGGAAGAAAAAAAATCACAATTGAAAAAAATAATTTTCCTGAACCAAAGAAAGATATGAAATTATGGATAGAAAGGGTTTTAGAATTACAGTCACCATGATGAAAAAAGACCCAGGCATCTACAGATACAATTCTTGGCCCATGAAAGGGACCAAGTAGCTGCATTACTTCTTAAGGCTTTGTTACAGTTTCCTTTAGACCTGACCTTACTTTGGATTCTGTACTTGTAACCCAGAAACCTATTGGTATCTTTACAATAAATTTAACTTTTCTTGGTTAGCTCAAGTGTGCCTTCCTTCCTTGCAATCAAAAGACCAAAATCAAATTATTCAGTCACATTTTAGTCACTTATATATTCAAATCTCTGTTGCGGCAGATGCTGTTGGTGCTCTGTTCATTTTTCCTCTGCATGAACCTCTTCATGCTGAAGGCCACCTTGTGCAAAAAGTTGTGGGTTTTTTTAGGGATTTTTCCAGTTTAGGGACCATACTCAGCCAAGACATGGGGCAAACTGGAAATTTATATCATTTATGCCATTTGTAATCACCACAAATCAGTCTTTTCTGCTGGAAGAGCTGTCAGGCTAAGTGAGGATATCATGGTAATTTCTGTTCTAATGAGATTTTGGAAAACAAAGCTCATGTAAATAACCATTTGAGATGAAGAATCTTATTTCAACTCAAAGTAAGTTATCTTGCTTACATTCTTCTTGAAGAAAAGTCAACTATAAAAGAAGCCTAGAAAATCATACCTTTTCCTATTTTTGGTTTGTTAGAGTCTTTCTCCAAAGACTTTAATGTTTATTGATTGTGGGTCAATTCTGGATTTGGGGAGGCATTGAATTATCAGGCTAATGATACATTTTTAACAGCATGCTCCAGAAACTGTCAGAGGCCTGATATGAGAATAGGTCTTGATTCTCTCCTCCTCTCATCCTCTGCTCAGGATTTCTTGAGTCTGTCGCACAATGGAATCAGCTGTATTGCATAGGGAGTTAGACAAGAGATAAATAATTGAGAAGGGGAGGTGTAGTGGGCTTTGAAAGAGAAGGCCTGACAAGGGGAACATTAGGGAAAGACTTGAAGATACAGCTGCAGGATGGGTAATGTTACAGACTCAAGATTAATGAATGGAGACATCTTGTGCCAGATTGTGATGGAGAGACAAAGAGGGAACAGCTCTCTGCTGCTGGGAAGGAGTGAGCGGGGGTTGACTGTGCACACTGGGGACAAGACTCAGAAGGAAGGCTACATCTGGTTTTATATTTTGGTATTATGTGCTTGGCTTATTCAACCTCAGCTTTACTTCATTTATTAATAAACACATGGAAGAATCCTTAAAATATGCATTGAATGCTAATGTGCTCACTTCTAAAATTCCAGAACCCAGAGGTTCAAAGTAACTCTGTTCCTGCTTCCTATTGGGATGCAAGGTAACATAGTATGTTTATACTGACTGTAGAATGCTTGTAGGTAAACAGATTTGTGATCTGTTTCATACCCTTTATGTAAAACTGGAGGTAAAAGAAGTAGTTAAGTCTTCCTTCTCCATGTTGGAAGTTTTGATTGCTAGAGAAACCAGTTATTCTAAAAATAATTTAAATGTCAAAATTCAGAATGTCAACTTAAATTTTAATGTGCCTGACCCAAAACTATAATTATTAGATAGCTGTTCTCCAAGTGAAGACATTTACTGGAGAACATACATTTAAGAGGTTAAGAAAATTAATTAGAAACAAGGTTCTTCCTTATTAGTATAAATGGTTTAATAAACATAATCACTGCTAGTTCTATAAGTCTAAAATTTATTTTATTTATTGGTGCAGACTCTTCTCTGTTTTATTGCAGGATGGACTTTGCTTATATTTTTCTACAATTCCTGTCTACACTTTGGAGACTAAGATCACACCTGTAGCTTCTGATGAAAAATGTATGAAAGTTGAGACCTTAATATCATGTCTATTTACTGTTGAGAAAAAACTGACTTTCAGATGGTTAACTGCCTGAGATTTCACAGTTACTACATGGAAGAGTCGAGATTCTAACACACATTTGACAGATTCCAAAACTACCTGTATTAGTCTGCTTGGGCTGCCATAACAAAATACCACAGATGGGGTGGCTTAACGGAAATTTATTTTCTCGTAGTTCTGGAGGCAAGAAGTCCAAGATCAGTGTCAGTAAGGTTGGTTCCTTCTTAAGGCCCCTCTGCTTGGTTTATAGATGGCCATCTTCTCCCTTTACCTTTACATGGTCTTTCCTCTGTGACTATCTCTGTCCCAGTCTCCTCTTCTTATAAGGATATTGGTGAAGGCCCACCTCAATGACTTCATTTAACTTTATTTACATTTTTATTCTGGAAGCACCATTGTTATCTCTCCAGTCTGGCAGGCTCCTGAGCTCTTGGAAAAGCTCCTTAACTAATTCCATTGTCACTTCTAAAACAGTCCCCCACCCAAATAGTAATGACCTGCTTGATTCTCTATCAATTAAAAATAAGTTATTAAAAATTATAGACCTCTGGTGATATTGACTGGAATCCAGAAATTGTTCGTAGGAGTTTGGAATGTTTAGTAAGAATTCAAAGGAATCGTGAGGGATGATTTTTCCTAGTGAACTCCCGATTTTCATCAGAGCCATTCCATCTAAAGGAATACATCAGAGAGTAAATCAGAGCACTGCTCACAACATGCCTTCCAATACTCCTGATTTTTATAACCACTGGGAGCCAAATCTAATGGGAGGAGGCAGGGCCTTCCTCGCTATTCTCATTTATCAAGAGCAGGTACTCTCATTACTTTCTCTTCTCTTATGCTAGTGAGTTTGTCCATGGATATCTACTGCCCAATTCGCCACTTGTCCAGAGGCAAAATTAACAACCAATTTACTCTTGGACACTAAACCCAGTGTTAATAATCCTTTTTGACAGTCTGTTGAGAGCTTCCTGAATTAGGAAGAACTAATAGATTTCAGTTTGCAGAACAATTCCAAATGATTTATTGGTAGTGACTGTCTAAGCAAGGGTGGTATTATAAAGGTTGTAAGGCCATTTTTTATAAAGAAAGAATAATAAAATCAATAGTGAGGTATACCGTGAAGAAGGAATAGTGACACGTGTAAATTTTCTTGCATCGTTAATAAATTCAGAGTTACAAATTATTGACATTTTACTTTGTGCTAGGCACTGGGCTTGATCCAGTGCATTCGTCGTGTCAGTGAATTTTCACAACTCTGCAGGATAGGTGCTGTATGTCCCCCTTGTAAGACTAAAGAGACAGGCATAGTGGAATTAAATAACTAGCCAAGATCACCCAGCTAGTAAGAGCCAGAGCAGTAATTTGAATCCATATACCAAATGTGTGGGTTAAGATTTGAGCTGAGACTGCCACAGACAGAGCTGAGATGTTCCACTCACCATGGAACTTCAGGGTACCACCAAGCACGAGGGGCACCACCTCCTTACATGTGCCCTTAATACAGTCTTTCTGGCTTGGAGATGGAGGGGCAGAAGTAGGAGTGGAATTTGGGAGAGGAGGACTTGTCTTCCCAAAGTTAAGTCCACACGTATTTATTGAGCACCTGCTCTCTGGCAAGCATTTGAGGATGTAGCAGAGTTCCCAGCCTTGAGGAACTCAAGTGAGGGGAGATAAGCAATAAACACATAACTTCAGGCCCAGATAAATGTTGCGGAGATGCTTATAGAGAGTTACTAGAGGGAACTGAGTAGGGTGGAGGGCTAATAGCCAGAGATGAAGGCCTCTTGAAAAAGAATCGGAAAGATGGAAAAGAAGCATCTATGGGGAAATCCAGGGACAAGCACCCTAAACAGAAGGAGCAGCAAATGCAAAGGCCCTTCCCTATAAGGAACTTGTCATGGTGGAAGGAAAAAGACTCATTTGCCATTATCTTGTTCAAGACTAAAGACTTGGCCATGCCGCAGGGATTGTCTGGGGTTCCCAGCACAAACCCACTTGGTGGGGGAAGATAGAGGCAAATGATGTGCCCTCTCTCTTCTCTTTTTTTCCCTCCACCCTCTAAATGTGTTATACCAGTAAATCAGTAAGGGGGTCACACACACCTCAACCTCCAGCTTTGGGAAGGATTGAATTAATTTGCTTGGAGAAGAATATGGATTATAGCATGCCTTGTAGAAAGTGTGTATTGAGAACATAGTGGTCATACACTGATCAAATTAGTGGTAGAGAATACCTTTATTAACACAGTTTGGAGAGTTTATCTTTGTAAAGTAGAGAATACGTTAGAAAATTCAAGAGAAGGAAGAGCCATTTCCACTAGCCCTGCTGCCCTAATCACAGATTTCCCATTGCTCTGGACACATTGTCTTGTGGAAGAGCTGCAGAGGGATGGACACCTGTGCTTTAGGGCTTCAGGAAATGACGGGGCTTTTTTTTTTCTTTGAGTCTTCTGGCATTGGCTTGAGGTTGATTTACATTAGTTGATGTATTGCTTTAAAGTAAAAGAATATAAATGTTTTTCATGATCATTATATAATAGAACTGTTGGCTAAAAGCCTAAATTAGCCTTTGCAAAATGGCTTAACCAAGCTTCCTCCTCAGACAAAACCTCTGGTATTGCTGTTCCACATGTCTGTGCTTATTTAAAATAGAAGCATTTATCAGACCCTATGTACCAAACTACAGAGTTCAGCAGAAGCAATGCCTGCTTGAGTGTAGTTGGTAGGGTAATAATATGAGTGTAATAACTTACAGTTTTAATTTGAACATTTCACCTAAAATGTCATATGGTGTGTTTGAGTGTGATATTGTTATGTTACAGGATTACATGCTTATGATTTTGTAATAAAAAAGGTTGTTATTTGTATCGGACCCTGTATATTCCCAAATTCTGTAAGAGATAAAATTGCAAGCAGAGAAGTCATTGTACCCTTGAGAAACTTGTTTTTAGTTGGGGAATTGTTTTATAAGTATTTGAAAGAGCTAAGGAGCAAGTCTAGAACAATTCAGAATAAAATGATAAGACTGTCTAGTACCTTATAGTTTGTGGACCATCTTCATATACCTTTGTTTCACCCTCCTGTAGGTATTTTGATAGTTATTAATATTAACCCAATTTCACAGATGAGGAAACTGAGGCTTAGTTTAGGCCTCAGGACAGGTTGAATACTCAGGACAACTAGTAAGGTCAGATGCCGGACACTGGTAGTTAAGACCATGGGCTCTGGGATCAGACAAATTGAGTTTCTAATTTTGGATCCAATTCTTACTAGTTTTGTAAACTTGGGAAGTTCCTGTCCACTTTAAGCCTGACTTAACTAATTTGTAAGGATAGCAATAGTATTCACTTCCTAAAGGTGTTGTATTAAACGAGAAATGTATTGACGATGCTTGGCCCAAGGCTGGGACCACTGTATGCACTCCATGAATGTAGCCTTTGTGCGCTATGAGGTGGTGATGGGCCAGAACTGAGTCCTGGCATCGCTAGTCTCTCAAATACAAGGCTTCTCATGCAGTGTGGACTCCAGCATCTACCTCCTTAGGTTCAAAACATGGCCCAGCCACTCACAAGTATTACCATGGCCAAGTCACTTAACTGCTCTGTATCTCTGTTTCCTCACTTGTAAAATGGGGATAATATAGTGCCTACCTCAGAGGTTAATGTGAAGATGAAATGATTTATTACCGATACAGTACTCGGAACAGTGCTGAGCACACAGTAAGCTCCCTAAAGGGTGAAAGAGGGAGGTGTGGTGGATTTAGCTAGGAAGTGTTTTCCCAAGAAGCACGTGTAACTTACGTCCTGATGGCACAAATGCCAACAGAAACTGAAATGCACATCCTGCTGATTACCCACCTCGAGTGGTTGGGGGAGGCATCACGGCTAGCTTCGCAAACCTATCTCCGCCGCTTCTCTTGCACCTGTCAAAACTGCAGGGGCTTCTGAGCAACACATAAAAAAATCTAATTTACAATAAAGTCATTTTTCCCCCACATGCATCTGTCCACACTTGAAGGTGGAAAAACACATCTGAGAATTCACCATCCCACATGGAGGGCATGAGCTTGTCGGTTTGTTCTGTCAATAAGCGTGATGTCTGAGCATTGTTGTCATCACAGAGCTGCTTGTTATCTGCCAGGCTTGATTATTTCCCTCTGAGGTGGGAATTGAAGGTTCTTTAACAGGAGAAGAAAGCTTTACCAAGTCCCAGATCTAATTAAAAGCCACAGCCCTTGACTTTGTAAAGCGAAGGTTTGGTCCTGTGTGCACTCAGCTGCATTTGGCCCCATGGCCCTAAGGCCCCTTGCCCATTCCTTTCGTCCCCTGCCTTCACTTTTCATTACCTTCCTCTGCCAAGGTCTGTCTAATGGGGGTGGGAATAAGCTCAGCTTTGCTGGCCACTCTGTAAGTATTTGTCAAATATAGTTAACCATTTATTGTACATCTACCTATCAGGTGCTTACATATATGACCTTGTTTATTCCTCCAATGACCCCCTGAAGACTTGAACATCTATGTGCTTGATGACAGAGCCAGGAATTTAAACCAGGGTGCTTGCAAAGAGCTTGCCTCTCTTGTCTGTAAGTCATAGATGTTTTGGTTCTTGTAATAGGATACTATAGTTTAATTGTATTGCTTACATTTTGGGCAACTAGGAAGGGTCAAATATAAGGAAGTTGTAGATTTAATTTAAAGAAGAGGAGGAAATAATCCTAGATCCAGAAATTAAATTAGACAAATCCTGGTGGCTTCTTATCAATGTCATTCAAATGGGTTTTATGAAAATCTGATGGGGTAATGAGAAGAAGTGGGTAGACCTCTGGCTTTGGAGTCAGATCCATGTGGGATCAAATTTTGACTCCATGGTGGTCTTGAGCATGTTATGTCACCTATTAAAGGGCCTTAACTTCTTCAACTACAAAGCAGAAATAAAATACTTAAGTTATAGTGTGGTTATAAGGACTAATTAAAATAACATGTAAAGCACTTGGCTCATGGTTATTTCTAAATTAGTTTGTATTTTCCTTTCTTTGAGTCACACCTCTCTTTAGGGGACATAGAAAGGGATGTTTTTCAAAAAATCCACAACATGAATGTGATTTTATTATAAAAGAAACAGTAATCTTTGCCTTGACCTGTTCAGACAGGTAAGAATAACAGCAGAAGAGTTTGAATAAAATTAAAGAATTTTCAGCTTCTTAGAGGAGTCCCCATTGTTATACAGTAATTGCCAGGAGAAGTAAGGGTACATTTTGAATACAGGCAATGACCTTAGTAGAGCCAGACTGCACTTGGAGAAAGCAGTTTGAACTTAGGTCATTTTGCTCTGGTGGGTGCCAGTTTCCTGTCTAACTGGTGATGCTCAGTGCCAGGGTCGACTCTCTTAGAAAACGAATGATGTGGATGTGGGCATCTTATTGTTGCTTTGTTGGATATAAAAAGGGCACACTCACAGTTGTTCACTGGTAACCTAAGAATCATAAACTCTAAATTGGGAATGTTGCTTTTTCCATAAACTGACTTTGGGGATAGTTATTTTGAAAACAGCTCTCTTAAAGCTGTTTAATTATAGGCAAAAATCTAAGTGAAAATGTCAAGTTCTTAGTGGAAACAGGATCACATTTTAAAACAAGGATATGTTTAATGAGGATTCAAGAACTATTTTTCTTTCTTTAGAGGCACTGTTAATCACTTCCTCTTGGCAACTTCTGCCATATCAGTTTTGGGACTAACATGGAGAAATGATCAAATTCCATCCATTAAGTTCATGTGATTTATTCTTTAGTTTTGTAAACCAAATGGCTTGGTGGTTTTCACAAAGAAAGACGTTTTGTTGTGTTAAGTGACTAATGGTACAATTTGTTTTACATGACCAAAAAAGGAGAATAATTGACTTGAGAGCATTCGGAAAGGATTTTTGAAGAAGCACTTCATCTTCTGAGAATGGGGCACCTGAAGCATTAATGACAGCCCTAATCAATCCTCCTTTGTTTCAGAAAATTGAAGGTTTTTTTTTTTTAAAGAATAGAATGTAAGGAAAAGATGGATTCTAGAAAAGGCACTGAGCAGAAAGTAAAGCTGATGGATTTAAGAGCTAGGGATTTAAAATCTTAATATTTGCATCTTCTTTTGTAGTATCTGTTTTCATAGGCTTTTAAAAGCATAACAGTGAGGATAGCGTGTAAAATCAATTTGTGTTATATATCACTGTAAAAGATGCTTGATGTTTTTTCAAGATCAAAATAAAGACATATTCATCTCGATATGAAAGGCTCCTGCTTTGTCTTTTTAACTTCTCTTACTATGGGTAATTGTGTATACACATCTTTCTCCTGTATCTGAAATCAGTTTTGTGTCAGCTGAGAAATCAGTTTTGAGGTCCTGAGCCACTGGTGAACCTGAGAAAGGATAGGAGAAAAGGGAAACCTTCAAACTGGTGACTTACGAAAATCCTCTCCAAAGATTTTTCTCTTTCCTTTGCTTACAATCCCTTTCCTTTCAATTGCCACATTGTTGAAGATAATGTAGCTTGATTTCAAAAAAAGTAATGAAGGTTGATTTAAGGAGATTAAACGAAACAAATTCTAAAAAAAAAGGTTCATAGAAGATATAATAATTAAACTACCATAAGAATAATAGAGTATCCTGAACTTAATGATAGATTGTATTTTTAAAATATTTTTAAAAATAGTGAATGCTAATTAATAAGCAAAAGTAGTTTGGGAATATATACATATTTTTGGAAGAGACAAATTGGCAGATATATTGGTTAGCTATTCCTGTATATCAAACAACTGCAAAATATAGTAGTTTAAGACAATAGCCACTTATTATTTCTCATGAATGTACATGTCAACTTGGTGGTTCTGCTGATCTTCACCAGGTTTGGCTGATGCTTTGATTTTAGCTGGGACTTAATCACTGGCTTGACAATTGGCTGGCAGTTTTGCTGATCGATGATGGCTTCAGCTGGGATGACTGGGCTTCACTCCATATATCTAATTCTCAACAGGCTACCTAAACTTTTTTTTTTTTGGCCACAAGACACATTCAGCAGAAACTCTTTTTTCAGTCCTCTGTGTTTGTACGTCAAGTTTGTTAATTTCCTGTTGGGCTAAACAGGTCACATAGCCAAGGCCAGATTCAAGTTGGGCCGGAACTACAGAGTTACAAGTCAGAGGACATGCACATAGAGAGGACATTGATTGAGACCATTAATGCAATGATCAAGAAAGCCACTGACTGGGACTTTAACTCTACTGAAACTAAAGTCAGTGAAAATTGATATGGTGGGTAATACCTTAGTACCTACTAAAGAAATCATCATTAAGATATGGAATAACCTGAGAAGGCTTCCTGTAGGAGGAGAATGAAGGGAAGCCCATTTCAGGTGGTAGAAAACAATATTGTGGGAATAAGCCATACTTAATGGAAATATAATCATTTATGTTACCAGTTCATAACTGATAAACATGTAGGTTGTTCTATCATTTCTCTATCCCAACGAATGATGACCTATCTATGAATCTCTGTACTAATCTATCTTGTTTATAAAAAAGTAAATGGTATATTTATACATGCAATCCAAGCAAATATAAGATACTGTACATTATTAATTGCTAATAATAATGTATTAGCAATTAGGAATTGCTAATTCTAGTAGCCTTATAAATTATTATAGATATTGTCAAAGTGCCATCTAAACAGGCCATAGGAATTTATATTCCTACTAGCAGTGTATGAAACTGTTTTCCTGATGTTATGAAACTTTTAAATCTTTCCTAATGCAATATGAGAGAAACAGTATCTTGTGATTTTTATTATTATTATTTTTTGGTTAACAGGGAGATTAAGCAATAATGTTTTCATATATAAAAACCATCTGAGTTTCCTGTAAACTGTTACTCCATCTCTCACCAATATTACTTAAAAAAATAAGCCTAACTTTTATAACTCTTTGATTCAACTTTCAATTTAATTTTCAGTGTTGTTTCTTTTAACTTTTGATCTTTATGTACTTTAAAACTTTACCCTCTTTTCATATTAATATTTTTTCCTTATTCCAAATAATCTCTTGGGTTTTTTTCCTATGTAAGTTTCTTTATTTCACTCCTTTTAATGTTTAATTCTCTTATTTTATAACTAACCTTTTGGTTTTAACCTCTCCTTAACCTACAACTGAACTTTTTGTTCAGAAGCCACAGCCCACAGGGCGGAGAGGAGTCCGCCTCCGCAGCTGCCCTCTCACCCCTCTTGCCTCCTCAAAGAATCTCTTGCCCTACGGGGAGCCTTGGATACTCAGAAAGCTAAATAGCTGCTCCTGCCCGGGACAACTCCTATTTTCTCTTTGACAGATGGTGCTTTTGTTTTCCTGAAAGTGACACAGAGGTTATATCTTTTCAAAGGTATGAAAAGTCTTGATAACTTACACCACCCACAAACTATTTCCAAAGATTACTTCAGAGGAGCAGTACTGGGGGGTTGTGAATGGGAAAGGAGGTAGAGAATCTGTCCTTTGTACTTACCCGTACTGTTTGGGATGTTTCCATAACCATGTAGAATGTTCATAAAATACACAATTTAGGAACTAATGAGTCTTTCATTTTTAATAGTTATAGACAATACCTATGGGAAAAACCATGTCACTTTATTGCAAAAGGTGACATGGGAAGTCAGTACTCTGCTTTGACGCTGGTGAGAAACCTCTTGATGGATATTTCTGGGATATGGCACTACAGTACGTCTGTATCCAGGTGGCAGACAGCCCCTAAAGTGATCTCTGTTTTCTGGTATTCATCCCCTGTATGACCCTCTCCCTTTGAGTGTGACACCTGTCTGTGACCAGCAGAATATGGCAAAGGTGATGAGATGACACTCCCATGATTGCTACTGTACATTAGGTTAAGACTTCGTCTTGTTAAGTCTTGCTCTTGCTCTCCTGCTGGCTTTATAGACGCAAATGAACTTTACCTTATTCTTCTCTTGGACCCTCTTTGAACTTATTTCCTACTTAGGCTATTCTCCTTCCTCCCCCCTTGCAAACTAATTTATTATTCCAAACTAATTCATTATCCATTATTGAATCATCCCTTCTGCAAAGCTTTTTCTGCCACATAATTGTCTTGCACATCCTTCTATTACTGGCTTCATGACACTACATTTTCACACTTATATGTCTATCTTCCTAAGTTATAAGCTCTTTGTACCTCTGGGTATCTCTAGCTCACAGTAGGCATTCAATACATCTTTACTGGTTTTCAGTTATCAGGATTTCAGTGTGACATCAGGAAAATGTATCAACACTGACTCACAGGGTTGGCTCTACTGGCAATCTTTCCCCAGCACTGTGAAATCTGGGAAAGTGACACAGAGGTTGTATCTTTTCAAAAGTACTAAAAGGGGAACTTTATGGGAATGTAAAATGGTGCAGCTGCTACAGGGAACAGTGTGGTGGTTCTTCAAAAATTTAAACATAGAGTATGTTTATGAGTATGATCCAGTAATTCCACTTCTGGGTCTATACCCCAAAGAATCGAAAGTAGGGACTTAAATAGATACTTGGTATCAATATTCATAGTAGCACTGTTCACAATATGCAAAAGAAAGAAAGAACCCAAATGCCCGTTAACAGAGGAATGGATGAGGAAAAATACATACAATGTGTTTATATTATCTACTGTTATAATTATAATAATTATATATTATTCAGCCTTATAAAGGAAGGAAAATTCTGATACATGCAAAGATATGGATAAACCTTGAAAACATTATACTAAGTAAAAGAAGCCAGACAAAGAAGGACATATATTTTATGATGTTCCTTAAACAAGGTACCAAGAACAGGCCTATTGATTGGGACAGAGTAGAATAGTGGTTTCCAGGGGTTGCGGGGAGTGGGCATTGGGTAGAGTAATAGGGACTTACTTACAGTTTAATGGTTACACAGTTTCTGTTTCAGATGATGAAAAAGTTCTGGAAATAGATAGTGGTGATGGTTACACAACATTGTGAATGCACCTAATGCAATTGAATTGTACAATTAATATGGTTAAAATGGTAAATTTTAAGTTATGTATATTTTGCTACAATAAAAAAAAGTAACTTGGTCCCTCTAGGGTAGAGGAAGGGTAAAATTTATCTAGAGAATGAACCCACATCTTTTCCCAGGAAAGAGTTGTTATCTACAATCAGAGCCTGGTTTTCCTTTGCACATTACTTAGAAGTGAAGAAAAAAGAAAAAGAAACATCCTCTTGTTGCTTTTTCTGAAATGAATTCAGATTCAAAGAATGATCCCCTGTTCCATATATTAACCCTTAATATTTCTAATTAATACTATAGTCACTAAATCAGTTTCGTTATTAGATCAATTACTCAGCAGTTAGAGACCAGAAACTGTTACAGTGTAACTGGAAATTTCAGCCAACCAGGCTAAGCCTACCTCAGCAATTCCTTGAGCTGCATTTTCTGCCCAGGCTGGGAAAGAAGGCCCGAGCCTTCTTGGTTGCAGACTAATTTGAAGACCTGGATTAGGGAACACATCACACCTGCCTTTCCAGAATTTCACCAAATAATTTTTTACAAATCAATTGATTTGAGAGAGAGAGAGAAGAGGAGGAGAAGGAGGAGGATGGTGAGGAAGAGGAGAAGGAGGGAGGGAAGGTGGGAGGGAGGGAGTGAGAGAGAGAGAGAATCATTGACCTGTTGTTTTACTTATTTATGTATTCATTGGTTGATTCCTGGTAGTGCCCTGACTGGAGATGGAACCTGCAACCTTGGTGTATGGGGGGGACACTCTAACCAACTGAACTACCTGGCCAGGGCTCACCAAATAATCTTAATGCAAAGTCACAGAGGGAGTCAGAAAACAGACTGTGTCTGTCTTCAATGGGCATGTGTTAAACACAGACAGCGTGTGATTATATTATAAGCTCTTGAGACAGACCTATCCTGGAAACCTTTCCTAGTCCTGTTGCTGCTGCCATGGCAACTGCTGGAGCTTTTGGTTCTGTCTGGGCCCTTCCTCCAGCACTTGACTGCTGAAGCGCGACTTCTGTTTGGTGCTCTAGGAAAGCACAATTCCATAGACCGTGTCGCAGTCTCTGACTATCATAAGTGGAATTGTGTCTTTTTTGCTTCTAAGAGCAAAGTTGCTATTGTATTTGGGCTTTGAAGCCCTCTACCCGCTGCTCAGAGGATCTGGGTCACTCCCTGCAGTTTGGGTGCTTATATAACCTGGAGGCATTAATGGGGTTTGTTTCTTTTTAATTGTGTGATTCCTACAAAGGAAAATTAACTACAGTCACAGTGCTGGGTAAGTAGGGGAGAAGCGAAGAATTGAACCATGTGCAAGCACTTGCTGCTCTGGCTTCATATGACAGTCTTGTTTTGGACAGGGTCTCAAGGGATAGTGTCATTATCATGTTTCAGGGTAGAAGCATCTGCCAACACTGAAAAATACCCAGCAACAATTTAGAAAATGTTGCTTTCAATTTCCAATGAAATACAATACACAATCTAACAAGTCAATTGAAAAATTCTTCTTAGACTTTGTTTTAATATTAAGACATTTATAGGTCATTGTAGTAGGTGACTCTGACAAATTTTGTTGCTGGACTACTGTTCCCCTATGGTTTTTTTTTCATAAAGAGAAGTGATTTTGTGGGAAATGAGGAATAAATCCATATACTTAAAATAATTCCTTTCACAGGAGCACATAGGGGCACTGCATCTAGAGATGGTCAGCTCTTAATGGAGTAACAAGAAATTGGTTTTCTGCGTAATAAGGGTTTAGAAATTTTTAATTTATGGCCTTTATCACTTTACTGTGCTTCATATTTTCACATTGCTTATCAAAGTGTATTAATGAATATTCATTAAGTCCTTATGAGCAAAATCCATTGAGTTAAAAGACTGATATTATCACTGTCTTACCTACTTTGCAAGAGGAGAGAAATAAAGATAGATTGAGTTTATTCTTTCTTTCCTAGAGGAATGTGGATAGAATAATAATTCACTTTCCTAAAACTGGCTGGCAAATGTAGGAGGGAGGTGGAAAAGAAGCTGGGAGGGAAGAATAAAGTATCTATGTTTTTAAATTTGACTTACGTTCCAACACCCTGGAGATTGGAAGGCAAGGCTCTTGGCTTCGTCTTGACTTCTGATCATGTTGCTTCTGCTGGTGACTGTGTAAATGAATTCATAATGTTGAACACATCCTAACTCATGGTTCCTTCTGTTTTCTTCACACCACGTTGCAGATCTGCTTGTGTTCTCTCAGTTTCTCTGAGGCCTTCGCCTCAGATACCTTAACACCAGCGAGTTCTTTGATCAGAATGGTGGAGGGATGGCCCAAAAGCAGATATCCTGGCTTCAGGGAAATGCTCAACAGGGAGAATCCCAGAACACCCGTGCCCAGTCCAGGGGCCACTTCTGCTACACAGTGGACCTTTTGTCATGGGACACCTGGAATGAAGCTGATGCAGAGCAGTCGCCGTCATGTGCCATCAGTTTATCAAACCTCCTTAAAGTCACCACTGCTCTCCCTGGCTGGCCTTCCTCTTTGGAGTCTACGTTTTGTTGCTACTTTTGTTCAGTAAGCCTTTACTCTTCAGTGAGACTTTTGTTTACATTCTGTATTCAAGTAAAACATCTGTTTTGTCATTGAAGTTCAATTTAACATTTTTTTACGACATCCACTTACACAAACGAGATGTGTGCAGATGCATACGTATATGTAGCAAGAAGAAAATTTGCTATTTTGAGGCTTGACAGAGAAATTAGTGGGGTGTAGGTAAAAGAAAAAGAAGAGAGGTCTCTTTGGGGAAAGTAAAGAGGAGGAAGTCAGTGGTGGCAAGTTAGTTTAGAAGCAATGATGTCTGATGTGTATAAAATTACTCACATATTTTTATACAAAAAATAAAAAACTGAAATCTCCCTTCCACCCCTGTCCCTAATTCATAGAGATCACCTCTCCCACTTTCCTTGGCCCACAGCTGTTATTATTTTCTCTAGAAGCTTTCCAGAGTCTCTCTGCATATACAAGTAAATATGAATACATCTATTTATTTCTTTGTTCATTCCGCATGTCATCAAGTTCTCCAGGCACAAAACAAAGACATCTATCCCCCAAAGATTACATTCCAGCTGGAAGAAACAGACAATAAGCAATAAATGTAATACATTTGAAAACATCATTTTCCATTAGATTAGCGGAGCAAAGGAAGAAAAATCATTAAGGAAGGAGAATCAATGTAGGAAGATGGGTTGTAACTTCAACATGGTGGTCAGGGGACACCTCACTGAGAAGGTGACAATTTAAGATATTCAAGGAATGACTTGAATTGGAAAATGCACATTAGAGGAAAAAGTTCAATCCCATTCATAATGAGGAAAATGTTTTCCACCTGTATTTCCTATGTGGCCAAGGGGCATTCTAAATTGTACTGGGCCACAGGTACACACTGCCACACACATGGATACATATACTCCCCCTCAGTCAACCCTCAGGAAAACCATCTTTCTTTCTTGTCATCTCACCAACATCAATAAGAGGTACTTACACACATTATATTGCTAACATACAACTTTCTTCCTCTAGGAAGAAACCAAAAGCTACTGTAGTTCAGCGGTGGTGACCGCATTTATGAAGTAAAACAAAGCAGAGTAGGAGCAGCTCTGTGTTTTGGCTTCACAGATGGTGCTCGGGGAGAGTAACATAACATCCTCTCATTTATTGAGCACTTACTATCCACCAGGCACACTGCTCAGCATGTCATCGCATCAGGCCCTTACAATGGCCTTATATCCTTGTGGATTGGTATCTCCATTCTATTATAGATGAAATGTATTGATTTTATGGGAAAAATTGAGAGTCCTGTTATGGAAACTGGCTAAGGTCACAAAGATTCTAACCGCCTGGTTTTGAAGTCTGAGGTTCTGGAGTGGGATAGTCTCACTTCAGTCCTTGCTTTGCAAAGTAACTATCAGGCAGGGGACTCAGCTGCCTTCTGTCCATCAAGTTTGGAGCAGCTTGGTAGTTGCCTTCAGTAGTGCAGGTAAATACATATTCTACTTCCTGGCAGGTCGCTCTGTGGTTACTCATTGAGTGCATGCTACTTGGCATTCAGCTTGATGTTTTTCCCTTTCTATTACAAAATACCATATAAAACCATCCTAGTGAGGCCATCAAATGCCCTCATTGGCTGTCAGATCTCTAAACTTACCTGTAGATTGCTAATGAAGTTTTAAAATAAATTGCAGTGTTCCCATGTGGAAATGACAGAGTCATTATTCTGTCGCTATACAATAATACAGTTGTTATTTAAAAGTTAACAGTTTTAACAACACATAATCTCACATAGCATCCAAAACACTACTTGTTAGGTTTTAATTCCTTGGCTTGTTGCTGACAGAGTTTATAGGAGAAATAACAAGTTTTTAGTCAAGCACATCTATTTTAGGGAAAAAGAAAAGATCCTACTGACAATAATGTTTACGTTAAAATTATATCTCAATGTTCCTATCTTTATCTTAATTCTAAGTGTACTCGTTCAAGGCAAGAAACATAAA
The DNA here is from genome assembly GCA_039655065.1 of Glossophaga mutica. Lineage (NCBI taxonomy): Eukaryota > Metazoa > Chordata > Mammalia > Chiroptera > Phyllostomidae > Glossophaga > Glossophaga mutica. The sequence goes on along the minus strand of CM077303.1, from coordinate 40,179,285 downwards.
CATCTTCATGGGATGGAACCCATTCCTGGGCCAGTGCCAGGTGCCTTATCTAAGTTGCTGAAGCTGGACTATAAATTCTATAGTTAAAACATCAATATTTAGTTCTTCCAAAATGTGGTCATTTTTCTGTTCTTCCATCATTCTCTTGGAAAGCAAGGTCTAAAATAAAGTTGACCCAAACACTTCTTTCTGTCATTGAAGATGCATTTTAGTTATGGAAATGTCAGCCTTTGAAGTTTTTCATTGTGTAGAAATGAAAACTCTAAGGTGCTCAGTTAAGATCTGTTTATGTGTGCCTGATTTGTTAATCAAATGCTGCATATGTGGTTTCAAAAACATCATATTAAGAGACCTATTTATTTATTATTTATCAATGTGCCACATATTCACTTTTCATTTTAAGATGTCTCAGCTATAAATGATGCTGATATAGAAATGATATAGGTGGGGACAGAGACAGAAAATTTAGTTTCTGATAGTCTAGTGTGTTTTTAAAATTATTTGAAAGCAATATTGAGAAATAACCCCTAAGGAGTTCCTCTTTACAGGAGAAAAACACAAACCATAAATATAGATGTGTGTGGCACTTTCTGGAAATTCTTGTAAGCTGCATGACAGTTCTATCCTGTGGTGCAGAAAACAAAACTATTGAAATCAGATATGTGGTTGTAAAGGCAAAATTTTTCTTTTCTGTTTTATTGTTGTCACAATTATTATTATGATCAGTAATACTAAGTTTAGAAAAACTGGTTTCTGTTGGCTTTAGGTGTACCTTTGATCAGAACCATTTTTAAGTAATTTTATTGGTTATGCTATTACAGTTGTCCCATTTTTTTCTCCCCTTCACTCCCCTCCACCCTGCACTCCCCCTCCCACCACCACCCCCCACTCCTTAGTTCATGTCCATGTGTCATACATATAAGTTCCTTGGCTTCTCCATTTCCCATACCATTCTTAACCGCCCCCATCTATTTTGTACCTACCATTTATGCTTCTTAATCCCTGTACCTTTCCCCCATCCTCCCCTCTCCCGCTCCCTGCTGATAACCTTCCCTGTGATCTTCATTTCTGTGATTCTGTTCCTGTTCTAGTTGTATGCTAGGTTTGTTTTTGCTCTTTAGGTTTAGTTGTTGATAATTATGAGTTTGTTGTCATTTACTGTTCATAGCAAAACCATTTTTTAATGAGCGAGTGAATGAATGAATGAATGAATGAGTGAGATGCCTATGTTTATGGCTGAAATGGAGAAAGCATTGGAGGATCTTAAATATTTCAGAGATTCTATGTGAGTCAGCATTACAACATCCATGAGAAAGAAAATCTTTGAGAGTTCATCTTTTCCCAAGTTGTTTCCTGTATGAATGGTTTTAAAGTTCTCCCAGACACAGAGGGATTCTCAAATGCCTGTGATGTAAAGCCTCTGCAAAGTGCGAAAGTATGGGAAGTGTTTTAAATTTTTCTTTCCCAATCATCTTGCATTTTGGCAGATGACACAATCGAGGTGCAATATGTAGGTGGACAATTTCTAAATTATAAAATATAGGAGGCTAGTGGGTGACCGCGGAGGCAATGACATTAACAAAATAGATGAAGCAATAATTCTTTCACAATTAATAAAGAGCCATGGGATGTGATACTAGTGGAAAGAATAAGGAAACCAAAAGCATACACTCAGCACTCTCCAGGAAGAAGTGCTTAAAAGGCAAAGTTTTAGAACCAAAACTTTCACTTTTGAAACAAGACTTTTATTTTGTATGTTCTATCATTAACCTAATCTATCTTTGGATTTTTACATACATATACACCACACACACACACACCCAAACATCACACAAAAGTATAATATAAAAATATGATTTATAAAATTAGAACATGAAGTACTTTCCAAATATAATATAAAAATTGGAGCCCTGGTTGGTGTCAATCGGTGATTGGACTGTTGTTCTGTAAACCAAAAGCTGGAGGGTTTGAGTCCCAAACGGGCCCCAGGCCCAGGTGGCGGGTCTTGCCTGTGATCAGGGGCACAGGAGACAGCAACCCACCCACGTTTCTCTCTCTCATTGATGTTTCTCTCCCTCTAACTCTCCCTCCCTCCCCCATCTCTAAAAATCAATAAGTATGTCACTTGGCATGTCAATAAGCATAAAGGACAGTTGGGTGAAGATAAAAAAAATTGGAAAATGTTCTGTGGAGGGTTCCATATGGTGACATTGGGTAGTTCAGTCCCAAGTCACTGCACCAGGGAGCATGCTACTGTGAGTTTGGCAACAATGGGGTTTTGATCCTCCGCCTTGAAGACAGACCCTCGGTTTTGTTGTTACTCCAAGGGTGGATCCATCTCTCCAGGGATGACTTCTGGAGACTGATGTGTAAAATCAAAATGCCAGTTTCTTTTCTTTTTGTGCTATGAAACACAAAACTGTCACATAGGTAGGTGTCCTCACATTGGCATGACCAGCTCACTTTTCCTCTGTGGAAGACCGATGACACAAGTCTAGTTGGCACCAGAAGAATCTATGAGCATGGACTCGGAACACAGCAAGTGAGGCCGACTGATCAGCTGAAGGTATTAATCTGGGCGTGGCCGATGCAGATGCCTCCAGGGACCAGGCAAGTAGGAGAGCTGAGTGAAGGTGCCAGGTGGGTGCCGCCAGCTGGGGAGCTCTTTATAGTTCTAGCTGATTGTTGTCATGTGAGAATGTGGGCTTTTTCAAGAAAATTAATAAACGGAGAACCTAACATAAAAATGTTTAGGAAAATGTTTTCAGTTAATTTGAATATTAAAATGAAAACCTATATGAGCCAGAAATATCAACCTGCGAACCAGGTTAGATGTTCGGCACTCCAGTTTGCCACCTCTCCGTGAGTTTCCATAGCCTGAGGATGCATCTGGCTCAAGGAGGGGTGGTCTTGCTGTGAGACTTGAGTAACTCAGAGCTATTTGTTAAGGATCCCTGTTCTCTGAATAATATTTACACATGCACAGCCAACACTTGCCTTAATGACACTCGTTTTCCTGTATTTCTACGATGGGCCAACATCACCCCCTCCCGCATAGCTCTGATGAACACATTCTTTAGGCATCATAGTATATTCATTCTCTCACAGCTCAGTCTCACTGACCTGACAGCTTGGTCTCTAAGCAAATTTACAGTCTCCACTCTGGTCACTATATATTCATTGCATGGTTTAATGCCCAAGTCAATCTTTATTTCCCTTACTTGCAAGTTCCAGGGAGACAAATCACTGTATCTCCATGAACAGACAACACTGTCTTACCATATGTATGTCATTTTCTCAAAATAATTTATTTTAGTTCTTTCCATTTGACCTGGGGTAAATTATTTTTCCTACTTTTTGATAAAAACAGCGATCTCCTAGGTGGCTTATTTAAGATAGAACCTATCAAATGGGCCATCTCTATGATATCTGTATTACAGCTCTGAAAAGATGGAGAACTGTTCAGGGTAAAATAAATTGCGGAAATGATTATTAATCTCTTTTTTGTCTACTCACAGCTGGCTCATTAGATATGTTATTTTTAAAATCAGCAGCACAGTCATAGAAACATTCTCTTCTCAATTTGCCGTGCCATTAGACACATGGTGCTGATGCCAGCATGACAAAGTTGAGGCAGCAAGGCCTTGAAAAACAACCCACATTATGATGTTTTACTTGGGTGCTAACTGAAGACTGAGCAGCTGTTCAACAAGTGTGGGAGGCATTTCAGAGACAGATTTTAGGTCTGCACCTGACAGAAAGGAATGGAAGGCTCTGTCCTGTAAGGTACGCCAATCTGGGCGTCAGCTCCTGCGCTCCCTGCAGCTTAGCCTGGGCTTCACGGTCTCCAGCCCTCGAGAGAAGTTAAAGCATGTTTTATCTTCCCAGTCTGATCTGAAAGAAGCCTTGGGATAGTTGGTATTCATGAACATCTTATCTGGACATCTGGCTCTAAAGTTTTGGTTTACCTAAACAATTGTCCCATACAGGCAGAAATTTCAGAGAGTTAACTAAAGATAAAGGAAGCTGCTTCGAGCAATAGACGTACAGAGCTTATGGGTCCATCTTTCTTCTGCTTATGGACTACTCATCTAAATCATGTAATGAAAGAAATTTTTCACTACGGAAATTTTCAAACATGCACAAAACTAGAGGGAATAATATAATGAATCGCCATGTACTCTGCCACCAATCTCACCAGTTATCAATAATCAATAACCTCACATGTTATCAATTTATTTCATTTATACCCCTAGCTTCCATTTCTACCCTACATGGATTGTTTTACTCTCAAACAATATCTAAAATTATTTAGATGTGTATCTTTAAATAATATGGACTCTTTTCCTAAAACACACAGTAGCATTATCATATCTGAAATTAATCAATAATTCCTAAGCATCATCAAAGACCTAGTTAATGTTCTAATTTTTATGATTACTTCACAAATATTTTATAATTGGTTTATTCAAATCAGGATTCAAAGTCTACATATTATATGACATCTGTCCAGAAGGTATCCAGCCATGTAATATGAAAAATAGAGACATTAATTGAAGAAAATATAAGACATAAAAAACACTGTACATAGGACAATAATGCCTCAGTCCCCTTCAAAGTAGGCACCTTGGGACCTCACAGAGTTCTCTCAATTGCCACCAGCTGCCTAGTCGTATTTTCCTGAATCTCATCGACAGACTGAAATCTCTTCTCTTTCAAATATGATTTTAGTTTTGAGAAAAGCCAGAAGTTGCAGGGTGCCAAATCTGGGTTGTAGAGGGGCTGAGTCACCTGGATGATTTGATGTTTCTCCAAAGAACTCTGCATGAGACATGATGCATGAGCAGGCATATTGTCATGGTGCCAATCACCAGTTGCCCATAGCTGTGGCCTTCTGAATCATCTGAAAAGTTTCCACCCAGGAATGTTTAAATTTAGTGCAAAATTTGGTGCAGATTTGTTGCTCTACTCACTCAGTCATTTTGAATGTGATGGCCACACAGCACACATGCTCACTCAAGGGCCTCTGCGGCCCCCACTGACTAGTACAGTGAAGTTGTCACTGTTCACATATGAACATTCCAGTCCACTCTCCTTGGCTGCCAGGTTACACTGATGTCATGCAAACAATTCTCCTTATATTAACAGTGATTGGATTTTACCTGGACAGACCTTGGTATTTAGTTATTATGGCTCCTAGGTTATCATTCTCTCTTTTAAAACAATTTTTTAATTTAAAATATTTTATTTATTTTAAGAGAGAAGGGAAGGGAGGAAGAAAGAGAGGAAGAGAAACATCAATGTGTGGTTGCCTCTCACATACCCCTACTGGGGACCTGACCTGTAACCCAAGCATGCGCCCTGACTGGGAATCGAACCAGCAACCCTTTGGTTCTCAGACTGGCTCTCAGTCCACTGAGCCACACCAGCCAGGGTGTCTTTTAAAACAATTTTTATTGGAGTATACAATAATGATTTAGAAAATTACACAAAATATACAACATAAATTTTTATAAATGTGAATACCTTAGTAACTACTATCCAAATAAATAAATTTGGTAAAAAAATAAACTTGGTCTTTCCCAATATTGGCATTTTTGAAAAGACTGAGATAGTTGTGAATTGTTCTACAATCTGGATTTGTCTGTTTCTCTATGATTAGGTTCACAAGGTAAGCATTTTTGGGAAGAATATTACATAGGTGATATATCCTTTTTACCTTATCATTTCAAGTGGCCTGTAACATAGTGCTGAATTGCTGCTTTGTAAATGGCTTTATCATCCAATTGTGATAAAATGTTCCTGATCATTATATATTAGTCTTGCCTATTTAAAAAAAAGATGCATTTTAAGTTTTAAGCTAATCCTCTCTTTCTTTTCCTTGCATTCTGTCTGACAGGTTCTTTCCACGGACAAATAGGATGTGTGAGATTGGGAGGGATGCAAGAAATATTCAATCCTGTAGGGCAGAAGGTATTCTTTGGGTGTCTAAAGCGAGGCGCGAGGGCCATGGGTTTGGAGGAAGGAGAAGGGGTGGAACGGCCTCCACCCTTTAGTCCTGACGAAGGTGAGGTGATGCAGGTGCATTAAAAAACATTTGCTTCCAACCAGACACCTTTCTCAATAGTGCGGGTAACATTTTCTACTGCGGTATCTGTCATGCTCTTGGTTCCTTTCTTGGTAATAATTGTCATGTTGATCTTCATTATGAAGCAGGCCCCAGTGCATCCTGCTGCTCTCCTGGCTAGAGAACCTAGGTGACCTCTCCTGGGATGGGTGTCTTTTTTTAGAAGAGCTCATGCTGTCACCAAACTGTAAGACTTGGCTTCAATGCTATGAAGACAGCTTTTAAAAGGGGAGATGAGGACACAGCAACACACATCATCAATGGCCTGAGACTGTTTGATAACAGGAATGGCTGTGAGCAGCATCTCACTCGAGTCACTGTCGTCTGCTGCACTGGCTCCAGATATTGCTTTGGAAATGGGATTGCTGGACATTGCTTTGTCTCACTTCATGATCTCTTCAAATTCAGTTTCACTCTCATAGAGGGTGGAGTGCCCAAATCTTGGCTGCCACAGGGGTTAGAGGGTTCAAAGGCCTTCATGTAAATATCTGATGAGGGTCCCACTGTAGCATTTGGTGGGAAAAGATAGCTGGACTGAGATGAAAAGCAGGTGAAATGGTCGGGGGAGGTACAGCTAAATGAGGAGGTAATGGAAGAGTCATGAGATGCTAGTAGTGGATGCCAGAAGGAGGAGGGGCTCCAAAGCTTGCGGAGAGATGTGGTGAGGATGGAACTGGGGTGGGGGGCAGACCCATCAGGTGAAGGGCTGACGTAGGTGCCAGGTTCTCAGAGGGTGTGGCTCATCTGTAAGCAGAATCATTAGAATCTCAGGTGTGGTCCTGTGGAGCTGTTCTCACTTGTTGAGACTCAGACATACTCATGTTTCTAAGCCTGTGCCTCAAACTGTGACAGATTCTTCTAGGTGGCTGGCCCCATATCCATTGTTTCTTCTTCAAAAACTTTTCCTAGCAGGAATTTCAACAATTCTGGACAGAGTTTTCAGAGGCTAGGGCTTCCTCAGCATACCTGGCCATTTGCTCCATTCTCTGCAATTTCACTTCTGCCACATCACAGACTCCTACCAAGTGAGTAACTTGGATCAAACTGCTGGTCTCCATACAAACTTCGTTACTTGTTGCACTGCCATTTGCTAAGACTTGCCTTTCCTAATTAATTATCATTCCTGTTTATTCTGTATCTGACGTATTTTTAATCTATAAAACATGAAAGTGTCCTGTTTTCTCATTTTAAATCCAGATCTTGAAATGTTCTCTCTCTGGCAGATCCTAAGCCTTGACACTTCATCTGAAAAGCTTCTGGAATTCCATTTCCTTCACAGAGTTCCTCTCAGAGCAGCACAATGTTGTACAGGTTCCAGCCTCTCCAAACTCAGAATTCCTCATAATCCTCATTCCCTGATCTCCTTTGAGAGACACTCAGCCTCTGGCAGACGCTGAGATTCGGAAGAGTTGTTTAAATTCCCCAACATCAAAAATAATGTCCTTGTAACCAGTTCCTAGCACAAGGTCATGCTCAGAGAAACACTTATAAAATACTCTTTATATGAAGATTTAGCCAGATGTAAATTCAGGAAACACAAATAAAAATTTTAAATGTGGTATTTTCATACCTAACAAGTGAATAATATCTTGTCTTGTGTTAATATTAGAAGGCTCAGTGAGCAGGTTCACATAACTGTTATATACTTCTTAATACTTAGAAGCCAAAACTAATTTAAAAACACACAGGCAACAATGTTATATGAGTTACAAAGAGGAGAGTCACAGGATCAACCACATTCCTATAAAATGTTGAGTGTTCTCTGAGGTATAAAGATAGTAATACAGTAATATCTTAGGATCCATTAACAGTGGTATTCTTTTGTGTCTATACAGCCCTAAAGGTGTAAGAAAAATTTCGTCACCGCATAGGAGCTAGGTTCACTAAACAAATGCTTAAGGAATATTGAACATGAGTGGGATGATAAGTATAATCTAACTCAGCTCCCTGATTTTATACTCATGGACTCTGAGGTAAAGAGATTTGTGTAGGGCACCCAGCTAGTTAGTAGGATAGTGAGTCTTCTGACAACTAGGTCTATACTGTTCTAACATGCTGTGTGCATGTGAGGAGAAAGCCTGTTGATTCTTCTCAAGTTGTAGGCTTATTGGGAAGCCAGGAAGGACTTCTAGGGGTCTATATCAAAGGGAAAAAATCCCAAAATGCAAACTAAAGCTTTATGAACAAGGATATTCATTATAGGCTGTTTTTGTTTTATTTTATTATTATTTTTTATTATTTTTCAAGTACAGTTGTCTCCATTTTCCCACCACCATTTCTCCCCCCCACCACTTCCCACCCTCTATCCTATCTCCTTTTGGCTTTGTCCATGTGTCCTTTACACATGTTCCTTGACAACCCTTCCTCTATTTCCCACCCATTATCCCTCTTCCCCTTCCCCTCTGGTTACTGTTAGTTTGTTCTTTATTTCAATGTCTCTGGTTATATTTTGCTCACTTGTTTGTTTTGTTGATTAGGTTCCACTCAAAGGTGAGATCATATGGTATTTGTCCTTTGTCTCGTGGCTTATTTCACTTAGTATAATGCTCTCCAGTTTCATCTGTTTTTAATAGCCAGAAAATTAGAAATTATCTGAATTCCAAGAATAAGGGAATAGTTAAGTAAATAATAGAATAATGGAATGATAAGATAATGCACAAATGGAATATTGTGCAGCCATTAAAAGTATTCTATAAAAAATTAATACCATGGGAAAAAGCAGGATACTAAATTTATGTATTATTATCTCACCTGTGTAGACATAAATATACATAGGAAAAATATAGACAAAAGCAAACTAAGATGGTAACTATGGTTATCATAGTATCTTTGGGTGCTGGAACTAGGTGGTGTTTTTTATTTTGTTAAAAATAATTCTATACTTTTCATAATGATTTTCCAATAGGAAAAACTTTTAAACAGAAACAAGATGATCTAAAACGTATTAGTTAACCAAAAACCATAAATTTTACATAAAAGATAGTTTTCAATATCTCTGCATCAGTCTTTGAATAACAGAGGGTGCATATTAAGAAAAACTAGACTTTTTTTATCATTGCAGTGTGCTGGTTTGGGTATTCCTGTCATGCAAAATACAAAGACAGTAACATCAGAAAATACCAGGTATGGGGGTGGGTTGTGCAGAGGGGCTTAATATATGGTGACAGAAGATGGTTTGACTTTAGGCAGTGGGCACACAGTGCAAGACACATAGCTGGTAAATAGAAATCTACACTTGAAACCTATATGATCTTGTTAACTAATGTCACCCCAATACATTTAATTGAAAATAAATTTAAATAAGAGAAAATATCAACTGGTTTTAGAGCTAATTTGTGACCCCGACAAGAAAACTTTCAGTTTTTTTCTTTATTCTAGGTCTAGCATTATTTTCCCCGTTATTTAAAATTCATTCATAAACCACAGGTTGCCTTGATTTTGCTTTGTGACATACTATAAAAATAATGGTCCCTATGAGTTTGGATCCTCAAAGAAGCAGATGCCAAGATGGAGTTAGATGTGCAAGAGAGGGTAACAGATGTAAAGGATAAAGGGGGAGAGGGCAGGAACAGACAGGAAGAGCCCTTGGAGGGAAACAAAGATCAGACCCCTTGGAAGCAGAGAGGGAAGACTGGGTCTTAATAATCTTAGACTGCAATGCAGTTCCAAGAGAGGTTTAGCCAAGGCAGTGGGGAGTCCTTGAGCCAACTTACTCAGTGAAGGAATCTCATGTTGCACAGGAGGATCACATTTGTACCTGCATCATGCTCAGTTATTGGCAGAGAGCAACCTGTGGGAACTGTGACCTTGGTGTAAATGGGGTGGTACATTCAGAGGGGCAGCTACCAGGCCCTTAGTCAGTTATGCTCATCACAGTGGATATCTGAGCAGCGCAAGTTCAGGGCTGCCACAGTCATTAAGATGCACATTATAAGAAGGTGGGTAGATGAATGGTTCCTTAAGTCTTTGAAACACAGAATGAGTGACTTTGACATTTTCTTGAAGTTCATCACAACAGGCAGATGTGCCAAGAAGAAATGCCTAAAGCAACTAGGAGTGAAGCACATCTGATTTGGTGGGCTGATAGGGCCAATGACAAAGTGAGCCTATCACTTTCTAATTGCCCCACAGATGTTGAAATAGTTGTTGTGTGCATATTTAACTTCTCTAGATGAACTCTGGGTGGGCACAGGCAGCTCATCTATTTTGCTGTACTTCGATTTTATTTTTGCTAATTCTCTATTTCAGGTAAACATAGTGAAGATAATAATATATTGTAAATGAGACACCAATTCAGAATTTTCAGTTTTTCCTGGCTCAACAGAGACTATAATTACTGGAAAGCAGAAATGTAAAGCTGTCATACTGAAGTGTTTCTTTTCTTTCTCTGAGGCATTTAATCAATTCAGCCAAAGCAATCAACAAAACCAGTTGTTTTTTGTGCTACATTCCAAATTGCCTAATGACTAACTGGGCTTCTTTAGATTTAATTGACTAGATGTTGAACTGCTGTGACAACGTAAACTGGCATGCCCAAACGGCTTTTGAAATGGCAAGAGAGTAGAGAATTTACTATAGCTAATATTAACGAGTAAAACTCCTTTCGATTATTTTATACTTGAAATAAAAAATACTATTGAGTTATAAAATGGTCAAAAATAGCCAGCAAGCATGGATAACATAGTAAGTGCTTATTAATTTTTTAAATTACCTTACAGTAACTGAGGGGTGACAATTTTAAATCTTTGTCTCTGGGATCTTCTTCATCAGTGTGCCTTGGTGTTTCCAGGGTAGAACAAACCCTCATGGTATTACTTCAATGACTATATATGTTATTTTAGTTTTATGTTATTGTGGTAAGAACATTAAAATAAGATCTACCCTCTTAATAAAATTTTAAGTGTACAACACATTCCCGACTATAGGTGCTATGTTGTCCAGCAGATCTCTAAAGCTTGTCTTGCTTAACTGAATCTTTATGGCTGTTCATTAGCATTTCCCCATTTCTCCTTCTCCCCAGTCCCTGGCAACCACCATTCTACTCTTTGATTCTATGAATTGGACTATTTTAGATCCTTAATGTAAGTAGAGGCATGCAATATTTGTTGTCTGTGATTGGCTTATGTCACTTAGCATAACGTCCTCTGGTTCCTCCGTATTGTCACTTATTGCAGAATTTTCTCCTTTTTTAAGGTTGCATAACATTTCATTGTATGTATATATCACATATTCATCTGCTGATGGACAGTTAGGTTGTTTCTGTATCTCCCCTCTTGTGAATAGTGCTGCAATGAACAATGAAAGTGTTAATGCCTCTTCAGTATCCTAATTCCAGTTCTTTTGGATAAATTCCCAGAAGTAGGATTGCTGGACTATAATGATAATTTTATTTTTAATTTTTTGAGTAGTCTCCATACTGTTTTCCATAGTGGCTGCGTCATTTTGTATCCTCATCAACAGTGTACAAGGGTTCAAAATCCACATCCTTGCCAACACTTGTTGTCTTTTGTTATTTCAGTAATAACTGCCCCAACAGATATGAGGTGATATCTCACTGTGGTTTTGGTTTGTATTTCCCTGATGATAAATTACATTAAGTATTTTTTTATATACCTAGTCATTTATATGTCTTTCTTGGGAGAAATGTCTATTCAAGCCCTTAGCCCATTTTTTTAAACTGGGGTACTTGGGATTTTTTGGTATGTGTTTTGCTGCTGTTGTTGTTGTTTTACCATTGAGTTCCTTATATATTTTAGAGATTAACCCCTTATCAGATATGTGGTTTGTAAATATTTTCTCCCATTCCATACATTGCCTGTCACTCTGTTCTTGTTTCCTTTGCTGTACAGGAGCTTTTCCATTTGATGTAGTCCCACTCGTTTATTTTTGTTTTTGTTTTCATAAAATGATTGAATAGACCAAAGTCGTGAGGCTTCCCCATGTTTTCTTTGATAAGCTTTACAGTTTCAGATCTTACACTGAAATCTGGATTCTATTTGAGTTGATTTTTGTGTGGTATGAGATAAGAGTCTAATTTCATTGTTTTGAATGCAGATATCTGGTTTTTCCAAAACCATTTGTTGAAGAGACTATCCTTTCCTCAGTGCGTATTCTTAGCACTCTTGTTGAAGTTCAATTGACCATATATGCATATATTTATTTCTGGGCTCTCTATTATGTTTCATTGGTCTGTAAGTATGTTTTTATGCCAGTATCATATTGTTTTGATTATTAGGTTTGAATTTATATTTTGAAATCAGAAAGTGTGATGGCTCTGATTTTGTTCTTTCTCAAGATTAATTTGGCTCTTTATGCCTTTTGGTGGTTCCATATGAGTGGTAGAATTATTTTCTCTTTTTCTGTAAAAAATGCCAGTGAGATTTTGTTAGGGACTGCAATGAATCTGCAGATTGTTTTAAATAGCATGAACCTTTTAACAATATTAAGTCTTCCGATCCATGAATACAGGATGTCTCAGCATTTGTGTCTTTCATTTCTTTCATTGTTGTTCTGTAGTTTCACTATACAAGTCTTTTACCTCATTGATTAAATTTATTCATAAATGTTTTATTCTTTCTGGTGCTATTTTAAATGAGATTTTTTTCTTAATTTCCTTTTTAGATTTTTTGTTGTTAGTATATAAAAGCACAAATGTATTTTGTATATTGATTTTGTATCCTGCAATTTTACTGAATTAGTTTATTAGTTTATAACAGTTTAGAGTTTTCTACATATTAGATCATGCCATCTGCACACAGGGACAATTTTACTTCTTCCTTTCTGATTTGGATTTCTTTTCTTTTTCTTGCCTAATTGCTCTGGCTAGAACTTCTAGTATTATGTTGAACAGAAGTGTCAAGAATGGGCATCCTTGCCTTGTCCCTAATCTTAGTTGGAAAAGCTTTCCGTTTTTTGCCATTCAGTATAATGTTAGCTGTGGGCTTTTCATATTTGGCCTTTATTTCAATGACTACTTGATTTGATTTGTGTTACTCCAGAAAGAGAAAGAAAAACACAGACTATTTTGGTTTGTGATTCATTCTAAAAATGTGGTCCTGGACCAGCATGCCTCCCAGAACTTGTTATAAATGCAAATCTTCCAGGGCTACCCCAGACTTACTGAAGCTGAAACTTTGGGAATGGGGCCAGCAATTTGTGTTCCAACAAGCCATCTGGGTGATTCTAATACATGCTAGAAGGAAGTCTGGCTAACACCATTTCTTCTAGTGTGTATTCTTTAGAAAAGTATTTTACGGCATACTGAAGAGTGTTATATGACATACAGGTTCCTTATTTGAATAACTTTAAGAAATTCTTGACTAAAAAAGTTAAGTAGAGCCCGTGGACCATGCCCCTTCACAGAGGTCCCATATAGGTCATTTCTCCTGATCTATCACTATAAGCAGGCACCTGCTTATGCCCACAAATAGCAAATTTCATGTTCTTTCTTCCAAGAGCCTAGTTTCCAACCTCTCTCAGCCATTGGAGGGGGGGGGGAGAGATCTCCTTCCCTCAGTCCAAAGCCTACTTTCTTTCTTCCACTTGAGTCTGAGTGACAGGGAGAAAACTCAGTGTGGTCTATATTTCCACCCTTTCTACTGCAAGGCAATCACAGTAATTACTGGGCAACGTATTAACCAAAGTCTAGGTTATTCAGTCCTTAATAACTACACTTTCAGGACACATTCAGTACAGTCCAAATATATATTTAGAAAAGACATTTTTCTGCAAGGACACAGTCTTGCTAAAGACATATCCAATTCCTATTTCTAAACTGAATAAAAACATCTCAGCCCAAGGCATCTCTATTTGTGTCATTTCAGTGGTTCAGGGATTTCCCAAAATTAATGTGGAGTAACTTGCTTTACAACTCTCTGCAATGCAAAACCTAACAAGGGCTTATCCAAAGAAGACCCCAATTTTCATTCTAACACATGGAAATTAGTTATGGACTCCCAGATAGCAGTTTTTCAGTTTCAGCAACTTTAAATTCAGACTCTACTTCAAGCAACAGAAAGAAGCTGAAAGTAATTTAAATATACTGGCTTGTCTCTGATATAGGGTTACTCAACAAGACTTAAATAAGAGAGCTCAAATTACTTTTTTTTACATATAAAAAAACTAATATATTTAAATGCTTTCAAATTTTAGTTTGTTTCATTGTTGGTTCAGTATTGCAGACCAAAGAGCAGGAGGATAGCAGGCAAAAAAAGATTATTTCAGGCTTTAAAGGAAACAATATTGTATTTCTTGTTTGCCTCCATTTGCATCACGATCTCTCTACATAATGAACTACAAACATCTAATGGCCATATAGGGGAGAAGCTTTCCAAAGTCAGAACACTGAAGAAAGCCGATAAAATCTGAGTGAGAAAGAACTTGGAGATTAACTCAAGCATGACTTCAGATTTCAAACTTCTTAGAGGAAAACACAAAATTACACCAAGCTGCGTGTGCCTAGCTGCCATAATTGGAACACTTCTATTCCAAAGGAGAAAGGGCGTTAATTTAAGAATTGTTAGCATGGCAAACAACAGATGACGTCTCCTCCCTTTATACCCTGTAGCAGGTGTGTGTCATCCCAGCTTTTCTGTAGTCCCTCTGACTCAGATTCTTGCAATGTTAAAAACTTATTCAAATGCACTGAATGAGAGCACTGCAAAACAAAAATAGAGGTAGTTTTTGATTGCAAGCCAAATAATTTTGGATTTTCTTCCCAATGTGAATGTAAACACTGTGTCAGACACCCATACATAAGAAAGGAAAATTAGTCATAAAGGGGGATGATGACTGAGGTTCCCAGAACGGTTCTAACAGCAAGGAATTAATTCACGGACGTGTCTGTGGAGGGCTGCTCCCTCACTCAGTGCCGGTCACAGTGGCATGTATCTCATTTCGTCATGTTGTCCATCACTAAACCACTAAACAAGAACTCTTGTGTAAATTACAGCAATTAAAACCCACGTCTTTCTGAGAAAAAAAATATTGAGCCTTTCCTATGTACTGCTTGTTCTTTCTCCAAAAAAAAAAAAAAAAAAAAAAAAAGGCAAGATACATGTAGAATAATTGTCCTGAAAGTTTGGAGGTTGGGTCTTAGAAAACAATCACTGGTACAGTAGTCACATGTATTAAATCAGGAGTGTGGAGGACCAGAAACTCATATGGCAGTTAGAGGAACATGAATCTAAGGAGAACAGCAGTAACAACGTAACTGGGTTTTAAATGTGCTAAATTAGTATGTTAAAGGTTTTGTTTTGATTGGGAGAGGGGGTTACAGATTCTAATTAATTCTTGAAGTGAATCAGAAAATTAAAAGTTTTAGTTGTTGCAGGGTTTGCCAGATGCTTCCCAATATCTATCCTCCCCATCTTCTTATAAGTTATAAAATTTATAGTTGGGTACATGGCCTCCCAGTTTGTCTACTATCCCAGGCTCCATTGTAAGCCAGGTGTAACCTATGATGAACTTCTGATAAAAGGGACCTGGGGAAAGTGATATGTGTATCTTCCAAGTTGTGTCCCTAAAGAGAGGTGGCGTGCCCTTTGGTTCCCCTTGCCCCTCTCTAAGGGCTGAAATGTAAATGAAGATGTAGGTGCAGGTGACACCTTAGTGATGAGGACCAATAAGATAGAATTCTGAGTCCTGATACTGTGGTGGTGTCAAAGCAGCAGCTAACTGCCTTCTATATAATCAGAAAACTAAATTATATTGTCATGTTGTTTAGATTACCTGGCACAGAAGTTGAATGCAGCCCTGGCTGGTGTGGATCAGTGAACTGACCGCCGGCCTGTGAAATGAAAGGCCACTGGTTGCATTCCGGTCAGGGCACATGGCTGAGTTGCTGGCAGCTGGGGGCTTATGAGAGGCAACTGATCACACATGTGCGTTTCTCTCCTTCTTCCTCCCTCCCTTCTCCTCTCTCTAAAAACAAATAAATGAAATCTTTTTTTAAAAAAGTTGAATGCATATCCTATTAATGAAAGGAATGTTTGTTTTAAAAAGGAAGAATATAAAACTTCTAATCCTCTACAAGGATTGGTAAATTATGGCCACAGGCCAAATTTGGCCAGCTGCTTGTTTTATAAACAAAGTTTTATAGAAACATGGTCATATTTATTGATTTATGTATGATCTCTGGCTGCTTCCACAGTAGAGCATGAGAATCGAGTTGTGACAGAGCCATATGGCCTACAGAGTCTAAAATATCTATTATCTGGCCCATAACAGAAAAAGTGCCCATGTTGTGAAGGGAAAGAGAAGGAAACCAGGTCCTCCAGCACAAGTCAGGAATGAGGGAGAAACAACAGTAAATAGGAAATCATGAAAAAGAGAATTTAAAATAACAAGCTGGGAATATGACTAAATACACTGGTGGTTAAAATAAATATGACTGGGCTAAAGTCCTCCACTAAATATGTTAATATTCATCAGGTAAGATGAGTTAAGCCTGGAATCGTTAGGAACTTTGGGGCATTCAGTTACAGAATAAGAGAATTTCAGGAGAGAAACAGCAGAAAGGATTTAGTATGGGTAAAATTTTCCAGGAAAGGGGAAGAACTTTAATTTCAAAAAATTCTGTGCACAAAATTCCAAGTAGTTGTTAGTAAGCTGACTAAGAGAATCAATAATCATTCCAGCTGAAAAGGAAGAGTGCTTGGTAAAATATTCTCAGAGCAGGATGGCTATAGGAGAGGTAAAAGTGTTATGAAAGTCAGTTCTACCAAAAACACAGGCCAAGTTCAATTAAACAGGATCCATGTAGGGAACTGCTTCGAGAGACGTGGAAATGTGACCCAGCACCCATGTGAAAAACCAATGGGGGGCTATAGCAAAAGGGAATGATGGACCCTTGCCCCTCGGCTTTGACACAGCCTGAGTCCTCATTCCGTCTGCAAGAAGTCTCCTAATCTCTTGGCTGCCTTGCTTACTCTACCTGACTTAAGCCTGAAACAATGACAGATGGTGGTGCAGCCCTGGGCAGGAATGAGTGGTTCCCTGGGTGATCAGGCCTGAGAAAGAATACATAAAACCTTATGAAACCTGCTTTGTTAAGAATGCTCTCTCCAATTCCTTCCATGCTGTCGAAAAGGGTAGGAGCTCCTTCTTTCTTTCTGCTGCATAGAATTCCACTGTGTAAATGTACCACAGTTTTTTGATCCATTCATTAACTGATGGGCACCTAGGTTGCTTCCAGCACTTGGCTATTGTAAATTGTGCTGCTATGAACATAGGGGTGCATAGATTCTTTTGGATTGGTGTTTCAGGATTCTTAGGATATAATCCAAGCAGTGGAATTGCTGGGTCAAAAGGTATGTCCATTTTTAGTTTTCTTAGAAAATTCCATACTGTTTTCCATAGTGGTTGTACCAATCTGCAATCCCACCAACAGTGCACTAACAGGAAGCTAATCAACAAAACAAACAAACAAGCATAATATAAACAAAGACACTGAATTTGAGAACAGTCTGACAGTGTCCAGAGGGGGAGGGGAGGGAATTTCAGGGGAAAAAGGGGAATGGTTTAGAGCAACAAGTATAAAGGACTCATGGACAAAAACTATGGGGGGTGGAAATGGGAGGAAAGTGGGGAGGGCTGGGGTGGTGGGCTGGGGCAGGATAAAAGACAGAAAACTGTACAATATCAACAATTAAAAAATACTGATTAAAAATAAAAAAATTAAAAAATTGAAAAAAAGTCAAACCTCAAAAAAAAAAAAAAAAAAAAAAAGAATGCTCTCAATTAAATGATAAGGGTCTGAGCAGGAAATGAGTTTGTTTCCCAAAGTTTTGTAGCCCTTTAGCTAACAGACCCTGACTCAGAATAGGCTCTCATAGTTCTTTGTATGCTATTGTTTGATCCTTACTGTCTGACAATGATTGATGAGCTTTACCTGCATTCCTGTGTAAAATGAACCCAATAAAAACCTGTTAAGGCAAGGGTCGGGGTGCTCTCCTCTTGCGAGAGTGACCGTGCTGTCCCTTTTCCTCCACAGGACTCGGTAGTCTGTGTGAATTTCTCCTGTCTCATCCACAATGTGGAGGACCCCATGAGCCGGGGTCTGCATCAGATAGAGTGGTTAGAAATCATTTAATTGGTACAGACTGTCTACAGTATTATTCCCTTACATTTTAATTAAAAAATTATATGCTTAAGTATCTTATGGAGCTCTTACCACTGGAGAAATACAGAGAAGAAACCATGATTCCAGTGATAAGGAGAAACATCTTCTGGGATTGCTCAACGGCAGAAATTGTGAGGAAGCCTTCATTTTCTGAGCTTTTCTGGGGTTACCCTGTTTCTGTGCTGCTTGAAGGAGCATGCTAGCATTCTTGACGCTCACTCTTGTCTTGGTCATTCCTTTTTTCAGGAGCACTTAACTAGATTTCCTTCTAATGCCAGCACCCGTTTTGATGGCATCTTCCCAGTCTCAATCACTTCTACCAGAAAAGATTACACAACCTCCCTAATTATCTACACAGCCAAATAACAGGATGCTGACATGAGATTAGTGACAGAGTAACACATTAAATCCAGTGTCGGGGCGAATTTTTACTGAGTGTTAGAGGTTATACTTTGAACAACTGGTCTGATTATCAGTTCATTCAATAAATATGCCCTAAGTATCAACTGTAAGGCATTGTGGTAGGTACTGAGAATGCCAAGGTGGATAAAATGTGTTCCCCTAACGTTGATTAATTTACATCTAATAGAAAGACAAAAATTCAAGAATAAAACCCCCTCCATTAACCCCACCATTTTCTCTTAGTGTGCAAATGTAGACACATATGTGTAATAATGTGCCAACTGTTGGTCATAAAATTATTTCTAGTTATTATGATTCCTAGGTTGTCTGCTCCTAGAATCAGCTGACTTTGAAAGCAAGGGGACAGAAAATAAGTATCTCATGCTGTTATAAGTTAAATCTGTTTTACTGATACTTTAGCATTATCAAAATTTAGGGGTAGAGGGAAAATTTAGTCCAAGTTTTAAAAATCAGTTCCGTGTCCCTTGAAGTCAGTATTTATGTTACTTTTTTTGAACCAGTTCTAACATTTTCTGGCCCCCAGCAAATACTGCTTGAAAAATCACACCATTGCAGTGTGGAAGTGACTTGAGCTCACTTTTCATATGTTTTGGAGAATTTTAGTTTATTGTTTCTGAATTCAAATTACCTTCTGAAACAAACAAAGTAACTAACAAACAACCCAAAAAACTCTACTTTCAAACTCCCAATGAAAGGAAGGTTAATCAAGAAGCTGTGGGACAATGTTCCTGTGTCAGCAATTTTGAGACAACAGTTTTCATTTACCACTTTCAGAGGCATGCTTTACCCACAATTTTTTTAATGCAGAATAGAACCAAAATGAATATCCCTTGAGTGTGGGCAGTTGTCCCTTTGCTGGCAACTGTCAAATTTTGTCATTAAAGAGTTGCATGTTCTAAGGATGACCTGGGGCAAAATTACCAAGCGAGTGTAATTTCCTTGACCCCGCTTGCTTCTTCTTTCCATCCGCCTTCCCTGTTTCTAGTTACCTTCTCCCCTTCTTTAATATGGTTTCCCATGTCCAATTGCCAGCCTCAACCCTGCTGTATCTCAGCTCACCCCTTGGGTTGGCTTTCATTGCCACTTCTTCCTATCAAAATCCAGCTCTCTGTGTCATAATCCCTTAGAGCTCCTTCTTCTCCAGAGATTCCTGGAGCTAATCTGCTTACATAGATTGAGTTAATGCATTTGTGCCTGCTAAATGTTTTATTTTTTTAATTGTATTTTATTGATTATGCTATTACAGTTGTCCCAATTGTTCCCCTTTTGCACGTCTCCGCCAGCACCCCCACTCCCTCAGGTAATCCCCACACCATTGTTCATGTCCATGGATCAGGCATAGGTTCTTTGGCTTCTCCATTTCCTATACTGTACTTTACGTCCCCATGGCTATTCTGTAACTACCTATTTGTACTTCTTAATCCCATGTTCTCTTCACCCATTTCCCCAAACCCACCCCCCAATCTGGCAACTATCAAAATGCTCTCTGTATCCATGATTCTGTCTCTGTTCTTACTTGCTTTGTTTTTAGATTCAGTGGTTGATAGGTATGTATTTGTTGCTATTTTATTGTTTATAGCTTGATCTTTTTCTTTTACTTAAATAAGTCCCTTTAACATTTCATATAATAATGATTTGATAATGATGAACTCTTTCAGCTTTTTTCTTGTCTGGGAAGCTCTTTATCTGCCCTTAGATTCTAAATGATATCTTTGCTGGGCAGAGCAATCTTGGCTGTAGGTCCCTGCTTTCCATGACTTGGAATATTTCTTGCCAGTCCCTTCTTGCCTGCAAAGTTTCTTTTGAGAAATCAACTGACAGTCTTATGGGAACTCCCCTGTAGGTAACTAGCTTCTTTTCTCTTGCTGCTTTTAAGATTCTCTGTTTATCTCTAACCTTTGGCATTTTAATTATGATATCTCTTGGAGTGGGCCTCTTTGCATCCATCTTGTTTGGGACTCTCTATGCTTCCTGAACTTGCATATCCATTTCCTTCACCAAATCAAGGAAGTTTCCTTTCATCATTTTTTTTTTTTCAGATTTCCAATTCCTTGCTCATTCTCTTCTCCTTCTGGCATCCTTATGATGAGAATGTTGGGCCTCTTGAAGTTGTCCCAGAGGTTGCTTAATACTATCTTCATTTTTTTTAACTCTTTTTTCTTCTTGTTGTTTTGATTGGTTGCTTTTTTTCTTCCTTATGTTCCAAATCATTGGTTTGATTCTTGGCTTCATTCATTATACTGTTATTTTCCTGCAATTTTCTCTCTATTTTAATTAGTGTATCCTTTGTTTCTGACTGGAGCTCTTTATGCTGTTGAGGTCCTCATTAAGTTCCTTCAGCATCCTTACAACCAGTGTTTTGAACTCTGCATCTGATAGATTGCTTAGCTCCATTTCATTTAGCTCTTTTCCTGGAGTTCTGATCTATTCTTTCATTTGGGCCATGTTTCTTTGTCTCCTCATTTTGGCAGCTTCCCTGTATTTGTCTCTATGTATTAGATCAGGGGTCACATCAGCCCTGATGTGACCCCTGATCTAATTTTCACCAGGGGTCACATCAGCCTTGAGGTTGCCTTCAAAGGGCCAAATGTAATTTTAGGACTGTATAAATGTAACTACTCCTTAACAGTTAAGTGAGTGCTCAGCACTGCTGCTGGGTAGAACCAAGGTGCCAGGGTGGGTAAAACAAGGTGGAGGGCCGGATTCGGCCCATGAGTCTTGTGTTTGCCACCTATGTATTAGATAGAGCTGCTTTGACTCCATGTCTTGGTAGTGTGGCCTAATATAGTAGGTATCCTATAGGGTCCAGTGGCACAGCCTTGCCTATCACCCATTACCCAAACTGCCCTTCATGTGGTCTGAGTACACTCTCCTCTTGTAGTTGAGCCTTGGTTGCTGTTGGCAGATCAATGGGAGGGGTTTACCTAGGCCAGTCAGCAGCAAGGACTGGCTGTGACCACTGACCACCAACCTCCACCATCCATGATCAGCTGTGCAGAGGCAGGGTGATGATGCTCCCACGTGGTCTGAATTGTCCTCTGGGAGTACATGCTCTGGGATTTCCTGGGTGGTGCAGGCCAAGGTCAGTCCCCACCTGTGTTTTGCCCAGGGCCACCCTGCCTGGGCTGTAAAACAATCTAAGATAGTTGCTACTTGTGCTGGGTTTAGAGATTACCAGGTGAAGCCTAACTGAATCTAGACTGGCTGCTGCTAGTGGCAGGTCTGGGACCACTTAGCAAGAGGTACAGGGGCTGGGGGCTTACTGAGGTCAGATGTTGCTTATTTGAGAGGATTTAGGAAGTTATGAAGCACGAGCCAAGACCAGCCATTCATATGGAAAAGCATCTTAGGTGAGCCTGTAACTTGGGTAGGACAGAGTCTCTAGGGATGTCCAGGGCAGGCAAACAGTGTCAGCCAGGTTGATGGAGTCTTAGGTATGGCAACAGCCTGCCAGTTCTGTGGCTCTGTGGCTCTGTTGGGGCTGGGTTTAGAAAAGGGACAATGACCTGCCTTTCTGTCTGAGAGAAGACCGTCCCTCAGTTCTCACCTTGATGACAGATACTTCACTTTCTCTCTGTATGCCACTGGTGGCTTTCAAGCTGCTACCCCAGTACTGGAGCTCAGAGGGAGTGAGTCTGATTAAGTCCATGTGTGGGTTCTTTAAGAGGAACTGCTAGGGACTCCAACAAGTTGCTTTCACCGACTCAGTCTCTGCTGGTTTTTGCAGCCAGAAGTGATGGAGGCTTATTTTCCTGGCACTGGAACCCTGGGTTGGGGGGGCCTGGTGTTAAGCTGAGATTCTTCACTCCTGAGATATCCCTCTCGAATTTTCATCTACCACATATGGATGTGGGACCAGCCCATTCTGTGTCTCTGCCCCTCCTACCAGTCTGGATGTGGTTTCATTAATTTTGTAGTTGTCAGACTTCCATTTAACTCGATTTCTCATGGTTCTGAGTGAGGGTTGCTCTATATTTAGTTATGGTTGTGTGAGAAGACAAGCTATGTTTACCTGTGCTGCCAACTTGACCAGAATGGCTGTTAAATGTTTTAAAGCATTACATTGTTGGCTTCAGTGAGTTTTATTTTGAGGCTATAACCTCAGATTTCATCAAAGGTTAATACAATAAATGGCCATGTGGAGAATGATTTTGCATATTTTCTTAAATAATTGTTGAAAAAAGTTCATTTTTCTGTTTCCTATATGCAAGGATTGCTTT
Organism: Glossophaga mutica; assembly: GCA_039655065.1. Lineage (NCBI taxonomy): Eukaryota > Metazoa > Chordata > Mammalia > Chiroptera > Phyllostomidae > Glossophaga > Glossophaga mutica. The sequence goes on along the minus strand of CM077303.1, from coordinate 40,156,394 downwards.
TAAGAATTTAGTATGAGAAAAGTGACACTCACCTGAAAACTGGTGTCTTTTAATAGGTGATAATAATATAATGAGTCATAATAAAAATTTCATTTGACTGGCTTCAGGAAACTTAGAGCTCAATTAATGGTAAGCACAGTTTAGGTTTGGGGCATATTTATTTATTCTTCTCTATGGCCTTTATGCTATCAGTCTTAGGAGAAATATATTTTTTATTATGGGCCACCTCATGTTTTCCTAGAAGTTAGCAGAATATAAAATGTAAATTTGATCATAAAATCTCATTATTCCCAGAAGCAAGTGGAAGCAAATGACTTAACAAAGGACAGTGGTTATAATAATCTGGGACATGACATGGCTTCGGAGGAGGTTATTTTGGGTTAATGATCTTTTTGTCTCCCCAAAGTCACACTTGCAGGCTGCTGCTTTTACAAGCCCACCCATCTGCCTGGCCCAAGAAGACTCTACCTGTTTTGACAGCCAGGAAGGGACAATTTGGTAAAAGCCTCCTCAGAGCTGGGATAGTTGCCTTAAGAGAGCTAGTCGAGATGAATATGAATAGCATGTCCATTTATTTATTTTTTAATATATTTTATTGATTATGCTATTACAGTTGTCCCATTTTTCCCCTTCATTCTCCTCCACCCTGCACAGACCCTCCCACCCACATTCCCCCCCTTTTGTTCATGTCCATGTGTCATAAGTTCTTTAGCTTCTACATTTCCCACACTATTCTTGCCCTCCTCCGTCTATTTTCTACCTCTATCTATGCTGCTTATTCTCTGTACCTTTTCCCCCTCTCTTCTCCTCCCACTCCACTGTTACTAACCCTTCATGTGATCTCCATTTCTGTGTTTCTGTTCCTGTTCTAGCTGTTTGCTTAGTTTGCTTTTGTTTTAGGTGTGGTTGTTAATAGATGTGAGTTTGCTGTCATTTTACTGTTCATATTTTTTATCTTCTTTTTCTTAGATAAGTTCCTTTAACATTTCATATAATAAGGGCTTGGTGGTGATGAACTCCTTCAACTTGACCTTATCTGAGAAGTGCTTTATCTTCCCTTCCATTCTAAATGACAGCTTTGCTGAATAGAGCAATCTTGGATGTAGGTCCTTGACTTTCATGACTTGGAATACTTCTTTCCAGTCCCTTCTTGCCTGGAAGGTCTCTTTTGAGAAATCAGCTGACAGTCTGATGGGAACTCCTTTGTAGGTGACTGTCCCCTTATCCCTTGCTGCTTCTAGAATTCTCTCCTTATCTTTCATCTTGGCTAATGTAATTGTGATGTGCCTTGGTGTGTTCCTCCTTGGGTCCAACTTCTTTGGGACTCTCTAAGCTTCCTGGACTTCCTGGAAGTCTGTTTCCTTTGCCAGATTGGGGAAGTTCTCCTTTATTATTTGTTCAAGTAAGTTTTCCACTTGTTGCTCTTCTTTTCCCCCATCTGGTACCCCTATAATTTGGATGTTGGAATGTTTAAAGATGTCCTGGAGGTTCCTAAGCCTCTCCTCATTTTTTTTGAATTCTTGTTTCTTCCTTGTTTTCTGTTTGGTTGTTTCTTTCTTCCTTCTGGTCCACTCCATTGATTTGAGTCCCAGTTTTCCTCCCATCACTATTGGTTCCCTGAACATTTCCCTTCATTTCACTTAGTGTAGCCTGCATTTTTTCATCTAATTTGAGACCAAAATCAACCATGTCTGTGAGCATCCTGATCACCAGTGCTTTGAACTGTGCATCTGACAGGTTGGCTATCTCTTCGTCGCTTAGATGTATTTGCTCTGGTGCTTTGATCTGTTCTTCAGTTTGCCCCATTTTTTGGGAGGGGGGTCTGGTCGCAGCTGTTATGTATGAGGGGCAGAGCCTTAGGTGTTCACCAATGTGGGGCAGCCCAATCTCTGGGTAGTGACGCTATATATGGGGGTGGGGTCAGAGAGGGAATAGTGGCACTTGCTCTGCTCTCTCTCAGATTTCAGTCCCTTCCACCGCCTCCCACAAGGAATTGGGCCCTTCTGGTGCTGATTCTTTTTTTTTTTTTTAAGATTTTTTTTTTAAGATTTTTTTTTTAAGATTTTTTTTTTTTTTTTAAATCTTTAGAGGGGAAGGGTAGAAAAGAGGGAGAGGGAGAGAAATATCAATGTAGGGTTGCCTCTTGTGTGTCCCCTGCTGGGAGCTAGCCTGCAATCCAGGCATGTGCCCTGACTGGGAATCGAACTGCGATCCTCTGATTCGCAGGCCCGCGCTCAATCCACTGAGCTATACCAGCCAGGGCTGGTGCTGATTCTTAAGTGGGTGGGCTTGTATACATTCTAGAACCCTGTGGGTCTCTCCAATGAACTCTCCTGTGAGGTTGGGAGTCTCTCCTGGTACCTCAACCCCACAGGTGTTTTCAATCGTTGTTTGAAGCTTTATTTCCTGGCGCTGGGGCCCTGGGTTGCGCAGTCTGTCTCGCTCCCCAGTTTTGCCTGGTTTATCTGTGCACGAATGCGTGACTGCGGTCAGCCAGCCACCTTATGCGCCTCACTGGGTCTCCCAGCCACTGCCTGCGTGTCCGGGTTCTCCAGCCACAGCTTTTTTCTGCTGTGACCCTTCTCTGCCAGCCGCCTACTCCGTCCCTCTTACCGGTCTGGATGAATGTGTCTGTTTTTACTTCTTGGTTGTTGGACTTCAGTGCAGTTCAATTTTCTGTAAGTTCCGGTTGTTTTTTTGTTTGTTTGTTTGTTTGTTTCTAAATTTTTGTTGTCCTTAATTTTGGTTGTGCGAGGAGGCACAGTGTGTCCACCTATGGAAGAAGGTGGAACATCTTGGCCGGAAGTCTGCAGCATGCCCATTTATAATGTAGTCCAGCTTGGAAGGCTGTGCAGGAAGACCCTAGGAGGGAAGGAGGTAGGAGAAGAATTTATCAACAAACTCCTCTGATATATTCAAACCTAGTTTTCTTTGGTCTAAATGCTATTTTTGTGTTTGAAATCATGCCCTAGGGGGAAAAAAATCAGGGCAATTAGGGCATGACTGTGAACACCTGGGACTTTATAATAGGTCTAGTTCTAAGGTTCTGTTTGTTTTATTCACCACCCTCAACCTAATTCCCAGCTAGTTTCCACTTAACTTAGAAGAAAACCTTCATTTAAAAAGCACCTCCACTGAGGATCTTCTTTACATGATGTAACATGACCTCTTTCAGAATTTAATTCTGCACAGCTGGACAAGCAAGGGGGCGATGCAGGTTGCCACAGAAACTGCTGTTGGTGCTAGGACTCTTTATACTTTGCTCCTAAAAATAAAATGTAAAATGTATGGAGGGTGTGATTAACACAGCACAGAAGGGAATTTCTAAAAAGAGAGCCAAGCCTCCCGCCCCCACAGGAACGGGGGTGTTCTTCGGAGCTGGAGGACAGGACAGAGATCTGGGAGCAGATGCTCAACACGGTTTCTCCCTCATAAGGTGCAGGGAATGACAAGTGGGAAAGTGGCTTTTGCAAAGAAAAAAAAAAACAGTCTTCAATCAGGCATAATTCATATACATTTCAAGGTTAAGATGTCCTGAAATTACCCAGGAAGGAAATCAAATTCTTCTCCCAACTTACAAAAAAGCCATGGAAACTTGGCCAAGAGACTGGATTAAAACACTATAGTTCAGTGTCTTGCCCAGGACAGGATGATGTCACATACCACCCTTGTCAGGTGGTCCCCCAGTCAGCCTGGACACATTTGGTGATCTTTACTTCTTTAGGGGACATCTGACAACTGGAGTTTTCTTTTTAAATATTATTAGAGTCTGCCTTTCTGTCACTTCCACTCACTTGCTTTTTTTTTTTTTTTTTAACCTTCTGGAACAACCAAGAAAAGTCAATTGCCACATTATTTTTTTTGTCTTAATATGATAATTCTTTTTTAAAGATTTTTATTTATTTTTAGAGAGAGGAGAAAGAAGGGAGAAAGAGAGAGAGAGGGAAACATCAATGTGTGGTTGCCTCTCACATGGCCCCCACTGAGGGGCCTGGCTCACAACCCTGGCATGTGTCCTGACTGGGAATCGAATCAGTGACCCTTTGGTTTGCAGCTTTCGCTCAGTCCACTGACTACATCAGCCAAGGCTTAATATGATAATTCTTCACTTACTCCCAAAACAAAGCAATTAGCCCAATTGCCTACTCACAGCTTGGGAAAGCTGACCAAGCCAACAAGTCAGTTTCATAGATCTCTGGTTTCGGTGCAAAGTGAAATGCCATTAAAATTTCATTTCGTGGTTACATACAGAAAATGTGTGTGTGTTTTTAAGCACAGTCAACATTTGCTGTTGCCAGGCACTGTGCTAGGTGTACATTTTATTTCATTTCATCCAGTTACACAAGGTTAGGATCTTTATGATCCCCATGTTACAGAGGAAATTCAGTGCAGTCTGAATGGCAGCTTCCACACACGGGCGTGTGCTTAGAGTGCAGTGGCAAATGCGTAGACTTTAGCGTCAGAGGGAGTTAAGCTTGAACACCAGTTCCTCTACTTGCTAAATTTGTCATCTTGGATAAGTTATGTAACCTCTTTAAACTTCAGGTTTCTCGTCTCTAAAAACTGGGATGATAAAATGTCATGAGTTAGTAGAAGGAAAGAAAATTATATGCTTAAAATGTCAAATGCATAGTGAGTGCTCAATAAACCCTGGTTTCCCTGCCCTTCCCTTGCAATCATAGAGTCCCCTACTAGTCTGGTGTAGCAGAGCTGTCAATCAAGTTAGCTTGGATCCATATGCAATGAAGCCCTGACAAGCTACCTGTATAGGTATTAAGTAGTCAATCAGAGCAAATGAACCATTAAATGACTAAATCCTTTGCAAGCAGAATATAGTGAAATGATCTGAGCTGTTAACATAAAAAAATTAACCTCCCCCAAGAAGGTGATACGGACATCTCATTTACTATTAAAATGAAAGGGAAAAGTAAATGCGTACATACTATTGAGGTAAAGGTTAGAATAGTCTTTGAGCTAGGTCTGAAATTCCTTGTTGTGACTGACAGTCAGTCTCTGGGCTCCAAGCCCCTTGGTCCTTTTGCCCTAACTTTCTTCCTTCCTTAATGGACCTCACAGGAAGTCTCTCAGTGAGGCTTAGACTCCTCTAAGCTGGGACCCAGCTGTAGAGTCAATGCCACCCAGGGTAGAAAGGCCCTCTCCTGACCTTCAGGGGATCTAACAAATGTAAATTCTCAGTGATGATAATTTTAATTAGGGCCTCATTATTTTTACATAAATGTGCAACTCATTTAAATAAAACACACACTTGTATTTTGAAACTCTTGGCAGACACACCTAGGTTTAAATCCTAATTCTGACACTTTGAGTGTTGCCATGCATGGGTGAGTCCCTTAATCTAGGCCTTCACTAATACAAACGTTGCTTTCTCCTACAACAACGCAGTGGTGGTAGATGGGTTGTGCTATTCCCCAGAGTTATCTACAGATCCAGGCTAGTAGGATGGCTCTGCCATCCTCAACACTAAGCTTCACCACTGCCAATCATCACCCATACTTACCATTTTGAAACAGATGGGAGGAAAGGCATGAAAGAGTACATAGGTCCAGGATAAGGAAATTTCCTTTTAACCAAGTAAATACAGCATGGTACACATTGCTTCTGCTCTCATTCCATTGGTTAACACTTAGTCACATAGTTGCATCAAGTTAGTTAAGGGAGGTTGGAAATATAATATTTAATTGATCAGCCATATATCCAGAAAGGAAAGAATGGATGTGGGGAGACAATCAGGACTTTCCACCATAAAACCCTATAGAAGAGTCATATTATTATCCCCATTTAACAGATAAAAACACTGAGGCACCCAGGGGTTAAGTAACTTGTCCAGGGAAGCAGAGTTAACAATGGTGGGGCTAGGATTTGAACCCTAGGCAGTATGGTTCCAAAGAGCTTGCTCATACCTACAACATTCTTCTACCTTCTCAGAGTCTACTGTATATTGCGATCACTTATTTTTTCTCTCTTTCCATTGTGCTATATTAGCCTCTTGAGGACAAGATCCCTTTCATTTTTTAAATTTCCTTCATTAATATAAAGGGTGTATCAGTTAGTTCTTAGTTGCAAGGAATGAAGTTGCAAACTCGAGCTAATGTAAGCAGAAAAGAAATGTAGAATACGATTTTCATAGCACACAGTCTCTTCCGGAGAACCAGTCAATTAGTTTTGAAGGTTATACAGCCCATCACAACTTGCAGATCCTAGCACAGGATGGTCCTGTGGAGTCACCATGTGGAGGCACACCAGAGCTCACTGCTGCTCTCCAAAACCATCTGTAACTTGTAGTCAAACTTTGGCCCCTGCTGCCTCTGGGAGCCCATGCCTTTGCAGTCATCGTCCCCAGGATGAGTCTGTGTAGGGCTCGCTTAGGCAACTCACCAGTTTCTGAACTGACATGTTGTGTGTGTTTGAATGAGGCTGCCTCTATCGTGTGGGTGCCTTGTTGTCATGGACAGTGGGAAAGAGTTTCTGGCTTCTGTCATGGGAAGAAGAGGACTCAAAAGATGGAGAATTTCTGAGCATAGGAAGGATGTTCCAAGGAGTAGGACAGCCAAAAATATATTAACTGTGTATCTCATGGGTGGTTAAATAAAGTGTCTTTTCCCTCCTTACTTTCCTAATTTTTTTTTTCTTGCCTGAGAAGTGTAGTACTTGAAATATTTCCTCTGTCTACTTGAGAAGAAATTTTAGCATTCAGAGAGACCTCATCATTTTCCAATTCTAGGCATCGATTTAGTAGGACACAGGTGGAGGTAACTTAGCCCATTTAGCTGCTATAGGAAGTGAACAGCAGCTTCAAGGATGCCAGTCTTTAAGTGAAGTTTAGTCTTTTCTACATGTGTTTCACCTCACTTTTTAAAAAAGTAATTATGCTTTTCTTCTTACTGTTTGATACTAAGAGCCTAGTGATAGCTATCCACTGGGAGTAAAGTTTTACTTTTCTTGTTGATATTTTACTAATTCACAAATTCATCTAAAAAATACAAGTGAAAGAAAAAGTATTATATTAGCATAATATATTTCTTTGAAAACATTAAGTGACAGAAATAGCAATTATTCTTGTTATAATATATGATAGTACATTATCAAAGTATCATAAAATGTGATTTATTAACAAAATGCACCCTAATAATTTACTATATTGATCGGAAATTTGGAAATACAGTAACCTTCTAGAAATCTGACTGCCTTAGTTTGGGTTCCTTAGTAGCAGACAATGACTTAAGTGCAGTTAGTTGACAGATTTGGGAGGTGAAAGGAGCACCAATATAGAGTGAAGAAATGAGATAAGGAAGGGAAAGGCGGCCAACAAAGGGTGTGCTAGGCAGCCAGCTATGAGCAGGGGAGGCTGAGCTTAACCCGCTCAGGAAGTGGGGAGCCAGTTTACTCTCACTCACACCTAGTCCCGCCTCGGGAGTTAGGGGGTGCTGGTGGCTGTTCTCAGGGGGTGTCCATTCCCCGCCCCTTGCCTCCATCACAGAATGATGATGATGAGTGAAATCTCATCCTGCTGGTTCTGGTGGCAGGAGTCCTGATCTTCAGGTAAAGAAATGGAGCGGTTGGCAGTTGAGAATCACAACAGAGTAACATGGTGAGGGTGGGGACTGTGGACAGGATATCGAGAGTGTCTGCTGCTATGATTTTGTAACTGACTCAAGCCTCTTAAAACTTGACTTACATAAGTTGCTGACCTAGTAGTTAACCTCTTTATCTGTGAGGAGAAATAAGTGGGTCAGATGTTTTCTAAAGTTTCTGTGATATTCTTCAGTTTTCTCATTTGCTTAAACTTTGTGGCCAGTTATATGCTTGCTTATGGTTAGTATTACAACATAAATAGAATGTTTAGTGTTTCTGCTATGTAGGGAAACTTAAGTTCTAGAATATTACTTGCAGTATGTGACATCAAAATATCTGATTTCTTGGCAGCTCTTTTGGGAAGTTATTGCAACTCTATTCCAGCACATTTTTCCTAATTTTCCTAAGCTATGAATAAGAAAAAGTATTCGTTTATATTTAGAGAAGCTCATTTTGAAGAAAGTAGATATGGGGAGATGTAACAGAAGTGTTTTTTAATAATAAGAAATCACTCTGGGCCTATGGCTTGACTATGAAGCACTGAGGTACATGCTTGTCCAGTTACTCTTTTCTTTGAGTCTGGGACATTAAGTTTACTAGATTTTTCATCTGATAAGCATCTGATCCTGCCTTTTTGAGATGGGAGATACCTTTGAAGTTGGAGATGGAATGACCATGTGGAATGAAATTCTGATGGGCTTTTCTCCGCTTCTGCTGAGCTGGTGGAAATGGCTGTTGTCCTCTGCTACGTGGCTCCATCTTCCTTCTCTGATTTGTTTCTTTTTCTCTTCTGTCCTCTTCCTCTCTTGTTCTCTTTTTTCTTCCTTTATTTCCTCCTATTTTCTGTCTTCTTGATTTTCCCTTTAGCTCTCCATTTCTCCTAGGGTTGGGATACTCCCCTAGTCTGTTTCTTCCATTTTTTACCAGCTAAGTTAAGTCCTAGTAACATCTGGAAAAACTCTCAGCTTAGTGCCAGTTATTTTAATCTGGATTACATTCTTTTTTATTTGTTAAAGTGGCTGGAATTATTCAACAGCTTAGAAAAACAAGTAAATGAGAACTTTTGGGGCTTCTCTTCATATCTAGGGTTGCCACAGTTAGAAAATAAAAATATAGAATACATAGTTAAATTTTAGTATTAGATAAACAGTAAATAGCTTTTAGTATAAGCATGTCCCATGTAATATTTGGGACATACCTGTGCTAAAAGTACTTGTTGTTTATCTGAAATTTAAATTTAACTGGACAACCTATATTTTATTTGGTGGCTCTAGTCTTAAACCAGTTCAAATTCTGCTCTTTTATTATATGACTGGCTTACCAGCAATAACTGCAGTTCATTTTCCATTTCTAGCTCTTACATCCAAGGAGATACCAGCATAATCTCATCATTTATGGTGAAAATGTAATTGTTACAGCAAGAAGTACTTCATTTGAGAAAGTCTCCTCTTTTTTCTTTTGAAACTGAAGTATTTCCAGGATTATGTAAAATAATAAAATGAATAGTACAATTATTATGGTATTAAGTTGTGGAATGTAAATCGAAAAGCTGTTACTAAAGCAATTCTCATCCATTACATATGACCTTTGTGATTACCTGTAGGTGATTTGTAAACTTGAATATTTCAATATGTATTCAAGGAGTTCTGTATTGTTCTGTATTGTAACAGTACAATAAAAAGAATTTAGTATACCTTATATACTGGCACACAGCAATAATAATTTTCCACTCTGTATCTTTACATCTATCACTTACTGGGCTTAACTTTAGGAACATATTAGTTGATGGCATTGGAATTTGCAAATTCTGCTGTCAATCATCCTTTCCTCTTGCTCTTTTCCCCTCATAGGTAATTCTAGAGAGAGCTATACACTAAAGAAATAAATAAAAATAAAAGAAACAAGGTAATACTATCTCATTATCTGGGCCAGTGCTGACTCTGGTAAAGATGACTTGGATCATGTGCTTCAGACTCAGGGCCTGTGTGCGGCCCCTACTTCCCTCTGAGTGCCATTGAAGTCTGAATAGGGTGAGGAAGATAGATGCCCACGTAAGACGGCAGGCCTCTCAGGGGGTACTAGAGCACTGGCAGAATGAGGAGGGCATCCATTTGGAAAGAACTGTGGTCAGGTGTTGAAACCCAAATGGGGTGAGGAGGGTGTCCATGAAGGGTAGAGAGGTACATATAGGGAAAGTAAATTTATTAAGGATAATAGGACCCAGGTTTGGAGAAGGGGGTTACAAATATGGAAAGGAAAGAACTATAATGAGTGCCAGGATGTTGGCCTGGAATTGGAAATATTGGTGTGAACTCATGGGGGGGTATATGAAAATATGTGTGTATATGTACCTTTGCTCAGCCCACAGAGAGAGTATGGGAAATAAAAATGTTCTGTGGAAGGGGCATGTAAATGGACTTATTAGAGTGGAAACAAAGTGTGAGATCATATTGCACATTAATGCCCACCAGAGGGCATCCACTGTAGAAGAAGCACTAAATCAAGTAGACAGGTTGACTTGGCCAGTAGATGTCAGCTAGCCTCTGTCACCCAGTTCTTACCTAATGGGATCAAGAACAGAGTAGAAATAAAGGCAGGAATGGAGACAATGTCTGGGCCCAATAGAAGATCAATTCATTCCTGTTGCTGAGTGTCTCACCTTCAGGAGCAGAAACCCAACTGACACTTGATATCATACCAACCCCTTATGAGACCCACCAGCTACCTGATGGTGAGGTAAGTATATCAGATGTCTTCTACTCTGCAAAGGTCAATGATTCATACTGATCAAGATCAACACATAATTCAGGAATGGGTTTGCCTTTCCTACAATAGTGCCTCAGCAAGCATGACTATCCAAAGGCTCACAGATCATCTGAAATCCTGACACAGGATCCTGAAAAACACCACCCTCAACTAAGTGAACCCTTTGTGGCAAAGAGGGTATGGCAAAAGATACATGAAAATGATATCCATGGTGCTACCACATATTTCATCATACTGAAGTTGACTGCTTGATAGGACTCTGAGTATGAGGTCATTTGAAGCCACAGTTGACATGCCAAGTGGCAGTATACACCCTTTGAGGAGGGGTGCTATGCTTCAAGATGTAACTCAAAAGCCATTTTATGGTACTGCATCCCAAACAGGTTGGCCACTTGGGCTGAGGAACCAGGGGATAGAAGTAGGAGCAGCACTGCTCTCCATTATTACCAATGACCCACTTGGGGACTTTTTGTTTTCCATTCTCACAACTTTTGGATCTAGAAGTTCCTTGTTTGGACAAGGGGCTGCCATCTTGTGCCATTAGGCTTTTTGTGCCATTAGATTAGCAGGTACACAAAGAAGTTCCCACACTGCCACACATAGGTGATGCTGATCATTTTGAGGGGAAAGCCTGACTCAAATGGGGGGTGGGGAGGAACATATCTGGCACTCAGGTGATATATTGAGGCACCTTGTGATTCCCCATACCCAATATTAGCTGTAACTGCAACCACAGACTGATAAGGCACAGTAAGGTGGAGCCCAGACTATTTGGTGATATGTATATAAGTTAGCCCCCTCCTCCCACCAAGCAAGCCACTTAGACTAGTAGAAGTACCAGCCAGGGATGAAGGAAGTCAAGAATAGGTGGTAAAGGAGAATGTTAATGAGCATCCATCATAACCTTCAGACCAACTGTCGTAGAAGAAATCTATTTTCTTCTCTAACCTTCCCCAGAAACTGAGACCAGCCAGAATCCTGGACTAATTGCATCTAGATGGAGTGAACTTCATGTGAAAAGTCATTGAATTTGACCACTGTGTGTGTTGGACTGTAATAGATGCTGTTGGTTCTGCACACAGATAACCTGTACCAGACCTCTGCACACATCTTCCACCTTCTTCAAATCCCACGGCTAGGATGCTTGGGAGGTTATATATTCCCCTTCTAGGGACAGACAATAATAGCCTGTTACAGACAGGGCAACTCTGTATTGTGATTTTTACTCCATACCAACTCCCCTTGCCCCACACTACACATACACATGCACATCCCAATGGATCAGGCTAAGGCTAGACTACATGAAACCACGACCTTGTTCAGTACTTTGCTCTTCCCAATCCTACCCCCTCCTCCTTACAGGTTTCTTTTTTTCTTTCTTTTTTCCTGAAAAGCACTCCCTCAAAAAACACATGCCCCCAAATATCTATTGCAGGTTCTGCTTTTAGGAACCTAACCTGAGATTTGCCATTTCTGACTCTAAGAGGCAGAAACAATTTTTAAGCTGAATCAGACCAGCTGGAAGACAAATTCAACCATGGTTGGATTTCAGAAGGGAAAATAATCCTATAGTATATTTAGGGGAAATTAAAAATAAAACTTTCCAAATATAAATTTAAGATACAGAAATTTGGTTAAGACTTCCGGCCAAGATGGAGGCATAGGCAGACACACTGTGCCTCCTCTCACAACCAAAATTAAGGACAACAAATATTTAGAAACAAGAAAACAACCAGAACTCATAGAAAATTGAACTGTACGGAAGTCCAGCAACCATTCATCCAGACCGGTAAGAGGGGTGGAGTCGCGGTAGGAAAAAGTGGAGGTGCAGACCCAGGAACGCAAGTAGCAGCAGCTCGCAGTTCCCAGGTGCACGGGCGGCAGCTGGCGGACCCCAGGCACAGGGGGGCAACTGTGTAGACCCAGTGAGGACGCACAAGGCGGCTGGCTGACCAGGGGGTCCCACATTCACGTGCGCAGACGGTCCAGGCAGAGGGGAAGTGGCGGAGGGGACTGAATCCAGGAGAGAGCGGAGCAGGCGCCATTGTTCCCTCTCAGACCCCGCCCCCACATACAGCGTCACAACCCAGCGACTGGGCTGCCCCACACTGGGGAGCGCCTGAGGCTCCACCCCTCACTACGTAACAGCGCGCACGCGCACGCAGATAATCCAAGTGAAGGGGAAGCAGCGGAAGGGACCGAAGTCCAGAAGAGAGTGGAACAGGCGCCATTCTTCCCTCTCGGACCCCGCCCCCACCTACAGCGTCACAACCCAGCGACTGGGCTGCCCCGCCCTGAGGAACACCTAAGGCTCCACCCCTCATACGTAATAGCTGCGACGAGACTAAAACCAAACCAAAACAAACCAAAACAAAAAACCCCACCCAAGATGGCTCAAACTGGAGAAAAAATGAAAACCCCAGAGTCAATTCCTCTAAGCAGTGAAGAGATAGCCAACCTATCAGATGCACAGTTCAAAGCACTGGTCATCAAAATGCTCACAGAATTGGTTGATTTTGCTCATAAATTAGATGAGAAAATGCAGGTTACAATACGTGAAATGAAGGAAGACGCATGGGGAACCGATAGAGATGGAAGGAAAACTGGGACTCAAATCAATGGAGTGGACCAGAAGGAAGAAATTAACAACCAAACAGAAAATGAGGAAGAAACAAGAATTCAAAAAAATGAGGAGAGGCTTAGGAACCTCCGGGACATTGTTAAACGTCCCAACATCCGAATTAGAGGGGTCCCAGAAGGGGAAGAAGAGCAACAAGTAGAAAACTTATTTGAACAAATAATAAAGGAGAACTTCCCCAATCTGGCAAAGGAAATAGACTACCAGGAAGTGCAGGAAGCTCAGAGAGTCCCAAAGAAGTTGGGCCCAAGGAGGAACACATCAAGGCACATCGTAATTACATTAGCCAAGATTAAAATGAAGCAGAGAATTCTAGAAGCAGCAAGGGATAAGGGGGCAGTCACCTACAAAGGAGTTCCCATCAGACTGTCAGCTGATTTCTCAAAAGAGACCTTCCAGGCAAGAAGGGGCTGGAAAGAAATATTTGAAGTCTTGAAAAGCAGGGGCCTACATCCAAAATTGCTCTTTCCAGCAAAGCTGTCATTTAGAATGGAAGGACAGATAAAGCGCTTCTCAGATAAGGTCAAGTTCAAGGAGTTCATCATCACCAAGCTCTTATTATATGAAATGTTAAAGGGACTTATCTAAGAAAAAGAAGATAAAAAATATGACAATGAAAAGACAGCAAACTCACAGCTATTAAGAACCACACCTAAAACAAAAGCAAACTAAGCAAACAGCTAGAACAGGAACAGAACCACAGAAATGGAGATCATATGGAGGGTTAGCAACAGGGGCGTGGGAGGAGGGGGGGGAAGGTACAGAGAATGAGTAGCATAGATAGTGGGTAGAAAATAGACAGGGGCAGGGTAAGAATAGTATGGGAAATGTAGAAGCTAAAGAACTTATGACACAAGGACATGAACTAAAGGGGGGGATGTGGGTGGGAGAGGGTGTGCAGGGTGGGGTGAATGATGGGGGAGAAACGGGACAACTGTAATAGCATAATCAATAAAATATATTTAAAAAAAAGAAAAAAGAAAAAAAAGCAAAAAAAAAAAGCTCAACCTCAACAAAAAAAAAAAAAAAGAAAGAAAGAAAAAAAAAATTTGGTTAAGCCTGAAGACTGAAGAAAAAAGAACTGAGTATGTTTGATCTCAAAAGCCAAATGTTAACCCTCAATGACAGTGCTATTGTTTAAAATATTATTAAAAATAGAGATATATTGTAGAAATTTAATGTCTGAGTAGCCATGAATAAGTCTTCTATTATTTTCTGAATTGGTCAGACTCAATAAAGTAGTTTATCCTATTTGATGAAAGTGTGTGGAGAAATTCGAGAGCAAGTAGGGTATAGCAACAAAATCGGTTAAAGAGAACAAAGTATGGAACTAACTTAAGAGGCTTGTCTGGGGAGGTTGAAAGATGAATACATTTCCTCCCCTACCTGCCAAATCTTAAAACATTTAAATAGAGGCCCTAACTGGGGTCAGTCACATACACAGGAAGCCCTTACTGGGTTGAGTCACATACTCACTCTAGATAGTCTCAATACCACTTTCTATCTCAAGGCTGCATCCTTGGAACATCTTAGGACCAGGGAAGGCAAGCAAGTGCACCTTCCAAAACACAGGTGAGCAGGTAAGAATCCTCTGACTGCACAGGTGCAGCTCATGGTCAAAATGGTAGTTATGTCTTTTGATAATGTGCCCAACAGTAAGTACAGGAACTGACAGTAAGACCTTAGACATTTTGATAGCAATGTGACTTTGTTGATATCCAGTATTGTTTTCTACTAATTGATTTTAATTACATTTCATAAAACCATTGGTCTATGACAGTGAGGAAATTTTTAAAACTCACCCTTCACCACAGATACTCCTTTGAAAAACATTAGTTTATAAATCTCTGGCTGAATTACAGGATATATTGTGAAGTGTCTTCATTAGACAAGATGGTGAATGAATCTATGAATCTAAAACCATACCAAATGGCTGGGCTTAAAGAAAGAATGAACTAGAAATCATCAAAGCTGATTATATGGGAACATAGCATGTTATGTTAGGACAGTTTTAAACATCAGACCCTATCCTTGAACAAACTTGATATAGTTCTTTCAGTGTAAAGCTTTTTATTGTGGAGAAGATCAAGATGTGAATATTAAGCCCTGACTGGTGTAGCTCAGTGGATTGAGTGCTGGCCTGCGAACCAAAGGGTTGCTAGTTTGATTACCAGTCAGGGCATCAAATGCCTGGGTTGTAGGTCAGGTCCTCAGTAGGGAGTCACAAGAGGCAACCACCTGTTCATGTTTCACTCCCTCTCTTTCTCCTTTCCCTTCTCCTCTCTCTAAAATAAATAAATAAAATCTTAAAAAATGTGAATATTAAATGGTTGGTTTCATTATTTACTCACTTGAAAGAAATAGATGAGAACATGATAACTCCTTGGAAACAGTGCTCACCTTGAATTCTTCTATAGAGCAAACTATCGGAAGGACTCCAGAAATAAAATTGGTACTATACGAATGACTGCATACAGAAAGGAGTAGGAGGAATTCAGTGTTCAGTTCCAGAGCAGTGATAACTGAGATGATTAAGGCAGTATATAATGGAAAACATTTCTGACTGAAATTATTAGGATATGAATGAAAGTGTCAATCTCTCAGTGACAGAGATTTCTTTCTACCTCAATTTTAGTTCTGATTCTCCCTTGGTTATTCTGTCATTTGAAACAGTTTGGCATTTCCTTTTCAAAAATGGCACCAGTCGTAATTCAAGTAGCAACTTAGCTCCACAATGTTAACTTTAGGTTACAACACAGAGTAGAGGAAGGAATATTTATATCACAGGGGAATTTTTTTATTATTTTAATTGTTCAAGTATAGTTTTCTGCCTTTTAGCCCCATCCCAGCCCAGCCCCCCAGTCCTCCCCACCTCCCTCCCATTTCCGTTCCCCCCTTGTTATTGTCTGTGTGTCCTTTATACTTGTTCTTGCAAACCTTTCCCCTTCTCCCCTGAAATTTCCTCCCCTCTCCTCTCTGGTCACTGTCAGCCTATCACAGGGGAGTTTAAATTGTGACTTTTATGATTTCCACTATAACTATTACATGGTACAATTATTAGTTATCTTCACTTCATTATTTATCCATTCATTTCATACTTCATGGTATAGTAGGAAATAATCCTACCATACCTTTGATACCTATACCAATAATCCTTTGACAAATGAGCCAACTAGATGAACAGAAAATAGAATAGAATATATTTAAGTCTGAGGAATGCAAGATATTTTTGCCTATGGGAAATAGTTTTTTTTTTTCTTTTTGAATCTATTATGTTTAAAAAAAAGTCTGAGAAGTCCATTTTTCCTTCCATTAATTCCAGCAGTCAACTGGCTAGAAAATGTATGTACATCAGTGTCTAAATGCTTAGAATGTCTCTTACATTCATAACATAGGCATGTTTTATTGACTTTTTGAAAAAGAGAGGTCAGAGATATTTCTTACATAATAGTAGGCAGTGTAGAAAACGTTTTTGATCTGATAACTCATTATCCAGTATTCTGCCTGTAGTCAAATTGCTACATAAAACACTCATATTTTTAACAAAAATTGTATTTTTTAAAAACGACTTTAGTTACACAGCTATTTCATGACCTTGTTCAACATCCAGTTCCATTGTATAATCAATCTTGCCTCCATGAAATTCTTTGGAGTCTAGCTTGAATCTTTCCAGTAATCACTGAATCCCTCTTTCATATAGCTTCTTTCAAGAATTGCTTTGGTAAAATATGGCTGTAGGACTATGTATGGGACCCATATTTACAACTACGTATATGAAAGTTTTCTTATTGAATTCAAAACTTGCTGGACTTTTCTTACCCAGCCATGTACCAGAAGAGGCAAAGCAGAACTCTTCTGACAGAAACAAAGCAGAATCTGTAGGAACAGACAGAAGGAAATAAAGATGGCAGAGGCGGCTGTGTCTCCTGGGACTTTAGTCCCCATGGAAGGCTTTGTACTAAGGTTTCCTATCTGTAATTCAATACTCTCCTGTGACTCAGAATTTCTGACTGCTTTTCATGTGTTATTTCCAGAGGGAACATTGCTCTTAACAACAAATACCATGCTATGTCAGAAGAAAGACCCAGTAAAAATGGCAACTGGGTGACTGTAGAACTTACCAGCTCACACATTAATCATCCCTGGTGAGGTAAAGTGTGGGTGAGCTTAATAAAGCTTTTCAAAACTAAACTTCAAATGGGTGATAGATCTTTACAGACTCTGTCAACACATATCCAGTGTAGGTATTATTTTCATTGATAACATGGAATTTTAAGAAAAAATTTTTAAAAGTATAAAGTATAACCTACTGAACATAAAAGGCAAGATCCTTTCTTCCCATTAACAATATTAGAGCTCTTTCATATACATAAGCTTAATAAAGTACCCCAACTTATTGGCATTAAATGGTAGAATAAACCATTAATACAATTTTCCTTCTCCTCACAAAGGCATTGAATTCTAAGGTACTATAATGCTGTTGATAATTGTCATCAATTGATTGTTGTTGGAGGCTCTATAAATAAATATTGTGTAAGATATCCCCTAATATAAGAAAAAAATACAAAAGTTCAAACATTAGCGTAGTAGAAAGGTTGATTTTTGGTTTCTGTGACCAGGTACTCTGGAATTCCTGATTTTGATCTGCAAAATCTTATTTAATCTTTATTTGGTTTTATTCCCTTTTTGTTCACTTTATTTTTGCTTTTGAAAATTAAACCTTCAAATAAGTCCACATTTCTCCTTGAACAAAGGATGATTATTGAACTTATATGCCTCTTGATTAATTTAATCACTGTCTCACTGTTGTTATTTTATAGTACTTAAGCACAAAGAAACTATTGCATGTTACTTTTATTGCACTTATTATATTTATAGCAAATGGTACTATTTGTATTAGGAACTTTTGAAACATTTAATAAAAAAGTGTTTATAAAAATTGATTAAGAATGCACTTATAAATATAAAATAAATTTTGCTTATTTATGAAAATTCCAAACATAAAGAAATGCCAATGAAAAACTAAGTTTAGTCTGTATATATTTTATTATTTAAGAAAAATTAATGAGAAAGAAATATTCATTTTTCTTGGCTAAACAATTTTGCATAGTGTTTTTTTTAAACCCCAAATGCTCTACTCTCAGGCATGACAAGCACATTGTTGATAGCTACCTGTGTGTGTTCCCCAGTTTCAGTAGTACTTGAGCTCAGCAGTCCCCTGTTAGGGCATAGGGGAAAGTAGAGACCTCTTAAAGCCAATGTGAGAATGCATGTCTGCATAGCACGAATGCATCCAAGAATCCAGCATATAACATGCAGCAGAGCTGGAAGGCCCAGAGGCACCAGCTGCTATGGCCCAGCCTTTCTCATCCAGAAGTAGCAATGCCAAAGGCAGGTCAAGGGTACGGTGACATCCTGTGGCAAAGAGCAGCTTGTTCCTCACCTCCTGGTGGTGCAAGCTCCTTCTTTGCTGCTTGTAATATCATGCTAACATATGCTGCACCAGTGGCCACATTGGCTAGTGGTGGCCATGACAAGAGAAGATGAGGGAAGTGATAAAGGATTACATGACCACTTTACCCATGGAATGTGTCACTGGGGCCTGACTCAGAAAACAGGGATGGACTCAACATTTCCTGCATTCAATACCTGATGCATATCACAGACACACCTCTTGTGCTATTCCAGAAGTTAGTGCTACTAGATAGCAAGGACTTCTTTGATTTTATAATCCAGCTTCCAGGTGAATAAAAATTTTCATGTCCTTAAACATCAATTCAGGTGACTCAGTGTGTCTAAACTTGAAGGTTCTTGGTGGCTGAGACCTCCTGTTAGTGGGTAATTTTCCTTTGAAATTTTATTGATTTTTAAAATACGTTGAACACATCAAAGACAAAATAACTTCAAATTTAGGTTACTGGCAGCTACAATTTATCTACATTGTAAAATAAGAGTAGAGAATTATTTAGTTATGGGCATTTGAATACAAAGAGCCTGAGATGAGTATCGACCTTAAGTTACCTCACCTATTCATCTTATGCTCACGTTTCCATTTATATCTGTCTGGTTCCTTAATTTTAATAGTCACCATTTACAGCTGTTTCATTGATTGTCTCCCATTTGTTTTCCAGAAGGCATGTTTGCTTCAACAGCACCTCGTAAATCACTTTTACCCATTCCCCCACTCGAACAGGATATGTTCTTTTCTAACGATGCTGAGGCACAATTCGTTCTCAGTCCAAATGACATAAAATTGGCTGTGAGCCACTGCTCAAATTTCTACTTTTATATTTCACCCTGCTTTTGGAAAAAATGTCTCCTTTGAACATAACTCAGATTTCCGTTCTCCTTAGTAAGATGCATGCAACCTCTTAAACTTAATTTTTTAGATGTATTTTTATTTTATCTCATTTTAATAATTTCAATTTCATCAGAGTGAACCAGAATTTCTGTAGAATCACATGCCTAACAAAGGAACAGTTAACAAATCTTTAAAATATTATTTTACTTCTTATGAATGATTTGCTGGTAGATTGTAGCAGTTCATGAAGAGGAATAGGTCTTTACATTGGGAGTTTGGGTTTTAATTCACACAAGGATTTGCTAACGTGCCAACATTCATTCTGTAAACTTTGTGTCAACAGCACCTCCCCACTGGCCTGACTGCAAGAACTCCCCTTACCTCCTATCCAGCATCAGGATGGGCTCTTCCCATGGATAGTAACTGCTTAACCCAAGCTTCCTGTCCCCTTTCCCTACCCTCTCTCCATCCCAACTGCTGCTCCCTGAAAGGCCAGACCAATTGTGTGTTGAGGCTCAGACTGATCACACTGGAGCTCACAAAGCATTTGAATAGATGGTAAAATACCCTTCTCAGCTTGCCAGAACTCCAGGAGTCTCATCCCAGTTCAGTGCCCTCTCCTAGAGGGAGAAGGAAGGCCCAAGGCCATGACTTGAGTTTTGAGATACATGTTCACAAACCAGCAATAGTACCAATAATGCTTCTGGTTTCTAGAGCTGTTAGTACATTATTACAATTCACCCATATAATTCTTATGAGGACTGAAGACATCTGACAAAGAAAAATACAGAAAACTGTGTTCTCTATTCACATGACTCCCTTCATGGAAGAGAGATTTCCTAATTTCACTGAGAATTACCAAGAACTGTCAATGTATTACAGATCCAGTTGTGCCTAAGCTCGGTTTATGTTTCCCAGACTATTTTCTGTTTAAATGCTATTTTCCTTTAAAAAGGAAAACTTTAATCCAATTATAATATTTTCTCCAGTAATTGTAAAAAGTTTCCTTCAGTTTCTGTCAACTGTATTTCAAGATGGAGAGTGCCTATAATAGTAATTTACCAGCCTGTCTGAAAGATGTAATAGTGGTAAACAGATCACTCAGTTAACACATAACATACTTCAAAAAGCTATATAATGGCCACAAATGGTTCCACACTTACTCCCCTCAAAAATATGAATAAGAACTTCTGTGAGACAGAAATGTCACTCAAAAGAAGTCAAGACAATGTAATGCACTTGGTATATACACTACATTCATGAAATATATTGAATCCTGGTAATAGCATATAAAATTCTGGGTTAGGATGGAAAATTTTTTCACTAAAGAGATAATCTGATCTTTATATTTTATAGAAGAGACTATTTTGCATTTTTAAAGATTAACTGGATCTTCACGATATAAAAGAAAAAATAACCGGTTTCATAGCTTTACTTAGTAATAAGTGAGTAGAAAGCTTATTACTCATACTCCCGAATATGATAAACTTAAATATCATATTAGGTCACACATAGAACAAACAAGTTACAGACCTATCTTTATAACTTTATCTTAAAACCATACTGGGCACCAATTTCTACAACTATGGTGTCAACATATTTCATGTGATATGTTAATCAGTGACACCCTTATGTGTCAGGCAGTCAGCTGGCCCCAGCAGGCTCCCATAGCCTAGCAGATGGCCCACCATTCAAACACACTGCAACACCTGTTCTTCAGGAACTCGTAACCTAGGCCTCTCCCTAAACTCAGAGAAAGTTTTTTCAGCTATGTGTGGAAGTCATTCTATTATCTTTTGTTACACAAAAAGACTGTTCACATTGGGGGTTAGGGAGGCAGAGATGGAAGGGAATGTTCTTCAGCCCCCAGCAGAGAGTGCTGTGGTCTGTGAACAGATGGAACCACAGGGGCAGGCCCCCTATAGCGACCCTCTGTTCACTGCACCATCTGCTTTGCAGTTGGGAAAGTACCAGGGGCCCCATTAGATAACTAACTTACCCTGCAAAGGGCCACCTTTCACCTAAAAAGCAACCCGATTGCCCTAGATGGTGTATCAATGCCAATCCATGGCCTATTTAAGATAATTTGGGCAGTCAGATGGGTACTAGACTTATCGGGTGATTACTTGGAAGTTATATAAATGTCTAATCACTGTGTTGTACACTGGAAACTAATATAATGTTGTATGTCAACTGTAATTTAAAAGTCAAACAATTTTAAAAAACATGATTTGGGCAGCAAAATCTTGAGATAAAGTACTTAATTGCTTAAAAATACTTTTAAGGGAATTTTCATTAAAAGAAAGTTCTTTGAAGTATACTTTGTGTCATAGTTATTTGAAGATATAAGTTTACACATTTGGGTAAGTTAGCCCCAGTTTCATAAAAGACAGTTACAGCTCCTGAACTATTTTGATCATAACGAGCACTTGGAAGATCATTGTGGTTTGTGAAAAGTCATGCATAAAACCCCCTTGGATAGTTCTCTCTAAATTTTGGAATCTATAAATGACTTTGTTTACTAAAAGTAATTTTAGATAGCTATACCATAGCAAACCGGTATTTTTATAGGTTTAATTGCAACTCAAAATTCAGGTGTTACTGTTAGTTTGAATTAGGGCAAAATGGTAACCTATAATTTAAAATAGAATGCAGCCAAGGCAGGTAAAACAAAGTTCTTCATTAAACAGCAAATTAATGAAAACTGATTTAGGCCATGAGGCAGAGGGATTTTTTAATTGTAAAATGGACCAAAGCAGGTCATTAAATTGACAAACAGGATAAATATCTGATTCTCAAAACCAGAGCCAGTTTGACAGCCGTCACTACGCCGGAAAGTTCTCGACTAGGCACAGTACAGTAGAGGAAAAAAGACAAAGACGAAGAGCTTCTAAAATTGGGGACATGTGAAAATGGTAGTAGATCCTAATATCTGCATAGGCCTTCACGGAATAGTGTACTGCTGTTTATAGAGCTTAAGGTCATTAACTCAAATACACTCTACCGAACATTTTCTAAAGCCTTTCTAATGAATCTTGGTGATAGTCTGGGGAGGGTAACAGTATTAAAAAGGCAGTGGTTTCTAACTGCAGCTTTGACTTTCCAGAACTGAATGGATGAGAAGAGAGCCAGAGTGAGCAGAAGGAAGACTTTAAGTGTGTGTTCTGCATAGCTTCTGCAACACTCTCCCTGCCTGTCCTCAAGAGGATCTAGGGAGCAGTAATTATTTGAGGGCTGCTACAAGCAGGTTCATAGCTTGGTGCAGGGGAACCAGTGCTAAACTGGATATGCATAGACTCTGATCTGGTGGGGGTGAGGCTTGAAGTCAAATCTATAGAGTTTAGGAGGAAAGAAACGGGACCAAGAATAATTTCTAGTTATTGTCATGTCTCCCCATAGGGAATAAGAAAAGAAGTACAACTGAAGAAGAAATGGAGGCAACAATGCAGATGTAAAAAATTGAAATAAACATAACTCAGAAATAATAATGGCTAGCACATTTTGAGAACTTACAGTGCCGAACAAGCTACTTTGTTTTTATATATACATGCATTTATTTAACATATTTACATTTAATATGTAATATATATTTAATAACATGTATTTAACATATTTTCCAAGGATGACCAATCTTATAAACACTATAAACAGTGATGTACTGGCTACTGATAAATGTTTAATAACCAGTTCTTGTAAGGGAAAAAAGAAAGAAAGAAAGCCAGATTTGTAGTGATTGCCAATTTCAATATATAAATACTCCCCACCTCCCAAGGCCAATTTCAAGTTACCAGTGTTGCTGGACATGGGAGGTGGACAGAAATTCAGAGTAGCTCACCATTGTATACTATTTGCACCATATAGATATAACATATAAATTATCTCAAAAACACAAATAATAGTAAAATAATTGGGAAGTAATGAGTTTTGACTATTTATTACCTTTTATTTAACATAACTCATTTATTAAATTATATAATTACATTTTTAATAGGGGCTATGTTTTAATAACTTGCAAACTTTCTGAAAATTTAAGAGTTGGCTCTTATAAACACATACACGTCCTCACACCACTTATTGTGAAATAAGTACTGTTATTATCCTCATTTTACATTAAGAAGAAACTGAGGAAAAGAAAAGTTTAGGAATTTGTCTAAGGTTGCATCATTTGTGAATGGCTGAGCTGGGATAACACACTGAGGCTTCAGAGCTTGTTTGCTTTTCTGGTAGAAAAGCATAGACTTCTTCTGGTAGAAGTATAGACTTAAAACTGCCCCCCAGCAACCCCAAATTCGTCTCGATGTACATTCTGATTACTATTCCAGCTAAAACATTTTTGCAGATCTTTAGTGGAGAGGGTACTTTTAAGAAGAGGCTGGTGATTCCCCAGCCTGGACGGTTAGAGGCTGGTTAGAGGGAGGCATGGAGAAGGACTGGGAAGCTTCCCTCTGACCCCAGCAGGAGGCTGCATCTGAACTCGGGCTAATATGCCGAACCTTGTGGAATATTCTTTGGGGAGAATAACAATGTGAACTTACTTTTCCACTTACATGAAAGTAAGCATAAGATGTCATTTCTGGCTAAAATGAATGACTTTAAAAAAATCTAAAAGTCATTTGGCTAAATCCATATTTTCTTCAGAATTCTTGTTGAGCTTTCTGAGTAGGTCATAATTCAAAATGAGAAAAGCACAGAATTTAGAGAAAAAAATGTCATCATTCAAGAAAAGAGTTTGTTATGAGAGTTAAATAAATATTGCAGGTCATAACCATTACTAACATGAAACTCACAATAGCAAATTAGTTTCTGTCAGGACTTTTAGTAATTCTCATTTTATGTATATATTTTGAAATAAAATCATTATTCTAAAATTTAGAACAGAATAATATATACCCTATAGAATTTTGAATAATTTAGAATAGAATATTAACATCGAGCTTGATATTACATGTAAAATTTTCATTATAACTGTACATTCAATGATCTGTAACTAGCATAAAGCAACTTATACCATTAACTGCTTTTTTGCTAGAACACTTTGTGATGAACTAATTAATAACTCTAGACTCATAAAAATGACTATTTTAGTAAATTATTCTATATTTACAATCTATGATCCTAGGCTGCATTATTTATGAAACTGAAGTAAAAAAAAATCCATATTCATTTTTGACAAAAATGTAAATCACTTCAAAAAGTATTTGAAGTGAATAAATGTATGAAAACGTTCATTGCTTAGAGGGTAATTCATTTGGTTTATACATTTATGAAGATTGTGCTTCCTGTGGTCTCCATGGCAACAACAATAAAAAGAGTTAACAGAAAAGGTTTCTCTTAATCTCCGTAAAAGGGGTTAAGGCCCTTTTACGAGATATTCAAATTTAAACCATCAAATCAAATTTATCTCCAGTCAGCCTCAAAGATTAAAAAGGTGATCGATACACTTGAATGTACTTTTCAATAACCAAACAACCCAATTACCAAATTCTATGCTAGGGTCAAGTGTCCTTTATAACATGAGGGTAAAAATATTTTCACCTATTTTATATATCACTAGACCATTGATATATTTGCTCAATGAAAATCAGTATTCTTTATTGTTCAGATTTTCATTTTTTATTCTACTGATGAACATTGGCTGCATTCCTGAGTTCTCTGGCTGCCAGAGTTGGAAACCAGGTCATGGTAAAGGACATGGAAAACGGATTCAGAGGAGAGCTGGCAAACGGTGGTGGAGCTCTCATTCTGGCATGTGAGCAGTGCCCTCAGCCGAGTCAGGTAAACCTGAGCCCTGACTTCAGCCACTGCGTGTCCCTTTTCCCTCTGTCCTGACCATCCACAGCTTCTCTCTGCTCTAACGACTTCCAGAGCCGTATGACATTTGAGATCTCTCAGTAACAGAATTCACTATGGTCTACTTATTCTACAGCAGCAATTTGCAACCTTTTTTTTCTCATGGCACATGTAAATGAATTATTAAAATTCTGTGGTACACAAAAAAATATATTTTTTTGCTGACCTGACAAAAAATAGGCATACTTTTGATTCATTCACACTGGATGGCTATTACTGTGTTGGCTGTTGTCATTTTTATTATTTGACAATCTAAGGCAAAAGAAGTCAGTGCCCCTGACTTTTTAAATTTGTCTTGCACCCCCCTAATTGAAAATTGCTGCTGTACGGGTTCAAAGATTAGGTGTGGTAGCAGGGCAGGGGCAAGGCTCAAAAATTCTGCATTCCCAAATTTAAATTGTTTCTGTTTAAGGAAGACATGAAAGAGTTGCTGAAAGTAACTTCTTTCATTGAGTTACTTACTACCAAGGGCTAGGCAAGAACTGCTAACATGTTCAACATGTTAGGTTCAACTTCCTTTACCCTATCTCCTTAGTCCCTGGTTGCCAGCTGGATGCAAAGGACTCAGGTCTGAGGTCCTAGCAGATGGTGGAGACAAGTTCCCTGAAGGACCACACTGATGGCGATTCTCCAACCCACAACATCCTCCTTAGGCTTTTACATGAGAGCAAAAACTAAACTTTGATTGTGTTAAGCTGTTGACATGCTGAGATTTGATTGTCATAGCAGCTAGCCTTACTTACTCTAGTTCAATGGGAAGGGGGAGCAATTTTATACAATATGAAATTATTTACCCTTGATGCCTTTGCCAATGCTGCCCCCTTTTTGTTAAAACCACACTACTATTTACAATGGAACAATGGCATTTGATGCTTATTAGGTAACTAAAAAATAGCTATTTTTAGTAGAAAATCAGCATCGTAGTGTTCAGAGAAGGGGAGAAAGGTACAGACAAATATATAAAATATCTGACTTTAAGTAATTTTATTGCGTAATAATATATATACAAATTATGAAAAACATAAAACATAGGCAATAATGTCTTCCTAAACAGTGAATGGATGGAAAATAATATTATCCAATGGCTAGAGGAACTAAGTTGGCTAAAGTAATATTATACAGGATAATTATAATCTAAAATGCACAGTTTTTTAACTTGTAAAATTAGAAGAAATCTCTATTGACATAAGAAGCCTCTCAAAATTGGTATAGGTAAATATAACTTCTTTAAAAAAAAATAGCCAGTAAATCACTTGTGAAAAATCAATGACTCAATAAAGTGACAGCAAATAGTCTTAAATTGCTAATCCCTAACATACATTTGTTTGTTTCTATAGCTTAAGGAAATAATACTAAAAAGTTACTTGTCAGTGAAATTTACAGTCAGTATGTAGCAACTCTTTCTCCCAAATTCCTAAGATACTGGATTCTTAAAAGTTTTATATATTTATTTTTGTTTCACTTTAAGAAAATTTCTTGATTATATACAGTCGCATTTTATTGGCATATTTAAAGTGTACAGCCATACTAGACATTTGTTTGACCAATGTATAGTTTGAATATTTAAATGGACACCAAATAAAAAGGTATTAGTTTTGAGTTTCATTTTGCCTATTAAAATTTGAAGATCTTTATTATAAAAAATTTTAAAAACCACTAAAATCTAGCTTATATAGTAATACAAGTAAGTATCACACTGAACAGTCCACGACTACCAACCTCCAATGAACTATCAATGGACATTCTAACCTGTTCCCTTCTCTCCCTTCCCTATTTCAAAGAATGGTCCTAAAGATTAAAAAAGCAGATGTTTTTGAAAGCACTTTCTAAACTGTAAAGCATTGTATGAATGTAGTGTAAGATATCATCATTCACTCCAGATGATCTGAGGATATGGTGATAACGTAACAAGGAATAGCATATGAGATTTAAGCTCCTTGCATTTGTCATCAGTTCTACCTTCATATCCAGGAATATGAAGATTTGGAAACACTCTTTCATTTATTTAAATAACATCTCTGTAGGTATGGGATAGCACCTTCACTCTCCCAACTTTTTCCCAAAGAGGAAAACAGAAAGGAAACCCAAGGATAAAGACACTAACTAAAACTTTACCAGTTAGAAGGAGGCCCAGCCCTGTGGGTTTTCCTATGAGTCATGCAGTCCTATGAAATTTCTGCATAAACCACGCCATGTCAGATTTATAAAAGTCACATTTTACTACAAAGTTTAACATTAACCAATATTGTCTCCACAGTCTCTCACTTTTCCCATTATATCTTTAAGGTAGTTATTAAATATTATTTAGGAAATTAAAAAATTCCTCTTTGCTATATTGGATGCCTTCTGTCCACTCGAGGCTTTAGAATATGGTAATGTTTTCTGAAGGTGAACACATTACGTTTCAAAAACTAGTTTTTTTTAATGACCGTCATTTGATTTTACTTTATTTTCTACACATACACATTCACATTAAGGCAATTATAGTGTGGTTCTTGTCAACAACACTTGCAGAGAACTTGAAAATTTTTGGCTAGAGTTAAATCTATAAGAAACACTGGGAAAAATTGGCTTTCATTAATAAATTTCCTTTTCCTGGTATACAGGCATAATGGAAGGGAGGTTTTGAGGGAATGTATTATATATGATTCTTAGAAATTGGGTTCAAATGGCCACTAAATGGGAAAAGCAATAAAAGGTTATGTTTGCACGATGTAAAGTCCTTGGCAAATTCTTTATTTCATAAAGTCTTTAAGGATTAAGCTCAGATATTAAAACAACACCTAAACTATTAGAAAATATCTGAAGTCAGTATATGTCTAAAACTAACTATGTCACAGAGTGGTTAATCCTACCAAAAAATTTAAATATTCTCCTACTTCCGAGGGTATTTAAGTGAAATTCTTAACCCCTCAGGCTCTGAAACCTGACAGACCTGGCTTGAATCTGGCCTCTGCTACTCACCAATGTCTTAACACACATGGTTTCTCTTCTTTGAAACACACCTTTCTCTTTTGCAAAAAGGAGATTAACAATGTCCATCTCCTCTGACTGCTGTGAGGGTTAAACGGCATAAAGTGTGGATGCCTCTTAGTCTGGTGCACAGTCATCGTTTAATAAATGTGGTTTTGATATTATCTTTGTTGTGGTTGTGACTACAATGCAGCCAACAAGCCAACATTGCTGATTGCCTGGGCATGGGATACTAGTACAATATATTTACCTATGAAATCTACAGTGTGATGCTCGCTACGTTCTCCAAACCCAGTTTCACCTAAACATTTAAAAAAATGTTTTCTTATTGTAATCAAAAGAAGCACCCTCTGGTCAGAAGCACCACCTAGTGGCTCCTTGTGACCAGTCATAAAAACATAAAAAGGACATGGCTCCCCATATTAACAATAGTAATAACCGTATTATTCCAGACAAAGGAACCATGCTGTAAATTTCCAAAAGAGGTAATACATAGCAGAATAACACTGCTTACATTGAAAATACTGAAATATTTTTTCACCATAATATTATGATGGTCAAATTGCATTTGAATATTTTAATTGCTAATAGCATGTCTGCAGTGACTGGAGTCTTTATGGCTTTTAGGCCACAATTAAGTTTCTTGATTTTCCATGACAGAGATAATCCATAAACATGAGGATTTTATCTTCTATGATTTTAAGATACAAAGCATGGATGCTGATTTTTTTTAAATGTGGGGTATTCAGGGGCTCTGTTTACAGGTTCTGTTTAACTTGGGTGGTAAGAATATGTTTATTTTATTGTTATTCTTTAAGCTAAATATATATGTTTTACATAAGAATGATAATTCACTGGGGAAAAGAAGCAAGAAGGGTCATCTAGACAGAGGGGACACTGGATGCAAAGGCAGGTATGTGCAATAGCAGGTTCTGGACGCTGCATGCAGATCCACGTGTTTGGGCTGTAAGGTTCGTAGTGAAAGGAGTGGGTAGGAAGGCGGAGGGGGCCAAATTTTCAAATGCAATGCATCTAGACTTCAACCTGCGGGATATTAGGAGCCATCATAGATTTTTACAATGGAAATTAGATGATGATGGCAGAAAATATTGGTAAGGATCAAAAGCTACCATTGAATGATTACCTCCTAGGTGTCAGACCCCTTTTGGTTCTAGTATTATCTCAGGTTTCATAATAATCCTTGAAACTTTTCCTCCCTCATTTTACCTATTGGAAAAACTGAATCTCATGGAAGTTAAGTACCTTGTTGAGGTCACACAGCCAATAAGTGAGGGAGCCTGGATTCAAAGATGATATGATCTATCTCCAGAGCTTGAGTCCATTCTAGTAAACTAGAAGGGCTAAGTCATGCTTCCTGATATGGTCACATTTGTTTTAGGACAATAAATACCATTCTCTTATTTTGATTGACTTTTTTAGGATTAAGGAAAATACTCTGGGGGTAGGGCTGTCTTTTTAAATATTTTCATCTACCACTGTGCACAGTAAGGGTTCAAAAGCTCGCTGAATGACTCGCTGCGGTGTGCCAGTCTCTGGCTGCAGAAAGGCCTGGGAGAAGGCAAGAAAGTGAAACATTCTTACATGAACTGCACTTTCATCCAGTTGCTCAGAAGTTCATGAGAAGGACTATCTGAACAACCCTCCTAGGGTTTTTGGTCTAACCTATACTAATAAATGATGTGTTTTGAGTACATATTACACATTTACATAGATTAACTCATGTAGGTCTCACAATAACCCAAGACTGAGGCACAGAAAACTTGCATAATTTGCCTAAAGTTTCTGGTTATTAACTGGTAGAGGCAGGATTCAAGGTTGGGACATTCGATGTCAGGATCCTCACTCTTCAGCACTATATTGCAATGTAGTCCCCACTGTGCTAGACTGCCTCTCAATGAAGACTTGTTCTGCTGAATAGGACTGAGCCTGGTAGTCATCTCCCAGAATGGCAGTAGAGCTATGGACAGCCTGTGAGCAGCACAGAAGGAATAGAGACTTCTGCTGCCTGCCACAGTATTCTGGGGCCTCTAGCCAAGTGCTGAGTAGGACTCAAATTCGGCCTGCATTCTGTGGGCAAAAGCCATGTGCCTGGCCACTGTCACTACCAAGTCATGTCCTCTGTAGGGCTTCTTCTGCCAGGAGGAAAGTCTGCCTTTTCCTAATTCGTATAAAGGTACTACAATGTATAGGCAAGCAGCTCTTCATGGACTTTCTAGGGACAGTTGTAAACAGAGGGGATAGTGAGTGTGTGGAAGAAATTACTAACCTTTTAGGAGAACTCCCAAAGTTGGAGAGTCATAAAGTGCGATCCTCTGCTTCAGAGTTTAGGCTAGGAGGTATGGGGCATGCTCAACCACTAAGGACTCTTTTAAGAGTCAAGTTTTAAGTAAATTCAAAATAGCCAGTTTATAATACATGGTTTTTCCTGAGGATTGCTTATTTAGTAACTGTCAGTCAGATTGAAAAAAAATGGAAAGGTTGTATTAATAAATACTCAACTTGTCTGAAGAAAGAAGTAATCATAGCTAGCACAGAGATCGGAAATTAATTTAGAAGATTCTTTCTAATAATCCTGCATTGAATTATAATAACAAGCCTGAATTAAAAAAACTATAGCAAAGTATTATTTATTAAGACCACTAATATTAGTTAACTGTTATAAATATTCTGCATTGGTATATTCCTTGAAATTGAGCATTTGAGTCATATATCTGATAGATACTAAATACCGAGGGAATAAGACGGTCATGATCTTGACTTAAAAAGAATGGCAGAAACTCAAATAATAGAATAATTAAGACTGTGGAATCATATAAACAGTCGGGAATATGTCACTTGTGCAGAATTGTTTCTTGCTAACACAATGTTTTTTAAGGGCTGGTGCGGCCTTAGTCTGTCCTTTGTCCTAGTAGATACCAGATGTCTAACTACAGTTTTCATTTAAGGCAGACCCAATTCCAGAACCTATCTTTAAGAGATTCTTTCACTAGCTATTTTGTGAATAAAACAAAATGATCAGTTGAAAATGACCCAACCCTCACTATACAATGCAAACTTCTTGAAATCTATTAAACTTTTCACTTAACTCACACACACATGCACTCACACGTATTCATGATTGTTAACATTTTATATCTCTTTCCTCCTCCTGTATTGTAGGCATCTAATTTACATTATACTCGCTCTTCAGAAAGTATCACTCATTTGTCCTGAGGGAGGCCTACTTGGTGGGAAAAGGCAAATTTTAAGGCAGGGCCATCTGAAAAAAAAATAGTCACTTATATGAAAATCCTCCCCATGCACTTCGCAGTTTCATTACCTGTCAGAGCAACCTCAACTTACACAATCACAGCTTTGCTTTTAAAGTATTATTATTTACTGTATATATGACAAAAGAATTTGAAAACTGTAAAGTACCATATACATGCATGTGAGACAGTAGAGTGGTCAGGGGATAACAGAAAGGATGTTGATGATGATGAAGTTGAGGTTACCTAAGATTTATTGAAATCTCATGGGTCAAGCAGTGTGCTGAGTACTATGCATTCATTATTTAATTTTTAAACAAATATTTATGGAGCATGTACTATGAGCCAGGCATACTTCTAAGCACTAAAGATAAAGTGGTGAATGAGATACAGTCCTTGTTATGGTTCAGAACAAGCCTCCCCAAAATGCGCCACTTTGGCATGTGAATTATTTTGAGCTGAAGGTAACTGACTTTACAGGCCCATGAGAAACTTTCCTCTCTCCCTTAAAGAATTTAAATTAGGGGCCTTGCCCATAATAATATTTATCACCAGAAATAACTTATGACCTATCTATAAAGCAAGGCAAACTTCTAATTACTGAACATCTGCTCTTCTTATCTCCCTGGAATGATTCTTTAAAGCCCCAAAGCACCTTACCTCATCCTTAGCTCAGAATGCCATATATACCTCATTTTAACTTTGTGTCCCTGGTGTCTCTCTCATGTATGTGGGGTTCCCATACATACATGTGCATCAATTTGGTTTTTTTCTCTTGTTAATCTGCCTCATGTCGATGTACTGATTAGACCAGTCATAAGAACAGAGGAAGAAAGAGGAAAGTTTCTTCCTCCTCCATATCCTCATGGAAGTGACATACTAATGAAGATGAACCATAATTGGTATGTGCAAACAAATATATAATATAACATGAAGTAGTGGTAAGTGCTATAAATAAAAAAAAAGAAGTATAAAGGTATGAAAGGAATGGTCAGAGAAGGTCTCTCAGGAGGTAACATTAAGCTAAAGCCTGAATACAGTGGGCAAATGATCCATGAAAACATAAGGAAAGAATGAATAGTAAGTGCAAAGGTCCTGAGGTAGCAGAGAACTTAGCATGTTTGAGGAACAAAGAGGCCAGTGGATGAGGTGGAGTGAGGAAGGGAGACAGTGGGAAGAAACAAGTGCACAGTAGTAGTTAGGTTAGGTGGTGGTGGAGGCAGTAGTAGCAGTAGTATACTAAGCGGTGGCTAAGTGAGTTGGTAGCTAGGTCAAGATCTGGTAGACAAATTGAATTTATAAGTCTCATGGGAACCTACTGGAGGATTTTGAGCTGCAAAGTGATATGATCTGACAGAAAGATTACTCTGTGTGTATTCACTCATTTAATGCTTACAGCAAACCTTTGAGGTGGGTCTATCACTTCTGTACAACCAATGAAGAAATGAAAGATTAGAAAGAGTCAGTAGGCAGTACAATCAAATTTGGAATGCTGGTCTCCCCAGAACCAGGTTCTCAACCACCAGACCTAAGTTATCATGACCATTAAAATGAAACTCTTGCCCTGGCTGGTGTAGCTCAGTGGATTGAGCGCGGGCCTGCGAACCAGAGGATCGCGGTTCGATTCCCAGTCAGGGCACATGCCTGGGTTGCAGGCCAGTTCCCAGCAGGGGACACACGAGAGACAACCGTACATTGATATTTCTCTCCCTCTCCCTCTCTCCTACCCTTCCCCTCTAAAGATAAATAAATAAAAAAAAATCTTTAAAAAAAAAATCTTAAGTGTGGTAGTCAGCCTCCAGGATGGCTCCCAGTGATCCTCATCTGCTTGTAGCACACTCTTGTGTGGTCCTCTCTCCCAATGAACAGGTCTGACCTTTAAGGCCAACAGGATATTATGGATCTAACTGATAATGAGGGGTCTCTGAGGCTAGGTCATAGAAAACACTACTGCTTCTGCCTTGCCTTCTTGGAGAGCTTGCTCTGAAGGAAACCAGTCATGAATATCTCAAGTGGCCTAAGGAGAGGCCTCTGTGGAAAGGTGCTGAAGCTGTCCACCAGCCATCATCAACTTGCCAACTACTGTGGAAGTGGATTCTACAGCACCAGTTAAACCTTCGGATGACTGTACAGCAATCAACATCTTGTCAACAACCTCAGGAAAGATTGACCAGAACCACCAAGAATTAAGCACCTCCTGAATTCCTGAAACACAAAAACTGTGTGAGATTGTGCTTATTATTTTAAATTACAAAATATTAATGTGCATTCAGGCAGCAATAGATAACTAATATATTAGGCTTTTGTAAAACTGGATGTCCTCTATATTTTGGGGTCTAAATATTATGTTAAATGGAAATATTAAAAACCAAAAGCATACTGCCTTTAATTTTTAAAAAATTACTGTCCTAATATGCTCAGGCTGCTATAATAAAATACCATACACTCGGTGGCTTATGTAACAGACACTTATTGCTCACAGTTCTGGTGTCTGGGAAGTCTAAGATCATCATACTGACAGGTTTTGTTCTTGAAGAGGGCCAGCTTTCTAGTTTGCAGATGGCTGCTTTCTTCCTGTACCCTTGCATGGCAGAGCAAACAAGTTTTGGTGTCTCTTCTTTTTCTTGTAAGGGCACTAATTCCATCACAGGATTCCATCCTCATGACCTCATCTAAAGCAAATTATCTCCCAAAGGCCCCTTCTCTTAAAGTCATTGCATGGGGTTAGGGCTTCAACATTCTGTTGGTGGGGAGACCAAAACAGTCCATAGCAACAATTAAGTGGTCATTTTTTGGTAAATCCTCACCCGAGGACATGATTATTGATTTTAGAGAGGTGAAAGGAGGGGAGAGAGAGGCAGAGAAACATCAATGTGAGAGAGAAACATCGATCAGTTGCCTCTCGTACGCACCCTGACCAGGAGGAACCTAATCAGCAACCTAGGCATATGCCCTGACCAGGAATCGAACCTGCACCCTTTTGGTTTACAGGACTTCACTCCAACTAACTGAACCACACTGGCCAGAGCTTTTTATTATTATTGAATTTCAGAGAGATACATAAGTGTAAGTGTAGTAAAGCAGTGTACATACATGAAATTTCATATATAACCTACTGTAATTAATAAAATATTAAATATAAATTAATATGCAATGTTGTTCTGTATTAACTGCCAAATCTCATGGGCAGGGAAACTGTGACATCCATGGTGTGCTCAGATAATCATCTCTGCCCTGGTCCAGTTCAAGCATTTCTTGTTGTCCTGACTTTGTATCACTTGTGATCCCTTCCGTGCCTTGGGTCATCTGTGTGGAAGGGTTGCTACTTTTATCAGAGATATATTAATACTAAGTGAACAGACTTCTCTTTATCCTCCTGAAATTGACCAGACTTCAGAATTTAGGCCTAGTGACTTTAGCTTTAGCTTTCCTTGTGCCTTTTGGACAATTGCAATAACATACCAAGTTAATCTTAAACTATAAATCCCCTTAAAGTGCTAACTAGTTAACCCTTCAGAGGGCCTAATCTTTGTTAGGGTTGCACATGATAGTATCTCTTTGAACACTTAGAATTTTCTCTAGCTATATTTAAACATTTTATGCATGAAAAAGAACATTATAAAACATTTAATCAGCTTCTTTAAAGTTAAAATTTAAAGCCAACCTCACAAATTTAGAATGATCCTTACTTTTGACTTTCTGTACCCAGATGGGAAAGTGGAATAATTAATCTTCCTAATCTTGGTTTAAAGAGCCGTGAGACCATCTGAGGATATTATCTCACAGACAGTATAGTTGTCAGAGAGTTGAGCTAAGCTACTCCATAATATTGTTGTCTTGGTATCCATTTTGTGTGGCCAAGCAACCTGCAGGAGCCTTGAACTAACGTTGACCCCTCCCATAAGCACATGCCCTAGATAATATCACATCGAGTCACAAGTAAATGTAAGTTAGTGATATGACTCCCTCCAAGGCCCTTGTGATAAACAGCTACCCCCACCCCACCCCAACCCCTGACTCCTTCTAGGGCCTTCATTCTGTGTGTCCTTTAGGTAAGACCCTATGTGATGCTTACCAAAACCATGCTGTTTTTGGTTTGAGTTGCTCAATCTGGCTTTATCTTGGGAACCCCAAAGCATACCATATTCTGACTCTAATAAAGGCATTTGATTCAGGTCACAGCACTTTCTTTGCCTGTAGCCCTGGGTGGACCCTCAAGGCATGCTGTGTACTTCCTTCAGGACTTGTGAGTAATAGACTTCTCTATTTCAATTTTTCTTGTGGTCTTTTGTGGAATCATGGCTTACCACCTGACATAAGTGTTAAATTAACAGTGTCACAACAAGTGGCTATATTAATATCAGACAAAATAGATCATAAAACAAGAAAATATTACTAGATATAAAAAGGAAATTTTATAACAATGAGCGTCCATACACCAGAAATGTATAACAAATATAAAGATATACAACAGAGCCTCAAAATACATAAAACACGAACTGTCAGAGTTGAAGAGAGAAATAGACAATTCAACAATGATAGTTAGAGACTTCCATATAACTTTCAATAATGAATAGACCACTTAGACAAAAGATCAGTAAGGAAATTAAAAGATTTGAACAACGCTATACACCAACTAGACCTAACACAGATATCTATAGTGCACTCTGACTGAAAACAGAAGAATGCAAATTCTTCTAAAGGGCTGGAACTGGAATAGACCATATGGTAGGCCATAAAACAAATCTCAACAAATTAGAGAGGACTGAAATCACAGAAAGTATGTTCTCCCTCCAAGGCCCTTATAGTAAAATTAGAAATTAGTAACAGAATCACAATATAGTAAAATTAGAAATTAGTAACAGAAAGATTTTTGGGAAATTCACAAATATGGGGAAATGAACAACACATTTCTAAATAACCAATGGACAAAGAGGATATGGAAAAGGAAATCAGTAAAAAAATTTGACATAAATAAAACAACATGACAAAAGTTATGGATGTAGCTAAAGCAGTTTTAGAAGAAAACGTAGAGGTTCAATGCCTACATTAAAAAAAAAAGAAAGAAAGAACGTGTCAAATCAATAAGCTAATCTTTCACCTTAAAATACTTTGGGGGGAAGTGGGAAGCAAACTAAAACCAACACACGCAGAAGGAAAAAATAATAAAAGAGAGAATTAAAAATAATAGAGAAAACCAACAAAACTAATAGTTGGTTTCTTTAAAAGATAAACAAAAGTGATAAAACTTTAGCTAAACTGATGGGGTGGGGGAAGAAAGACTCACATTAGTAAAATTAGGAATAAAAGAAAGGACATTGCTATTGACCTTACAGATATATAAAGGGTTATAAGAAAATATTACGAACAACTGTAGGCCAACAGTTAGGTAACTTAAATGAAATGGACACAAACCATCAAAACTGACTCAAAAAGAAAGAAAATCTGAACCGATATATAACAAGAAATTAGACTAGTAATTTTAAAACTATCTACAAAGAAAAGCCCAGACCCATATGATTTCATTGCTGAATTCTACCCAACATTTAAAGAATGAGTAATAGAAATTCTTCGCAAACACTTCCAAAAATTAGAAATGGAAGGAACACTTCCTAACACATTCTATGAGGCCAGTATTATCATGATACCAAAATTGGACAAAGATATCATAAGAAAACTATAGCTCAATATTTCTCATAAATACTGATGTTAAAAATCCTCAACAAGCTACTAAACTCAATCTAGCAATATTTGAAAAGAACTAAACACCATAACCAAGTGGGATTTATATCAGGAATGCAAGGTTTGTTTATCATCCAAAAAATGAATTAATGTAATATGCCATATCAATAGATTAAAGGACAGAAACCACATGACCACCTCAATAAATGCTGGGGGGAAAAAAGCATGTGACAAAATTCAACATTCCTTCATGATAAACATGCACAACCAGCTGGTAATTGATGGGAACTTCCTCATTAAAAAGGGTATCTATGAAAAACCCACACACTTCATACTTAGTGATGAAAGACTGAATCCTTTCCCCCTAAAAACAGGAAAAAGTCAAGAAGTGCAAAACTTATAATCTGAGAACTACAAAACATTGCTGAAAATTTTAAGAAGACCTAAATAAATGGAAAGACACCCCATGTTCATAGACTGGAAGACTTTATAATACTAAAAGGGTGATACTCCCCAAATTGATCTACAGAATCAACATAGACTCTTGTAAAATCCCAGCTTGCTTTTTTTAAAAAAATAGAAATTGACAAGCTGATTTTTAAATTTATATGGAAATTCAAGGGTCTCTATAGCTAAAACAACCTTGAAAAAGAACATAATTGGAAGACTCACACTTACAGATTTCAAACTATAATAATAAAGACAGACCATGTGGTATTGGCATCAAGGGGACATTTAGATCAATAGAATAGGACTGAAGATTTAAAGGGGGGAAAATACAAACCTCATACATCTACTAACAGTTGATTTGTGACAAGGGTGCCAAGAGCATGCAACAGTGAAAGAAGTCTTTGCAATAATTTGTGTTGGGGCAGCTGAGTATCCACATGCAACAGACTGAAGTTGGACCCCCAATCTCATACCATATATAAAAATTAACTCAAAATAGATCAAAGACTTAACTAAAACTATAGAACTCTCACATGAAAACATAGGTGACCCGAGTGTTTAAGAAGTATGGATTCAATTTTAAGTGCAGCAGGAAGCACTTGGAGGGTTTTAAGGAGAAATGGCTTGATCCTATGTAGAGAAATGAGAGAGACATGGGGAGATCAGTTAGGAATCTATAATTGTAGTCCAGGCAGAGACAATAGATTCATGGATTAGGGCGTTGGCTGTGGGAAAAGAAATAGGTGGTTGGACTCAGGATATGTTTTGGAGGTAGAGTGTATGGGACTTGCTGATGGAGCACATGAGGAGGAAGTGAAGAGAGAGCGACAAAGAACTAAAATGTAAATTTTTGTCTTGAGCAACCAAATGGAATTTGGAACTTTTTACTGAAATGGAAAACTATGAGAGGGAGAATAAAAAATATTATTATTTTTTTGGCCATGCTATATATGAGCTGTCCATTAGATACTCAAAGGATGTCCAATAAAGAGTTGAATGTTCCCAGAAGGGTCAGGGCTGGAACAACAGACATTTTGGCAGCTTTTAAACCAGGACTGAGGTTATCCTGAAGAAGTGAGTAATTAATTATAAAGAGAAGAAGGGGACCAGTACATATCCTGCAACAAGCCAATATCTGGAAGTCGTGTAGAGCGGGACCAGCCAAGAAGTTTCAGAAGGAGCAGCTAGTGCAGACGGTGTAAAAACAAGCGAGGCACCACAGAAGGGAAGACAATAAAGCATTTCACAGAGGGTGTGGTGACTGTAACTTGCTGGCAGTCAAGTAAAATGGATACTGAGAAGAAAAAAATCGTCTTTGTTAACATGCAGATCACTAATGTCCTTGAAAGGGCCTTTCTGTGGAGAGGTGCCAAAGTGCCAAATGAAGGGAATTTAGGAGAAAATGTTAGGTGAGACCGTGTAAGGGCAACTATTTTCATTTGACTGATACTTTCTAAATATAGCGCACATTTTGATTTGCATTTGTTATATCTTGATTTCTGACCTAGCATCTCT
Organism: Glossophaga mutica; assembly: GCA_039655065.1. Taxonomy (NCBI): domain Eukaryota; kingdom Metazoa; phylum Chordata; class Mammalia; order Chiroptera; family Phyllostomidae; genus Glossophaga; species Glossophaga mutica. The sequence continues at coordinate 40,117,357 of CM077303.1, read as the reverse complement.
GTATTACTGCATTAAAAAAATTGAGGGATAACATACATCCTAAAGTGCATAAAGTGCACTAATCTTAACACGTACAGCTCGATGGCTTTTTACGTTTGTGTACGCCCTTGTAAAATACTGTTCAGAACACGGCTCAGAATATAAAGGGTACCTCATAAGGTTCCCGTGTGCACCTTTCCAATCTATAATCCTCCAGAAGTAAATCAACATTCTGACTCATATTAAAAAATCCATTAGCTTTACTACAAAAGTTTCCAAAGGAAACAAATGAAAACTCTGAAGGGCATTTAATTGGAAACTGCGGTAAACTTCCCAATCGGCTCGAGTAAGTATAATATGCTAAACACTTCGCGCCAAATCTAGTCGCAGACTTTGAAACCCTTCCTCTCCGAAGCCCCACCCACTTTCTACACCGCGCCTCTAGTTCGCTCTGTTCCTTCCCAATAATACTGGGGCGCACCAGACGCTGGGAAGGGACCTCGGTTCTGTCATGCGCACTAGGAATAGTCGCGCTTCCCTCGTACTCAACCAACTGGAACGAGGCCTCTTCAGGCGCATTCAGAGTCCTCTAGACGCGCGCGCGCGCGCGCGCGGGCACGCGCGTGTCCTAACGCGCGGTCTTGCGCATGAGCAGATTATCCCGTGAGGGCGGAAGTGAGGGGCTGGTCCTCGGAGGTGTGGGCGGTCGCGGTTGCTGAAGGGTGGGCGAGCGGCCGACATGGCGACCCCCGGGAGTCTTGTAGTTCCCGTGGCAGTGCTGGTGCTGTTGCTTTGCGGGGCTCCCTGGACCCACGGACGGCGGAGCGACGTGCGCGTCGTCACGGACGAGAACTGGAAAGAGTTGCTGGAAGGAGAGTGGATGATAGAATTGTGAGCGCGGGGTGATTGTCTCGGGGACCCCTCGGTGGGCCGGGCTAGCCGGGGTCCTAGGTCCGAGTCTGCACACCAGACTTCATCTCTCCCCTGACCCTCCTTCGAGGCCCAAGTTCCTGGGGACTGCCACTGCGGACTGCGGAGCTCGCTCCTCCGCTGCCTCCAGATCTCCAAACTGCTCTGCGGACCGGCCGCCGCCTTGGTCCCTCCCGCTCCTCGTTTTCACCAAGGAACATTAAGTTTCTTTTAAAACTATGCACTCTGGTTTCGTGTTTAAGGCTGTAGTGTGACTACGAGATTGCGTTCCGGTTCTCTCAACTTTAATTCATGGCTTTGGGGGTGGGGTGGTTGGGGTGACTAGTTCCTATACAGTTATTTATTTTAGAATGATGTTTCACAAATGGACTCGACTTATTTTTACCATATTTTACAAGAGAGGAATTTGAGCAGAACCTCTCTTTGTCTCATTATCCATAAAAGGTAGACCATTTATAGTGTTGGAATTTGGGACTCTTTGTTTTAAATTATATTTTATGGATTAGGTATATCTTTATTTTAAATGTCAAGCAAATTCAAGTTGGGTTATTTTAAAATCTTAATTCTCTTTATCATTTTTTCTTTTATTGTTTTTGTCATTCTACACTTCTCATTTTTTCTTTGCTTGTGTGTTTTTGCAAAATAGTGATTGTCCTGGGTTGTGACTCTTAAAAGATGTATGAATGTCATTGTAAACTGTTGGAAGAAAATCGTTTCTGCGGGGTTCTGTTATAATAAGGTGCATTCTGCATCGGTAGAAAATGAACAATCTACCTTTGCTTTAGTTTGCAAATTGGTGGTAGTGGTGGGCAGTGTTATTGATATTGGTGGTATTAGTTATTAAAAAAACACCGTTGAGTGTTAACTGTGCACTAGATGCTGCTAAGCACTTTGCATACATTATTGTATTTAATTCTCTCAAAATTCTATAAGAGAGGTATTATTTCCCACATTTTACAGATGAGAAACATACCTAAAGACTTAATTAACCTGTGCAGATATTGCTTTTTTTCAGCTTCTATAGCAGTGGTGTCAAACTCATTTTCACTGGGGGCCACATGAGCCTCCTGGTTGCCTTCAAAAGGCAGAATGTAATTTCAGCTCCTTAACAGTTAAGGAGTAGTTACATTTATACAGTCCTAAAATTATTTACGCCCTTTGAAGGCAACTGCTGCGCCACATTGGCCCCCCGGTGAAAATGAGTTTGATGCCCCTGTTCTAAAGCCTAACGGTAGGCATGCAGTGATACCTGTTAGTACACCTCACTTCTTTAACAAGGTTCCAGTGTTTTCCTGTAGTTTTGGGTTGCCAGTTTAGGAGGCGGGTGAAAGTGGACATTATTAAGGGAAAACCCAGAAGGCCAAATCTGTAAATCTTGAGTGGTAAAATAAAAAAACGATACAGAACATTTATGTGGAGGATAAGATAGGGGAAAATGTGTATAGTTTGCATATAATCTGTGACTTCATTAAGTGCATTTTCAGGCACTATTGGAAGTTGCAGCGGAGATGAAATACAACAAGTGACAGCATTTAGTTTTTATTGTCATGAGTAACTTGTTTTAGATTGTGCCCATAAAATAGTGTTTCATAAATTATGTGTTAAGCAACGGTGATTATGAATTTATATGCAAAATACAGTCAAGTATTATGCAAGGAGATTTTTAAAAACTCAATTTGATCAAACTATATAAATACTCAAAAGTTAAGTACAGGTGATATTGAATTAGAGCATCTGCGAAATTAGAGTATTTGATAGTACTTTTTTTGTTCCTCCGTAGCTTGCTGATTTTTGAGGCTGAATCTTTTAAAAGCACTCAAAAAACATAAGGAACTTGGTAAAGGGATCTAGTTAGTAGTCCTAAAGCTAGGTATTACAAGTCCGTTACCTACATTAAATTCATCCTCATCAAAAGTTTTATTACAGAGATATTTTCATTGTAATACTATTTATTATTAGGAACTTTGGCTTTTATGTATGGTACTAGTCTTGTTCCACAATGCCTATTACTTTTAGGAGTCTTGTTTTTAATAAAACAAGTCAAGTATTATATATAATGGAGTACTGAAACTACTTTTGTATTTAAGAGGTATAGGCTTTTTTCTTTCTGTTCCATTAAACTGAGGCAGATTGTAAGATAATACACAATAAAGTGGCAAAGTTAAACCTCAGGGGAAAATCAGGGCCTTGAAAAATGCTGAATACTTGAGGAGTAACTAAAATTATAATGTGCTTGGCCATAGATTTGTAAACCTGAGGCCTTAAAAACAGGCTGACCAAAGACTGGTTAAAGGAATTTTGTTTGGCCTGCTTGCAATTTGTGTCCATGGCTTGTTTTGAGGTAACATTTTTTAAAAAACAAAAATGCAGATTTTTTGGTTTCTTTTACATAAGAATCGCGTGCCATACTGGGCCAGCAATCCCTTGTGGCAGTCATCCTGAGCAGTGGTTTCCTGCTTAAGATGTGGTGCAACTCTCCTTGTTCACCACAGCCCTGGGTGCTTCCTATTTTTCTCATACTGGCACCTTGCATTTGTGACTCCTGCAGTGTAAAATTATTAAAACTGGTGAACTCCAAATGTGGTTTTGAGCTTTCTGGTGGCCATATTTTCATAGAGAAATACAAAGGTTTGTTTGTTTGTTTGTTTGTTTTTTAAAGAGCTGCTTTATGTGTGAAAATGTCCTTGTGTCTTAACTTATTTTCAGAATTACTTTTATGTGCTAGCATCATCAACTCATAGATCTTAATTGCCAGCATGTTAGTCTTACATTTAAAACTTTTTATTTTCATGAAATTAACCACTCTGCTACCTTGTTTTTAATATAAAATGTTCTTCACAATTATGCATTTTAGGATTTTTATTCCAGTATGGTTGTGTTTGAATGTCTAACTTTTTTTTTTTAACCATATTTCTCAGTTATGCACCATGGTGTCCTGCTTGTCAGAATCTTCAGCCAGAATGGGAAAGTTTTGCTGAATGGGGAGAAGATCTTGAAGTTCATGTTGCAAAAGTAGATGTTACAGAGCAGCCAGGTACTGTAAGTCAGTGGACGGTTTTGTTTCTTTGCATACTAGGTTGATAAGTTTATCCTGTTTTCCACATTGCATGGTCTTTACCTTTCATTAGGTTTTGAAAACATAACTGTCTGCGGTTAATTAAGCCAGCTCACCACCTCCCTGCTGGGGGCCAGTGTGCAGTGACTTCAAAAAGCAGATTCCTTGGTTTCAGGGAATGTATGCAGTTCATTCCTTTTATGTGTTGGTGTAAGGGATCTTGGAAATCTCATTCTCCCCTCATTTTTCCCCATATAACTACCTCTGATCTTTTTTGCTTTGTATCCCAGGCCCCAGACTAGTGTGTAAGAAGTCCTAGAACACTGTGGTCCAGGTGGACACTGGCCAAAGCCACCATTTGCATCCATATTAAACTTCAGGATAAAGAGCATGTCATTGAGGTTCTTTGCAGAGTCAAGGTCATATTCCTTGACAAGTAGTATGAATCTCTGTAATTGGGTTCCAATTACAATTTAATACCTTTGATTTGAGGACATGGGCTTTTAATTACAAAGCCTGCATGGTTGTGGGTCAAGTACACTCCTGACTTGACCCTCTGGCCAAGTGGCAGGTCCTGCCCTCAGGCATTCTCCTTTCTTAGTCCAGTCTCATCTTACCTGTTCTTGCTTACAATATAGTTAGTACCTGGGTTCTTGACTCTGCCTGATTCTAAATGGTAATAATAGCTAATATTGATTACTTGCAGTCATGTTAGCTCCTATTGTTATTGCCCAGCTTATGATTCATGATGCATTCCATTTTTAACAACATCTTAAACTCAGCCTTTGTTTTCTGAATATCAAATGCAATTTGATTTGATTTTAGACCTTTATAATATAGACAACTGTTGGTGCAGTATAATTGATCAAGTGTTTATATATAAATTCACTTTGAAATTATGTGTAGTAGTTTTTTTTTTAAGTTGCTTTAAGCAGATAATTAGGTTTTTTATTTTTTATGTTACAAAATTCTTAACCTGGCTGGTGTAGCTCAGTGGATTGGGAGCGGGCCTGCAAACCAAAGCATTGCCAGTTTGATTCTCAGTCAGGGCACATGCCTGGGTTGCAGGCCTCCAAGAGGCAACCACCCATTGATGTTTCTCTCCCCCTCTTTCTCCCTCCCTTCCCCTCTCTCTAAAAATAAATAAAATCTTTTAAAAAAGAAAAAAAACTCAACTGTTTTTGGTATAATTTAATATTTTTTCCCTATTAGTATTTAAATCAGAATCAACTTTTAAGTAGTAAGTGATTGGCTGTATAAAACCTGCTCTGTATTCTTTCTTGTCTTTATTTGTAATGTTTATCATTTGCAGGACTGAGTGGACGATTTATCATAACTGCTCTTCCTACTATTTATCAGTAAGTATTTGAAGATTTGGTGGTTATAAAGAAGGATGCATCATAGTATAATCAGAATAGTGGCCTCTGTCCTGGATTATGTTTAAAGAGTGTTATATTCATTAAGTGTATTAGAACATTTATTAATTACTAGTGCTGTCCTAGGTGCCTTTCCATAGATGAACGATGTATGAAACAGCCCCTAATTTCAAAGATTTGTAATTGTTTTCAAAGATGATGTTCACATGAAATAATTTGCTACTCTTCAGCCTAGTAAATGTTTTCGAGCCCAGAGTGTGGTTAGTCCTGTAGGAAAATTGGTAAGGGAAAACCTGGGCTGGAGTAGTTTGTGGAGATTATGGGGTTTCAACGAAACCTTGGAGGTAGATTTCAGAAGTACAGAGTAAGCATTCTATCCTGAGGGCATCTGATAAATAGTCATAAGTAGGAACATGGTATGTTAAAAAATTAGCTAAGAAAGTGCTGTAGCTCAGCCTTGGGACAGTGGTAGGTGAAATGGTTGGATGTTAAGTCAAAATGAACAAGATTGTATAGTCTTCAGTATCAGGTCTTTTAGTTTGACTTTATCTTCTAAGTGGAGATAGGAAATCTCAAATCTGTACCTGCCCTCTACCTTAATGCCCATCCGGCTGGTGGGTTGACTGCCAGGAGATATTCATTGAGCTCTCCTCATAAAAAGTTATAAAAACAAGTTGGCAATTCTTTTTATGTGTCTGTGATTCACTTTCATTTTCTTCTTTATTTTTTATGTCCTAAATATTTCCTTATACCTTTTTTATTCTCTCATGCTCCCTTTTTATCTATTTAAATGTTTGCTCTGTTTCTGTAAGTGCCACTCTTCCTTTTCAATCAGTACTTTTCTGTACAGTATCCCTTATAATATCTCTTAAGTGGCTATAACCAGACTCCCTCTTTCCTTTTTACTTCTTAACACCCCCTGAACTTACCTGGAATTTCGTGCCCATTTTCTTTTAATCATGTTATTTATCATGCCCATTGTCCTAACCACTGACTTTTGAAAAACTACCTGTCCTTCAAAAACAGTTCAAATGCCATTCCCGCCCCCCACCCCTCGCATCTTTGTTTTTTGGCTTTCTTGTGGTCTTTGGCTCTGGATGGATAAAGGATCCTTTAACCCTGCAGTAGATAGTAGGGAACTATTGAAAGTTGTTAACATTTAACTGATAAAAATAAAAGTGTTAAGTAAGTAGGGTTAGACTGCAGTATTATTTAAGGTAGTTTGGGAATGGTGAAGATGTGGGAGCAGGGCGAGCAGTTATCACACTACAGTAGAACTTCATACACTGGGAATGGGAAGGACAAGGTGGATGGAAGGAAGAACGCACAGCAGACTGTAAAGTAGAATCACAAATATAGGACAAAGGGAAACAAACACTTTACCTGATGCTTCCAGTGATTTAAGGCATGATGGCTAAGATGATGTGATTATGACTGAAAATACCAGAAAATTGCCTTAAATGTTTTAACTTACAGTTAACAATAACTGACAATAACTATCAGACACTCTTCTAACAACTCTTCATGTAATATGTGTATTACACATAAGGCTTAAAAGTTATTTTCTGAGATTTACCTCCTTCGTGTCTATCTGTCCGTCCGTCCATCCCCCCATACCCCTGTTTTATTGAGATATAATTGACATATGACGACTGACTTTGTTTCCTGGTTTTATTATCTGGAAGAATAACCATGACAGTTTTAGGCTTATGAATGTGTAAAAATATAACCTCATTGATTAAATATGGGGCTGAGGTGTCATGAGTTGATAATTAATGTAATTTGCTACTTGTGCTTTGCTAATGATTTTGAATATTAGGATTAATTGTAAAATGAGATTAAAGAAATAGCAAAACAAATACAAAGTTTATTTATTTGGTGCTGGATAATACTTATTCTTATCTTTTTAGTTGTAAAGATGGTGAATTTAGGCGCTATCAGGGCCCAAGGACTAAGAAGGACTTCATAAACTTTGTAAGTGACAAAGAGTGGAAGAGTATTGAACCTGTTTCATCGTGGTTTGGTCCAGGTTCTGTTCTGTAAGTATGAGGGTTTTTTTTTTTCTTATTTCCATTTTAATTGGAACAGGTAATTATGTTTTGTGTAAATAAAGCATTCTTGGGCTCTGAAAGTATATTCAGATTTATTATGTGATTATTTTTTATTTGACTCTTCTAGGTTAAAGAAAATGCTTTGATCCTTATTAAGTTAGCAGACATTTTATAGCATTAACTTGAAATCCTTTTCAGGAATGTGTTAATTCTGAGGATAAGGTCATTTGTATCATCAGAAGCTAAATGATGCTCCTAAGTATGAAGAAATGGGAAAGCTGTCATTTGAGCTTAATATTTAAATGAGAAGCCTCAAACATGTATCTGCTTGTGCTGCCTTTAGATTTTAGTTATTTATTTAATGTGATTGAATTATTCTACTAGTCTGATAACTTTTTGTTTGAATAGATGGGATGAACAATGACCCTAATATCCCTGATGGCATGACAAACCACAGAGCTTTACATATAACTAGAGGGCAGTAGCTTGCTTTGGAATAGTAAGGATTGGAGATAGCATGCATATTTCCTGCTAGCTGTTAGGGTGCAATACTTCATGGGTCATTCAAGAGACTTTCAGGAGTATTGAGTTTTGCTAAGGTCACCATGGACTTATCCTGGTGTGGCTAAGCTGTCTCTTGCTGTCTCACCACACTTGCTGTTGGAGTAAAGGGCACTTGAGACACCAGTGGTGAAAGAGATAAAAAAATGCTCTGGATTCTGGGAGTAGGGAGAAGATTGGCTCTAAGCATATTTTGAAATAGAATTTATCTTTTTCACCTTCCCCTAACACGTCTCCTGTGAAAATCTGAATTGAATGTCCTTTTCTGTCAAAATTTCTCCACTGTACCCCCATGTCAACCTAATTGAGGCACCAAGTGTTTGTGATGGAGTCTAATTAGTTCAGACTGTAGGGGGGCTTTATGTTTCAATTCCTTGTTCTCTTCCTGTTTTGCATTTTAAACAAAAGCAACATGATTAAAGTACCTTTCTCTGTTGGACTGAAAATGTAACTGATTTTTGTTTTTTGAAATGTCATAGGTGGATCTTCTTAGCCTTTTGGTAGAAGAAGGAGTTTGCTTCTGAGTCTTTGCTGAGTCTTCAGGGCAGTAGTTTGTTAAGATGGGAAGGATCCGCTTAATATGTGCACCTAGTTCTTCCTCGAGCTTCTGCTTGTGAAGGGATTCTGTGCTCATTTGAAGCCATTTGCTTTACAGTGTGCCTGACTTTAACTGGTTCCATAGAGCTTGTAACCTCATGTGCAGAGTACATTGGAGAAGTCATCAGATGAAAGGTGAAAGGTGAAAGGTTAATGTCAAAGCTACAGGGGAAAAGGAAAAAAATTACTGTGTTTTATGTATGAGGACATCACATAATGGGAACAATTCAGGAACTTAATTTTCATTAACAAGTCTCATTAAAGTCTCGAAATTAGTGCTGTATGACTAATCCTGATTAACACCATCGATAAAATCTGGCCTGCTGAGATTATGGAGTGAAAAATAGAAGCTATAGCTATATAGACATATATTCTACTTCAAAGCTGTGTATCTTACTCACTTTTTCAGTCATCTCCCTTTCATTTCAGGATGAGTAGCATGTCAGCTCTCTTTCAGCTATCTATGTGGATCAGGGTATGGGCTAAAATTTTATTTCTATTTTAAACATTTTTGACTATTACTGTTTTCAAATGACCAGGTTTTTAGGTTATTTTTTTCTTTTGATTTTAGACTTGCCATAACTATTTTATTGAGGACCTTGGATTACCAGTATGGGGATCATACACAGTTTTTGCTTTAGTAACTCTGCTTTCAGGACTATTACTAGGACTCGTAAGTACTTTATTTTCAAACTTGATAATTTTATATAGTTGCACTAGCTTTATAATATACATTTGGCTTTCTTATGTTTATTTTTGCAGTGTATGATATTTGTGGCAGATTGTCTTTGTCCTTCAAAAAGGCGCCGACCACAGCCATACCCTTCCAGTAAGTATATTTTTTATTTTCTTTTAGGTTCTATTATTACTTATTTATTCATTTTTTAATTTATTTTTTGATGACAGTTGATGTATTTTAGTTTCAGATGTACAGCTTAGTAGTTAAACATTAATGTACCTTACGACAGCAGTTTTCAACCTTGTTATTTCATGGCACACGTAAGCTAATTACTAAAATTCTGTGGCACACTAAAAAATAGATTTTTTGCCTATCTGAAAATAAAAATAGGTATAATTTTTAATCATTTACACTGGATGGCTCTTTTTATGTTGGCTGTTGTCATTTTCTTCTTATTTGACAATCTAAGGGAAAAGAGGTCAGTGCCCTTGATGAGTCAGGTACTGCATGTTTTAAAAATTCTTGCATACACCTGTTGAGAAATCCTGCCTTACAAAGTGATCACTCCAGTAAGTCTAGTAGCCATCTGACACCACACATAGTTACTACAATATTATTGACTGTATTCCCTATGCTGTACTTTACATTCCTGTGACTGTTTTTTATTACTGGAAATTTGTACTTCTTAATCCCTCCCTTCCAGCTTAGGTTTCTAAATATGGAGGGTGGCTTATATCGGAAGGAGGAGGGGAATATATATTATATATAAGAATAATAGCTCCATGGATTTTGGAACATACATATTTTCTTTTATAGTGTAGAGAATTTTAATATTGCACATAATTTGCAGATGTTTAATAACATGGATATCAATTTATTTGAAAATTCCATGATGTTTCCAGTTCTATTTGAACATACTTGAGTGCAAAAAAGTTAAAATATATTCTGCTTTGGAAGTAATTCATTGCTATAGTGATCATGTTTGAAGATTTTTCTTTTTCAAATTTTTATTTTAATTGTTGTTCTTGTACAGTTTTCTGTCTTTTACTCCCATCCAGGCCCACCACCCCAGCCCTCCCCACCTCCCACTCATTTCCATTTTCACCCCCCCTTGCTTTTGTCCATGTGTTCTCTATACTTGTTGCTCTAAACCCTTCCCCTTTTCCCCTGAAATTCCCTCCCCTCTCCCCTCTGGTGACTGTCAGCCTGAAGATTTTTCTTTTTAGTCAGCTACATCTTAAGTTTTTCTGGTAGGAAATTGGGAAAAGCAATTCCTATAGTTGATTTAAGATTGACATTGTGCTATGAGTTTATATAATTTGAAGTATTCATTGCTGTCTGTCTTGATATAATAACCTAGTAATCATTTATTTTCAATCTTGAAAATGACATTGTTATGGAAGCCCTGCTGTTTGTTGTTTGTAAAGAACTTTCACATTTTTCATCATCCCATTTGCTTTTCAGCAACCCTCTAAAGCGGACTGCATAAAAGCAACATTCTTCCTATTTTGTGGTTGAGTAAACTAAGGCCTAGAGAGATGAACTATTTTCCAAGGTCACACAGAAATGACAGGGCTTAGAGTAGAACCTAAAGCAGACTCTTGGCCTGCCCTTTCCATATGTTGCCTTTCATGACCTAGGATTTATTGAGGTCAAAACTTCTTAAATGAAGTCAGTGGAGATTGCATTTATGGTTTACTTTGTTCACTGAATAACTGATAGGTTTTCTTTTCATTTTGTAGGTAATTGCATTGATGCTATAAAAAGGACATGTATTAGGGAGGGAAAGATTTTATCCACCAAGGCCCTCTGCCCTATAGGAAGAAAAACATGAGCACAGATTACTTAATAGACAGTTTAAAAGTTGGTGAATGTATATTTTATTTCACTTCAAAAACCTTAGCCAAACAAATGTGTCTCTTAAGTAATCTGTGACACAACTGATGGTGATCCATACTTTGTGATACTGCCCCTTTTAATAATAGGCTTAATGATTTGAATTGTTTTCCAGTATGTGTGTTTGGCTTAGATTTTGAGTTGCTTGGGGAAAGACTCACCTCAGTCTAGTTTCCTATCCTTCTAGCAGAATAGGAATTTATTGGTTTATGTAGTAAGGAAATCTGAGGGTAGAGTTGATTGGATCCTGGGGCTCACATGTTAGGATGTTACGTTTGTGAACTGCTCAAGTTCTCCTTGCTCTTATTTGCTCCATTTTTGTCTCTTTCTAGTCCTTAGCATAAAAATGATAGCTTATAATTGCAGAGTGAGAAGGAAATACATCACTACCTGCAACCATCTTTTGGAAAAATTCTGGTGTATTCCACTTATGCAAACAGTTCCCTTTTTGGAACAGTCACTGTAAACCAGGGTTTCTCAGCCTTGACACCATTAACCTTTTAGGCTGCATAATTTTTAATTATGATGGACTGTCTTTTATATATTTTGGGGTGTTCAGCAGCATCTCATTGGTCACCAGCAGCACCACCTCCCAGTTGTGACAATCAAAAATTCTCCAGACATTACCACATGTTCGTTGGTGGGGCAGAATCACCCCTGGTGGAGAACTACTGCTATAAACTGTAGTGCTCAACACACCCACATGGGATGTGGTGTAGGGAAGAGGCTACTAACCAAACAGAAAGAAGGATGCCAAACAGGCCAAAGACAGATTGTTCACTACATGGTAATTTATTCCTATAGCTGCTGTATTTTTCCCCCTCCCTTCTGAATTGCCTGGAATGAGGGGCAGTCTAGCATCTCTGAAGAGAGTGAAGCTCATTGGCCCAGTTCTGTGCTCTGTATCTCAGTTTAACATGGTGTGGTCTAAGTTTACGTTAACTAGCAACAGGTCTTGGGGAAAAAAGTATATGTGTACATATTTGAAAATTCACTAGAGTTGTGCACTTAAGATTTATACATTCTGTTGTTTGTAATTATACCTTAATAAAAGTATATGTGGAGTAGAGGAAGCACATTTATGAAACTACTTGGAAAAAAAAACATGGATAGGAATATAACCTTCACCTGTAAATGTCTGATTGCTATTCACTTGCAAACCGAAACAAGGGTAATGTTGAAATTTGGTTCAGTATACTTATTAATTAAAAGGTTTAGTAGCAAATTAATATAATTGTATTTAATGCAGTATGTTTTTTTACAATATCCATTTCACAGCATTAATTCTGATTTGCTAATTTCAATTCATAAATAGGTAATTATAATGAATTTGGAAAGTAAAGTGGATCTTGTAAACCAACTTTTATTTTTATGGTATCTTTATTCTTGAAGACAACTTTTTCGTTTTGGATTGATAAACAAATGCCAAAGCAGTTTATGGGCATAAGAAATCATGTCTTGACTTTATACTAATGCAAATCTAATACATCAACAAAAAACATTTTGCGGTCTTTATCTTTCAGAAAAATTATTACCAGAATCTTCTCAACCTTTGAAAAAAGTGGAGGAGGAACATGAGGCTGATGAAGATGTTTCAGAAGAGGACACTGAACATAAAGAAGGAACAAATAAAGACTTTCCACAGAATGCCATAAGACAACGTTCTGTGGGTCCTTCATGGGCCACAGATAAATCTTAGTTAATTTTTATAAATATCTTAATATAATTTGGACAGAAACAGAAGATTAATCATTTCTTTTGGTTTGAAGTGAATTGTGACTTGTTCTTACAGGATCCATCTATTTTGTCATCAGATTGAAAGGTCTACCTTTAGAGAAGAAAAGGAGCACTATGTAAGAAGTTTGAAATAGGATATAACAGCAGGATGGTGGTTTAAACGGTTCTTTAATTTTTGAAGAATCTGGTGCCAAGCAATAAGATTTGTGTGTTTGTTCAATAATGACCTTTTTCATAATAAAATTTTTGAGGTTGAAAAATTACATTTCCCAAGTATTGCATTATTAAGGTATTTAAGGAGATTAGAGAAAAAGATTTCTCATTTAATAAAATTTTGTTGTTTCACTGTGTGAAAAAACAAACAAATACATTTCCCGTAAATGGGAACTTCGCCCATTGTCTCAAGAAATACTGTTTCAGTGACAATTTTGTGGTCCTTTTAGAGAAAATAGTCCAAAATTTCCTCATTTTTAAATAATGCAACTAATAAAAATTAACCTTACGTTAATTACAGTTTTTTTACACATAATAATACAGGATATGCTCCTGATTTAGGAAGTTTTTATAAGTTCATGGTGTTGCCTTGATTCCTATAAAGCTTGGTTACATTTTTTGTTTCTCTGTTCAGCATACCTTTCTTACCATGGGTTACATTTTTCATTTTCCAAATTGGAGAATATCCTGGAAATATTTTTCATATTTTAATAAATAGTATTTTATTTTGTTGTAGTATTTTATTTTGTTGTTGCAAACTGAAGTTTACTGAGGGATCCTTAAAATTGAAGAGCTGTCTACTGATTTAAAATTTTGGCCACTTATTTCAGATTTTAAATTATTCTTGTTGAACTTTTACTTGGACTTTTCTTGTATTTTTGATGTGAAGGTAAACATTCCAGACTTTGATTTGATGTAGAAATGCCTCTGCATTTTATGTTTTAAAAATTGATGGAAGCTTAATCTGACATAAAGTTAGCATTTTACTCAGGAAAAAGGATCTTTTATAGTGTTAGTTTACAATGTACATTCGTCCTCATACAGAAAGTTCTTGATTTTACAAAGTGTACACTTGATGTTTTAAAATCATAATTATTTTTATGTCTTTAAGAAGACAAACTTTGTATTCTGTACTCCTACTATGTGGTATTTCACAGGTGGGAATCAGCAGGATGGGACATTTAACATATTTTTACTCCTTAAAGAGTTAGCACCTTATAGCAAAAGTGGGATTGGTGTTGGGCAGCGATAGAGAACCGTATTGGCTACAAAAAGGTGAAAACCGTAAGTATTCAGAATGATCACCTGTGTGTTAATGTAATAGATGATTTCTGTAATATCCCCTCTCTCATGTAGATTCTGCTGCTTTGTTCGTTAGCCTTACAGTTTCATAGTATACAGCAGTTTTCTTTAAAGGCCTCTCCTTTAGAATGTTAAGTACCACTGAAGAGTTTGGATGTACAGTAATTTTGTGATGCTTTAGGAAAAATATTGTAAGCACAAAATAAACTTTTCTAAGCCTTCACTAAAACTGAAGATGTATGATTTCTAGTTGCATATTTACGAATGCTTAATTTGTATTTAACAATGTTCAAATGAATAGTTGGGTCACTATGTACTTGATAATGTGTAATCATTCACATCTTTTTCTGTTACTTGAGCAAATGATAGAGGAAAGCAGTTCTCAGAAGCTCAGAAATCACTTTACTCATAGAGTCAATGCTTAATCAAGCATTCTATTTTCTATTTCGTAGTGTACATACAATTATAAATTTCAAGTTTTTAAGTAATAGAAAATATATACATAGCAAATTAAAAATAGGCAGAACAGGTAGAGACTTGATATTTCAGAAAGCATCTTTCAGTTCTTTAGGACTGTCACAGTAGACATCTGAATAAGCAATTTCCTGGCACATCAAAAGCTCAGAAATGATACGGGATAATTTTACCTTTAAGGGATCCTTTATTCTATTATTGGTTTATGGGGGCTCAACATGGCATCTTAACTACAGATCACTTAGGAAAGAATGAGATGCAGCAGCATCCTGGAGAACTCTGCCGCTCTACCTGCTCTCCCCCATCACCCAATCATCATGCAGCTCCACCATGGAAGTGTTATAAAATCTCATCACTTCAATGGGAAATGCACTGTTCTACCACATACTGCCCGAATACTTAGAAAGAATGACAAAAGTTTTAATGGTGATTCCCGTGTCTGTAATAATAGCTACCATTCACTGATTACCTATTGGAATTATTCTAAGTTACTGTAATGATTCATTTAGTCCCAACTACAACCTGCAATAGGTAAGTATCACACATCTTTCAGGTGAACAGGCTCAGAGAGCTATGACAGAAATAGGTACAATGTGAATCCGGTTCTGACTTCAAATCTTGTGATGTTTTTTAGTAGGAGTACTGAAGATTTAGCCATCTATATGTTAAATTTAAATGTGAATTTTAATACTTAAAATTTCACTCATCAGACCATTGTAACAACAATATTCTGTTCAGAGTATTCAGAAGTCAACATTCGGAAATATCAGAATTCAGTATTTGAGGTCTTGTGATTTGGGGTACTGCATAAAGAATCCAGGTTATTATTCAAGTAAGTCTTGCTTTTGAAAACAATTTTCTCTCAAGTCATTTGTCTCCTTTTTCAGCCCAATGCATAGAAAGCATAGTTCTGGACTTAGTTATCTTATGACAAAATTAACATTTTTGAACATTCTGATCCATAGTTTAAGGTAGAATTCTTTCAGATTATTTGATTTTTTCCAGCTTTACTGAGGTATGATTAGCAAAGCAGGTTAATTCTGATGTGAATCTTTTATTAATAAGATCATTGATTTGGGAAGGAATTTAAACAAGTGGCCCTATGGAGTAGTTGTATAATTCTAGAAGTAAAATTTTAAATTGAATATTCTACTTGCAGATTCAGATGTCTGCTTAACTCTATTATAAATGGTGATAATATCAGTATTTTGACCGTGATATCAATGTCCCTCCTTTTTACCCTTTTGGTTGTGTGTGACAATACTTTTAAACCTGTTTTCATTGTGATATCAACTCATTCTGGTTGTATCCTGAAAATGAAAACATAAAAAAATGAAAATAAGTCAGTTGACCAAAGAAAGGTTTGATTTATCTGAAACTTCTTTTAAATCTAAGTATAATTAAGAGAGTTATTTTAAATTTAGTGAAAATATACTTCACTTTGAAGAGTAACTTAAGAATTTTTTTAAAACTTTCCTAGCTTTAGTGTATGGTAAGGCTTGTCATAGAAACAGGGTTACTAGTTGATTGAAATATATCAACGCATGTATTTGGAAAGATTCAACATATCGCCACCTGGGCATTCCTCTGAAACTTTCTCTAAACTTTGGATATCTCTGGTCGCACAGAATCAAATACATACTTGACTGGAAATTTTAAATGCTCCTAATTATGTCTCCTCTTACAAACCCAATGGATATTCCTGAAACTAAGAAATCAGTTGTTTCCATGAACATGCCTCACAATCCATTTGTTGGTTCAAAAGTTAGCTCAAGTCCTGTAAGTCCTTTCTGGCCCACATAATTTTTTTTCTTTTCATATAGTGCGGGTTTTTAATCATTCTCTGGCTGTTAAATCACATTCTGTCTTGTAATATTTCTTTTGCGCTTACTATACCAGTTAACTGAGTGACACTGAGCAAGTCACTATACATCTCTAGGCCTCTATTTATGAGTAAAGTGATTTCTGAGGTTCTTTACCTTTAATGGGATAATTGTTGCATTCATATTCTGTCCTAAAATTTGATTGTTAATTTCTCGAGGCCTGAACCTCATTGTTAATTTGAGACAAAGCATAGTGTTGTGGGAGACTTCTGGGCAGTGGTCAAGGGACCCCTGACTAGGAATGCGACTGCCACATTACTGGACATTGATTTTTGTATTTGTGAAATGAGGGTAAGTTAAATAGTTCAGTATTCAGGTAAGATGAAGAAGTTCTTAAAATGAACAATGAAGTTATTTGCCACTTTCACTTCCTGGGCAAGTTTCTAGTAATTTTAACACCAGGCAAATGAAGACAGTGGAATAATAAAATTGTTAATGTGTACAGTAAGCTGTTTGGATGCGAAGAATTTCAGTTATCAGTATCACTCCTTTGTTGCCATTTGGCCTGAGCTGAAAAATTCACAACAGATGTGACCTCACCATCTTTACTGCCTATCTTCACTACCACTTGGGGCATCACAGTGTGTCAGTTTTCCCAGATGATTGTTAAAACATCCATAAGTGTTAGTAGGTTTTTCACTTCTTTTCATTTGATCATTTGTTTAGTCATGCGATGGAACAGGAGTTGAGGAGCAGCATTAAAAACATGTGGTCACCCCTCTGAGCCATTGGAACAGACAAATACTAGGAGAAGGTTTGTAATTAGTTTATAGAGTTCCAATAAGCCATGAGCCAAGAGTGTGCAAATCAGGCTAAAAGAACATTTGATTTTCAATATGATGAATTTGCAGTACCAGATACAGGCTTATTAGCCAAATTACTTAATTTTGTGAGTTCTTTGTGCTAGAGAGGTCTGCAGGGATACACCTACCCCATTTTCCCTCTAAAATGACACATGCTCCCTCTCAAGAGACCAGTATTACATCTAATAGGCTCTTACTCAGTTTAATTTCCTGAACCTCTCAGATGAAGAATTCTATAGCTATGACTTTGTGTTGTTCAATTACAGTTGTCCCCATTTTTCCTTTGCCCTACCTCCCATCTCCCACATTTCAATCCTCCCCCCACCATTGTCATTTATGGGTCCTTTATGCATGTTCCTTGACTTGACCCTTCCCATTCTTTCCCCCATTAATCCCCTCACCTACAACTCTGGTCATTGTCAGTTCTTTATTTTCATGTCTCTGGTTCTGTTTTGCTTGCTTGTTTGTTTTATTGATCAGGTTACATTTATGGGTAAGATCATACGGTATTTGTCTTTCACTGCCTGGCTTATTTCACGTAACGTAATACTCTCTATTTCCATCCTTGCTGTCTCAAAGGGTAGGAGTTCCTTCTTTCTGCTGCATAGTATTCCATTGTGTAAATGTATCAGTTTTTTTATTCACTCATTTACTGATGAGCACTTGGGCTGTTTCCAGCACTTGGTTATTGTAAATAATGCTGCTATGAAGGTAGGTTGTTTTGAATTGGTGTTTCAGGATTCTTAGGGTATAATCCCAGCAGTGGAATTGCCATGTCAGAAGACAGTTTCATTTTTAGTTTTTTGAGGAAATTCCATAGTTTTCCACAGTGGCTGCACCAGTCTGCATTCCCACCAACAGTGTACTAGGGTTCCCTTTTCTCCACAATCTCACCAGCATTTGTTTGTTGATTTGGTTATGATGGCCATTCTGACTGGTGTAAAGTGGTAGCTCATTGTGGTTTTAATTTGCATCTCTGATGGCTAGGGATGTTGAGCATCCTTACATATATATGTCTCTGAGCCCTCAATATGTCCTCCTTGGAGAAGTGTCTGTTCAGGTCCTTTGCCCATTTTTAATTGGATTGTTTGTCTTCCTGGAGTGGAATCATGTGAGTTCTTTACATATTTTGGAGATCAAACTCTTGTCCGAGGTATCATTTGCAAACATATTTTCCCATATGGTTGGTTCCCTTTTCATTTTGCTTCTGTTTTCTTTAGCCATGCATAAGCTTTTTATTTTGATGAAGTCCCATTTGTTTATTCTTTCCTTTATGTCCCTTGTTCTAGGGTACATTTTGGTGAAAATATTGCTGCATGGAATATCTGAGAGTTCCCTGCCTGTGTTCTCCTCTAGGACTTTTATGGAGTCACAACTTTATTTAAGTCTTTTATCCATCTTGAGTTTATTTTTGTGTATGGTGTAAGTTGGTGGTTGAGTTTCATTTTTTTGCGTGTAGCTGTCCACATCCCTCAAGACCATTTGTTGAAGAGGCTATTTTTATTCCATTTTATGCTCCTGTCCCCTTTGTTGAGTACTAATCAATCATAGAGACATGGGTTTATTTCTGAGCTCTATTGTGTTCCATTGATTATATGTCTGTGTTTATGCCAGTACCAGACTGTTTTGATTACATTGCCTTGTAATACAGTGTGATGTCAGGTGTTGTGATCCTTCCTACTTTGTTCTTCTTTCTCAAAGTTGCTGAGGCTATTTGGGGTCATTTGTGGCTCCATATAAATTTTTGAAATATTCATTCTGTATCTGTGAAATATGTCATGGGTATTTTAATAGGAATTGCATTGAATCTATAAATTGCTTTGGGTAGTATGGACATTTTGATAATAATTCTTCCAATCCATGAACATGGTTTATGTTTCCATTTGTTTGTGTCTTCTTTGATTTCTTTCTTCAGTGTTCTGTAGTTTTCTGGGTACAGGTCTTTTACCTCCTCGGTTAGGTTTATTCCTAGATACTTTATTTTTCTTGTTGCTATAGCAAGTAGGATTTTTTCTCTAATTTCTGTTTCTCATATTTCAGTTTTGATGCACAAAAATGCCTTTGATTTTTGAATATTTACTTCATATCCTGCTATTTTGCCAAATTCACTTATTAGGTCAAGTAGTTTTTTGGTGGAGTCTAAGGTTTTCTTTGTACACTAGCATGTCATCTGCAAACAGTGACAGTTTTACTTCCTCTTTTCCAACTTGGGTGCTTTTTATTTCTTTTTCTTGTCTGATCACTGTGGCTAGAACTTCCAATACTATGTTGAATAGAAGTGGTGAAAGGGGATACCCTTGTCTTGTTCCTGATCTTGGTAGGAAAGCTTTTAGTTTTTGCCCATTAAGTATGATGTTAGCTGTAGGTTTCTCATATATGGACTTTATTATGTTGAGGTGTGCTCCCTCCCACTTTGCTGAGTATTTTATCATAAATGGGTGCTGTACTTTATCAAATGTGGTTTCTGCATCTAGTGATATGATCATGCGATTTTTGTCTTTCCTTTTGTTTATATGATGTATTACATTTGTTGATTTGTGATTATTATACCATCCTTACATCCCTGGGATGATTCCCATTTGATCACGATGTATGATCTTTTATGTATTGCTGGATACAGTTTGCCAATATTTTATCGAGGATTTTAGCATCTATGTTCATCTGTGATATTGGCCTGTATTTTTCTTTCTTTGTTGTGTCTTTTTCTGGTTTTGGGATTAGGACGATGCTGGCCTTATAAAAAGAGCTTAAGAGTCTTCCTTCTTCTTGGATTTTTTGGAATAGTTTGAGGAGGATAGGGGTTAGCTGTTCCTTAAATGTTTTGTAAAATTCTGCTGTGAAATCATCTGGTCCAGGGCTCTTGGGTGATGGGAGTGTTTTGATTACTGCTTCAATTTCACCAGCTGTTATTGGCCTGTTCAGGCTTTCTGCTGCTTCTTGATACAGTTTTGGAAGATTATATGTTTCTAGAAATTTGTTCATTTCACCCAGGTTTTCAAATTTCTTGGCATATAGTTGTTTATAATAAGTTCTTACAATCCTTAGTATTCCTGTGGTATCAGTTGTAATTTCTCTTCTTTCCTTTATGATTTTACTTATTTGGGTCCTCTTTCTTTTTTTCTTGATGAGTTGGTTAAAGGCTTGTCAATTTTGTTTATCTTTTCAAAGAACCAGCTCCTGGATTTATAGATCCTTTGAGTTGTTCTTTTAGTCTCTGTCACTTAATTCTGCTCTGATCTTGATTATTTCCTTCCTTCCACTCGCTCTCACTCTGGATTTGTTGTTGTTCCTCCAGTTCTTGTAGATGTAGGGTTAGGTTGTTTATTTGAAGTGTTTCTATCTTTTTTAAGTAGGCCTGTATTGCTATGAACATCCTCTCAGGACTGCCTTTGCTGTGTCCCATAGGTTTTGGACTGTTTGTTCATTTTCATTAATTTCCAGAAACTTTTTGATTTCTTCCTTGATCTCATTATTAACCCATTCATTGTTTAATAGCATGCTATTCAGTCTCTGTGAATGTGAATGTTTTTGAGTTTTTTCCCTTGGGATTGGTTTCTAGAAAATGCTTGGTATGATTTCAATTTTCTTGAATTTGTTCAGCTTGTTTTATACCTATCATGTGGTCTGTCTTTGAAAATGTCCCATGTGCATTTGAAAAGAATGTGTATTTTGCTTCTTTGGGATGAAGTAAAATATATATACTGATATATATATGTATATATATATATGTATTCTTTACTGATTATATATATATAATCAGTTAAGTCCATTTGATCTAGGACATTGTTCAATGCCGCAATATCTTTGTTGATATTTTGTTTGGAAGATCTATCCAGTTTTGACAGTGAGGTGTTGAAATCCCCTACTATAATTGTGTTGTCAATATCTTTCTTGAAGTCCTCCAAGATTTTCATTATATATATTTATGTGCTTCTATGTTGGGTGCATATGTGTTTACAATGTTTATGTCTTCTTGATGGATTCTTCCCTTGAGTATTATGAAGTGTCCTATGTCTCTTTTTATGGCTTTTGTTTTGAAGTCTATTTTGTCTGACATGAGTATTGCTACCTCAGCTTTATTTCCCTATCCATTTGTTTGCAATATTTTTTCCCAGCCCTTCACTTTCAGTCTGTGTAGGTCTTTCATTCTGAGGCAGGTCTCTTGTAGGCAGCATATGTGCCAGTCATGTTTTCTTATTCATTCAGCTACCCTAAGTCTTTTGATTGGAGCATTTAATCCATTTACATTTAAGGTTATTATTGAAAGGTGCTCATTCATTGCCATTTTACCCCCTTTGTACTTGTGTTCCTCTTTCTCTCACTCTTTTTCTTTCTCTTCTTAAAGCAGTTCCTTTAGCATTTCTTGCAGTGCTGGTTTGGTGGAGGTGTATTCTTTGAGGCTTGTTTTGTCTGGGAGACTCCTTATTTGGCCTTCCATTTTAATTGAGAGCTTGCTGGGTAGAGTAGTCTTGGTTGTAGGCCTTTGCTTTTCATTACTTGGGATATTTCTTGCCATTCCTTTCTGGCTTGTGGTTCTGTTGAGAAGCCAGCTGATAGCTTTATTGGAGCTCCCTTATGTGTTTTTTCCTTGCTGCCTCAGGATTCTCTTTGTCTTTGAATTTTTCCATTTTAATTATGATGTGTCTTGGAGTGAGCCTTTTTGGGTTCCTCTTGATTGGGACCCTCTGTGTTTCCTGGACTTGTGTGACTTTTTCTCATCAAATTAGGGAAGTTTTCCATCACAAGTTTTTCAAATAGTTTTTCTGCCCCGTGCCCCTCCTCTTCTCCTCTTGTATCCCTATTATACTGATACGATTACATTTCATGTTGTCCTGCAGCTCCCTTAACCCCTCTTTGTTCTTTCTGAGTCTTTTTTTTCCTTTTCTTGTTCTTTCAGGGGAGTTTTTTCTACCTTGTCGCCCAGCTCACTGATTCGATCCTCTGTTTCACCTAGTCTTATTTTGATTCCTTCTCCTGTGTTTTCAGTTCAGAAATTGTATTCTTCCTCTTGCCTTTTACTGATAGTTTCTTTGTCCTTTTTCTTGTTGATGTAGTTCACAGTAAGTTCCTTGTAGCTTCCTTTAGTTTTTGGTAATTCTCACTGAGCTCACTGAGCTTCTTTATAACCATTGTTTTGAACTCAATATCTGGTAGTTTACTTGCCTCTATTTTCTTTTAGTACTCTTTCTGGGATTCCTCCTTTCCTTTCAGTTGGGGGTTGTTTCTTTGTCTCCCCATTTTAGGGGATACTCTTTTTGCTTCTGCTTCTTAAATTGATCCACTTTGACTCCCTATCTTTGTGGTGTAGACTTCTATGGTAGGAGACCTGTGAGATTTAATGGTGCTGTCTCCTTGATCTCCTGAACTTGATGCTTTTGGGATGCAGTTTATGCCATTTATGTTGGCTCTTTGGGTGTAATTAGACTTTGATTGTTGTTGGGTCATTCTTTTGTGGGTCCCTCCCTCCAGCTGGTTGACTTCAATCACCACCTCTTGTATGCTCTTGTGTAGGTGCTCCCAGAACAAAACCACAAAGCCCAGGAGAGAAACAAACGTGCAAAAATAACTCCCACCCACAATCCCACTATCAACAGCAAATGAACCAGTATTAATAAGGGTGTAAAGAGATTAAGACTATTATAAGAAAGGAGAACCCTGGTTGGTGTAGCTCAGTGGATTGAGTGCCGGCCTGCAAACCAAATGGTTGCCAGTTCTATTCCCAGTCAGGGTACATGCCTGGGTTGTGGTCCCCAGTAGGGGGTATGTGAGAGGCAACCACTCATTAATGTTTCTCTCCCTCTCCTCTGGCCCTGTGTCTAAAAATAATAAAATCTTCAAAAAGAAAAAAGAAAGAGTGAATATGAGATAATCTACTGAAGGAAAAATGATTTTGAGAGGGTGGAGGGAAGAGTACTAATAAGAGTAGGGAATTGGAGCAATGCAAAGAGAGGCAGTAAAAATTACATCATTCATAAAAAGGAATAAATAAGGTAGAATGGAGTAAGAGAAGGGAAACATCTAGTATTAGGTTTAAATAGAAATTTAAAGAAAAATTGAGAGACAAAGGAAAAAAGTAAAGAAATAAAAAAATATGGTAACCAAATTAGAGAAAAAGTTCTACCACAGCACTATCAAGAACAAATGAACTAAAATTAATATAGGTGGCATGGGAATAAGAGGAGGGGAAGAAAGAAAAGTTTAAGAGATGTCTAGAGGAAAGGAATGTGATTTTGAAATGACAGAGGGAGAGGGAATGCTAAGAGTGAGGAACAAAAACCAGGCTAAGACAGGGAAAAATTAAAATTTGAGCCAAAAGAGTAGGAGAGGGGAACAGTAAAATTTGAGATTTGAAATACAAAAATAGCAAGGATCTAGAGAAAAAATGGAAAAAATGCAACTAACAACTACCCTATCTACAACCAATGAGCAAAAATTGCTAGAGGTGAAGAGAGAACACAGGTATTTCAAGGGTGGGAAAAAGAATGTGAGATGACCATTGACAAAAAATTGGTTTTGAGAATCTGGGTAGGGGAGAAATAGTAAGAGTGAGGAATGGAAACAAGTTGTAGCAAGAGAGAAAACAAAATTTAAAACTAGTAAGAGGAAAGAAGGTAAAATGGGGTAAGAGAAGGAAGGAGCAAAATATGTGAATTGAAATAAACTCTAATATAAAATCTAGTGACAATATGTACAAACTCGAAGGACAAGAAATGAATGTTAAAAAGCTATGCAGGAAAGAAAATATCACAAATCATGGAGAAGACCACAGTGGATTTTATCTCAGTAGCATCTAGTATTTACCATTGTTTTTTCTTTCTGGATCTGTCCCTGGTAATGTCAGATGGTGACCCTGTCTGGCCTTAGGCAGCCTGTTCGAGACTGCCAGAGATCCACTGTCTGAGGCTGACTCCTTCAGTTGTTAATCTAGTCACTCTGCACTCAGCAGTCAGGCTTAAGCACCACAGAACTGGGGCAGAGTTCCTCCTGAGGGCAGGGCTATTTCTTTCCCATAGGCTGCTGCCATTCAAGAGGGGAATGCTCTATCTGAGCAAGGCAGTCCTGCAGTATGGGGAATCACTCAGCACCAGGATCCCGGTGGCTACTCTCAGTTCTCTCCCCAAAGACCTCCGTCACTAGTCTCTCCTCAAGTGTTCTAGTCCACTCTCCCCACCGTGTCCCCCCGCCCTGGCCCCAACTGCCGACACTGCCAGAGCCAGAGTAAGGGGCTGCAAATGGAAACTATGCATTGGCCCCTTAAACAGCTTTTTGCGTCTCAAGTCATCTGTCTGTAGCAGAGAGAAACTGCCGCTTTTTGCTATTGGATGTTATTTGTGTACCTTTCGGTCTCTGGTGCTCTAGGCTAGGGATGCCAGCTTAGGGTTTAGATGCCCCACTTCTCGGGGCATCCAACCAGCCACTTAAATATCCCTCTGGCACTTCAGCTGCCGCCCACGGGTGCCCAGCCAGTCATCTTGCATCTCCACCACACTCTCTACCAGTCACGTTGTGCTGAAGGTGCCCCTTCTGTCTGTCTGTGGTTATATGACTTCTCTCTCACTACTGTTCAGTTGTTTGTTCCAGATGATTTCTCCACAACTGAGTTATAATTCCAGATTGGTCCTGGGAGAAGGTTAGTGTAGTTTCTGCTCACCCTTCCGCCGTCTTGGCTCCTCTATAGCTGTGGCTTTTTCTAGCTCTCATGCTTCTCTCCTGTCCCCCTACTTCTAGGCCAGTTATAAGGTGAAGTAAAGAGTCCAGAGGAGAAAAGAAAGCAATCCAGAATTGTTTTTGAGTGGTTTAGGCTTTCAGTTCTCAAATCAAGGCCTAATTTTTCTCCTTTCAGTGAGTTACTTCATCTTTTTCTAAGAAAGAAATTGATGCGTCAAAATGGACCCTGGATGATGTCAGACTACTTGACAGTAGTTATCTGTCAAGGTAACTGGTCTCTGTCCAGTTTGCAGGTGGTAGCCAATAGTCTTTGTGTTACAGATCCAATAGTGTTCCAAATCCAATTTTGTGTTCCAAATTTAGTAATTAGTGGCCAGTCAGTCATCTGTTCTGGATCAAAATACCTCCATGAGGTTGTCAAGTAGTTTTTTATGATTTGGGGCCACTTATAAAGAGTTGTCTTACTTTAGATGATGAAATTTAAGTCTCAAGACCATTAATCACGCAGATCTAAAGTGAAAAATATAGTGTATTTAACTATAAAATTGGAAATAGACAGTTTCCAAATATGTACCATCTGTTCCCTAGTTCTCTTCCAAGCTCTGTATCTGTATAGCTCCCATAAAAGGTGCCAAATATTAGTTTTGGTGGAGATAGGAGTCTTTTTTCTAGATATGATATGTTAGAGAACCCTAGGTTATTAGCTATCTCTCTTTGCATTGTTTGCCATCTAAAAAGTCATCTAATAAAATGATTGAGTCCAGTTAACCAGAAAATCACCTGATTTCATTACAAGGAAATAGGGCCAAAGGAAGCCAGGTGGCTCCTCCCAAAAGACAATGAATACAACCCTAACAATTACTTTGGTTGTATGCTTTAACTAGTTCATGAGTAAATTTTCTCTTTCAGAAGATCAAATCTTTGGGTTTTAGGTTGTACACATTTTAGGAGCATTTTGAGGACAGGCAGCTAGCTCAACTTGTTGATAATAAGATGAGATATATCACATGAGCTTCATGCAACATTTGGTCATGTGTCTTGCTAGTCATATGTGGGGTCTACAATCAGTTGTAATATTCCTAGATGTACTTAGTAATATCCCACTAGTCTATCTCATAGTTGTGTTTGCAACTTCTACTTAAGGGCAAGGCTCTCTATCTTTTTCTTAGCTTAGGTCTCCACCATCCCTACCCCCTTACCCCACCCAGCTCCACTCCCTCCTCCTCCAGTCAAAGCAGAGCCCAGGACAAAGACTGTCAGGCAAATTGTTAGGAAGCAACCCCATGGAGCAAGAATGAGGGATCAGGGAACTGAACTGGGAGGGAGGCAAAAAAAATACAATGATACATTATTGAGTTGGTTATTCCTGTGGGTGAAGTGCTCAATTTTGATGGAGTATTCTTTTAAATGTGTTTCAGAACTGTTTGCCTGGGGAACAAAAGGAGGGAGCATTTATCCATTGGTTTCTGCCTCCTTTTGTTAAGGCTGGCCATGCAAGCATTAACTCCAAGAGGTGAGACCAAGAGGATTTACAGTGATGCATAATAAGTGTCCAACAAAGTTTTGTGAATATAATAGGACCCAGCTCAATTGTGAGCACATAGTATGCATCTAGTGACTACTTACTGACTTGAAAATTATGGTTATATCGCTGAAAATAGAAGCAGCACAATAACACATTATTTTTATTTCTCCAACTCTACTAATCAGGCAAATAGGCTGCATTTTACTTTATGATATTTTAAAAGCAATATTGTCCTGCTGATTTTTTTTTTCTGGAGTCCAAATTCGTCTACAGAATTTAGACACTAGTATCTACAGAGCTTCAATCTAGTAATTAAAAAAAGATGTTATACATATACTACACCTCAGAACTGTGCCCCATGGGCCTGTTTTCACTTCATAGAAGCACTTTAAGAAATGTTTTAAAAATATTTTTACTTTGAAATAAGTGTAGACTTACAGAAAAGACTTACAAAAATAATACAGAGAGTTCTCATATACTCTTTACCCAGCTTTTTCTCACATTTACACTTATTCAGCAGAACAATAAGAAAATTGACACTGGCACTGTGCTGTTAACTAATCTATAAATCTTATTTAAATTTCAACAGTTTCCCCACTAGTGTTTGAAGAAATTCTTTTTCTGGTCCTGGATCTAATCCAGGATCACTCATTGTGATCACACAATCCAGGATCACACGTTGAGTTCAGTTGTCCACTCCCCATTACTACCCAGTTTCTCTTTCTCCATGTTTTTCTGCCCTCTTCCTACTCTGTAGGCAATCAACCTCATTAATTTATGATTTATCCTTTTGACATTTCTTTTGTACAAGTGGATCTATGTATATGTGCACATATACATATCCCCCTCTGTCTTACGTGAAAGAGAGCATACTATAGATACTCTTGTATTTTGCTTTTTAAATTTAATATGTCCCAGAAATTACTCTATATAAATTCACAGAGATCTTCATTTCTAAAAATACCCATTGTGTGGATATATCATAGTTTACCCAACCACTCTCCTATAGATGGCATTGAGCAGCTAGGTTACTTCTAGTATTTTGCAATTACAAACAGTGCTGCAATGAATAACCTTGTGCATATTCATTTTGTATTATTGGAGATTTATCTTCAGAATAGATACATAAAAGTGGGATTACTGGGGTAAAAGTTAAGGGCATCTATAGTTTTTGTTAAGTATTGTCAAATTTCTTCTACAAGCGTTGTACTGATCTTCATTACCACAAGCAGTATACAAGAGTATCTTACTATACAGCCTTATGAACAGAATGTGTTATACTTTCTATTTTTTGCCAATCTGATAGATAAGAAATGGTATCTCTATATTGTTTTAATTGACATTTCTTTCACTATAACATCTTTTTTCATATATTTAAGAGACATTTTATATTGGGGGGAATGAATTATCTCTTCCTATCTTTTTTCTCTTTTTCTACTGGGTTTTGGTCCTTTTGCCCTTGATTTTTAAGCACACTTTAGATTTCATATTAGGGACATGTCTGTTGCAAATATTTTCTCCCAGTTTGTCAGTTGTCTTTTGCCTTTAAATATAGTGTATTTTTTGTTTGTATAATGTATTACATTTATTTTTATGTAGTCAGATTATTGATCTTTTTTTATTGCCCCTCTATTTTATGTTTTTGTATCTACACGGGGATTGAAGAGTAATTTAGTCTATTTTTTCTAGTTTTTGTATTGTTTTTATTTTCTGAACTTAAGAAGCTGATACATTTAGAATTTATTCTTTTACATGGCATGAAATACAGATATGAATTTATATTTTCTTCTAGTTGGCTATCCAGTTGTCCTGGCACTTGATTAAAAAGTCCATTTTTACCCCAGTGATTTGAGATGCCACTTTTATCATATACTAAATTGCCTGGAATCACCTTTAAATATTCATTATTGCCCATTTTGTGCTTTGTCATGGTGTGGTTTGTCTGATGCCATCTAGCCATTGCCTGTGGCCACACACAGTGTTCCAGATTGGTGTTTGTTCTTCTGAAAGAACAGTTAATTATTGTACTGATAATCTTGAAAGTTAGAGAAATTTACCTTCTGGCTATATATTTATAAAACACTGTTACCCATATTGAACCCATAGCTATGAGACATTGCTTATTCTGTGCGAGTGTTATCAGTATCTGTTGTGTTGTAAAACCATTAGGCTGAAATTCTAAAATGAGTCTCAGTGTTATTTTGGAAACACAGTATTGAAACCTTGAAGAATAAGCTCATGCGTCTGGGCTTTATTGAGGTTCATTGTCTTTGGCTCCTTGACTTATTTCCTTATTCTGGCTACTGGGTATAGGTAGACAAATTGTAATTCTGTGGTTGCTGCCAGAGTCAAGTCATTAGAATTATGAGGTAATTTGACTTTTGTGTGCACTTACATCTAGAGTACAAAGTTTCCTGGCAACAATGATATCCTTCTTAAAATTGAAAACCTAAGATAAAGTCCAGGCAATGTCCTTTTAGAATGACTTTAGATTGACTGGAAGAAGAACGCCATCCTAAAGAATTTTCCTGTTTTCAAATAAACAATGATCTGTTTGGAAAAATAGATTAATGAAGTCTGATGTAATGTACCTTTCTCTCATCTTATAAGGCCCCTTGTGGGTCTGACTTTGCTTACAAAGCACCTCAAATTCCTGGGGTTCAAATTTCAGAGTGTGTGGAAAGTGTCAGAAAGCCAGAGGAATTGTATTTTCTTGCCTTTATTTTTCTTTTATTTTAATACCGACATATTTTTTTTCTTTTTTTTTAAATATATTTTATTGATTATGCTATTACAGTTGTCCCGTTTCCCCCCATCATTCCCCCCACCCTGCACACCCTCTCCCACCCACATTCCCCCCTTTAGGTCATGTCCATGTGTCATAAGTTCTTTAGCTTCTACATTTCCCATACTATTCTTGCCCTCCCCCTGTCTATTTTCTACCCACTATCTATGCTACTCATTCTCTGTACCTTCCCCCCCCTCCTCCCACGCCCCTGTTGCTAACCCTCCATATGATCTCCATTTCTGTGGTTCTGTTCCTGTTCTAGCTGTTTGCTTAGTTTGCTTTTGTTTTAGCTGTGGTTCTTAATACCTGTCAGTTTGCTGTCTTTTCATTGTCATATTTTTTATCTTCTTTTTCTTAGATAAGTTCCTTTAACATTTCATATAATAAGAGCCTGGTGATGATGAACTCCTTGAACTTGACCTTATCTGAGAAGCGCTTTATCTGTCCTTCCATTCTAAATAACAGCTTTGCTGGAAAGAGCAATTTTGGATGTAGGTCCCTGTTTTTCAAGATTTCAAATATTTCTTTCCAGCCCCTTCTTGCCTGTAAGGTCTCTTTTGAGAAATCAGCTGACAGTCTGATGGGAACTCCCTTGTAGGTGACTGTCCCCTTATCCCTTGCTGCTTCTAGAATTCTCTGCTTCATTTTAATCTTGGCTAATGTAATTACGATGTGCCTTGATGTGTTCCTCCTTGGGCCCAACTTCTTTGGGACTCTCTGAGCTTCCTGGACGTCCTGGTAGTCTATTTCCTTTGCCAGATTGGGGAAGTTCTCCTTTATTATTTGTTGAAATAAGTTTTCTACTTGTTGCTCTTCTTCTTCCCCTTCTGGGACCCCTATAATTTGGATGTTGGGACGTTTAACGATGTCCCGGAGGTTCCTAAGCCTCTCCTCATTTTTTTGAATTCTTGTTTCTTCCTCGTTTTCTGTTTGGTTGTTAGTTTCTTCCTTCTGGTCCACTCCATTGATTTGAGTCCCAGTTTTCCTTCCATCTCTATCGGTTCCCCATGCATCTTCCTTCATTTCACGTATTGTAGCCTGCATTTTCTCATCTAATTTATGAGCAAAATCAACTAATTCTGTGAGCATTTTGATGACCAGTGCTTTGAACTGTGCATCTGATAGGTTGGCTATCTCTTCGTTGCTTAGAGGAATTGACTCTGGAGTTTTCATTTTTTCTCCGGTTTGAGCCTTTTTTGGTTTTAGTCTGGTCGCAGCTATTACGTATGAGAGGTGGAGCCTTAGGTGTTCCTCAGGGCGGGGCAGCCCAGTCGCCGGGTTGTGACGCTATAGGTGGGGGCGGGGTCCGAGAGGGAAGAATGGCGCCTGTTCCACTCTCTTCTGGACTCCTGTCCCTTCTGCTGCTTCCCCTTCGCCTGGATTATCTGCGCACGCTCGCGTGCTGTTACGTAGTGAGGGGTGGAGCCTCAGGCGCTCCCCAGTGTGGGGCAGCTCAGTCGCTGGGTTGTGACGCTGTATGTGGGGGCGGGGTCTGAGAGGGAACAATGTCACCTGCTCCGCTCTCTCCTGGATTCAGCCCCCTCTGCCACTTCCCCTCTGCCTGGACCGTCCGAGGGCGCGAATGCGGGACCCCCTGGTCAGCCAGCCACCCCGTGCGTCCTCACTGGGTCTGCACAGTTGCCCCCCTGTGCCCAGGGTCTGCCAGCTGCCGCCTGTGGGCCCGGGGACCGCCAGCCACCGCCCGTGCACCTGGGAACTGCGAGCCGCTGCTACTTGTGTTCCTGGGTCCGCACCTCCACTTTTTCTCACCGCGACTCCGCCCCTCCTACCGGTATGGATGAATGGTTGTTGGACTTCCGTACAGTTCAATTTTCTATAAGTTCTGGTTGTTTTCTTGTTTCTAAATATTTGTTGTTCTTAATTTTGGTTGTGAGAGGAGGCACAGTGTGTCCGCCTACGCCTCCATCTTGGCTGGGAGTTAATACCGACATATTTTAAAGAGAAGAAAGGGGCGGTGAAAAATGAAGCCATGGCTTCTATAAGTGGTTTTTTTTTTTGTTTGTTTGTTTTTTTTTGTTTTTTTTTTTTACAGATATGTTATTTTGCCCTTGACCTCCAGAGGGAGCAAGAGGGTTGTAGTTGAGAAGTAATAATTCCTGAAAAAGAACCCTCCTCTTCTTCCCTCTTCTCTTTTTCTTGCATCCTACCAGCATGAACACATGGATTTTGAAGAATCATGTCCTTTATATCATTTCCTATTTTCATGATTCCTTTTTGTGACATTTGCATAGGTTTCCCTAAACCCTTATTAAACTTATTTGTTTTCTAGTTGTCAGCCTTTCATTCAGTTCCCTTATGATGGAGGAAGTACCTTATAGTTTCAGAAGTGATTCTAAAGGAAGCCAGATGGAAATTTGTTCAGCAGGTGGGGCTATTTCTTCAGAAATAGTATTAGCCCTTTTACCCCCATTACTGCACTCTGCCTCCTCTAAGTTAGAGGGGTGTATGTATTCTTTCATCCTTGCCTACTCCCCTTTCCCCAATCCACAAAAAACAAAAATGTTAGAGTGTATGGCCAGAAACGAAACCATAGGTCCTTTTGAATAGTTAGAGAGCCCACCCCAGGTGACTTCTGAAAAGCTGGTCCATCACAAGATTCTTTGTTGATAGAAAAGTCAAAGTTATTAGGGAGTGCTTTGTTTTGTGTTGGTCTTATGTTTGCACTGGGAGCTGTCTCCATGGTAACAGGTCTCAAATAAGTATTTGTTACTTTCTCTGGGATAAAATCCTGTACAGAAATCATGCCCCAGTTTCAACATATCCATTTCCTCTCTCCTCTGTAGTTATTGCTAAAATCAAATGTGTTTATAATGCTTGAGTCTGGACCTTTAACGTCACGCTGAATCTGAGAGCTTGCTTTCAGGTACATTTGGACTGGGTTGGGATTTTTCCGCTTTGCCCTGGCATAGGTTGGCCTGCAGAAGCTGCCAGCCCTGGTCCAGTCCATGCATGGACTCCACCTTTCTTCATAAGGTGTGTTGGGCTTTAGGCACCATCTGTATGCTGCTTACTCCCCAGTTTTTATCATCATCTCTGATTGCCCTTCTTAGTGTCCTATATGACGTTATCACTTGGGTGTCTAATTGGAATTTCACATTTCTTAGATGGAAAACAGAATCCTTGATTTTCCTACCCTAAACCTGTTCCTTCCCCAGTATTCCTTATTCCAGGAAAAAGGACCACCATCTGTCTTATTACTCACTTAGAAGTCATTCTTTGCTCCCCATTTTCTTCACCTCCTACCATCTAATCCATTAACTAATTGTATTTGTTCTACTTCCAGAGTGTTTCCTCCACCTGCATGCTTTTCTCTCTCTTGCTCTTTATTCCATCTCCACCAGATAACAAACCAAACTTATCTCTCACTCACACCAGTAAGTCAGCTTCGTAACAGGTGTAATGATGGCAATGGTTTGGAAAACTTTAATGTGTTTTTCTTTTTTCTTGAATATACCTGCTCAGATAAGGGATATAAGAATGCAAAATGAAAGAAAGAATTAAGATTTGGCTTTTGACAGTCAAAAATAGGGCTCTACAGAAAGATAGGCTTGAAAATTAGTCTTTGTAGGGAGAGAAAGGGTTTTATAAATGTTTTTAGTTTCCATTTACATAGCAAGGATCAGGAATGTAATACTAGATTATAAATTTCTCCCATAACATACCCAATGCTTACACTATTTATCATGAATGCTTAGTGATAAAGCTGGAGTTTAGAAGAGGGGGCCCTGGTAATAAAGCCTGTGTTTCTGCCCGAATAGATTTTGGAGGAGGAATACAGAAGGGATACAGAGAAGGAAGATGGTCATTTAGGGATTCTGATCCTCTCCTGGGCCTGCAGCCGAGAGAGAGAGAGAGAGAGAGAGAGAGAGAGAGAGAGAGAGAGAGAGAGAGACACTGTTAAATACCCTGAGGAATACAGAGAGTAGAGGTGCTCCTCCCTGGCTTCCAGTCTGGGGCAGGACACTGGGGAGAGTCACCTGTGGGCTCTGTAAAAAGCCTTCTTGCCCAGCCTGGAGGTGACCACATAAAAACAAATTCAGAGATGTGGTCGGGGAGAGTAAGGGTGTAATTTGTATCCCCAAGCCTTCCTTTGTTCTCCCAAGTATGAACTCAGAATTGAGAGCTAGCATGGCCAGCATTGCCCTGTTGAGATGGCAACTTTGAGTCACTCAGAGGGGCAGTGAGAGCTGAGGTGACACTAGTCAGGCAGGGAATCACTGAGGTCTGAGCAAGCAGAGAGCTTGGTACAGACCAATACATACATCAGCTGCAGCCTCAGCTACAGCCCCTAATGACATAAGGGACAAGGGACATTGCCAGGGAGCCAAAGGAACCAGAGGAGCCTGCATGCTTTTGTGGACTCTTTGTCCCATGCTTCTGTCCCTCCATACACCATTGTGGGGGGTCAAGGATGGTACCGAAATCTAAAAAATAAACACATCTAATCAAAAATGCTGGGGTTTATCTAAAAGAGTTATTTAAATGATTGTGTGGGTCCAAAGTTGATCCCCCTGCTCCTCTTGCTCCCCTGTAGTGGGTAGGAGCTGCAGACCAAGGGGAAGTCTATTTCTCTGTACATTTGAGCTCTGGGGTGAGTTAGTTACAAGGCTGTTGCCCTTGTTGCTTCCTGCCTCTACCCTTACTGCTCCTATAGTGCCTACTCCACACAGCAGGTAGACCAGGCCTCAAAAGTGTAAGAATCTGTCATATCTCCTATCCAGACCTTCCCATTGGGCATCCCCATTGGGCACAGAATAAAGTACCAGCATGTCACCATGACATTCAAGGTCCCACATGATCTGGGCCTGTCTTCCTCTCTGCCTTCACTCTACATCTTGTCACTAAGCTCTAATGCAATGACCCTCTGAGCTGTGCTTTTCTATCTCAAGCCTTTGCTCCAACCATTTATGCTGATACCTTCCATTTGCCTTTCCAGACCCAATATCCATCTTTTCTCACTTTGTTCTGTGCCCCAGTAGGCTGACTGTATATATTGCCTCAATGCACAGATGCTCTCACCTTCTGTCTTCCTGTTGGAATTGGCCAGTGGGGAACACGAGCAGGGGCTCAGGGAGAGGAAGGGAAAAGGTGTTTATTCAGGGTATTTATTCCCCTTGCTTCTTCCTGGCTAGGTCACCAGGGCCATACCAAGGGCCATAGCTTCAATGGGACCCTCCTTATCTATTGGTAATCCTTTTTCCCCTTGCCCTGCAGGCCAGGAGTGCTCCTGACTCCCCTCACCTTTGGTAGCCCTGGGTTATTGTAATCTCTCTTGCTAGTTTCATTAAACTCTGTCTGCTCTTTTTTTTTTTTTTTTCAGAGTCCCTCTTGGGTGTGTCTCTGCTTCCTGCCAGACCTCAGCTATCATACTTCCTTCTGGGCCCTCCTCTGGGTTCTCTGCATGCTGGTCTCTTTCTCTCCTTGGTTCTCAGGTCAGATGTCACCCCCTCAGGGGGGCCTTCCCTGACTATCCACCATCTCTGCTCACCCCTGCATCCTGCCTCCTGCCTTTTAGTCTTTATCATGACATATTTTTAATTTATTGCATTATGGTAATCATAACTGGCATTGTCTTTTGTTTTATAGTTTCATACTTGTTTCTTCTAATTGACTGTAAACCAAGATGGATGAAGCTGGCTGTTTCATTCTCCATTGTGTCCCCAGCACTTAGAACTGAGCTTGCACATAGTAGGCAGCCCCAAATTTTTTTTTTTTCAAAGAAATGAATGAAGAGCTAACTTTTCTTGCTCCTGAGAAGCCTGGACCTCAAGGTGGGGTGTATGTGGAAGTATCACAACATATCAAGAAATTGTCTCATTTCCTTGTACTTTTATTGCATAAGGCACCAATAGTGCTTCTCAACTACTATTTGCTAAATAACTCAACCACCAATACTTAGGAAGTAGCAAAGAAGATACAAAATAATTGGATTTCAGATTAAGCCCTTTTAATGGAAGCATGGAAGGGTGTCCCTACCTTCTAACCTCTGTCTCTTTTACCTAATTGAGATGTGTCCAGTCTCAGTTGGGTATGGAAGCTGCTTTGTGTTTCTTTAGAATCTTGAGGCTATGGAGTTGGGGATGTGCTAAAACAGTGTCACAAAACTCTTTCATGCCAGGAAGTGTGCCCTAAGGACTATATTGGAATGCTTAGGCTGCATAAAAGTACCGAGGTGCGTGCCTAGCAGAGTTGTTCTCAATACTGATAGTCTCTGCCACCTGTGGGACGTACATAGCTCTCCCGGCTGCATCCCAGGCCCACTGAGTCATTCCAAAGTTGAGTAGGGATCTGTAAAGTTCCACAGATGCTTCTGGGACAGCCAAGGTGAGAGCCACCAGACTGGTGTGAAGAGAATGGGCTCTGCTTAGTCCCATAAATTCAGGGAGTCAATTATGTTGCAAGTTTCCTGAACCATTAGCACAAGCCAATGAGCTAAATGTCTTTGGAATGATTTCTCAGTAGGAATTGGGGTCTTGAAAACCTGGCATTTGAAGGCTAGTATTATTTTTAGTTTATAAGTAAGAAACTGAAATTTGGAATGGTTAGTAAACTTATTTGACTGCACTGGCTTACAGACCACTCTTCTTCTTACTCAATAGTCCATTGCATAAAACTCTTTTTATTTTAAAAGGAGACACCTATCAGCATCCTGTAGGATTTTTGTTTGTTTGTTTGTTTGTTTCCTCTTGTTCCTTTCAATACTTTTAGACAAGTACACCTCATTTTACTGCTCTTCACTTTACTGTACTTCACAGGTGTTGTATTTTTTACAAACTGAAAGCAAGACCTTCCACCAGCTAAAAGGTTATGACTTTCTTTCTTTTTTTTTTTTTTTTCATCCTCACCAGAGGACCTTTTTTTCATTGCTGTTTAGAGAGGGAGAGGAAGAGGGGCAGGGAGAGAGAACGAGAAACACAAACCAGTTGCCTCTTATACATGCCCTGACCAGGGATTGAACCTGCAACCTAGGTATGTACCCTGACTGGGGATTGAACTTGCAACCTTTCGGGTTATGGGGTGATGTGCAACAAACTGAGCCACACCAGCCAGGACATGACTTTCTTTACAGTGGTGAGGAACTGAACCCTCAATATCTCTCAGGTATGTCTACACCTAGTTCATGAAAGGCAATCTCATCAGAGCATTTAGAGCATTATTGGGTTGGCCTTGTCTTCAGAAGCCCTCTTTAGCTCAGGTCTTTCCTGTTTATTGCTTATAAAGTAGAAGGCATCTTCTGATGCTGTCTGATGTCTTCAGTGAACCAAACTGATATGTTCATTGGGCCAATGTCGTGCTTAAAATAAAAGCACATTTTCCTCCCACAAAGTTGTTGGTAAGTATATTAGAAAGAGTGAGTTGTCTATATTAACTTGGAGGGGTTTCTATTTGCTGTTGTTACTGTTGTCCTTAGGTAGATAAATAAAGGTGTCAATAAATATATGTGAGGTCTGTCCAGGAACTTTCCAGCCATGTACTATGAAAAAGAGACAGTTATTGAAGAAGATACAAGATACAAAAAACATTGTACACAGGACAATGGTGCCTCAGTCCCCTTCAAAGCAGGCACCTTGGGACCTCATACAGTTCTCCCAATAGCCATCAGCTGCTCCATCATATTTTCCTGAATCTCTTTGAGGGTCTGAAATCTCTTCCCTTTCAAATGTGATTTTAATTTTGAGAAAAACCAGAAGTCACAGGGCGCCAAATCTGAGCTGTAGTGGGGCTGACTCACCTGGATGATTTGATGTTTTGCAAAAATCTCTGCATGAGATGTGATGCATGAGCAAGTGTGTTGTCGTGATGAAGCTTCCAATCACCAGTTGCCTATACCTGCAGCCTTCTGAATCATCCAAATAGTGTCCGTGGAGGAATGTTCAAGCTTAATGTAAAATTTGATGCAGATTTGTTGCTCTACTCACTCAGTCACTTTGCGACAGCCACACAGTGCACATGCTTGCTAAATGGTGTCTACTATCCTCGCTGACTAGTATAGTGAAGTTGTCATTGTTCGTGCATGTGCATTCCAGTCCACTCTCCTTGGCTGCCAGGTTACATCAATGTTGCACCAACCATTCTTGTTATATTAACAATGGCTGGACTTTTTCCAGATAGACCTCTTATAATAGGTTCCATTTTCATTAAATGAATGTTAAGCATTGACCTCCCTGGCTTCCAGTTTGGGTTGGCCACCCTGCAGCGATTTTAGGAGATCAGCAGGTAAGGGGAGAGGGAGGTCAGGGGGTTATCCCTACACCCCTGCCTGTTACCTCCTTTCTTGGTCCTGCTTTAGATTGGCGTCCACAGCTCCATCTGACCTCCCCTCTTCCACAGCCTGGACTCTGACAAGGTCCCTGTAACTTCATTCCTTTCTCTTGTCCTTAGGCTTCAGGAAGGTAACTGCTTTATCTGGTCCTGGATGCTGGTTGTTTTACATTCCCTTGACCTTGCCCACACCTTCTAGGCCCATTATTAAGCTAATATCACTCAGCTCCTAACTTTTTGGTGCTGGACTGGGACTTTGCAAATTGTACCCCTCTTTGCTGGCAGCTCCCTGTTAGTTCTGCCAACATGGGGTCCTACAGGGAGTCTGCAAGCCTGGAGGAGGCAGAGGGACCTGGTTCTCCCTTTGCTTGCTCTTCCTGGTCCAGTCCCCTTGCAACAGCCCATCCCTGTGCAGCAGCAGCAGCGGGAACTGAGGTCAGCCAGGCAGCACCTCTGAGCTTCTGGGTTATAACAACCTGAAGCTCTTTCCTTGGTTCAGTGACCCAAAGAGTGCCGCCTACTTTTTATTGTTACTTTTCTGTTAATCTCAGTGAGCCCTTTCACGTATTCAGGTCTCCAACCCCAACCCTAACCCCCACTATTTCTTTTTATTTTTACCATCTTAACCATTTTTAAGTGCACAGGTCAGTAGTGTTGTGTATTCACATTGTCGTGAAACAGGTCTTCAGAACTTTGTCACCTTGCAAAACTGAAACTCTGTACCCCTTAAGCTCTTTCCCCATCTCTCTCAGCTCCTGGCAACCTCCATTCTACTTTCCATCCTCATGAATTTGACTACTTCAGATACTTCCTGTGAAGATCTCTGGCTCTTTTGAACTGTATCTCATTATGAAAATAATTAGCATAGTTTCTATTTTCCTGATTAAGCTCTCTGTAAATAGTGCCCTCTTTAAATAATTGTTAATTAAACTCCTTGAGTGTGCCTCCTGATTTCTGCTGTGATCCCAACTGATAACACTATCTTGGGGTCAGGGATAGCAATTGTTAAAGTAACAAAGGAGAAAGTTCCTTTTAAATCAAAAGAACTATATATTATTACTATTGTTATTATTATCAGTAGTAGCATTCCAGATGAGGCCACATCTGAGCCTCCCCTTTAGTGTCCCTGGGGTCACTAACATCCAGAGAAAAGGAATGACAAACACAAGAAAATGGCTGCGACTTCAGAGTTTGGACAAACCCTTGTGGCTCGGCCTGAGAGTCAGAAAGCCAAACCAAGATGGGAACTCAGTCTCCTTCCCTAAGAAGGGGTGTGGGGAACCTGATAAAAGTCTCATAATCATATTCACAAGATAATCTGGGGAAGAAGCCAGATTGTCTGTGTCCTTAAGTGATACTGAGACTCTGGCTCTGGTCAAGATGAGGCTCCTATCCCAGATGTCAGTCCCTCATGGTTCAGTGACACTTGCACATCCTGACTTAAAATGAAAAATCTGGTTGCTCTTTCAGAATAGTTAAAGACTGGAAAATCCCCAACCACCAGACAACTCTCAAATGCCAGAAACTCTTTGCAGTCATAGCCCTGGTAGGGTGGGGTCCCCGATCTCTTTATGAGGAGGCCCCTTTCTGAGGGGTCAGATGGTAAAATGAGACTCCAGGGGGCCTTGCTTAGGGGCTGTAAAGGGGCAGGAGGTATTGTGGGAAAGTCCATGAGGTGGGCCTTGACTTCCCTGGCTGTGCATTCTGGAGAATACAGTCAACCCCTGCCAGAAAAGAACGCCTCAGAACTGAGGGAGAAAATTAAGGCAGGATATTGCTTCCTTCTGAAACTGTTTGACTGGCTTGGCCTCTTTGTACTTGGGTAGGAGTAGCCATGAGAAAAAGCTCATTTATGTGAATTTTGTAGTTGGATGTTATGGGACACTCACATGAGCTATTTCTCCAATATCTGGGAAGTCTATAAATCCCACAAAATTATTTGCAAAATTGTGTGTGTGCAAGGGAATCTGGAACAATTTTCTGGGGCCTGGAAATATCGTCTGATTCGCAAAAGGGTTAGTGTTGCCTTGTCCCCATCCTAAAATTGAGAACAGCTCTGGCTTATGAGTCACTGGAGGGCAGGACCATGACTTTCATCTTGAATCTCCAATAGCATCCTGCCCTGCCCTATGTGATTCATGCAGTCTTTTAGTGAGCACTTACTAAATTGCATATATATAAGCAGACTTCAAGTTCTAGGAATCCGCAACAAATCCTTTCCATCCTGAAGGTGGGCTTGTGATGGGAGTCCCTGTTCAGGATCTCAGTAACAGTTTCTTCTTTTTATGGGTGGCTTTTCCCTCGGGGGCCTTGACATCAGAGAAGATAAATACTAGTTTGAGAGGCTGAGTGCTAGTATTGGTTTCCTCATCAATGCTTCATACTTTTTCACCCCACTTTTACAATCTGATAATTCTGGTGTCTTCCTGTTTCTACTACTCAATGAAGTTATAATGGGGAATTGTGAAAAAAGGAGAAGAAGGAATTTTATCATAAACTCAAAGTCATGGTACTAGCACTGATAGATGAAATAGGAGTTGGTCACTTGGCTTCACTTCCAGGTTATTAGAGGGGAAAAAGGAGCATATAGGTGGAGGAAAATAGATGTAGTGAGGTATTATCATTAAGATCAAGTAAAGTAACATGACATAGTGTAGGTGAGCAGGGAAGAAAGATAGCTTCGAGGGCCTCACTTTAAGACTGGGCAATGGAAATGAGTCAGAATATTATGGGAAGTAAAAAGATTATTAATTTTTTTTACCACTTTCCTCTTCTTAGTTGGAATTATCTTCCTTTTCATTTTAGTTACTAAGACTACTTATCTGCTAGAGACTAAGATGGGGGTACAGGAGTAGGGAGTGAAAACCATATTTCATTGATTCTGGAATGCACATTTTTTACCCTCTAACATCTCTGCAGATCAGTTGGTTGTGTCAGCTAGGCTCGGTAGAAATTCAGTTATTAATATTGTCAGAGATTCAGTTATTAATATTGCCAAAACTCAGTCACAGCTGCTCATATTGTCATCAGCTCAACCGAATTAAGTGCATTGTTGTTACTGTAGATATTGAGCTTAATTGCTTGCCATTTAAAAGGTTCTCAAAAAGATTACACTGTGATTTGGCATTGAATAAAAAATTACGCCGTGTGCCCAAAGGCACAGAAACAGAGAAGTGGGACTTCAGTCTGATGCTGTGTAAAGCAGATATGCAGGGCTGGGGGAATGAGCACAGTTGCATTATTTTTGCAAAGCAACAACTGAGAGCTTTCTGGAAGCTAAGAGAGGAAAGAGAGCTGTCCCTGAAGTAGAAGAAAGTTATCGAGATGCACTGTACGGTTGCCATCACAAGCCCAGCCAAGTGACACAAGAACCCGCCATCCTATATTGGATGAATGAAAGAATTCCAAAGCAATGAGAGGCTTGAATGACTGTGGAGGATTATGCTTAACGCATTGTGTCATGGTTTAATGGATAGCATTCTTTCCTCCTTAGTGGTACATCCAAAATTGTGTGTCTTAGAATCAGTGGAAAATGGCACAAATGCAGACATATGACGTTCAGAGAGCCACTACCACTTTACAGGAAAGACAGACCCAGTACCTCCTTTGATGGTGGGCTTACACTCAGAGTGGGCAGGTAGTTGACCAGGCACCATGACAGTAGGTGCATCCTGTATGAGGATACTATTTGCCCAAATGAATGTAACGAGCAGGGATATAACAGGTCTCAAATATTCAAGGGGAAGAACCTGTCCTCTTAAACATATGAACTTGAGATGGACAGAGGATTAAAATAAAAGAATAGTTTTTTATTTAAAAAAATGTTTACAGTTTTGGGGTGCTTCTGATAAAATAGCAAGAGTTAAACCTAAATTCTTGAAAAACCCTAGCAGTTTCATACCCCACAACAAATATAAAATGTTTTAAAGTAAATTTCACTAGTAAATATTTAATTGTCTTAACGATTAGACCTTTAAATTTACCAAGCATGATTATTTTATGAGCAGATAAAATTCCATGTGATCAATTATTAATGTACCTAAAATAACAAAATTACTTCAGCTTAATAAAAACACCAGAAAAGTAAACATTGCATATATATACATTTCTGCAAATTTTTTATTAACAAACAGAATCTGAATAAAAAAGAATACATACAATTTGTTTCTTTATGCATTCCAACCCATTCCTACTTTGAGTTTCTTCACATATGAATAAAAATTTCTAGACATTTCATGTTCTTAATTCCCCATCATGTTTATAGTCATTTTTAATCTGGGCTCATGGGCAGAGGTCTGTTTATGGGCTCCAAGGAGTCTATGTGATTTTTTGGTGGTGTCGGGGAGAGGGATTCTGGTTGTCACCTATTTCTCAAAAGTGTCCATTTTTTAAAGAACAGAAGGGTCCATGAACCACGGGTAGCACTGGGGATGAACAGTGACCTGGCCCTGGGCCCCTCCGGACAATGGGCACTCTTGGCAGGTGTTTTGCTGTAGCAGGAAGCTTTGCTAGGCCCTACAGCAACCTAGAAGGTAACTTAGGAGACAAAACACCTGGGAAATGGGCTTGGCGATTCTGTCTTGGTTTAGGGATTTGGGTGCCAAATGTCCCTACTCTTCCCCAAAATAAACAAAGACAAACCACGGCATTCCTGTGCCTTCCAGGTTTAATCTGGCACTTTGAACTGTGCGTTTAAATGACAAAAACCAGGTCCTAATCCTTTAGTTTTCTTTTCACTCTGACAGGCCAGAGATACCCTGACTGTGATAAGGACAAGGTTGGGGGAGGGCTGAAGGGACTGCAATCCAGCCCACTTGCCACTGGTGGTGACTTTTATTCTCTAATTTGAAAATGTAAAAAGGCTAGCTTGGATGGACACTCGTTGAGTTCCATGAAATTTCCCTCCTCCTGGGCTTGGCCTGGCTTAAATTGATGCTCAGCCTCTGAAAGTCCTAGGTTAAGAGGGGCCTTGAGTTAAGAATGCCTCAGACTTTTAGTAAACATCAGACTGTTTAAGAGCTTGTTCAGAATGGAGAGGGGAGGGAATTTCAGGGGAAAAGGGGAAGGGTTTACAGGAACAAGTATAAAGGACACATGGACAAAAACTAGAGGGGGGGTGGAAATGGGAGGGGGTGAGGAGGGCTGGGGTGGGGAGCCGGGGTGGGAGTAAAAGACAGAAAACTGTACAAGATCAACAATTAAAATAAAATTAAAAAAAAAAAAGAAATCCAATATATATACATAATCAAGACAGAAGATCAAGAAAAGAATCTATAAATATTGGAACAAAAAAAGCTTAAATGTATATTTTAAGAGACTTTACAGAAATAAAAAAGGACTTAAATCTATAGCTAGAAAGGGCATATAATATCCCTCTACCCAAATGGCACAGAATATTCTAGTAAAGCTACAGGATTTTCAAATAATAAAAATCTTTTGGATATCTAGAAAAACAAAAACAAAAATATAAACAAAAAACAACAACACATATTTCTTGGATCAGCCTCGGAGATTCTGATTTTGTAGGTCTAGGATGGAATCCTGTGGTTTTTTTGCTTTTGTTTTTTGTGTTTTTCTAAAATCAATATCTGCAAGTGATTTTGAGGAAGGGGACATCAAGAGTTTTGTTCTTCCAGATGTTCAGAGTTTGGATGAAAAGAACATCCGGGCCCTTAAACCTTTTGTCCTTCATGAGTTAATTCTGTCAGATCTGGGGGCTCTCCTTCTCATCTTCAGAGAATGGCTTGAGATGGTAGCCTTGAGTTTGTTTCTGCTTCCTCACAGATGAAATGCCAGGGCCAAGGGGATGTGGGTCCTGGTGCCAGGGCTTCCTCTGTATTGGCAGCGGGAAAGCTCCTGCTCAGCCCTGCCATCCCCAGCATTTCAGCATCTCTCCCCAGCCACTGAGAGTGGGATGAAAGATCTTGGCCAAATCCATAAACAAGAATTGGCTGACAGGGGCTGTGCTTTTCCAAGTCCCTGATCCACCAAGGCTGTGCACGGAAGACCTGAAGAAGAGAATGTCTGAAGTGGTACTTTCTGCAGCCTTCTATGTAGGAGGAGGAAGAGTGGTATACTGGAAGAGGACCGATCCGTGAGTACTAAGCCATTCACTCATTCATGTATTCACTCATTCTCTCAAATATTTGATTGCTTACCATGTGCTAAGTAAGTAGGTGTCGTGTTAGGTGCTGGGATTCAAGGGTGAACAAGACATAGTCCCTTGACTTCCTGATACTCTTACTCTAGCAGAGTAAAAGGAATTAAAAAATGGTTCTAAACTTTCTACATGGGAGGGGAGAGGGACTTCAATCTGGTTAAGGGAGAAAGGGAGTGGCATAGAGATTTATCTTGAAGGTGACTTTACATCACAAAATGACTACTCTCCTCTCTTATTATCTGTTTATTTGGGGTAGATGGTGAGGAAAGGCTAATGGAGATTGTCAAGTGGCCAAAGACATTCCCTCCCCCAGCAAAACTCCAAGCTGCTCCTTGGCGCCAACACCAGAGAGTAAACAAATCATTATCTAATTCACTTAATCAATCAATTGATTAGTTAATGATAGTTGCAAGTGTTAAGTATACCATATTGTGGGAGCTCATAGAAAGGATACTTAGTCTGGGGTAGGCCGTGAGAGAAGGATTCCTTCAACAGGTGACCTTTAACCTGAGACCAGAAATAAGAGTTAAGGAAGTGCATGGAGTGAGTGGTGTGTTGGGGCCCAGCCACCCCGGCTGGGCTGAGGAAATATGAGGGAGTGTCACAATGAGGTCAGAGAGAAGCAGGGTAAGATCTTACAGGGGTTTGTGGAGTTTTTTCTTTCTACTTGTCATCATGTGATCTGAGTCAGTTTCCTGATCTTTCATCTGTAAGATGGGGACAGAGCCAACCTGACAAAGCCACAGCAGGGATGAAAAGTGGCTTTGTAAAAAGTAGCTTTAAAAAAAAAATGATTATAAGTGCTCAGTGTCTGATAAGTCATTTTATTCCCTTGAAAATGATAGAGTGGTTTGGCGGGAGCCCAGGAGGGACCTTTCTTAGCTCCAAGAGCCTTTCTGTGTAGGGGAAGGAGGCCAGTGTGTCCTGCTCCACTGACCCCGGCCATGGTGGCCATGCCTCTCCCGAATCGCCTCTGGGCTCAGCCACAGGTGGCATTTCCTCCAATGGGCTGTCTAGCTTCTGGAAGTTTTTCTTTTTTCTGATTTTGCCATTACATTCATTTACTCTTCTGATGTCTCAGACTTAATATACTATAGCTCATTTATTTTGTTGATTTTTTTTAA
Organism: Glossophaga mutica; assembly: GCA_039655065.1. NCBI lineage: Eukaryota > Metazoa > Chordata > Mammalia > Chiroptera > Phyllostomidae > Glossophaga > Glossophaga mutica. The sequence goes on along the minus strand of CM077303.1, from coordinate 40,072,492 downwards.
AGTAAATTTGGGAATAGAAACCTGTGGTTAGACAAACATCTTTAAAACTCAGTAAATCCATATTAATGGAATCTGTAGACACTGATGAATCAACATGACATTTGGTGGTGGCAGCACTGAACAGGAGTTGTACCTAGTATTTATTTACATTTTACATATCAAGTACCACATGGTATACCAATGGTTGGCAGAGATCCTTAATTGAAATGAAGATCTGTCAATTCTTTGCTCTCTCCTCTCTTTATTGTCTCCCTTTTTAAAAAGTTGTGTAAACACACACAAGCAGAATCTCTGGATTGAACCTCATCATCTGTCCTGAAGATCTTATTGTCAGCTTTATAAGAGTTTATATAACACCTCCCCTCCCATGCACAGGTGCATTACACATTAGCATTTCTTCTTGATTCCACATGTTTTTACTAAAATTTAATCAGGAAGGAAACTTCTCTGACTTAATGAATGAAGCGGGCATAGGACAAACCTCTGGACTGGGGGTCAGGGGCCCTGAGTCCTAACGTGGACTTAGCCATTTGCTAGCTGTTTGACATTACACAGGGTGGATTTGACTGAAAGTAACAGAAAACTCAAAAAGTGCCATCTTACACAGACTGATTGATTGAATTTTTACATAACAAGAAGGCTCAAATTAGGAAGTTACTGGCTTGATTTAGCCACCAGCTGAATGATGGGGCTAAATCAGGTTCCCTGTGTCTTTCCTTTTCACAGCCCTCAATATGCGGCCCTTTTATCCTCATGCTTGTGGCTTTATTGTCATGAGATGCCCTTCCAGACTCCATGTCTACTCAGGAAGGATAAACAGGGAAGGATGATACAACAATGTCTGGCTTACATTCCCTAGAAATCCACCCAGCAGATACCACTGGTCAGAACTGGCATGTAGGTACTCATAGCTGCAAGAGAGACAGAACATGTTTAGTTGTTTCACCTTGTAAAGTGAAAAGGACACCCCAGGGTCCTTGTGTAATGGAGTGTTCAGCTGGAGGTCCCCCCAAATGGAGAAAACGCCATAGCTATCACTTGGGGGATGAGAGAAGCAGAGCAGGACCATTGAGAGCTTCTTCGCACAGCTGAAGAACTTGCCCAGTGTTTTAACAACGTCAAAAAGCTGTGCCTGTGCTCGGATCCAGGAGGATGGGCATGGCTCTAACCCGCCATACTATGTAGCCGGGGCAGGGGCTGCGGGGGAGGGTGGGGGGGGCGGTCTTCCTGCGCCTATGAGAGCAGCTTGGAGGTGACTTCTGTGTCACAGGGCCATGCTTGCCCAGACTAACAATGGTAGCTGAGAAAGGCAGAAGAAACCAGATTACTGGCAGGTGTAACCCAGCTTGGGAAGGGTGGGAAATGGGGTTACAGAGGGAGATTTGCACCAGAATTTAAACCCAGGTGCAGCAGCAGCCTTGTGGGGGCTTTTTACCATGCAGTTTGGGAGCAGAGAGGGGGCTCTCTTGACCACATGGCTTTTCTAGAAAGCAAGAAAGCAGGATGTAGCAGCCATATGGATCTCTCTCTTTTGGCCATAAGGTGTGAAAGGATGCAGAATGATTCTCTGGCCTACTATGAGGATGTGGTTTTGAATTAAGAATGGGAGCTTAGCCGAGCTATGGACTCTTACATTCTTTTCCTGAGATACGGTACCCCTGATTGATCTGGTTTGGCAAGGGGAGGTGGGACTGTGTGTGTGTGTTTGTGGCTGTTTTAAAGGGACTTTGGGATTTAATGGCGACATTCTGCCATTCTGAACTTGTATAACTTATGAATAAATAGTTCCTTTCCTTTTTACCAAACTCTGGCTTTGAGAGCCACAGTTCTTAATCAGTGGTGGGCATAAAGAGCCAGAGAGTAACAAGACCCCCAGGGACAGGGGGGTTTCTGTAACACTTGGACAATTTATGTCATTTTGGACATGTTTCCTCAGCTATAGAATGAGGTGGTTTAACCAGAATTTAGATCACAGGTGGCAAACACATGGCCCATGGACTGAATCCAGCCCCTCTACCTTGTTTTATCCAGCATGGCGCCTTGTTTCTACCCGGCGGCAGTGCCGAGCTTCTTGCCCCTAGTTAAGGAGTAGTTACATTCATACAGTCCTAAAATGACATTCCACCCTTTGAAGGCAACCACGAGGCTGATGTGGCCCTTAGTGAAAATGAGTTTGATAACCCTGATGCTCCCTGCAGTTCCTTTTAGTTCAAAAGCAAGGATTCTCAAACTTTAATATACATACAAATCACCTGGAGATCTTGTTGAAATTAAGATTCCTGGGAGGGTGAGGGTGGGGGCGTGTAGCCTGAGAGTCTGCAGTTCTAACAGGCTCCCAGGTGGTGGTGATGCTGATGGATCACGCTTTGATGTGCAAGAATCTACATGTGTACGAATCTTTAGACGTCTTTCTGCTTTTCTCAGTAGACAAGCCAGCTTAAGGCAAAGATCATGCAGTTTTCTAAGTTGCCTAGAATGACTTTGAATTCACAGAAACTTCCATCAATTGTTCACCTTGCCACTGATTTTTCAGCATTTCTACATATAAAAGAAGTATAAGAACTAGAGCCTCTGTCTTAAGGATATATAAGTAGTTAGAAAGAGAATAAGGAAGAGGAAAGAATTTTTCTAATTTAATTCTCAAAACAGCCCTGTGAGGTCGGTATGATTACTGTCTTATCACAAGTGAGGAATCTGAGACTCAGACTTAGGGAGGTTAAATTATTTTTTTTAAGGCCATAAAGCTAGTAGACAGAGTTTGGATTCCAACCCAGGTCTCTGATCTCAAGGTCCATGCTTTTTCATTTTACCATACTGACTTTTGCAGGGGCCCACATGTGAGAGACAAGAAGGACTAATACAAGACAATTTCCAATTGAGTGGTAATTAGCTTGGTACAAACCTGCTCATTAGTCTCCATTTGCTCCTCCAGATCTATTCTCTACCCTTCTCTGTAGCTCCTGGAAGACTGACCTCTGCCTGGGCTCTGGCCTCCAGTTGGGTCTGGCCAGTGGGAATCACCTATAAGACACTGGCATATGAAAGAGACTGAGGTTGGGATATTTATTCAACAGATTTCCCCCTGGCTTGGCAGCAGCTATTTCTAGACGTTAGGGCCACAGCTTGGCTTCTTCTATGCCTTTCACTGGTTCCCAGTAAGGGCTTCCTCCTCTTGTGCCCTCAGGCCTTGGGGATAACTCTTTCCCCTGTTGCTGGTCCCTGGGTACCTCAAAGTCCCTTTGTGTTTGCCTTAACCCTGCCCACCCTCCATAAATAGTCCCTTTGGTTGCATTTTTGAGGTGCTGCCTGTTTCCTGATGAGACATGACTCACTGACTCATTTTCTAAAAATTTTCAGGTAGTGCCAGATACTGTTAAACACTGCAGAAGTTAGGAGTTTTGGGAGCCTGCAACAGTCAGACCTCGGGGACAGGTTAGGGCTTCAGCTGGGTTGTGGCACACAGGGAGAATTTGCAGAGACAATGGTGAGAATATTTGAAAAAAGTACTATGCAAAGACAAGGATCAAGGAGCCATGGGCATCTGCTTGCATTTGGGGATCAATATTAAAGTAAGCTGCCTGAAATGATACCAATTAAGGGTGGGTCATTGTAATAATGCAAACGTTATTACATGCTATGTATCAGTATGTTCTAAATGCTTTACTTGAACTAACTCATGTCATCATCAACTTCCCTGGGATTTTCCTCATTTTTAGAGAGGAGTTGGAAACTGAGGCACAGAGCAGTTAAGAACTTGTTCCACGTCACCCAGCAACTAAGTTGCCAGGATTTACCTGCGGTCTGGCTCTGAGCTTACCCTCACAGTAACCATGCTGTACTGACTTTTGGATGCCTGGACTTTCTTGGAGTAGGGATGAAACCTGAAGAAAGTGGTGTTTAAGAGAGGAAAAAGCCTGGACGTGCAGCATAGGAGGTGTGTTGGGAAGAGCAGAGGAATCTGGTGGGCTCTCCACAGAGCCTTCAGTTTAGCGTCTCACGTGTTGGAATCATTCGGGTTGGTTTGTGGTTTTCAGCACTTTTTTTTTTCTGGGTGTATTGATAGAAGTTCTGTTTTTCCTTCCCATACGCCTGTTGACCTGTGACAAGTGGACAATCAGATATTTCTCCATCAAAACGGGTTTATGTAGAAAGACAAAAAACGGTAATTTGGAAGCCGTGGCCTAACAACAAACACCTAGAGAAGTCCAGAAAAACGAGAGGAAGAAGCTCTTTCACGCACTTGGGCGGGGCTGATGTAAACTAGAAAAACGAGAGGAAGAAGCTCTTTCACGCACTTGGGCGGGGCTGATGTAAACTAGGCACCCATTGGAGGGAACCGAAAGTTCCGAGTGTGGTGACTTGTCATTGGCTGAGTTGTGGCAGCCTCCCATTGGCTGAGCTGTTGCTGGGCGGGGAGCAGCCAGTTCTTCCTCGCACTGAGGGAGTAAAGTAGTATTACGTCGGGTTGGAGTTGCAAGCTTGTCCATTCCTTTCGGGGTCAATAGTGTGTGCGTGACAAGTGCATGAGGGTTCTGTCTTCCAGCCTGCCGACTTCAGTGTCAGGCCTGGGAAGGGGCTCCGGGGGCTGCTGTCGTTTCTGCGGCTGCTATGGAAGAGCCTGGAGGCCAGACACACTCCAGTCCTGGCAGAGCCTGGAGGCCTGGCACACTGGGGATTGAGAGGCAGTCCACTAAGTATTAGCATAATTGTTTTTGTTTTTAACCCTCTCAGAGATGAAGTGCTTTAGCAGCCAGCATAGTTCCAGGTGCCTAGTTTGTTTTGTGTTTTCCATGTGGAACTACAGATTCAATCGGAGTCTAGTTTTCGTCCTCCAGGAATCGGTGGGAATAAAAGCCACCTGCCATGCCCCATGAATGCAGGTGAGGGCGTCACAGAGGCTAACCCAGAGTCAGTATTCGCAAGTATGAGCGAAAGTCTCCTTTCTCTTCCACCTTCCTTTTATGAGCGAAAGTCTCCTTTCTCTTCCACCTTCCTTTTGTTAAAAGATAAATTGAGGCATATTAAAATTTTTAAGGGTTTGTTTGAGTAAAAAAGAGTCCCAGTTGGGCAGAACCAATCTGGAACTGGGGAGAAGCACTCCACTGACGGGAGCTCGGGAGAGAGACTTACAGAGAAAAGGCAGAAGCGTGGAAAATGAAGTATTGGTTGGCTACAGTTTAAGGCCTAGTTGGCTGTTTGTGGTTGGTTGTCCTTAGGTTTCATTTTGCAACCTTGAGGCATCTACAGCTTTAGATTTTGGTTTGCTTAGTAGGCTGCCAATGCATTAGAGCCACCTCATTGTATTGGCCGCCTTGTTCAATTAATTTAGCACTTTCTTTCATTTAGTCATTATGAAATGATGATAAGGGTGTTGGAGAGTAGCCTTTCTCTCTTCCTTCTCTTTCCCTCTCTCCCTCCCTTCTTTAAAACTTCTTAACGTGAAAAAATTTATGTTAAACAAACATAAAAGTAAAGAGACTAATGAATGTACCTTCATTATTATCTAAATTTAATGATGTTCAACAGCTTGCCACATTTGGTTTATCTATTTTATTTTTGCTAGAGTATTTTAAAGCGACCTCAAATGTCATAAATTTCACCTCAAATGCTTCAGTATGCATTTCTAAAAAATATATATATATATATTTCTTGCACAATAATAGCAATACATCTAACAAAATTAACAATCATTCCATAACAGCAAGTCATACCCAGACTGTATTCAAATATGTCCAAGTGCCAGCACAGTCTTTTTGTAGCGGCTGATTTGATCAAATCAACAGCCCAAGGTGCTGAGGGCTGTGAGAGAAACCAGCTACACAGGGCCCTGTTCGCAGCTCTTTGAGTTCAGAAGTTTTTTTGCCTTTTACTCAATGACTCAGTTTTACCAATAAAGTGCACCCTAATATTTGTGCTTTTGACCCTCTGACAACAACTCCACGTATAGATGGCATTTAGCGGTCTGCCAAGGCCTGAATGTGAATCCTAGGCACTTTGGGGCCATGTTTGGGAGGGAGTTCTTTAGCTAGAGAGTACCTCTAGCTGATTGCTGGCACTTGGCTTCTCAGTGATGCTTTGTTGTTCTTGATTTTTTATTTTGCCAAGTAAAATTAAAAATAACTCCTATCGCCATTGTTTCATAATAGGAGGGATAATTCAATACTAAAAGGGCATGACTGACGTTATTTCAGGATAAAGGGTCATCTTTCCCAGGAAATGACATGACAATTGGAGATTATATATATATATATATATATCTTCCGTGGTTCCAATTTTCTCATTTCATCATGGACTAGTGAATACTTTGTTATAGCTTGGTATTTGGGAAGCATTCCTCTACTCAAGATTGCTTGGATAGTAAAAAGTTGTGAAGTGATAAAAATGACATTCTTTTTTGAAAAATAGTCATTGAGTGGGAGATGAAAATTAGTAAGAGTTGAAATGAAGCTGACTTGTGAGATGGGGACAGGCACAGGGGAGAGATGCCACTTTGTTGAACAGTGATTTAGGGGCATGTCAGGAGCAGGTATAAACTTTTCCATATTCTCCCAGAGGTCTGGGGTTGGATCAAGGGATATCAAAAATTAACTGTTTTCTTAAATTATTAGCCTTCTGACTAAGCTTCCTCTTGGCTGCCAAGAATTCTTGTTATCTTGCTCCCATTTTTCAAACTCACATTCCCATCATTGTCCTGTAACCCCCACTTGTCATCTATTGTGTGAGACCAGAGCCATCAGAGCCCTGCACCTCTCCCACGACCTGATACCAGTGCTAAGTACGCACTTCTGTCTCTCACCAGCTCTGTTCTGCTGAGCTTTAGACCAGTGTGTCCAGTTGCCATTCAACAGCCTCACCTGAGTGTATCAACAGGGAGCTCCTACTCTGCTTTCTTAATCTAGTCCTCCTCACGTCCCCACTGTGCATAATGGAGATGTTGCTCCTGCCAGAACCTGGGAGTTTTCCCTGACACATCCATCACCCCTCACATTTAGCCCATCATCTATTCCTGAAACATTTATTTCCAAGTATACTTTTAGTCTTTTTATTCCATGCCATTACCGCTGGTACCACCCTAGTCTCTGTCACTGTTCCCTGTTCCCTGGGCTATTGCAACAGTTTCTCTTAATTCCCATCTCTACTCTAATCCCACCAATGATTCTTCACACAATAGCCAGAATGACTTTCTTAAAATGGAAATTATGTTGCACCCCCTTTTCAAAACTCTGAGGATGTTTAGGACAAAATGAAAACAAAAAATCCCTAACAGGGCCTACATGGGCCATGTGGTCTGCCCATTACCCAACTCTAACCTCATCTGAAGCTACTTTCCTTTTCATTTACCATGTTTGATTGACACATGGTAGCTTTGATTTCCTCCAACACTCAAATCTCTTTCCTGCTTCAGGGTAAGGAACACATAGTATTATTATTATTTTTTTTTACTTAGAAAGTCCTCCCCGTCCAACCCACTGTCTGCCTGTTTCCCTTCCAGACTGCAGGTTTCCTGAAAACAGACCCTTAACTATTCCTTTCATTAATGAATAGCCGACATCTCAAATGGTCCCAGGCAGAGAGTAGGTGCTTGGTAAATCCCTGTTGAATGAGTGAATAACTATTCCAATTAATAACAAAACTCTTCCATTTCTATAAAAGGACAGAAAGGAGAGACTGAATATATTTTAAAAAGAAAAGAGGCTATATTTTTGTTAGATCAGTCAAACTGATGTTGGGCCTATAGTATTAAGGCCAATATTTACCTTTATACTCCTAATAATAGACCTTTCTATGAAATAAAATATATCATATTTTAAGTGGGTGCTAAGATCAACTCCGTTTTATCTGCATTACCAAAACTGCCAAAGTTCCTATAAAATTCCTTTAAAGAATGGCCCTTCTGTCTTTAATAAAGTGCTAAATCTATCCATTTATGGAGGACAGAGACATATAATACATCCATTAAAAGAAAACTAAATGCCTTATTAGTGCTAATTATTGAAAAGGCTAAAATCAAATGACTTAAAATGGCCTCATACTTAGGCTTGCACTTTTACTGCAGTTTTAAAAGAGAAAGGTCAACATATTTGTAGAACCATTTCCTATAATACTTTTCAATAAATTATATAATTATGTTTTCTTCTGTTTCATGGAAATTAAATGTTTTCTGAGAATTATCAGCTCATGTTGAGTGTCCCTTTTCTAATTATTTTTTCTTATCTTCACCCAAGGAAGTTTTTTTTTTCATTGTTTTTAGAGAGAGAGGAAGGGGGGGAGAGAGAGAGAGAGAATGAGAGAAACATCGATGTAACCGAGAAATATTGATCAGTTGCCTCTCATAGCCTCCCCTACCTGTGACTGAACCCTCAACCTAGGCATGTGCCCTGACCAGGAATTGAAAACATGACTCTTTGGTTTAGGGGACAGTGTTCAACCAACTGAGCCACACTGGCTAAGGCTTTAATTTTCTCTTAATGCATTGTATTAGTGACTCACCTTTAGCACCATATCTTATTTGCTAATTATCCCCACTTTCCAGTTTAGCTTTTTGCCATATGTTAATGTTTAATCCCTACTTTTATTTTGTGGATGTGATTTATCTCCTCAACTATACTATAAGCTTCTCATAAATAGAAGTTGGTCTCTTCCTACTTCCACATTGTCAGTTTAATAGTCAGGGCAGACTAAGTAAAATAGCAGTAACAAAGTGTCCAAAATCTCAGGGGCTTTGTTTTCTATTCTACCTGCATGTCTAATGTGGACAGGCAGGGGGATTCAGATCATGTGTTCTCTCAGGAACCCAGCTAATGAAAGGCTTCACCTGACACCCACTTCACTGATGAAAACAACAGTGGGAAGGCTACATGATAACCATACAGCTGGCTTTTACAGCTTCTGCCAGGATGTAATGCGTATCACTCCATATACATGTCATTGGCTAAAGCAGGTCATATGGCCATTCCTGACTTCAAAAGGAGGGGGCAAGTGAAACCCTCTTGTTTCAACTACTGGGAAAGAGGAGAGCCAGGGACATAGGATGAACTGTATTAATGATGTATTTGGTGCCTGCAGAGCCCTGCTTAGTTCAAGGCTTATGGTGGGAATTCTATTATCCTTGCTTGATAGAAGTTTGGAAACACCTGAAGGAATATACGAACTAAAGGTAAAGGAGAAGACAGTTGCTGGTTGAAAATGAAGGAAGTATGTATTGCTAATGGTGTATTTGCATTCTCCTGGTTTCAACTTCTTCTCTAAAATCTGGAAATAGGAGAAGCTCTAGAGAATATTTCACAATAAAGGACCCGTGTGAATACCTGTGTTTATGTAGCAAGTTGCTGTGTACTAACTAATGATCTGGTCTTACATCCTGATCTAATAAACATTTCTACCAATTATTTGAATGATTGCAGATGTTGACATGCAGAAAACATTTGTGGACTACATGAACCTGAGAAGGGAGTGAATGATTTGGGTGATGAATTATGATCCAAAGCTAAAATTTTAGGCTGGAATAATGGGATCATTCTAAGGGATCAATGTGTGCTGTTTGGTTCTAAAGCCCAATTGTGCAACTTACAGGACAACATGTGTGAAAAATCTTTGGGGCTTTCTGTTGACATAAATTGTACTGTTATTCAGTAGTGGTACGTGGTGGCCAAATGAGCTAATGGAAAATCAAGCTTGTCTACATGCAAGCATGATGCCCAGGCTCAGGCAGTGTGTGGAAGCTTGAACTCAGTTTGGGATGTTACCATTTAAGGGAGGTTGACAGATGAGCTTGTCCAGAGGAGAGTAATGGGGTTACCAATGGAACAAGAATGTGCAAGGAGCAGATGAAGGAGACTGCATTGGGAATGTATGGGATGGGAATGGGCAGCCTTCAAATATCAGAGAGCTACCAGGTAGAAGAGGGAATTAACTTTATTTTGCTACAGAAGACAGAAAAAAGATAGGTTTTAGGGATACTAATTTTGACTAGTGATCAGGAATAAAACCCTGTAAAAGTTTAGTCTCTTGTAGGTCATATGATCAAGGGTCTTTATGAATCCAAAAAGAAGAGTAACCAGCTACCCCACTTTGTCCAAGACTGAGGAGTTTTCTAAAACTAGGAATTTTGGTGCTAAAATCAGAAAAATCCCAGGCAAACCTCAATGAAGTATTTATCATACTAAGGAAAATTGCCCTTAATGTAATCTAAGGTCTTTTCCAATTTAGAGATTTGTGATTTCTAAGATACATATGTTGATTTTCCCAGGAAAATTTCAGACAGAGCAGTGATTCTCATACAGTATTTTTCTAATCCATGATTCATTTAATCATGAAGGACTTTTGCATGCTATTTGAGCAATTGTTCCACATTTGTGTTTTAAGATTTCATCATTCCTTTTAAATTCATGCTCTACAATTGTATCACATAATCAGGTGAACGTTTCCCTGCAAGTCCAAAGCCATTCATTACATAAATGAGCATTTTTAGAAACAAAGAGCTGCATCTTTCTTAAGAAATCACAATGGATAATTTCTTGATTGTTTGAATTGCTTTTATTCTAGATAAAGCATTGAAGAGGTGAAGAGCAGTGCAGGAAGTCAAACAGTTTCATCATAATGAAATTTCACTTGGATTGTGCACAGTGAAAGAGCTGTTTATTTTCAACACATCCAGGTACAAACTACTTTGTCCTTTTCTTTTCTTTCTTTCTTTAATCCTTACCCTAGGGTTGATGAGAGAGAGAGAGAGAGAGAGAGAGAGAGAGAGAGAGAGAGAGAGAGAGAGAGAAGGAAGAGAGAGAGAGGACAGAAAGAAACATTGATGTGAGAGAGGCGTATCAATTGGTTGCCTCCTGTATGCACCTCAACCAGGGATTGAATCCACATCTTTTGTGCTCTGACTGGGAATCAATCCCACAACCTTTTGGTGCATGGGACAGTGGTCCAATCAACTGAGCCACTCAGGGCTGTTCTTTCCTTTACTCACTTCTGAAATAAATTTATTAAATCAGACTGCAATCTTGCAGGTTTGTTTATTATTTGGGGTTCAATGCTTGTATATTAGGACTAAGACCTTTACAAAGAGGATTGTAGTTTTCCTCTGACATTCTTCCTGACCTGTGTTACCTGTCCATTCTAATTGTTTAACTTCAATAGAATCATAAGAGAGAGTTACTGAAGTCAGATAACTATCCTAAGCCTTTTCCCTCATAACTCCCTTGAGAAAGCCATGTAAATAGAGCCCTTTGAGAAGAGAAGAATAACAGGTGAATAGGCTCTATTTTTGTCTAGTTAATGATTTTTGGATAAGAGGAGTTCCTTCAAGTTTCTGACTTTGCATCCAATCCCACATTGGATAGAAATCCACAAGGTGAGAGAATCATGGGAAGACTCTTTATGTGGCTTAAGGGAATTGGGAATTTAAAAAGTTCTAATGGAGAGGAGAATTGTGGGAGACCAGCTGCTCATTCAAATCCACTCTACCACGTGCTTCCTCCTACTTTGATTTGGCATCATGCCTTCTGGGAATTTTCCGTGGCTATGCACCTGACTCTTGGTTGCTCAAACAGAAATTATTCTCTCTTTTTACATCTGTGCTGTTCACTGTTCACAGCAGGTGTTGGTGATAGACTTACTACAAGACTAGGGAAAAATCTTGTCATTTGTGATAAATAAAGCCAATAACGGAGGGTACTGTCTTGCACATTCTACTTTTTTAGTTGTCATCCATGCAAGAGAGGCATACACAACTCTCTGAGATTAGCCTCCTCGTTATATCACTGTCTACTCTGACTAGCCTCTGAAACTCTAGTCAAGAACATAATGTAAGTAATGCAATGTAAAAGCACAGTAATGCATTCTCCTGAAGGCCTTATGGAGAAGAGATGAATTTGTTCCTAGAATCTGCAACCCTTTTATAGTCTCACCAATCTGTTAAGTTCTCCCAAATAGCATTCTGGAATACCAAACTGAGCACAGATTCTGTGCTTACCTTGTGCAGCCTTTGACATTGACTTGGAAAGAAAGTCAGGACTGTGAATATGTTCAGTGGACTTGACATTTTTGATCTAGAATCTCTCTGAACTTTTCATAAATCAACCTAATGGTAAATATTGGAAATCCATGTTGCAACTCCAAGAAAGCATTCACTAAAGGTAAGTCACATGTGTATTCATCAATGGTAATTAGCTTAATTTTATTTTGCAATATACTTGTCAGGCTTAAATACTCATGGGGATGTGTCTGCCCTTTTCCAGGTTTGCATCTGAAGTTGTCTAATGGGATAAAGGTGGTTTTCCCCATTCATGTGACTGCTTACTTCTCTGTTGGTACTCATTTTTTTCCTGGATTTGTATCCTTTTCTCATATTGTTCATGTTAAGGGAAGGTGAGGAGATACCTCACCATTTCCCATGATTAAGGTGAAGATGACACTTGGTTGTAGAATGGAAACATACTCTCAAGAGAGGTAACTGGAAATGTGAGAAGTTGAGAAAGAGGATTGAGAAATAATTTGTGAAGAGAAAAGAATATGGGAAAGATGAGTGTTGGGTCTGAAAACTCAGCGGTGAGGGTGATGTGGAAAAGTGACTCACAATATCAGTCGGTGTGAGAGAAGCTGCAGAGCAGGATGGTGGAGCTGGTCCTGCGGCAGATCCGTTCACATGCCTGCCACGCTGGTCCATGTCTGGCCCCCTATCTGCGATCCACAGCTGCTCATGCTGTGCTAATGTATCTTACTGAACTGGGTATAATATGATCTCAGACTTGTTGTGACTGTATTCCTTAAAGAAGAGTGTTTTAACTTATGAAATTATGAAAAATTGAAGGCTGTGAATTTGATTTATAGTGCTCACCAGGAAAACCACCTTCACAAATACCCAGGGCATCACTGAGCTCAGTTATCTCCACATTCCTGCCCAACTGCTCTGCACATCTTCTGTGTTTTCCTAGAGGCTGCACTGTCAGTGTGACACTCACTGCACATGGCCTACACGCCTCCTGTCACCCCATACCTGAACTGCACCGTCATGTTATAAATCTATCAAAGGGTTCTTGTTTTATTCAAGTTGGTAACAAAGTGAAATTATCCATGGGCACCCAAGCTGTTTTTCCTTTATTCCATCTGCTTTTAAGAGGCTTTATAAAATAATTACATGCATAATTTACAGTTATAAATGTAATTATCTTAGGAGAAACAATCACCAAGTTATTGTTTGGTTCATAACTATTTTTTCTCCCATCATCAGCCAGATGCCTGAAATAAACAGATAACACCAGCACATCCATTTCCCTGTATGAGTTTTGTCTGTCTTCCCTACATAATTCTCAAGCACTTAAATAAACCAAGTTCATGCTCCATCTACCTTTTCATTGAATTTGCAGAATCACTGCATGTGGTATTTTCTCTTGTACTCTAAAGTTTCAACTGAGATACTAGGTCCAATGTCTGAGGCAGTCAAAACAACCATGATGCTTTTTGAAAAAAAAATTTCTGCACACTGGATAAAGCTACATCTCTCACCTCATTTATATTTACCTTTATATACAAAGGCATTATGTAGACAGTGAAGTTTGCGTAACTATGTCTCTTTGGTTCAGAGAATGTGTGTGTGCATATATGTGTCTGTATTTTAACATAAAGAGAAAATGTAGCATTGGGAAGAGAAATTTTTCATCAAGATCACTGGGAAGGTGATGAGCTAGTATGATTACTTAGCATAAAGCTAAAATACTCTAATGTGCTATATTTTTACCACATTCTAAGATGGTTATATTGTAAACTGAGGTTATTGCATATTGACTTCATTATTATTGTATAACCTTATAGCAAAACCATTATCTTGATAATTAGCATTCTCTATATATGTTTGTGGATTACAACTTTAACCCTGGGCATGTTTCTTATCAGACAAATTACTTTTGGGTTTATAAAATAATTTCTTTGGCAATGTATTATAAAAATCTGTTCTGTCTTCAGTTTTCTTTTTAACTAACATACTTATGAACATCCTATTTGTGATGTTTATTTATTTTTTTAAGAGTTCCCATCACTAGGAGTAAACCTAACCAAGGAGGTAAAAGACGACCTGTATGCAGAAAACTACGCAACACTGAAGAAAGAAATCAAGGAAGACACAAACAAATGGAAACATGTACCATGTTCATGGATTGGAAGAATTAACATCATCAAAATGTCCATACTACCCAAAGCAATTTACAAATTCAATGCAATACCTATTAAAGTACCAATGGCATATTTCACAGGCATAGAACAAACACTTCAAAAATTTATATGGAACCATAAATGACTCCAAATAGCTGCAGCAATTTTGAGAAAGAAGAGCAAAGTAGGAGGGATCACAATACCTGATACCAAACTGTATTACAAGGCCATTGTAATCAAAACAGCCTGGTACTGGCATAAAAATAGGCACATGGACCAGTGGTATAGAACAGAGAGCCCAGAAATAAACCCAAGTCTCCACAGTCAATTAATATTTGACAAAGGGGGCAGCAACATAAAATGGAGTAAAAATAGCCTCTTCAACAAGTGGTGTTGGGAGAACTGGACAGCTACGTGCAAAAAAATGAAACTCGAGCACCAACTTACACCATACACAAAAATAAATTCAAGGTGGATAAAAGATTTAAATATAAGCCGTGACACCATTAAAGGAGAACATAGGCAGGAATATCTCAGATATTTCACGCAGCAACATTTTTACTGATATGTCCCCTAAAGCAAGGGACATAAAAGAAAGAATAAACAAACAGGATCTCATCAAAATAAAAAGCTTCTATATGGCTAAAGAAAACAATATTAAAATAAAAAGGGAACCAACCTATTTATGATGTTTACATTAGGCAGTGGAAGGACAGAGATCCCTGTCTTCAATGAAATTATTTAGTAGAAGAATGTAAAACCCATTGTTTGTGGTATTCTCATTAAGTTTCCATATGAGTTCATATGTGGATTAGAAGTGTGCATGTGAGATTATTTAAAAGAGGCAATTTAAAATCTCCCAATGAAATGTTTTTGTTTCCTGTGAACAGGGACAAAAGCATATAGTGCTGATTAATACGCCAAGGTGATGCATATTTAGTTAGATTTAGGTCATATGAAAAGGTAGGTTGTGCATACCACTTGGTGTACACACACACACACACATTTATTTAGATCAGTGACTTTCAAACACGTTTTATCTTCTAAGTAACAAAGACTGATGTGAGTGGGAGGCAGGAGTATTACCCATATACCTCTTCATGCAACCTTATCTCTTCATGCAATAGCTTCAGAGCATAAATGGAAAAGCCCTGGTTTGGGTTGTTAGATATTTAAAAATTTATTTTAGCACATTAAATTATTACACATGTGATCAATTTACATAAAGATGATTCAATACACATTCTTGAAATAGTCCTACTGGTTGATTGCCATGTTGCTTAAGTAATCTTTTTCTAATGTATTTGCTGCTTCTTCCTAATTCAGGCCTTTCACTTCAGCCTATTTGGTCTTTGGATTCTGCCATCTCTGGTAATTGATATTTTGGGAGCATAGCAATGATGATGCTTTGATCTGTGCATATCTATTAATATTCCATTGTGGCCTACTCTTACCCCTTTCATATTTGCCCTTTCTCTACTTATTCTCTTTAAAAAACTTTAAAAAACTTTTGCACAGAGTCAGAAATATTTATTGTCAGAAATAGAGCTCTTTTGCCCTTATGTTCAAATTGCTAGCTCTTCTCCAAACAATTTATGAGAAAATTCTAGCAGAGAGCTTGGCACAATGGCTAACACTTTATCCTAGCCAAATTTGATTGTAAATGGGAAGTTATAGGTTGTAAGACAGGTAGCTTAAGTAGGTCTTGGAAGATGAAAGAGTGGTCCAAATTTGTGAAGGGAATGAAGGTAGAATTGTTTCATTTTAAATAAATTTCTCTCATTGTCAAATACTCGTTGTAGAAATTTTCAAGTATACAAAACAGTGGAGAAATAAAGAGAGAAATAAAAATCATATGTAGTCCTACTGCATGAACAACTTCTGTTTACATTTTGATTAGCCTTGAATGAAGGAGCGGAGGGCACGTGACACTCTCCAGTAAATGTTGGCTAAGGTGGAGAAGGTGAGGGGTCTGCAATAGGAATTTGAGACTCTGGCCAAATAGATGACCAGGTAACATGAGGCAAAGTTGGAAAGGAATATAACATTTTAGTTTAGAGGATTCATGGGCTCAAGATGATAGAATGGGGGACAATGTAACAAGTGAAGTGGCTGGGATTTTGAAGGCCAGGGCACTCAACAAGTGCTGAAGGAAAAATGAGGAATTGAGCAGAAGCTGATTTGGAAACAGGTTTGGGATTCAAACCTGTACAGAAGTGTCTCCATAAAATATCTGTGGCTAGAAGTAGAGGGATTCAGATAACTGTACCTTATAAAAAGGCTGATCCTGGGGTCCAGAGAGAAAAGGCAGCTTTCTTCTTTGGTGACCGGAAGTATGGCTTAGAAGGTCACAAGATGGTGAACTCATCTGGAGAATAAAAAGGGGTTGGAATCCACCAAGAACTAGTGTATCAAGTAGGGTCTTCAGACTAGAATCCAGAGAGCTAGAAGAAGGGAGTACCTATAGATTGCCTTATAATTCATCAATCTGGGATACTCTTGAAAACAAAAGGGATGCTATTAATAGCATTTTGTTGGTTGTGCCAGGACAACCAACAAAACCCAGGACTGTCCTAGACAAACCATGACATATAGTTACCTTAGATACCTATTTTGTCAGTTAAGTGTCTCAACTATATAGTTTATAGCTTCACTGTAGAAATTTTCCTTAACTAAATTGACTGTTTGATAATACATACCTACTTTATTCAGGATCTCATTATTTTTCATCTGAATTATTAGCAGAATCTCTAAACTTTTTAAAAATCTTTCAATATTATTTTTATTGGTTTCAGGAGTACATCATAATAGTTAGACAATCATATCTTTACAAAGTGTTCCCCTGATATTTCCAGTACCCACCTGGCCCCATACATAGTTATTGCAATATTATTGACTATATTCCCTATGCTGTACTTTACATCCCTGTGGCTATTTTGTAACTACCAATTTGTATTTCTTAATCTCCTCACCTCTTTTACCCAGTCCACTAAACCCCTTCCCTCTGGCAACCACCAGTCTGCTCTCTATATGTATGAGTCTGTTTCAATTTTGTTTGTTTATTTATTTTGTTCTTTAGATTCCATGTATAAGTGAAATCATGGTATTTGTCTTTCTCTGACTGACTTATTTCACTGAGCACAATATCCTTTAGGTCTATCTATGCTGTCTCCCAAACTGTAAGATTTCATTCTTTTTTATGGCCAAGTAATATTTCATTTTATATATGTACCACAGCTGTTTTATCTACTCGTCTATTGATGGGCACTTGGTTGCTTCCATATCTTGGCTATTGTAAATAATGCTGCAATGAACATAGGGGTGCATATATTCTTTCGAATTAGTGTTTTGGGTTTCTTTGGATAAATCCCCAGAAGTGGAATTGTTGAGTCATAAAGCAGTTTCATTTTTAATTTTTTGAGTGCCCTCCATACTGTTTTCCACAGTGGCTGCACCAGTGTGCATTCCCACTGACAGTGCACGAAGTTCCTTTTTTTCCACATCCTCACCAGCACTTGTCATTTGTGCATTTATTTGATAGCTATTCTGACAGGTGTGAGGTGATATTTCGTGGTTTTAATTTGCTTTTCTCTGATGGTTAATGACATTGAGCATCTTTTCATATGTCTGTTGGCCATCTTTATGTCCTCTTTGGAGAAGTTTCTATTCAGGTTTTCTGCCCACCTCTAAACTGTTTTTTTTTTTTTTTTGTCTCCATTCTTCCTCTTCCACTTTGTTATCAGAGGTGCATTTATAAATCATTAATCATTTCTTGTTCCTCTTTGTTTAAAATTTACTGCTCCATATGGCCCTTGAGATAAAGTTCAAACTTTTTAGCATGTCATCCTGGTTCAGAGCAGGTCAGCTCATTCGGTCTTTGTCAAGGCACAGAATTCAGGTGCTATATTAGACACTGAAGTCCTTCCTCCAACCCCTTCTCCAATCTCATCCCTTCATGCGTGTGGAGCCATGTTTTCTAGCACCTACATGCCTTGGTATAAGCTGTTCCTTCTGCCTGGTACAACCTTCCATGTGCCTGACTAGTTCTACTTGTTTTTCAAACCTCGGCTTAAGTTTCAGTTTTTTAAAGAATCATTTCCTAATTGTTCCCAGATGAAGAGCCCTTCCTTTGTGTTGCCCCACTCCACTCAAATTATGTGCCAGCATATATTTTTATCAGAATTCTGTTGCACTGATTTGTAATAATTTTCTCTCTTGCTCCACAAAAATGTGTCTATTTGATGGCTAGGACTATGTCCTATTCATAATTTTCTCTATATTATATCATCTAACAAGATGACTCTTTTAAATACTCCATTTTAGAAAAATGTGAACTTGAACCTATCTCAATATTAATCTCTGAAGGATCCCTTTGTTTTGTACTGAATGTTTATGTCCCTTCAAAATATGTATGCTGAAGCCCTAATTTCCAATGTGATCTTATTAGGTGGCAGGACCTTTAGGAGGTGATTAAGGTTAGATGAGGCCATGAGAGTCAGACTCCCATGATGGGATTAGTGATCTTATAAGAAGAGACACCAGAGTGTGCTCTCTCTCTGTCTCTCTCTGTCTCTCTCTGTCTCTCTCTCACACACACACACACACACACACACACACACACACACACACACACACACACACGATGCACCAGGGAAAAGGCATGTAAGCATACAGGGAGAGGGTGGCTGTCCGCAAACCAGGGAGAGAATCCCCACTAGAACTTGACCAGGCTGACACCCTGATCTCAGACCTCAGCTTCCAGAGCTGTGAGCACGTAAATTTCTGCTGTTTAAGTCACCGGGTCTATGACACTTTGTCATGGCAGCCCAATAGACTAATACACCCTCAGAGGAAGTAGAGGAGAATCTTAAAAAATCATTTATTTATTCATACATTGATTAATACATGTTTATTAAGTACCCACTGAATAGTAGGTCCTATATTTGTATTTCTGGAGAGAAATTCAGCAGTATGTATCAAGAATCCTAAAAATATGCATGACCTGTATCCCAGTTATCATACTTTTAGAAATTTATCCCAGTTATCATACTTTAGAAATTTATTATAAGGAAGTAATCATAGCTGCACAAATAGACGTTTGTTTGTTGAAGCATGGAGAGTGAAAGAAGGATGCAGCATATATTTCCACAAGTAGAGAAATAGATGAAACAATTGTTGCCCATCCGTATAATGGAATATTTTCAGCCATTGAAGGTACTGTTTTCAGAGTATTTAAAGATGTGGCAATTGCTTAGAATAGAGTGTTAAGTAAAAGAAAAGTTATAAAAGTATGGGTACAATATGTGATCCCAGTTTTGCACAGCTGGGATTGCATATTGTGCATCCCATGTGTTTGGGGATGGCCCTGCCTTTGCTCTTATGAATTGATCTACCAATAGAAAATCAGAACAAAAGTCTATGCATAGGAAATAAAACAAAATGCCAAAATAATGATAGTGTTTCCTCTAATACCCAGGCTCCTGCTAATTTCTCCCTTAATCCTTCTCTGTATTTCTGAAGTAAATATGGAAAATATGTATTACTTTTGTGATTAAAATACTTTAAGTAATCAAAGCATTTGGGGCAGTTTATTGGTTTCTGAGAAATGGAGTACCTTTTATTGGAATCATTGTTTCACTTTGGTGAAATGAAATGCTTCAAAAACAGACTGAGGACTCACATTTATTGGAGTGTTTTTGTTATATTGAGGAGGCATCACCAATATAGCCTGCACACTTGTCTTTGAAGACCCAGCTTCAAGGCCACTTTCCTGGACAGTTTTCCCTGCACTCTACCCCGGCACCACAGACATAGATCTGGTCTAGCCACTGATCACACTGCATTGCAATGATCTGTTTCTTTTCTCTCCTGGATTGTTTGGGGTCTAGCACAGTACCTGCTTTATAGCACTCAGTAAAATTTTGAATGGATGAATGCAGAGATAAATAATCCATCAAATGCTAGTATTGATCAGTCAGTAAACCAAAGCTGGTATGTTGGACTTGCTGGAATGGTTATTAGCTTTGCTCAGGGGAGAAGCAACTCAAGTCAGCATAGGGGATAGCTTGTGTCATTGCACCCTTGATGGATTGCTTTTATTCTTTCCCCTTATTCTTGCTCTTCCTGGCTCTTACATTACCTGTATCAGCCTTCATATTTCTGAAGTGAGGACTGTTAAGCAGAAAGGAGGCTGCCACTCTGTGGGTCAGCTCCCTACCTTGTTTGGTCCCAAGCTCTGTAGTAGAGCTGATTTGTGTTCACACACTGAATCAACTTTCCCAGGTGTGTTAGGGGATACTGCTGGGGTTCTCTGACCTCAAAAGCTTAATAAAAGGATCATGTAATATAGTAAAGACATGGGGGAGAGAGGCTGTTGACCAAGGATTTTTATGTGGCAGCACAAAATGATGGAGGTCAGGGCTTGAAGTGGGGGCCTTGTGTACAAACAACTAGCTCTGTGAAAGCTCTGGCTGTTCTTGTCATGTGAAGAAGCTGGAGTCACCGAGCAGATGGCTGGAGCACAGGACTCTTTCTGTTAACTTCAAATTCCATTCCTATGTTGTAGGACTGATTAATAGAGCATGGGTCACATTCTGGCTCCCAATGCCATGCCTGCAGTTCCTGCTGGAATCGGTGGAACTGTGGGTTTTCAGCTGAGGACAGTTTGGTTTCCTTGGATGAAGAGTGTAGAGTGTGGTATGTGTGTGTGTGGTGGGGGGGGGGGGGTGGAGGGAGGGAGGGAGGAAGAGAGAGAGTGGGGGGAAAACAGAGAACTGAGAATTGGCCTTCTCCAAGAGAAAGGACTAAAGACGTCCCATGTATTTGGGGATGGCCTTTTCTTTGCTCTTCTGAATTGATCTACTAAAAGAAAGAATTAACAAGTACTCCATCTGTTATAATCCCATTTAATATTCATGCTGGAAATAAACTGAGCTCTTGCCTTAATTTGGCTTGCTGACTATTTTTTCTCAGCCCCAGGGAAAGGACCATGTCAATGGGATCACTTCCAAATATTTGGAAGAGGGTGGGGTGGTAAAAATGAAAAAAACTGATTCTGCCTTCCAAGGAGTTCAATTAATGCTATTGCCCTGTAGCCCTGAATTGTTTTGCAGCAAATGGCTTATCCTGGTTTTCTGAAGCATACAGTCTCCTCTTAACAAAGGCCATTCAAGGTCACCAAGATTGGCCTTCCTTTCTCAAGTGTCTCTCCCTGTACAGCCAGGGCAAATCTCAATTTCCATTTTGTTTCCTGATAAGGCTGCCTTTTCTGTGTGGGATTTTGAAAGAATCTCGTTTGATATTTAGTTTTACAGACTATTGGCAAGAAGCTATTTACGTTGTCCAGACACAGAACTGAATGCATTTTCTATTTTATATAGGAGCTCTTCATCAAGGGTAGCAGAGAATTTAATTTTATGATTTGGCAAAACCAAGCTGAAAGTACATGTTATCAGCACCATTAGACCATGCAGGGCCTATAAACTATGGCCCAAGTGAGTCACCCCAACTCCACCTCAAGGTGAACCTTAGTGCTAAGGACTTACTCTCTTAATTACTATAACTTTATAATACATTTTGATATAGGAGAAACACCTACACCCTGCTCTTCTTTAAAAATTTTAAAGATATTCTTGTTCCTTTGCTTTTTAATATTAAGTTATTAGAATCATATTGTCATGTTCCAATAACAATTATTTGGGGTTTTGCCCTGGCTGGTGTGGCTCAGTGGATTGAGTGCCAGCCTTCCAACCAAAGGGTCGCTGGCTGGATTCCCAGTTAGGGCACATGCCTGGGTTGTGGGCCAGGTTCCTAGTAGGGGGCGCATGAGAGGCAATCACACATTGATGTTTTCCTCTCTTTCTCTCTCCTTCCTTCTCTAAAAATAAATACATAAAATATTTTTAAAATTAGGACTTCTGGCCAAGATGGAGGTGTAGGTGGACACACTGTGCCTCCTCTCACAACCAAAATTAAGGACAACAAATATTTAGAAATAAGAAAACAACCAGAACTTATAGAAAATTGAACTGTATGGAAGTCCAACAACCATTCATCCAGACCAGTAAGAGGGGTGGAATCGCGGTAGGAAAAAGTGGAGGTGCGGACCCGGGAACGCAAGCAGCAGCAGCTGGCAGTTCCCAGGTGCACAGGTGGCAGCTGGCGGACCCCGGGCACAATGGGGCAACTGTGCAGACCCAGTGAGGCTGCACAAGGTGGCTGGCTGACCAGGTGGTCCTACATTCACGCTCGCAGACGGTCCAGGCAGAGGGGAAGTGGTGGAAGGGATTGAATTCAGGAGAGAGCGGAGCAGGTGACATTGTTCCCTCTCAGACCCCACCCCCACATACAGCATCACAACCCAGCGACTGGGCTGCCCCGCCCTGAGGAACACCTAAGGCTCCACCCCTCACTACGTAACAGCCGTGATCAAACTAAAACCAAACCAAACCAAAACAAAACAAAAAAACACCAAAAATGGCTCAAACCAAAGAACAAATGAAATCCCCAGAGCCAATTCCTCTAAGCTGTGAAGAGATAGCAACCTATCAGATGCACAGTTTAAAGCCCTAGTCATCAGGATGCTCACAGAATTGGTTGATTTTGCTCACAAATTAGATGAAAAAATGCAGGCTACAATATGTGAAATGAAGGAAGATGCATGGGGAACCAATAGAGATGGGAGGAAAACTGGGACTCAAATCAATGGAGTGGACCAGAAGGGAGAAACAAACAACCAAACAGAAAACGAGGAAGAAACAAGAATTTAAAAACATGAAGAGAGGCTTAGGAACCTCCAGGACATCATTAAACATCCCAACATCCGAATTATAGGGGTTCCAGAAGGGGAAGAAGAAGAGCAACAAGTGGAAAACTTATTTGAATAAATAATAAAGGAGAACTTCCCCAATCTGGCAAAGGAAATAGACTACCAAGACGTCCAGGAAGCTCAGAGAGTCCCAAAGAAGTTGGACCCAAGGAGGAACACGCCAAGGCACATCATAATTACATTAGCCAAGATTAAAATGAAGGAGAGAATTCTAGAAGCAGCAAGGGATAAGGGGACAGTCACCTACAAAGGAGTTCCCATCAGACTGTCAGCTGATTTTTCAAAAGAGACCTTGCAGGCAAGAAGGGGCTGGAAAGAAGTATTTGAAGTCTTGAAAGGCAGGGACCTACATCCAAAATTGCTCTATCCAGCAAAGCTGTCATTTAGAATGGAAGGGAAGATAAAGTGCTTCTCAGCTAAGGTCAAGTTAAAGGAGTTCATCATCACCAAGCCCTTATTGTATGAAATGTTAAAGGGACTTATCTAAGAAAAAGAAGATAAAAAATAGGACAGTAAAAAGACAGCAAACTCACAGATATTAACAACCACACCTAAAACAAAAGAAAATTAAGCAAACATCTAGAACAGGAACAGAACCACAGAAATGGAGATCATATGGAGGGTTAGCAACAAAGGCATGGGAGGAGGAGAGAGGGGGGAAAGGTACAGAGAATATGTAGCATAGACGGTGGGTAGAAAATAGACAGGGGGAGGGCAAGAATAGTGTGGGAAATGTAGAAGCTAAAGAACTTATGACACATGGACATGAACTAAAGAGGGGGAATGTGGGTGGGAGAGGGTGTGCAGGGTGGAGGGGAATGATGGGGGAGAAATGGGACAACTATAATAGCATAATCAATAAAATATATTAAAAAATATTTTTAAAATTATTTGGGGTTTTAATTGCACTTTTACCAAATTTATAGGTTAATTTGGGGAGTTATTTTTATAGAATATTGGATCTTATCACATGATATATCTGTCCATTTATTTGGTCTTCTTTCATATCTTTCAGGAAAGTTTAATAATTTCCTGCATGAAAGTATTGCACATATTATTCCAATGCATAATTCAATGTCTGACCCATAGCAGATTTTTATTGATTGAATATATTTTTGATGCTATTGTCTATGGGATAAAAGATCAACAAATTTTTTTATATTGACCTTTTATCTTTTTTCAATTCTAATATTATACATTTACTTGAATTTTCTTTGTATATCTGAAGATCAGGAGTTTGTTTTTTTCTTTCCAATCTTTGTACACTTATTTTTTTAAATTGATTTACTTTCCATAATGTGATCTCCAGTACAATGTTGAATAGAAACAGTAAGAGGGGAATCTGTTTGTTTTCCTGAACTTAATGAGAAATAAAAGTCTCACTGTAATATGTATGCTTTTGATAGATACCTGTTATCAAACTAAGGAAGTTCCCATTCTGTTCCTAGTTTTCTAAGTTTTTCTTATTCTTAAAATCATGGGTGGATTTCATATTTTATTAGGTGCTTTTAAAAAATAAATTGCTTGATTAGGTGTACTAATATTTATTGTTTGCATCTGTTTATTTGGCGTCATTCTTTACTATTTGCATATATGATCACACATGCAGAAACAGGAGGGAATATATAGCATGATGATTCAGATCACCGGCTCTGAAATAAAGCTATTCTAGGTTTGAATACTTATTCTATCACTTCCTGACTCCTAACTTGGGCACATTACTCTCTGTGCTACCTCATATTCAAATGGAATTAACAACAACACCTACCACATAATTTACTATTATTATTTTTGAGATATTAAATTAAGTAATCCTAGAAAAGCTCTTAGAGTCATCCTTAGTGCTCTGTGAACATTAACTGTATGTCAGCTGCTATTCTTGTTATTTCTCCTCAAGCAGTTTTGGTATCAATGTTATAATCACACCTAAAGGGAGATTGGGAAATTTCTCTTTTGTTTCATTTACTCAGTATAGCTTGTATAAGATTAGGGATTTATGGTCACTGAAGTTTTGGTAATACTCATTAATAAAAGTCATCTGGCCCTGGGAATTTATATGGATAATTTGTTTTGCTATTTAAAAATTATAGATATATTCAAACTTGTTATTCCTTTTTGAATCAATATTGAAAAATTTGTCTAAAAGTTATAAATTTAGTGTTCAAAATTGGGATTTATAGCATTCACTTAAGTCATTTCTTCAGTCTCTATTTCACCTTTTCTACTCCTATCATTACCTAATTTGTGCCATCTCTTTTTCTTGGTTAGTTTTACCACAAAATCACCTGTTGGATTTGCTGTTTTAGGAAAAACTTGGTTTTATTACTCCTTTCTATTGTTTCTTCCTCTTTATTATATGCAGCCATCTACTTCCTTTTAGTTTTATCTTTCCTTTTTCTAACATCTTGAATTGAGTGCATAGCTCATTTTATTGTTAGTATATATCGATATACATTCAAGGCTATAATTTTTCCTTTTAATCCTGCTTTTACCACATCCTTGAGTTGTGACATGTTGTGCTACTGATTGTATTACATGTTT
Source organism: Glossophaga mutica (assembly GCA_039655065.1). Classification (NCBI taxonomy): domain Eukaryota; kingdom Metazoa; phylum Chordata; class Mammalia; order Chiroptera; family Phyllostomidae; genus Glossophaga; species Glossophaga mutica. The sequence goes on along the minus strand of CM077303.1, from coordinate 40,046,976 downwards.
TTTTGTTAACTCATAAATTATTTGGGAATATGTTTTCTTGCCATATGTAATTATTCTACTATTTCAAATTACATTTTTGGCTGCACTTTGAGGATTCAGAATTCTCTATATATTTTTAGGTCAATGTTGACAATTATAATTATTTGCATCTTTCATGTCTTGTCAATTTTTGATTTATCACTTTCTGAGAAGGCATACTGAAATCTCCATCTATGACTTGTCCTTTTTTTCTTGCAATTTTGTAGCTTTTTGCTTTATATATTTGAAACCATACTGTTCAGCATAACAGAATCAGGCTCATTCTGTCTTTCTGGAAAAAATTCCCTTTTCATTTAGCATGTTTAATATGAATAGTTCTATTTGCCTTAAATTCTATTTTGTCTGATATTAATAAGGCTCTACTAGCTTTCTTACAGTTACTATTTGCCTGGTATATCTTTTGTTATCTATATATTGTAAATATAATACTGTTAGAATTTTAAAAGTTCCAGTCTGAGACTATATTATGACCAGATGTTTTAATGTTTTTTATATTTATTATTGATATGTTTGGACTTACTTCTTCCATCTAATTTTCTGTTTTATTTTGTTATCCTCTTTTCTCTTTGCTATTCTTTTTGTTCTTTATATTTTTTCTTATTTTTTTCTTCTCTTTGTCTAGCTTAGAAGTTATACTTTTTATACCCATCACTGGTAATCTTTAAATTTTTGTCATCAATAGTTGACTAAGTTTAAAGTAAATGTCTCCTGAACATGTGGGGGCTTCCACTTTTTTTCCTCATTTTTTTGTATTACAATTGATGTTCAATATTATTTTATATTAGTTTCCAGTGTACAGCATAGTGGTTAAATATTTATATAATTTACTAAGTGATCCCCTGATAAATCTAGTACCCACCTGGCACCACGCATAGTTATTACAATATTATTGACTGTATTCCCTATGTTGTACTACTTTATAGTCCCATGACTATTTTGTAACTATCAATGTGTACTTCTCAATCCCTTCACCTTTTCGCCCAGTCCCCAACCCCCTCCCATCTGGCAACCCTCAGTTTATTCTCTGCATCTATGAGTCTGTTTCAGTTTTGTTTGTTCATTTATTTTGTTCTAATCATTTGATACTTTCTTTCTCTGCCTGACTTATATAAGTTAGCATATCTGAGTTCATCCATGTTGTTGTAAATCACACAATTTCATTCTTTTTTATGACTAATAATACATTGTATATATGTACCACATATCCAATTATTTTCTTTATCTAATCGTCTATTGATGGGCACATAGGCATGTGTCTGAGGAGAATAGCACTTTTAGAAGCAGTGTATGACACAGGAAAAGTTGACAAAAAGGATTGTCAATAAGGAGTGAGGACCCAGCCAGGTTTAGAGAAAATGGACACTTGGGATGCTTTGATTATTTGTCCAACAGTACTCAATAACTATGGAATAGGGTGAAGAAAAGGTAAAGGTGTCCCAGATCTGATGATTGACAATCCAACCACAGGAAGTAGCTTGGGAGTAAGCAATTCTAAGGTTCTGAAAAAATCCTATCTAAATAATTTCTATGAATTCCAGGCTGGCTAGGGGCAAATGAAGCCAGAAGGACACAGATAAATGAGGACATAAGAGAAGGATCTAGAGAATGGAGGCTCAGAGAAGGTGAAGACAGATGCAGCAAGAATGAGAGAGCTGTAGGGTGAGCAGTAAAGGAGATTTACTTCAGGAAGAGGAATCTTCCAGCTGATGCCTTGGTGAGGGAATAGTTCTCAGTGCTTAGCATACCAGTAATTATTTGTGGATTATTTATTTCCTACATACTTGCTCCCTGGAGGAAAAATCTGTTGCTCTGAGCACTAGTGTAGGGGTCTCTTGATTCCAATTTCTTCTTCTAAAATGTGAAAATAACCAGCGTTATAGAACTGTTATCCTACATGAAAAATGGTACATATTAGGTACTCATTAATTTACAAAAATCTCCAAGGGTTGTGTCTAAAATCTTTATAGCCTTAGAACCCTATCTCTTCAAGAGCTTGCCCATAATTCCTGGACTCTCTGCTCTCTGGTTGAGGTCTTGGTTTAGGACGTGCAGCAGATATACAGCAACTCCCTGAAAGCAGTCCAACCTCCTCTCCCCTCAGCCATGATTTACATTTTCCTAGGCGAGCCAGCTGCTGCCTCTGCAGCTGCTTTTGGAGCATTTCTCCAGAGTGGTAACTGTCATTAGCAGCACTGTGGCTTGGCTGTTCTCAGTGCCAACTGTGGTCGCATGTGCTCTCCTTTTCCATAAGACATGCTGGCTGGCTTGGTGCTTTACCAAGTTGCAGTGGGCTTTGTGGGGCCTGTCAGCATTTCTTTGCTTTTGCATTCTTGGTCTCAGTTGTTTCCAGGAGGGAACAGAATGTTGTCAGTGAGTCATCACTGGCTGTGGTGTGGGAAGTTGGAACAGCCCTTAACCTTTTCCTGTTAATTTGTGACTAGTATTCCCTCCACCCCCACCCCCATGCTATCGAGGGAGAAGATTCATAGGAAGGAATTGAATGAACAGGGATAATAGGCTGGGATGGGACATAATTTCTCCCAGTCCAGTCTTTCTGCCCACCTCATGGTCAGTTTACTGCACATTTCATTGGACTTGCTTTGAGGTCTACATACTGAGATAAATGCAGGAGACTCAATGATGGGAATACATTAGTTTTTGAAAAAGTGCTTATTTGTGACAAAGCTGCTTAGAAAAATGGAGTGGAAAAAGAATGAAAGTTTTGATACCAGAAGAAAAAATAAGATACTGGAATGTAGAAATAGAGGACCACAGTGAAATACCAAGCAGATGGACTGTGTCAGCTCTAAAATGTCCCTAGATGGTGTTCCTTCTGACTCTGTCCTGGGTTTTCCATTCCCACTCACATTTCCAAGTCATAAGTTAAGGGGACATATTTGAAGAGCTTTGTGATTTTGCTGGCATGTGAATATTAGGGAAACCCTTTGGGTTGAGTAGGGCTTGCAGGTGTTGGAGGTGGACAAGATGTGAATTGAACAGCAGGGAGGAATATTGGACAGGGTGACCACTGCCTGTGAAGTCCAAAATCTCTTTAAGAGAAACTTTGGGGTTTTGACCTGTAAAAGACAGCCCAGTGAGTCACTTCTGCTGAGTTGGGAAGGGAAATTGCTACTTTTTCCTCTCTTAGGATTCCAAATAATCTCTAGGAGATTTGTAACCATAGATCTTTTCTATTCCCTTTTTATGTATTTATTTTTTTTTTTTCAACTTCACAATTAAGAAAACCATCCTCATTCTGTCCCAGGGGAATCAAACCCTTTTTCTCTCATTTGATGGACAGTGATCCTGAGCACTGTCTCGGCACTTTTCAGATACAGAAGCTATGTTATTTCCCCAAATCCTGCTCCAGATGTCAGCTTTTCCCAAAATTTAGGAGCAATGCTGGATCAAAGGTTTCATATTTTCAGAGCTTCACTTTTCCATGGCTTCACTTTTGTCATGTCCTAACATTTGACATGGACATTTCCCTCAAGAGCTTTCTCTCTGGAGCCCCTTAAGGACTATTCTTCATTACTTGATCCCACAGTGCTTTGATTGTGACTATGTATTATGCTAATCCCAGATATCCACAATTTTATTGAATTTTTACATTACTGTGAAGTAGTTATTATTATATTTTCATTTTATAAAAGAATAAAATGAAATTCAAAAGAGTTGTCTAAGGCAACCTAAAGTAGTACAATTGACAAGTGGCCAAGTCAGTTTTTGGACCCAAGTCTGTCCTACCCCAAAGCCCAGGTTCCTAACCAGTCTGCTGGGGACTCTCATTCTGGATTCTGTGCTTCTCTCCACCCCCTAAACTCTATGTGAACTTTCATATGTGTTTTCTTTTTTTCAGGAAAGAAGGATTATGGTCTTTATCAGATTTTCAAAGGGCTGTGGTTCCAAAAAGCACTGAGTTATTAGAGCTGGTAGATCAGTTAGGATGCTCTTGGTTGCAAACAAAAGAAAACCCTCTTCAAATTGGCCGTGTGTCAGTTTTCATGCACCATGTCATCAGGATTCTTGCTTCATTTCTCTGTACCGCTCTTGGCTTCACCCTTTTAGTGTGTTGGCTTTGTCCTCTGGCTTCCCTCGGTGGTGACCACATGCCTGCAACGGTTCCAGGCCCCATGCTGCTCACCACAGTCCAAAAGGAGGGTGTTTCCCTCCTCTCCACCACCCAAAACAACTCAAGGGCTTCATTCTGAATCACAGCTAAGGTCATGAGCCCCTGCCCTGACTGGTCACTGGGGCTGGATATGCCATACACTGTTTGGCTGAGGACTGCATTCCTTGCCTATTCCTGAATCAATCCGAATTGTAAAGAGAATAAGCTTACACTGAGTGCCTTAGGCCACTGGGGAGCTACACCTGGGGCTATGGGAAGAGTGATTTTTATACAAACATCATGGCTGCTTTATGATGATCAGCAGAGGGGTGAACTGGATGAAGGGGAGGCATGCAACAATACCTAATATAGTTAGTATGCTTCCCTTGGTATCTCAAAGAAGACTGTAGAACAGACTCCGTTAATGGGACAAGATGAAAGTGAATTCTGCTTCTAATAGGAAGCTCTTTGGCATTTCATTGTTCTCTTTGATTTGAGGAGTTTCATATCCTTCCTTCCTCTCATCCCCAATCAGAGTCTATTTAGTGGAACAGGATGCCCCTACCAACTAAGAGAGATTTCCTTTAGATACAGTTCTCATTAGAATTGCTGCTTCTGAGAAAAACTTTCATGCCCTGAGTTACAGCCTCCTTTGATATATTTTTCACTTGTTTAAGAATGTATAGTCTCAGCCTCCAAGGGTGGGTGGGGAAGAGGAAGAGCATTTGAAAATGAGAATGTGAAGGAAGACAGAAGTCTTTTTATATGAAACCAGAGTGATGACTTCATATGTCTGAAAATATAATTATCCTCTTTTGTTTGCTTGATAGAGTTTTGATAGATAGAATCTTGACAGTTCTGTTATGAAATGTTAAAATGTAATTTAGGTTAAAAAATCTTAATTATCTTAAATTATAGTCTGAAGTCATATTCTAGGCTTTGATCTTTTTGTCGTGTGTAACATAGCAGGGGCTGCAGGTGTAGGTAATCCAACTGCTGAGTTTGCATAAAAGAATGAAAGAAATGGTTGATTGGCTCCCTGGATGCCTTTAGGGGGATATATATATATGCACAGAGGGAAACCAGCGGGGTTTGCCCCCTGCCCATAAATTCCTGGATGATGCTCTTAAATTTAGAGCTGAGGGGACAGTGCGAGTATTTCTATTCATGAAAGAATAAAGCCCAGGCTCCTTAGCACAACATTTGGCCCTTAAGGACATGGCCTTCAACCACCTTCTCAGGTTCAGGGAGACATAGGATGCTGTGGGGAGAGTGTGGGCTTCGGAGTTAGACATGACTCACCTGTCTCACTGACTTGCTGAGCAGTCAGGAATAACTATTGAAGATCTCAGCTTCAGTTTCCTCAGTTTACTATGAAAGAGAAGTTGCACTGACTTTCCTTGTGGGGTCAGATTATCCCATCACACCTTTTTACTCACCCAGTTGTCCTCTTCCTCTCCTTTCCTCCCTCCTTTCCTTATAATTCCAGTATTTTCATTTCATCTGGCCTCTCTCCCTCACGCCCCCTCTCATCAGGAGACAGAATGTTTATGTCTTCTCCTCCCCTATTTATCTCTAGTCCTACTGGAGTGATATGGAACATGATTTGTTGTTAAGGGCTATTTACAACTTTGCTAAAACTAATGTTCACCAACATTTTCTTTATCCATTTGGCCTTCTTAGCAAATGGCAGTACAAAGAAATGAAATATTTGAGTGAGTTAAAGGACAGAGGGTTGGTTAAGGTGAGACATAGCTTTGTAGCATGGGTTCTGGAGTCAGAAACTCTGGGTTCAAGTCCTGGCTAACTGCTGACCGTGGACACGTTACCATTCTGTGCCTCAGATTCCTCTGTAAAATAGGATGATAATAGGACCCACTTCACTGAGTTTTTGTGAGAAAAAAGTAAAATGATAAATATATTCTTAGGAGAGCAAATAATTAACATGAACTATTTATTATTGTTCCTTCAGGAGATTAGTTCTGCCAAGTAAGAACACTACTGTACACTGATGAAATTCAATGAAGGTGTTATTCTTTCATAAAATGAAAACTGAAGATGAGTAGAAAAGACTTTCTATTCACTTTACCCAAGGTGGAGACCAAGATGTATCTCCATAGGACATTTTCCTTAGACAATCTGAGGCTGCTAAGGCAGGGGCTGGGGGACAGTGGCAAATACTGCGCCCAGACCAGGCACACTGGGGCCTGTTTCACCATGTTAGGAGGCTGCCAGACTCTGCAACATTGTCCCTTTTAACATCTTCAGAAGTCACCCATGATGAGGACAAAATCCTATGTTCATTTTCTTTAAACAGAGTCAATAATCAGCATTTATTAAGCACTTATTATGTGCCTATTGAGTGCTTTTACATATGTAATCTCATTTAATTCTCAAAACAATACCCTACAGCCATTCCCATCATTATCTCAACCTTGAAGAGGAGAAAACTAGGGCAGTAAGGGAAACTGCCCAGGGTGAGATGGCTGGAAGTCGGGGAGAGAGGATTTGAACCCAGGCCGGCTCACTCTTCTTCACCACTGGCCCTGCTGCTGTTTCTGTTCCTCACCCCCGGGGTTCAGGATGGTACTCAGTCCACTGACACCCACCAGGCTGTCCTTTCCCACTTGGGTGCTCTTCTCCTGTTTATTGATTCAATCTCTGCAGTTTTGGACTTCAATGCCTGTGGCTATTGTTTCAAAGGAAGAATCGTGATTTCAAAGAGGCTTAGCAAAGTTTAATGAATTTAGTTGTCAGAAAGATGACTCTTTCCTAAGGCGTGGGGTGAGTTGAGAGAGAATTCCACACAAGCCAATCAGCCTGATGCAGTGTCCTTGCTTAGGGCCTGCAGGGGTCCAGTGTGAGGGCAAACAAAAAGGGCCGAGTACAAACATGGGTGGGCATGTGTTTCCTCTCTTCCATCAGATGGGGGTTCTTCCCAGATGCTCTTTCTATTCTATGACCCTGCCCTCAGCTCAGAAATCCTGCACACCTTTAAGAAAGGAAGAGTCAGTTTTTCAGTAAACACATTGTTTAATGTGAACCCCAGGGTGCAATCCAGATTTGAAGGAAGAAGAACACAGTGAATTTTATTATTCTTTGGAGTATCTTGGCCTCCACCTGCTTGTCTCAGAGGAAACACTGATGGTGCTCTGGGCTGGCTCTGGTGCCCGGGCAGCTCAGGGAAGCATTCGCTGCCTCGGATAGGGGACCTCGTTAGAGACTATTTCTCCCATTTGATTCAAGCCTTTCCTGAAGTAGGGATTCTAAAAATTATGCTCAGAGGATCATTTTCACAAGGTTGTCCCTTTGGAGCCTGATGGTTTGATGGTTTAGCATCTGCTTTGGGGAAAGCATATTTAAAATAAAAACAACTTTACTTCTTTCTTATTAATAGTTGTTTACCCTACAGAGTTTCTGTATGCAAACAGGATGGGTATTAATAATGCTGCCAAAGTTACTGTGGAAAACCATTTTGCCCCAGGCCTCTGTGTACAGCATGCTAAGATACACAACAGAGTAACTTGGCGAGGGTGCCAGTAGCATCTAGGGGAGTCGAGACACTCTGCCCGCCTCTGCCTGCCTATCCCGAAGTTTTCTCTATTTCCTTATTTCTGATACGTGGGGCTATAGATTTGAGAGCTTACTGAGATGTCAGCCACGAGAAGCCAGATTCTGTGTAATACTGCACATGTAGTATTCCAGATTTGAAGACTTTAAAATAAATCAGACATATGTACACTTGAAAGGCCAAACAAGAAAAGCTGAAGAAAGGCTGAAACAAGATGTGACAAGCCTCATACAAATTATTCCTAATTCCATTCTGACTCATAGCAGGAGCTGAAACAACCTGTAAGCCCAAGACTGCAGCTGGTTGAGTGAGAGCCCTGCTGTGTTGATTTGCTTCCTCCAATGAGGGCAGGCCAAATGGGAGCCTTTGGGAAGGAGATCACTACAGATAAAAATGACCCTTCAAGGCCAAATGGTTTTGGCTGAAGGCCACAGAGATTTGGTAACTAGAGTTGCACTGTAACCAAGGAAGAGGCTGAGGAAATTTTCAGCCATAGGCCACCTGGACAAGGGTGATGGCTCTTTGTCTGCCTTTGCTCACACACTACAGATTATCCCTGGAAAATGAGGTTCCCATAGCCCAGTTTTCTTCAGAACAGGGTTGATGAACTGTGTACTTCAAAGTTACCTGGACCACTTATTAAAATGCACGTTTCAGGTCTCACCCCAGGTCCCCTGATTCAGAAACTGCATTAGTGCTGGGAGAATCTTCTCTTCTAGAAAATACTCTAGATGACCCTTTATACTTAGAAGTTTGAAAACCACTGCTGAAGCCTAATAGGCAGATTCTTTCTTAGGCTCTGGCATAATCTAACCTTTTCTTTAATTCAGGAAGAGAAGGATCTGTTAGGGTCCAGACTGGACATAGGTGGGCAAGAACTTGAAGCATCTGAGTAGACTTACTCGATGGTTAGAAAAATGAATTAGCAAGCTTTTACTAAAGATTTCTGCCCAAGAAGAGGTGCTCAGCAATGTTTGTTGATTTGTTGTGATGTCACCAGAGAGAGAGACACAGGTCATGTGGCAGGTTCTTGCCCTCAGAGAACTTTCACTCAGCTTGAGAAGTTAAGGCTAACACTCACGAAACATTTGTGAATCCTGTGAATTTACACGTAATTAAGTACTGGATTTCCTTGTGTAAAAGTTAAATGTTAGGTAAAACCAAGACCAGGCATAGGCAGTAGAAACTTCATAGAGGAGATGGGATATAAGCCGGATTGTGAAGAATTGGTAGATTTGAGGACTAAGAAAGTGAATGGGAAGTTTCTGATAAGGGGAACGTATTGTCTGAAGACCCAGAGGTAGAAGCATGTTTGGGGGCTGATATCACAATAAGAAGACCAGAGTGGTGCCCTGACTGGCGTGGCTCAGTTGGTTGGAAGTCATCCCACAAAGGGAAAGGTCACCGGGTTTGATTCCCATTCAGGGTACATGCCTGGGTTGTGGGTTCAGTCCCAGGTTGTGGTGCATACAAGAGGAAACTGACCAATGTTTTTCTCTCACATCGGTGTTTCTCTTCCTCCCTTCCCCTCTCTCTAAAAATAAATAAATACATTTAAAAAGCAAAGAAGAAAAATAAAGAACAGAGAGACTTGAGTGTAGGGATGTACCAGAAGATGCATAGGAAGAGCTGGGTCACAAAGAGCCTTAGAAATCCAGTAGGGGAATGCAGGTAAGAAAAGGGAGCTACTGCAGCTGTTGAAGGCTTTTGAGTAGCAGATATAACACTATTTCATGGGCTCAGCAGGGGCAAGAGAGTGGTTACTATTTCTGTGGGTTCCCACATCTGAGTGCCACTTGCATGCTAGTGGGGAAAATGGTGAGAAACACATCTGAAGAGATTCAGTTTAGAATCTGGATTTGAGATAGATGACCCAGGGCAGATGGGGCACCAGAGGGTAGTGTGGGGCAGCTAGGCCCTGGCTGGCAGAGGAGATGGTCACTAACCCAGTTTGAGATAGCTGGAGCCAGACATGAGTTGAGTTGAGGTCACAGACTGCAGACTCCACAGTGGAGAGGGCCAGGGCTTCACAGGCAGGGTAGGAGGCCAAAGCAGATGCTGAAACTAGCAAATGAGAAGAGACTTGGCACAGCAGAACCAGTGGGTTATCCATGGTGAAATGAGGCCCATGGGATATGTTCTTTGGAAATTCCAACAAAAAGTCAGTGCTGGGCCACAAAGGGCCATCCCGCATTGCAAAGTTCCACCCAGCTTGAGCTATAGTTAGCATTGGTTTCCCTCAGTGGTATGCTGGTGGAACCATTCCAAAGTCTTCCCAGAGCTGGTGTAAAAGGGCATTAGACTATATGTGTGAATGGCTGATTGCTAGGCAGTCCTGACACTCCACTTCCTGGTGATGCTCGCCAATCCACAAGCCTGTACTTTGAGGCAATCCATATCATAGAAACAGAGAATGTTCAAACAATGAGGGAGATTTTTAGTTCATAGCTCAGGGATAGTAAAAAGAGTCTGTCTCCTGTGCCAACTCCAGTTGTTTGATGGTGGCTGCCTGGAGGGCCAGGCCTAGTCTGGGTTCTGAAGGAAAGAATGTACTGATTGATCAGGAATGTTTGCCATGGGCGTGGCAAGAGTGGGTGAATGGTGGCACCAGTACTACCTATTTGCCAAAGCTGATTTGGTCCTGGCCTCCTGACCTCACCTGGGAGGATACCGAAGCCCACAGATATTGTGTGGTGCCCATAGCCACAGAATTCAAGGGTAGACCTAAGACTGGAGCTGAGGCCTCTGACTCAGGATCTAGTGTTTTTTGCCTACCCAGGATCACACAGCCTTCCTATCCGCCTACTCACCATGGGGCTGTCACACTGACTTCATTTTCCCAGTCCCACCCTTGGCTCCTGTTAAACTTTGCATTAGGAATTGGCCACAGAACCAATTTGCACAATGGCTGAACTTGTTTCACATGTGATCAGAACTCTTGGGGAAGGATTCCAGGAAGAGGAATTGCAGAATGATTCAGAATTCCCAAGTGCTGGGAAAATGCCATTAGATAGGGGAATGATGGCAAGAGTTGACAGAGAGGAGGAACAGGATTAATGAGGAAAGATGTTACTAGGGAAGCAGCAGAAAATTGTCAGTACTTGTATGGAATTGAAGATAAAAAGTTGAAGTTGGAGGCTGTGAGCTGCTCAAAGTGGGCAGGCGGGGGTGGGCACTGATATTTATTGTTAAATGCTGTGAGAGGTAATGTGGGCTCCTGGAAAGCACATGGTCAGTGGCTCTGCTTATATCATGTAGGCACACAGTAATTGTTAGTCAAACTAGCCAGCTGTGCTTACAGCGTTTCATCCTCACAGACACCCCAGGAGTGGAAATGATTAGCCCGAGCTTTATGGAATTAGAAAGTGAGCTGGGTCTTCGAATGGTTGACTAACTCATCCAAGTCTACAAGTAGCTGATTACAGACTCCAAATCCCATCTTTTTCCCCTGGTAGTGAGAATGTCTTCGTTGGGCACCTACCATTTAAGAGAAAGAAATGGGTTGTCTCTCTGCTTCTTATCCTGCTCTTGTCTGAAACCTGTCAGCTTCTAGTCCGTGGGACATAAATCCAACCTTATTTCTAGTTTCTAGAGATCAGACCTGTGTGTTGTGTTTGTTCTTGAGTTGTATGCATGTTTTATTGGGGAATTAACTTCAGCAGGAAAGGGTATGTTTGGAACATTTATAACAATCTGTTATTTCTGTTAGTGAACTTCTCCTCTCCCCTACCTTGTTTTTGTTTTGTTTTGCTAAAAGAATCAGTGATGAACTATTTGTTTGAAGAAAGGTGCAGCTTGCTAAGTCCCAACTGCCCTCATTTGCCCGTGGTATTCTGAGACATAAAATGTTATTTGAAGCTCTTCAAAGAGGCTTGCAGCACATGCCCAGGCAGCGCCCCAGGGTGGGCAGAGCTCAGCTTGACTGCTGGCTCCACCAGGCTAATAACAGGGTGAGATGGCTCCCGTCTTACTACCAGCTTCAGAAATTAAACCTGAACTTCTGGGGCCTGACTGGAAACCACCAGCCCCATTCTTGCCAAGCAGGAGCTGTGCCCTTAGGGACCATCTGCAGAGATAGTGTGGCCACTTATGGGCATTAAAAGCAGGCAGACTGGTTTAAACCATCTATTGCTGCTAGTGTTGGTTGCTGGCAAGGGAAGCCAGAACGTAGAGGAGGCTGGTGAAGAGTCACCCGCTGTCTCTCTTCAGTCTCCAATTTAACTTAGTCTAACAGTCCTCCAACTACACTGTGGGTGGGGAGCGTCCGTCAATCTCGTTTAACAGACAAGAAAACCAGGACACAGAGCTATTAAGTGACCTGTTCAAGGTTACATGTAAACCCTAATATTTGTTTTTAGCTTTTATTTTTGGTTTTTACATTTTATTTTATTTTCCTCTTTTACTGAGATCAAATCAACATATAGCACTGTATAAATTTAAGCTGTACAACATGATATGATATATGTATATACTGGGAAGTGACTACCAACTAAGTTTAGTTAACATCCATCACCACGCATGGTTACAAAATTTTTTTGTGTGATGAGAACTTTTAAGACCTATTCCCTTAGCAACTTTCACATATGCAGTGCACTATTGTTAACTTTAGTCACCATGCTATACGTTATATCCCTAGTACTTATTTATCTTATAACTGGGAGTTAGTACGTTTTGACCCTCTTCACTCATTTTACTCACTGCCCCCACCTCTGGCTTCTCTGTATCTATGAGTTTGGTTTTTCTTTTTCTTTTTTTAGATTTCCACATATTATTGAGATCATAGAGTATTTGTGTTTCTCTGACTTATTTCCCTAAAACCCTAACATTTGAACATTGAAATCCAGGACCTACATATTTATGGAAATTATTATTAGTATGAATAAGAGTAGTCAGCTATTATTTTAATTACATTGCTCCTTTTTGGGGAGAGATAAGTATAATGCAAGTGAAAAAAAGTTTTTTTAAAAATCCTCACCCAAGAACATGCTTATAGAGGGGAAGGAAGAGGGAGGGGAAGAGAAACATTGATGTGAGAGAGAAACATTGATTGGTTGTCTCTCGCATGTGCCCTGGCAGGGGACCTAACCTGCAATGTAGGCATGTGCACACACAGGGAATTGAACTTGTGATCCTTCTGTCTGCAGGATGATGCTCCAACCAACGGAGCCACACTGGCCAGGGCACAAGTGAAAAAAATTTTAACAATATTTTCCTGCTTTCTTTTTCGGAGAAGAGAGCAAAGTTAAGTAAACCAAATGTCTTTCTTTGAACGAAGTTAAGGTTTTGCTGTATACCATTTGGAGCCCTAATTTATTCACTTAACATTGTATCATCCTACATCTGTAACATTAAGATTAAAATATATTATTTTTAATGGCTGCATAATATTTCACTATTCCTTTCTTGAAACATTTTATTTACTTGGCTGCTGAGACATCTCTTGGTTCTCCTTCATAGAATTGTCTAAATCTCTTTTGTGGAACCTCTTCATCTCTCCCATTTCTAACAGCTGAAGGTGCTCCAGAACTTAGTCTGAAGGCCTCAGGCCCCTTCCATTCTCCAGCTATACTCACTTGCCAGGTGATCCCAAGTATTACCGTGGTTTCCAATACCAGCCATCCTCTGTTCACTGCCAAGTTCTATCTTTATTGTTAGACACATGTACAACTGCCTAGTTTCCACCTTCACTTAGGTGACTAATGGACTTATTAAATTTAATATGTCTAAAAATAAGCACCTAATGAACCTGCTTGCAAGTGCCACATCTCAGCAAATGGCAATTCTATCCTTGACCTGCTTAGTCCTCAAACCCTATCTGAGGTTTTCTCCAACTATTTTCTCTTATATCACACATCTTGTCCTTCAGCAAAATTAACCAGTTCTGCCTTTCAAGTATGTTCAGAGTCCAATAGTAATCACTCAGTTTCTCAAGCCATCTTAATCTCTTCATTGGATAATTCCAATAGCCACTGGGAATTCATACGACATTGATCTCAAGGTATTTAATGACGAAAATGCAGATTTACTGTAGGCACAAAAGTCCTCAGACGTATAGAATTTGGAGACCCAGGTTGTCTACTTAAACTTGTCATTTGGTTTCTGTTGTTGCCAGTTGTGTGAGTTATGGCCAACCCGAATGCTTTGATGTTCCTGTGTAGGTACCATTTAGCATTATACAGCAGAAAACAGTCATCACCTCAGTAAATAAAACAGGAATAGGACACTGCTACCTGTCGTAGGCACAATTTTAAGATGAGCCCCAGTGAGTCACACCTTCATACAGTCCCCTCCCCTTGAGTGCTGGTGGAGCCTGTGAGTTGCTTTTAACAACTACAGTGTGGCACTGGTGATGGGATAATCACCCCTGCATATGTTATTGTTATACAATACTCCAGTGTAGCAGACTGGAGAGAGAGATTCTCCCTCTGGCCTTGAAAAATAATCACCACATGGTAAGGAGCTGCAGGCAGCCCGTAGAGGCTGGGAGCTGCCTGTGGCTGTGAACCAGCAAGAAAACAGGGACCAGCTACAAGGAACTGAATTCTGCTTAAAAACCATGTGAACATGAAAAAGGACCCCAAATTCCAGAAAGGAATGCCACTGGTCTGACATCTAGATTGCAGCCTTGTGAGACCCTGAGCAGGAGACCCAATTAAGTCATGCTCCATCTCTTGACCTACAGAAATGGAGATAATAAATGGTATTATAAACCCCTAAATTGGTAGTAATTTATTGCTCAGCAACAGAAAATTAGTATAGTTTTCTTATCAGGGTGGTATATAAGAGGGTGGTTTTAAATCTCAGCTCTACTACTTACTAGTTATATGGCCTTGGCAAATTACTTAATTTCTCTGAGCCTGTTACTTTAACTGTAAAAACAGTACATACTACCTATTTCAGGGTGTTGAGGATTGAATGAAATAATGTTTGTAAGCCATTTAGCATAGTAGGTGACACATTGTAAGATCCCAATAAATGTTTTCCACTGCCAACACTGGCTGGGCAATTTTAGTTACATTTTCATATTTCTTTTCTCCATATACCCCATGTTTTGAATATTTTATCATATTAACTGGATTTATTAAGTAATAATTTATTTTCTTATCTATTTCTAATTAATCAGCTACATAGAGCTTCTGATCAGCTTGAGATATTCTTGATAGAATAATTGTAAGTAATACAATTTGGCTAAATGCAAAGACATTTGGTGTTATAGTTAATTGATCTCCATTAGCTTTTGAAATATTAAGAATGAGCGGGTGAACCTTGTTAGACCAGATTTGGAACCACAGTATTAGTTGACTGAGGGTCTAGACATTGGGTGACTTTTTGTACTTAAGCAAGGTAATCATGATTTGCTTTTACACACCACTCTATTTGCTTAGGTATTTCGATGGGTGAGATTAGTTGAAAAGAAAACTGTAAGTTACAGTGAAGAAAAAAAGAATCCTGGCTGGTGTGGCTCAGTGGATTAAGCAAACCAAAAGGTCACCAGTTTGATTCCCAGGCCCATACCTTGGTTGAGGGCCAGGTCCCTGGTAGAGGGCCTGTGAGAGGCAACCACACATTGATGTTTCTCTCCCTCTCTTCCTCCTTCCCTTCCCCTCTCTCTAAAAACAAATAAATAAAATCTTTTTTTTTTTTTAATTTTTTTTCTTTTTTTTTTTTTAGATTTTATTTATTTATCTTCAGAGGGGAAGGGAAGGAGAGAGGGAGAGAAACATCAATGTGCGGTTGCCTCTTGTATGTCCCCTGCCGGGAACTGGCCTGGCAACCCAGGCATGTGACCTGACTGGGAATTGAACCGCGATCCTTTGGTTCGCAGGCCCGCGCTCAATCCACTGAGCTACACCAGCCAGGTAAATAAATAAAATCTTTAAAAAATAAATGTTCTGATTTTATAGTTTACTTTGTGTATAGCACTAATATTTGAAGTCTGATTGCTATTCTTTCATTAGTGCCTTATTTCCTCTTCGAATACTGCCTAAAAAACTGACTTTCATTGTATTGTTAGTATCAAGACCTAATGTATTCAGTTTTTAGCTGAAGACTTTTCAAGTTGATTATGGGCTTGATAGAAAATTGTATTTATTTAACAGAGGTTTCTTTTATGCAAGCTGAGCTGAAATTCTGATAGATAAGAAATAGCTATGGCATAAGGAACCATTTCATCTAGTCTAAAAGTAGATTGATTTTTTTTAATGTCAAAAAAGACCTTAAAAAGTAGATTTGAAAAGTTAAGGTTAAATAAATAAGATTTTCAGCTTATATTCTGTATGTACTTTGCAAAACACCAGTTTTGTAATATAGCACACATGCTGTAGACGCACAGACAACACAGCCATCAGTACACAACTCCTACAGTGCACATGCAAACTGTGCAAATGAAAACTCATAGTAGCATATTAAGGGCTCTGAGAAGTTCTGCAATAGAGAACTATTGCACTTTAATTGTGTTTTCATGAAATTAATCTCAGAATCCTTCCCCCTCTTGCCCCAAGTAACTCTTGTTCCTGATGACTTAGTAAGAACTTAGTAAGAACTAAGAACTGGAACACTCTTTGTGAACTACTGCTTGCTCTAGGAGATTTTCCCCAGGAAGTTAACTATTGTATGGGATAAGTGTGAGGTGCCTCCAAATTTATGGGTAGAAAATACGTACCACCATTAAAGCAACTAACAAATGAGAAACAACATTTTCTAACGGTTGTAAAGAACATCGAGGACTGTGGCAGGTACTGAAAACTCTGTTACTTACTTCTCAAGTCTAGGTTCTTTTGTTTATGTCCACCTAAAGCCAGGTTTAGCTGCAGGCAGTCAGTGCACTGCCACTTTCTGCTCACATAGGTGGAGCAGTCCTGTTGGGTGTAAAGATGGCCATCTTCCTGCAAAGTGGGTCAATAACCCAAGGACAGAAGTCTCCCTCACTGGTTCTGCCAGCAGCCTTTGACTCAATGGCAGGATTTGGAGCATTAGGCTTTCAGCATTTCTGATCCAGGGGTCAAAGGCAACTCCTTATCAGCTTGTACCCTGCCATGCTTATTTCGTGGAGAATAAGAGAGGAATATATTTCAACGTTTTGAGAATGTACAGTAGGACATTTGGAGAATTCTTACTCTGAAGACTCAAAAGTTTTTGATATCTGCTGTCTAAATGCCAGAACACAGTTCTATATAAGTTTTCCTTAAGACTTAACTGTTGGAAGCTTTATTAGAACTGAAATGAGATTGAAAGGCTCTGCAGTGTCTTACATGTTAACATTTTACGTTTTGAATAAAACCATGACTTCCATTGAGTGACTTCTACTGTATTAAAGAAATTAAATGTTTTGACACCTCTTCGATAAGTCTTTTATTAGTAAATTAGCCATTTACTTAGGTAAAGAGCAATGAAAGAACCCACTAAAAATTATTTTGATTCAGTCCATTTAACATTTGAATACATGCGAGGTATTTTGCTGTGTATTTTGCTTATCTGTGTGTTCCATAAGCAGGAAGTAAATACACTATACCTTCATTCTTTCAAGATAATTTCCACTCATTGAACGTCTTATCTGATGTGCGTTTGCAGACTGAACTATGCCAGAGTCCACCTGTCTTTCCCAAACACACAGAACTACGCAGGCTGCAAAATGGCAAATAGCACCAAACTAGGCCAGTTTCATGGGGATTTTGAAATGGTCAAGGACAAAAATCTATTCAGAAATCAGTTTCTGATAAAATAAAAATTTTCTATATTCCTAATGCTGAGCTTATATTTTCACTAGCTTCTTCTAGCCTTTTTAGGCTAGTGTCTTCAGGTGAAATATCTGAGCCAACACGTCAAAACACACATGTTCAAGAAACTGTGTTGCTGATAGGATATTTCTGCTCTACCAAAAGCTTAGAGACAAGAACTTTTTAGTTCTTTTGCCTGAGGTCATTTCTAGAGATTTAGATCTTTTCTAGAGACTTGGGTCTAGGTGCTGGTTTCAGAGGGCTGCCTCTTAATTGTCAGAGAGTGGGTTGTGATGGTTAATATTATACATCAATTTGGCTAGACCATGATACCTAGATATTTGACCAAATATGCTAGGTATTTCTGTGAGGGTAGCTTTAGATGAGATTAACATTTAGATTAGTAGACATTGACTAAAGCAGATTACCCTCCAAAACAAGGGTGAGCCTTACTTATCCAATCAGTTAAAAGCCTAGGTTGAAAAAGACGGACCTCCCCAGAAGGGAGAATTCTGCAACATCTGCCGTTCTCTGGATCTGTAGTCTGTGAGAACTATGGTACAGATTTTGGACTTGTCAGCTTCCATAATCACAGGAGCCCCTTATTAAAATAAATCTCTCTGTATATATACACATCCTACTGGTTCTATTTCTTTGGAGAACCATGACTGATCCGTGGGTGGAGCCTCATGATCAGACTCATAAACTTCTTCGTAAAAGCACTGTGGTGTAGCAAGGAATTTGACAATCTGTTTTGGTTCCCAAATTTGGCTTTGATCTTTTCTTGGACTTTAGCTTCTGGGTGTCTCCCAGACATTCCTGGGACTGACCCTCAGACTGCCCTTTACATAATACACTAGGCTCCCTTTTACATACCCGAGTCTGAGCCCCATTGGCATTTTTCTCTCCAGCTAAAGTTACATGTGGCATGCTCCTAACTTTGTAGAACTTAAGGACCTATTCAGAATTCGAGCACTATGTGTGTCTGAGTTCTATCACGCAGGATCAATGAATTAATAGTTTAGGGCTCAAAGAGCCTTTTCCTGTACCCACGCTCTTCAAGTCACATAGAGATGATTCTGTTCTATTATAATGCCATTTCTGCTCATCTCTTTCCACTAGACCTGACACTGGAGAAGAGGACCTATAAAATACCTATCCCACAGTGTCATTTGTGTCAAGACAATATTGGGTGGAGATGAACTAGCTCTGCATGGTGGTAACATAGTTATTATACTTATAATGCTCATGCTGACTGAGTGCGTGTATGTGCCAGGCTCTGTTGCACAGGCCCTAAGCCCTTTAATTTTCACAGCAGCCTTCACCGAAGTAGGTGCTGTTATTAGCCCCAATTTGCAAATGAGGAAACTGCACAATAGCAGTATACAAGGGGGGACCCCAAAACACCAGAAACTTGTTTATTAAAAAGTTATGTATTCTTACATGTTTAAACTTCAGTCACCTTTAAAGCACTCTCCATTTGATGCACTGCACCTATTGAGGTTTTTTTCCCCACTGCTCAAAAAAAAAAAAAAACCCCAGTTTTTGAACTTGTCAATTTTGATGCCTTAGTGTTTCTGCCATTTTTTCCCACCTCTTTCCACAAAAATGTTTCCTTTTGAGGACTTGTTCATCCAGGGAAACAAAAAAATGTCACTCAGGACAAGATCAGGTGAATAGGGAGAGTGTGGCTTAGAATTCAGGCTGTTTTGCTCAAAAACTTCTGAACACTCTGCGGTGTGGGCAGGTGCACCCGTAAATTACCCATCATGAAATGGGCCAACACGTTTAAAGGGTCTTCAAAAAACAATTCACTGAAGCTGCACACAACCTCTCACAACACCACTATATGGTACACCATATGATACAGATGGGTTCCTAGAACACCCAGCTAGTGGGGGAAGCCTGTCCCATAAGGAGCCCACCCTCCAGAAGATAATTCCATTTTGGGGGTGTCCCCTTGTACTTCTCAGTACAAGTGCCCCTGCAATGGTTCACCTGTACTTAGAAGGCCTTCCTGGTGCCCCACCACGGCCTTGGGAATGTCCTCCTCTGCTTCGGGCAACATGCGCACAGCATGGTGGTCCCAAGTCCGCCTTTGAGAACCCCACCCTGAGGGGCAGAGCAGGTAGCTCTTGGCCTACCAGAGGTAACAATTTAACCAGAATTTTAACAATTCTGGTTAAATCCTTTCTTAACTTTCAGAGGACAACCTTCTCTTGCTGTACTCCACCATGAAACCTTTCCACACCTCTCTCTCTGGAACAGAGTATGTTAAATTGCCCATTTAACATATTCACTCCTTTTGAGGTGAGGCCTGCTTCTTCCCTGTGTGTCCTTATAGCCTCTGAGACACCAGGAGTCCATGGCGTGATGACTGTGAAGTCGCTGAAAAACATTACTCTTCATAAAACGGCAGCATTACTTGTCACAATGGCAGATTTGAGTCCTGCTAGAGCTGGGCAGACAGGGCTGTCACTGTCAGGAGGCAGGAGCTGTCAGAAAAGAGTGGCTCCTAATGGCCACTGCGGACATGGCAGTACACTTGGAACTGGGAAGAGAGGGGGAGCCAGAAGTTGAGGTGCCAGGACAGAGGTAATGGGCCAAGGAAAGGCTGGATTCGGATTCTAAATCCAGGCTGCGAAGACACAGCATTACGAAGCCCAGGAGCATTCACACTGCTGCTTCCTCGGAGAGCAGCGGCTCTGCGAAGTGACAGGAAAACCCCCATTCTCTGGAGCCAGGACATGGGACTTCATACTATCAGCAGCATTCCTATCTTTTCTACAGGAGGGAATTTGATGTTCCTGCAACATTGTATTGAACTAGTGGGGGAGGGGGAGGAGTGGAGAGCGAGAGAGAGGAAGCTGCGGTAAATTTGAGGCAACCTATCTCTAAAATGCAGATTGTGAAATTTAGACATTTGTTTATCTTGATTGTCTGCAACCATAACATTCCATTTAGGAAAGAAAAGGGGTTCTGTTTTATGAGTCAGATATTTTAGTTTAACCCTCTCATTTGTTATTTCCCTCACAGCAGAGGAAAGCAAAGTAAGTTGTACACAAGGCATAATTACCTGTCCTATTCTTGGGTGGCCCATTTGCTAATTCTTTAATGGCATGAGAATAAATTCAGTGAAAATTCCTTGTATAAGTGCAAAGTTGTTAAAATAACTTAAAGAGTAGATCTATGCGTAGTGGAAAAGAGGCCACACCTGGCCACAGATTAGAGAGATACATATCTAGACAAAATGATTTTTTGAGGCTTTTTTAAAGACATCACTCTGACCTATCCATAAACATAATTACAGCATCCCCCCTTATTTTTCAGGTACTGCATCATTCATCTCTCCAGCGAAGAATCCTCTCTTTGATAGTATAACTCGCATTTACCTCCCATGCGGCTGGGACTCCCACGCATAAACCTGCACCATTAGAGGTCCACAGGAGGAATGTAGACATTCCTTCCCTTAATTTGTCTCAAAAACTCTCATTCATTTTCACCTTCCCCGAAACATCACACATGTCCTTGCCTTTCCTTCATTCTGCTCAGGCTTCCAGTGCCCTGCCCCAGGACAGCACGCTTTCCAGAAGTTTCCTGAGACACCTCTTCTAAACACCCTGAGGCCTGGGTCCTGGTAAACAGTGAAAGGCGTGTGCAGACTTGTGGGCATAGGAAGATTTTTGCCTTTGTGCTTTTTGTCAGTGGGAAGCCCTGGAGGCTGGCCCCATTTCAACCTCCATTTCTTTTTTTTTTTTTTAATGAAGATAATGGTGATCACAGAGTCCTGTTATTGGCCTCCCTGCAGGCGCTCAGAGGCAGCCAGCCTGATACTATCACGTTCCTTTGCCTTTCATTTGAAAACTTGACATGTAGGGGCACATAGACTTAGTCAAGATAATTTTTACAGAAGAACTTTGTAATTTAATTAAATGATATTTAACAATAGTCCATTTGCACAGTGCACTGCAACATGCAGAGGGCTTTCACATATGTTATGCCATGTTACACTTGAAACGTTAGACCTGCCTCCATGACCACACAGGTATTGAAGCAAATGTTTTCTCTTTCTCCATTGGGAAGTGTGACAGAAGCGGAACGTCTGCCCTGTCTTCTTCACATATGCCATCCTATTTTCATGCTTTTTGTATAGATGAAATCTGTCCTTCATCTGTGCCCCCCCCGCCCAAATTCCTTGAATTTTCTTTTTATACACTAGCATTTAAGCTAAAAGTAGGATTCAGGGCTGTATTCTTGTTCATTTCCTTGGTAAGAAGGTGTGTTGTTAGCCGTCTATGCAGCTCATTCTTTAGTTTGGACTTGCAGCTAGCAAACACAGGCGTGAGTGAAGCATGGCGGGGCTGGCCTATAGGTTATTATTTCCTCTTCTTTTCTGCAACAGCTTGCATCTCAAACAGACCCCCAGGCAGATTATTTGATGGAATTTTGGCATTTGAAAAATATTAATAGACTTTGTAAAATGGTATGGATGAGCAGAGATTTTTCTGAACTTATATATGAGAGAGAAAAAATACTGAAATGGGAGCTGAATCTCTAAACTTGAATTGAAGAACTACTTTCTTTTTCCCAAAGCCTAAGGTAAGCATCAGGCCAATGTCCCCTCAGTGGGCCATTCTGTTGGGAGTCTAGGCAAGCAAAGTGAAGAACAAAATGTGTCATTTTAATAAAAATGCTTTTTATTGACTACTGTGTATGTGTATTGTGTATGTGGTATGTGTGTGTATGTATGTGAGTGCAATGAATGCAATAGCAATGAGCATACATAGTGTCCAGATTGTGCTCTTGACATATCATTTCCCACTAAAAGAATCGAGAGAAACAGCTATTTTTAGGTTTGAAATGGGGAAAATATGTCTGGAATACTTTGTTATACTAGATAGTGAGAAAGCCATCAGAGAACACCAGGGTCATGTCCAAAACACCCAGGAGCCAACTTGAAGAGGCTTCTGTTGGCCAAAGAAGGGAAACTTGAGCTTAAAAAAAAAAGATAATAATTGTAATTATTTGGAACCTATCAAATACATGTAGATCTATGACTTCATAATGATATTTTAAAAATTGATTTCCTTAGGAAGATGGTAGGAAAACAATTATTTTTGTGACAATTGTTAGATAAAGGGAAAGAATCATTTATTCTATTTTCCTGTATGCATGGTGTCACTGAGTAACCAAATGGTAATAAGGATAAGCATATGCTTATAAAAGTGTTTCAATGGATGGATGAAAAATGGAAAAGAAATGATAGAACTAGGATATCACCGTGTTCCAACTCCCTTTGAACTAACGGATCTTGGCACTGAGCCCCAAAAGCTGCTATCATTACAAAAAGAGAGACAACCAGATATCACATGGTTCTTGATGAAAGAACAAATCAGCATCTTGCCAAAAGATCAAACCTGAGACTGACCAAGACTCTGGATCCAACTGCCTATTTGTGGGAAACAGAGAAGATGGAGGAACCTGGTGAATTGCCCATCTCGTATAGTCAGCAAAGACCTGTGGCAAGAGGTCTGCAGGTCAACTTCCCAGAGAAGTCATAAGCAAAAGGCAGGGATGGAGAAGGGAACCTGTAGAATATAAGAGACTTGAAAGACATGTCGACTTTACCAACAGGTAAGACTACTTTATAGTATCTAGGGATGCTCACATAGGTAATAGAACTACAAAGAAACACAAGGATCTGATTATTTTAAAATCATGGTAGTGGTTACCTCCGTGAAAAGGAGGGCACATTGACCAGGAAGAGACACATTGAGGGGCTTTGGAGGTGGCTGACAAAATTCCATTTCTTGACCTAGATGGTAGTTGCTAAGGTGTTCGCCTTATACCAACTCATTAAGTTATGCATTCGCTTTGTGCGGTGTTGTTTTATAGCAGAAAGATTGTAATAAGAATAGAAATTTTTAGATATATATTTCACAAATGCCATAAAGGGCCTTGGTAGTCAAAAGCAGTTTGTGTTAGAGGCAGTAGTGTAATGGAATGATAAAGAACACAAGTTCTAGGGCCACGCAACAGGATCTAATTGCAGCTTGGGCATTCACCAGCTGTGTAACTCTGGGCATGTTACTCAGCCTCTCAGTTTTCTCATCTGTGAAATGGATGTCATAATTCCTACCTCCTAGTGTCAGCATGGCGTTTAAATGAGATGATACATGTGAACATGTGTTGACTTGTTCATTGTCTCTGCCATAACTCTCATGAAGGTGTTACAACTGTCAAGCTTGCTAATTATTAGTTCCTAGTGGGTGCTCAATAAATAATTTGCTAATGAATGAACAAATGGATAATACATGTGGCCTCAGGCTTAGAGTTGGGCTGGGCAGAGATAAAGATAAAGAATCTCATTGAGATGGCAGAGCAAGGAGCTGGGGAATGCAAGGTATGGATGCTCACAACCTTAAGGAAACATACAGTTTTACAGAAGTTCTTACAATGAGGAGGACCACCTCATAACTTTATTCAGAGGTGGACTGGAAGGCAGGGCTCAGGAACAAGGACAGGACTAAAGCCAAGTAGTAGGGTCTGGGATGCTGAGCAGGATTGCTGGGCCTAATGGGTACTCAGGGGGAAGTCCTGATATGCTGGCTGTGATGGGCATTGCTGAGGTTCTGAGAGTGACTGATGACTAGGTCCCATCAGAGGAGTCAGCATGGCCTGCCTCTGTCAGGGTGCTTGAGGAGTTGGGGTAGCCTACATCTGCAGACAGAGTATAGCTTAGGAGGACTTGAATTTGAACCATAGTTCTGTCACTTCATAACTGTGTGATCTTGGGCAAGTTCCTAACTTTTCTGAGATTTAGTTTCCTTTTCTAAGAAATGAAGATCAAAATGCCTACCTTATATGGCTGTTTGAGGATGAAATGAGATAACGTGAAGTGCCTTATCCAGTGTTGCTCAAACTTGGCTTCACGTCAGCCTAGTCCATGGAGAGTGTCAACAATGCACCCACACCGGGGCCTGACTGCTGGAGGTTCCCACTTAGTAATGCTGGGGTAGGTTCCAAGCATCTGTGGTTTTAGGAAGCTTACAGGTGATCGCAAAGCTCAGACTGAGTGGAGCGACACTGGATCGGTATATTTAAGACCAGGAAATGGTGGCTTTTTCATCCACCTCCTTTTCTACTGCCACCACCACATCTCCTTTCTCATCTTTTTTCCCTTTTTGTGTGTGTGGTTGTTATTAGATGTGGGCATAAGTAGACTTAGTCAGGTGTTTTGGGAAGCAGAGGCACGAAAAATAAGTCAAGTCTGATAGCAACAGTACCTGTTGGACGTTGATTGTAGCAAATGCTGAGAAGAAGACCACGAGTTTGAGGTTTTGGTGCTAATTAGTCAGCTTACATGTCTGAACACCAGATGTGAAAGTGTGAAAAATGGTACTTACCACTGCTTTGTTTGCATGAAATAACCCTTACACAGGCTGTTCCAGTTTTTCTATATTTTTTAAAAAAAATGTTTGGTTGCAGTTTACATTTGACTTTTTTTTTTTTTTTGGTCTTAGTTTCAGGTGCATAGTGGACGGGCATTCGTAGAGATTACAAAGGATTTCCTCTGATAATTCAACTGCCCAATTGACACCATAGTTATTACAATATTGTTAACTATATTCCCTATGCTTTATCTTACATCCCATTTATTTTTAAAATGACTTTCTACTAGAGAGTTTTAGACATTCTCAAATGAAGTATAACTGTTTTTAAATAAAGGTTGTAAGAGTGGTTTAACTTAGTTGTGTAATGAACATGAACCAAGTGCCTATGGAGTGCATGGGCTGCGGACCATGGAGATATTTTATTCAACAAATATTTATTGAGCATTGCCCTGGGTGTGGGGATGTATCAGAGGTGGACAAAAAAAAAAACCAAAAAAAAAACAACAGCAGATAAAAATCCCTATCGTTTTAGAGCTTACCTTCTAATGGAGAGAGATAAATAATAAAGTGTAACATAGCAAATCATAAAATATTAGAATGTGATGAAATGCCATTTAAGAGTATTTTATATAAGAAAGTGAAGGAGACTTTGAGCAAGTGCTTGAAGAAGGAGCAGGAGTGTTACCATGCAGGTATCTGGGGCAAGAGCATTCTAGGCAGAGGGACCAGCCAGTACAAAGACCCTGAGGCATGCAGGGCATGTCTGACCAACGGCAAAGAGGTCAGGGTGGTTTCAGTGAAGTGACAGAAGTTGAGTGATGGGGGATGAGGTATGAGACAAAGTGTCCAGATTATGTTGGGTCTTGTAGGACCTTGTAGGTCTTTGGCCTTTATGTTGAATGAAATTCAAAGCCATCAGGAGGTCAGGAGCAGAGTAGGAACGGAACTCATAACAGGATCACTGGTTGCAGCATCGAGAATAGACGGTTGTAGGGCAAAGGTGCAAAGGAGGAGACAAGTGGGGAGCTCTGCAAGATCCTGGGGGAGACGCTCAGTGGCTTGGACTAAGATGGTGGCAATGGAGGTGGTGAAAGGTGGGTATATTTTGGAGAGATATTCAGCCAGATCTCCTGACAAGTTGAAGTAGCTATAAGAGAAAGAGTGGAACTACTGACTCCAAGGTTTTTTGTTTGGTTTGGTTGGGGGGGGGTTGTTTATTTGCTTTTTGCTTGTTCAGTTGCCTGAACAACTGAAAAAATAGAGTTGCTTTTGAGACAAGAAGATTATGGGTGAAGCCAGTTTGGGGAGGAACACTAAAGGTTGCTTTGGGTCATTTGATTTTCCCAACACACCAGGGGAGGTGTCCAGGAGGTATGGAACCTAAGGGTCTGGAGTTAGGAAAAACATCTGGGAGGGAGGAGCACCATCAGGGTGGAGATGGTGTCTAAAGCCAGGGACTACACGAGATCCCCAGGAAGTGCAGATGGCAGGCAGAAAAAGTACCGGAACTGAGCTCCACAGCCCCACAAGAGGTTGGGGAGATGGGAAGGAAGCAGCAAAGGAGAATGATGGGCAATGACCGGTGAGTGAGAGGGAAATGAAGACAGTGTGTTGTCCTGGAAGCTGAGGGAAGCAGGTGTGTTGAAGAAGCAGGTGAGAACTGTGCCGTATGCAGCTGGTGGGTCAGGTTGAGGGGGTACTGAAAAGTGACTATTGGATTTCATAAATAGGGAGGCCACTTGTTGCTTGTACAAAAGCGGAGTCTGTAGTATAGAGGAATAAATCCAGCTTTGGGCGGGGGGCGCTGGTTAAGAGAGGAGAGTAGGGGAGGAATTAGGGACAGAGTAGAGGAATAGGAATTAGCATGATGACTGAGGGCAAGAAAAGGTTTTTTTTTTTTTTTTTTTTTTTTAATGGGAATAATTGCAGCATTTTTGTGTGATGGTAAGAATAATTAAATAAGGAGAAGTATTCTTGATGGAGGGAGGGAAAGAGAGAGAAGGAGTTCCTGGAGCCATGCCCTTGAGTAGGTGGAAAGGGATGGGTCTAGAGTACAGGTGAGGACTTGACATTAAACGGGCACATATTCTATCAGGGGGAAGGCAGTATCCATCGGTGCTGAAGCTGGTGGTGGAATCAATGGATTGGCAGTGCCAGTGCTGAAGGCTTGCTGGAGTTGGGGCATGAGGTGGTGTGAACTGGAGAGCTGGGAGGTAAATGGTCAGGGACTGGGATGAATAGAGGTGAGAGTATGGACAGTGTGGTAGATACTCACCACCAAACCGAACATGGCTGGACTTCTTTTTTTATTCCCCCTTGCAGTTAGATATGGCCAGTGACTAGTTCTGGCAAATGGATGTGGGTGGAAGTGACATGCCCCATTTCCAGGCCTGGCCCACAAAGATCCTCTCATGCAATCTCACACCTGCTCTCTATTCTGTCTCCAGCTGGAGGCAAGAATCCAGCCAAGGACTGTTAGTTCCTGGGGGATGGGTGCACCTCAAGTTGGAAGAATCGTGGGTCCTTGAATCATCATGTAGAAGGCTTTCCACTCAACCCCAACAGGATGGGGTTCCATGAGCCAGAAATCAACTTAGAGTGAACTCATTTTGTTAGTTTTTGTGATATTTTAAAAAGTGTTTACCCCACCCTGACTGAATCAGAGATGCTGAAATTATTGATGCGGGAGGATATGTCAGTGGGAGGGGGTGGCTGAGGGGAGATGTCAAACAGGAATATTGGAAGAGAGGAGCTCGAGTGACTAAGAGGACGGGTTGTTGGGTACTTCACCTCTGTGTGTTTTGAAATCACCAAGAGTGGAGGGAGAAGTATGGGAGAGAGCAGCAGTGAGCCAGGAGCTAAAGTAACCCAACAAGGAGCAGCAGCAACCTGGGAGCTGATTATAGCAGCAGGGAGAGGCAGTGAGTAATATTAGGTGATGACATAGAGAAAAAGCTGAGGAGTTTTAGCAAGAAGGGAGGGAGAGTGGTGTGGAGGCAGTATTCGAGGCTGGGAGGACACTCACTCCACCCCCAGATCCAGTGCTGGGAAGAATGAGGGGAAAATGTCACCAAGGCATGAGAGGGCGGCAGGGGGCCAGTGCCCTCAGGAGGAGCCCCAGGTGAAAGGAACACTCAGAGAAGAGGCAGAGGGTATAAGAGATTTTGCTAAAGAAGAACTGTGAATCCAGAGGGCACAGTGGAGGGGTCTTTTGATTTGGGGGTCCTGTGACTGGAAATGGAGACAAAATGAGGAATATATGCAGCCTTATGGGAGTAGAATGTGGGAGAAGTGGGCAACCTGGGAGCCTAGGGTTCTTGTGGATGCTGACACACAAAGGACACAGATAGGGATAAAAAGCAGGATGCAATTAGTCCTGGGGGTCACAAGGCAGACAGTGGTGGCAAGAGGGCTGCAGGGCCAGGAGCAGTTTTGGCTCCATGCAACTCAGAGGTGACTTCTGTTGATGGATAGTAGGAAGTCTGGAGAAACATGGATTTGGTTCCGCTCAAAGACCCACCCTGAGTCTACTGGCTCCTTCTTCATCCCCGAGGTGGAAGGAAGAAGGCCTGGGGGAGTTAGGTCTAGTAGATATGATGTAGATACTGTCCCACTCAGGATGCTCACATTTACAGAGAGGATATAGGTGCCCATGCAGCTATGCTTCTGTGGGCAAATCAGGGCAAACTTCATTTAAAAGCTTGCTTTGTGTGCATGCAGAAAACAGAGTCAATGTCCTTGCCTTGTACATGGCTGGGCAGCTGTGCACGAGCTCTACCTGCCCAGATGGATCTTAGCTAATTCCCTAAGCTCAGTGCCTTGCTCCTCACAGAGATGGTCCATGGGCCAGTGCATTGGCCTTACCTGAGACTTGTTAGAAACACAGGAATTGGCAGCTCCTAGGCCTACTGAATCGGCATCTGTGTTTGAACCAGATCCCCAGGTGACTTGTAGGCACATCCAACTCTAGAAGCATTGTGAATACACTCCTTGTTATTAGTTGGAATAAAGCAGGTGCTTCCAAGAAGAAAAAGGCAAGTATAAGAAGCCCCAGGAAGGATTGCATGCTTCTCATCAACGTTAGAACCCCAAGTTCAATGCCTTTTTTTCCAGCCCTGGCAGTGCATTGGATTCATGTGAACTTCATTAAAAAATAAAACAAACAAAGTTCTAACTTGCCTGACTTGAAAAACATTTCACTGTTTCTTTAGGGAGAAATAGATCAGAACAGACAAAGTTGATTATACAGAATAAAGAAAAAAAAACAACTCTGAACTTTTAACCTGAGTGAGTAGTCATTTAGAGTCTTAGAATCATAGAATTTCAAAATGCAGAGCAGTGTTCTCCATGTTGGCTATCTGTTAGCGTCATCTTGAGAGCTTTCAAAAAAAAAAAAAAAAAATCACTGGGCCCTCACCCCAGATATTCTGATCTGCGGGCTCTGGGCTGAGAGCGTGGCATCATGGGATTTTCAAAAGCTCCGTCCCAGTGATTCTAATGTAGCAAGAATTGAGCCTCACTGACACAAATAAATGTAAGGCACAAATGGAATTTTAAATGGTCTAGTAGCCAAAGTAAAAAGGTAAAAACAGCCCTGGCCTGGTGGCTCAGTTTGTTAGAGCATTGTCCAGTATGTCAAACAGTTGCAGGTTCAATTCCCCAGTCAGGGCCCATACCTAGGTTACCAATTTGATCCCTGGTTAGGGTGCATACAGGAGGCAATCGATTGATGTTTCTTTCCCACATTGATGTTTCTCTCTCTCTACCCCCTCTTCCTCTCTCTCTCTAAAATCAGTAAATATATCCTTAGGTGAGGGTTAATAAAAAAGGTATTAATTTTAATAATATCTCAACCCAATATATTCAATATATTAGCATTTCAATATGTAATCAATATAAAAACCAATAATGAGGTATTTAATATTTTTTCTGAGCAAGGCTGTGAAACCTGGTATGTATTTTATGGTTGCACATCTGCACGTCCCGATGCAGATTAGCTACCTTTCAAGAACTCAGTGTAGACACCCGTGGCCAGTGGATATCATGGTGGACTGTGCAGCTTCGAGGAATAATTGTAGTGCCAGTCTATGAAAGACATCTTCGCCTCTGGAAAACTAAACAATTGCCTGTTTAAAGTAGAAGAGATGGTTCAGGAGACAATGAGGTGGCATTCCACATTGAATGGCCTCTGAAAAGATTACCGTGTAAGTCCAGTGACAAAGTAGGATTTAGAACACTTGCAAAATTTCTTATAAAAAGGGAAATGTTGTCTGGGGTTTCAGTGGTATAGGCAAGTGGTATAGGCAGGGATGCTGTATTAAGGCACACAAATGAATACTGTCCAAGTTTCTCAGTGCTTGTGATACTGGGAAGTCCTGAGCTTCTACTGATTTTGATCTAGGGAGAGATAAGAAAGTAGTCATTGGCCACATTTTTCTTTTCTGTCTCCTGGAACCAGTATGAAGTGCAAGCATTGTTTTGGAGTTTGGTATCTGCATAGCTGAGTCAGTGTTGGAATCAGGATGTGAAAGGACAAAATTCTGTGGCTTGGCATTCCTGAACTAACTCTCTCTTTTTAGAAGCATCACTCAGTGATCTTCCCCCAAACCAGTTGTACAGCATAATAAAGATATTTTTCCTAGTATTAAGATTAGATTGGATTCCTAACACCTGATTTTTACCATGCCTTTTTTCCCCCCTAAAAATTTAGGGAAATCTCTTAGTTATTGGCATGTGTTAAACTGTAACCAGGTCATGTAGCTCTTCTGAGCCTGAGGCGAATAAACAGAAAGTCTTAGTGACATGTACTGAGAACTAGGTTAAACAATTTTCTCAGGCTAGATTGCAGAATACTCTCCTAACACTGGCAGTGAAGTGTGGAGGCAGTCAGGAACGTTAGTTTCCCTCCAAACCCCACCTGTGCCAGTTCCTACAATCCTGTTAAGGCTCCTTTTTACTTTTCACCAAAATGCCTTGTTTTCCACCAGAGGTGCTTCCTTCCCAGAGCTGACCATGGTTTAAAAAAAGAAAACAGTGTAATGGACCAAGTGTGTCTTTGGCCCATCTCACCACGCCCTTTGGTGCCCTTCCTTCACCTTTGCCAGTAATACCCCCTTCTCTTCTGAAGGCCCTGGGTGTGTCTCCACTGTCAAAACCTTCTCAACAAAGAGTCATGAACTTATTCACACCAGTGGAGTAACCTGTTTATACCAAGGTGCAAGTGACACATAGCATTCTCTCTCTCCTATTGTTTTTTTGATAAAGGACTAAAGCACTATCAGAAGAATAACAGGCATCAGCTAGGTGGTGGAGAATTTTTAAAAGATGGGTAGAAAATTAGAACTAGTGGAACCCTGAAGTGCAACTATGTAGGCAATAGTATGTATATCTAGAACTGGGGCAAAGATGGAATTGGAGAACCCTCAAGGGAACTAAGTATGAACCTGCAATAATGATAAATTGCCACCAGGGGGCACTTCAGAGCCTTGATTTTGTAGCCAAACTCTCAGGTTTACTATAGTCAGAGAATAGGTAATTTTTACTTCTTTTAAAAAAAAACGTAGACTTGAGAATATAGTCAATAATATTGTAGTAACTATTAGAATTATTGGATACTATATGGGTATCATACGGGGACTGGAATTATCACAGTGATCACTTTGTAAGGTATATAAATGTCAAATCACTATGCTGTATCCCTGAAATATGTCAACTATGGCTGGAAAATACATAAGTTTTTTTAAATGTAGAACTTAAATAATATTACCAAAATTAAGTTTAAAGATGATTCATATTAGTAAAGCCTTAAACAAATCAAAGCCCAAGAAAAAATTTGCTGTCCTGCTCACTGTTACACTGCTTTTGTCATTCAGGGTAAACCTGTTTATAGCCCTGGATGTCATGACTACATTCCTTCTGAGTCACAGGGACCTCTAGTTGGGAACCACACTTAAAAGGGGTTTTTACAATTGCAGCATTCCAACAGTATTCTGTAACTTTCTTTTTTCCTTTTCTACAACATGGAACAGAAGGAGCAGCCTTTGGTGTGGAAGTGTAGGGATTATTTTGTAAATTGGAAAATAGATACACAATTTACTTTTTTAAAAAATGAAGTGTTCTTAGCTGATATCTGCCAGGTGTTATCTATAAGGGCCTTTGGGTCAAACTACTCTAAGTCCACCCGCTAAGGGAAGGCTGTCACTGACAAAATGTGTGTGACTTAACCTGTCCGAATTCCTGCAGTGGTCTTCTTTGCTTAAAGATGCGGTACAGATGCTATCTGGTGTGCATGAGTGTAGGGTACACTTGGTGGACTAGTGTACATTAGTGCTGAAAGCTTAGGTGAAGGTATTATAAAGAGACTTAATGTTTGACTCAGTAGTTGGCACTCAATTTGGTGGGCAGGAGGGAGCCATCGAAGGTTTTTGAACACGGAGGTTGATGTTCCTGGAGTGAAGCTCTAGCTGCAGGGGAATATAAGACACATGTAGAGTTGGGGGATCAAATAAAAAGTGTACTGAAACACTTTCAAAAGTGTACAGCACTGTTCTTATGCAATAAAATAAAAATATAATACTATTTATTAAACGTGTAGCAAGTACTTTAAAAGTACTGTCTTAGCTACAGGCCAGGCTCTCATTGTCATGAAAATACTCTTTCTGTCCAGGTCCTGGGGTGTTCAATCCACAGCATGTGGGCCACATGCATCCCAGGATGGCTATGAATGCAGCCCAACACAAAATCATAAATTTACTTAAAACATTATAAGATTTTTTTGTGATTATGTGTCACAATGTATTTAATGTGTGTCCCAAGACAATCCTTCCAGTGTGTCCCAGAGATGCCAAAAGGCTGGACACCTCTGGTCCTGGTGAAAGAACCTCTGGGTGGAGGGGCATTAAGTCCTGGCCTTGCTTATCAGTTGTAGCAAATGAGAGGAAGTAGGAAAACGAGGCAAGGAACACATAAGCAGTGTTGCAACAGGAAGTCACTGAGAGTAAGCACTACGGCTTGGACAAGGGCATAGACTTTCAAGTAGCATTGGCTGAGTTCACATTCAGATTTCACAACTGAACTAGCTGGGTTGTCTAGGGCAACTTCTCCTCCATGTGCTTTCAGTTTTTCCATCTGTAAAAATGGGGCCAATGAAAGTATCTCTGCTCAGAGGGTTGTTGTGAGGATTAGTTAGCTCATGCCTGGAGTAGAGCAATAGTTCAGGAACTGCTAAGAATGCCAAATGCTATAGAGCAGGGCCGTCCAACTCATTTTCACCAGGGGCCACATCAGCCTCGCAGTTGCCTTCAAAGGGCCAAAATAATTTTAGGACTGTATAAATGTAACTACTCCTTAACTATTAAGGAGTTGAAATTACATTCGGACCTTTGAAGGAAAAATGAGTTTGACACCCCTATTATAGAGGACTCCATGCTAATGGGAGAAAACAGAGGTCGTTCACCGCATTTGGCAAAGGGAGGTAAGTAATGACATTTCAGAGGAAAATTTTTATAGAGTGGTGGTGGGGGGGCAAAGTTTATCTTCAGAATGTTAAATTTCAATTATAATGTAGATTAATAGTAACAGCAATAACCCCAGGAACAATAACTACCATTCATTGCCTTCAGAGTGGCCTTCTGATGAAATTTGTTATACATTGGACAATTTGTTTTCAGTCTTTCTCATGCACATGAGCAAAGTCTGAAAAAAAAGTAACAATATGTAAAGGAGTAAATGTTTAATGTTTATAACACCGAGTAGTATGTTTCCTTTTTCTCAAAAGAAAATTTAACAGTATAATTTCTCAAAAGGAAATAATTTAATTATTGTGTCTATGCTGAATAGTATATTAATCACACCTAGGAAGTGCATTGGTGAGCATTTAAAAATAGTTTCTCAATGAATAACTTCTAAAACACTGTGCACCCTACTATAGTATTTTCTACTATAATCCTTTCTCTAGGATTTATCATAAGTATAAATCAGTAATTTTATTACGTTTTTTAAAACATGCTTTTTCAACATTTAAAAAATTATTCTTCAATTATAGTTTATATTTAATATTATTTTGTATTAGTTTCAGGTGTACATAATAGTTAGACAATCGTATCTTCACAAAGTGTTCCCCCTGATATTTCCAGTACTCACTTGGCACCATACATAGTGGCACCATACATCACAATATTAATGACTGCATTCCCTAAGCTGTACTTCAAATCCCTGTGACTATTTTGTAACCACCAACTTGTACTTCTTAATCCCTTCACCTTTTTCACTCAGCCCCCAACTACCCTCTAATTCTAGCAATCATCAGTCTGTTCTCTGTATCTGTGAGTCTGTTTCTGTTTTGTTTGTTCATTTATTTTGTTCTTTAGATTCCACATATGAATGCAACCATATGCTATTTGTCTTTCTCTGTCTGACTTATTTCACTTAGCATAATACCCTCTAGGTACATCCATGTTGTTGCAAATGGTAAGATTTCATTCTTTTTATGGCTGAGTAGTATTCCACTGTATATACGTACCACAGCTTTTTTATCCGCTCATCTATTGGTGGGCATTTGGGTTACTTTCATATCTTGGCTATTGTAAATAATGCTACAGTGAACATAGGGGTGCATGTATCCTTTCAAATTTGCATTTGGGTTTCTTTGGATATATGCCCAGAAGTGGAATCATAGGTCATAAGGTACTACCATTTTTAGTTTTTTAAAAATTTTATTTGAATTGTTGTTCTTGTACAGTTTTCTGTCTTTTACTCCCATCCTAGCCCACCCCACCCCCAGCCCTCCACACATTTTTAATTTTTTGAAGACCCTTCATACTGTTTTCCACAGTGGCTGCACCAGTTTGCATTCCCACCAACAGTACATGAGGTTTCTCTTTTCTTCACAGCCTTGCTGTGAAGAACACTAAGCAGATACTTTTTAAAGGATCCTCCTGAGTCTTTAAATGTAATTCCTATGAGTTAATATAAAAATTTAGTCTCTTGAATTATATACATTGATTAATATGATTTTCTAGACTAGCTTCATTTAGAAAATGTGAAATTAGAAAAGTAACACAATCACATTAAAAATACAGAAATTACCATTCAAATCACTGTAAAAAATTTGGAACATTTCTTTCAGACTTTTTATATATTTATTTTTATATAGTTGTAAATATGCCACATATGCAATGTTGGACCTGCTCTGTAATGTAAAATTACTAGTAATTTTTAGTTATCTATATAATCTTCACAACCATTACTTCAATCAATATATAACAATTTATCAAACATTACTTTTTTATTCCCCTCTTGCTGTACATTAATTTCTTATTTTCTTTCATATTTTACTATTAAAAATAATATTATTTAACATGTTTAAGAATGTAGCTTTTTCATACTTAAAATACTTGGGGTAATTATTTGTTTACTCATTTTAGCTACCTAACATTGTGTGGCAAATGTCAGATCTCAGGAGTCATTTCCCTTGAAACACTCTGAGTGTCCTGCACATCTGTAGAGTGATATCAGCCTAAGAAAAACATTAGCTGACAGAAAAGCTGCAGAAACAACACCAGAATTTTTCCCTTTAGACTAAGCCGTTTTGGATTTTCAGATACTTTAGAATAACCCTCCCCCCAGGGCCTGGCTGAGGAAGCCCCCCCGCTCTGTGGAAACCCAAGTTGCTCCCTTCTTCCAGGCTCACGTTAATTGTGCCCCCCTTTTAACTAATTTGATTTTCTGACTCCAGCCAGTCTATTAATATTCTCAGTTAGCTTTCCTCCCCACGGGCTGGCTGAGGTCTAGCCGTCACTGCGGTGCTGTAAGATGGAGCGTGTGCTCTGGCGTGCCAGGTGACTGTAAGTAGCAGGGTGGACGTAGATGTGAGTGACGGCAGGCCAGGGCTGCTAATATTTTGTCCTCGTTCTCTGAAGTTGAACTGAGGATCAAAGAGCATGTGCATTTATACAGCATTTGGTGTATACCACCAAAGTATTCCTGAAAAAATACACACACATACGTACACATAGGTGTGAGCATATATATGTGTTCATATGTAACTGTACAAACAGAAGAAGATTTCTTGTTCTAGGGTGTATTTCTCCAGTTCTTGTACATTTGAATCCTTTCCTAATTGTAACTCTCTGATTTTGTTTGCTTGTCCAGCTCTTTTGTGCTGGCCTCATTTCTAGGAAGGTGACTCTTTGGTTTAATTTAAAGTGAATGGTTACAATAAAGTTAGGTTAGATATTACTTTCTGATAGTCCCTGCTTCAACCACAAAAATATGAATTCCAATGTGGAGCTATGCTTTTGAAATGCAACCACAATATCGGTGAGCTTTCACATGGCTAACCTATGTTTGAAATGAAACCACCTGAAATACTTGCCTCAGAAAAAGATTCAGAGGTCCTCAGAAAGAGAGAGATCTTCAAGAAGGGAAGTGTGATATATAAGAAACTCAAAGTCCTTATAGAGAATGATGGGACAATTTGAAAGTGTTTATTAAAAGTAGCAGGTTTTGATAGACTGGTGAAAATCTAAATGCAGAATTCCTCATCTCATGCTACAGGACAAATTTCTGTTTTTTCCATGAAAACTACACTTTGTTTCAATTGAAAATGCAGAGGGAGAAAGTGGAGAGCTTAAGAAATAGCAAATGACATATGAATGACTTATAAGTTCTAGCATTTGCTCCCTGTCATGTTTGAATTGATTGTTACGTCCCTCTTGTCCTGGTGTATTAGTCAGTCTGCAAGGAGTAGGAACCAATTCTAGCCAAAAAGCAGGACAGAGGGAGAAGGGGGACGACTTATTGGTGGGTTATGGGCATATCTCATGGAATCCAAGCCGAGGATGCAGTGGGGCCTCAGGGAGAGAATCAGGGATGGGGCTCTTGGGGAATGCCTTCTTTCTCTTGATCTCTGTTTCAGCTTCTCTCTCAATGTCAATTTTTTCCTTAAGGCCTTTCAGTCGTGGATCCATAATTCCTAGGGAAGGAACTAACTGGTCTGGCAAAGCACAGGACTGTCCATGTACCAGCGGACTGCAGCTGTGTGGGCAGGGACTCCAGAGTACAGGGACAGGGCATCTTCTGCTACAGCTACTTGGGTAGCGAGTGAGTGGGCAGAAGCGATTCCTACAAAAGTGGTGCTGGACAAAAAATTAAATAGCCTGCCTGCTGTACCTGCTGTCCTGCTTTCCTTTCTGCCAGCTGACTGCAGCTTTAGCTTTGCATGGACTCTTCATTTATTCTAGCTTGTCCCTTCCTCCAATGGGCCAGATAATGGCACTTCTGACTATATATAACACACGGTTTTTCTGTGTACTGTTTTTCATGTACAAACAATGTATCAAAAATGGCTATGTGTTTGTCTGCTGTGTGTATAGATAGAAAGATAAAAAGAAGTATTTCCTCAATTGCGTCTATGAGAAATTTCTAGGAAAAAAGTACTTCTTTGATCAAATAAGTTGGTGGAGGTGGAAGAGGGTATAGGGGTGACAAATGGTAATGAAAAAATACAATAAAATGAACTATAAAAAATTTAAAAATAAAAATAAAAAAGCAACCTTAATGTACTAAATAAAAAAATAAAAGTACTTAGCTAAATAAACATGCTACAATTTCTGCATTGCTTGACTTTTCAGGGGAAGGAAAGAGACCATTAGTTTTCTAAACTTATTGAAATGTACATATATGTCTTTGTGTGCATGTGTATAAATATATATATATATTTTAAACCTGAGAAATATTTATAAATACCTTGTATATTACCTAGAATATAGTTTAGGAAAGACTTGCTTCGGTTCTAAGATCAATATGAACGTCCCTTTAGAAAACAGATAGAAAAGGGTGTTTTTTTCCAAGAGATGATCACTTGTTAATATAAAAGGTGAACAGACAAAGCAACTGCATGAATTAATCACTTTTGGGAGAAAATCAGCCAGAGGGG
Organism: Glossophaga mutica; assembly: GCA_039655065.1. Classification (NCBI taxonomy): domain Eukaryota; kingdom Metazoa; phylum Chordata; class Mammalia; order Chiroptera; family Phyllostomidae; genus Glossophaga; species Glossophaga mutica. The sequence goes on along the minus strand of CM077303.1, from coordinate 40,009,208 downwards.
ACACATGGGTTCTAGCTCTGGCACTTACCATTAATTTGTAAAGACCTCAGGTGAGCTATGAGCCCCACCCCCCTCTATAAAATGTTAGATTAAAGTATCTTTCTTCTGCCCTGGCTGGTGTAGCTCAGTGGATTGAATGCTGGCCTGTGAACCAAAGGGTTGCCGGTTCGATCCCAGTCAGGGCACATGCCTGGGTTTCGGGCCAGGTCCCTGGTTGGGGGAGTGTAAGAGGCAACCACACATTGATGTTTCTCTCTATCTTTCTCCTTCCCTTACCGTCTCTCTAAAATAAATAAATAAAATCTTAAAAAAAAATCTCTCTTGTGGACCACAAGCAACATTTTTCATGGTATTTGTGATGAGTTATGAAATACTCTGCCCCGTAGCCCTGGCCAGTGTGGCTCAGTCGGTTGGGTGTCATCCTGTGAACTGGGGCGTCACCAGTTTAGCTCCTGGTGGGATACATGCCTCACGCCTGGATTGTGGGTTTGGTCTCCTGGGGAGCGTGCAAAGAGCAGCCGGCCGATGTTTCTCTATCCCTTTGATGTTTCTCTGTCTCTTCCCCTCTCTTTAAAATAAAAAAAATATTTAAAAAATACTCTGCCTTATAAATTAGCACTCTGGAATGTGTTTCTGTACAAGCATATATTAGATCTTTCCACCTTCTCATTTCTCTCTTTCCTTGCTTTATTTATATCGAATTCTTTCTATTTAAGAGAAGGGGTATTTTTAAAAGAAGCTACTCTGACAATAAATTACTGATTTAAAAATTGAAGCTACTGTTTTTAACATCCACTGAGGCATCTGACAACCGTTATATAGAGCTTTTAGATATCTTTATCATACCTTACAAGTTAGTCTAGCCTCACAAAACAGTCACTTGTCCAACCACTATTTGTCACACACTTATTATTGGCCTGGCTCTGTTCTAGGTGTCGGGGCTGTAAGCAGTGAACAAGCCAGATAAACCTGGCCCTCGTGGAGTAAGTATGTATGTGCATGTGTGTGCACATGGGTGTATGTGTGTAGATTAAGTACAAGTGAACAAATATACGACATAATGCCAAACTGATAAGTGCTAAGAAGACAAGTAAATCAGGATAAAGGGATAAAGAGTGACTGAAGGTGCCACTTCAGATGGATGCCCCGTGAAGTTCTCTCTGTTCAGTTAACATCTGAGCAGAGACCTGGACTAGGAGAGGGAAGTCAGTTAAGAGCCTGTGTGAAGGGAGAGGTTCCGCCACCTCGAAAAGCAAGTGCACAGGTCTTGAGGTGGACATATGTTAAATGTGTTTTAGAAGCATCAAAGAGGCTGCAATGGCTGGAGCCAGGTGACTGAGGGGAAGAGAGATGGGAATTTGAGAGAGAGAGAGAGAGAGAGAGAGAGAGAGAGAGAGAGAGAAGAGAGAGTTAGTTCAGATCCTGAAGAGCCCCGTAGGCTATAAGAATACTTTTTTATTTTATTCAAAGTGTGGCAGGACATAAATACTAGGATACAAAACATTAGGAATAATATCACGTATGTTCTTTTATTGCTCTTCTTCCCCTCAATCACCTCAGCTAAAAAATTCTCACAAGAAGGCGAAGAAACACATGTACTACCTGGCAAGCACCCTGGGGGCAGGGCACAAGGCAAAGAGCAGCACTGCCAGCGTGAGAGTCATGAGGAGCCAGCCCTTTCCTGGTGGATGGGATGGGCATAGCTGCTGCTTTTGGGTTCAACGTGCTGTCTATAAATATCACTCTTAATACAACCCATTAAGTTGGTGACAGGGTGAAGAAAGGCAAATAGCACCAGGTTGGAACTGCCTAATGATGAGTCAGAATTAACTTTGTTCCTACCTGTATGCCTTGAGTGAATGGAAAGCTATTTGTAGGTATAGAGAGGCATGCTGGCACAAGCTGGGAAGAAGCACTCAAGTGACACTCAAAACTTACCTTTGTCAGGAGCAAAGAGACCTTTTTCTGTACCCTTAGAAATCCACTTAAGATATGAGGAGATTAGGTCTGAGGAAGTAAATAATCCTCTATCTTCCTTGTAACATGCCCACTACAGTGAGTTTCAGGTGGGTTGCTCAGTCCTAACTCTTGGAAACTTTTTAAAAAAGATTTTATTTATTTATTTCTAGAGAGAGGGGAAGGGAGGGAGAAAGAGAGGGAGAGATATATCAATGTGTGGTTGCCTCTCACATGCCCCCAGCTGGGGATCTGGCCCAGAACCCAGGGATGGGCCCTGCCTGGGAATGAAACCAGCGACCTTTTGGTTAGCAGGCTGGCACTCAGTCAACTGAGCCACACCAGCCAGGGCTCCTGGGAACATCTTTTTAATGGCATCCAGACATAGTGAGAGATTCCAGGTGCCAGGGCTTACTGGTGTGGCTCTCCAGTTGCTCCGCTTTTGGTAGCTTCCAATTCTGTCTGGCCATGCCCCTGAGTGACGCCGTATGAGCGAGCCCTATTATTTCTCCCTACCTGTTCACCATTTCGGGTGTCAAAACCATGAAGGTTTCCAATTCCAGCTCCACTACTTGGTTGCCATGTGTCTTAATCAGCAGAATATAATCTTTCGGTCTCAGTTTTCTCAGTCATACAATAGGAACAATAACATGTACCTGCTGTATTAGGATGTAAAGTGTCTAGCAGAGAACCTGGCATTTAGAAAGCACTTGAAAAATTCAGTAGACCTTGGAACACAGTAAATAGGAATCTGAGCCTCCTAGAACTATCACTTGGTGATTGGTTGACCTTGAGGGTAGTTTTTATATACTGTTGGTGTTCAGAAAATTGTAATTTAATGTAAGATGTATACAGTCCTTATTTGTGCTCCAAATAAATACTCCTTCAACTATTCCTAAAGTCCTGCCCAATCACAGAAAGGGAGAGGAACCAAGACTTACTGCACACCTACTACAGATAAGGCATTTTATAAATATTGTCTTATTTGATCCTCACAACATTTTAAGGTAAGTATTATTATACCTAGCCAACAGGATGTTGAATGTTAGACCTGAATTCCTTCTAGGACCCTGGGTGGTCTACTGAGAACACATTTCCATTAGCAAATACAAAGTGTTGGCATGAAAGGAATCTCCTGAAAACAAAAGAGGAGGGGGTATGGAGCCAGAGGTGTTCCCCTTTTGGCCTGGTCTTTGAATGGCATTGGATTCTGTGAACAATTAACGTTCCAGAAGCAGAGCCAACCGTGTTGTTGATGGCTCTGTATAAATCTGTTTTGGGGCAACACAGGACAAAGATGCTTCCAGCCTAATTTTTAAATCAACTCCCCTTCCTGGCAATCTGTTCTAGAATCTTACAGCCCCCATAGGTGTCTTCATTTTGAGCCGCCTCCTTCAATCCGCTAACAGCTCAACCCAGACGTGAAGACAGATCTTAAATCCCACTGCGGGCATCTCTTTGATGGAATATATAGCCCCGCATTGTTTTAGATTTCTCATAAGACCTGTTTTCTCGACTTTTTAATAATTTTCCTACTCTTTTTCTGGACATTTCCCAAACTTTTTGCTACTTGCCTGAGTTATTGAGTCCAAAATTGGACATTTAATTCAAATAGAGCTCTGAGAAAAATGAACTAATTCTGTATGCTCTCCTCCTGCTTACATGCCCCAGGGATATGGTCCATATTTATGCTGCAGCACTACTGAGGCATTTTCCTCACTGTGAAGAAATGCCAACCTTGAAAAAATACATTAGGAATCCAGGGCTTTTAATAGAGCTACCGTTGCTACTGTTACTTCTATAGTAATGGTTAATCCCTATACATACCCTTTTTAGTTCTGAGAAGTAAGAGTGAGTGGGGTTTTTCTTCACCAGTGTCAAGAACTTACAAAGAATGTCAATGAAATGGATCATATTAATATTCCTGACACGAGCAGAGCAAAATTCTCGGTAATACAGCATTGGGGAGGAATCCATAGGAAATAAGCAAATAAGCTGAGATAAAGACCCAAGTGGTTTTGAAGTTTTTAAACTACCAAGATTTTGTGGTTTTCTTTTTTTGTTTTTATTTAAAACTTTTGGGGGATTTAAAACGGGATACTTGGGATAAGAGAAGAAGCAGCTTATTGCTTTTAAAAAACACTCTCACATGGATCTAGCCACAGGGAAACATGTTCATAACTAGATATTTGTAAGTTCAGGATTTGATTTGGTTAATTACTTCAAGAGTTATTATCATCTCATTAAAAATTTCTTTCTATTCAGTTTGGGGATTAGGAGAACTTTCAGAATTCTTATATGTGATATTTTTATTGTATCTTTGATCAGTATTTTTTTCCTTTGGGAATGTATTTTCCAAGTTGCATTAAGTCATTGAAAAAAACAAATGTTTCCATCTACAGAAATTTGTTACCTCACGAATTGATCAAAATAAGCAGACAGATCTGGCTACAGAGCCTATCTCTCATGCTGACCAACAGTGTGACTTTGAGAAAATGACTAAAACCCTGTGTGGTGTAAGTTTTTTAATGAAGATAAATGTACACGCAGTTCTTAATATAGGCTTGGAACATGGTAAATACCCAAAAATGTTAATGTTCTTTATTTGTTCAGTTAATTTGAATTCTAATCCAGTCCTTCAAAGCACTAATCATTTCACTATTTTAACAATCTCATTGTTGACAAAAACATAAAATATCAGTCAAATTAACAACCATTTTGAAAGTCCAATTGAAATGTTGCTGCTTATAAAATTGAACTATTTTTTTGCTTTTGTTTTTCTGACTCTATCTGAAAAGTTTTATTATTTCTTCACAAAGCTTTGTTAATTTGTGACATTTCCACTGCTTATGGCATTTGTATGTGCTTTATGTCTACATATATTTTCTGCTAACCGGCACACCATTTTCATCTGTGACATAATCATCCCCTACTCACATGGGTATCCCTTTCTTCCCTGTCATTCCAGGATAGTTTTTTTTTCCTAAATAAGAACTTCTATTTTCCTGATTTTATATACCCATAACACTTTTATTCCCTGTCAGAACTTTTTTCCCAACAGTTTTTCTAAGCCAATTGAAAATTTAGGAAACATTGGTATTAAGTTTCTGGCTAATAAAAAATGTAGAAGTGGAAAAATAAGACCAATTTTCAATTTTTCTTGTGCTAATAGAGATAAAAACAACCATACTCTGTAGTAAACTGTTACTTTGGTAGCCAACAGTGAACCATGTCTCCTGGTATTTATGCCATGTGTAGTCTTCCCTCTGCCCCCCGATGACTCTGGACCTGGTCATGGAACTGTTTTTGGCCAATGGGACATTAGCAAGTGTGATGCAAGTGGAAGTTTGAGGTTTGCTTTCTTGGAATCCTTGCCTTGGGAGCCATATTGTGAAAAAGCCCAAGCAGCCACATGGACAGCCCTAGGGAGGGGAGGACTGAGGCCCCCGGCTGGCAACCACACTTGAGGTCCCAGCTGACAGCCAGCACTAACTTGACAGTCTTATGAGCAAGTCATCTTGGAAGTGGACCACCCAGCCCCGGTTGGCTTGCCACTATATGGCCACAACTGTCCTCACTGCATTCTGACCAAATTATAGAATTGTGGACAAAGAAATGATTGTTATTGTTTTAAGCCACTATGTTTGAGGATGGTTTGTATGTAGCAACAGATAACTGAAACATGCAATCACTCTCACTCCTGACCTTAAATACATAACCAAGAGAAGCTGGAAGTAAACTGACTCAATTCCATGTTGGTGCTAGACAAATGTAAATCTCTCCCACCTGAGGTTAGATCTTAGATCTTGAGAACAAGGAGGAGCCTGAGGCTCGGGTGAACATCTAATGCCACTTTTCCAGGGGTAGAAATCATTTCATCACTTCGTCCTCCTCCTTCCTTGTGGACACACATTTATGGACCACTGGCAGTCACCAAGACAAAGTTCCTGCTCTCACAAGTCTTGTTTATTCTCCTACGACTTCAAGTCCTTACTAGGATGCCAGAACCCTTGATATTTTGAAGTCTGACTGACTTCCTTGTTCCTTACACAGTACTAAATTGTCAGCAAATGACCAAAAGATGGCTGGCCACGGAGAATGAGCAAGTGGGTCATTGGCCTGTCTTTACAGATGATGACGGGCACAAAGGGCAGACGAGTTGTGGTTGTGCGTGTGCTGTATTCATACTGAAGAGATAATTCCTCCACATGTGTATGATCCAAGGGTGGCAAAGCTCTACACTCTTCTCATCTCAGCGGATGGTGTCTCTCTCAATGGGTCAACTGGTTCTTCAACTCCAGACTTCCCTGTGGAGTGTTTCCTGGCACGTCCTTGCCAGAGGGCATTGTTCTCACCAGTACTCATCAGCTTTGTGATGTCTCTCCAGATACTGCTCACTCCTTGGTGTCTGAGAGCGTGTAGGTGGATTTTAGTAGCTGGTGCGGGGCTGAGGGGGTAAAGCAGCTTTTGCCTCCAGCTTGAGACTAAATGAAATGGGTGGAGGTTCCATGTTCCTCCTGTGCTGAGCAGCAGACAAGAAGACGAGCTTTGAAAATCCTGGAGAGAAATTAAATAAGTGGAAGGGAGTTTATTGTATTATAAATATTTTACTCCAAAAGCAGAGGAATCACTGGTCATTTTATCAGACAGTTGCAGATTAAGATATTTTCCCTTTTAGTCTATAGGGAGATGGTACAAAGTAATAGTTGCACGAATTTGTGCTGGGGTCAGACTGCTAAGTTTCTTAGTTATTTTACACCACTCACAAATACCATGACCTTGTCAAGATGTTTCATATCACTAAATTTCAATGTCCCCGATCTCTAATGGGGAAAATAATACCTACCTCATGAGTTCTTGGGAAGAGCAAATGTACGTAGGAAATGCTCGATAAGCATGACCTATTAGTATTAGCTGTTAGTTTTTTTCCTTAGAAGTTTAGCATTTTCCTTCCATTGGCTGAAACATATTCTTAACTCTGCAAATCAGAAAGGATCAGTTTAACTACAGACAGACAAACTTTTTTGTATATGTTCTGTTTTAGTTTTAAAACAAAGTAAACTTTAGAAACCTTCTAGTTGCAAGTTTGAAAACTTCTACCTTCAGAGAACTTTTATTTAATCGAAAAATATATTTTAAAGCCATAGCTCATGAGTCTTTTCATTTGTAAGCATTTAAATGATTTGTATAGTCAAGGATTTAAAGTTAAGCTTATTCTTCACAGCTCATTACAATATATAAGTAAGACTTGGGAGGCAGCTTTGAGTTGTCTCTGGCTGTGGTTAAATTTTTGATTATGCATCCTTTTTGAAAAAGTCCATTCATTAGGGATCTCTAGGATAATTTTCATATGATGAGTCTTCCAAAAAGTTCTATATTAGGCTCTTTATTGTCAAGCCACCAAATTCATCTCTGCACGCATGTCAGTTTATTGACAGAGCTTAACAAATACTGCATTTCCCACTTCCTTTTACTTTTGCATTCTCCCCACCTGTTTCCTCCCTCCCTGTCTTATTCTCGATCTCTATCACGTTAAGCCTTGCATTATTTTCCTTCTGATATATGTGGGGCTTCTGAGTTTTTTCACTGATAGAACAAGTGGCAATGAAAGTCAACCATGTAACCTTTAAACTACATCCTGTAAAGTGTGAGCTTGCCCCCTTCTACTATCCATTCAAACTGTGTTGTAAAGACTGGGGTGGAACTTTCCAGTGTCCAGTCCCCCTTTTCTTTGGGTAATTGAGGCATGGGAAGCATGCCTGAGAAGTCTGTACACATGCTTGCGAGACCCATGGACTCCGTAATTAAAATTGTCTTTCTAATTTATAACCACCCTTTATCAGTTACTTCCATGCCCAGTGACCACTCAGTGGGGATTTGCCCGTTAGTTCCTTGATCTTGATGTTTTCGAGTTCTACAACTTCTGGGAATGGGCTCAGCTTGGGTGCCAGATAATAGCAGAGTCAGAATTTCAAGTATTTGTTTTGACCAGAGATACTTAGGGAACACAAATCTTTCTGTTTAGTCATAGGTCTACTCATAGGGTATGACCAAGCGGTCAGTGGAGGCCTTGGATCTTTCTGGCTTCTCAGACTTGAGAAGTGTCCTGCTGCTACCATATAGTCTGAATCTTGGCATCTGGAAAAGCTCTGTATGCCTTTAGTGAACAGCAGAGAAATGGCCAACTGATGACTCTAGAAGGTGAGGAAGTTTAATTATTTTCATGATGGTTTATATCAATATTCAACAGCAATATGCCATGGTTCATTTAATATAAGGGGCATGGTATGATGATGGGTGTCTTTTTCTTTTTTTTAACTATCTTACATTCTAAGAATTTACCCCCAGGAGAGAGCTGTCTGGCTTCTCCCCACACCCACTCCCAGCATGTAGCATAGTGCGGTGGCAGCAAGCAGGCGCAGAGCGAGTCCTGACTGCCTAGATGAATGCGTGCTATGTTCAAAGTTTCCTCAGTTATAATCTAATAAATGTAACCATTTTTGGAACTCAGGCTTTTAATGTTGGCAGAGAATCCATTGCTGTGATAAAGCTCTGGCTATTCCTTCATGGCTAACATAAGGTCTAACCCATCTGTGCTCTTCTGTTCTCTTACAACCCAGCGGAATGTTCCCTGGGATGTGGGAATCTAGGTCTCCTGGAGGTAGGGAAGTTTTGAGGGGAGACTCAAATGAAGATCATTGGAGAAGGAGAAGAGTCAAGGGGGCCACTCCAGAGTCCTGAGATCACTGCTAAAGGTGGTCTAGGAAAATGTTCCTCTTACCAATCATGGTACCTACTACAGGGATGGGAATTTGGTGGAATAGAAAAAAAAAGAGTAGAAGCATGCTTATGTCCCATGTGTGACTCTGAAGTTGATCCATAATTGACATCGGTGGAAAGGAAAAGCAAAGAACCTCCTCTTTCCAGCACCGCTTTGAGAAAATATCAAGGGAGTTTTCAGTTCCCTCTTCCCCTACTTTCTTTGGTGTATAGTCTAGCCCTCTCCTCCCATAGATGAGGAAACTGGGGAGTGGCAAAGTGACTTCTCAAAATTATCTCATCAGCTACAGGGCTGGAATTAAAATCCAGGGTTCTTGACTCTAGAGGTTGCATCTGTCAACCTCGCACTGTCAACCATCATCATAACTACGATATGCGGAGAACTCACTGTGTCTGGGCACTGTGTACTTTCCATGCTTTTTATTTAATCCTAACCATTTTATATGGTTGGCACAATTATGCACCCCATATCACGGATGAGCCAGCTGAAGTTTAGAGAGGCTCAGTAAATCACCTGGGGCTCTGCAGCTAGTGCCGATTCCGAAGCTCCTGGTCTTAAACACTGGGCCCCAGCATCCCTGTGAGGGCTTGATTTGTTCATAGACCCCATTCCTGTGGAAGAAACAGAGCTTGCTTTTTTTTCTACTGTCAATAATCACGTTTGAGTGTAAATAATCTATGCATTAATTTTCTAGGGCTACCATAACAAAATACCACACATTGGGCAGCTTAAATAACAGAAATAATTTTTTCACAATTCCAGAGGCTGGAAATCTGAGGTAGAGGTGTCAGCAGGGTCGGTTTCTTCTCAGATCTCTCTCCTCAGCTTGCAGATGGCTGTCTCCTCTCAGTGCCTTCACATGGCCTTCCTCTGCACATGCTCTGTCCTAATCTCCTCTTATAAGGACACCAGTGATATTGGATCGGGCCCACTCTAAGGACCTCGTTTTAACAGAATTACCTCTTTGAAGACTCAGTCTCCCAGTGCAGTCACATTCTGAGGTACTGGGGGTTAGGAATTCAACATACAAATTTTGGGGGACACAATTCAGCCCATAATAACCTGATATGTTGTCCCTTCCTGGAGTGTTTTTGTTTCTGAAAAAAGTCTTTTAGATACAAAAATGCTTACACCTAAAACAATAACCTGTGGTAGGTGTCCCAAGCACCAGACCAATGGAGAGGATGCACTGTGTTCAAGAGGAGGTGGAAAGAATAGAGGCTCTAACTTCACTGCACAATATTGGCCCATCCTGACTCACAGTTAACTTGTGTATATGAATTCTCAGATCCTTTTCAGGGACTTGGATTATAAGAAAAACAATCCAAACTGGTAGTGCTTATTCATCAGAACCTCAATGGATGCCATGCATTTCTATGATCATCTCTTCTGGAAGAATCTGTAACCCTCACAATTTAATATGATTAACAGCAGTTTTCAAATTCCAGAGGTGTCTTGGGTGAATTCCCAGGGTCAATTAATGACACACCCCTACAGTCATTTACTGTTAGCTTGAGAGATGTTTGCTTGGCATACACATAATTCCCTGGCTCCTGACTGAAGAGAGGCCAATTCCTTTCTCAGGAGGGCCCTTAAGTTCTGTTTATAAATCCTCTCTGTCATAAGATCCAGACACAGAGAGCCTTCAGTGGCACTCTGGCTACTTCCTATAATTAAGTAAATCAAGGACAGGGTGTGTGGACAGTTAATGTAACTGAACTTCGATGCTGCCCACCTGGAATGGGGAGAATCACAATCAAGACTCAGTGAGGAAATGAGGAAGGGGCACTACAGGTTGCAAGGTGTAAAGCCTCCTGGGTTTCTCCCTCCCCAGGTGACGTGGGGCTTACACAGTGGCTCTACTGTTCAAAAGAGGATGAGGTGCCAGACTCCTGTCCTCAGAAGGTGCGGAGGCCTCTCCCCGTCTCTTCTCCTCCTGTGCTCTCTCCCTTCTCCAGCCACCTTGGCATTTGAACTTGTTCAAATCAAGCGAGTTGGTGCATGTAGATAGCGTGTTATTTTATTGGACATGTCAAACTTGTATCAGAAAGTGTGTGTTTAGTGACATAACTGCTGACTGATGTTTCTCTTCCCCTCACCCCTATTCTCTACCACCCCCGAAGTCGTGGCTTTATCTTCTCTTGAAGAGTAGCTGGGTTAATGTCATTACCTCTGATTTAAACCAATCCATATAATGACAAATTTTAAAAATGAAATTCCCACCCTTGATATCTTATCTTAACCCTTCTGTAACTCAATGTATAACGAATGTGAGCCACTTGACCTTGCTAAGTCTCATTTTTCTTTCTTCTGTAAAATCATCTCTCACTTCCCTTACAGCTTTGTCTGTAATAAGAAAGAAACAGTGTGTGGCTGAAGGACCCATGAGATGCAGCGGTCTGTCTTCTGACACTGTCAGGGACCTCTGGCTGATTCATTCTGCCTCTTGGGGTGGGGTGAGGGGACAGAGGGGCCACTCTGTGTGTGCTCGGTGTCTCCTTCCTAGAGCGCCTTCCTTGGGACAAGTCTGGGCTTCACCCTGAGCTCAAGTGCTTGTGAAAGCAGGTCAGAGCCTGAAAGAGAGCCTAGGCCAAGAGAAGGGAGTCTCCCACATTTGTTTTTGATCCTCAGAACACACCAGATGGACTTAGGATAACTTGGGATCTGTAAGTGAACATTCTTTTCAGGAGGCCAATGTGGACAACACCAGAACCTTCCTGTGCTAGATTTTGCCAGGGTGTGAGCTTCTCCCCAGAGGCTGGGAGCCTGAGGGCCTGGTCTCTGCCCTAGTCAGAGGTGGAGGCGGGGTAGCAAGTTCCAGCATTTCTGGTTGTGTTCGTAGCTCTTAGGTACCTTGGCTAGCAAAGAACTATCCAATTCTCCTCTCCCTTTCCCCCTCTGCCTCTCTTCCTTTTCTCCTTCTCTTTTTCAAAAAAGCATTATCTCCTTTTTTCAAAGTTATAACAAAGATGTTTATGTACTGTCCTTTCTAAATAAGAGGGTGAAACCACAGTGAAGTTTAGTTACTGCCTCATGGAACATCCTTTCTCCAGAACAGTGATCTGTCTAGCAATTGAATCCATTGAGCTTTGTTGGGTCATCAACAACTATTTAATAAACATTATTCAGAAAGCCTGGGAAGATAAAGATTTTAATGGTATATATTTTTTCCATATACCTGAGAAATATAGTCTACTGCCTAGACATCCCTTTTGCATTTACTTAGTCACCAATGTGCTACTAGTCTGTAAATAACACGAAGTATTTGTTCACGGAGGTGGAGGGATTTTTACATGATTCATAACCATCTGGTTATACAGCAGGAAATGAGGCATTTGTCAATTTTCTTTCTTTCTTTCTTTTTGTAATTGGATTCTTTTTTTCCTGAATAAGTTAAACATGTGTTCCATGGCCTACGACCTGCAAGAGGTCTTGTACTACTTGTCATTATGATCCGGGGGCTTGTGCTGCCTGTGTTGCCAGGGAGCTGGTTGGCCACCGAGCACAGCTGCCTGAAGTTAGTGGTTCAGGAGCCGCCATCTGTGCGGGGCTCTGTCTCTTTGTACACCACACAGACACGTCTGGAGGGCACAGCAGTGCTGAGGCTCACAAATTAACATCCCACTCATTAGAAAACTTTCCAGGTAGAAGGTCCGACCTTCTAAATACTAAAACTTCGGGTGAGTCATTAGGGTCTCACATTTAGGGAAGTGTAGACCATGTTAGTCAGCCAGACAGTGTAACAGGTTGGACACTAATAGGTATCTTGGCAAGCCACAGGGGCCTTACTAATCAGTTAGCTCTGACGATCTTTTTTAAAAAGTACAAAGGCAGTTAAAGTTGTGCTGAAGGAGCTGTTACGTATTCCTGCAGTTAAGGCTGAGTATTAAGTTACATCATGTGAGGAGCGAGGAGAATTTGTCCTGTGCTATGATTGTTCTTAACTCACCTGGTATAAGTGCCCTCAGAGAAGGAATTGGACTGGGGGTTCTGGGGCCTGGACAAGAAGATCTGAGCCTTAGGTTGGTCAGTGAAGAGCAAAGAAGGATCTGAGAAGTAGTATCTCATCTGTGAGAGGAGGCTGGGGCATATATCCAGGCAGGCTGTCCAATCAGTTGTCAACCCAAAAGGCCTGGGCAGATTCTAGGTATATACGAGGTCTGTCCAGAAGGTATCCAGCCATATAATATGAAAAATAGACACATTTATTGAAGAAGATACAAGATACAAAAAACATTGTACATAAGCCGATGATGCTTCAGTTCTTTTCAAAGTAGGCGCCTTGGGACTTCACACAGTTCTCCCAATCACTATCAGCTGTCCCATTGTATTTTCCTGAATCTCATCGATGGTCTGAAATCTCTTCCCTTTCAAAGGTGATTTCAGATCTGGGAAATGCCAGAAGTCACAGGGCACCAAATCTGGGCTGTAGCAGGGCTGAGTCACCTGGGTGATTTGATGTTTCATCAAAAAAACTCTGCAGGAGATGTGATACGTGAGTGAGCGTGTTGTTGTGATGAAGCTGCCAATCACCAGTTGCCCACAGCTGTAGCCTTCTGGATCATCTGAATAGTTTCCATGAGGACTGTTCAAGCTTAATGCAAAATTTGATGCAGATTTGTTGCTCTACTCAGTCATTTTGAGTGCAATGGCCACACAGTGCACATGCTCACTCACTGGTGTCTACTGCCCCCACTGACTAGTACAGTGAAGTTGTCATTGTTCATGCATGTGCATTCCAGTCCCCTCTCCTTGGCTGCCAGGTTACACTGATGTGGTGCAAATCATTCTTGTTATATTTACAATGGTTGGACTTTTTCCGGACAGACCTCATGTGACATCAGGAAGGAAACTAGGGCAAAAAGAAAGAATTTCAAGCACAGAATGGGGTGGGCACACATCCTGGAGAGAGTTCCCCACCACAGGACACAGCTGCAGACCCCTTTTTATAGGGTGTCTGTGGCTTTCATGTCATAGTGGGGAAGGAAGTGTGAAGATCAATTAGTTCACTGGCATACCTCCCCTCTGACCCCACAGTATGGGAAGCAGGTTCAGAACTAGAGCCTGAGACAAGAGATGTGACATTTTCAGAAATTTTGAAATAATTTGCAAAGTATATGTTGTGTGTGAGTAGCAATAATGACTTGTGGGGGATAAAACAACTTTTCATAGTAATATTTTTTGCTTTTGTTCAAAAGTGAGGGATATAAATGTGATGTATTTATAATCCCTTTGCTAGTAAATTGGTTATGTTTGTTATATTTAGAAGTATAAAGTCCTGGGAGAAAGTTTAGAAACATTTGGACACCTGTATCTTTTTTCTAGGATAAAAAGGCGGGGGATGGGCTTAGGAGACAGTTGTTATATATTTATGTCCTATATTTACACTTAGATATATAACAAGAATTCTGAAAATGAGGATTTTCTCTCAGCCCTAGAACTGATTAGGTGCATGTCTTGAAACCAGTCATTTAAAGCTTTGGTCTGTGTCCTTGCTTATGATGCAGAGATGTTGACATCCTGAGATAAGAAGAACAATGTCTCTGCACTCCTCCACTCACGTTCCCTCCCAGGCTCACTGCAGACAGCTGGTGTTCGTTTTGGTTTGGGCCCCAAGGTGGAAGCCATGGTCTATAGACAAGACAGAACAGATTTTCTTCAGTTCTATTCCTGGTGGTGGAATGCTCTTAGTAATTTACTCAACAGTGGTAGATATGCAATAATAGACAACTTTTCAAAGAACATTCTCATCATCTATGTATCAAAACCATTAATGTCACAAAAATGTTAATTGAAAGGGTCGATATTTCTGAAGGAGCAAATTGTATGAATATCTTTGCATATTTAACTATCTCACTAGAGGTTCTTAGATTATGAAAAGGACACTTAAAAATATCTCAGACCAGCCTTTTGGAACAAAATATAATGATAAACCTAATTTATAACTTTTCTGTGTTCAAAAACTTGCATCCTGGTATGCTAATAATCCTCTCTGCAGAGAGCACGTAAATTGGAGAATTGGGGACAAAGTCTCAATCGGGGACAATGGGCCCCAGAACCTTCTCACTGGTTTCCTGACTCTGAACTGCTCTGCCCACAGCTGCCTGAGAGAGTGCCCCCAGACCCGGTGCTCACTCTGTGGCTCAGAAAATGCCACTGGATCCTCAGTGCTCACAGAATAACGCTCAAGCTCACTGGAATAAGCTCAGGTCCTGTCTGCCACACATTTGCTTGTCCCCGCCCTAAGGGGCATGTGCATCCTCTACTCCCGGCAAACTGCTCTCTGCTCTCTGCAAACCCTTCTCCTGTGTGTCTATCATTGCTCAGGTGCTTTCCTCCCCTGGCGCCCTGGGCTCAGCTCAGCTCCTGGAAACCTTACCCTTTCTTTATTCCCTGAGTCAGAATTAGCCCCTCCCTCTTCTGCCTTCCTCAGTCATACAGCAGGGCTGATTCCCTCTGCTTTGTATTAAATGTCAACCTATCTTTATGCATTTCCCACACTCAGCTGTCAGTTTACTGCTTTGGGGGACGTTTTTGTTGTTGTTGTTAATCTTTCATCCCTCACAGTTACTTGAAAATAGTAAGTGCTCAATAAATGTTAAATCTACTGCTTACCTGTGTAGAAAACATTCGCCAGTATCTGAATGTACTAACTTTCAGTGTAGGCTCACATATGCCTAGTGAAATCTCACTAACCTGAAGTTGAGATATTAGTCTGAGTTAGAAAAATATCTGATCATTAGAATATTGCTTTCAAAATATAACTTTATTACATTTGAGTCCCTGCAGTTACCAGAGATAGACTGTAAAATGTTATTTCCTTTTATTTCCTTTTAATTGACCTTGATGAACAATTTGGAATCATAATAGCCCTAACAGTGCCCTCCTGTGCTTTAACTCCAAGTTATTGATACCTAAGTAGATGCTTCCAAAGTGTTTACCTATGAGAACTGTTCTCTCTCTCTTTTTTTTTTGCAATTTTTATTCCAACTTTATTTGCATTATTGAATAAAATTTAGCCCAATTCTTGTCAAAATTAGTGAAATGGTTGAGTCAACTTAAGGTAGAAATGAGAAATTTTATTGTATAAGGCAAAATACAGGAGAATAAGTGAAAAAGTTTGAATTTTTTTTCTTTTTATGCTTCAGGTGTGCAGGGAATGTTGGACTGTTGAATTAGCCATTCATATTCCTTGATTACATACTGTCATTAATTTGCAAGTAGTAATTTTAAAGTAGATTCATTTGAAATACACTGTTGGCAGAGAGTTCAATGGACACCCCACATCAGCAGAAAGAGGAATGAGTGGGGAGCTGGGGGCATAAATGACAACACTGATGCTGTCCTAGTTGAGGTGCATCAAGAAGGGAAGTTTCTTTGGAAAAGACAGTAATGCTGGAGAAATCAGAAGGCAGCAGGAAAAGAGTAAGCCCCTATATGAGATGACTGCATCTATGCAGGAATCCATAGCATGATTGTACAGGAGTTGAGTAGGGCTGCTGTGGGCATCACTCATTTATAGGGTAACCAGCAGCTGGAGCTGACTCAGTGGCACGTAACACATGCACAGTAATTTGAACAGATTTCACAAGGGTTTGTAACATGGTGACATTTTAAGCTACTTTCAGATAACAGTGACATATCTAACAAGTACTTTATTTAAGTGAAATAAAAATGTGATATTTTAGAATTAAGGTATAAATGAATAACTATTTATTATCAAGGAGTCATCTATACAGGACAATGTTTAACCCGCTGGGAGGGCAAGCTGGGGGCAGTTCCCTCCAGAAGCACAGCTGTGCAGGCCCATGTGCATGGTCTCTGCACCCAAGTCTCCTATTTGTAGGAGCCTTAATTGGCAGAGTTGGCGTCCCACCTCTTTCTTCATAGACCAAAGCATGTGAAGGGAGAGAACTGGATGGGGTTAACATAACAAGTCCCTTCCCTACCACAGTTGCCTGGGGAGGCTTGGAAGAAAACCTAGGGTGGAGAATGTTGTAAATTCTTCCCTATGTCCTCAGGAAGGAAAATGTTAACAAGCCCACTCCTTGGACATTGTCTACTCCAGGAACAGCAGAGATTTTACACTAAAAACTCTCATGTTAGAGGGCCCCTAGTCCCTAGGAAAAGTCTGGTGGCCTTGACTCTAGGCCTTTGGTGATGTGGACCAGGGGTCAGGAGGACAGAGTTCTGACACTGACACTCTGCTCCCAACTGAAGGGGTGGCCTTGGGCCAGTCAGTTGCTTCTCTGAGCACCAGTATTTTCCCTTAAAATTTTGAGATGGGACTGAAATCATAATACCTGGAGAATAAATCATACAACCCCTTGCCACTGCCACCCTGGTCATAATGGTAGCTCACCAAGGAAGTAGTTTCTAAACCAAGATGAAATGTCATTCTTATATCTCTCCTGATATCCTCTGGTAGGATATTGCCAAATCACTTCTTGTCCCGATGATTTAATGTTTTATGATGAATTTATAGGAATCTGCCATTTTAGTACAGAGAAGAGAAACTCTGAAATTCTGCATAAATAAGTGTTTGTTATTTTTTAAGTCAGCTATGTACTCCATAAATTTATACATGCATTCTTAGCAATCAGCCAATGATAATTTAAAGCCCACTATAAGCCTGAAATGACTTTAGGCACATTTCAAATAAAAGAGAATCACTCATAACACTGAAACAGATTTTTCATACTGGAGGAGATTTTAGAGATTATCTATTCTCCAACTCCATCCAGGTGACAGAAACTGAAGTCTAGGGAGGTGGAATGTTCTGCCTAAGAACACAAAGGAAATCAAAGTCAGAATCAGGAGAAGAACTCATTTCAATGATATATGACTTAGAGTCATTCCTCAGAGGAGATAAGGCAGGATTTGCTGCCTGCTTACGCAATGGGGGGACAGCATTCCTCAGACATTAGTGTCTGCAAGAATCCCAGGAGGTGCGTGGAAAATGCAGCTTCTTCAGCCCCCCACTCAGACTGTTGATTCAGTAGGCCTGGGGCAAGGTCCAAGGAAGGGCATTTAACAATCTTCCCAGTTCATTCTGATGGAGGAGCCCCAAGGGCAACTTTCAAGAAAAATATTGAATTCAATTGGTATATAAAGTCCTTAGTGAAGTTCAAATAGTTCAGTTAAGTCCAACTGGTACTGACCGAAGTGGGCTTCAACCACAGACATGGGACAGCATGTCCATTCCCTGTCATGAGGATGGACTATTGGTGCCAAATGAGGACCACTGGTCACAGAGGACCACAGGCATTGGTCATAGCCCTTGTCCAGCCTTGACATGCTATGGGCTCAACTCTCAAGTTGCTGGGGACATCCTCGATGGTTCTTTCAAACTCTGAGATAGCCTCCCACACTTTCTTAGGTTTAGTCTTTGTAAGATTCAAAATGAACACCCAAGAGGGAATGGACCTTTCCGGTTATTTATAACACAGCTTCGGTGGCACAGCAAACCCCCAGAGACATTTGTTTGCATGCATGCATCAAGATAATCTGAATTTTAGGTGACTGTGTGCACTTGTTTTTAAAAGGGAGTCTATTTATTAGATGCTTATATTAGTGAAATTTGTTGTTGCTGTAATGGGAGGCAAGGTTAGGAAACCTAGCTTTGGCCAAAAAGGAGGAACTAATAACATGGGTATCTTAGAAAACACAGGCAGGAATGGTCCCAGGTCACAGGAGAACACTGAGACCAGTTACCAGGCCATGAAAATGGAAGCAGAAAGTTGAAAGTAATTCCCTGGCATCTCTTGTCAGACTTCAGATTTCTGTCCTTTATTTACCTCCCTCTGTTCCTCTGTGGACTGACTGCCAGCTGTGGGCCATGTGATATTCCACAGCAAAGCCACAGGCTCCCATAATGAGGACCCAGAAATAACCATTGATAACATGTTAGAATGTGTCCCTTTGGGTTACCTTATGCATAAGTGTATACTTTTAAACAAAAATTAGGATCCTATGTTATATAACTCTCATTTAATTGATCTATTAACCAATGTACCACAAATTTCCATTTCATCTATCTTCTGCATACTCATTTTCAACAGTAGACTGGTATTCTATCATATGGATGTCCAGTAGAATCTCTGGTGTCCAGTTTGATCAGAGTACCTTAAACCCCAAGCTATTTTTTTTTTTAGATTGAAATATATTTAGCAATTTAGAGAAAAGACTTTGGCATCATTACAGTTTTCTTGCTTAATATTTTACAGTTGTTCACTGTCATCTAATTCAACGGCAATTTTTTTTTGGCAGGTCATCTTTATCCAGTCTTTCTAAAACATTCAATCCAGTTTTTTGAGAAATAAAAATCTCTCTTGGTCATTTCATTGTGAATATACTGTTTAATTAAGTTGCATAATTAAAACTATAGCAGCTATAGCATGAAAAACCATAGCAGCATGAACAGGTTTGGGAACAAACACAGCTGGTTCCTGGTGAGCACAGAACGTATCTCGTGGGAGTGTAAGTGTGTGGGTTAGCTAAAGAGAGCCTTCTAGCTGTGAGCATTCAGCATGCTGGGGCATTAGACAATAAGTAAAGAATAAAGAGTTATGGTTAATCCAGGGGCTATTTAGATTTTAAAGAACATTTCTATTATTCAGCAATTTATTTTACCTATTTCCTATGTTGGACATAAGGATAATTTTGTGGGATACTTTTATAATTATTCTCAGAATTAGAACTACTGGGTAAAATCATATACATTTTAAAGACTTTAAATACACATTTTCAAATTGTTCTCCCGAAAGGTTTCCCTGGGCTTGATATTTTAAAATACAATTTAAAATAATAAGAGACCTTTTAGCAGGGAGTCTAATCAAAAACCAACTTCATTTTTCTGCATGTGACAGGAATTTAAGTCTGATTCTTTATCCTAAAATAATGACTTCACCCCTTCAAAGACATGGCAGAAAAACACCTTCCTTTTGTTTTCTTGTGACAATAGCAACAGTTCCCATGGATGAAATTTATTTTTTATCTACTAATTCAACCCATTTGGTTTTAGGATGTGGCCAGGCAAAATGAGCCAAAAATGCAAGATTAAGGCAACTTGAGTTTTAGGCTGTGTGTATAGTTGAGTTTTGGGTTTGGCTGATACAAACAGTTTCCATGGTTTGGGAGTTTTTTGTTGTAGCAACAAGTTCCTTGGGCAGTAGTTTGCAAATTGCAAGGTCCCTCTGTGAGGAACATTTTGAACTCAGAGAGTACAGGATCAGATCAGCTGGTGTCTTGGATGCCATCCTTCCCCAAGCTCACACCAAAAGTTAAACAGTCTTCAGTTTCTCTGAAGTTTTTCCATTGTTCGGAATTTCCCAGTGGTCATATTCAACTTACTAATGTCAACAGGGCTGGAATGGGGGACACTGGAAGAGGTATATGACTCAGACTAATATGGAATCGCTCTATTCTATCTGAGAGGGTGGACATGTTCCTCCCAAGGCTGTTGGTCAGTGGAGATCACAAGCACAGGAGGCTTGAGAATGGATGTGGGAGAACAGGCTCTGGAAAGAGTGCTGGAGATGAAACTGAAACATGGGCCCCAACTAAGTCACCCATCACAAGAGTCATGCTAATGGCCAGTGTCAAGGAACTGAACCAAAACAAGGGCATTTGAATAAGCAGGGAAGTCAGTATACCGGTGGGTGTGATGAGGTCTGGGAAAATCCTGCTGGGACTAGATGGCACTGCCTGTTGATGGGTTTTTATGTGCATATATTCTGGCAAACATTGTGAAGGTAAATTGTGTTTGCTTTAAAAAGCTGGGGTGAAATGGGCCGTGATAGCCTTGAAAAGAATGCCTGCAAATGGCAGTGGGAGAGCGGGGTGTTCATCTGGATGCCAGGTTCTTAAAAAGGAGGGAGAAGAGGAGAGTGAGAGGGGCCTTTCTCTGGTAAGAGGGTCAGCCCTCGCCCTGGATGTAGGGGGACAAGAAGGTTCCCTGAATCCCTCTTAAATAAAAGTTTAAAATACCCTAAGAGAAATTCACTGGTTTTTTTTTTCACATTTTTTTTTTTTACTGTTGTTCAAGTAGAGTTATCACCATTTCCCCCCCGCCACTTTCCTCTGTTTTTTAGGAATAGATAATATCTGAAAGTGGTTTCAAAATGAAATCTACAAATATAGATATATAAAATGTGTATAAGATAAAATGCATAATGAAATCATGTCCCTGGTTTATGAAAAATAGTTTATCATTACCTTTGAAGTCCTCTGCAGGTTTTCCCCCTTTAGAGAAAATTGTTATTTGGATTTTCATAATGATCATCACCTTGCTTTTCTTTAAGATTTCCCCTTTTATATTTACCTCCTTATTAAACACATTGTTTGGTTTTACCTATATTTGAACTTTACATAAATAAATTCACTATATTCTGCAACATTTAAAAATCAACCTTATATCATGGGATTCACCCACATTCTACATGTGTCTGTAGTATATTTGTATCATTTCTGTATAAAATTATATTGAATGAATATGCCACAATTTAAATTTCATCCTGCAGTTGGTGGACATTTGGATTATTTCTAGATTTCTGCTACCACTGAACAGCGCTGCTGTGAATATTCTTGCCAGGGTATTCCGGTTTGTATGGGCAGGAGCTTCCCCAGGTTTAGTCCTAGGAGAGAAGAGGTGGAATCATAGAGCTTATGGATCTTCAGATTTACTAGAAAATGCCAAATTATTTTCCAAAGGGGTATCACCAGTTTAAATTTCCACCAGTGGTATGTAAGTATCAAAATCACCACTCATCCTAATTATTTTCGGAATTTTTAACTTTTGTTTATCTGGTAGGCATGAAATACTATTGTATTGTAGTTTTAATTTGCATTTTTCTTATTACTAATAAGTTGATACTCTCAAGTGTAGTGGTATGTCTTCTTGTTTGTAATGTCTGTTCAAGATTTGATTGTTTTTCTTTTCTTTTTTTTAAATATATTTTATTGATTATGCTATTACAATTGTCCCATTTTTCCCCCATCATTCCCCTCCACCTTGAACACCCTCTCCCACCCACATTCCCCCCTTTCGTTCATGTCCATGTGTCATAAGTTCTTTAGCTTCTACAGTTCCCATACTATTCTTGCCCTCCCCCTGTCTATTTTCTACCCACTATCTATGCTACTCATTCTCTGTACCTTTTCCCCCTCTCTCCTCCTCCCATGCCCCTGTTGCTAACCCTCCAAATGATCTCCATTTCTGTGGTTCTGTTCCTGTTCTAGCTGTTTGCTTAGTTTGCTTTTGTTTTAGTTGCAGTTCTTAATAGCTGTGAGTTTGATGTCTTTTCACTGTCCTATTTTTGATCTTTTTCTTAGATAAGTCCCTTTAACATTTCATATAATAAGGGTTTGGTAATGATGAACTCCTTGAACTTGACCTTATCTGAGAAGCACTTTATCTTCCCTTCCATTCTAAATGACAGCTCTGCTGGATAGAGCAATTTGGGATGTAGGTCCCTGTTTTTCAAGATTTCAAATATTTCTTTCCAGCTCCTTCTTGCCTGGAAGGTCTCTTTTGAGAAATCAGCTGACAGTCTGATGGGAACTCCTTTGTAGGTGACTGTCCCCTTCTCCCTTGCTGCTTCTAGAATTCTCTCCTTCATTTTCATCTTGGCTAATGTAATTACGATGTGCCTTGGTGTGTTCCTCCTTGGGTCCAACTTCTTTGGGACTCTCTGAGCTTCCGGACGTCCTGGTAGTCTATTTCCTTTGCCAGATTGGGGAAGTTCTCCTTTATTATTTGTTCAAATAAGTTTTCCACTTGTTGCTCTTCTTCTTCCCCTTCTGGTACCCCTATAATTCGGATGTTGGGACGTTTAACAATGTCCCGGAGGTTCCTAAGCCTCTCCTCTTTTTCTGTTTAGTTTCTTGTTTCTTCCTCATTTTCTGTTTGGTTGTTAGTTTCTTCCTTCTGGTCCACTCCATTGATTTGAGTCCCAGTTTTCCTTCCATCTCTATCAGTTCCCCATGCATCTTCCTTCATTTCACGTATTGTAGCCTGCATTTTTTTTATCTAATTTATGAGCAAAATCAACCAATTCTGTGAGCATTTTGATGACCAGTGCTTTGAACTGTGCATCTGATAGGTTGGCTATCTCTTGGTCGCTTAGAAGAATTGGCTCTGCGGCTTTTATTTGTTCTCTGGTTTGAGCCATTTTTGGTGGGTTTTTTTTGTTTTGTTTTGGTTTGGTTTTAGTCTGGTCGCGGCTATTACGTAGTGAGGGGTGGAGCCTTTGGTGTCCCTCAGGGCGGGGCAGCCCAGTCGCTGGGTTGTGACGCTATAGGTGGAGGCGGTTCCGAGAGGGAAAAATGGCGCCTGCTCCACTCTCTCCTGGACTCCGGTCCCTTCTGCCACTTCCCCTTTGCCTGGACCGTCTGCGAGCACGAATGTGGGACCACCTAGTCAGCCAGCCGCCTTGTGTGGCCTCACTGGGTCTGCACAGTTGCCCCCTGTTCCTGGGGACTGCCAGCCGCCGCCTGTGCACCTGGGAACTGCAAGCCGCTGCTGCTTGCGTTCCCGGGTCCGAATCTCCACTTTTTCCTGCCGAGACTCCGCCCCTCTTACCGGTCTGGATGAATGGTTGTTGGACTTCCGTACAGTTCAATTTTCTATCAGTTCAGGTTGTTTTCTTGTTTCTAAATATTTGTTGTCCTTAATTTTGGTTGTAAGAGGAGGCACAGTGTGTCCGCCTATGCCTCCATCTTGGCTGGAAGTCCTGATTGTTTTTCTTTTTTTTTATTTGTAAAATTTCTTTATGTGTTCTGAATATTGAACTCTTGTCGGTTATATCCATTGCAAATATGTTCTCCCAGTTGGTGGCTTATCTTTTTATTTTTTTATGGTTTCCTTCAATATATGGAAGTACTTAATTCTAATGTAGTTAATATTTGCCTAATCTTTAGCATTTGTGCTTTAAAAAATGGTTTCTTATCTCATGGTCATAAAGATATTCTCCTATGTTTTTCTACAAATGTTAAAGTGTTGCCTTTCTTGCCTAAATCTCTGATTCATCTGGAATTTATTTGCACATAAGCTGTGAGGAAGAGATCCAATGTGATTGGTTTTCCTTGTGGATTACCAGTTGTGCCATTTCTTTCAAAGTTCATCTTTCTTTACTGTTCTTTAATCTCTCTCTGTCATAAACCATGGGTGTTCTCTATTCTGTTTTGTCCCTGATTCATACTCCATTGTTTTAATAGATATAGCTATGTAATAATTTTTATATCTAATTAGGCAAATTTCTCCACTCCCAAACTATTTTTAAAAAATCAAGATAACCCTCACTACTTCTTGTTTAAACACATGTATTTTAATCACAGTTTACTTACATACATACTTACGTACATACAAAAGGGAAAATTAAAAATAAACCTCTTGTGAGCTTTGTGCCAATGAGGTTTCCGAGGCATGATTATTGCTAATGAAAACACCTCTTGTGCATTCCATTATTTCCATGGCATTGAATTTATAGATTTTTAGGATAACTAGCATTCTTACAATGTTGAGTTAACCAATTCATAACATGTTCTAGCTCTACATTTATTTATTTTTCTTTTTGGAATAATATGTTGTAATTTTCTCTATGAAGGCTTTGCACATTTTTTGTTAGATATATAGTACATATTTTTGATGCTATTGAAAAACTTTTTGAGATCACAGTTTAGAATTTTTTATTCACATGTTAGCTAGCTAAAATTGTAAACTGAATCCCCTCCTTACCTCTGCCAGTCTGGTGACCAGAACAGTACATTAAACACAGTAGCTGCTCAATAACAAACATTTACTGACTAAATACGTGGTTTCAGGGAACACTAAGATATGAATATAGAGAAGATGGAAGCACATATTTCTTGGTCAAATGGTGTTCTGGAAATTTTCTAGGTCCATTTAACTTGAACAAATATAATTCGAGCCTTAAAAAAAAACAAAATAAAATTATGAACCTGAACATGTGGTACAGGTGAGAGATGAATGATGATTGGACTAGGGTGGGGGAGGTAAACATGGATGGGGTGAAGCGAACATGTATTTTAAAGATCAAGCCATCAGGACTTGTTGATACACTCATATGGTGTGCTATTGACATCTACTTTTCATATGTATAGGGGGACTTTTTATGAGCTAGTATTTTGAAAACTTTATTTTTGTCAGTCTTTTTGCATCTGACTCAAAATGGTTTCTGTTAGAGAGGATTTTATCTTGCTTCTGCCAGGCTCCTGGGCAACTACCAAGACCAAAATATTTTAAACATTCATCCTGAGGATTTGGCGATGACCTAGAGAGCAGGCAGCCACGTAAAAATCTGGCTTGGAGTTAAGAATACTCAAGGGAGAATTTTCTCCCTCCCACCATCCCCACAGTCCTGAGAGAGGTACTTCTCTTGACATTTCCCTGGAATAGGGGTGATGGGAACTGCCCCGCCTGGTTTCAGAAGCTGTAGCCCCCCCATGGCTAAGGTCGAGTGAGCAACCTTCAGACCATAAGCCACTAAGGAAACAAGGCTTATATCCTTGGCAGGGGCGCTGATTCTGCTTCTTTTACTTCATCCATAACTGGCCCCCAATACTTGATCGGTTAGCCAACGATGGGTAAGATTCCCCAAGGGGGGGATGACCTAATACAGGTATGATCATGTGGGGGCCCCAAGGAAGGATTTGGGGGGCTACAGAAAAAGGGGGTGATGGACCCTGACCCCTCGGCTATCCTGACATAGCCTGAGTCCTCATTCTGTCTGTGAGAGGTCTTGTAATCTCTTGGCTGCCTTGCTTACCCAGCCTGACTTAAGTCTGAGACAATGCCTTAAGCCTGAAACAATGCTGGTGGTGGGTGTAGCCATGTGCTAGAAAGGGCGGGTTCCCTAGGGCAATCAGGCCTAAGAAAGAAAATGTAAAATCCTGTGAAACCTGCTTTGTTTAGAATGCTCTCAATTAAATAAGGGTCCAAGCAAGAAGTGAGTTTGTTCCTCAGAGTTTTATAGCTCTTTAGAGCTATCTGACCCTGACTCAAAATAGGCCCTCAGAGTTCTTTGTATGTTATCTATTGTTTGATCCTTACTGCCTGATAATGATTAATGAGCCTGTATTCCTGTGCAAAACAACCCAATAAAAGCCCATTGAGGAAGAGGCTCTTAGCCCTTCTCCTTTGAGAGATCCTCCACCTTTCCTCCCCAAGCAGATCATGTCTTGGTAGACTTATTCTCATTCCTGGCAGCAGGGGGTGTGGGGGAGGGCCCTGTGGGCGGAGTCCCCCACTTGGGGGCAAGTTTATTTTTTGTCCACTCCTTAACTGAGCACGTAGCCCTGGTGAACCCCAGCTTCTGTGGGGCTCTCTTATTAGCTGCCATACTATGTTGTGTACAGAACTGTCTCTTTTACCTGAACTCTTCGCAGTATGAAAACTGATACTCAGTTTCACCTGGGTTTGGTAAATCCCTCAGGTCAAAAGCCAACCTAAGTGCTCTGCTTATCCTTTTAATTTCTTGCTTTCAGTTTAGGTTATTTGGTTTTAGAGAATGTCTGGTCTTCTGGACAGCTCATCAACAAAATTTAAAAGATGCCTAAAGACATTTTATCCAGGATTTTTAGTTTTTTCCAGCAGGATCTGTAGCCCATCATTCTGCTGGAAGTGGACATCAATTTCACATCTTCTATTTTATTCTTCGATTACAGTTTGCATTCAACACTCTTTTGTATTAGTTTCAGGCATATACCACAGCAGACAGACATTCATGTAGTTACACAGTGTTCCCTCCGTTAATGAGTGCCCACCTGGCACCATAGATAGTTATCACTCCTTTGAGGCTTTAGTCCTTGTTAAAATGTAAATGCCTGTGCTTAAGATAGCATGTTAAGGCAGTATTTCTCACAATGTCACCCTTTTTTTAAAATTGAATTTATTAGGGTGACATTGGTTAATAAAAATTACATGGGTTTCAAGGGTACAATCCTATAATACATCATCTGTATATTGTATTGTGTGTTCACCACCCCAAGCCAAGTCTCCTACCATCACCATTTATTTCCCCTTTACCCTCTCCTACCTCCCCTCACCCTCCTTTCCCTCTGGTAATCACCATACTGCTGTCTGTCTATAATCACGATGTCTCTTAAAACCACTTCCATAAAAATTATCTGGCATGCTTGTTAAAATGCTGATCATGATTCACATCTCAAACTTCCTGATACAAATCTTGGGGTGGAAGAAGGAATAATTTTTATTACATGTTCCCATGGAGAATTATGTTGTTAAGTTGCCTGCTTTTTATGCTTTTGTATGCATTAGTTTCAGATCCTTTTCTGAAACAAGTTTTCATAGCAAAAAGGCTTAGAACTATTTAATATCTGGAGGAAAAAGTCTTCCTGATGTTGACATGAAAAAAAAAGGCTTTTTCTGTGTAAGAGAAATGATGGATATCTCTGGAATCCAGCATTCACTGATTCCATTTTCCTGACCACTGCAGTGCAGGTGCTGCCAACCATTCTCACCGTTAGTTAGAGGTTATCTAAATCAAAACCAGTGCTTAACTTGTTTCACTGAATTTTCTTGAGACCATCCAAGGAAATCTGGAGAATCATTTTTCAATCATATTCATAGAGAAACCATGGAGTATCAGAAAGGTTAAATAGCTTCTCTTTCTAGAAAGAGGGAAAAATATCTTTAAACTTTCGTATGAAAATATGTTTGAACATAACTCCAATTATTCTCTTAGGAGAAATTCTTTGAAATGGATATACTAGGTCAAAGGTATGTATTTTTTAAGACTCCCCATTCCCTATAAAAATACCTTTATTGTCCTGATCATTAAAAAAGTATTAACTCAATGTAGATATGTACAGACACTTCAGAATTATTTAAGAAAAAATTTAAGTTATCTCAAACCTGACATCCAGTGAAAACTATGGTTAAACATGTTCATAAATTGTATATCTTGTTAGATTTTTAAAAATATTTCATTTATTTATTTTTAGAGAGAGGGGAAGGGATTAGAAAGAGAGGGAGAGAAATATCAATGTGTGGTTGCCTGTCACAGATCCCCTACTGGAGACTTGGCCTGCAACCCAGGCATGTGCCCTGACTGAGAATTGAACTTTGGTTCGTAGTCTGTGCTTAAGCTCAATTCACCAAGCTACACTGCCCAGGGCTCTTGTTAAATTTTTTTATGCATACAAACATTTTATCTTTCAAAAACAGAATAATCCTGATTATTATCTAATTTTTTCATCAACATATTGTGGTTCTTTTCTCATGTCTGTAAATGTGAATTTTGGAAAAGTGCATAAAGGTGTCATACAGAATGTGCTTAGCATCTAACAGAATACCTGATACTATCAGGTTCTTCATTTGTTCATTTAATAAATATTTATTATCTAGCTTGACATGCCTGTACCCCTCCTAGGTAGTCAATTGCTGTCTTTCCTGAAAGGTCAGCCATTGGAAACCCATGTTTTATATCATTTGTTCCCTCCTTTCCTCAGTCTTTGCCTATTAGGTGAGGGCTACCTAGAGGCCCCAAACAATCCACAGGCTGGCCAAGGACCTAAGCTTTGGTCTCATAGACAAAGGATGAACTAGCCAATGAGATTCTATTTCTTAAGAATTTAAATTCAGAATACTCAAGGAAGAGGCAGTAATAGGAACAGAATTGAAAAGTCACCTTATAGTGCAAGAATGGAGGGGTTATAAGGAACTAAGTTTAGGGCACATTCACAGAAAAGCAAAAACTGTGAGGTGAAGACCAAAACTGGAGAGGGAGGAAGCCAGTTGGCGGAGCGCAGCTGGGTTGGTTCACGCTGGAGCACTAGAACAAACTCCATACTCTCAGTCTGCTGGTCCCCACTATACCATTCCACCCCCCAATTCACCCACTCATAGATTGATAGTTTGAGTGAGTGTCTGATCCTTGAAGCCTTAACAATATAAATGACAAAAATTGTTTTGATCATTTAGACACAGCATTACTTAAGCAAGCGGATTTTTGGTTTTAGGTTTATAGTTGTTTTTCACATGTGTGTATAAATTTTTGGTGTAAATATATTTCTTGTTTCTAATTTCAGTGCACTGTGATTAGGAAGAGTGACCTGTATTACATATTCCATATTCCAAAAGCTTCCACTTGTTGGAATGTGAAGTTTTCTCTGTGGCTGCATATGCCAAAAGCCTGTGCATTCTCAATTTGAAGGTACAACATTTTAAATTAACTTTATTAAATGTTATTTAAGTACTCTCTATATTTTCGGTTTTCTAATCTTCCAGTAACTAAAAAGCAGTCTGTTAAATAAAGTCTTTACTACTATACTGTTTCTGACAATCTTTTTTCTTATACTTCTATCACTTTCTATAATTTGATGTATTTTATTTCCTTAAATGCTTTTTCTATTTAATGTCAATTGCCTTGATAATTTTGTCTGATGTTAATCTAATGGCTACATTTCTTTCTTTTTTGTGTGGATTTTTTGATATATCTTTAGCCATCCTTGTATTTTTGACTTTCCTGTATCAATTTTTTTTAAGCACCTCTTATCAAAAGTATAGAGATTTTGTTTGGACCTACTCAAAAGTCTACTCAATAAATAGCATAAGTTCAGACACTGAGTAGCCATTTCTAAGCTCATTTTGTTTTCCTTCTGGGCCCAGAATTTCCCTCGTTGTCAGCCGTGGCCATGTGACTGAGTTGTGGCTAACAGAATGCAGTGAAAGTGAAGTGTGTTCACTTCTCAGGCACGATTGCTTTGTGCTTTATGGTCTACATGACAATGCCCAAGGCAACCTTTAAAACCACAGGTGAAATGGTAGAACCTATCTGCACTGAACGGAGCGCCTCTACTGCCAATTAGACTATGTATGAGAAAGCAATGAACTTCTATTATGAAGAGCCACTCAACTGCTAATGCCACAGCAGCCAGTGTGAACTAATGCAAGAAATGGTAAGGAAAGTGAGCATTGCCATAACAAAACACTAAAATATGGAGTACTGTCTTCATAGTTGGAGAGAGGTGCAGGAAGGCTAAGGGATGGAGACCCATGATTTGCAAAGGCAAAGTGTTTGAAAAATTTTGTCGGTGATGACTTGTAAGACAGGTAAAATGCCTAATGGGCCGATAGTTGCATGGGAAGAAATTGAATAAAAGAATGTTAGTGCTCTATATTAGTTTACAGTGGCTACATTTTACAAGATTTTAGGAGCAAGAGCTCAAGCAAGAACTTCTTGGCTCAAAGCAGAAATGAAAAAATAGAGTCCAGCAATTTTGGGCTTTTCATAGAAGAAAACTGACTGCCTCTGGAGCTCAAAGGGCAGGAAACTAGGTTGAAAGAGCTTTCTGAGGAGTTAAAGCCCTTCAAGACTTGGTCCCAGAGCAAAGATCTCGTTAAAGGTGTTATATTCTCTCCAGGCCTCTCCAAATAGCCACCATTAAATTAAGAAAGAGTGGAAAGGAGTTGAGTGAGAAAAATAAACAAATTAGGTTTGAGAGTTATGTCTAGAAAAGAAACTGGGGTGTGGTTACCGACAAAGATCTTCCTGGAAGCAAATAAATTAGGAGCTGTTAAGGGTTTGGAGAGAATTGTGTAGCCAAACAATCATAAGAACCTGGATGTCATTAGAAACCTCCTCTCTGATTGTAAACTAGAGTGGTTGGTGGATGGGGGTGACATGGCGGATATCATCCATGTCATGATATAGCAGCCAGACTGCTCTAGTGTGGCCAGGGTAGTCAGTCCCTGTCGGGACACTTGCCAGACAGTTTCTGCTTGGTGTTTCATAAAGCTGCTGTGCAAAAGGCTAAGTTCTGAACATTGCTTGCTCTTCTACCCAGCCTCCCGCCCAGCCTCCTGCCCTGCCTCCTCCCTACGTATCGGGAAGAGTCTCTGGGCACTGGGCAGGCCGCCCAGACCTGAAGGCTTTCTCTTTGCTCTGGCTGCACTTGGGCCCAGCCTCCGGTGCAGCTTCTGTAGAATGCTGCTGGTCTGCGTTAGGAAAGAGGTTTCAAGGGAGACTTAGGAGTGTTCCAAGGTTCTCTGAGGCTACCTTTACTTCTTCCTTTCCAAAAAAAATTTAACAGCTTTATTGAGATATAAGTAATATGCCATACAATTCACCCATTTAAAGTATACAATTCAATGATTTTTAGTATATACACGAATATGTGCAACTGTCACCACCACCAATTTAGGACATTGTTATCACCTCAAAAAGAAACAAGTACTCTTTAGCTATTATCTCTTGCTCCCTGCTCCCTGTTCCCCAACCTCTAAGCAAGCACTAACCTACTTTCTGTCTCTGTAGATTTTCCTATTCTGGACTTTCATATGAAAGTAATCATATAGTATGTGGCTTATTTCACTTAGCATAATGTTTTAGGGTTTACCCATGCGTAGCACATATCAATACTTCTCTCCTTTTCATAGCCAATAATATCCCATCATATACTATACCACTTTTTGTTTATCCATTTGTTAGCTGACGGGTATTTGAGTAATTTCCACTTTTTGGCTATCATGAATAATTCTGCTATGAACATTAAGGTAAAAATTCCTTTTACTTACTTCTCTCAAAATCTTATTCTTTTCAAGGAGGAAGGTTCCAAGTCACCACCTAGAGCCTTTCTTTCATTCGCCTCCATCTGCAGTCCATCAGGAATTCCTTGAAGTTCTGGCATGCTGACGGGCTGATGGCACTCTTTCCAGGTGCCCAGAGCTCATGTAGGTTTTCCCCTATTTTAATTTCTTTTTGATACCTTTTTGTCATAATCTGAAGAAAAGATATTGCTGGCTTTGCTTTAACTGCCTATATTCTAAAGTCTATTCTTATATCCTTAACAAGAGGATATTAATATAAGTTAAGTGACCCAAGTTAATCATCATAAACCTGAATTATTCACTGAATTAATTCAGGGTATGCCAACATGCATAATTTTGTTTGTTATTTTATGCAAATGGCCTTAGAAAACTAATTTTCCCCTTATCATTGGCAGCAGCAGCAGCAGTAATGATTTATTGACCATTCAGTATGCAGTGAGCCAAGGATGGCAAATGGTCTTCAGAGAATGATATTTATATGCTTTAAATCTTCTGTGCTATAATAAGGAAAAAAAAAATTAAACCAATATAATCTATTGAAAAATTTTAAATAAAAATGTACCGAGAAAAATGAGTAATGATAAATTCCATGAAGGGCCTGAACATGGTAAAGTGAGACAGGACAACAGGGAGGAACTACTCACAGTTTTCTGGGAAGAATTATCCGAGGAGAATTGACCATTTAACCATTAATAGCAATACAATTGATTAGTAAGAGCTTAAAAAAGTTTTTAATCCAAAACTTTTCATTTACTAGTTGGGCAATACGTCAATGATTAAATGAAATCAAGCAGGCAATCCATCTTCAATTAGTTTTGCATTTCTGGAGAAGAGATTTTCTTAGCGCTGAATTAGGCAGATTCTGTCCTCTGGTTCTCTGAGGTACAGGTGGTAGTCATTAGTGATGCTCACAGACATTTCCGTTTAGGGACTAGGTGGGCTTGTATTTCACTGCACTTTTGAAAATTACGTGTGGGCACATGATTTGCCCTGACCAATGAGATGTGAGAAGATGTGATGTGCGTCACTTCCAGGAAGAAGTTTTAAGGACCAGCACACAATTCCCATAGTTCCCTTCCCACCACTGTGGGGGAACATGGAAGCCCTAGTTGAGATAAAGCCTTTGTCAGCCTGGCTCCCTGGGTGAGTATGCTAACCTGCTTCAGACCTACAGTATGAGTGAGTGAGTGAGTTAGAAACCTTTGCTGTGTTAGGCCACTGAGATTCTGGAGTTGTTTAGCTCATTCTGACTGATTTAGCATGAGTCTTAGGATATTGTCACTTTATAACATCAAGATAAACCAGTCCTTTCTAGGAGTCTTCTCCTCCCCCATGTCCTCACAAATCTCCAAGCTTCCAGTTCTCACTCTGGAGTCTCCCCAGCTATTTCCTTACTTAGATGCACAACAGCTGTTGACCTGTGGAGGTGTCATATGCTGCAGCCCTCCTGGCCTCAAAAGTCCACCTGCCATGGAGGGCATTTCTTCTTGCCTCTGGTGCAGTTCTTGTAAGTGGACCATGAGTCTTGCCTCTTTTGGTCCACAGTTTTACTAGGACCAGAAGCATTTGCCCTGGAACAAGAACTGAGCTCCTGAGATGGCCACCCTTTTCTCTTTTCACTTCAGAGAAACTTTCCATCTTCTCTTCCTCACCCTTTAGTGTACACCCCTCCCAGGTGGTTCAACTCCCTGTCCCAGACTCTTCTAGACAAGATCTTCTCCTGTTGTGTTTCAGGTCTCCTTTGTAGGTTCTGTAGTTTGTCACCACCAACTCAGTGAACCAGAGAAAGATTCTGGGCATACCACTTCTTCTGTTTCAGAAGTAGTGAGGGTGGGGGAGTGCGTGCTTCACTAATGTCATCTGTTTATCTAACTTCTTTGTCTTCCCTTTTTGTTCTACTACCTACTTCTAGGGTTTAGTGATAACATTATTTACATCTGGAGAAGTAGGCTGTTACTCTATGTAAAAAAAAAATGTATGTAGCACTCTTCTGTGGTTTGATATAGGAAAATTTAAAAAGTAAAATAATTTTTGAGTACAAAATGCTTAAGCATAGTCAGAGAAGGAACTGTGGATGTGAAATATTATGTGAATGAAAGAGTATCACATTTAACAATATGTATAAATCACTAAGTTCTGTGTCTTATTGTTCAGACAGTTGAAAAATTGGGCAGTAGTTGATTAGGTGTGAACTGCATAGTGCCAATTTTATTAACAAGATAAACAAGCCTCCATGAGGTGTTGGAGGAAAAGATTGCTGCATTCCCTTTCTCATTCTCTGAAATGTGAAAGAACAATGAAGTTACTGATTAACTTTCAGGAAAAAAAGAATGGAAATAGAACATGTTTGCTTCATTGGGTGATAAGATCTGCACTGGGAAGAACCTCCCAAATCCTCCCTGGGGTACAGACAAACCAAGGACTTATTACTTTCTCCATTCTCTATAAGAATTGCTATGAACATAGTGAAGGTGGAAACTGTGGCAAAATCAGTCATTTAAGTCAGATGCTTGACTCTTAATTGTATGGAAATTGCAGACCGTGCTTCAGGGTCTTCAACTGCAAGGCAGAGGCAGCCACTTCTGTTAGCCTGTGGATGCCCAAACGTACTCCAAAACATGGTCTCCATTCTAAGGATACGTGACTTTGGGTGCACCCTCCTCTTCAGGGAGCCCCACAGCACCATGCTGTTAAACTTCTTGTGGCTTTGTTGCCTAAAGCAGTGTTCCAAAGAGGAGTTTCTATTTCTCATTCTTGCAAATGTAAAAGTGTGCTTGTGTTGCATTGTTCTTTAGCAGCAATCAGCAAAGCTTAGGGGACAAGAATGCATCTCCAAGAACAGGAAAGAAAAGTGAGAAAAAGCAGCTGTCATCACATTCCTCGCCCTTCTGAGCCACTGGGTTAGTTGTAGATTTCTCCAGAGCAAGTCCCTTGTCTAGCCCTGTCGTACTCCTGGGAAAACAAAAGGTCTGCATTTTCTGTGAACACATCATGCACTTCAACTTGAGCAAGACTAGCTTTCACACAAAGCCACTGAAATAGGGAATTTCACTTCGTGTTTTTCAGCAGAGCCATCTGTGTTGGCACCTGCCTGGGCAACATTTTCCTTTTGTTTCCTGAGGCTCCTTTGCTCTCACTGGCACCAAGCAGGACTGCCCATGGTCCTGTGCAATGAATGCAATTTTCAGTGAACTGGATGCGGCTACCTGATCTTGTTCCCTGCCCTGGTCTTGCTCCCTCTCTGTCTTCGCCCTTGAAATCCCCACATGAACTCCCGTTGTCAGCTCTGTGTCCTCCACCTCCTCGACTCTGCTGCTCAGTTCCCAGGCTTGGCTTGTGACCCCCAGGGTTCCCAGGACTGACTCTGCACACACCCGAGGACTGTTTTTGTCCAGTGTCCATGTCTAACACACCTATGTATCTTCTAACCTTGCCCTGAGTGATCCCCGCCAAGCGCACTGCTTCCCTTATTGCCTCCATGCATGTGATCTTCTCTTCTGAGCTCAAGTCTTGTGTTGCCAGCAAAGCAGTTGCTGTCTTCTTCTGGGTGACCACTGGCCCCTCATCTGTAATACTTCCCAGACTCACCTTCCCTTTTCTAACCCCCATGTTCTGTTCCAGCATTGCCCCCCTTTCAGATCTCAGGGCCTTTGCTGCAGAGCTTCCTCTTTCTAGTGTGCAGTCCCCACCCCAGCCACACTCTGTGCATACTCCTCACCGTTCTGGGCTCAGCATAATGCCACCCACACAGAGAATCTACCCCAGACTGTCCTCTCCGAGTAGGTCCCCTCTCTCTCTGTGTTTCTCTCATCACCCTGTTAACCTCCATCATAGCTCTTAACATCACTTGTGATTATTTGTTTTATCTTTTGTCTGTGGTCTGATTTCCTGACTAGATTATATGTTCCATAAAGCAGGATCTAAGTCTCTTTTATTCAGCACCAAATACATAGCAAGAACATAATGATTCTGTGGTGAATGGATTTTCCTGCCACCCCGTCCCTAAACTTGAGAGTCATACTGACTTTCTCCTTTCCCTTGCTCATCAATTCTAATATCAAGCCTGTTAACGCCCTGTCAAAACCAAGCCCTCATTTCCAGATTATTATAATGGTCTCCTAACATAGTGGCCCATTTAGTCTGTTCCTTCTGCTGTCTTTGTTGCTCATTACTGCCGGATAGCTTTTCTTGAAGTATTTATTATAAGTGTTAATGTTTTGTATTAAAAAATTGTCTACTGCTCTTTACCTTGGTCAGGCATTTATGATATTCTGATTTTGTTTTCCATCAGATCCCCTCCCGTACCCTCTGATAGTCAAGCTGCATCTCAGCTGCACTGTTCATGCCCTGGAAAGAGGCCTGTGCCTATGTGCTTCCATCACCTGTACCCCCTCCACCTTCCCCTATTTGTCTGTAAGTCCCCACCCCCTCCTCCAGCTGGAATTAGGTGCTGCTCTCTCAGAATTCTCCAAAGATTCTTGCCTGTGTTCTTTAATGACACATCACTTTCTACCTGGTGCTATGGTTGTTTATATACATGCTGTTTTCCTAAGTGGATTGCACACTCCTCAATAAAGAGGATATGGATACATACACATACACTATATACTCTTATAGTGTATTATATATACTCATATATATGTGTGTGTGTATATATATATATACTCTTTATTTACTCAGTGCCTAGAAAATTTGAATTCAACAAATGTTTGCTGAATGAATGCACGTGACATATAATCTCTAAGACGGAAACTGCACTAAGTCGGCTGAGAGACACCAGGCACTGTGAAATGCGAGTGCATAAAAAATGAGCTTCTGTAGCAGAGGACCATTATAGCTCTCCTTTCAAAGAGGGCTCAACTACTGTGGCGATCTGAACTTGAGGTCCAAGCTTCTCTATTACCTTCTTTGGGCTTTGAACTGGCAGTGAAGACCTCACGCAGAGGTGGGTGTCAAGGGTGGGACCTGATGCCTGGTTTCATGTCCTCTTTCACTCCACTGTCTTAGCTTAGGGCTGACAGAGCAAAATTGGCTGAGACCAAAGTAACCACAAGGAAATTGGATTTGGATTGGAGTTAGACTAATGGAAAGTGGAACAGTGATCAATTTCCCTTTATCTTCCCCTTTCTCTTCCTTAGACACTAGGGTCTAAGTCCTATTCAAATGAAAAAACCACGTGACTTTATTTTTAATCAGAAAGGTTAAAATAGTTGGTTTCTGAGACATGGTGGCTCTATTTTTTTTTTCCCATGAGACTCAGGATCCTTTATTAGCAGGACTTACAGCAGGGTTGGAAATAGGTTTCTCTCACATGCTACTTACAGTTAGATGGTAGAGGCTCCCTCAGGGGCCTTTCTCTTACATAACTTACCATCTAGTATCCAAGTGTCATGAGTCATTATTGTTTGCCATGGATACAGGAGAAGAGCGTGGGACACCTGTTTGTTTGTTTTAATTTGGTCAACATGTGATTATTGAGCCCTTACTCTATGCTAGGGCTTTGCTGATCGCTGGGGATATGGGTACAAAAGAGAAAGAAATCATTCTGCTTCATGTAGCTCATAGGTTTGTGAGGAAGGCAGGTGATTAGCTTAGGCAGGTGTGAAGAGTCCTATGACAGAAGTACATAGTGCTCCAGGAGTATACGACTGAAAAGAAACCTAAGTTTATGAAGTGGTATAATTACTACTATCCCCATTTTACTTATAAAAGCTAACTTGTCTAGAGTCATAAGCCAGTAAGTCATAGAATTAGGATTTTTACCCAAGATATTCTTACTTCGAAGCCCCTGTTCCTGTGTCGTTATTGTGATTTTTACTTCATATGAGATGTGAGAGGTGGTATATTAGAGGTAGCGTGTGCTGTCGCATGAGAGGTGATTATATATTTTCAGGAAATTTGCAAGCTTCTTCATGTCATGTTGAGCTTGAAATCAGGCATTGTGGGTGTATTTACACCATAGAAACTGGCATACCCTACAAATCAAGCTGTTTTCTTTCCCAGAGAGCTGGTTGTTAAGCATATTTGGCATATCCCTAAATATGGAGTACTACCACATTCTTTAAAAATTAACAAAATATAGTTGGATTTTAATACAGAGCTTAATTGAGTGGCTCTAAACTTTTAGTGGCATAGGAATCACTTGGGAAGGTGGAGGCTTGTTAAAAGGAGTTTAAGTTCAGTAGGTCTGGACTAAGAGCAGAAATGGGCATCTTTAAAAAGATCCAAGACGATCATATGCTGCCAGAAATGAAAACACACTGTATGAAAGACTTGAACTTTGTGAGTAGGGTTTCCCCTTTTTTTCCCCACATTAAAAGCACCAGATAAATTCCTGAGGTCAGTATTTCCAACTCTGGCTACACATTAGAATCACCCAGGGAGCCAATACAAAACCCCAGACCCAATTAAATCAGAATCTTAATCAAGCAGTTGGTGACATGTGGCCAATTGTATTTCAGAATAGTTATATATGTTTCTTTGCTGCAGTGCCTTTGTCCTGCCCCCCACTCGTGAACATCAGTGTCTACTGCAATGTGGTTATTATGTGTTGGGTATACAGGTAAGACAGCTTTGTTCTTTGGCTGGTAGGTCTTCAGTTGAGAGAATCACACCTGCCTCGTCTCATCTGTATCTGGAAATGATTTAGAAGATGAGTTCCTGGATCTCCAATCTGAGACTATTGCTATAATGAGACGAGGTCGTGGGAGGAAGGAAGTATGTTTTCTATAAGGGAGGAATATAA
The DNA here is from genome assembly GCA_039655065.1 of Glossophaga mutica. Classification (NCBI taxonomy): domain Eukaryota; kingdom Metazoa; phylum Chordata; class Mammalia; order Chiroptera; family Phyllostomidae; genus Glossophaga; species Glossophaga mutica. Next base: position 39,971,135 of record CM077303.1, on the reverse strand, counting down.
ATAATTAGTGGTTTGATGATGGACTACAGTAGATTACAGATGGCCACAAGTCTTTGATGCTCCTCGCACTAAGAGGTGGGATCTATTTCCTCTTCCAGTGTGTCAGGGTTCCCTGTGATTGCCTTGACCAATAGAGAATGGCAGAAGTAACGCTGGGCCAGTTATGGATCTGGTTTTTAAAAGGAATGGCAGTTTCTATCAGTTTATTGAGACCTGAACTACCTTGTAAGTCTGCCATGTAAGAAGACTAGAGATTCCCTGAGACTTCATGGGGGTGGGGGTGGAAGAGACCAGCTGAGCTCAGACTCCCATTGTTGCCATCAATGCAGCAAGTGTGTGAGCGAGCCATCTTACATTCTCCAAACCAGTCCAGCTGTCAGCTAAATACCTCCAAGTTATCCCAATTGACACCACATGGGGCAGAAGGGTCACCTAGTTGAGCACTGCTCAAATCCCTATCCCTCAGAATTACGAGACCTGATTAGATGACTGTTGTCTTCAGCTACTAAATTTTGTGGTAGTTTGTTACACAGCACCAGATAACCAGATCTCTCCTCTGGGTGATTCTAATGTACAGCCTGTCCTTTCATAAAGCATTCCCCCTGGGTAGGTAAAAAAAATTTTTTCCCTTCATCCCTTATTCACACACTACTCAACATTTGCTTTATTTTCCACCTAAGTAAACTACTTTTATATGGCAAAAAAGGCATCTCACACATTTGAAGAAATAACTCATAACATTTAATAAAGCATCATGGACTTTTAAAGACACCAAACACTGGAATATGTGCAAAGAAACCTTGACTTTATTCTTATCTTTGACATCACTAGTTCTTATGACCTTCGACAAGTCATATTTTTCCCCAGTCTTATTTTTGATGTTTGTGAAATGAGGAAGTTAGACTACATTGTCTCTAAGTTCCCTTTCACTTGTGAAATTTTGTGTCAGTGAAATGATGTGTGTGGAATAGTAACCATCAATGGGGGGAGATTATTTTTACAAAAAACACAACTCATCAACCTACTCTTGATCATCCCTGATTTAGTCTAGATTTATATCCACAACCCAGGGGTGAAAAGCTTTATGTTTGCATCACTAGTAACTTCTTCAGGCACTTAACTTCCTGAGTATGCATGTCTATTTTAAATGCCCAAAGTTCAAGAAGAAAGAAAAAATAAAATAGAGCTCACCATCCATTCCTTCATTCTATAAAATTCTATAGACACTTTGTGTTCAACGTGATTATGCCAAGCAGAAGCCGTTCCATGCCACAGGCTGTTCTGGTGGCATGAAAGATATAGTAATGAAATTCATGACATGTAAGTTTGGATTCATAATTTGGCAACAAATCCCTCTGCGAGCCTTCAGAACTTTTCCACCTCGCCTTAGCGACATGTTAAAAGCTGAAAGAAAGCATTCTTTGTGTGGAAAGCTGAAATATGCTCCATCTTTGGACTGTAATTATAGTCACTCACTTCCTCCAGCTCCAGTTAATCCCTGCTGACCTTTCCCAAAGTGTTCTTTTCTAGCTTCTGTTAATAGCAAAGGATATAACCCACTGCTGCTAACAATGAACATTACAGTGTTTTGAAAGCTGAAAAGTGGTAGCTCCATGCACATTGGAATCCTTTCTCCAATTCCATTATTTTAAAAAGTCAGACATAACCTTGTGTAGAAGTTCACATATTCCTAGTAGTTAAAAATCAAAGGTATGCCACAGGGATCATCAAAAAGAACTATTTCTTTCCCCCCATAAATCAGACCAAAAGGACTCTCCAGTGAGAACATTTCTCTCATCTTTCCCTTGGCACAAAAAGCAGCAGTACAAAACATGAACTGCGTGGTGTTTGCTACCCTTGAGTGGCAGCTGCTAGAATGCAACATTGCCATTTGTATTCAAGGGACCTTTTATTCCCAGCTGCGTGAGCCAAGCCACAGGACTTGCAAGAATGCTTGGGATGCTTCCCGTGAACTCAGGATACAAAGAATCTGTGGTGTGGCTCTGAAATAGGAACCACTAAAGAGAGAAAACCTGAAAGAGACTTTTATTATGCTAGTGAGGGCACTGCTATTCATGGATAAAGTATGTGTGCATGCAGAAAACAGCTTGTGTGTGTTTATGAAGATATATATGCTGACTTTTAAATGTCTTTTTTTTTTAGACAATTGAGGTTATTGTTTTCATAATTTGACCCAGAACAGTGTTGGCGTGGCTCAGTAGGCACTGAGGGAACTGCAGAATTAGAGAAGGAGCCTGTATTTTCATTATTAATGGTTAAGCCATTGCTCCTGATAAGAGTTTTTCAAAGTTTACAAATAGGATCATGGTCACTCGAGTTAGAAACCCTTCCAAAATAGACTCCCTGTTTCACTCAATACTGAGCAATTTTGTTGTGGCAGGGGATCTAACAGAAGTTGTTTTCTATAAAACATTCAAATTGATATGCTCTCAACTCATTCTATCTCTCCTCAAAAAGCTATGGAAAAGTCACCAATAGTACCACCTGCTACAGAAAGTGAAATGTTTGAAGCATGTTTGTTTACATCAAAGTCAGAGAAACCGTCGCACACTCCAGTGGTCGGTCCTTGAGATGATTAATGCCTGTGTTCATAGCCTCCGTTTCTTAGCCAAGGTTGCGGTGGAAAGTGAACTTGAGTTTATAGTTCATTGTCCTTAACTGAAACATAGATTTAGGTTTACAGAAATATAGCTATAACACAACTAAAACTTTGAATTTCACTTGACATCAGTGATAGACCTTGTTAACTATTTTTCCAAATCGTAGATGGATTTATGATCAGTTTAGAGTAGAGGGGACTCTGATGATAGACTGATTTTCTTCAATATCATCTAATTAAAAAATCGAGGTCATATGCAAGCAGAATGGTTTTGGGGTGTCAGGCTAAAGTTCTTCATGAGATTGCTTATGTAGGGAGGAAACATGCCTTTTATTTTATTTTTAAAAAAGATTCCATTTATTTATTTATTTTCAGAGAGAGGGGAAGGAAGAGAGAGAGGGAGGGAAACATTAATGGGTTGCCTCTCACATAGCCTGGTGACCCTTTGATTTGCTGGCTGGTGCTTAACCTGCTGAGCCACATCAGCCAGGGCCGAAGCCCTCCTTTTAAATCCACCCACTTTGTAAGGGTGCGGGTAAGCTGTGTGATCTGAAAAAGGATTATACTGCATCACTCCTCTCCCAGCCCTGGATATTATCAGCAATGTAAAATATTTTCTTGTTTATTTTTAGAATGGTGCTAAATTAAACAACATCCCTGGCTGGGTAGCGAAGTTGTTTGGAGCGTCATCCTGTACACTGAAATGTTGTGGGTTCAATTCCCAGTCAGGGCGCATAGGAGAGGCAACCCAGCGAAGTTTCTCTCTCACATCTCTCCCCCTCTCCCTCCCTCTCTCCCTCTCTCCCTCTCCTTTCCTTTCTCTCTAAAAAATCAATAGACAACCTTAGGTGAGGATTAAAACAACAGCAGCAACAATGACAATTCTTTTTAGATTTAGATTTAGAGAATCAAAAGAAGGCAAGATGTAGCAGACAATATGAAAATTAAGGTACAGTAATGGCATAGTTACTCAGATTGATCCAGTTCTTATTGATCTGGTACTGAAGAGACACAGAGTGGCAAAAATACTGGCTTTGGTGAAAACTGAGCCTCAAAGGATGAAACCCAACTCCCTTTCTGGCCTGACCGCAAACCCACAGACTGTGGATCCTCAGGCGGTTAAAGGAAATGTGCGATTTATAAGATTGATTTGTGTTTTTTCTGAACAGTTGTTAAATGTGATTAATTCAAATGGAACTCAGGAAATTCCCTTTTCCTTTTGCAAACAGAAAGGTAGATGAATTCACAGTGATCCAGACACAAAATTATCAGTCATGAGATCATTCCCCTGCTTTAACCTTTGCAAACATTGAGTTGAATGACCTTTCCCAGTATGAGACATGAGGACTAAAGCCTGAAACTCAACCTTAAAGACCCCCAGCGCCTGTGTTAATTATTAACATCATGATTTCCACACCAAACCTAGGACTTGCTCTTAGGTATGTTCAAAAACAGTGTTTATCGACACAGGGACCCTAAAAATAACCATGGCCTTGACTACTCAGATCACTAAGCTGGGTCAGGGCACTAACCAAACTGTTGGATCAAGACTCAGACAGTCTCTGTGAGCACCTGAATTGTGTCTGCCCAGTGTGCTGGGTTGTGCAGATAGTCCTGAGAAAACAGGCAAGTCCACGGCCTCTATGTCTGGAGATCAACCCAGAGGGCAGGGCCCATTCCAGGAGCCAGATCTAAAGTCTCACAGCCATTTTTGCTGCTGGCTTTTGCATTCAAGAAGTTAATTCTCTCTCTCTCTCTCTCTCTCTCTCTCTCTCTCTCTCTCTCTCTCTCTCACACACACACACACACACACACACACACACACACAGATATAAAAATGGCCTTTAAACATGAAACATGTTCATACTCATAATTAGAGGAACATAATGAAAACACTGCCATTTCTCACTTATTGGATTAGCTAAAAATCAATAAATTTGAGAACAATCTCTGTTAGCAAAGCTGTGGGGAAACAGGTATTTATATACATTGCTGGTAGATCAAACTGGTACAACTTTTCTAGAGTGAAATTTGGCAATATCTTGTAAAACTACATGTGCACTTACTGTTTGACCCAGCAATTTCACTTTTAGACATCTAACTCAAAATGAACCTCCAATGATATGAAAATATATGTGTACAAGGTTGTTTGTTGCAGCATCATTTGTAATTGAACAATGTTAGAAGTAATCTCAATGCCTACATATAGCAGAATGATTGAATAAACCCTGATTCATCCACTCATAGAGTACTCTGTATCCATGAAAAGGAATACACAGAACACATATGAAATGGTAGGGAACGATTCCAGGATATACTGTGAAGCAAAAAAAACCAAGTGCAAAGATTACCTATAATTCTACTCTTCATGTAAGAAAAGAATGGGATATTAAGAGCATACATATTTATCTGCTCAGTTGCACATAGGTAAATACAGAAAGAATAAGGAGAATAATAACCAATCTCCTTCTCTTCAGAATGAGAGTAATGAGATTGTTTATCTACAAGAGGTGGGTGAAAATGGAGTGGAAAGAATGGGAAATGGGAACAGAGTATGAGGGACACAGTGTGAGCAGCACTTCTTGGAATATACTTTCCTTTACAGTTCTCATTTGAAAACTATGGGAGCGTTTTACTTATCTCTCCTCCAATAATGAATTAAATTCAACCACAATGTTAGGAGAAGCCCAAACAGAATAAATACAACAATAAGAAAATAACAAGTAACTTTGGAGAACAGCGTTTGACTATATACTAGAACACTAAAAACAAAAAGAACTGTACATAAATACTGTTATCTAGCTGGTAAATATGTTTCTCATGGGGAGTTCTAAAACTACTTTATGTGTCTACTAGGGATGAACCAATAAACAAATACCCTGTGAATAGTGAGAGCCACATTTCTTACAGTAGAAGAAAGAAGTTACAGATAAGCAAGAGGAAAAGCTAGAATGAATGCTGTGGTGTTACAATAGGAGGTATCAGCATAAACTCAGGATTTTTCATATGTATACAGATGAGATAGAGAAGTAGATTATATATGCCTGTGTAATATACATGGACATACTTTCTAGCTTATATTTCCTATACATGACATCTCAGTATCAATGAGCACACTTAGCACTTGTACTTTGTTTCCTAAATACCATTCTTAAAAAGAAAAAAGAAAAAGAAACCAGGATTTCTTATAGAATTGGTTGACTCCATTATTAAGCCAAGGAAGATATAAGATTAGTCTGGAATACCTTATGGGGCCAGAAAGTAAGGAATTACTGAAAAATTGTTGGGAACATGTTGAAAGGATACAGAAACCAACTTGAAAAAGCTCTATATGGTGAAAATTGGGACAACTTGAGCAATAAAATTATAATAGTAATGCATTATACCCCATAGAATAAAAATAAATGTGACCTCATCGCATTTCATTGCATCTCTAGCACTTTTCTTGTAGAAGAGTTGCGAGCGAGGTAGGCTGTTCTTAGAAAGCCCTGAAGAAGTAAGATTTCTGCTAAAGATACTTTATGGAGGAAGAATGGTGTCAAAGAGAGGCTATAGGCCATGCAACCAAGCAGATGCAATCCTACTTTTAAAAAAAATCCAGACAAAACAGAACAAATACTGTATGATTTCACTTATATGAAGCACCTAGAATAGTCAAATTCCTTAAGACAGGAAATAGAATGGTGATTTCTAGGGGCTGGGGGAGGAGGGCATGGAGAGTTACTATTGAATGGGTACAAGGTTTCCCTTTGGGAAGATGAAACAGTTCTGGACATGGATGGTGACAATGGTTGCACAAAAAAGTGATTGTGCTTAATGCCTCTGAACTGCACACCTAAATTTGCTTAGCATGGTAAATTTTATGATATGTATATTTTACCACAATAAAAAAAATAAAGCCAGCATCAATCAGGTGCATGCAATGTGTCAAGCATTGTGCTAGATATTACATGTATTGGATTTAGGCAGCACAGTAATTCAATAGAGTAGGTATTAATTAGTCCCATTCTCCAGGTGAAGAAACTAAGGCCCAGAAAGGTTAAGTAACTTGGTCAAGGTCAGAGAACAAGTAAGTGATAGAACCAGGATTCAACTGTAGGCTTTACGCTTGCCTTATAGTAGGTATCTAATAAATGTTTTTTTCTTAAACTGTCATCATTATTATATAAACTGTGCATGGGAATTTTTTTTTTTTTTTTGGTTTGCTAATTCTTACCCTAAAACTTGGTGATTTTTCCTCCCGTGTAACTGAGGTGAAAAAACCACGGTAAAGAATCAACATAGGACAAAGGTCTGGGTTTTGGTGATAACTCACATGAAAAAGGAACCCCTTCTTTCTCTGTAGAGAGCTTATAACTGAGTCACCCAAATTGGCTTATAGGGCCTGTGGAGCTGGGGCTCAGCCAGGTCTCCACACATATTTGGACTGCGTTTCAATGACTCAGGTCCACTAAAAAGTCCTTTGGGGCCATTTAAAAGGGACCCTCTTGAATGACAGAGCAGAAAAACACAGAAGTAAAGCCAGCTTCATACTCCTGCCCTGCTCTGCTGTTTTGGAAATAGGGGAGTCAAACCGCTCAGACCCCTGAACTGGAGGAGGAAGCTCAACCTGATGAACTACGGATTCCACCAACCTCACTGCAGCCAGGGGCTCATCCAATGGCCGCCCTTTCGGAAAAGTTGTTTCTTTTGCTGATGCCATGAGGATTCTTCTCATTAAGCTAAACCTTAGGTGAAAAGCTAGTTATTTTCTCAAATGCCTGCTAGGAAGACTTTTTAAATATTTGAAAGCATGTCTTACAAATTCTAAACCTCATGCTCTAAACCAATCACATTAAACTTTTTTTGCATGTTGATTTTCTTCTGATTATCCCTTACTTTTGAATGGAGACTTTCCTGACCAAGCTAGCCCTTTACTGAGGAACTGTTATGTTATGGTGGCGGGGAATGAGATAGGGTAGCAACAGCTTCATTTTAAATATGTTGTTTCAAAAGATTTTCTCATCTAACCCACTGAGTCACGAGAACATCCCAGAAGCAGGTCTCTGTTCAGGGATCCAACTTTCCCTTTCCAGGCAAGCAGGAAAAGCATGGGGCTCCAGGGAAGCCTCACATCTGATGATTTAGCACAGGGCTTCTTAGCCCTGGTACTAGGAACATTTTGGTTTGGATAGTCCTTTGTTGTGAGGGAGGTTTTGTGCATATCAGATGTTTAGCAGAAACTTTGACTTCTACCTATTAGATGCCATAGCATACCCAATCTTCAGATTGGGGGGTGGGGCAAAATCATCCTTGGTTTAGAACCACATTTACCAGCTGGCTTGAGGTCATGGCTACAAATCTAACATCCAGTCATGCTCCTCTTGCTACTGGGCTTCCTCTCCCCTATGCCTCTTGCAAATATGTTTATATATTCAGGACCAGCCTGGCTTTGCCTTCTGCTCCATAGCCTGGAACAGGACTCAGGGAGACTTCTGGCCCTGCTCGTGCTCCTAGACCCTGACACTCCTCAAGAGGCCGCCAGGCCACTGCCCTTGAGAACTCTATCCCATTAGAGATCTATAGCTGTCTATGCCTATCCTTGTTTCTTCCCTCAGTTTGGTCCTATTTGGATCTGTGACTGTCTCCTTGTTTCATTTAAGGTCGTGGAGATTTTTATTTTTCTATTTTTCATTCTTTAAAATTTTTATTTGGCTTTAGAAGGGAGTGATCTTCATGTGGAAGTTTTCATCCAGTTTTACTTCCTGTGTTACAATACATGCATGAACACATACCTACAGAGAGAGAGAGAAAGAGAGAGAGAGAGAGAGAATGAGAAAGACAATAGGGAGAGAGAAATGGAGGGAGAGGGAGAAAGTATGGCTGTCTAAATGTAAGCCAGTGCACTTAAAGCTATGTTGTCCGCCTCTCTTCCTATGCTGATGATGGAATTAAGCTAAAGAAAGTGCACTGAGCTCCTAGTAAAACTATTGTACTTCAGAAAAACATAGTAAAAAATCTTAGTTGTGGGATAATGATGTAAAATTGCTTTAGAAAATTGCCATAAGTATACAGTGCATTAAATGTGCCTGATAACTATACTCAATGACATAATTAATCTTTTCTATCTCTGTCCACTCAGATAAATACAGAAACATACTTTATTTCAGACCCTGAAAAGTCAAGGTCCTCAAGGCCCGTGCCCCACAGCAGGCTTGGGGTCCTCTATGTGTGGGTGCTCAAACCTTTCTACCACAGACAGCCCCCGAGGAGTCCCACAGGTCCAGGGCCAGGATCATTTTAATTCAGCTTGTTCTGTGAAGCACATTAAATGTGTCTTGTACATTTAGTAACTTAGAAGCATTTGTGGATGACAGTGACTCTAATAATTCTGTATTGATAGAAAGTGCTTAGTGGTTTCTGAGGGTAACTACCTAAGTTGAGGGATCTCTTTTTCTTTTCCTCTACGGTCTCTTGTCCTTTCTGTCCCTCCCTAAACTTCTCTTCCTCTCCTTTCTCCTCCTCTTCCCTCCTTTCCTTTCCCTTCTCTCCATTTTCTTTCTCACACACATGCTCATGCTACTACCCCTCTTTTTCCTAAGCCCTATCAAGAGTTTCCATACCTGAAGAAATAACACTCTTAGTAATTAGTGCTAATTAGAGTGGATATCCAGAAAGAAGACTAATCTTGAGACATGCACATAACGGACTAAATGGTTTTGTGAGTTTTTTCTATCTCTGATTTCATTCTGTTGAACTCCTAAAGAGCCTCTGGCTTTGCTATTTTCTAATCTTTAAATATTTATGTCTTACCTCCAACCTACCAACAAATATTATAAGTTCCCCAGGGCAGGAACTATGCCTTTTAGATTTATACTGTCTAGTGATTGCTTAAGAAATGTTTGTTGACGTATTTGAATGTTAGCTCTCACAGGTCATCTAATTTCTGTGGCTTGTAACTGAACATCACTGGTCAATTCTTCCTCCCCTGGGACATCTTCCTTCAAGGAAACTATATGCTGGGCTTCTTCAGTGTAATCATTTTGGTATAAAACACGTTGAAACTTTATATTTTACCTCAGAAGAATAGCAAGACAGCCAACAAACTAATGCATCATTTTGTCAGGAAGCCACGGAGAACAAAATAGAAGATTTCAACCATGTTTGGCCTTGTGCCCTGATGCTTTCTGGGCTCGAATTCCTGGTGCAGGAATCACTGTGTGACTCTGGCTTCCCCAGACTTAATGAGGTCGTGAAGGCACCAGATGGGATTAGTCCCATAGGACTTCAATCCAATGCCCTTTGCCTATAAGCTTCTCTCCCTTTTCCCCATCCCTGCTCTGAGACACAAACTCTACTTAGCTTTCAGAAATAGAGCATGTTTGCTCTGTCTTTCAACCAAGCTCTCCCGAGCTAATGTATCAGAGATACTCCAAAGTTTGAGCAAAGGAAGGTTCTTTTTCCTCTGACTTTGCTTTACCACCACCAGGCATGCTAAGGAAAACAACACATATTAGCAAGATACTGATTTTTTATTTTTTTCTCCCCCCAAATCTTTCTATTTATATTCTCCAAGTGTCAAAATGGATGTGATTCAGCTATGACACACCAAAAGATTAGGCAGCATGGGACTCCACCGACACTCTCTCTCAGCATATGGCAAGGTTTATGGCTGCCAGAAACGATGCAGACTCTTGCCTTTAAATACATATGAACAAAAAACACCCTGTGCTTTGTGAAACCAAAGGCCATGGCTCCACCAGCTTGCACTGTGTAGGTAGTCCTTTTGGACATGATCAGGCTGAAGTTCCAAATGACTTCTAAGATCAGTAGTTGGTTTTCCTATATGGGCTTCATGCCACACTCTTCTCTCCAAAAGCCTGCCTGGCTACAGCCACCTTCCCCATCTTTCAAGATCTGTCTCCCCAAGTCCCTTTAAAGCAGTTTCCTCCTTACAAAATAAACAGGGAAGTGTTTCCTCAGCGTTCACCAGGAATGCTAAGGCCTGGCTTATTATTATCCCCACTAGCAGAGAGGTAGCAAAGATGACTGCTGTCATGGAGAAAATTTTGTGGTGACTGTTTGGGATGGAGGGGGTGGCAAATGCATTATCCCCTTCAAGCTATAGGTTTGTTTTTTAAGTTGTGAGCTTTTAATTGACAGAGTATTTTCCCTGGTCAGCGCTGGCTCTACCATCAAGAGACTTAATGAGAATTTTGTGGCCATCTGGCCCTCTTGAGGGTCCTCTCCAGGACTGCATGGGCCTGGGAAGGGGAGATATGGACTCTCATGTTGATGCACCAAGAGTTGTTTGGACAGAGTTGCCATCATAAGACATTGGGATTATGCTTCAGTTCAGTTTTCCTCTCCTGTTTTCCCAGGACGATGTGTCTCTATTCAGCTTTAGCAATATATGTGGTCTCTTTGTAAAGTGCCAGCCTGTGCTCATGGGGCTGATGAAAAATGGAAGAGAGCAAGGAAATTTGGATTCACAGCACATCTTTGTTAAGCCCTGCAAAGGCCCGCTCTGCTGTGGTGGTGAGGGCACAGGTGAGGACAAGCCAGCTTTTTCTTAGCCCCAGCAGGGAGTCAGAGTCCTATTCTGCCTTGCAGTTTTGTTCTCCAGATTTCTAAATGGTTTTCTAAATTTTCCCAGCAAGCAATCCTGTGCAACTGCTGGGGTGTGGGGACATCTGTGTGCTTGAGCTCTTGGTTGTCAATGTTGGTTTCTAGGGACCCCTCATCCTGGCTCATTTCCACTGAGCCCGAGATGAAGCAATCTCCTCAGAGATGCTTCTTTTAAGTTTTTTTTTTTTTTTTTTTACCCCTTCCTAATGCACTGTGCTTGAAAACTTCAGCGATACTGTAATGATCATTAAGAATGGAGAGGGGAGGGAATTTCAGGGGAAAAGGGAAAGGGTTTAGAGCAACAAGTATAAAGGACACATGGACAAAAACTAGGGGGGGAGGAAATGGGAGGGAGGTGGGGAGGGCTGGGGCAGTGGGCTGGGATGGGAGTAAACGACAGAAAACTGTGCAAGAACAACAATGAAAATTAAAAAATATTTTTAAAAAATTAAAAAAAGAGAATGCCTTAGGAACCTAGAGATGGTTCGACTGTGATTGACCATTTATTCTTCCATTTGTTTAATGGACCCAGGAAGAAAGTGAGAGTCTGTGGCCATGCACTTGGTGACCAAAGCCTCAGTGAAGCTCTGCATAGCTTTGCTCCCTGCTGGGAGAAGCTGGACTGTTGTATGAGACAGCAAGAGACGGAGCAGCTCCTTCCTCAGATCCTAGCTGGAAAGCGTCCAACCTGATCCGTGTCTCCCCATAGCCAGTCAGGTTTGTGTGCGGCTGCAGTGGGTGCCACCCCACAGCAGAGGCCTCAGGGCCACCAGGCTGCTGGAGAGTCCTGTGCCTGCTTCTCCCTGCCCTGTTGTCATCAAAGCCAGTTGTTGGGTCTGGGTCGAAGGGTCTGGGCTCTTCTTCTTTTGTGATCTCAGAGAGGAGTCCCTGTGGGCTTTCCTAGTCTATGAGATGGAGAGTGGGGGAAAGAAGCTGCTGACAACAGAAGTGAGAGTTTTTACAAACAGCAAAATCCCCGTGATTATAAAATCATACATTGTTAGAGCTAATAGGAGCCTTAAAGATCAACTAGCCAGACCATCTGGCTTTAAAGTGGAAGAAACTGAGACCCAGAAGGATTAAGGGACTTACCTCCTAACTAACACCTTATTAGAAACACCTTACAACATCAAACATAATAGGGAACAGAAGAGGGAAGAATATTTTCCCAAAACATCATCTCAGGTGCTTTTCATCTTTGTACCCTCAGCAACTTACAGAGAGGGAGAAGGCTCTGTAAATGCTTTGCAGTGATATGAAAAGGTGTGCACCTAGCAAAGGATTGTCCAATGCTGTGATTTTTGCATTCACCCATAATTAACTCAGTTGGTAATGATTATTATGATAGTCAACAGTTCCTACATTCACTCCATGCCAGGTATTTTTGTTGTATTCTTGCATTTAATCCTCACACCAGCCTTGTGGGTAACAAGACTACCTCCATTTTAGACAAGGGACAAAAGCAGCCAGAGGTTTGCTACTTACCCCCTGCCATGGAGCCGAAAAGTGGTGGAGCTAAGACAAACTCAAGGGGATTGGTTGCAGAGCTCATTCTTACCTTGCACACTGTTTCACAGAAATCCATTGTGTGCCTAGCACTGGGCTGGGATAGTCAGCTTTCTTGAGAAGTTTGCATTTTCCAGGAAAGACCAGGATCTGCGTAGCAGCAGAGATCTGAGTTGGGACAATGGCAGAGGAAGAAACCATAGGAATGACTGGGACGGTTTTACTGGTGCTCTTGCCTTTTGTTTTCCCTCCTTGGGAAGACCCACCTATAAGTGAGAAGAAAGTAGAGACAGGCTTGAAGATTGATAAGAGGCTGCTGATGTCCAAAGGGAGAATGTGAGGAAGCCAAGAATGGAACTGCTATGGCTGCAGAGTGGGACAGTGCTTCTCCGTGTGTACACACAGACATGTGGAGATCGGGGCCGCCTGTATTGGGATCTGGGTTTCCTGTTTTTCTGTGTCTGCAGCACATCTGAAGGAAAATGAGATTGATGGTCTGGAAGCTATGCAATATGGTTATAACTTTACTTATTCTTTCAGAAATAACTGAACATGTATCTACCATATATTCACTAGTATCCCAGACCCTGTGGGTGTTGTCAGTGATCAGCACACAAGGTGCCTCACCCTCGAGTGAAGGGGATTCCAGTGCAGGGAGATTAGACCAGTGATTGGGTTGAGTGCAGGTGCTATGCCAAATCCTGACGCCATTAAGATGATTATGGAGTGTTACGTTAAGGAAAGGGCTGAGGCTCTGCGTGTGGAGAAGACAGACATGGGGAGGAAAGGTAGCTGACATCTCAGAGAGAAGGGCCATCATGGGGAGTAAGCCCTGAGCCTGTGGTTCCTGGGAGAGCTTGGGCAGATGGGGAGTGGGCACTGGTCCTCGATGTACAGGAAATTCCACACTCACTGTGAGAGAGTACTGAAAAGGGCGATTGGTTCTTCCATTATTTTATAATACTCCGTCCTCATATGAGTTGGCAAATGGGGTCAAAGATCCAGAACTTACAAGGAGGGTGGGAAGGAGTCCTTTGAAGCTTCTAACTTGTTGCTTTTCCCATGGTGTGGAGTGGAGAAGTACAAATGACAGAAGCTCACAGGGACTTTAGGGTGCAACGGCGAGGCCACACCAGAGCATGGAGAAGAGCAGGGGGACTTGTATAACTGTGGTTGACCTCTTTAGTTTCAGTGTTCTAATAGGCCTCTGATGTCCTTGGAGCTCCTAATTAGCTTTCTCATTGTGCTGCCTCTCCTGATCACAGAAGTGAGTGTTGTCTACATAGTCCTGTGCCCGAGCTTGAGCACCAGGGAGCAGGCATACTTACTGGATGTAGACCTAGAGACTGTCCATCGTTTCTGATTGCCAGAACATACCAGAACGCCCATGGGTACCTCCAGGCTCTTGCTCAGACTTTTCTGTCCGGAGCACCTCTCCTGAGGGCAGCAAGACCCTGCTGTGCAGATTGTGTGCCCTGTGTAAAGGCGCAAAACTGAACAATCAAGGGAGGGCTGGTGTCTGCTTACAGCATACACTCTGGGTACCGTGGGTAGAGCTGCATTGACTTAGAGCTTGGGCCTTTTCCTCATTTGAACAATAGCTCCTATAGCCGGCTGTAGTGCCGCCTTCCCACACCCCAGCTGTGTAAATCCCACTCCTCCGTCAGGATGCACATCTAGTTAATTCTTCACTTGTTCCATTCCCTGCTCCTCAACACTACCAACAGGCAGAATTAATTGTTCCTTCCTTAGCTTTCTCAGAGAACCTTATTTATGACTCCATTACAATTTTATCACAACCTGAATTGTTTTATTATTGCTTTAAATGCATAGGATGCTAGGTTGACTAATTCTTGAAGATACTATTCCCCTATATTTTCTGGCTTCTAATGTTGTGTGGAGAAGCTAGCATCATTTGAATTGCTATCCCTTTGTCTTTTCTCTCTAGATTGTCTAGATTTTAAGATTGTCTCCATTTTGGTGTTCATAGTTTTATTAGTGATGGGATTATTTATAGATTTTTAAAATTTATTCTATTTGTGATTTTTTGGGGGTTCCTGATGTTTGAGAAATCTTTAGCTATTATCTCTTTGAATATTGTTCCTTCATGATTCCCTCCATTATCTCCTAGATTTCTAATGGATATATGGTGGGCATCTTTGCTTTAGTCTCCATATGTCTGCAACCATTTAAAAAACAACTCCATTGCTTTAAATCTCTGAGTTGCATTTGGCATATTTATCTCCATATTCTAGTTCACTAATCCAAATTTGGGTGTGTATATGTCTACTTGCACACATTAAATCTGTAAACTCCTTGAGTTCCTTGAAAGGACTACATATATTTCATCTTAATGCAGTGTCTCAGACATAGCCAGTGAGCAATACGTGTTTGCTGAAATGAATCCATTGGCAAGTCTGAGGGGAAATTGTTGGCCTGATCTTCCTGTTCAATCCAAGGCATAAGTACATGCTGACAAAGAAAGTGGGACTGCAGGGCTCACTGCTGTGATAGTGACATGTAAAACTGGTTGGACTGTACTGTTCTGTCTAGTTCTAGGGCAGGTTCAGCCAGGCAGGAACATGTGGCAGGCTTGCCTACCAACTGTGGCCAAACCAGGCTCTCTTTTTAAAACAAAACTCCCAAATATCACCCTGCTTATGCAATAAGATTGGGGGCAGGAAATGGGACATAATGCCAAGTTAAAAACTTTGGGAAAAGCTACTTTGGAATTGGGTTACCTCACCCAGTTTAATGTAGGTCTGATCTCTACATTCTCTCTCACTTAGAAATACATGAAGAAAGGTTACCATCAAGAAAAAGGAGTTCAGTCAGTCTCAGAAGGCTTGTTTGGACTAGTCATGGTATCTCATCCCAGGTACCAGGTAAATGGGACAAGGGCAGGCAAACAATGTCTACAGTCCACCCTTAGAAATACTGGCTGCTGCTGCTAATCATTGCAGTTTATCTTTTAAGTCTCGTTAAAATGATGATTTGGCCCTGTCATCTTTATGGAGCAGATGTCTACCCCTCAGATGCTATACTCAGCTGCTGGTGGCCTCAGTCATGCACAGGCAGGGTCACAGTCCAGAAAAAATATGCATGACTTCAGAGGGAGTTTCCCAGAGTGTTTTGGCAAGGGGGGAGGGACGTTGGGAAGGGTGAGTCCCTCCCTGTGGCAGTGGCTGGCATTTGGCCATGCTTCAGTGGGAGGTTCTTGGGGAAAAACATGAAAATCAGTCTTCAGGGCGGTTCTACAGAAGGGCATGTGATGTCTGCTGCTGTTTGTGTCATTCCACCCAGTGGAAAAGGAATCCAAGACCACAGTGACGTTTCCCCCTCACAGCTTATGTGATTATCAGGCTAAGCTGCACCTTCTCCTGTTTGTCAGTGCTGCTGTAGAACACTTTCAAAGCCACAAAGCAAGAGCTGGCCCGCTGGCCAGAGCAGGCCATCTGAACGAGGCACCTGTGTAGTCTCTGATCTGAAAGCCTGTTGTGGGCATGCTCAGGGACCTCCAAAGTGGTCCCAAAGAATGTCAACAAATTATCATAATTAGATTAAGTTGAATCAAGTTGATTGTTGTTAATAAGAAACATGTATTAACAAGCATGTAGCAGAGGTATCTGCGAGGTAAACATTGCAGGGTGACTCTCAAAGCCCGGAAGTCAGGGTCATTGACTGAATTCAATCAAAATAGAAGAGAGACACACCAGTGGGTGATTCCCAGGGTTCCACAGGAGCCCCCACTTCTCAGGTCAGCATGGAGGGACAGATGGCAGCATCAGTAGGTCAGATTCTGATTTCCTCTGCCTGGAAATCTGCTTTGTATCAGCTGGACACTTCAGCTATTCCTGATGGCAGCAATTTCCATCTGGGCCCTTGGGAAAAATAAACTTTTTCTGAACCATTAAAATTTGGAAGGCTATTAACAGTTAAGATGTAAAAAGCTCTTCAGATTTTGTACGTGTGATTGTTTTCTGCTTTGTGTGAAACGGTTGTACCTGTGGTGAAAACTCAATGTACTTACAAATTGAATCTCTCATGGCAAAACTCTGTGACTTGTTGTCCCAGAGGTGAGATAAGAATTAAATGAGAAAACAATGGTGAAAGTGCTAGTTTGAAGATGATAATGTCATTACCTTCTCCTCTTCTACCTCCCTAGGGGAAAGATATGGAAGGAAATTTGAGATAAAGTTCTTTGAATTTCAAAAATTTGGCTAGGAATTACAATATAATGGTCTTGATTTTAGATAGAAATCTAGAACAACAGAAAACCAGGGCAGAACTGATTGGCCAGGATGGCCTTTTTGCTCACCCTAAATGTTCTAGGACCACCAAGTGGTCTCTAACCATTTCTTCATTTTGAGGAAAAACAAACACCCACTTTTTTTGGACAGCGTCTGGCAGCTCCCCCAAATGACACTAAATCAAAAACTCCACCAAACATCTCTTTGAGCACAGAGATGGGCAGACACCAGGGATCTGCCCCTGGGGGAACAGCTTCCTCCAGGGTCCAGGAATGATGTAGGCCAAGAGTGAACTGTGAAGATGATGAGTGAGTACCCTTTAAAGGAGAAGAATATTGGCATTGAGGAGAATCCTCAGGGAGTGAGAATGGTAAAACAGGCAAGAGATGGTAAGGGTGTGAGCTAGGGGTAGAGAGCAGAACAGGAATTTGATAACTATTTAGGAAGTTAAGTTGGAAGGACAGAAATTGAAAGGAGGAGATGAAGGAGACAGTCAAAGATGACCCCCAGGTTCTAGACCCAGCGATGGGTGGTGATAGTTAGGGTGATTCTCCCTGATTGCCTGGGACTCTCCTCTTAAGATCAAGAGTCCCACCTACAGGGAAGCCCCTCAGTCCAAGGCAAATACAAATAATTAGTCACTGTAATGATGGTTCACCAACTAACATGGGGAGAAATAGAAGAACCTATATACTTGGGAGGTTAGGGAGATAATGAGTTTGATTTGGAGCATATTGAATTCGAAATGTTGGTGGACAGCTAGATGAGGATATCTAGCAGGTACTTGAAATACGATTCTATAGAGTCTTTTGACTTAGAGAGAGTGGTTTTAAGGGCTATTAGCACAAGTAGAAGTTGTTTAGGACTATGAATGTGTATTAAATCACCCAGAAAATTACTGTGCAGGGGTGTCCAACCTGAGTGCTGCATGTGACCCAGGATGGCTATGAATGTGGCCCAACACAAAATCATAAATTTACTTAAAACGTTATGAGATTTTTTTGTGTTTACGTGTCGCAGTGTATTTAATGTGTGGCCCAAGACAACTCTTCTTCTTCCAGTGTGGCCCAGAGATGCCAAAAGGTTGGACACTTGTACTAGAGTTAAAAGGGAAGTGGATCCAGAATGAAACTTTGGAGGATGAAATGTTGGGAACTCCAATGTTTAAGGAGCATGTAGAGAAAGAAGAGCCTGTGAAAGAAACTAGGAAGGAACAGTCAGAGGAGAATAAGGGGAATAGACTGACCATGGATGGAGTCTTGGTAGGCAAATAAGTGACCAGAGAGTATCTCAAGGCATGAGCAATCATCAGGGTCAAAGGCAAGACAGATGTCCAGTACCATGAAAAGAGAAGACTATGCTTCCTCATTAGTGATCTTAGCTGAAACCCTCTCAGTGGCTGGACAGATAGAAATCAGGTTACTCCTGGGACAAGTGAATGTGAACTGAGAAAACAGAGACATGAGTATAATCTAATCATCTAAGGAAATTGAGAACTAGAAGATCATATATGGTCAAGGAAGAGTTATTTTCTTCAAGATGGGGAAGAACTGAACAAACTTATAAACAAAGAGGAAAAAATGGGTAAAATGGGGGACAATTAAACATACAGTGACCAAGAGAGGTAATGGATGGATCAGGGCCCATGGGATGATGAAATGATACGGGCTAGACTGAAAGCCACAGAAGAAGTATTGGCCTTGCACAGGGGAGGGTAGGACATGACCCAGTCTGGGATGATGGGAAGGAGGGCAGGTTAGGGTAATATTAGAAGAAAGCAATAGCATCCTAGAAATGGGAAGACATCAATCAAAGAGTTGTTAATGTCAGTGAAAAGAAAGTGAAAAATGAAGAAGTATTGAAGGAAAGAATGGATATGGTGAAGATATATTCATTAGCCACTACTTTTAAGAGTAGAGATAATAGTCTGAAGATTCAGTGTTTTCATATAACAGTGGACATACAGGTTTTTGAAAACTTCAGTGCATTTCAGAAGTTACTGAATGCACACTATTTGATTGAAAACATTATCAGATTATTCTCTTTAGAATTTATGGATATGAGTCAGATTCAAATACACAGTTGGCTCTGTCACACATGCACACTGCAATAGACTGAATGTTTGTTTCCCTCCAAAATTTATACTTTGAAACCTAATCCCCAATGTGATGGTATTAGGAGGTGAAGCCTTTGGAAGGTGCTTAGGTCATGAAGGTGAAGCCCTCTTGAGCGGGATTAGTGCCCTTATAAAAGAAATGCCAGACAGCTCCCTTGCCCCTTCCACCAGGTGAGGTCAGCAAAAAGACATCTGTCTAGGAAGCAGGGCCTCGGCAGACACAATTTCTTCTAGAGCTGTGACCTTGGACTTCTCAGCCTCCAGAAATTGCAAGAAATAAATTTCTGTTGTTTATAAGCCACCCAGTTTTGTTATAGCAGCCACAATGGATTCACACACACACACACCTGGTACATAAACAATTTATGACTTGCTTAAACTCCAAAACAGGAGTGAAAATCTCTAAAAGTATTATTTTCAGGCACAGCTAGGCTGAAGAGGAGTTTTTGCTAGTTGGGAGGCTAGTACATAAGTACAGAAAGGCAATGTAAAAAATTTTTTTCCAATGAAATGTGTGTATTGTTAGGTTGAGGTCAGAAATAAAGGAGCCTTTCAAAGCCAATCCTGAGGCACATGCTTTAAGAGGAAATCAGCAAAAGCAATGAAGCAGGTCTCTGCTCCTCGTCAGTCTGCAGGTGCAGCCGCAGCAGCGTGGAGCTTATCGGAGAGCCGATGCCCCACCAGCAGCCAGCAGGGAGGTCTCTATGCTGCCTCAGGGAGTCATCCTTGCTCACAGCCTAATGCCTCCCCTGGCACAGGGGAAAGCCATGGCATTTCATAAGTTCTGCTTCTTTTGCTCAACAACTGGGAACCACATAGATGATGCCTTCTTGGGTATGTACTTTACCTTCTTCCTGCCCACCCCCCATTTTTTGGAATAGATTTTTTTTTTCTGGCATAAAAGCAATATATGCCCTGTAGATATTTTGGTCAATGCAGAAAAATAGAACTAAGACCAAAATATCACCCCTATGTCCATCAGTGTTAGCATCTTGGCATATTTCCTTCTCATCTTTCCACTGTGGTTTTAAGGATGAAGAGGACTGAGCTCTTGCTTTCTGAGAAAATCAGATAGTTCCAGGAAATGAAAAGCTTCCTGGAAGAGGCACCAAAAGATCTGGGTTCTAATCCCAGCTCCACCACTGCATAGCTTGTGGTCTTGGAAGTGCCTACCCTCCTTAGGCTGCTTGCTGATTGTGAAATGAGGGCATCGATTTGCCACTGTCTAGGGACTTTCCCAGTACTCGGATGTTACAGTCCTGTGATGTTCTGGCTCCCCAGAAAGATGTGCTTTGGGGCACGTATTCTTGAGGAATTTTTGTTCCCACTCTGAAATCCAGTCTTCTGAAGCTGTGACTGACTGCTTTCAAAGGAAGCCTTTTTGAAGTGATGTGACTACCCTTCTAGCCTTTTTGTTAAATCCCGGAAATTTTTAAAGATGCACTTAATGAGGATGCATTTTAATGTAGGGTATATGTTAGAGAATTTCTACTGATGTTTCATTCAGCTTCATTCTAGCTAGTAATTGAATTTTTAAAAATCATGAGTTAATAAACCTATTAACTAAATCTGGTTCAGAATTTCCTAAACTGTTCTCAGAACAAATAGGTATTCTCTTGGAAAAGAGCAGGGTCAAGTAAGTTTAGAAAGGACTAAGCTAAATCAGATTTAATGGGTTTCTTTACTATAGAACTTCTTAGAATCTGAAATGTGCTTCACTGCAGTGGGAATACCAAGAGGGGATATGGAACACGCATCCTAAGCTAACTGGATCATGGAACTATTTTGTCAAGGCACAGTAATTTCATCCCAGGAATATTAGTTTTCCAGAACACAGTTAGAGCAATACTGTCTTAGCTCCTTCTACCAGTTCCCAAAGGAGTGTTTTTTAGAAGGCACCATATGGATTTTTCAATAATTACACCTGACTTCTTGGTTGTTGGGTAATATCCTGAGCTGTTTTTAAAACCTATAAATTTTCTGACCTTTTACGCTATATTTTGTACTTTTAAAAAATATTTTATTGATTATGCTATTACAGTTGTCCCATTTCTCCCCCATCATTCCCCTCCACCCTGCACACCCCCGCCCACCCACATTCCCCCCTTTTAGTTCATGTCCATGTGTCATAAGTTCTTTAGCTTCTACATTTCCCACACTATTCTTGCCCTCCCCCTGTCTATTTTCTACCCACCATCTATGCTACTTATTCTCTGTACCTTCCCCCCTCTCTCCTCCTCCCACTCCCCTGTTGCTAACCCTCCATATGATCTCCATTTCTGTGTTTCTGTTCCTGTTCTCGTTGTTTGCTTAGTTTGCTTTTATTTTAGGTGTGGTTGTTAATAGCTGTGTTTGCTGTCTTTTTACTGTCATATTTTTGATCTTCTTTTTCTTAGGTAAGTCCCTTTAACATTTCATATAATAAGGGCTTGGTGATGATGAACTCCTTTAACTTGACCTTAGCTGAGAAGCACTTTATTTTCCTTCCATTCTAAATGACAGCTTGGCTGGATAGAGCAATCTTGGATGTAGGTCCTTGACTTTCATGACTTGGAATACTTCTTTCCAGCCCCTTCTTGCCTGGAGGGTCTCTTTGGAGAAATCAGCTGTCAATCTGATGGGAACTCCTTTGTAGGTGACTGTCCCCTTATCCCTTGCTGCTTCTAGAATTCTCTCCTTCATTTTCATCTTGGCTAATGTAATTATGATGTGCCTTGGTGTATTCCTCCTTGGGTCCAACTCCTTTGGGACTCTCTGAGCTTCCTGGACTTCCTGGAAGTCTATTTCCTTTGCCAGATTGGGGAAGTTCTCCTTTATTATTTGTTCAAATAAGTTTTCCACTTGTTGCTCTTTTTCTTCCCCTTCTGGTACCTCTATAATTCGGATGTTGGGACGTTTAAAGATGTCCTGGAGGTTCCTAAGCCTCTCCTCATTTTTTTTTAAATTCTTGTTTCTTCATTCTTTTCTGATTGGATGTTTGTTTCTTCCTTCTGGTCCACTCCATTGATTTGAGTCCCAGTTTTCCTCTCATCACTATTGGTTCCCTGCATATTTTCCTTCATTTCACTTATTGTAGCCTTCATTTGTTCATCTAATTTGTGACCAAAATCAACCAAGTCTGTGAGCATCCTGATCCACTAGTGCTTTGAACTGATAGGTTGGTTATCTCTTAATTGCTTAGATGAATTGGCTCTGAGACTTTGATCTATTCTCCAGTTCGAGCCATTTTTAGGGGGAAATTCTGGTCACAGCTGTTACATATGAGTGGCAGAGCCTTAGGTGTTCACCAGGGTGGGGCAGCCCAGTGGCTGGGTTGTGACGCAGTGTATGGGGGTGGGGTTTCGGTGTTTTTAGGGTTTTTTTCCTGGTGCTGGGGCCCTGGGTTGTGAGTTCTGTCTTTTTCCCAGTTTTCACCTGGATTATCTGCTCGCAAATATCGGACCGCTTGGTCAGCCAGCCGCCTTGCGCCTGGGGTCTGCTAGCTGCCACCTGTGCACTTGGGGCCTGCTAGCCATTGCCTGCTGCCCGGTCCGCCAACCTCCGCTTCCTCCTGCCATGACTCTGCCCCTCTTACTGGTCTGGATGAATAGTTGTGGGACCTCTGTACAGTTCACTTTTCTCTCAGTTCCGGTTATTTTCTTGTTTCTAAATCCTTGTTGTCCTTAATTTTGGTTGTGTGAGGAGGCACAGTGTGTCCACCTACGCTTGCATTTTGGCTGGAAGTCTATATTTTGTAAGTTTTATAAGTTCTTTCATTTTCAGGACAATTTTAATTTTCTCAAGCGTATGTTTACCAACTGCATGTTAACCTGTTCTTGATACTATACCAGCAATCTTGGCTTTGAATTTTGCCTCTACCAATCTGTAGGTCTTGGGTGAGTCATTTAACTTCTTTAAATAGGGTCAGATGACTTAGGTGAGGTCCAGGAGCAGGGAACGCTGGGCAGAAACTGCTTTAAGAACTGGCGTGCTCAGCATTAAGAGTCACAGGATTTAGGGGAGTTCAAGAAAAAGCAAAGGTCTGGGAATCCTGCTGGTGTGAGAGGAGGATGTAAACAGAGACGTACAGGAATCTGAGCTCTTACTGCCAAGGTCAGGCTTCTTTCTTAGCCAAAGATAGGAAAGATAAAATTCAGGATCTGCAGAGGCCTAGTCTTTAGGGGAAGATTAGAGATCAAAATTCAGGAGAAATCTTGGCCTGTGCCTGATCCAACTGTCACTTTCTAGAATAGCAGGAAACAGGCTGGTGCAGAGGGTGGGCTGTGCCTGCAGACATGGGAACTAAGAATCCAAGGTGGGGGGAAGCAGTTCCTTGATAAACAGTCTTTGGAAGCACTGGATTCGAGGGGGCTCTGCTGGGTGTTTATTTGGGCCTATCTCATCATCCTATGGGAATATATTTTTTTAACATATTGCATTAACCATTTCTAGACAAGGCCTAAACCCAACCTGAAATGGAATAATGATACTATTAATAGGACATGCTTAACAACAATATATATATTTTTATCAGAAGCTTCTTTATCATGAGTTTTGGGATGTAGGTGGTAGAAAAAGAAGGCTTCTGTGGATTATTGGTAAAAAATAAAAATTATTCTTTACTCTCCTTCCCCATCCTCTAAACCTTCTTTCTGTCCCATCGTCTCCTTCCTACCTTTGACTGTGAGCTCACCTTCCACTTTTCTGATTCTGGGAATAAGTGTGTGCTATTTCCCAGGGATGTTGACTCACTTTGCTATTGTTTTTACAATAATACAGATTATTTTTTTATTGACCTTAGCCCATAAATAACCAGACTTTCTGGTTTGGGCTCCTAAACCCCCTCCATCCCTTTCACCCCTTCATGACTATCTGCAGACCCACAGTGAGCTGGGCGCTGGGCACAAGATGAGCAGGGCAGACACTGTCCCTGACTTCCATCACAGACACTCTGACTCTTGGTTCTCCAGGTTCCTGAAATCCTGGGAGTGTCTCAGGTGGCCTAACCCCCCTGAACTCTGGCATTACCTACCTTAAGTCAGCCAGTTCCTTCCTTCCTTCCTTCCTTCCTTCCTTCCTTCCTTCCTTCCTTCCTTCCTTCCTTCCATGTTTCCTGACTATACCCAGGATCATCTGCATTAGGGCACCTGCTACTTCTTTCCCTCCCCACCAGGGTCCTTCCTCTCTCCTCCATGGGCCCTCCCCTGGCCCCTGCCTGCTCTCACTTCTCCCTTTCTGCAGGCTGACTCTTATGGAGCTCCAGTGCATCGAGTTCTCCCCAGTGCAGCTGGGCCCCACTAATCCCACCTGTCTTGCTGCATTAGAGCTTGTGGCTGGGCTTCCTTCCTGGCAGGGAGGGGGACTGTCTGCTGAAGGGAGTGTCCATCATGCTCTCTGCTCCACTTTAAAGAGTAGCACAGTGACTGGCTTTCTTAAAGGGAGCCAGTTTCCAGAGGGCCCTCGGATTCAGGTATAAATGTGCAGAAAGCTTAGCTAGTTACAATTTATGAGGAAAAAAAGGTCTGAACTGAGATATCAAAGTGCATCAATTATACAATATTTATAAATAAATATTTATATTTATATATGCTTCACATATATAAGCATAATTCAAACTTAATAAATTATACCATTCACAATTCTAGAAATATAGTAGAAATAGAAAAAATATGGACAAGTGATATGGAGAGCTAACTTCCTGGGCCCACTCTGCTTCTCACAAGCTGTGTGATCTGAGGCAAGTCACTTTCCCTTTCTGAACAGCATTTTTCCTGTTCCTCCTCCCTTCAGTGACAATATTTATTCAGACCATGAGTAATGTTCCTCCTCTTTACAATGTTGGTTGCCTGCAAAAATGAACTAAACCCCTGTAGGCCCTTCACACACAAAGAAGTGGTAATGCCATATTTAAGTTTTTACTATAATAATAATAATAGTGACTGAAAATCTATGGGTATAATAAAAAGGTTGTAAATCATCACGTGTAGATGACTAGAAAGAAACATGACAGAAGGGTTGGTGCTGTGGTTGACAAAGCACTTTTATAACAAACAGACTTAAGAAACTAGTAGTCCCTGAGACGTCAGGTTCTTGCTTTGTACTACATCTATTCAAGTGCTTTGGGAATTTATTCTTTTCCATGTAAAGCTAATCGTGTGGCAAAGAGTCAAAAAAATGTTCCCCACTCTCTACTCCATTGATAGGCTTCCTGAACATCCATCATTCTTAAATATCCCAACTGAAGTGTGCTTGCTAAGATGCCCTGGTCATACAGTAGGTTCCAGGTGTTAGGAATTGCGCAGGTCATACTGTAGCCCCTCACTATAATTGGATGAAGGGCCTAATTGAGGGTAAAAGAATATCCCTTATGGGACCTTTCAATAGGGCAAAATGTCTGATTTATAAAAAGCATGAGTGTTTTAACATAGAACAGATGTTTATAAATGTGGAACAAACGAATGGAATTGTGAATGTTTAGTACATCTCAGGACCTTGGGAGCTCTCTGTGCCGGCACTGAGATGTGCTGGGCTGACCTGGCTGTTTGTTTACGAACCTTTCTAAAGTGCCTTGGAATGTGGGCCAGATAAAGTGGCTAAAAAGCAGACACATTCCATATGAATAACTTGATTCATTTGTTTCCCAAATCCAGCTGTTCACTTTTGACCTGTTTTGTTTCCTGCATTGTAATTTTTAATACTTTTTGAAGAGTGGGAGAGAGATGTGTCAGTATCATGAGATTAATACCAGTAATTAATTATCTTTCTTTCTGGTATGGCCTCTTTTCCGTCTCTTCTCAGCCCCACCCCAATCTCTTATCTGTCCAGGGAAATATTTGCCAAATGACTGACTAGACTTTCATAGTAAATTGCATTTTTTGGAGATGATCCTGATAGCATTTTCACAGCTTCCATGGAAGGTGAGATTATGTATCTTATCTTCAAGGTGTTTGGTGTCTTCAGTCCAAACTGCATGTTATCTCCAGGTTTTTTTTTTTTTTTTAAGTATGTTTTAAAAAGGGGAGCCCTTTGAAATTTGGGAGATAGCTCTTCCTAGGTCTTTCTCAACTCAGTTAAAACTACAATACTATCTTTCCAGACCATTAGTGATGCAATTCCAGAACCAATTGGATGATTGATTATTTATCACTAGGAAAACTAGAAGATAAGCAAGGTGAAAAAAAAAGAATTGAAAGGGTATCTGGACTGTGTTCTAGTCTGAATGCTGATTTTTTCAATTGGGCTGGTGTTGGGGTGAGCAAAGGGTAAATCACATAGTGTCTAGTTGTTCCCAGAGCAACCATCCCCCTCCTGTGGATTTTGATGCACCCTCACTCTTTTTTATGAGAAGTCTGCAGCTGTTTTAAGCTAGTGGTGAAAATAAAAAAGTGTATTACTGAAACACTCATGGTCACTGGTTCTGAGATAATAGCTGTGACTTTGTGGCTTGGGCTGCTGGGGAGAATGAGAGACCTTCCTTGAATTAGCAGGGATGGAGAATTTTTCTGGATTATCACCCTAGCCCCAGCCCTCCTCCATCATCTCTGTTAGGTCACAGAGCATCTGAGGCACACAAGGCAGCAGAGAGAAGTATTGGTGGTGCTAGTAACGCATTAAATAATTCCCCCCCCTTATATTGACCCTTATATCTATTTACCTATAACTGAAATCCATTGATTTTGTTTGGTTCTCTGGAGCGACAAAGCAAGCATTACTTTCTCTAACAATCCCTTGCCCTGTTCGGTCTTCCATTTTTTTTTTTTAATGCTTATTATAACCTCTCAGAAATGACCATCAGTGACTGAAATTCCTTTAGGCCCTGGAATCTAATTCTTACAGGCCTGGATTCTTGAGTCCACTTGAAGTGATATATTTCTCTCTCTCCAGTCCCTTACCTGGAACTGAAATTTTTTTTTGCATTGTTTGTTCTACCCTCTTTATGTTGAACACTGGGCTTCCTGTTCAATAGCACAGAAGAAAAGTAGTCAGTGGGCATTTCCTTTGCTTTCTGTTTTCCCATTAGTATCACTACACCAACTTTCCTCATCAAAGTTCTTTGCTTTTCTCCTCATTTCAGATATACCTTTAAAAAGCAATTGCTGACACTAATATTTTCTGCAAATCTCAGCTAATGCTGATTTTCAGCCTCTCTGACACTATTCTAACAAGTTCTTGCTAAATGGCATAAAAATGATAGTTAGGAGTATCTTAAGCAGCTTAAATACTTTTGTATTTTTGTTAATATATTTTTTCACTTGATATTATACCCTGAGAATCTCTCCAACTCTATAATTTATTCATATATACTGTGTTCATTCATTCAGTCCATAAACAGTTTTTGAGCAGAAAGTAAAATAAGTGTTGGTGATGTGATGGAGAAAACAACAGAAACAGGGCGTAGTGTGAGAAGTTGCTAAACAATTACACAGATGTTTAATGGAAACTCATGTGGATCATAAGAGGGAATACAGCGGGGAACCTGTCCTACTCTGGCATGTAGGAGATGTTTCTCTGGGCAGCATGGAACATAATTTGCTCCACTACTCCTCCATTTGGGAACTTCATGCTGTTTCCAATTTTGACTATTTTTAATAAACCTGCAATTAACACCTCTGTGCAGAAGTGACACTTAGGGTACATTCATAGACATGTAATTATTGGGTCAAGAATGTGAAATATTTTATAGCTCTTAATACATATTATTTTAAAACTTTCTGGAAAAGGCAATGTAATTTTAAAGCTGGAGGAATATCTTGGACCACCACATATCCAACTACCTTCATGGAAACAAGGTGATTTCAAGAAATCAGTAAAATTAGCAGCAAGAGCAAGTTGTGTGATTCCTGTACATGTTCTGAACTTGTGCAGGGCCTGGAGGTGTTCATTGGTGGGCTGTGGGAAGTACAGAAATCGAGAATGAAACATTTAAAAACCTTTATGACAATATGATAAAGTGATTTTATGTTAAAATTTGGGTAGGTATCCTTGGACAAAGATTTGATCTCCAAAATACACGAAGAACTAACATGAGTCCATACCAGGAAGAGAAACAATACAATTAAAAAGTGGGCAAAGGACCTGAACAGACACTTCTCTAAGGAAGATATACAAATGGCCTAGAGACATGAAAGGATGCTCAGCATCACTAGCCATCAGAGAGATGCAAATTAAAACCACAATGAGATATCATTTTACATTGGTCAGAATGGCCATCGTAAACAAATCAACAAACAAGAGCTGGCAAGGTTGTGGAGAAAAGGGAACCCTAGTATAATGTTGGTGGGAATACAGGCTTGTGCAACCACTATGGAAAACAGAATGGAATTTCCTCAAAAAACTAAAAATGGAACTGCCTTTTGACCTGGCAATTCTACTGCTGGGATTATATACTAAGAATCCTGAGACACCAATTCAAAAGAAACTATGCACCCCAATGTTCATAGCAGTGCTATTTATAATAGTCAAGTGCTGGAAACAGCCTAAGTGCCGATCAGTAAATGAGTGGATTAAAAAACTATGGTACATTTACACAGTGAAATACTATGCAGCAGAAAGAAAGAAAGAACTTCTACCCTTTGTGACAGCATGGATAGAACTGGAGAGTATTATGCTAAGTGAAATAATCCAGGTGGTGAAAGACAAATACCATATGATCTCACCTATAGGTGGAACCTAGTCAACAACACAAATAAGCAAGCAAAATAGAACCAGAGACATGGAAATGAACAAACTGACATTAACCAGAGGGGAAGGGGGGATAACAGGGGAAAGAAGGGGAAGGGTCAAGTCAAGTGACTTGTATAAAGGACTCATGGACAAAGATAATGGGTGGGGGGGTGACTGAATGTGGGAGGTGGGGGGTGGGTAGGGTAGGGGAGAGTAATGGGGGAAAATGGGGACAAATGTAACTGAACCACAATAAAAAAAGAAAACAATTTGGGTATGTATATTATATGTTACTTTTTATTTGATTTTTTCTAGTATTTCATTACTTTAAAAAAAAATAATGACAGTATTTGTTCATGATAGATTAGGAGGAAAACACAAGTCCTTCCCCACACAGAGTTTGTGTGAAAGTTAGTAGAAGCTCCTTGGTCAAATTTCCTCTTATAAACCGAAAGTGCCCCAATCCTATACAATTTTTTTCCCTTCTTTCTCATAGGAAACCAATGGAACTAGTAAATTTTGACAACAAACCCGTGACCTTAAGTTAAGACACACAGATCTGTGTATACATTTTCCACAAAGATAAAGTACATCTATTGAAATAATTGGCCATGTATTGCTTAAAGAATTTCTGTGAGAAATTTCTTGGTCCAGAAATCACAATTGCTTGTTGTTTTATTTTTGCTTTTAGCATATAGCAAGGTATTTGACCATTGAACCTGCCTGTATTGAGACAATGGTATATGATTAGATGAATTATGGTTAGATGCTGCAATGCCCATTATTTCTTTCCAAAGAAAGTAATACATGGTGTTTAAAAAAAAAAAGAAAGAAAGAAAAAAACTTTCCACCTCTGAAACCTTTTGCAAGCGTGTCCACAGAGTTCAGCTGTGGGTTAAAGGCTACTTCCTTTGTTTTCATATCCCCAACAAGAGAGACCAGAACTGCTCAGACATTTGATATTTTGAAGAAATCTTACCAGGCAAGGGCTAAAACCAGTGTGGGTAATATCTGCATGTCATTTAGCACTGTACTGGATGGGAAAGAAAGGAACTATACAATGATCTTCTGCTGATTTGTATTTAAAAATGAAAACCAGACCTTACTCAGAGAAAGGGCTCACACATAATATTGGTGAGGTCCTGAACAGGTGAGAACTGTGTTTTCCTAAAAACTCTACTTACCACCAGTTTGCTGGTCTATATCAAACTAAAGCCCGTGTGTGTGTGCATGGTAATTTTGCATCAAAGAAAGCAACGTAATGACGAGTTGAAGAGTGTGCCTGGGTTTAAATACTAGGCTCCACATTTCACTATCTGGAGACCTCAGGGTTTGAGTGCCTCAGTTTTCTCATTTTCATATTGGAGATAATAACAGTAAAGAGAAAATCCATGTAAGATATGTAACAGACATAGTTCCTGAACACAGCAGGCACTCAATAAATGCTAGCTGTTCTTATTCTTATATTAATGTTCATCAGAAGAAATTCAGCTAGGAAGGAAAGGAGGGAGGGAGGGTCACAAAGCAATGGAACCATTGTTACAGACCTCTTTACATGGGGTGTTGAAGAAGAGAGCATGGGATTTGGATCCAGGTGACTTGGGCCTTGGGCCTGGCTGTGCCTTTCACTCAGTATGTGATCCAGAAGTCGTGTAGCATCACTGAGCCTCAGGGTCCTCTTCTCTTCTGTAAATGGGGTGACATCAGTCATTCCTGCCTCCTGGGGTTGTTATGAGTGCATGTGAGCTAATATATGGGTAGGAGACTTGTAAATGGTACAAATGACATGGATGAGGTTTATCTCACTCAGTGACTTTTCCTTTGGCGTGGCTTTCCTTCTGCTTGTGCCTGCTTGAATTGACTCTGGGAAGAGGTGGCTCCTTCCTGAGTTTGGGGCTTCAGGGCTGGGACTTTCCCCTTCTTCTGGGCTTCTGTGCAGCGATTGTTCATTGATACTAAATGTGTAGGTTCCACCTACCTGGATCCCTGTAATTGAGAGATGAATGAGGGTTACTGCTGGATGGCAGTGAGTGTTTTCTGTGTTGCTTCATCAGAGCAGTGTTCCGATGGTCTTGGGCAATTCTCTGTTTGGTTTATTAGCATAACTTTCTTCAGAAATGAATTGTTAAGACCCATAAGTAGTTTCTTTAAAAAAAAAAAAAGAAAAAAAGAGAGCAGAAAGAGTGATTCATTGATAAAGAAACAAGCTAAAAACCCCACAGGCCCAGAGTTCTGGTCCCTTTTGTGCCATGACTTGTTTTGTGACATTGGGCAAGTAGCTGAATCACTTGGTGGCTTTATTTCCTTCTCCATAAAATGTGGTATGGCAGCACTAACCTACCTTGCTACACACTTCTTCCAGGACCAGCCGGTTTGGGGCAAGTTGCAAACATGAAAAGAGCAACTTTTCCTACTGCATTTCAACCAGATTCACTGGAATATTTTGCTCTTTTCTCCATGAATTTTCTGAATTCCATTCTGTTAGCTGTTTACTAAATAACTACCCTATTGACTGAAAGCATTTATTTCTTCTGCCTCTAAAGGCCATGTTGTTTCCACATTAAAAATAAATGCCCAGCATGAATTCACAGGAAAGTGAAGACTGGAACAGGATGTGCTGTTATCAATACCAGAAACTTATTAAGAATGGCCTTAAAACGGGTATTACTGAGGAATCCCAGAGAGCACACTGCATGTGGACAGGCTTCAGGGCTTCCAACACCTAGCACTCTGCTGGACACAAAGATTCATTGACCATAATAGTCTTTTGTACTTCAATATTAAAATAGTCATTATTTTTTCCTTGAGTTTTTAATAGAGAACAATTATGCTCATGTTTATCTCTACTCCAACCAAAACTTCAACTTTAATGACAGCGAAGGAATAAAGTATTTATAAACCCAGCACAATGAGAACAGGAGAAGAAACAATAGCAGGCGAGGAGGTAAGTTTTGGAAAACAGAAAGCAGATGAAGTTGTATCTGACTTGGAACAGGGAAAGCAGAAAGTGTCCTGAAATCCAGTTAATTTGTTCTGGAGAACCTCAGAAACTCAGGAGAACTGAAGAGTCAGGTTTTTCTGAAGGTGAGAGTGAGGGTAGAGCGGAGAATGAGAGAACCGTATTAGCAAAAACTACCACCTCCCTTAGCCTGTGCAACTGGCCTTCTGCATCACAGCCAAAGGCAGGGATCCCACCTTAAGAGGGTAGTTTAAGGGGCTCAGGACTCAGGGGCCTCAGACAGAACCTAGAGGGGTAGTGAGATGGGGGTAGGGGTAGGTTATAAATCGGAAGGAAAAGCTGCATAATGAATAGTAAGATCTCCTATGCAACTTGGTTCCAGAATGCTGGCAACCAGCTTTACATACCTGAAGCAGAAGGCAGGAGCTTTCATCCTCTTTAGGTAGAAAGACAAGTCCACAAGAAATGGTGTGCAGAATGTGAAATTTAGGAGTCCTCTGATAAAACTTGGATCTCTGCTAGATCAGCCAACAGTGAAATTTACCTGTGATCTACCTCATTCCCTGCCACGTACATAGAGCTTCCAAGCAGCTGAGAACCACCAGAAATTAAAAGAATGGTTCGTTATGTTTTAAAAAGCCAAAATAAACAGAAAAACAGCTGAAGGAAAAAGAGACAATGCGGGGAGCAGATGGATATTAGGAAGAAAAATGTAGTTTCATTCTTAGAAAACGAACACAGAGATTGAGTTATGAAGCAAAAAATAATACTATATTTACTTTTTGATCCACCAGAATTGTTGGTTTTGGTTTTTTTATTTTATTTTTTATTTTTTTCTTTTATTTTAATTGTTGTTCTTGTACAGTTTTCTGTTTTTTACTCCCATCCTGGCCCACCGCCCCAGCCCTCCCCACCTCCCTCCCATTTCCACCCCCCCCCAGCCCTCCCCACCTCCCTCCCATTTCCACCCCCCCCCCCGCCCCCGCTAATTTTTGTCCACGTGTCTTTTATACTTGTTGCTCTAAACCCTTCCCCTTTTCCCCTGAAATTCCCTCCCCTCTCCCTTCTGGTGTCTGTCAGCCTGTTCTCAATTTCAATGTCTTTGGTTATATTTTGCTTGTTTGTTTGTTTTGTTGATTAGGTTCCTGTTAAAGGTGAGATCATATGGTAGATGTACCATAGTTTTTTGATCCATTCATTTACTGATGGGCATCTAGGTTGCTTCCAACACTTGGCTGTTGTAAATTGTGCTGCTATGAACATTGGATGCATAGGTTCTTTTGGATTGGTGTTTCAGGGTTCTTAGGATATAATCCTAGCAGTGGAACTGCTGGGTCAAAAAGTAGGTCCATTTTTAGCATGACTTCATTACTTAGAATTCTGGAAAGCCCAGGTGCACTTATAATTTCAGGAAATAAATCGTGGTTACCTGGAAATGGAGGTGGAGGAAGGAATGGAATTACAAAGGGCTTGAGGACACTTGAGACTGGTGGAAATACACATTTTCTGGGTAGTCATGAAGGTTTTACACGTGCATACAAATGTCAAACACATCAAATTATATATTTTAAATTATCTGCAGTTTATTGCTCATCAGTTATAGTTCAACAAATTTGAAACAAAACAAAGCCAGCCAGCAAAAGGTTGTTCCTTGTTTTGTCAGGTACTGTGTTATACAGATATTCACAATTTGTTCACCCTTTCACGTGTTGATGAACATTTAGGTTCTTCCTAGGTTGGGACAATTATTTAAAAAGTTGTAACTAATATGTGTTACATATTAGTAACTTCATGCAGACACATTTTCATCTCTCTTTGGTAAATAAGAATAGAATGCCTAGGTATGGGGGGTGTATATTTAACTTTCCAAGAACTGATTAAACTGTTTTTCAAAGTGGTTGTGTCATTTTACATTCCAACTACAATGTATGGGAGTTTCAGTTGTTCCCCATCCTCACCGGCCCTAGATACAGTCAGTCTTTTTAATTTTAGTCATTCTAATGGATGTATAAAATTTCATTGCAGTTTTAATTTTTACTTTCCCGATGAATAATGATGTTGAGCATCTTTCCATGTGTTACTGGGCATTTGTATATCATATTTTGTGAAGTATTTGTTCAAATCTTTTAACCATTTTATTTTATTAAAATTTTATTTATTTATTTTTAGAGAGGGGAAGGGAGGGAGAAAGAGATGTAGAGAAATATCAATGTGTGGTTGCCTCTCATTTGGCTCCTACTGGGGACCTGGCCTGCAACCCAGGCATGTGCCCTGACTGGAAATCGAACCTGTGACCCTTGGTTCACAGCCTGCACTCAATCTACTGAGCTATACCAGCCAGGGCCTTTTAACCATTTTAAACATATGTTGTCTTACAGATTTATAAGAATTCTTTATACATTCTGGATATAAATATTTTATATTGGTTATGAATATTTTCTTTATCTGCATATGTTTAATACTCATCCAGGGATATATTTCGTAGTGATTTGAGTGAGAGAGAGAGAGAGAGAGAGAGAGAGAGAGAGAGAGAGAGAGATGTGAGTGAGAGAGAAACATCGATTGGTGCCCTGACTGGGTATTGAACTGGCAACCTTTTGGTACAGGAGACGATGCTCCAACAAACTGAGCCACCTGGCCAGGCTGTATCTGTATATTTCAATTGTGTTTTTGAAGACCAAAAACTTTTAACTTGGGAAAAGTTTTATCTATCAATTTCTTTCTTTTGTGCTTTATGCTTTTTCAGTCCTAAGACACCCCTCTGCCTTCTCCAAGATCACAGAGGTTTTCTTCTATATATTTCTTAGACATTTTAGACTTTTAGGTTTTACCTTTAAGCCTGTGATTCAGTATTTTGAGTTAGTGTTTATGTATTATCTGACTTAAGGATCAATGTTGATTTATTTCTATATATTGTAGATATCCAGTTGATTCAGCACCATTTGTTGAAAAGATTTTGCCTCACTGAAGCATCTTGTCATACATTAATTGGTCATATATGTATAGGTTTATTTCTGGATTCTTTATTGATTTATGTGCCTATCTTTTTGAGAGTACAGTTATTTTTATTATTGTAGTTTTATAGTTATTCTTAAAATTAAGTAAGTACTCCAACTTTGTTCTTTCAAATATTCTAGGTTATTCACAATTTCATATAAATTTTATAAGTTCGTCAGTTTCTACAAAATAGCTTGCTGGAATTTCAATAGGAATTTTATGGAATCTAGAAATCATATTGGGGATAATTGCTGTGTTTAATCTTACAATCAATGAACATGGTATACCTATTTTAACCTTAATTTTTTAAGCAATGATTTATAGTTTTCAATGTAGAGATCTTAGCAATATTAATATATTTACCCCCTTTTATGTTTTTTATGCTACTAGAAACTTAACTTTTTGAAAATTTATTTTTAAATCATTAGCTACCAGTAAATAAAAATACAAGTGTTTGCATATCCACATTGTATCCTGTAGAGTAGAATTTTCTAATGGGGATTTTGTAAATTCTCTGGGATTTTCTTTTCTTTCCTCTTTTTTAAAGTATATTTTATGGATTATGCTATTATAGTTGTTCCAATTTTTTTCTCCTCCTTCTCCTCTTCCTCCCTGCACCAGCCCCCCTACCCTCCAATATCCCTCTCCTCTTAGTTCATGTCCATGGTTTGTACATACAAGTTCTTTGGCTTCTCCATCTCCCACACTATTCTCAACCTCCCCCTGTCTATTTTGTACCTGCCTATTATGCTTCTTGCTCCCTGTACCTTTTCCCCTATTCTACTTTTTCCCCCCTCCCCACTGATAGCCCTCCATGTGATCTCCATTTCTGTGATTCTGTTCCTGTTCTAGTTCTTTGCTTGGTTTTGTTTTTGTTTTTAGGTTCAGTTGTTAATAGTTGTGAGTTTGTTGTCAGTTTACTGTTCACAGTTTTTGATCTTCTGTTTCTTTGATAAATTAACATTTCATATAATAAGGGCTTGGTGATGATGAACTCCTTGAACTTTACCTTATCTGGAAAGCACTTTATCTGCCCTTCCATTTACCTTCCATTGCTTTCTGGTTAGAGCAATCTTGGATGTATGTCCTTGCCTTTTATGACTTTGAATGCGTCTTTCCATCCCATTCTTGCCTATAAGGTTTCTTTTTAGAAATCAGCTGATAGCCTTATGGGCACTCCTTTGTAGGTAACTCTCTCCTTTCCTCTTGCTGCTTTTAAGATTCTCTCCTTATCTTTAAGCTTGGGTAACTTAGTGATGATGTATCTTGATGTGTTCCACCTTTGGTCCAATTTCTTTGGGATTCCCTGGGCTTTCTGGGAGTCTATTTCCTTTGCCAGATATGGAAGTTTTCCTTCATTATTTTTTCAAATAAGTTTTCAATTTCTTGCTCTGCCTGTTCTCTTTCTGGCATCCCTATGATTTGGGTGCTGGAACAATTAAAGTTGTCCCAGAGGTTCTTAAGCCTCTCCTCATTTTTTTTTTTTTTTTTGCATTCTTGTTTCTTCATTCTGTTCCAACTGGATGCTTCTTTCTTCCTTTTGTTCCAAATTGTTGATTTGAGTCCTGATTTCCTTCCTGTCACTGTTGGATCCCTGTATATTTTCCTTTATTTCACTTTGTGTAGCCTTCATTTCTCCTTTCATTTTGTAATTGTGCCCAATCAATTCTGTGAGCATCCTGATTACCAGTGTTTTGAACTCTGCAAACTATCAGATAGACAGGTTGTCTATCTACTTGTCACTTAGTTCTTTTTCTGGAGCATTGATCTGTTCTTTCATTTAGGCCATATTTCTTTATCTTGGTGCCCCTGTTAGATGGTAAGGGATGGGGCCTTAGGTATCCGCCACAGTAGGGCAACCCTCTTTGCTGCATTGTGGCACTGTCTGTGGGGGAAGGATCAGAGAGGGAACAATGCCTCTTGCTCCAGTCTCATCCCACTTTCTGTCACGTCCCTCACTTCCCACGAGTGGATTGTGAACTCTCCTGTGAGGCTGGGAGTTTCTCCCACTGCTGCAAGCCCCACAGATTTTTTGCAGCCACGGGCTTTGAGTCTTTAGTTTCCTGTGCTGAAATCCTGGGTTTCTTGGTCTGTCTCGCACCACCCCCCTCCCTGCCCCGTTGTTCCTCCCAGCTTATCTGTGCCTAAAAGTGGGATTGCCAACACGGTGCACCAGCTGCTGCCTTGCCACCCCAGCTACCTGTCTCTTCCCTACTACCAGCCTGGATGAATGTTTCTTTAACTCCTTGGATATTGGACTTCCATGCAAATGATTTCTGGAAGTTCTGGTTGTTCTTTGTTTTTAAATTGATTGTTATCCTTCTTTTAGTTGTGTGAGAAGGCTAAGTATTTCTGCCTATGCCTCCATCTTAGTTGTGCTATGGAGGCAGAATGAAGGCAGAAACACTTTACCTCCATGTTGGCCAGAACTCAGTTCTCTGGAATTTTCTATGTACACCATTATATCAGCTAAAAATAAGGGAAGTTTTATTTCCTTTATAATTTTTCTTTTTTTTTTTTTTCAATTTTGGCCTTATTTCTAGAACCTCCAATACAATGTCATATAGAACTGGTGAAAAGGGGAGTATTCTTGCTTTGCTCTCAAACATAGGGAGGAACAAATCTGTCTTTTACATCAGTATGATGTTAACTGTAGGTGTTTTCAAGCTCATCTTTATCAGCTTGAGGAAATTCTCTACCTCCTAGTTTGCAGTGAGTTTCTTTTTTCTGTCTTTAATCATGAATAGGTGTTGAATTTTGCAAATTATTTTTCTGCATATATTGAAATGATTATGTTTTCTTCACTCTTTATTCTGCTAATGTGGTAAATCATATTAGTTGATTTTTTAGTGTTAAACCAATTTTGCATTTCTGGGATAAAATCCACCTGGTCATGATATAGTATCGTATGATGCAGTATAGTATGTACCATATTGTACTGATACCATATTGTTACTGATTTCTTATTTAATTCTATTGTTGCCAGAAAATAAATCTATGTATTTCAATTCTTTAAAGCGTAGTGATCTGTTTCATTGTCCATCATATGGCCTGTCTTTGTGAGTGGGTGACATGCACTTGAAGAGAATGTGTATTCTGCCATTATTGGATAAGGTGTTCCGTAAGTGTCGGTTAGGTGGTGGTTGATAGTGTTGTCCACATTGTCTGTGCCTAGGCAGACATTTTATCTAGCTTTCTCTGAATTGCTTACTGTTGGATATTTAAGTCTTTTGATATAACTGTGGAACTATCTATTTCCCCCCTTAATTCTATCCATTTTTCCATGTATTATGAGGTCCTGTTATGAAATACACACACATTTATAATTGTTCAGTTTTCCTGGTGAATTATTCCTTTTGCCATTATAACATTCCCATTTCTTTTTAAAAAGAAACATTCAAAGCTCTTGGAAAATTATATGATAACTGAAATTTTTAAATATGTATGTTAAAAAATGTTCAGAAGAGAAAATTGAAGAATTTTTCAGCAAGTGGAACAATAACGGAAACAACAGTGATGAAAAATGGTAGATAAATAATAAGAACCTGAGAGAATCACTGTAGGAGGTCCAACATTTGAATAATAAAAGTTTAAAAAAAACAAAACAGTAGAGGTGGAAATTGCCCAGGAAAGAATATAAGAATATTTCCAATAAGTGACAAACACACTTTACCAAATTCAAAGGATTTAGCTAGGATCCAGCAGAGTATAGGTTGAAATGCTATACCAAGGTACACTGTGAAATTTCAGAATATCTGGGTGTTGTAGGAACCCCTTTTCTTTTGCTCCAACTAATTCTTTTAGCAAGGAGAGAAATCCTTGTGCAAGAACAGAGTCCCTCCTTTCGTTTCCTGAGTTTTGTCCTCAGCTGCCCTGAACTTAGACTAGCAGCTGAAGCCGTCCTGCCAAGAATTCGAAGCAGCCCTGTTTTCCTCACCCAAGTTTTTGGTGTGACTTGAGTCCTGTGAATCTTTGCAATATTCTTAAGCAGCGAAGCACTTAGGCACCAAAAATCTTTGTTTAACCACTTCAGCAAGTTAATTCTCACATTGTGCTTTAAGTTTATTACCAGATTTAATGAAGAATAATGTACTGTATGCTTCATTAGAATACTTGCCCCCTACACGTGATAAGACCTAATGGTTACCCTAGAACACTTATTAGTTGATACCCTTGAGCAGTTTGGAAAAAATATTTTTTGAATTAGGTATAATGAGTTCAATTATATTTTGGAAGTCATCCAGGTACTGGGAAAGAAGTGGGGTCCAGGATTACACATTTGCCAGACCTGTTGCTGCTGTGCCCCCCAACCCTAGGATAATTATTTACAACCAGACTTGGCCTTAAATCATGCTTAATGAGGCTCTCATCCACCTCCTAGTTTTACTTTGGTTTGAATCTATACCCCATCTCATTTTAAAAGGCTTCCAGCAAAGGGGTAGCTTTACCCAGCTAGCGTTCTGTTTCTGCTGAAGTTTCTGACTGTAACCCATGGGGCCACCATCACTGCTGTTCCTCCGTTGCCCCAGCTGACTCTGAACGAGACAAGGGGTTTCTCCAGTGATCACAGCTTCTGACCACCTAGCATGATCTGGCCAGTAAATGAGCACAGCTCTTCCCACTTCCAGAAGTAGTCTTGTTCTTCCCGTTTTACACACCCTCAGTTGGGGAAATTGGGAGAGACTGGAACTAGTATGCATTTCATTTGACAACACTACCAGGAGTTTCATCAAGTACATTCCTTGCTGGTACTGGACCGATGCCCCAGGTTAGGACACAGGCTTTTGGCTCCATCTCAGGGAGTTTTCTGCCTTCTGAAAGTGGTACTCCCTCCCCTTATCCTTTTCTCTTGCTTCTAACCACACACATCTGAGAACAGGAATGTCTTTTTTTCCCACTTATTAATAAGGCCCAAGAGTCCTGCTCTTGGAGCTAATTTTGATGCTTTCATTACCTTTTTTTAAAAATCCCAATGAGTGTTAAGATCTTATGCAATAAGATTTCTCTTCCTACAGCTATCCCAGAGTTCTCAAGAGAGTGATGCAAATGAAGGAGTTTCTTGGAACTCTTCTTACTAATCATAGTTAACATTTATTCTGCACCTAACGTGTGAGGCACTGTGGTAAACATGTCACTTAACATAATTTCATTTAATCTTCATCAAAACCCCATGGACTCCCTATTTTACGGATGAGAAAATTCTGGCTTAGGGAATCTAAGAAACTTGCCCTAAGTTTGTAGAGAAAATAGCCAAGCAGGTATTTGAACCTAGGTCTCTCTGAGACCAGAGCCCATACTTATCCACTGTACTATTTGGTCTCACATAGGAAAAACCTGGAATACCAGCCACCTCACTGCAAAGAGATTACATAGCAGACCACATCCAGTTCTGGATTTAAACATTGTGGATTATTTTAAATTTCATTTCAATTGAGGAAAATACATAGTTGTTTATTTGTCATCATCACTGTGGTTAGCACAGTGGAGTTAGAGAAGAGAGTTGAGAAATTTCTCTGCCCCTACAAATTTAATAAGCAGTTAAATAGTACATAATAAAATTTCATTAAGCTTTGATAACACAGAAGAGAATGGAGTAGTGACAAAGTCGACAGGAATCTACAATGGCAATTATAGGACTGACAGAGAAGAGTTAAACCTCAGGCACTAGGCGGTACATCTGAAATACAGAAATCAGTGGGTCTAGTTAGAGATGTTTTCATGGAGAGTGGTGGGACTGAACTTGCCTTTAAACCAATGAGATTTTGGTAACTAGAAAAGAAGAAGGAGAACATTTCAAGGAAGAGAAAGCATGGTTAAAAGCAGGGAGGAGGAAATGAGTGTGGGCATTTGGGAAGGCATTGTTATGGGCCAGACTGGAGAGCAGCCAGGTTGGGGAATGGTGGAGGATAAATCTGAGAAGGATTTTGAGAGCTGTATTCAAGAGTTTGGAATTAAGTTTGACGGCAGTGGGGAGTCACAGAAGGCATGTGGCTATGTGGAAAGATAGGCAAAAAATTCACGTGGAATTTTTCTTCACAGCATAGGTCATTTCCCCATATCAAATGACTGTGGCTGTAGTCAGGATGCTAACACTGAGCTCCAGAGTTAGGTTCTGTGATCCATTAAGCATTAGAGCCACATTCTTTCATCCCAAAATTTTCTCTAAAAGGAGGGAGAACCTTATGTAGAAAGTGAGAGTTTGCTCACTGGCTGAGAGTAAAGGAGCTAGATGATCTTAGTAATAGACTCATCAGTTATTGTCACCCCTACTTCCAAATAAGGATGTACCTGCCAAGAGAATGACAGGGGTGTTCCAGCTAGCCAGAACATGCTGTCTCTCTTAGATAATGTCACAGAAGCTCACTGACAAATTCCTGTTCTCTGCTTCTCATATTCCTAGATTCCAAGCAGACTGTATTTTTTCATGATTTCCTCAGTCAGGAGACTATATAGTTTACTTGGTTATGACTTAATTTACACTAACAATATCCAAATCCCGAGGATGGATACAGGTCAACCAGTCTCTTTCTTTGATAATAGACACACTTTGTTTCTCTTGGTTCAGTTGGAGGAACAAGCAGTTCCCCTTGCTGTAGAGTTAAGAAATACTATAATCTCAGGAGTAACTTTTGCTGGGGGCTGATTTCACCCATTCTAAAATGATAGTACTTTTAATCTCAGAGACTGTCCTTATCCCTCAGTTCTGGGAGGGGTGTGGCCACTTTGAATCTCATCGTTTTCTTTGCCTCTCTACATAAAGCATGAGCTTTTGTGGTACTATTCACATAGTTCACGATTTCTCTGTCCTTTGAATCTGTGAGCGGCATGAGAAAATCTCTGTTTTCCCTGTGTTGCATTCCAAACCTGATGTATTTGCGATGTTATGGATTACATGTATGGTTCTAGCTGAAATACCTAAAAAAATTTTTTCTTATAAACTTCCCAGGTCATCATAGGAGGGGAGAAGCAGTATCCAGGAGACCTCCTTCCAAACTTTTCACCAAAATGCCCATGAAACCACACAAAAGAGTGAAAACATGAAGGAAAATACTTTGTAAATTTAGGAGAGAGAAAGGCCGTATGCCGAGGTCTGCAGGGGATGTCTACAAATTGTCAATGGGATGGTTTCAGAAGCCTGTCCTTGAGATTACAAACTACGTGTCCCACCCACTGAACCAGAGAAGCCCAGCTGGTGCTGAAAGAGAATAGAAAGAGAATGTGTCTTGCCCCCATCATTTGTCCTGTTTATTCCAGGACCTTGGAGCTCTACTGGCTGGAAAAGCAAATGGTCCAGCTGGGAAGAAACGGTCATCTGAGGCAGCCTGAGTCAAATCCAGAGCTGCGCACCAGTCCACATCGTTAGTTTCTCTCCTTCCACATCCATTCACAGTGTGTGGCTCCTGGGCCACAGTCAGGCAGAAGCTAGATGCAGATAAGCAGAGGCGTGCTGTGTCCGGAATGCCTAGTTGTGTAATAAAAACTAGCATAATAGGAAGAGAGGCAAGAGGGAGGGGGGGGGAAATGCTTGCTGGGAGGGAATATCGATTTTTGTGCACTGCTCTATAAAACAGAACAGTAGATCGCCTCTGAGTCTCTTGCTTCCTAGTCAGAAATCATAGCAGTTAGAGCAGGAGAAGCCCCAACCTGATGCCGAGAAACCTGTGATGGCAAAATATCTGGTGGACCCAGAGAACTGACGTGGGCACTGTGTGAGTCAGTTTGCCCTTCAGATCTGCTTTGCTTGTGCCCAAGAGGAAAGTGAGGGAATATGAAGCCTCGTCACCAACACTCTCTTTTGGCAAGTGCCCGATTTGAACATATCGTTCCCTTTTCCAGTACAAATAAACAGAAAAATGCCAAAGGGGGCCTAAGAAAAGAATACTGCTAGATAAGAGAAAGAAAGCTTTTTCATGAAAAATGGAAGAAAGATAACATATATCTTAAAATGAATTTCTCCAGGTAAGAGGAAAGCATGTTAGCACACGTATTTTTTGTATTCTCCAAAAGATGCAAGAAGGCACAGCCACTATGAATAGGAATCAGGGGCCCTCATGAAACAACAGGATGAAGGAAGGTGTGCAAAGGCTGAAAGAAGAAATGGGGGCAGGCATGCCAAAAATGTAATAGCAGAATTAAATCCTGTCCTGAAGGAAGTGAATACAGAGAAGACTCTGCAGGAATCAAAGCAGTAAAGTAGAAGACAAAGTAAGGGACCAAGGACCAAGTTGGAAATCTTGGGAGAGGACAGAAAACACAAACCTAATCTAGGAACCACATTATTCCCAGTGAAGAAGTGGAACAAAATACTGGAAACGATGCTTAAGCCTATGTCAGAAGAAAACTCTTTTTGAGCTGGAGAAAATCTGAGATAAAATTAAAGTTACCAGACCCATTCAGAGACATATTTTTTGAAGTGTTTGAGTTTCCAGGTTAAGGAATCTTTCAGGCATTCAGAGGAAAATAAACAAGTTGCTAATAAAACAGACATCAAGCTGGGCTGAGGCTTTTCAGCCTTGAAAGCTAAAAGATTATACTAGAACTGCAATTTCCAACCTTTTTCATCTCAGGGCACACATAAATTAATTACTAAAATTCTGTAGCACACCAAAAAATATATTTGGTGCCAATCTGACAAAGAAAATTGGTATAATTTTGATTCATTTAAACCAGATGGCTATTGTTGTGTTGGCTGTTGTCATTTTTTTTTTTTTATTTAACAATCTAAGGGAAAAGAGGTCAGTGCCCTTGACTAAATAGTTATAAAAATTTTTGCAGCACAGCAGTTGAAAAGTCACTGTTCTAGAAGACAAAGTTGTGTCTCAAGAATTCCATATTCACCCAACATGATGCTCATGTGCAAAGGCTCAGGAATTTGTTTTCAGATTTACAAAGAGGCGGAAAATATATCTTACATGTTCTCTTCTTGAGAAATAAATATCTGAATTTCCCGTCCAATTGATCTGTAGGTGAACTGCCTAAGGAGCATACACAGAAGTTCAGGATGAGTTGCAGTGAGCATTGGAGACCACTAAATATATAAAAGAAAGAATGGCTTTGAACAATTACAAAACTGCATGCAAAGCTAATGCATATGTTGAAAAAAGATTTACTTAGGTCTACAAACTTTAAATTAGATGAGCAAAGATGGATAAAAGGGGAAGAATATATTCTAAGTTTTCCACAGTGAGGTTTTTTTTTTTAATAATTAGGGGGAAAGATAAAAATGTTATCATTTAACATGAAATGATGTTTTCTCTGACTGACTGGTTTTTGTTTGCAAACTGACTTCTCCAAGAGAATGCTTTTCAAGGCAGCTTATCTCTAACACTGAAATTATTA
This sequence comes from Glossophaga mutica, assembly GCA_039655065.1. Lineage (NCBI taxonomy): Eukaryota > Metazoa > Chordata > Mammalia > Chiroptera > Phyllostomidae > Glossophaga > Glossophaga mutica. Next base: position 39,927,099 of record CM077303.1, on the reverse strand, counting down.
TAGGATCAGATGAGCCGTGTATCTGGCTTCAGTTGGCAATGAAGGAAATCCTAGTAAGCTGCGGCTTTAAGAAACTACATAAAGAGGCAAGATATATAAATGATTTTCTTTCTTTTCATGTAACATTTTTTCAAGTAAAGAAAGATGCTGGCATCAAAAGTGAGCAGTAGTCAGTGGAAACTCAGGCTAGGTTGACTTTGATAAGTTTTTCTCATTTGATATGTTGGTTAAAAAAATTGGTTGTTATTGCTTATGAGAGTTTGCTCAGGAATTCATGAGTTGCAGTTGAGCCAGTGTAAGAATTTTGAAATAAATTTTTTTCTCTACAGTTTTGGCCTTTATGAAGCTTTGATTTGAAGTCAGCAGGGAGAGGAATCTTATGAATTTTTACATGTGATGTTTGTTCTTCACAGAATGGGTGTGGAAGTGAGAAACTGGAAATTATGTCTATGATAAATATAAGAAATAATTGTGACTTTTAAAAATACTAAAGCTTTAGTCTAAATCATAAGCTTTCCTGTGATATTTATCTTTGCTGAATTTATGTCTATACCAAACAGTTGTTAAAAGAGAAAAAAAGAAGCACTGGCGAAGATTTGGATAAAATCCATAATATTGGGGTGCACATATTTGGTTACTTGGGGAAAATCTTGCTACTAACTGATTTTTAATAAAAACAGAAGGCCCAATTCTTGGCCAGGAAAGACTTAGCAACCTCCCCTGCCTATTGACAGCTCACCTATGTTCCCCCATATTTAATATGTTTCAAGCATGTACAGAATGGCTGCAGTGAGGGTAACAGAATCATGTAGAGCCATTTATGGACTATAAATTCTCCAAAACCATTCATCGTTGTGCTATAAAGGGTTTGTTTAGCACTCATTTGCACATTGTACAAACATAGTACCACTTGTGCAGGGTGGAGATTTTAGAAGATGTACAACCAAACAACCAATAGTAATGATAACTTACAGTGCTGAACACTAGTTGTTCACTATTCCCACTAGTTGTGCTGAAGACACAGAATAAATATGAGTCTTAGTCTCAGCAGTGGAAAGCAAGTTAGGATAGTGTAACACAAATGAAATGATTAGCAAACAATCAGATGGTAATTGTATTGTATTGTCTTCCAGTGGCTGTGTTTTTAAACCAGGAACAATGAAACTACTTATCTCAATAGGGCCTGGTACATAGTAAGTGCTCAATAGAGGTTAGCCCATCATTACTGTTATTTAAATTAAATTTTTAGAAGGTAGGAGAAAAACATGACCAGTGTATGTCCTGCAGCAATAAAGAAAGTTTAATTAAACCATTGAGACTTGAGCTGGGCCTTCGAATGATGGGTAAAACTTAGCTAGCTTGTGACCTGAGCAACAGGGAGGTCATGGGAGGAGGAAAATAGCAGTTGTAGAGGGCTGTGGGTTGCTGCCTCTACAGTTAAGATAATAGCCTAACTGGTTTTCCGTGAGTGTGTATTGGACTTTGTGAGAAAGAAAACTGAATAGATAGAGTGGGGTGAAATTATGGAGACTTTACAAGTCAGGCAAAGGAGTTTGGATTTTGATATGACCAGCAATGAATCGTCTATACTTAGGTGAAAGGAGTAATACGACAAAAACAGCCTGGTAGCAGGAGTCAGGATGGTCGGAAGGAGTGGGTTGCTGAAGTCAGGGAGGCCAGAGAAAAGGCTGTTATAACAGCTCTGATGAGCTGTAATCGGGGCTTGGCTGGCAAAACACAGAGCCTGAGACAGAGCCAAGGAGCTGGGAGAAATGACAAGCCGGGGAAAAACAGCAGAACAGTGAGAGACAGGACTATGTTTTGAGATCTGGTGCTACATTTTCTGAGCCCAACACCAGGCAGTTAACACATATATGTATATTTATAGAAAAGTTGAGGCTGGATAATTGAGAGGGGTCCCTGAAAATGAGACTGTGGGGACCATAAGTATATGGCCAGGCAGAGAACAAAGACTGATAATAAGTAGGGAAAGAATCTGAAGAGAAGAGTGTCCTTTCCATATTCTTTTAGCTTATACCTGTTCTGTATTTGTAGAGAAAACTAAGACCTAGAAAGCAAATATTGGTTTAAAAATCCAGGACTATAATGATCTATTTGCATATGTATATCCTCCACTGGTCTATGTGGTGCTTGATGGTAAGATCGATATATATATAGATAGATATATCAAGATATATTTATATATATTTATATATCTCCTATGTGTGTATATATCCATATCTCATTTTTGCTTGTCTGGTGTCCTACCGAGGTTTAAATCCTGACACCACCAGTCTAGCTGTATGCTACTAAACAAGTTTCTGAACCTCTCTATGCTTTAGGTCCCTTGTGACTAAAATGGGATAACAATAGTATCTACTTCACAACGATATGGTGAGACTTAGGAGAGGTAATACATGCCGTGTGCTTAGGAGCAGTGCCTGCTGGGTGCCAGATGTTATGGAGGGGGGTGGTTAATATTAATGGTGGTGGGTCATGCTCTACTGGTGAAGGTAGTAGTTCACTTTCCACCAGTAAACACAAACATTGTAACCCACTGCTCAGGAAGTGGAACTCCAACCAATATGTTAAAAGTATAGTTGTCAAAGACAATTCCTATGCAACCACAAGTACAATACTAAAAGTAAAAAGAAACGATCTAAAAAAAGAAAAAAGAAAAAAAAAAAAGAAACGATCTGGGGGAGTACCTAGTAATTATCTACTAGGTTTTGGGACTTCTGACCAAGATGGAGGCATAAGTGGACACACTGTGTCTCCTGGTGCAACCAAAATTAAGGACAATAAAGATTTAGAAACAAGAAAACAACCGGAAATTATAGAAAATTGAACTGTACAGAAGTCCAACAACCATTCATCCAAACTTGTAAGAGGGGCGGAGTTGAGGCAGGAAAAAGTGGAGATTGGCAGAACCAGCCTGCAGGCAGCGGTTGGTAGATCCAAGGTGTACAGGCGGCAGATAGTGGACCCCGGGTACCGGGTGGTGGTGGGCAGGCCCGGTGGGGCTGCGCAGGGTGGCTGGCTGACCAGGCAGTCCTACATTCGCGCATGGACAATCCAGGCGAGAATGGAGTGCAAGACGGACCTCATAAGCCAGGGCCCCAGCATGAGGAAATAAAACCTAAAAAAAATGATTGAAAACACTTGTGGAGGTTGAGGTTTTAAGGGAGACTCCCAGCCTCAGAGGAGAGTTCGTTGGAGAGACCCACAGGATCCTGGAATGTACACAAGCTCACCCACATGGAAATCAGCACCAGAAGGGCTCAATTTGCTTGAGGGAAGCAGCGGAAAGGACTGGAATCTGAGAGAGAGTGGAGCAAGCGCCATTGTTCCCTCTCGGACCCTGCCCCCACATACAGCATCACAACCCAGTGACTGGGTTGCCCTGTCCCGGTGAACACCTAAGGCTCAGACCCTCACTACATAACAGCCACGACCGGACCAAAAAAAAAAAAACCCCAAAACCAAAAATGGCTCAAACGGGAGAACAGATCAAAGCTCCAGAGCTAATTCATCTAAGCGACGAAGAGATAGCCAACCTATCAGATGCACAGTTCAAAGCACTGGTGATTAGGAAGCTCACAGAATTGGTTGATTTTGGTCGCAAATTAGATGAACAAATGAAGGCTACACTAAGTGGGATGAAGAAAAACGCACAGGGAACCAATAGTGATGGGAGGAAAACTGGGACTCAAATCAGTGGAGTGGACCAGAAGGAAGAAAGAAACATCCAATCAGAAAAGAATGAAGAAACAAGAATTAAAATTTCAGGGGGAAAGGGGAACGGTTTAGAGCAACAAGTATAAAGGACACATGGACAAAAACTATGGGGAGTGGAAATGGGAGAAAGATGGGGAGGGCTGGGGCGGTGTGCTGGGGGCAGGGTAAAAGACAGAAAACTGTACAATATCAACAATTAAAAAATACTGATTAAAAAATAATTAAAAAAAAAAAGACTGAATGTTCCTGCTGCTAGGGTAGATCTAATTTAGTCTTTCTTTCCTAACATCAGGGATTTAAATAAAGAAAATACTTGAAATACTAAAAAAAAAAAAAAAAATTCAAAAAAATGAGGAGAATCTTAGAAACCTCCAGGACCTCTTTAAACATCCCAACATCTGAATTATACGGGTACCAGAAGGGGAAGAAGAAGAGCAACAAGTGGAAAACTTATTTGAACAGATAATAAAGGAGAACTTCCCCAATCTGGCAAAGGAAATAGACTACCAGGAAGTCCAGGAAGCTCAGAGAGTCCCAAAGAAGTTGGACCCAAGGAGGAACACACCAAGGCACATCATAATTACATTAGCCAAGATTCAAATGAAGGAGAGAATTCTAGAAGCAGCAAGGGAGAAGGGGACAGTCACCTACAAAGGAGTTCCCATCAGACTGTCAGCTGATTTCTCCAAAGAGACCTTCCAGGCAAGAAGGGGCTGGAAAGAAGTATTCCAAGTCATGAAAGTCAAGGACCTACATCCAAGATTGCTCTATCCAGCAAAGCTTTCATGTAGAATGGAAGGGCAGATAAAGTGCTTCTCAGCTAAGGTTAAGTTAAAGGAGTTCATCATCACCAAGCCCTTATTATATGAAATGTTAAAGGGACTTACCTACAAAAAAGAAGATAAAAAATATGACAGTAAAAAGACAGCAAACTCACAATTATTAACAACCACACCTAAAACAAAAGCAAACTAAGCAAACATCTAGAACAGGAACAGAAGCACAGAAATGGAGATCACATGGAGGGTTAGCAACAGGGGAGTGGGAGGAGAAGAGAGGGGAAGAAGGTACAGAGAGTAAGTAGCATAGACGGTGGGTAGAAAATAGACATGGGGAGGGCAAGAATAGTGTGGGAAATGTAGAAGCTAAAGAACTTATGACACATGGACATGAACTAAAAGGGGGGAATGTGGGTGGGCGGGGGTGTGCAGGGTGGAGGGGAATGATGGGGGAGAAATGGGACAACTGTAGTAGCATAATAAAATATATTAAAAAAAATCTAGGAATCACCAAGAGAATATAACCAATGAATGAGAAAAGAATAAAAACAAAACAAAACAAAACAAAAAACCTCTTACATTGCAGATACGTTAGATCCTAGGGCCTGAGAAGTGGCCAGCTTACCATAAGTGTGTACCGAGAAAGGAAAGCTCCCAGTCTCTGGACTGGAAACTGGAGGCATTGCAGTGCTTTCTGGCACGTGGGTTCCTCCAAATGCTCTCTGCAGTGGGCCATTCTGCCAATAAATCAGTAAAAGAGATTGGGACATATGTGGCAAAGGCCCTTTTGTTTTTCCAGGAACTGGCCCTAATTTGTACTATGCTTTATTCTGTTTGTTTAAATCATGTTTTTTAATTGCATTTTCCCCTGGGTGTACCAGAAGGCAAAACAGTATGTTGATGGGTATCTCAGCTCTTGCCATTTTCAAAGGAGTTGGAAGTTTCAGAGATGGGAAAATGGGGATCATTTCAGTATAGAGAAGAAAAACATGTCCAGCAAAGGATGACAATCTGAATTTGATTGGTGTTTTCCACGACATAAAAGAGTTGCTGCCTCCAGTAGAATTATCTGGCTTTACCTACTTTGGGCTCAAATCCAGATGTTCCCTAGAGCTATTTGCTGACCGCCTGAAATGTTGACTGGGGCTTATGTGGCGGATCACAGGCAGGATGCAGGCCTTCTTTTTGGAGCCAGCCCTTGAGCTTGGTGCCGTGAGACTGCAGAAACCCCACCCAAGCTTGGCTGAAGGCCACGTGCTCCCTCCAGGGTCAGTGGAGAGGCTTCTGGATTCAGGTTTCTAGAACAAAGCTTGAACTGCAGCAGAACAGGCTGGAAAGGGGCTCTGTAGGTGTTCCCATGCCTTGTATTTACCAGGAAGTCACAACTGTATCTTTTACTCTATCTTTGCTCATTGAGAATCACTGGGAATAGCAAACTTTAGGAATGCCACAAAAAATCTTACAAAGCAGAAGAATTGGAGGAGCAGAAATAGGCACAAAACAACTATATCTGGGAAACAGGGAGATACAGTTGAGGAAGGAACTCTGAAGAGGTATTCTGTGTTTATATGGTTGATTTTTAATGTAGCTAGTGGTTTTTCCACCTGTTCTGGATTTTGTTTTTTTTCTTTAAATAAGCTAAATATGTTTTAGTTTAGTTACACACTGGAATACTACTATTGCTACCAATAACAGCTTGGTTTTATAGTGTTTTCCTTTATACCATTATTTTCAGGGATTTTTAGTTCAAAGGATTCATTCATTCATTAAATACTTATTGCATGTTTTTATTTGTTGGACACTGACTGTTCTGAACATGGGAGAGGTAGCAGTGGACAAGACAGCAGGGTTCCCCTTGTACATTGTATTCACATTCTAACGGGAGATGGACTATTCTTGTTTTATACACAAACAAGAATGTATCAGGTGATAACACGTGTCATGGTAAATTAAAGTAGGGCCGTGTGTTAGAGAATGAATGAGGGGAGGCGAGAGGCATGTGAACGGAGATCTGAATGAATAGAGGCAGACATGAAAAGATCTGGGGGAAGGCTGCTCTGAGAATAGGGAACAGCTGGTGCAAAGCCTCTGAGGATGGAATGAGTTTAGCAAAGTGCCTACAGGGAGATGGCTGCAGTGTTGCACAGGGGAAGTTGGAGAGCTCAATAGGGGCTTGGTGAGACCTTGTCAGCTTCTAGGGAGTTTGAGGTTTATTCTGAGTAACATAGGAAACCTTCAGAGGATTTTAAACAGGGAGGTGAGAAAATTTGATTTGGAAATGACCAGCAAATACCTTTGAAGATTACTCAAAAATATATATATATATTTTAATCATTATCATTTCATTTTCTTTGTGTTTTAGGAAAAATGAAGGGATTTAACATTTATTCAGCCCCTTTTATGTACTATATGAGGGGTTACCCAGAAAAGCTGGGATTGTTTTCTGGGAGGCAGGCCCCTTGTAGTACAGGCTTCCAGGAATCCACGTGTGTCAGTGTAGCAGCTGGCGTTGTTGTGAGAGGCTGCATTCAGCTTCAGTCAATTTTTTTGAAGACTCTTTCAATGCGTTTGCCCATTTCATGACGGGTGATTTACAAGCACACCTGCCCACACCATGCTGAGTGTTCAGCAGTTTTTGACCAAAAATGGCATGACCCCCATGCCCTATCCTCTCTATTCACCTGATCTCACCCTGAGGGATTTTTTTGGTTTCCCTTGATGAAAAAGTCCTCAAAGGGAAATGTTTTGCTAATGTGGAAGTGGTGAAACAAAAAAACAGCAGAAGCTCTAAAAAGCATCAGAATCAATGGGTTCAAAAACTGTTTTGAGCAGTGGAAAAAAAATGTCTTGATAGGTATATTTGACCTAATGGAGAGTATGCTGAAGGTGACTGAAGTTCAAACATGTAAGAATAAATACACAATTTTTTATACATAAATTTGTGTTTTTTGGGCCCTCACTTGTACATTGCCTTGGGCACTTTCCTTACATTTCGTGTAACTTTTAGAACGATTCTAGAGGTAGCTATTCTTAGTATTGCTATTCATCCTGATGATAAAATAGGTTTGGAGAGATTAAGTAACTTGCCCAAAGTCACATGAGTAGGACAAAGCCAGAAATCTACTCCTTATGAAAAGTGAGTGCTGTTTCCATTATGCCACGCTGTCTTAGCACTTGGGTACCTAGCATAGTACTTTGAACATAGATATTCAATAAATTTTTGTTAAATGTATGAAAAGTGTAAACATTTCCATTAAAATTTTTTTTTTGTCTTTATAACACCAAATTCCTAAAGGATGACCTAGGGTTAAAGGTAAATAAGAACAATAGCATCATTTCTACTGTAATGAGGATCTGAAAAAACTTTTAGGAATGATCTGAAAACCTCAGCACTCGTGTTTGAATTAGAACAAAGGTCAGGGTTCGATCATGGGAAACATATTCTACTTAGCTTTCTGAAGCAGAAAGAAATATAATACAGGAACTCGGGCACATTCACAATTTTTCGAGAGTAAAACTGACCTCTTGAGGGTTGCGACTGAAGTACGAGGAGCCATGGTGCCTGAGTTATCTGAGAAGTTTCTGGAATGTGACCGCATGATGGGGAATGGGGTGGCTCCTGACTTCAGACCCTCTCCAGAAAGAGCAACCAGCAACTCTCCATAGTCAGGACATCTTTGTGAAGATCTCGAAATTGTTGGGAAGGCTGGTAAAGGGGGTACTAGGCTGGGGGTGCAGGATGACTTCCAGAATGAATTGCTCACCAGACCTGCCCAGAGAGGTCCCCTCTGCTTCCCCCTGTCATAGGCAGGAACAGGGTAGACAGCAGGAGTTCACTGATTGCACCGTTGACTTCAAGAACACGTCAGCTTTGCTGTAAAGAAACAATCAGGGAAACTCCACCACCAGAAAAGCCCCCGAGCAGTCACAGCACTGGAACTGGACCCTGAAACACTGCTGCAGAGGGCTCCAGCCCCAACAAGCTCCTGTTGGCCAACAGCAGCTATAGAAGCAGCAGGAGAAACAGTCCGTCCCTCACATCCATCTTCCAAACCTCCCACACATGCAGATCATTGGGAAGACTGATGTGCAAACCAAACCCTGCCTGCAAAGAGCCCGGGAAACATAGTTTTTAGCCTTCCAGCTTCTACACAGTAGAAGGAAAGTGGAGTGGATGCTGGGTGCCAATTTCTCACACCCATATGGTCTTCCCCTTCCTACCCAAATGCAACATTTGCCACTTAGCAAAGCAGTTTCGAAACTGAGAAATGCAGCCAATGAGGTGGAGTTTTTAGTTGACACTAGTCAGATGTAGCTACCCTCTGAGTGATGAAGGGCTGCATTAGCAGCTTCCTGTGGGAGAGGCTTCTTGGGCCTATGTTTGTCCCAGGATGCTTCTGTCTTCAAAGAGAAAACTGAGGACTTAGGTTATGCCCTGGGAGGTCCTCAGAAGAACACAGTATGATTTCAGCTCCCATGATTTCTTGATAATCTTGCCAAATGTTTAATCAAGCTTGCGTCTCTGTGGGCTTTTAAGAAGCCTGAGATTGTGGGTCTTAGCCAGCCTCTCACTTACCACTGGCCGTGACTTTGAGAGAGTGGAGGATGCCCCAGGGCCTTTCCTGAGCATCACATCTTATTTACATGAGAAGTTTATTTGCAGAGTTGACTTGACTTGAAACTTAGATTAGCCAAATACCATGTGGGTCCTAATTGATTCTTAAGAAGTTTGAGTTGAGAAATTTGAGTTTTCCGTGCCAGCTGAGGACACAGCCCTTCTCCTTGAATCCTCACAGGAAGTCTGGCTTGACTTGTGGCTTTAAACATGGGTGTTTATTAATTTATTCTTATTCAACAAGTATTTCAGGTATGTGGTCATCACCAATCTGGTATCCTCATGTTTCTTGAATAAGGATAAGAGCCAGAAGGTCTCTAAGCCATAGATTCCTTGTCTGTAGTGTGGGGTTTAAAAATAGTCACCTCGCAGGGAATTGGAAGAGTGTGTGAGAGCACGCACTAAAGCGCTCAGCCCATTCCCTGGCATGTATTTAGCACTCCGTAAATGGAAGCCTTGACCGCTTAGCCACGTGATTCTCCTACTGATGGAATCTGTGGTGGGCAGATCTGTGTGGCCACCCCGTATGCTGCCTCAATCTGTGCCTGCATCTTTCTGCCCATTTCTTTTGAGGAATTGAGGCAATTTAACAATTTAATCAGTAATGATGAATGTCCATACCACTGGGAGGAGATTGAATCATTTAGTGTAATTTGATTTAGAAGGCAGGAAATACTTTCACATGAAATAGTTAAGGTAAAGAAACTAGTATTTTCTGGAACTCTTTTAGTTGTATGGGAGATTTATGATACTAATAAGGAAGAACCTCTCTATGACAATAGCTGATCCTGCCTTTTTTCTTTCTTGTCTTCAGTCTAAGACGATGCCTTAGAGACAGCAGGGCAGAGTCTGCATGGCCCAGCGGAACATGCCCAGACTAAGAGTTAGAAAATCTGGTTTCTGTATTTGCCTCCAACGTTTATTAACTCTGTGACCTTCACACAATTACTGAATGTCTGTAAATTCAGTTTCTTCATCTGTAAGATAGAGAGAAAAATACCCATTTTGCCTGTTTCCAAGAACCCTGCTGAGTGTCAGTAGCACCTCATGTCCTGCTCTCAAATTACCCCGCTCTGAGACTTTATCTTGGCCTGTTTCCCCAAGAACAGCCCCCCTTCTTCAGACCTGACTTAACCCGTGTTCTAATCCCACAGGGCCTTGCTGCGGAATAGAGTGAAATGTAAAATATGTTTGAATTTTCCTGGCTTGCTACAGGATCCCTTCCAATTAAACAAATCTAAACCAACTCAGAAAATTGAATAATAGTAAAGCTTCAGGAAAATTTGAGCCAAAGGGGGTTGGGAGTGTTTATTAGTTTTCTAGAGCTGCTATAGCAAACAACCACAAACCAAGTGGCTTAAAACAACAGAAATTTGTTCTCTTATGGATCTGGAGGCCAGAAGTCTGAAATCAAGATGTAGGTGAGCCATGCTCTCTCTGAAAGCTCTAGGGAACTATCTTTCCTTGCCCCTTCCTGGCTGTTGGTGGCTCCTGGCAATCCTTTGCTTACAGCCACATCACTCCATTCTATACGGGTGTCTTCATATGGGCTTCTTCTCTGTGCCGCTGTGTGTCCTCTCTTCTTTCTCATAAGAACAGCGGTCTTTGGATTTAGGGCTCACCCTAACTCAGTATGACCTCATTTTAACTACATCCATAAGATCCGGTTTCCCAATAAGGTCATATTCTGGGTAGACATGCATTTTGGGAAGACACTATTCATACTACCATGGGGACTCTTTAAATTGTGGCCTATGTGGGCAAATCTATGCTTTTTGGTAAAATAAACCTTAGGTCCAGTACATGTCACCATTTTCCCACCTGCTTCTCACTTCCTAATTCAATCCTGTTCAATATGCTTTGTTCCTATAGTGGCTGTCTGCCCTGACCATAACTCTCGGCGTGCCCTTGGACTCATTCTGTGCTCTCATGGTTACCCCCAAGCCCTCATTTCAACCAGTTCTTCTCTCTCCTGAGTCCCAGTTGAAGCTCTCGCCATGTTTTAGGCTGCCACAGCAAGTGCCAGCTCCTGCACGTCTGCCTTAGACACTGTGTGACCCTCAAAGGTAGGCTTCATGGTGCTGGTCTTGCTCCCCTGTTCCCATCTCCACATTGCTCCAGATCTGGCCAACTCACATCCTTGCTAACTACCCCTCAGGGACTCCATCTGACCTCTTGGCTGACTTCCACCTCATCCCCTCTCATATCCTCACACATATGCTTCACTCCAGCCACACTAACTCTTGTGGATCCCTGAGCTCACCATGTTCTTCCTCACCTCCACTCTGGCAAAACATGCTCCCTCAAGCCTGTCTGGCTCACACCTGATCACCCTTGCAGAATTATCTCAAGTTCACGTTTATTTTTGAAGCCATCTCTGCTGACTCCCAAGCTGGGTTGGACATTCTCTTCTTCCGTACACATCTTATCCTCATCATCTGTAAACACAGGTGACTTAATCCTCAATTTCCTTGTCTGTCTCTCACACTAGGTTCCTCCATGGTATGCACCTTTCTTCTCGATGTTCCAGATATCTACATCCTAGACATCAACACAGTACCGGGCAAATAGTAGGTGTATTGTTTGTTGAATGAGTGAAATTGGGTTTTCCCAACAGAGTTTAAGACTAGTAACTGGCCAAATTAAGGTCAATGTATGGTACGTTTATATGCAATCTGTGGCTCTTTGAGATTTTTAATTTCTGCACATGTGATTCTTCAGGGCATACTGAAATTATGTCATCCTTTTGTTTGACAATGATTATATATGTAGTTACAGAAGTATAAGCATTACTCAAAATATTTTTTTTACTTTTATGGCTGTATTTTTGTAACTAAGAGAAAAACCTTTTTGGCTGGTTAACTTTCCCAAGGAGAGAAATCAGAACCCAGGGCATTTTAACAACGGGAGACATCTAGAAAGCACCTCCAGCTGAGCAAAGGGATTGCTAAGAAACAAGTCAGTGTGCTTCTCAGGAATTGCCTCAAAATTCTAGATTTGATTTTTGTGGCACTGCCCCCTTCAAGTTCCAGGCATATTTGCAAGCTGGGTTGCTTTCTTTTCTTTTTATTGAGGTGTAATTGAAATAACATTATGTTAGTTTCAGGTGTACAACATAGTGGTTCAATGTTTGTACATATGTATTTCAAAATGATCGCCACAATAGGTCCAGTTGACCTCCATCACCATAATAGTTATAAAATTTTTTTCTTCTGAGGACAACTTTCAAATCCACTCTTCTAGCTACTTTTAAATATGCAATACAGTATTTAACTACAGTTGCATACTGTACCTTACATGTCCATGGTTTGTTCATTGTAATCACCAATCTGTTCTCTATGTCTACAAGCTTGATTTTTAGGGTTTGTTGTTTTTTTACTTTTTTAGATTCTGCATATCAGTGACATCACACAGTATTTACTTCTGTCTGACTTATTTCACTTAGCATCATGCCCTCAAGATCTATTCGTGTTGTTGCAGGTGTCTCACTTTCTTTACAGGAGTGTGAATGGACTTGGGAGGGGTGCAGTGTGCAGCATGGTGCAGCAGCTCTGTGCCAGGGTTTCCCACGTGGAGTCGCTATGCACGTTCAGTGCATGGGCGCTTCCATGCTTGGACTCTACAATGGCACTCATATAATGCTTATCACTTTCCTGGTGGTCAGTCCAGGAAATTCAGGCACAAGATGTTTATTTAATGTTGAAAGTGATGATTCCAGTGTTGGGGATGCTTATGCTCGTTCTTATGTTGAAGATGCCAGTGATTCCCTGTTTTGTTTTTTTTAAAATTTTTGTTTTTTTGTCATTTAACACATATCATCATATCAGCCCTAAATCTCTGACCTTGCAGCCCTTAAAAAGAAAAATATAATAGCCCTGGCTGGGTGGCTCAGTTGGTTGGAGTGTGGTCTCATACATTAAAAGGCTGTGGGTTTGATTCCCAGTCAGGGCACATACCTAGGTCACGAGTTTGATCCCTGGTTGGGGTGCATATGGGAGGAAACCAATCAATGTTTGTTTCTCGCATAGATGTTTATCTCTTGCTCTCTCCCTTCTTTTCTCCCTAAAATCAATAAAAATGTATCTTCGAGTGAGGATAAAAAAGAAGATGGACGTAATGCTACATGGATGACATGGAACAATGTCCCATATACAGTATTAAGTGAAAAAAGCAAGTTTTAGAATAGTACCCGTAATATGTACATACAGTATAAAATCATTTTACTTTTGGAATATTGGTGAAATTTTTTTTCCAGGACCAGTAGCATCAGCATTACCCAGGAACTTGTTGGAAATGAACTTTTCGGTCTCACCTGGACCTGCTGAATCAGAAACTCTGGGTGTGGGGCCGCAGCAAGCCCTGTAGGCAGTTCTGACGCACTCTCAGGTTGGAGAACCTCTGCTGTCGTGCGTGCTGTCCTGGTGTAGTTTGCTGCAGCGTGGAGTGCCCTAGGGTGCAGTAGGGTTTGCAACACCTTTAGAATCTGCATATTGTCCTAGTAAATGAATTATTTATGTTTTGTAAGGGATTTTGATTCATAGCTTCTGATTTGTTGTATTCATCTATGCCTTTTCTTTACAAAATCAGTAAAATGAAAAGCCAAAAAATTACATGTATAAAATAATTCTGGTGACTATATAAAAAAATAATCTCTGGAGGACTATGACTTTAGTTAGCTCTTCTCAGATTTCGATCCAGACTTTAGCACAGGTTACTTGGGGTCCTTGTTAAAAGGCGAGACTACGTTGAGACCTGAGGTTCTGCATTTCTAATCGGCTCCAGGCCAAGGCTGCTGGGCCGTGAGTAGTGAGCCACGACAGTGTTATCCATGGTTATTTCCAGAAGGCAAAATGATGGGGAATTTTCATTTTGTACATTTCACCTTTATGCATTATTTGAATTTTTTAATGAAAGGTGTAGTCAGAGTGAAGAGTAAAGAATTTTAAAATCTTTCAGCAGAATTTGCCTTACTTTCATATCTCTCTGCGATGTAGGCTTAGCCTTTAATTATTTTTTCTAAGAGTGAATCAAAAAGAAACCGATTTTTTGGCCTTATGCATTCCCATGTCATCCATATTATTGTGGATATGAATGTTAAAAAGCAGTAGTAGTGTTTGGTGTAGAGGACAATGGGAAGGGATTCATATGAGCTAGAACTTTTTCAGTAGCAAGTATCAGAAATCTAAATGAAACAGGCTTAAGGGGCTAAAGGAAATGTTTAAAAAATCTAAGGGAAATGCTATTTCAACCATAGGTGAATCTAAGTTTTCTAATGACATTCTTAGGAATTGGTTTCTAAGCTTTGCTTTCCTCTGTAATGGCTTTATTGCCAGGCAGTCCTCTTCCCCTAGAGTAGCCACCAGCTATTCCAGAGAAGCACTAGGTTCTCTTCCATCAGATTAGCCACCACAACAAGATGAGGTTGCCTTGCCATAGCAAAAGTCCTGGGAATGACTCCTATTGGCACAAACACATTTCTGAATCTATTAGTCACTTCCATTGGCAGGACTTGGCCACATATGCACTTCTGAAGAAGGCTGGGGGTGGTATCAACCCCCAATAAAATGAGCTGAGAGCAAAGGTTGACTCCTCACAAGGAAACCAAATTGTTGATAAAAGAACAAGGCAGACTAGATGCACAAGGTGTGTCCAGAAGGTATTGAGCCATGTACTATGAAAAATAGAGACATTTATTGAAGAAAATACAAGATACAAGAAACATTGTATATAGGACAATGATGCCTTGGTTCCTTTCAAAGTAGGCACCTTGGGACCTCACATAGTTCTCCCAATCACTGTCAGCTGCCCTATCATATTTTCCTGAATTTCATCAATGGTCTGTAATCTATTCCTGATGGTCTGTCAGTCATCTGGGTGATTTGATGTTTTGCAAAAAACCTCTGCACTACATGTGATGTGTGAGCAGGCGTGTTGTTGTGATGAAGCTGCCAATCACCAGTTGCCCATAGCTGTGGCCTTCTGAATCATCTGATTAGTTTCCAAGGAGGAATGTTCACAAAATTCGATTAAGATTCGTTGCTCTACTCACTCACACATTTTGAATGCAATGGCCACACAGTACACATGCTCACTCGGTGGCATTTACTGCTCCTGTTGACTAGTTCAGGGAAGTCATCATTGTTCACACATGAGCATTCCAGTCCACTCTCCTTGGCTGCCAGGTTACATCAATGTGGCACAAACCATTCTTGTTATATTAACAATGGCTGGGCTTTTTCTGGATAGATCTCATAAAAGTAAGAAACGGTATACAGATGTTCCAGCTCAATCTTCTTATTTTACTTATTTGGAAACAGGTTAAGTCATTTATCCAAGGTCACAATAATAAACAGCAGAGCCAATTCTGCCCATTTCTTTATTCTCCCTGCTGTATTATCTCCACCTTCTTGGAAGCCAGCAATGAATCAAACATGAACACTCTATAACATGCTTATCATGGAAATGTCTTCTTAAACACTTTATTTCATGATATTAAACTTAAAGGAATTATAATTGTACATTTATCATCTTCGACGCTCCTACCTTGACTACCCAGAGTAAGAAAACCACATTCCTCCTGTGATAGTAATCCTTGCTACTCCTTTCCTATTGGGGGGAGACAAGTTGAAGCTTAACTAAGTGTAGCTGCTGATCTACTTGGAAGAAGTTCAAGCCCTAACCCCGTGATCCCAGTAGTGAGGTGGGTGCCTGATGGACAGAGTGGCTCATAGAAGCCTCTGATCTTCTTTTGTGGCGTATTTTATCCCAAGACCTTGATTAAAAGCCTAGACTAGGTCCTCCCTTTGGGCGGGTTTGTTGCCCTCCCAATTTTCCCAGGCTCAGCAATATCTCTGTGGACAGGTAGAGGCATGCATCAGAAATCTGGAGGCTCGCCCAAAAAGTATGTTTGCTGTTGTTGAAGGGGCAATGTAATAATTACTTGTGAGTAATGCAGTGGCAAACCTTCTATGGGAAATTAAAGCTGGAAGAGGGCTTTCCTCTCCTCGAAGGCAGGGTATTGGATGAACTAACTCTTGCCTTGGGAACTCTTTCTTTTCTTTCCCTCCAAACTCAATCCCTTTCTCCCCAGGCCCCCTTTCGTAAGCACCCTACTCTGGCACTCAGCAAGCCATGGGAATGAGAAAGCGTTGGCTGGGAATAAACAATCCGCTTGCTTGTAGCAACTGAAAGCTTTCTTTTGGTGTTCTGGTTCCAGGGGAGGGAGCTGAAGATTAAATGCTGGAGTCTGCCCCATTCGGAGAGCAGCAGCCTGGCTTCTGGTGGCTGTAGCAGCAGGTAGGAAAAGAATGATTGTTCTTCCTTTTGTTTTTCATAAAATATAATTTGAAGGCAAATTTCACATGAATGTAAGTATATTGGACACAGTAGAATCACCAAATGATTTAAATAGTATGATTTCTGTCTATAAACCACCCAGACAAATGAGAGAATTGGTTCTATGTTGCAGAACCTGTCCATGATTTCTTTCGGGGGGAGAGGTGTGCCTTGTGTTGTCCTGTATAACAGCTATTGCTCTCAGAGCCAGGAAGAAATGCATGTCTTGATGAATTAGACAGCGTCTGTGTTCTCTGGATTTTCACTTGTAGTGTGTATGTTTACACATGTATATACCTCATACTCCAGACTCACGATCACTTTTGTTAAGAATACAGAAACCCAGACAATGATCTGACCAGAAGACAGGCCCCCTTTGAGGCATTGCTTTATTTTATATTTCAAGAGCCCATCAATTGACTTCTTATACCACAGGAGACATGACTTTGGGTGGTGAACACACAATATAATATCCAGATGATGTATTATAGAATTGTAGACCTGAAACCTGTATAATTTTTAACCAATGTCATTCCAATAAATTCACCACAAGCTTTCTAAAGGTAAGTTTCTAGGAGTCTGACAAATATTGAGTAGATGCCAGTTAAATGAGCATCAGTTACATGTGCAGTGTCTGGGTTGCAAAGAGCACCTTTCTATGGTTGGGGGTCACGTGCTTCTTTGTAATAGATGTAACTTACTGAGATGACACAAGAAATCATAAAATGAATAGGATGAGCTGTTAGAATTTGTTATAACCAGATCTCAAATGTTATAAAAGTAAAATATGATGCATACATGATAGAAGGAAGTAATAAAGGGAATATGGGAAAGAACAAAATGAAATTTTATGAAAAATTTTAGGTCTACTTTTTAAGGCAAACTAAGTTTATGAACCAGGGAATCAATTCTCAGAGAAAATATTTGTGAATTGTGTCACTATATTACTTTTTAAAAATGACTATATGGTGAGGTTACCTATTGTTTGCCATTGTGTATCATTGTGTATGTGTGTGTATGAGAGAGACAGACAGACAGACAGAGAGGTCCCTTCTGTGTTCGAGGCACTGCACTAGGCCCTCAACCGTTTATCACGCTGAATTTCCTCTTCAATAACATTTGCCTACCTCTTATTAGTTTTACCCTGTTGAAAATACATAGTACCTCCCACGCTTCCTTAAAATCCAGTTCTCTGAGGCCAAAGAATAGTCTCATCAGTTTGGGTCCTGTTTGTGGATCCCGAGTTCCCTAGGCAGTGAGGCCCTGGTCATGGACTGGAAGCTTGGCTGGGAGTCACCCAGGCTCTCAGGCAGGCGCAATGCCTTCTCTGCTGGTTGTGTCCCTGAAGCCCTGTGGGGTGAAGGTTGGGGTGGAGGTGGTGAGACCCTCTCCTCTTTGGAAGACTCTTCTGTAGGTGTCTACCAGGGAACTTCTGCATTTCGTTGTTGTTGATTTTTAAGATTGTATTTATTTATTTTTGGAGAGGAGAAGAAAAGGAGAAAGAGGGAGAAACATGATGAAACAAAATGATCAGTTATTTCTTGCACACCCTCAACTGGGGACCTGGCCTGCAACCCAGGCATGTGCCCTGACTGGGACTCAAACCAGTGACCTTTTGGTTTACAGGGTGATCCACTGAGCCAGGGCTGCTGCTTCATTTTGTATCAGGTGTGAATGGGCTGTCAGCAAACATGATCAAACCTCTTTGCAGGCCAGCCCTGGGCCCTCCTCTGCCTTTAGAGGCTGGCTCTTGCAGACGAGATGCAAGGTTAATAGAAATGTCACCTCATTACCAGCACACACTCTTCCTTTTCACTTTTCCCCTACAACTGCTTCTTCTTCTGGTTTCTATAAATAACACCATTCTCCACTCTGCAAAAATGTCTGAGTTTGCCATGATGGTCCCCTAGTTCTGCATGTCTCCCAAATGGGTAAAACAACAAAGTGGAAGATGAAATATACAACACTCTTACAGATATAATAACAGCCCCTAGCATTTGTGACAGCTGGCTATGTGCCAGGCAGGCTCTGTGTTAAAGGCTTTACATACATGATCTTGTTTACTGTTTAAAGACACCTATGAGGTAGGGACTACTGGTACTCTTATTATACAAAGAAACTCAGCCTTAGCCATTTACCTGCTGCTGGTGATTCACATCGAAGTGCCTGACTGCAGAGCATTCAACCACAGCTTGTGATGAGAGTGGCAATCAAGTTTAGCTTGAACGCTGGCTGGAAGACAGTATGGACCTATGATGCGGGTGGTCAGAGGGATGCCCTTCTGGCCTTCTTAGGTTTCTGTGCTGCTTCTGGAAATGTCTGCCAGAGACCACCAGGGAGACCAAAGGGCTGGCCCTGCTGCCTGTGGATTCTCTCTACAAGTGGCCTGTCATACCTCCCTTTGAGGTCTGGCAGCTGAAGTTTATACTGGTCTTTGTTTACAAATAAGGGTCATGCATCCTGTTCTTTCCTTGCTGTTTGGGGCTGGCTTTAACTCTCAAAAAGCTTATGTTCTACTTCCACTGTGCTGGTGTTTTGGAGACAGACTCTAGCCTTCAGAGGAGTCAGGGAGCATCCATAACCTGTTTTTTGCTTTTCTGTGACTTTCAGCTAATCTCCGAGCTGATCTGGAAACACAGAGGAGTTCTTTAGAGATGGTCTCTATTTTCTCAATTGCCACTCCTAGTACCTGTTTGAAACTACGTTGAGGAAGAGTTTAGAAAGTCTCCAGGCTGTTTACCCTTGGGCTCCACAATTCATAAGTCATGTCATAGGCTCATTTCTGAGGGGTACTCTCACATCTTGAACTCCTTCCTGTTTTCAACCTATAGGCAAACTCTTCTGTAATATGGATCTTGTCTCACAAGACTAAGGAAGGACTCAGATCAGCCCTCATATCAAGACCATTGGATGGTCCTTTGGTTAACTTGAGGAACACATTAAAGCCCATCCCCTTAGATTTATAGACTTAGAATATAGTTTTATTGTGTGACTTGGCAACAAATTAATGAAGTATCACCTTCTTTGAAATTTGGCCTTACCTTGCTTATTTCCAGTTTTAACAGCTTTCTCTTGTTTTGCATTTTATTTAGAGAGAATAAAAGAGTTGGAGGTCTGAGGCAACTAAATGGAAGGGGACTAATATTATTTGAGCGGCTGCTGTGTGCTGGGTATTCTACAAGCCTCTTTACACAGATGCCACATTTAATCCTGGCAGAACCTGGCAAAGTAGAAAGGCCCATTTATAGCTGAAGAAGTTGAGGTTCAGAAAAAGTTCAACTACAAAGTGTGGTGAAGATGGAATACAAACATGGGACAGAATGCAAAGCATAGGTTGCTTCCCTTACTCCACACTGCCCTCACTATGTCACCTTAGTTATAAATCTTTTCCCGGTGGACAGAGTGTCTTCAATGGTTCATCTTGTTTAATGTTCACGATCCTGGGATTTGGCTACGTGCCATCTATTCGATGGATGGGGAAACCAAGATGCACGGGGTGCTGCTTGGATTAATGAAATCAGCTGGTACTAAGTCTTGATAGTTTCCTACTCATCTCAAAGGCAGCTGACTTCCTGGGGAAGTGATGAAAACATTTAACCTCCAAAATCCTAATTCCTAATCAAGAGTAATCCATTTGTACCACTTCTGATTTTTCAAACCCTGATCTTACAATACATGTTTATTTACATATGCCCTACTTAATGTTTCTCATATAATTTTATTTTATTTTTTAATATTATTCAGTGTACGTTAATTTTTTTATTGAGTAAATGATAATACAAAATTATAGCAACCAAGTGTCCTTTTGCATACAATGTCATTAAAGCAAACTCTAAACCACAGTTTGTAAAGTATTTATTTACCCCAAGTCCAAGCTGCATCTCCCTAAGACACTGTTCCCATCACAGTAGCCATTTTAAGCCAATCTTCATTTTACACACGGGTAGTTTCTGTAGAAAACACTTTTCTCAGGATGAAAATGCATTGAGCATGCATAAGAAAATATATATATGTGCAGTGTGATTTTATTTTATAGACACAGATCTGTGTCAATAAAATGATATACTTACCAATTATGCCAACACAGGTTTTGGTCCTGTTACTCAGGCCAATTCCTTATTATTGAGAATTTGAAATAGTTCAAAGAATACAGCTTCATTTTTCTTTCTGGTTTTTATTTTTGAGAGAATAGTCTCTGAAGAGGAAATCCCTGAGTCAAATAGTATAACACATGTTAGTGCTCTTATAAGAGCACTAACAAATTTTCAGATTGCTTTTCTCAGAAACCTCACATTGTCACCAGCAACAAATACAAGGACTTGTCTCCTATACTTCAGGAAGGCCTGCTCATTATTGAGCCAAATTCATTTAGAGTTCTCCTCTCCAAAATTTTGGGGTTACACATCTTAGTGTGCCCCCTCCCATAGTCTATCAGTGTTGGTCTGTGTGTCCAGTAGAATACAAGAAAAGTGATGGTTCTCGTATGTTGCTTCTGATAATTAGCTTATAAAAGATGTGCGGGCCCCCATTTTGTTCACTTTCTCCCTTTCTTGGATCCCGTGCTCTGGGTGAAACTCTCATGTCTTGGGACCTCAGTAGGCATGGATAGAACAGTTGGAATGGCTAGGACTTGCCATATGGGCTTTATCAGAGCACGGTGTTCTCAGAGTACCAGGAGAACAAGGATAGAAGCTGTAAGGCCTCTCGAGGTCTGGGCTTGGAAGTTGCAAAACACTACTTCTGCCGTTCTATTGAACAAAGCAAGTTAAAAGGCTAGTCCAGATTCAAAGGGTGAGAGAAATAAGCTCCACCTCCTAAAGAGAGTCTACCTTCTGGCCATAATTATTTAAATTTCTTCCATGTGCACAACACACTCTTCCCTCCCAAGACCCCTGAAGTCTCATCCAATGACCAAATCAGGCTGGAAGTCTGTGATCTTGTGATCTGAGTCTGGTTCAGACATATATTGGGTTTCTAGTGTGCAGCTCCTCTTCAACTAGAGTTCTGATTTGCCTTTTCACCTAGAAAGTCCTGCATTCTATTTATTTCCTTCAAATTCTGCTTGTAAACTGAATCCTATACCCAACATACAATGTTGAAATAGCAACATGGTAACCCCAGTCAAAAGTAGATATCTCCAGTCAAAAGTAGAGAAATAAGAGGTAATAGCAGTAATTCTGAAATCTATCTGGACACGTACTATCTGGTTCTTCTAGTTAAGCAAACAAGGTTCCTTTATCAGGGTCTTGTTCTGCTCTTGATTCAACCCTCTTGGTTCTTGGCCCATCTTCTGAGATGTCTTTTTCTTTTTGAAAATAAATGGCCTATGTTTGCAGCCAAGTAACTTTATCAGAAAATTGGGGACCTAAAGGTCTTCTATCATTTTAAACTGTTACTTCAATCTGATAAAACTCCTTTAAAAACTATGTGGGGTTTCTATCTCATTATTCTTCACTTCATTAGACAAAATCTACACCCACAATTCTGTTTTTGGACTGGCCTCTCTCTACAGTACTGCCTTCTAATAGAAATATGAAACAAGGCACAGATGTGAATCACATTTTTCTTAAATTCTAAGAGCCACAATTTAAATAATAGTAAAAAGGAACAGGTGAAAGTAATTTCAGTAGTATATTTTGCTTAACTCAATATATCCAACATTTTATCATTTCAACATGTAATCAATATAAAATTATTAATAAGGTATTTAAATTTTTTTCATACTAGGTGTTTGAAACCTAGTGTATATCTCCATTCAGACAAGTCACTTTTCAAGTCCCCAAGAGCTACATGTGTCTAGTGACTACCATATTGGGCAGCCCAGCTTGTTACTAAGAACTATTTTGGTTAGGCTTCTGTGAATCTTAGAAGCCCTTTTGTCCGGTTGAAAGGATCTACTCAGCACTTCCTAAAGTCTTTTAGTCTTGACACAGCATCTTACACCCACATCCTTGATTAATCTGCACCCTGAGACCATTTTTTACCTTAAGAATCCTTTGCCAGTTGGAGAGAATGGATATGAGGAACAGTTTTACTTTACCACCCAACAAATCCTGAGTCCTCCTTATTTCTTCTAAGTTCTACTTGCAAAGTCAATGGTTCCTGCTTTGACTCATCTTCTTGCATCTTGTTATACAAAGCTAAAAAAAAAAAAAAAAAAAAAAAAAAAAATCCATTGGAGCTTTCAGCATTCTGCCCAGAAATCTTCTTTAGCCAGACCCATACATTGATTAGATATATTTTTTTACCTGACAAGTTACTACAGATGACGGTTTTGCTTATTGTTTCCACAATACACTGCCCTTTTTCTTCCCTCCAAGAACAATTTCCTTACGCCCTTCCAGCTCCTGCCCGCCATCTGGGCCCAGAGGCAGTGCCATGTGTGTTAAGTTTTTGTTATGGCAGCAACCTCTCAGCAGTTTCTTTTAGTTACTCATTATAGACTAACAAATACCCTCATACTTTGTGGCATAAAACAATTTATTATTTCTCATGATTTTGTGAGTTGACAGACTAATTGCTGGTATATCACTGGTATTGCCTGGGCTCATTCATGCTGCCTCCTCTCTCCATGTGCTCCTTCATCTTTAAGGGGTCTAGACTTTCTTGCATGGTGGTGGTAGCAATCTAAGGGCACAAGCTTTATCATGCAAGCACTTATGAAGCCTCTACTAATCTCACATTTGCTGATCCCATTGGTCAAAGTAAGAAACATGGCCAAGCCCAGAGTCAGTATGGGAGGAAACCACACAAGGGCATGGACCCCAGGAGGTATAATTGGTTGAAGAATAGCTAGTATAAATCTATCATGATATCTCTTATAAGTGTCTTATGGAGTACATGAGGTGATTTATACATAAACTACTTTTTAATAATACTGCTTCAAATCTGCCCTAAGTCCCACCAGCAGTTACTGGAATTCAGTTCTAGAATTGATTTTACTTTACATTTAGAAAGATCTATCCCTGCTTTCTCTAGTCATGGTCTAACAAGAAACAAAGAGTTGAGCAGATGGAACAGGTTATGTTAGGTATTAGAAATTGTAAAAAAAAAAAAAAAAAAAAAAAAAAAAAAAAAAAAAAAAGCTTCAGCTATGATATCTCATTTAATCTTCAACCCAGTCAGAGAAACTAGCTAATGGCCCAAGGTCATACAGCAAATAAGAGGTGGAGCCAGGGTTTGAGCCCGGGTAGAGCTCATAATCACTGTCCCACAGCTTTCTACATACAGGGAAGGCCGGAGAGACAATGAAGGCAGGGCAGCATTCCAGAGTCTGTGTATGCTCTTTTCAGGAGCTTGGTCCCTGGGGTTTCTGTATAAATTGTCTTTCTAGAACCCTTTTTCTGGTGACCAACTTTCCCAGTCAGGGTAGATGTGTGGGGAGGCATTTAATTTCCAGTTAATTTCACTTGATTCTCACTCGTGAACTGAGCTTGTTATATTGAGAATATTCTGATGTGTTGTGGAAATAATGGCTTGGTGGCCCTGAATGCTGGCCAGAGAGCACACTGTGCCTCAGAAGACCTTGGCAGGGCTGCTGTCACACTGTTGGTGTGCACACAGGTCCCATCAGAAAACAGTCACTCTGGTTCTGCTGCTGCTACATGGAGATTTATGATATGTGAAGGTGCCAGCTTTGCAGGGTGAGAAGAAGAAGGAGCTCATATTCACAACCCGTTTAAAATCTGTACTATAAAGGGTTTGGGCAGGTACACATTTTGGGAAGCGATGGGGAAATGTTAAAAATATAACCTAAGATGGAAGTAATATAAGGTAGTGTGCATAGAAAGAGAAAAGTTGTGTCTAGAGAAAGATCCATGCTACTCAGTTGGTTTTAGTTTTTGTTTGTGTGAACACAGAAACACCTAGGTAATTAATGTGTCTTCAGTTAACAGAGGAAGAAGATTTTTGAGGTTGAAGAAATGTGGAGGCCATAGAAGGTGCTGCTTACATGTAGATGGGTGTGAGTCACATAGCTTCAGTACCCTGAACCTGAAGGCCGTTCAGTGAGCGGTGAAGTGAACTGTTTCCAGCTTAATTTCTATTGCAGGTGTCAATCGTTTCAGGGTGTTAGCCTAAATTAGGAGGCCATTTTGATCTTTGAGGTTGTAGGCGTTTTTTGCCACAAATCTTTATGGAAAACTTGCCAGCTCGTCAGGGTGGTTTGTTACTAAGGAAGCTGGTACTCCAGAGAGCTTCCTCCTTCCTAATATAAATTATTTCCCCTGCTCAGAAACTCTTAAAAATTTGGGCTTAGAATCATGCTATGTATTAAAAAGAAATTGAAAACAAATTCAGAATCTCTCTATGCCTTGTTCCCTTCTGCCTTGCCTCCTTATTTGGGGTGTTTACATCATTTTACATAAGCAGCCTTTTGGACATCTTCAGCCAGAAACATTCTAGAGCATTCGCTGTGATTTATGTTGTGTGATTTCAGCACTTGCACTTGATAGGAGCCGTTTATTCCCACATCCCATGTTATTGGTTCTGTGATGGTGCACATAGGACCAGGAAGTTTTCTGTGCTATTTTTCTACACCTCAGATTCCCAATGTATCTAAGAAACATTTCATTTTTTTTTGACTTGTAGATAATTATGTCCATATTTGTAAAGGGGAAAGTCATGCAGCCTGAGAAAGTGATACTTATCATGTGCAAAATACTGTTTTTAATTCAATGACCTCCTTTCCAGTCAAGTTTTTATTACTGAAATAGGAGAGGTTCTGTTTGTTCATTCCTTGGCTTTGGTGAGTGAGGTGCCTCCGTTGTAAACTCATTCCTGATGTACCACCAAATGGAATGTAGCTGTTTTGAAGCGGCGTGTGGTTGACAGTACCTGTCTGATCCTGCGGGCCCAGCCAGAGGCGTGTTACCAGATATCAGCCTCTGACTTGGCACACCAGGGAAAGAGGGAGCCAGTGAGAAAAGTAGACAAGGTTAATAGGAAAAAAGGGCAGTTTCCAGCCGGGTCAGAGTAAGGTTTTCCTGAGTTGGAATGTTGGCTGCTGAAAAGTGAAGCTGAGAACTGACACTCACTCATACTTCCTTCTCAGCGTGACTCTCAAAAGCACTTTTTGTTTTTCTAAAAGATTAAGATGCTGAACAGCACACAGAATAGGCTAAAATTACCCATATTTGTTTTAGAATATTTCTATTTAAATTTAAATAGCAGCTGCCTGTTCTTTTAATTGAACTGTTTTAAGTCATAGCTGAGAAGCCAACCAGCCAATGGCAGGGTGCCACACCCCTGTTCCTCTTCTGGTCCTGGGGCTTGAACCTGGCTCCTCCCAGCAGGTCTCAGGCTGAGCTCTATCTCAAGGCAAACTTAGCTGTGAATCATTCCTTCAATAGCTGACAGAGCCTCTGTGTTTCAAATCTGTATCAGAGATGCAGAGACCCCTGCACAGAGGCAGGGTCGGATGGCACTTTACTGGGTATATCTTGAGAGAGCTCAGAAAAGCTTTTTGTGCATAACTTCCCATACCATTAAGGAGTTATTTCTTTGTGTTAATAAATTAATTTTTTTAATGCTTATTGTTTGCACCATAAGACAAATAGCTTATTTTTCCAGCTTTTACATGAATTGGCTACACAAAGTTTCCTTCTTTCTCATAACAAATGGGGCACCTCTGAGAAGGGAAAAGGGGTCACAGGTCAAGGGTAAGGACACAGGCGTTATCAAGAATACAGGATGTCAGGCCTGGGTACAGGGGGAGGAAGGACTCCTGGCGATCAATGTGTGGATTCTGAATGCCATTGATCCCCAAATCTGTACCCACAGCCACAGCCTCTCTCCAGAGTCCCAAAATTAATATTTGCAATTTCCCTTTGCATGATATTTCTATCTAAAGTCCAATAAGCACTTTGTTTGTTTGTTTGTTTATTTATCATCACCCAAAGACATGCTTAGAGGGGAAGAGAAGGAAAGAGAGAGGGAGAGAAACATTAATGTGAGAGAGAAACATTAGTCGGTTGCCTCTCGTAGGCGCTCCCACGGGGGGACTGAACTTGCAACCCAGCCATATTTCCTGACTGGAAATCCAACCCATAGCCTTTCAGTTTAGGGGGTGACACTCCAACCAGCTGAGCCACACTGGCGGGGGCAACATCTTTTCTTCTTTTCTGTCCACACTCACACCTTGCCTTCTGCTCCAGTCTCACTGAACTTCTCTCCCACTCCCTGTACCCCATCACCAGTCCTGAAAATCTCTACTCACCCATTTCTCTGCTCGATGTCGCTGCTGCGCCTGACTTCTTTCCCACTCTCAGCATCTTCACACAGACCACAGCTACAGTTGCTTTATTGGTCTGTCTCCATCTCTTTCTCCTTACATTATTTCTTCCTTCACACTACTACACACTAATTAGTTTTCTAAACACGAATCTGATCATTATTCTCCCCTAAAAACGCTTCCTTTAACTACCAGCCATGGCTACAGAGTAAAATCTGAACTCCACAGCAGAGTATACAGAAACCTTCTCAGTCTTGGTTTGCCCATCCTGCCATCCCACCTTCTGATTGAATGACTTTTTTCTATCCACCCTGCCCTCACCATTCCATCAAACCTAGCGTGAATATCACCTCCTCTGCTAAGCTCTCTCCAGCTCCCCCAGGCCGCCCCCAAGTGCGGCAGACCGAGCTGCTCCTGTAGCACTGAAGTTTAGTGCCCAGGAAATACCCACACACAGGAAGTGCTCCATTAATGTTTATTGTCGAATGAGGGGGATGCTGGTGGAAAAAGAAAGGACAGAAGGTGTGGGAGAGAGAGAGAACACTGAATACCAAATTAAAACAGCAAATGAGAGATCTTGTTTACAACCATCAGATTGGAAAAGATGAAAACGACTCACAGTGCCCAGTATTGTGAGTATCTTCTACCTATCAGGGCAGAAGATGGGTAGTTTTATTTAATGCTGGAAAGATGGAGTATTGGCAGAGAACCGATGGAGGCAAATTTTGACAGGACGCATCAAAGCCTTTAAAAAGATGGTGGGACTTTATATATCTTTGTATTAACCTTGGTTATCTTGTCTTGCTAAAAAAAAATAATGGGATCTGATGCAGAAATTCCATTTTGAAGAATTCATCTTAAGGGAATGATCTCACAAGATTCAGTGATGTTTATATAAAGATCTGTGTTTCTATAAGCAATAACCTAGTGATATTTGAAATATCTATCTACAGGCAATTGATTAAGTAAACCACAGCACATCTTTATCCTGGATTATTAAACAACCATTAAAAATGATAATCTGTTTCCAGGGTTTTTGAAAGTTAAGTTTTTTGTTTCTTATTTTGTTTACAGTGTAGTTGTCCTATCTTTGGGGCCCATACAGGAGGAAAATAGTTTTACTTACTAAAATAAATGATTGTCTGATCTATACTTAAACATGGAAGTATGATCTGTGATCTACTGTAGAATGAAAAAGTCAGTTCTAAAAATGTATGCATACTATAATCTCACTTCAAAATGTTAGCATAGAAAAAGTGAGGAATGTGTACTACTGTGTCAATTGTGTCTATTCCCAATTGGTGATGTTCTTTACTATATTCTGCATTTTCTGAATTTTTTTGAACTGATCAGGAATTAGTTGTGTAATGAGACGCACACGCACACAAAGGCTATTTCATTAGGGGAAAGAGCAGAGCAAGCAGAAAGTAGTGGGCCAGCCAGCTCATGACTACCAACCAGTTCCCGACTTCATAGTAGCCTCAGGGCAGCCTGGCTAGTGGACATTTAAGGCAACAGAGAGGCAAAGGTGTCCTGTTACCTTTTCTGTTAATACCCAAGGTAGCCAAGAATCCCTTTGAGGATATAGGGAAAATAGTGGGGGCTTAAATCAGCTAGTGGCCCTGAATAATTCATGGCCATAGACCTTTTCAAAATTCTGCTATAGGGGAAAATCATTTTTAAATGTCTCCCTATCAGGAATCCCAGTCTGGCTGAGCTAACACCTAGCAGGGAAGTGGGCAGTAGCTTCGAAAGCTGACAGCCTTGGCCGTCTTCTTCCCCCCTCCTTTCCCCACCAGCACATTTTAGTTCATAGAGTGCCTGCTGATTTCCAGTTCAATTAGAAGTACTCCAGAGTGAGTGTTTGTTGAAAACACCACCCAGGGGAAGCTGAAAAGGGTAGGCTGGGCATTGCTGTGGTGACAATGCTGAATGCAGTATCCAGGGGGTGTAGCAGCAACATTTGCTTCTGGATCATTTCCTAAACCCTCATGATGGCTTGGTCAGTTCCCTGGGCAGAGCAGGAAGTCAGGAGACACTACTTGATTGGCACCGGAGGACAGGGTTACTCTGCCCTCCACGCTGCTGCTTTGTGTACCTTGAAACAGCCTGAGCCCTTGGCTGAGCCATGAAGACCCCCTCATCCTTCCTAGTTTTAACCCTACACGGTGACCACTCTGGCTCCTCCATCTTGGCCCCTGGAGCCAGCTGCTCCCGTCTTCAACCCCCTGCCCCTCCTGTAGCTGTTTCAGAGGCCAGAAGGCCTGGGCAGGGAGGTGGACGGGAGAGCACCCCGCCTGCTCTCTGCTCACAGCTGCATCTCCTGTGTCGTATGACCCAAGTCAGCCCTGCCTGGTGCTCCCCACAGAGGCGTCACCCCCTTCTGTCTCTTGAGTGCTCTCTCTCCATGGCCACCCAAGCTCATCAATCCGGGGGCCCCCTGTGGCCGGCACTGGCAGCAGTTTAGCCAGAGTCTGTTCCCAGAGCAAATTGTCTGGGAGCTCTGCCAGTTTCTGAAGAAAATCTGCTTTCTGAACAGGAGAAGAAGCTTCTTTTATATAATACTTTCTGCTAATCACGTTATTCATACAGAGAGCTCCGGTGTTTCCTTCCTTTCCCACAGGTCCCCATCCTCAAGCCCCTGCTTGTCCAGGAGCTTTGAGGAGACAAGAGCAAAGGAGTGAACAGGTGGTGTATGACTGTCCAAAATATGAAGGAAAAAGTAAAATAAATGTCCTAAAAAACAGTTGAGTGTTTCGAAAGGCTAAGGTATTTCACTAAACATATTTTCTCAGAGCAGAAGGAAAAAACAATCTAGCCTTGACTGGAAAGTTTATTGCAGCTCATTACAAGCACTCCCCCCCACCCCTCACAAAACAAATAGTAGGATGAGTTATGTCTTAAAAAGCAAACTATAATTAACATCTCTTGCCTACAAGGTTGATTTCTCTGTGATGTTTCTAAGCTGGTTTGATTTTCTCTGCCTCGACTTGTCCTTTCACTTGTAGCCTTTCTCTGTCCTCCCATTCCTTTTCTTCCCGCCTTGGTCTTTTCTTCTTCCTTTTCTTCCCAGTGTTTCCCATCCCAAAAGTGAATCGAGGCCAACAGTTCAAATGTGACTATGAAAGAATGAGGCTTGTTTGTTAAAAAAAAATCATTCAAAAAGCCAAGCTTAGATGTGGGACATCCTTCTAGGAATGTCCCTTTTATTATGTTCCTTTTTCAACAGATTTGGCTCTAAATGATAAATTCTAAACTAAAAAAAAAATCGCTCTAGAAGGACCAAGCTTTGCCACCAACAGTACACACTTGTGTGTATGTTTTAAATAAGCCCTGAGGACATCCCCAATGGGGACGGTCCAAAACCACCTCGAGGAAACAGCGATGTGGGCATCAGGCACAGCACACAGAGGGGCCACTTTGGAGGCTAATGCTTCAGGTGGTTACGTCCATTCAGAGAAGGAGGATGTCCTGCGTTTTCAATAAGTCGTGCTGCTGTGTTGGGAGGCTGTGGTGACATGTGGTGAACGTGTGATGAGCATTAGTGTTTATTGAATGTGTTCTGTGTTGTGCCAGGCTCCATGCTAAGCACTCAATGTGCAGTATCTCTAATTCCCCAACAACACTGTGAGAAAGCTGCAGCTTCGAAAGGCAGGTGACTGACCAAGGTGACTGACACACGGCTAAGAAGTAGCAGACTCAGGATTTGGACCTGTTTTGCTCACCCCAGGACCCGTTTAGCAACTCACCAACCTGAGGCAGGTCACTTTTTTTCTTTGTGCTCCTAACACATCCAGTTGTTCAGAGCATCAAATAAGACACTGCATGGAGGTACACCGACTGCTCAGCATTGAACAGTGCTCATGCCTTTCTCTGTATGGCTGTTTCCCTTTAACTCTCAGTATATCTCCCACCCCCAGGAACTTGTTTCTCTATTTTTCCTGGAATGTTGTTGATTTCTTAAAAAAAAAAAAAAAATCCAACAATATTTTAGCGACACAGAATTTTGCTCCAGCCAGTCACTTCATTTATAGGTGTTTCTCACTTGCCTCATAAAAGAGACTTTGTAGAAACATTCATCATTGATATACCACAAGCAGAATATATGATTTTCTTGTAAACCATGTAAGTAATCTCAACAAACATAGCATGTGTTCATCAGTTCCAACAAATGTGCCTGGTAATTGGTCTGGTCTAGAACTTAGAAATCTGCCTTTTCTTCAGGGAGCATACCTCCCTGGCTGACACCTGAAGAACCCATCTTCACCGCCTTCTTTATTTTCCCCTTTCCCACAGGCCTTTGCGGTGACAATATCATCTCTGACCTTTTTGTGTTCACACCCTGCTCTGCTACGCCTCTTCCCCTCTCTGCTCTGCATCCTCCTGAGGTCAAGGCTGGATCTCCTCTTCTTTAGTCTCCTCCATGTCCCACCACCCAGAGTGAGCCTGGAGGGTTGGTGACAAAGACTTAACTTAGCTGCTTTTTTAAACTGCAACTTTGTTTCCAGCACCTCTTAGTAGCCCCACTATTTTCCAACCTACTCTCAGGTGGCCACTTCTATGTACACATATTAAATGAGAAACTGATGTTCCTCAAACAGAATGGAGGCAGAGACAGTTTTTAGAATCACTAACAATGTCTGGTCTTAACTACAGTTTTTCACTTATAACCTGATGGTATTTCTAGCAGCCGATTTCTGAAAAAAGAAGGATGTGACTGACTCAGATAACTATCATCCAGGCCAGTGGCCTTGAACTAATATGAAGAGGAAGGAAATTCTGATAACGTGAATAACAGCTATGATCATGAAAATTTTTCAGGGTTGGGTGATATATTAAGGTAATCCATTTCAAGTTGCAAGGATATCTGTTGTTACAGGGAAACATGAACACCTTTTATAGGTTGTAGAAGACACCACTTGACAAGCCATCAGTGCTTACATTGGGGTAATGTAAGAGATTAGGGAACCCCATTATGGTACTGTTTTATAGATGGAAAAACTGAAACAGAAGTTTAGTTTTTTGGAAGGGAAAAGATTTCTTAAAAGGTAGGATTAATACAGTAGTTCTTATAATTAAATGATAATCCAATATACATATTTTATTCTTCTTTCTTCTAACTCTCCTAATAGTACTTTACAGTGTCTATATGTGTAGGAATTGTATGAGCTTTTCCAACACTTTACTCTTCTTCAGTACAAGACTAGAAGTAAAAAACATTGAATTTTGGGTTTTCCTTCTATGATAAACTCAGCCACTAAAGTCTAGCCATGCTATCCTTCAAATTCCTCATTTTTAAGGAGTTGGCATGGGGCTGGAGGTGATGGATGGATAATAATTAAACATACTAAGGTGTTGTAGCAATTTAATTAACATTTATAAAGCACTTGAGAGCCTCAGATGAATGGTGATCAGCTAAAGAACAATTTTTATACAGTCCCACCCACATTCCTGCTCCAGATTTTTGGGCCAAAGTGAAAGGGGTTAACCTAGAGTCTGGGAAGCTCTGCCACCAGAATTATGATGAAGAGTGTAGACATTAAGCTTGTCACCCCTTGTGCAGAGTGATGGTCTATTTTGGGTTGCTAAAATGCTGCTGCAAATCACTGTGTCCCCAGGAGACAATGTCTTATCATCCATCAAGACTGCCATGGGGGAATTTTCTGCCTCAGCAAATCCTTGTCCTCAAAGCTGGCCCATGCAAGGAAGTCACAACCAGCTTCTGATGGTTAAAAAGCACTAAACCCTTCAGGATGCAGCACAAATTGGTGGGTTCTAGTAGCCACGGAGGAGAAAAATTGGGAGAAAGAGTAGCCTTCATGTCTCCCCTTTTTGTCCCTCATTTCTGGAACCTACCCAGCTCCAGTCATGTGACCAGAAAAGAAGAAAAGCAAAGACTGGGCTCAGGGATGGGGCAGCTGTAGCTGGTGTTGAGAGGGAGACTTTCCTTGTGGCCACAGTGTCTTCTGGGATTGACTATAGCACTGCTGACCACTGAGGCACCACAAGGACCTGCTCCTCCTCAGGACTGGGAGCTGATGTGTATAGGAAAGGTGGCCATTCGCAGGCTTATGGGGAGGCCCTCTACCTGCACCCTCTCAAAGTCAGGAGTGTTCGGTCCAGTTCGGCTTCAACAAACACATTAGGGGGGTGGGTGGGAATCTCTATTGCAGGAGTTTCCCGAAGTGTCTCTATAGGACCATCTGTATCAGAATCACCTGAAGGACGTCCTGAATTTGGGGTCCTGGGATTCTGCATTTTAACAAGCTCCCCAAGTTTCTTTTAATTGGCACAATTCCCTGATCCCCACTCCTTATTGAGACCAATCTTGACTGAAAGTTTGATCTCAATGACCAAAACAGGTCATATATTCTGATTTTCTGAGATGAGAGGAGCCATCCCCATCGGCTGGCCCATTAGGTAGCTGCCACATCTTTTGAGAAAATATATAAATTACTAATCACAGAATACAGAGGAACTGATCAGACCATTCCTCTCAGCCCAAACCCTCTATTCTGCTAAATAATCAGCACCTACTATCTGCTTTGGCTTTACAATGTGAAGTCTGGATGTCAGAGGCTCTGGCAAAAGTTCTTACATTCAGAGGGAAACTGGTCCTCATTTAATCAGTCTTCTTAGCTACTTCCCGAATTTGCAGTTTTAAACGAAGGATAATTTGTCTATCATTAAGAGCTTCCCTAATGATCCAGAGTCAGATCTGGGTACCAGTCAGTTAAAATAGCTTAGTCTTTTACTTGGGCTCAGCCTATATGAAGCTCAACGTTGCTACCCTTTGGTTCATCTCTTTCCGTTCTCATTTATTCAGGTCTGGGCCCTGGCATCTTCCCAGCTGAGGCTGGTCTGTTCTCTCTAATCCTGTTTGGAGGCAAGAGGTATTTAAGCTTTCTCAGCTACCATGTCAGCAGGGAACTTAGGCTGATGGAGCACTAACCAGCTATGTAATATCGGGAAAGTTACACAGCCTCTTTAGCTGCAATGGCTTTATTTGTGTATATAAGTCTTAGCTTGCCATGATTAAGTTAGATGATGTATACTGTGTTCTATCTTGTACCTGGTGTATAGAATGTGCTCAGTACATAACATAATGTCACTATTGTCATCTCTGGGCTCTTGGATCACCTCCTGTACATGTCTCTCCCTGCTCATCTCACCCTGGATGCAGCCAGTACTGACAGGCAGAAGGTAAATGAGTACAGATGGGAATATTTCTCAAAGCTCTCCCCTTTTCTAGCACATTTTTCAAAAGTGATCACTCTCAACACTTTTTAAGATAATATGTTAATAAGAATAGTTATAAGACTATGATGACAAGAGGAGAAAGGAAGCAATCTGACATACAATATAGGTAGAAAAGTTATAACTTTTTAAAAAAACTTGTTTTCTCTCTCATCAACAAATAGCAGAATATTCACACATGTCCTGAGTCCCCAGCCCTCTGCTATAACCACAGTTGTTTGCCTACCCCCATCCAAGAACCTTCTTATGCTTCTTTTTCTAGATTGTGCTACAATTAGAAATAGAGCCACACTACACACTCCCCGTCATTCTCTTCACGTGGTCTAGTGGTCTAGTTCTGATGATGAAACTCTGCCCTTTGGTCCCAAATTCCAAGGTATTCCATTGCACCCCTGTTCCCATCACCCAGACCTTAGCTCTCTGCCTTTGTCCCTGTTTCTGAGTGTTGGTTTCAGGGCATGCCTCAGCCCCCTTCTACTGCTCAGAACTGCCTATCTCTAAGTAGGTTTTTTGCCCAGAAGCAGGACCTCTATTCTCCACCTTTCAATGCACCATGGCCTGAACTACAACATATCTGCTGCCCAAATTCCCCATGGCTGGACTCCACTACCTGTTGGACACCCACTTATAGAACAACAGGTTCTATTTGGTGGGACTCTGTAGGGAGCTATCCATATTCCCTGGTCAGTGTCTTGGTCTGGCAGAACCTTCATCATCACCTGGGCCTGCCTCCCGCCACTGTCCTGACTGTTGAAAATATATTTACTCCTCCTTACTGCATGGCCTTCATGATGTCCAGCTCTAGTCAGGACACCAACTACTTGAAGTAGGGACTCTGCATTTTAATGAACTCCCCAATGACACAGAGAGATCATTGGCAGGACACAGGGCAACCGAGTTGCTACTGATGTTTCCAAGGAGACCCATCCATTGGCTACTTGAATAGCCGTGTTGAGGAAAACCTTTCAAGAGGCTGAATTTTTACTATTAAATGGAGTTAAATCTCTTTACCTAGACTCTATCCAATAAAGTTTGAGTCTGAACAAAAGCCAGTTGCTAATGCAATAGACCGTGAGAAGCTTTAGAAAAGCACAGCTTTAAGCATTAGGAGGCTGAGATGCTGCAAAGCAGTTACTATTATAAGGCAAAGGGATGCAGGTGGGAAGGGGGCACTTTCTAACCCTCTGGGAGGTTACTGTTCTAATCGCCACTCCTAAACAGCTGGGCAGGTTGGCTGCTGTGCATCTTTATCTCCTATGTAGGGCTGTGCTGGGGAGAAGGGAGTATGGGGGGACCTAGAAGATTTTCCCCCTGCCAAAATTTGCCACTAGTCAGTCTTGTGCCTTGAATTCTCTCCACGAAGCACTAACCTCATCTATCCCAAGACACTCTCTTAAAAGGCAAAATGTGTTCCACTTGAGGTAATAATAGATTCTCCATGTACAGAGACTGTTTTTTAGGTCCATCCAGGCAATTAGACTTAAGTCAGGTCCATTTGCAGTGAGGACCAGTAGGAAAAAGGAGTGCAGGTGTGCATTAATGTAAGTGTCCACTGGGGAATACAGCTCTGGAATAGAAGACATGAGAGACCAACGGGGAGCCGGAGCGGAGCGGTCACAAACAAAAGGGCACCTCCAGATACCTTCGGACGGGAGCGGAGTGACGGTGTGTGTGTGTGTCAAAGTGGGATAAACAAGCTGAAATACTAATGTGCATTTGTCTGTAGTCACAGATGAGAAAGTGCTTTTCTAAATACAGGAACAATGGACTGATTCTTTATCTCGGATAAATATGAAAAGCTGTAGGCTTAGAACTCTGTGTATTTATTTTTGATGGCACTTAGAGTAAAATATTCCAAATTTAACCTTTAAAGAGGAACAAAATAACCCATTATGCAAATGGTATTATGGGATGGAGAGTCCCTGGGCAAAGGAAGATAAATGGATTTATAATTGCATTTTAATCTTCTCCACTGGAAACAATTCTTTGTTTATTTTAATTTGATGCCAATCTCTGAGTCAAGAGATGGTGATTTCAATCTAGAACTTGGTCAAGATAGCTAATCAATTGCCTTAACTATAAATGATCTTGTAATTTTCTCTTCAAATTGTAATGCCATTTACAGTCCTCTTTGTTGTTATAGGTAAATGGTGTGTTACAAAAGACCGAATGATGAGCTTTGTTGTATACTATATTATTAACTTTGTTATGAAAAATGCCTAAAATTTGGAACCGGGAAATGACAGACAATTAAGGAAACAATCTGTAATTGATATACTCCTCCTTCTAAATTACATTTTCCAATGGTTTATTTAGACAAGTTGGCCAATCCAGTGTGACTGTTTCTATACATTATCAGGCCATATCTGTCCCCTGAGGAGTTTGCTGGCAGTCTGAACAGGCGCAGTAATGAGTTTTCCAATCCAGACCAGCTGGATTCAAAGCTGCAAGTACTTTACTCTGTGCAAAGAATGCGCCACTTGTCACAAAGATATGAAAATTCGCAATGAAGCATTAATAAAGAGAGCTGTTTATCCCTCGTGTAGTTATTATAGAGGCCAGTAAGGATGTAGAAATATAGCTGCTTGAGAGAGATTAAGTTGTATTTTTCTCTGTCTTAGTTTCAACTGTTATGGGAATGTAGACTCTCAGATTTTGTTGAGTTACCCAGCGCTGATCCTGAACAAAGCTGACCCAGTTACAGAGCCTACTGTTACACCATGGTCACCAAGGCAGAGGCGAACACTCTTCATCTTTTGGAAAGCAGTGGTCTGAAATATAACCCTGCTACCCGGTTAATGTGAATCTGTTATTTCAGAGTCATGTTTGCAATTAAAGACCATCCTCCAAATGCGAGCTTGTTTCCAGAACATTCTGATGTGATAGCTCACAGATACTACTGCCACTTAGAGGGTTGAATAGGGCGATAAGTAGCTCTCCAGTCTTTTCTCCCAAATTCCTGTCTGCAACCATCAAGCCCTATTGTTCTTCCAAGCATTCCAAGGCAATGAAATTCCTGAATAAATGTGTCTAAGCTAAGGAGTTCCTCCTGGACAAGTATAACATAAAACAATTAAGGACATTTCATCTGTTTAAGAGAAAAGGTTACTTCAGCATGTTCTAACTAACAACTTATAAAATAGGGTTTGCAAAGAAAAAGGAATTTGAGGTTCACAGAGTCATGGCTTCTGTGGGGCTCTCCCCTATGGAATTAGATGAAGCACTGTGTCAAAGCTTCATCTGAAAACTAAGTTTTCTTTAATGTTATGCCGGGTGCACCATAAAGGTACACTATAGTAAGAATGGCTTATCTCTTTTCATGGCACAACAAAGGGATATTATTTAAAACCAAGGGGAAGAGAGAAAGGTAGACTCGATGTAGACTACCATCCATGGTACCCATCAGTAAGACGGTCATCCTTTTAGGGCAGCAAAAAAGAACACTAGAGTCCAGCTAGTCCACTGTGCTGTTAAGTATCTGTAAAAGCTTGGGCAAGAAATTTACATTCTCTGAGGCTCATTTCCAGCTCTATGTAATGGAGACAAGTATACCAACACTCTCTGTGGCTACTTCCCAGGGATGTTGTAAGGATTCGGTGAGAAAAAGCATATAAAACTGTTTTGTAAACTGCACTAAATAGTATTTGTAATAGTGTTAGTCAATCTTCTTTTTATCATTAATCTTTTCTCTGATGTAATCTAAAAAGAAGGTAATTTTCTGATGACCCTCCTCATTTCTGATGTGGAGTGCATTGTATCTTAGTTTTGGAAATCTTAACCATTAGGAATCAAAATGGCACAAGTCTATTCCAAGTATTAACTGACTTGCTGGCTGAGATCTTGCTAAGAGATTTTATTGCTAGCATAGCATGGTTTTTTCTTGAGTGGCTATGGCTATTAGGTTATAGCTCTTCCATCACAGAAAATAAAGAACTCAAGGCAGTGAACTCACTCTGACACTTCATTCATACACACACGCATACAATCGTTTGTAAATTAGCCACATTTAGTAAATTCCTGTGTGCCAGCACTCAGCACAAGAAAATGCATTCAAGAGTCCTGTTCTCAAGCTGCTTACTGTTTTGGTTTTTTTTTTTTTTTTTTTTGCAAAACACCAAGTCTATATTTACATCCACATTTACTAACATAGCTTTAAGCTGAAATATATCATGAATAAAACAAGTAATGACTACTGTTTGACAACTTAAGTATCAACAATTAAAATAAATCAAACTGGAATGAAATAAATACATAAACAAAAATCCGACAGATTGTATCTCTATTATATGTACTGTTGTCTCAAAGAAAAAAACATACAAAACCAGTAGTATCCAATAGTTAATACTGATGGGCAAAAAAAAAAAAAAAAAAAAAAAAAAAATTGGAACACAAGGGCTGTGAAAAAGAAAAAAAAACTGGCACTTTTACACTTTCAGAAACGTGGTTAGAAAGGAGAAATATGAAAGCCCCAATAATTTCAGCACAGCACAAACTGACTGGTTTTCAAATAGATTTGGTGATTTTTTAAAAAATACAGGTTTGCCTTTCAGCGCTCCATTACCCTGCACACCCTTTAAAGATGCACACCGGAGTCAGAGCAAGCTTTTGGGAACATGCATCCCACTAGGCAACGGTCAAGCCAATCACCTTTGCAAATGTGTTAATCTTCAAAAATAGGCTGTAAAAGTGCAAAACTATGAAAACAAAAATCTAGATTATGTACATATGGCTTGGCTTGTGAACAGGAAAAAAGGTTAATAGTGTACACTTTCCTGATACAAAGCACTTCATTGCAAGGCTAGCAGATTGATCTCCAATTAGGCCTCCCTGTCACGGGAGTTAAGACTTCGAGATCAACTTTGCTTCATGTTGCATAATGAAAATAAACAAACAAACAAAAAAAAGTCAGGATTCTTTCAGTACTTTACCCTTAGGACATGAAACATCAACAGTGCAAATTTATTTTTGAAAACAGTTTCTTAATAAAACATTTCGTGGTTGCTAAACCCAGGGACTGAGCTAGGGGCTGCCAATTAAGGGGACAGAAAGTTTCCTTAATCAACTAAAAGATTTGACACATGGTACCATAGGTATTTCTTCTTTTTTGACACAATGATTGGAATATGGTACATTTTAACAAGTATTTGCTGCAAATAAGAAACAAATGAAATGTAGGCCACCAGTTTTCCTAGAAGAAAAGACAAACTCACAGGGTTCTGATTTTGAGAGTCAAGGAGAGGCTTGAGTATCAAGTCAAATATATCAGAGATTTCTGTTCTTCCTTAAACCTAGAACAAACCCAAGTTTTAAATTACTTTTGATTTTTTTTTTTTAGTTTTTTTAAAATAAGAGTGTTCTAAAATTGAAAAATAAATTACTTTCTAATGCAACAGGGAGGTCATGGTGACCCTTACACTGTAAGAAAATAGTATTTGCACTCGTCGATGACACCTCCTGCGCCGCGAGGAAGACCTTCTGTGGGGGAGAAAGACCGGAGAGAAAGGAAGGCAAGAAGGTGGGCACTGAGGCAGAAGCCCCTGGTGGCACAAAGTTGAGGGAGATCTATCACTGGTGAGTCTTGTGCTTGATAAGCTCTGGGACTCTGCCACAGGTACCTTATTAATCACTGAGAAACAGGTGACGTGGTTCCCCTTGGCACTGCATTTTAAGAGATATTGACTGTGCTCATTAGCAAAGGTTTTTTTTTTTGTAAACAGTTGTGCTACTGTGTCCTAAGGAATGTCCAAAACTTCTCTATGAAGACAGCATTAAGAAAATGAAAAGGCAAACCACAGAATGGGGAAAATGTACTCACAATCCATATATCTGCCAAAGGGTTTGCCTCCACGTACATAAAGAAGTTGTATAACTAAATAATAAAAAGACAAACAACGTAATGAACAAAGGCTTTGTTAAAGAAGATGTACGAATGACTGATAAACACATGAAAAAAATGCTCAGTCCTTAGTCATCAGGGCAATACAGATTACATGCCACAACGAAACAGCACTATTTACCCATTGGAATGGCTAAAATTAGGGAACAGGGGAAGCAGCCAGTGCTCTCACGCACTGCTGATGGGGACACACAATGGTGCAGCCACTTTGGAGGAGAATTAGGCAGTTTCTTATATAAAAGTTAGTCAAATAGTACTCTGTGGTCCAACAAGTCCACTCTTGGGTATTTTACTCAATATAAATGAAAACATCCTTCTACACAGATACTCACTCATGAATGTCCACAGCAGCTTTATTCTTGATAGCCCCAAACTGGAAACAGCCCAGATGTCTGTCAAGAGGTAAATAGATATAAAAAGGGTGATGTATTCATACAATGGAATTAAACTCAACTTTTTTAATGAGTGAATAATTATTCATAGGTGCAACAATGTGGATAAATAATAAAAACGTTATGCTGATCAAAACAAGATAGACACCAAAGAATGCATATTTTATGGTGCCAAAAAAGGCAGATCTAATCAATAGTAGCAGAAAACAGATCTGTGGTTGTCTAAGGCTGGGAGTGAGGAGATGGTGTTACGAAGGGGCTTGGGGGAATGTTTCGAGTGATGGAAATGTTCTGTATCTTGACTGTGGAGATGGTTACAGAGATGGATACATTTGGCAAAACCGTACACTAACATAGGTGCATTTTTTCTCTGTATGGTTCCATAAGGTTCGTTTTAAAAACTGACATGAAGAATGGCATATGTAAAATGTACATAAAAAGTAAAACTAAGATAAAACATATTTCTATTACATGCAATTTGTGGTCAA
The DNA here is from genome assembly GCA_039655065.1 of Glossophaga mutica. NCBI lineage: Eukaryota > Metazoa > Chordata > Mammalia > Chiroptera > Phyllostomidae > Glossophaga > Glossophaga mutica. The sequence continues at coordinate 39,886,368 of CM077303.1, read as the reverse complement.
GTAAATATTTTGAACATAGTGAAATGTAAACAGCTAAAACAAGATCAGAGTACATAAATTAAGATGTTGTCTATATATTCTTTTAAGTCATACTGTGTATGTCTCAGAGAAGATGAAACACAATATACTGGAATCTTCAATAAACATTTACATATTTATGTCTTTTACCTTCCAATAGAGAATCTATAACATTAAAAATTAGAACTGGTGTCATTTTTAATTAAATTTGTGGAAGAGAAGAATTACTTTGTTGATAGAGGTGGACAGAGTAAGAAACTAAATGTGAAAACCCTAGCTAAGAAGTAGGTCTTAACCTCAAGAAGAAAGAGAAGGAGGAGGAGGAGCAGGAGGAGAAGGAGAAGAAAGAGAAAAAGGAGAGAGAGGAGGGGAAAGAAGAAGAAGGAAAAGAAGAAGGAGGAGAAACTGGAGGTGGGGGGGGCTTTTCAGGGGTGGTCTGTTTTGAAATTATAGATTTTCACTAAAGAGATGCTGTGATATGAAGGATTGCTCTCTCAGGAATGCCAAAATTCAGTGAATTTCTCTGAGTACTCTGTAGACACAAATGCCAGTCTTGGTCCCACCTACTCCTTTTCTTTTCCCAGCAATCCACCTTGGGTCCATTCTCATTTCTGTTCTGGAGAAGGCACTGGGACTCCCCCATCCAGTCATTAGCTAGTCCAAACTAGAGGCCCATGGGTCATCCACCTGCCACTCTGGGGCCCTGGCATTGTCACCAGCACGTGGGAAGCTTAACATATATTGTGGCATGATTGGGTCTATTTTAACCCTAAAATTTGTTTTTCTATTTTTCTTTAACTCATCAAGATAAATCTGTGAAGAGCAGAAGTGATATTTATATGCCATAATCTTTATCTTCATACAGATGATATTTTTGGTTGCCTCTGGTTGAAGCCTACTTATTTATGCAGACTTTTCTCTGAGCAGCGCAGAGAACTCACTTAACATGCAATTGAAAATGTGGAGTATAGAATGACTGCTTTTCAGTGTAGCAATCATTCTAACTGTACCAGAACTAAAGGCCATTTGAATGACTCATTTGTGGAAATATAAAGTGAAAAGATGACATTCTTAATTTAGCTGTTCCTTCCCTACGTTTGTTTTTAACAGAATTTTAAAAGTGGCTTAAATGCACTTCATACTGATTTATCCAAGACCACTCATCAAACCAAAAGTGTATACTTATATAAAATGTCTTATTTCTAAACTCCAGAAAATAATCTGGTCTTAACCCCAAAATTTTTAGGTTATGAGTGACAGTATCATTTTTAGTTGCATATTGTACATGTGGTTATTTTTATATGAAGACATAAATTCAGAGAGCAGGGAAAGGAGTGAAATCACAAAATGACAGGTAACTTACCAGTAAACTTAGCCTTTGCAAATAGACTTTATAGCTTTCAGTCAGCTTTATCGCTTGGGTTTCTGTCCATCATACTGCTGTTGTGAAATCCTGCAGCCCCAAGGAGTGGTAGCATCATAATGAGGATGCCTGTTTTCCCTTCTACTTTTTTAGAAAGGGCTCTAGGAAATGAAGCATGAATTTAAAATCCAGCCACATGTACCTGCACCTCAGCATTATCGTCATCGAGACATGGGTTTGACAAATCTGCACAAGCGTGCCCGTTCGGGAACTGGGAGAGGGAATGCTGCACTTCCCTGTGGATTGAAACCACTGTCAAGGCTGGAAATTTCTCCCACAACCAGAGCCAGTTAGATTTGGCCTGGAGGACTCAGACTCAAAAGATGGCCTGCTTTGGGCAAAGTTAAAAATATAATAGAAATTGAAAATGCAACACATAAAATTTTATGTACTCAGCAGTTTATCTACTCAAATTGGAACAATATGGGGAGATTAGCATGGCACCTGTGCAAGGACCGCATGCAAAATCTCGTGCGCTTCTCATTTTACAAAAATGGACGTTATCGACATGATCTGGGTAGGATAAAGACTATGCAGAATATAATACAATGTAAACAGTAATTATCTTGGGGAATGTGACTGCAATTTTTAAGCCTCTGTATTTTTAAATTTTCAACAGTAGGGGTATAAAAATTCATGATCAGAAAAAAATAAAATAAGCATTTAAGCATAAAATGATACGTTTTCATTTATCACTTCAAAATGGAAAATGGAAAAGAATGTAAAATGAATGATGGTTCATTCAAGCTATTTGACAACCTAAAGACAAAAGCAGAATTGACATAGTGATTTAAAAAATTATTTTTACTTTAAATCCTAAAATATTAGGGAAATGACTTTTAAGCTATTCTGAGCAGTGAAAGGTTTTATAAATATAAAGTGCTATATAGGAACCTAATCAACAAAACAAACGAACAAGCAAAATATGACCAAAGACACTGAAATAGAGAACAGGCTGACAGTGACCGGAGGGGAGAGGGGAGGGAATTTCAGGGGACAAGAGTGAAAGGTTTGCAGGAACAATTATAAAGGACATGGACAATAATGGGGGGGTGTGGAAATGGGAGGGTGGTGGGGAGGGCTGGGGTGTTGGGCTGGGGTGGGGGGAAAGGCAGAAAACTATGCTCGAACAACAATAAAAAATAAAAAAAATGTTATGCTGACTCGCAGCACATAAAACAAGGCAGGAGAGGAACTGCTCTGGTTGGACAGGGCAGGAGCAGGGGGCTGGCTGTGGCCCTAGAGGGCACCTGCACTGAGCCTGGGGTACTCCAGCCTACAGCTTGGAACCATTGTCTGGGGCTATGGATTGTGGACTAGGTGATCAACTCTCAAAGACAGCAGCTTACAAAGCTCATGCCTCCTCATCTACCACAGTATTCTAGACACGGTTGATCCTCTATAAATGTTTATTGCATGGCCCCTGGCCATCTTATTTTCATCGGCCATCTGATTTTTGTGGCACAGATTAGGATGGTGATGACTTCAAGGTCCTTCCAAAATGGTTTGCTTGGGAACTCCCTGAGCACCTGGTAACTCCTCCGTGGATCAAGGAGGTATCGAGAGCCTTAGGTCTTGCTTAAGCATTGAACCATAGAACACGTGCACACCTGCAATTTAGGCTTCACATAAATGGAAAAGCAGACTCAGCTAAAGTTTCCTGTGTTCAGTGTTTGCATTCTGGAAGTGTGTTATGTAACAATGTTGTTGACTGGCTTGTGCACAATAAAATGCATGTGATGGGAAGCAGATGGTTGTTACAAATCTGATGGAAATGTACTTTGCAGATTCTTTTGTGCTGGCAGGGTCAGAGATCAGTCTCCAGAAAGATGTGGAGTAGGGAAGAGGGCCCAGCTACTTAGACCATGCATGTTTTTGTCATTTTACTTTGTTTTTATTTTTTAAGTATATTTTATTGATTATGCTATTACAGCTTTCCCAATTCCCCCCTTTATCCCCCCTGCCATGCACCCCCCAACCCTCCAGCATTCCCCCCCATAGGAAAGAGAATTCAAAGAACTTACACGGTTTTTGTCATTTTATAGTTGCCTATTTTTGTACATACATTCCCAGTTATCTACTAAAATATACAAATCAATGCATGTGATTTGCATAATAGTGTAGTCGTTAAGATCCTGGACTCCAAATTCAGACATCTTGAGTTCAAATCTTGCCTTCCCCTCTAACCTGGCCTGTCACTTCAGGCAAGTGGATTTACTTTTCTGTGCCTCAGTTCCTTCTGTTGTAAATTGGAGATGAAAATGTGCTTCTTGGGGAACTAAGCCTCATGAATAAAACACCTTTGCAAACAAACATACAAAGCATCACTCCCTACCCTCTTCATCTGGCTACTCTCCCTCTCTGCACGTTCGGATCTATCACAGCGCTCAGTTCACCACTGCCTCACCGCTCAGCCTGGTCTTTGAATTGTAAGGTCTTTGAGAGCATGTCTTTAACCTTGGTATCTCCAGGACTTCGATAGATACATGACAACTGGATTTCCTATGGGCTCTGCCATCCTCCAGGGAGAATGCCTCAGCTCACAATATTTTACAAAATGTCCAGCAAGAGGTACCGGGAAGATGAGTCTGGGGAATGATGTCCCAGAAGAGAAGCAACTCTGCTAACTTTTCCACAGTAAAAATTTAACCCCCCGTCCATGGGTAAAGCACATGCATCAGTGTGCTTCAACTTCTCTGTCTCCAAAGTGAGGATTAAATAACACTCGCCATGATTTAGTGTCGAAAAAATGCTTTGAAACTTCAGCAAGACTCTATATAATTAAAATAGTAGCCACTGTTCCATCATTTAAATAATCTCATTGGCAAAGAGAGCATGCATTAATCATCACATCAGAATATTTTTATATCCACTGAACATCTTTTATCTGAGAACATCATCATGGTTTATAAACATTAAACCAATGAAGTCCTCCTGACAACATCCAGCCTGGTCCTTTGTATGAATTAATGAACTGGGGCCTGAGATGGCTAAACGGCTTGTTCTAAAATAGCCAGACCTGGGGCAAGAAACAGGTTACCACTAGATGAGTTGGTAATCAACAGATAGCCTAGGTGAATATCTGGGTAGGTGAGACAAATCGATCAGATAGGCAGACTCAAGAGGAAAGCAGCACTCTGCTTTCTCTGCTCCTCGTGGAAGCAGGCTGGGGCTCACAATGGGGTCTCTAATAAAACCTCCACTGAAAAAACAAGTTTCATGAATTATGAAAACCCTACAAAATATTTAACAGTTGCTTTGTACTGAGCAGCTAGCCTCTGTGCATTCCAAAGAAGCCCATTCAGGTGGCCCTATATATTTTATGCTCCTGACAATAAAAATAATTGTATCTTTCAGCCAGATAAAGACAGAAGGCACAGCACCTTTATGGAAGACAGATGGGTGAGGCATACATTAAAACAGCTCTCGTTACAGTAAAATACGATCCCTCTGTCTCAGCATCTGTTCTACAAACATAGCTGGAACCTTTCATCAAGACTTGGGGGCGGGCAGACCCACTTGGTTGGCCATTGGCAGTTTCTCTTGCTTATTCCCTGGTCTTGGTGAGTCACTTCCCACTTTGCCTAGTGGGTCACAGATAAGAGGTATGAGTGACTCTGTGGCTCAAAGACACTGGTGTCGTCTCTCCCCAGCTGGTCCCCAGAGAGCGCCAAAGTCAGTAACAAAACGATGTGATGCACAAAGTACTAGGAGCACTGGGAAGTGGGAGACCCTCGGCCCTGGTAGTAGCTGTTATAAGAGAGTCCAGGTCCTAAGCTGTAAGGTAGGGAGTTTTAGCCAGATCTGTAGTTCTGTACTACAAAACCCCTGCATTTCAGAAGATTTCTCAGGAGTCACTCAAAGGTCCCAAAAGACAGGACACTAAGGGCCTCAACTCAGGCGCCTCACTTTTTTTTTTTGTCTTTAAATACAAGGTGCATCAAAGGTAGGTTTATAGTTGTGAATATAGAGAATACAGAGTTTATTCTTGTATTACTATTTATTAATTATTGTATTACTTTTCCACACAAGCAACCGTAAACCCACTTTTATCTGCCCTATATTGTATGAGGGTAAGATTGCATTTGGAAAAAGGATTCTTATTGCTCCAAAAAAGGTGCATGAAGATTACTGCTCCTGCTATCTGCTTTGCCTAACTTTGAAAACAGAAAGGGTATGATCTGATTGTCCTGATGTCTTATGATTCTCTTATATCAGAGCAGACTGGAACTGAATCACACACCAGTGCAGAGAGACCTTCCACAGAACTAGTCAGTCAACAGAGAGCAACCGAGAAGCTGTGTGTGTAGAATAAACCTTCCCACCACCACCAGGCCCCGTTCACCATCAAGGGCTTAGCAGAGCTTTCCCAGCAAAAGGAGCATCGTTCTTGAGCTCTTCTGTTCCTTTCTTTGTGATGGCTCTCCCAGTCCACAAGTTCCTGTACCTCCTCTCAAATCCAGAAACTTACTGTGACAGTAGATCATAGTCATTCTTCCTGAAGGCACACAGAATTAATAGTCTACCTTGCAGGACATGCTGGCAGAACAGCCCATAGACCTAGAAACAGGGTATATTGTGTTTCTATTTCATGCCTTCACTCTAAATGAGAAAGAAAACCAATGCTTTATAGTGTCCGAAAGCACATATCAATTATAATGCTACATATCTTGGGCTTATATGCTAGCTACTATAATTCTTATTAGTTTTTTGGCCTTGGGCCAGTTACCTAATTTCCCTATGTTAGTTTACACAAAAGAATAACAATTTATGACAATTAAATGAGTTACTATATGTTAATGCATATAAAGTACCTGCCATTTAAGAATCAACACCAGAGTATTTGCTGAGTAAAAAAATATAACTGCATGCCAACATACATATACAACCTATATGTGTGTCAGTATATATAGAATATATACAGTATATAACTTTTATTTTTATACATAAATTTTATATATGAAATGTATTTATACACATACAGATACATACATATTTGTGTGTCAGTATATATAATATATATAAAATATATAATATATAATATATAAACACACATATACCATAGAACTTACTGATGTCCAGGTACTGGGCCATGCATTTTATCAATATCATTTGCATTTATATATTTATTCTATAATCACTAGCAATCATCTCACCTTACGGATGAGAAAAAAGGACTGAACTTTCTCCCCAAGCAAGTAGTAGGTATGAAAGTGGGGGTTTTGTTTTCTGGTCCCAACCTCTCATCATGGATCAGTCTGCATTGAGAGATGCTCACTTAAACACCTCACCTGGCAAAGGCTCCTGGCAGCCACATCATGTAATGCAGAACCCACACAACAATTTTTGCTCTTCCCTATAGCTGAAATACACATTTCCTGTGATTGGGGCAAATGCCAGACCACAAGGATCTAAGAGACGCAACTGCTTATTTCCGGCTTTGTGACAGGCTGCCCTGAATGGCCACTTGGTTCCAGGTAATAGTGTCTGTAGGGAGGTGCTGCACTCACCTACCAGCTCCTCAGAGCCGACTGTTATATTTTCAGGAATTTTGTGAGGCAGCTGTTAAATACAGCTACTATTAAACATTAAATTATATAAACTTACAATTAAATTATATTCTGAACAAATATAAAAATATTAAACTCATCACTTCTTAATTATTTTACTAGGTTTTACTATCATCTATGCTCTTGAAGTTACATACATTTATTGTATCTGGATGATGGGCATACTATCTGCACCGTGTATCTCTTCCCAACTCCATCCTCAGTGTGTCATATTGGAAGCTTCATATAGCCAAGGTGGGAGTATTTACACCACAGATATGGGCAAACGCTACAAGTCAGGGTTTGACTTATTGTTCTGTTGATTATGTAGACTTAGTAATGGGACCATGATAATAATGTGGATTAAATTTAAAAGTGTGTTACCTGTACCTCAAGATATTTATTAATTTTTCTAACCCTTTAGTGTTGAGGCCTGGCGAATACCACCTTAACAAAGAGATCAAGGTTAATATCACCAATAATAAGATACTGAACTTCATTTACCCTTTGATGTTGTCTGTTTGACCCAGGCTACTTTTCCAGGCATAGGGGCCACCATTTGCATTCCCTCCTGCTTTGCCATGGCTAGTCTGCCAGATACACATTTGCCAGGACCCACTTTATGACCTTCTTGCCTTTTATGCCTGGCCATCACTGTACTCCGATCTGGACTAACTTCTCCATTCTGTTCTCAGATAAATCTTGCCTCTTTACCAGATGCCATGTCAATTCTTTCTCCTTCCTACATGAAGTGCTCCATGAAAATATCTGCACTCTTTGCTCTTGCTACTTTGCTATTGCTATTTATTCCATATTACTGTCTACAGTACCACTCATTTGGAGATTCCATGATACAATAGATTGTTGGGTTTTTTTTGTTCTCTTACGTTTATTCTCCAACATGACTTTAAGCCCCTAACAGCAGAGACTAACTGTTCCCTATGCTTCTAGAAATCTTTCCAGAACTTTAGTATATTCAGTAAATATTGGTTGACTTTAAAAAGCAAATAGATACCACAATTGAAGTTCTAGGTTTCCTTACTTTCTTCAACATAACCTTTAATCTTTAAGCAACTTACTTGTCTCTGGGAACTGTTTACTACTGAGTCTTCCATATAGAATCACTGAGATCATTACAGTCCATATTTGCATAGAACCTGTCATCCTTTGGTTTCAGTGCTGAAAGCCACAATCAACTTTTGACAGCAGTAAGAAGACAGAGGTCAGCACCAGGTTGTATAAAATCCACTCAACCTCATGTTGTAAATCTTCATCAACCCAGTGCCTTGCACACTGCCTGGCTCACAGCCCTAAGTAAATGTCAAAAATATTTCTCAGCCTTTTGAGGGCTAAAGCACAGCCATTAGGTCACTCTGAAGAATGTTTCCCTAGGACAGTTTGGAAACTGGTATGTCCTACCAAAAGTAAATGTTCCTGCATCTTTCGTGTCTACAAAATGCTTGGGCACACCTTTTGCAGCTCTCTCTCACTTACCTCAGTATAACCCAATGATGGAGTTATACATTTAGAGGAATCACAATGTCAGGTGAACAAGACCCACTTAGATTTTGACATGGAAGCAGCCCAAGCACCCATCAGTAGATGAATGGATAAAACAACAATGGGATATGTACACAAGGGAATACTTCTCAGCCGTAAAAAAGAAGAAAAGTTTACCCTTTGTAACAGCATGGAAGGACCTGGAGAATATTATGTTAAGTAAAATAAGCCAGTCAGAGAAAGACAAATACCATATGGTTTCACTTATGTGTGGAATCTAATGAAGAAACTGAACTAACAAGCAAAATACAGACAGATTCATAGATGCAGAGTAGGGTGACAGCTGTTGGAGAGGGAATGTGGGAAGTGGAGGAACTGAGCAAAAAGAACTCATGGGCACGGACAACAGTGTGGTAATTGCAGGGGGCAGGGGGTATAATGGGGTTAAATGGTAGTGGAAAAAATACAATAAAAAATTAAAACAAACAAACAAAGCCAGAAGTTCTTTCTGGGAAAGGACAGGTTAATGATGGAGAACTGCTCTACTCTCACTCAGCAGTGTTTACAGGATTTGTTTCTTAGGATGGCTTGATTTACATAAAAGTTGCCTTAAAAAAGAAGCTGGATAAAAAACAGGTTGCACACTACATTTGTATGAGTTGTCCTGAATGGCATAAATTATTTATCTGGAGGCTACTGGCTCAGGGTGACTGAGTAAGACACTGGTATTTTATGGCTGCCTCTCTGTTCTGTATGATGCCTGACTTGCTCCTGAGTCTCACCAAATGTTGACAATCTTCAAACCATTCACCAAATGGGAGACTTTGACATAATATTTCTACCCAGATATTTCTATCTTGTCAGATATTTCTACCCAGTTTGTCATACCTACTAATTTCATCTTTTTAAAAAAGGAACATCCCCTTGAACTCTATCAGTAAATGTTATGGTCTCAGAATGGCATTACTAGGTCCCCAGGCCCAGGTTTCCTGCTCTTTCCTAGGAAGCCATCTACCTCCTCTACTCGATGTTCAGAGAGCAGCTCTGGGTCCTCACTGAGGTCATGTCCCGTGAGTCCATGTCACTATATACTGGCACAACTCCCTCAATGCTGATCCCTTTATCTCTGTCAAGTGTTGTGAGACCACCAGGGGTAGAGTGTTAGGAGGAACAATAGGATTACTATTTCTGGGTGGGTAGGGAGAAATCCTAATTGGCAGCAGTGAGTTGACTGGTGTTGTGCTTGAATGAGGCAATTCTGCCAACTCCTTGCACAACCAAGAAGGTGAATTTGTGGAGGGTGGGGGCACACAAAGAATGCACCCTGTTCCTGTCTGCCTGTAGGGACTTGTTCACACAGTGCACAGTGTAGATCAGTTCATTCCAAAGGCTGCTAACTAGTTGTTTTTTTTCCCTGAACTACATTCTTACACCAACTTCCTTTATGTAGGCAGCCATTACCCATTCAGTCTTGCTGCTGAAGAAAGGAAGGATTATCTCACCCTACCCATGGCTGTATATGACTTAGTCACCAGGATGCAAATCTTAGTCACAGCAGTGCCGGATGGTTGGAGAGTGAGTTCTTGGATTGCGCTGGTTGAATTTTTTTTATTGGAAAAGTACCTAGAGCCTGGCTACAGGGAATTTCTTCTCTGGGGGACAATCTGAGATGCTTGCTTTTTAAAACCTTTCTACCTTTTCTATTTCAAATCCCTGTCAGGTCTACTACATAAGTATCACTGTCTCCCCTCTGCCCAGAGAGCAGTCACTGTATTTATCTCTTCCTTCTATAATATTCTGCTTAAAGGTTTTATCAGTGTCATTATCCTTCCCCTAAAACTGAGGATTAAAATTCTCAACCTTCCAGAATGGGTGAATACTTGCTTTTTCATGAGAAAAATTAGTATCCGCCGCTACAGGATGTAGGTCAGGGAGCAAGTGAACAAAGGTCTGCACTTCAGCTGAATGGCAAGGTCATTTGCGTGACCCAAAAGCTTATGCTTTCCTGCTTGTTTTACCAAAAACTGAGAGCCGGATACAGGAACAAGAGCCAGATGCAGGAACAAGAATAAGATGAGAAGCACGAGCCAGGTACTCTCCAGTGGAGGGCACAGCCCTGGGGCAGTCATTCAGCGGGGTGCAATGCAACCGACCCAGGACAGTCCTGAGAGGAAACGAAGGTCCCACTTCCGGGGAGGGGAAGAGCAGGCTGTTCATCACAGGCAGTGGAGATCCCGCCATCCCCACCAGACATGATCTATGCAGTTAGATAGTCTGGAAAGTTTTTTTCTTCCAAGGCTCAGGGGGCTGAAAGGACATTTTAAGCCTGTTCAGTCATCTTTTGATTGAGGTTGGGAATCTGGGTACCTCTGTGGCCCATAAGGCCTGAAAAGGTTTGGTATCTGCTACCCACCTTTCTAACCCCACTTTAAAAAAAAAAAAAAAAAAAAAAACCAAGGTACAATTTTTATATATAAAAGTCATTGCTTTAAAGTATGTTGTACAGTGTTTTTTTAGTAGAATTGCAGATACCTTCAGCCACCACTATAGTTGATTTTAGAACACTTTCATCACCTCAAAAAGAACCCCGTCCTGGTTGTTGGCTATCACAACCCTCCTCCTCCATCTCAGCCCTCAGCTCCAAGCAACCACTAATCTGCCAATGGATTTGCTTATTCTGTACATTTGATATAAGTGGGATTAAATAATTTGTGGTTATATGATTACCACTGTCTTTTGTGACTAACTTCTTTCATTTAATATAATGTTTTCAAGGGTCATGGATACTGTAGCATGTGTCAGTAGTTCATTCCTTCTTAGGCCAAATGACATTCCACTGTGTGGACATGATGCCTTTTGTTTATCCACTCCTCAGGTGATGGACATTTTAGCTGTTTTCAGTTTTTGTCTATTGTGAATAATGTTGCTGTAAACATTAATGTTGCTGTACGTCTTTGTATGAGTATAAGTTTTCATTTCTCTTGGAGTGAAATTGCTGGTAACTGTATGTTTTACTTTTCAAGGAAGCACCAAAGTGTTTTCCAAAGTGGCAGTATCATTTAAAAACCCCACCAGCAAGGTACAGGGGTTCTAATTTCTCTGCATCCCTCTCAACACTTATTACCTGTCCTTTTAAATTTTAGCCATTTGAGTCAATGAAAAGTGGTATCGCATTGTGGTTTTGATTTGCGTTCCTTTGTCAAGCATCTTTTCATGTGTTTATTGCCTATTAGTATATCATCTTAGAAGAAATGTTAATTTATATCCTTGCTCATATTTTTTAGTTTATTTATTTGGAAAATAAAATAAAATATTTTATTTTCCAAATAAATAAACTAAATAAATAAGTATTTATTTAGTTTCTAGTTTTGATCACTCATAAACCAGAATAGCAGTTTTAGGGAGAATATTTTGCCTATTCTCCCTAAAACTTTGCCATGGTGGAGTGATATAGGCAATGGTGTTTCTTATCTATTTGGGTGAGTTTTTTTCAATATAGACCTTTTTTCAGAGCAGTTTTAGGTTCACGGAGTGTTCCTATATGCACCTCTTGCCCCTACAGATGCACATCCTTCCTTACTCATGACATCCCTCACCAGGGTGGCACATTTGTTATACTGATGAACCTACATTGACACATTGTCATCACCCACAGTCCCTGGTTTATACTAGGGTTCACTCCAGGTGGTACGTGTTCCATTGGTTTGGATAAATATATTGTGACATGTATCCATCATTAGAGTATGAAACAGAAGAGTTTCACTGCCCTAAAAATACTCTGTGCTTCACCTATTCATTCATCCCTCCCCCAACCCCTGGCAACTACTGATCTTTTTACTGTCTCGATAGTTTTGTCTTTTCCAGAATGTTATGTAACTGGAATCATATAGTATGTAGACTTTTAAGATTGGCTTCTTTCACTGAGTAATGTGCATTAGGCCTTCGTGTCTTTTTATGGCTTGACAGCTGATTTCATGCTGACTAATGCTCTGTTGTGTGGATGTGCCTCAGTTCACTTACCCGTTCACTTACTGAAGGGCATCTTGTTTGCCTCCAAGTTTGGGCTGTTATAAATAAAGCTGCTACAAACATCGACGTGCAGGTTTTCATATGAACATAAGTTTTTAACTTATTTGGGTATATATGAAGAAGTGTGAGTGCTATATCATGTGGTAAGAGTATGCTTAGTTTTGTAAGAAATTACCAAATCGTTTTCCAAAGTGTCTGCACCATGTTACATTCCCACCAGCAACCTGTTGCTCCATAGCCTGGCAGCATTCGGTGTGTCTGTGTTCTGGATTCTGGCCGTTCTAATAGATGTGCAGTAGTATCCCATTGTTGTTTTAATTTTCAATTCCCTAATGCCTGATACTGTAAAGCATATTTTCATACGCTTATTTGCCATCCGTACACCTTCTTTGTTGAGGTGTCTGTTCAGGTCTTTGGCCCAGTTTTTAATGGAGTTGTTCATTTTTTTACTGTTGAGTTTCAAGAGTTCTTTGTATATTTTAGATAACAATCCTTTACCAGCTATATTTTTTGCAAATATTTTCTTTCAAGCTGTGGCTTATCTTCTCATTTTCTTGACAGTGTCTTTCACAGAGCAGAAGTTTCTAATCTTAATAATGTTCAGTTTATCAATTATTTTTTTCCATAGATCATGTCTTTGTGTTGTGTCTAAAAAGTCACTGTGATACCCAAGGTCATTTTCAATGTCATCTTCCAGGAGTTTCATGCTTTTGCATTTTAAAATGATACAATTTTAGTTAATTTTTGTGAAGGGTAATAAGTCTTTGTCTACATTTTTTTTTTTTTTTTTTTTTTTTTAGTATAGACTGTGCCCATCTTTAAACGTTGGTTGAGGGTCTTTTTATTGTTGTGTTGTAAGAGTACTTTGTGTAATATAAATATCACTCCCTCATCTGATACATGATTTGAAAATATTTTCTCCTATCTGTGAGTTGTTTCTTTACTTTTTTGATGATATATTTTGAAGCGCCAATGTTTCAACTTTAGTGAAGTCCAATTTGTCTATTTTTTTCTTTTGTCACTTATGAATCTGGTGTCATATCTAAGAAACCACCACCTATTCCAAGGTCTAGAAGATTTACTCCCAGGTTTTCTTCTAATAGTTTCACAGTTGTAGCTAGTTCATTTAGTTTGATGATGTATTTTGAGTTAATTTTTGTATATGGTGTGAGGTAGGGTCATTCTTTTGCATGTGGATATCTACTTGTCTGGCACAACTTATCAAAAAGACTATTTTTTGACATAAACGGTCTTGGTTCTTTTGTCAAATATCAATTAACCATAAAGGTATGAGGGTTTATTTTTGAACTCTAAATTTTATGCCATTGATCTGTATGTGTATCTTCATACTAGTGCCACACTTTTGACTACTGTAGCTTTGTAATAAATTTTTAATTTGGGAAAACATGTCTTTCAACTTTGTATTTCTTTTCTATTGTTTTGGCTACTTTGAGTTTCTTGAAATTTTATATAAACCTTAGGATCTGCTTGTCAATTTTTGCAAAGAAATCATCTGAGATATTAATAGGGATTGTGATGAATCTCAAGATTGGTTTGGATCCTAACAATATTAAATCTTCCAGTTTGTTAACATGAGATACTTTTTCATTTACTTAGGCCTTCTTTAATTTCTTTCAGTAGTTTTTGTAGTTTTCAATGTACAAGACTTAAACTTCTTTTGTTAAATTTATTCCTAAGTATTTTATTCTTTTTGATGATGTTATAAATGGTTTTCTTCATTTAATTTTCAAATTGTTCATTGCTAGTGTGCAGAAATACAATCAACATTTATACATTGATTTTATATCCTGAAACCTGACCAAACTCACTTATTAATTCTAATAGATTTCTCTCTCTTCTCTTTTTCTTTTCTTTTGTTTTTTTGGTGGATCTAGTTCCATTTTGCACTTTACTCTCCCTCATTCTCTGAATTCCACCCTCTAACATGCCAAGGGCCCTCTTGTCTCAGGACCTTGGCACATGCTGTTCCCTCGGCCTCACCTTTCTCCTGCATTTTCCTTGAGCTGCTCCCAGCTCAGACTATGTTCAGTCCTTTTTACAAGCCACCATAATATTGTGCTTTTTCTCAACATTTATCCCAGCTTATGTTCTCATTTGTGTTACATCTTGACTATGTCGTTGTTCCCCAGCAGACTATAAACCCCTGGTTGATCTTTCTTTTGAGTATAATTCTCATCACTATGCCTGGCACGCAGTGAATGTCTTAACAAGTACTTGTTGAATGAAAGACAGAATAAATGGTTAGCATTGGAGAAATATGGCCTTCACTAAGAACTTGGGTAGGGGGTGGGTGTGGTGGAGGAACAAAATGAAGGTAGAGCATATACAGTCTATATAACTGACCTGGCCTCCTTCTGGGGAATTCAATTCTGAAATGGAATGTGGTTATCTTGGGAGAGCAGAAGCATTGAGCCTGTAAACAGTAACATGGTTTTTTTCCCTTCTTCCCATTAAATTTCCTTACTTGGTGGTGGGAAACCCAGAAAGGAAGGCCTAGCCATCTGAGTCATTTATAGGTGAATAACCACAGTCTGACTTCTTTTTTTGCTTCTTACCTTTCCTGAGGTACAGCTGACTTGTGTGCTGGCAGGAGGAGAGAAGTTGAAGAAATTCATCTGGTTTTTTTTTTTTTTTCCAAATTAATTCACTCTAACGAAAATAGGGAAATCCCCAACCAGCTGTTCCAGTGACTAGCAAGAAAACTATTTCCTTGGAACACTGCAACAGAAAACAGATTTCACGTGCTGGCCCTCCTGAAAGAGTTCTCTGGAGCCTTTCAGTTATTGCCCACTCTTGAACACTTCATATATCTGTGGTAGTAGAACAGGTTTTGCTTTCTGTTTTTTTCCTTAATTGGAATTCTCTTAAAAGTCTGGGTTCAACTCTGGTGCTTCGGGTGAAAGTATTAAGGTTAAGAGTGGTAGAGGTCTGGAAAATGCAGCAAAGATGAGATGGGCCTGCAACCTTTTTGGTGTGTACTCAACTTCTTGTTCTGTAATTAGAATCCATGTTTCATTTGTCAGGCCAGGCAGAAGCTAAATGTTTGCATGTGGTGAAAGAAGGTTGGGAAGCAGAGTTTTCACGTTAAGCTATATTTTAGATGATCCTGACACATCTGAAATGGAATTTTAAGATCTTTTAGTGAAGCATTAGTGAAACATTACATTATGATGCTACAAAACTGTCGCAGTAGGGAGCTCTCTGGTTTGTCTATGCCTGGCCCAAAACATAGGTTCAATGATAATTGGACAGAACATCTTAAAGAAGATGATGCAAGCCAAACTAATTTTGCAAATTAGATTTTGCAGTCTGGTGAACTAAGCTCATTTCCTATGATTTTTGCTTCATCCTGATGCTGATCCCTCCATTCTGTCTCCTATGCCACAGAGTGCAAACAGGTGGAGTATTTAATTTTTAGTTATTTAGGATGCGTAATTAATTATGATTAAATTCTATGAGTACATAAATCATTGTTTTACCATCCATAAAGTAAAGTTTACAAAAATTTATTCAAAAGTGAAAAATACATCTTACTAGATGTGGTTTTTAAATATCAGAGGATATTTAAAATACTAGTCATTTGATTGAAACAGGAATGGGAGAGGAACTTTATAAAAACACGACACTCAGACACTCAAACACTTTGCTTTATTAGACAGATATGTTAAGGTAAACACCATGCAAAAGCTACCCTCTCGTATGTTCCCTCCTATTTCAAAATGCCTCTCTAATAAAAGAACAAAATCGCAACTTGGAGCCCTTTCTTCTGAACACTTCCAATCTCTGTCAGCGATGTAGATGTGAGGTATCTTAGACCAGAGGTTTCCCAGTGTTCATGGGCGAGTGTCCAACTGCTGCCTGACGAAATTCCCTGGGACAAAGTGGTGGCAGACCTCCAAATCAGGATGACTTTACTTGAGTTTATAATTTGCAAACTTATATCTCTCCATAGGTCAAGATCATTGAACTTGGATATTCTTACCTAGATTTTCTCTACTCTTAAAGCCTTGCCTATCATTTATATGTTGTTTCGATTCCATAAATATTCATGGAGCATTGACTAAGATACTCTTCTAGATTCAAGGAGAAGAACTGTACTCACTGTTTTTTGTTTGTTTCATTCAAGGCACATCACTCCTGTTCTCATGGAACTTATATTTTGTTATGATTTATTATAATCTCAATCTATTTAAGAGCTTGAGATCTAGAGATTGAGTTTATTTTTCTTTAACATTTACTACTTGAATGACCTTGAACAAGTCACTTACCTACTCTAAGACTCCTTTTCTTCATAGTAGAATGGAATAAATATGGTATGTATCTCCTAGGCTCATTCTGAGGATTAAATTGGGATTGGAGTAGAAGGTAGAAAGCAGAGAGAAGTTGAAAGAAAATACCCACTGGCTTTTCAAATCTTGGCTATGTGTGGATTTGAGCAGTCAACGAAGGTCCTTTGTTAGGATGTAGAATTGTGTGCATGGTTTTAACCTGCAAGAAAAGAAGCAGCAGAAAGAAAACATGTTGAAACATGAGCAAGAGGCAAAGGATGATTTCAAGGACATAGGACAGATGAGCCTTGATCAAGTAACAGGATCGTGACTCCAGATGTCTTGGGGAAAAGTTCTGAGTGAGGAGACTGTATATATGTTTATGCAACCAGGCCCTGGAGAACTATCATTGAAGTTGTTAACAGATTTCCATCTTAAGAGGTCATATGAACTTGGAAGGGTAATGTGTGATGCCTCTGAGACATTTTCCTTGCTGAATTATGACTTCTGAGGCTTTTATCATGAAAGTAATTTAAATACCTGTAGAAACAGTATATCAGTATTTCTCAAAGTATTTTTTCCAAGACCACCTGCATTGAATCACCTGGATAGTTGTTAAAACTGCATACCCCTGGGACCTGTACCAGGTGCCTCACAATAGAATCTCTGAAAGTTGGACTTGGAAAACATCATTTTTTAAAATTTTTGTAAAATACATGTAACAAAAAACTTACCATTTTGACCATTTTGAAGTGTAAATGCAGTAACGTTTAGTACATTCACAATGTTGTGCGACTGTACCCACTATCTAGTTCTGAGACATTTTCATCACTCCAAAAGGAAATCCTGCATCCATTAAGCAGTCATTCCCCATTCCTCCCTCTGTCCAGCCCCTGACAACCACTAATCTGCTTTCTGTTTCTATGGATTTGCTTATTCTGGATAAATCCTATAAGTGGAATTATATAATATGTGCTCTTTGGTGTCTGGTTTCTTTCACTTAGCATAATGTTTTCAAATTGTAGCACATATCAGTACTTAAATTTTTTTTTATGATGAATGTTCTGTTATGTTCTGTTATGATAATAATGTTCTGTTGTACGATACACCACATTGGTTTATCCAGACATCAACCGATAGCCATTTGGGCTGTTTCCTCCATTGGCACAGTGTCTGTATAAACATTTGTGTACATATGTATTTGAGCATTTGTTTATAATTTTTTTGGGTGTAGAATTACTGCATCATGTGGTGATTCTGTGTTAACTTTTTAAGGAACTGCCAAACTGTTGTGCACAGTGGTTTAACTATTCTACATTCCTACTAGCAACATATGCATGTTCTAATTTCTCCACATCCTCATCAACACATATTTTGTTCTGTACTATTATTATTATTACTATTATTATCATTATCATTAATGACTATTATAGCCATACTGATAGGTGTGAAGTGGTGTTTCATTGTGGTTTTAATTTGCATTTCCCTGACTAATGTAATTGAGCATTTTTCATGTACTTGCTGGCCATTCACATATCTTCTTTGGAGAAGTCTATTCAGGTCCTGTGCTCATTTTCTAACTGGGTTGTTTGATTTACTGTTGTTGAGTTGTAGGCATTCTTTATATTTTCTGTACACTCAACCCTTGTCAGAAATGTGATTTGCAAATAGTCTCCCATTCTGTGACTTGTCTTTTTACTCCCCAGATAGTATTTTTTAATGAACAATAATTTTTAACTATAATGAAGTCCAATTTATCTATTTCTTTCTTTTGTTGTTTGTCAGAAAGCACCCAAGGTGAATATGACTTTTATCATTACCGTTATATATAAGGTGATACAACCTTGTATGGAGAGTATTGCCAAGGTACTACATGTTGAGCATAGTGTATTCCTAATGGTTGAATTTTCTTTAGCTGGGTACATCTAAAAGCAGCAAGGAAATTATATCTGTTTTATTAACCTGTGCTTTTTTCAATTAAAAGATAATTAAGAATCTTTTGCATAAATACTGTTTTGCCTTTAATTTTGATTATAAATAACGTCCATGCATTATTTAGAAGGGTTAGAGCCAAAACAATAACAAACAACTAACTGCTTAGTCATCATTAACTGTTTCAGTTCCATTGTTCTAAACATTTGCTATTATATGATCAGTTTGTAATTCACTTTCATTTTATTCACCAAAAATTTATTGAGCATCTACCATATCTCAAAGATAGAAAGATGAAGAGCTATATTCTCTGTCTTTGTGGATCTCAGTCTTGCAGGAGAGAAAAACATGGGACCTGAAAAAGATCATAGCATAGGGGAGGTTTCTTTAATAGAATAAGACCAAAGTGCTGTGGGGTTGCAAAAGAAAGAGTCACTAACTCTAACCTTTAGGCAATGGGGTCTCAAAAGAGGTCTTGTGAGCAAGAGAATTCCATTAACTAATTTGTTTTTAGAAACGTAATTTGGCAGCACTATGAAAGTGGACCGGACTGGAATGAACAAAAACAGTGAGATCAGCAACAATGGGTGTTTGGGCAATGAATTCTCCTCATATCCTTTTAGGCAGGACTTAGAAATTCTCCACAAAGTTTTAATTGAGGTGAGGTAGGTTAGTGGTATAAGGTTTTAAACTCTAGAATTTACATAAACATCTACATATAACATTCTATCTTATTTTCTACACACAATTATTTTTTAAATATGTTTGGTAGAGGATAGAAGGAGGTAGTCAACTTTCCTAAAAACTAAAATGATGCTTCTTAAAGTATACATGAAATATATAGTTCTAAGAGCCATACTAGTTATTAGGTCTTTTATTATGTGTATTTAGTAGGAGAGTTTCTACTTTGTTATAAATATATAGTTTGAAAATAATGTGTATAAATCAAACTGTTGAGAATATTTACCCTTGAGATTTTTTTTTACCCCAAAATAATTCCTCACATTTGTGTAATGCCTTGAATTTTCCAAAGCACTTTTATGCCCACTATCTAGTAAACTCCGAGAGGCCTGCTTTGCAAAGATGTCTATTATCTAATGTTTATCATCATTATCAATTTTACTTTGTTGTGGCTTTTAGATTTAGTTTCAAATAATAAACAATGTATGCAAAACCCTTTACTTGTGAGCCAGGAAAGACTTTGTAGTCAAGCCTGCACAGGCAATGAAAGGAAATAATTATGAGTAACATCTTGTCAGTTTTAATTTACTTAATTTTCTATAGTATGAAAATATTTGGTATTTATGCACACATGCAATGATTTTATATCCTTGGTCATAATTCAGTATTTCTTATGGGCTCAAAACCCACACATAAATTTCTGGTAACTTCTTGGGAAGGCTTATAGTAAGGTTAAGAAACATGGAATTAGGACAGGGTTTAGGGCTGAAATATGCTGATAGAGCACCCTTAATTGGTGCTCCATTCTTTTTAATCATTTTTTTCAATTTTCATTAACATTCCCAGACATACCAGACATAGAAAGATTATCTCCCAAACATTCTGTAGCAGAAGACCTCGTGACTGTTCATCAAAGATATTAATACAAGTGTCATATTTAATATAGATGTGTGATCCTCAGCCATAACATACAGAAAATTCAAGTGTTCTTTAAATACCCTCACTATATAGAATTTATCTGAATGCGAAGGATATTTGAGATACCTTTACCTTCCCACATGCTTTTTTTCAAATAGATGGTGAGAAACTGCCCGTGATTAGAAAGGAGTGAGAGACGGAGAGTGTGGGCCCCAGTGCAGGACAAGCCTGGTTTACAAAGGGCTGAATTCGGGTAACTCTGACCCAGGTTCCTCCACTGATGTGCTGGAATCTGTTAGATAGGCAAGGGTTTTCCCAGCCAGCGTTCGAACCTTTGGCTGCTTGTAATTAGCCCTGGTGGTAGTATTTATACCATGGGAATTGGTGAACTCTGTAAATTAGGGTTCCCTCCCCATTTCTCAGAACTGTCTTGCCAGCACACCACTGCCTATCAGGTAGGTTTAAGGATTAAGGGAGTTAGTTCCTGTCAAGCACTTTGCCTAGCGTTTCTCATACAGAAAGCATTCCATAAATGCTAACAGCTACTACGAATACTACCACCACCATTCTATTAGAAATGAATGCAACCAGCTCTCAATTGTTGATTTGTCAAACTGGTAAATCATCAATGATTTACCACTAGCAGGGAATATGCTCAGACACAGAAAAAAAAAGTAGTGAAAACCTAATCAACTTGTTGTGGTGCTTATTAACATTTCAATCCTTTATCTTCACAAAACATTTGATGAGAAAAAGAAAAGGACGGAAGGTGAGAAAAATGAAAACAGCAGATTATATCTAAATTTAAAATATTCACCCTACTTTTGTCTTGAGATAGTTCATTGAAACTTATTATAAATACCAGATGACAAAATAATGAACCATACTAATACTTGGTTTTAAAAAATCTGACAATCGTGGATTTCTGTAGCAAGTAGTAGAATCCCTGACCTAAATTGTCTTAACTCAAAAGGCAAATTATTGATTCCGGAAATAAAAATCCAGGGATACATCTCTTTTTGAACACTAATTGCTATAGGGTTCACTTAGTCCCGAGTGTTCAGTTACTCTGCCTTCCACTGTGTTAGCCCGTTTCCAGACTCCATGTGGCAGCCCCAGCAGCTCCAAACTCCACCTCGGAGGCAGAGAAGTCTTTTCAAAATCACGTCTACCATAAAAGAGAAAACAGCTTCTCTTCGCATTCCCAGAAAACTCCTGAAGTTCACTCTGATTGAATTGTTGCATGCCCGAGTCTAGTTTCAGAGCACTAACAGACTAATGGGGTGAGGGTGATTCACCCTCCCAAATATCGCGGTGCTATGAGATGGAAGTTAGGCAACCAAAAATAATTGTCTGCTATAAATTATCTTCATCATAATTTAATAGATATTTATGACAACTCATGTGCATATATACAGCATAAGCCCACAGCTTGACAATAACTTTCTAAGGTAGGTTTCAGCCCTGAGCACTTCTCTTGCCTTTAATGACCTTATGCATGAAGAAGCATAAGTAGAGATGGTATCTTTATAGGGAACTGATTTTGAGAAACCCAAGGAAAAGAAAGTTCAAAAGCAAATGCTGGAAAAAACATTTATAATATCAGTGGCCAGACAGATTTTAAATGGACAATTCAGCTAATAGGTGAATATTCCTGGAATTGGAGTGCCATCCTTGTTAAACTGGAACCAGAGTGCAATGACCTTAAGGGTTTGGGGAGCAGTAATACAGTGAAAATTGAGTGAGATAAAGCCTTTGTGTGTTCTGTAATGGAAACAAACCTGTTGGCATGTAGAAATTCCACCAAGTGTTTGCCTGTCAATTTGTTTTAGAATTTCATTCCAGAAAAGTAGGTCATAACTCTAATGTTATGGGAGAGTTTAAATATTTACACCAGGGGAAAAAAAGCATAAAACTATCTTCCCCTAGTGTGCATATCCCACTGACAGGTTACATAATTCTACCTTAGGTAACGCATGATGCTCAGTGCTTTGTGGTCTCTGCCGAGAAGGTGATGCTTCCGTTGCTCTTGGCTGCAAATTTGCTCTGCCTGTGCCCGGTGTCATCTTGACTCCTAACCTTCTCTTGAAGCCACAGGCTGTAACGCATGAATCACAGAGGTTAAACTGCAGCCCTTTCTGGTTTATATCATATCCCATTCTGTAATAGTCTTGGAGTGGCTTGCCATGATTCATATCCTAGCCTGGTGTGGCCTGACCCAACACATCTTCTGGTGATGCACACTGAGAGGCCGATAGTGCCTGTTAGCATGAAGCTGTTTAAGTGAACCACTTTCCTATTCCCCTGAAATCTTTCTTTCTAGGGCGTTCTACCCTAATGTGATTTGTTTTTAACCATTGTGATGTTCAGCTTTATCTTCACCATTAAATACGACATGCTTGTGAAGGTGCCAAGGACACGCCACATGTAAGAAGAGTATTTTATCGAAAAGAGGTGCATCTGTAAGAATTTTGGAGGGTGGGCATATTCCCCAAAGACTTCAAGGTTGGATGGATGTTGGCAATCTGTGTGGCCCTGAAAAAAATACCATGGGTCTTTTTTAACGGAAACTCAAGCGATCCAGAGTTTGTAAACAATAGCATGGAACATACAGAGAAATGTTAATGGCGTGTTGCCATGAAACCATCTTTCACTATAAAACAGTGTGCCCAGCATGAAACAGTGGGGGCAATTATCAATTTCTTTTCTCTTATGAAGGAATCACACCCAAAGATTTCTGGGTCTTAGAAAGAAAGCAATTTCCATTATTTGCAAAAGTATCATTAAGGCTGTGCAACAGTGACACCAAAGAACAAGTGCCACTTAAAAATGTAGAAAAATAAAAAGAAACATTGCCAGAAAATAAATGAGTGTTCGTGATTGCTAAGCTCGATGAGTAACGTAAATATATCTGGCATCTGTCCCCATTTTTTCCTGGGACCTTTTAAATGAAAGATTAGTAATTCATTCTTAATCACCCACAAGCTCTTAGGTGCCCTGTGGCTGGTAGCCATCAGGATTAATTGCGGGTGCCTCTGCGGGTCTGCAACACCGGGTAAATGTGATTGTGATGGATTCCTAACACAACCTGGCAGGCTGAGGGTAATTAGCTCTGCATCATCTCACCTGGTTCTGCACTGCTACGTCCTCGGTGGATTTCGAAAGCCACAGTTAGTCATTTTTTGAGAGAAAATTGAAGAAGCTCTGTGAAATAGAATAAATTGGACTGAATTCTTAATTTTTGGAAGGGAAAGTATGGGAGAAGATAGGGGAGACAGGAGTTAAAGCCTAAAGCACTCCTGTAACACTGTT
This sequence comes from Glossophaga mutica, assembly GCA_039655065.1. Lineage (NCBI taxonomy): Eukaryota > Metazoa > Chordata > Mammalia > Chiroptera > Phyllostomidae > Glossophaga > Glossophaga mutica. The sequence continues at coordinate 39,862,717 of CM077303.1, read as the reverse complement.
TCCTGAGTCTGAAAAAGTGAATTTGCTGGTGGTATATTTACCTTTGAATTTATGAAGTGTGGCGCTTTCTGGTGTTCAAAAGTCCAGACTCATCAATGTCACCTTGATGTGCAATAAAATCTTGCCTTCAAAGAGTGGTCCAAGGACCAGCAACATCAGCATCATCTGGGAGCCAATAAGGCATGTGAAATCTGGCCACACCAGACCTGAGTCAGAACTGCAGTTTATCAAGAACACCTGGTGATTTGTAGTGACATTATTGTTTGAGAACCACTGATGTAGTACATGCCTGTGATGCTTAATCCATTTAGTGAGCTTATTATTCTATCCAGGAGGCATTTATATCCCAGGTATGATTGCCAAGCAACCCTGAAGGTAGCAGGTGCAATGTCATTCCCTGGCAGAGCATGCTCTGAAGGCAGGCACCATGCCCCCCTGGTCTTTGGACTCTTGGCACCCAGTTCAGTGTATGACACATTGAGGTGGGTGGGTGGATGGATGGATAAATAGGGAGATGGATAGTGAGGAGTATGGTATTCCTCCTGTCCCCTCCCCTCCAAAAAAACTTAGAAGAAGTCAACATAGAAAATCAACTGAAAGCAAAATTTGGTTTTAGTTATTACTGAGTCAGGAAAGTCTCACTTAATATTATGGTCACAGTACAGTATCACATGTCAGCCCAATAAAGCCTTATTTTAAGAATTGATTAGTCATTTCTAAGCCGCCAACAGTCTATGGAGCCAGGTTTGGGTATGGAAGGGTATCTCCCTGCAAAGAAGACTATCTTCTCTTCCCTCGGACTCATCTGACAGTCTGCATTTGTGCGGTCAGTTGCTGTCACCCTTTTTTAGCTTTGCCCACAGCCAGAGTATAAACCTTTTAAAGATAGGGACCATGCCTTAAACACTGACTCCTCTGCATCCAGCACATGTCCACCCATCTGAACCACCAACAGAATGGTGCTCATGCCATGTCTGCTAATGGTGAGAACCATCTGATAACATGAAGGAATTTTCCCTCTCCCTTAAATTTACCCTCCTTATCTCTTCACTGGTATCATTTCCTTTGGAAGTAGGAATGATGTCCTTTGGTTATTGGTACATTTTATTTCATTCAAAATTGTTGGAAATTAGAGTCACTTGGAGTAAATAGTGGGCGACTTCTGTTTCTCTGACACATGATGTAAATGGCATTTGTGCCTGTATGTTGGCCCTACCCTCAGGAGGGTGTTCTCTCTGGGCTGCATTGCCAATGCCAACCTCATCAGAGAGCAGCTTAGGAGGAGACACTCCATGACTCCCAGCTCAAATGGATTTCTGAGATGATGCTTCAGGATGCGGAGGTAGAAGCAGGGGGTTGAAATAAGGAGACACAGCACTGGACGTGAAAATGGAAAAGTTGGACTTGAATTTCAACTCCCCCACTTACTACTGGTGGGACTTTGGACATGAAACAATGCCTGGCAGGAAGGGACTGCTCACCAAATGCTAACTTCCTTTGCCTCTCTGAACTTAGCCAGGTTGTGATTTTGCATAAGAAGTGGACTGTCATGATGCAGATGTAAACTTACTGTAGTCACTCTGCCAAACTGGACTGCCCACTCCCTTCCAAAGGATGGCCACTACTAAACCCCATTCATGTGCTAATATGGGGTCCAGCAGTGCCAGGTCTTCTGATTTTTTCAAAAGAAGCCAAAATTTAAATATTTATGGGAATTTCTATTTCCAAAATAATGACAACTCATTTGATTTACTAATAATTTTTAAAGCACTTCATTGATGTATGACTGACATATAAAAACTATGCAAATTTAATATATGCAATTTGTGAATTTGGAGATAAATATATATTCATGAAATCCTTACAAAATTATACCTTGAAGATATCCATCACCTCCAAAAGTTTCCTCTCACCCTCCATATTTCTTTTTCTTACTTTGTTTCTGTGTGATAACACTTAACATATACAAGTCAAACAATACCCACCTGGAAACTGTAAGCCCCTGGATTAGGCTCGGGAGGTGTTTAAATTGCCTGAAAGGTCTCAGATATAAAGACTGGCTGTGCCTGCCACCAACAAGGGGCGCAACGTGTCTTTCCCGTAAACCAGACCTAGATTCTCAGAGGCTCCTGTAGGAAGTCATAAGTGGCTGGAAGGGATCCAGAGATGACAGTTCTGCTGGGCAATTACTGTAGGTAATGTCAGTCCAAATAGAGGAGGCTGCCAACATCTTTGACCTGGCTCAGTGAATTGGCAAGTAGATCAGAGAAAGTTCTTAATGTATTGTGAATAAGCTCTTCTTGTTTCTGAAAAGATCTTTGGGACTAAATTATAAAAACCTCTCAGGTTTACCTTCTCTTGGAGGTCTACTGGAGTTAAAAGTCTACACGGTATTTTTAAAAGGAAGCAAATGTCAAAAACAGACAAATCCCAGCCAAGTGATGGGAAATAGCATTCAAAATAATAGCCTTAATAGGATTTGCAAAATGGTCGTTAAAAGATATGCTTATCCATAAATGCCCTTAACTCTGCAGGATGGAGCTATGGCTTTCATCAGACAGGTTCTCCAATGAGGTTATGTCAAGATACAAACATGGGGTTATATGCTGTCTGATAACATGGGAAAGAAATCCAGAACCTTTTATAGTTAAAGTGTTTTATGAAGGAAGTGGATAGTCATCTTTATTATTTAGTATCTACACATATTAGAGTTGATTAAAAAATGACGTTTGACACCATTGCTACCCTAGAAATTGTGAACTTAATTTCAAAGGACAAAAGGTCATAAATCCAAAACCATAAGAAAGACACACCCCCAAGTAGAGTGATACTCAATGAAATGGCCACTTTGGGGGCACTGAGCACACCTGCCTCTGCTCCTCATCTTGAAGTGGACGGGGGCTCTCTGAGGCTATCAGGGTTCAAGTCAGACTAGGTGGCCACCTTATGCACCGTAATCTATGACTCCTTGGTGGGCCAGGTCAACGCTAGATGGATACCACAGGACTGACTGAGGAAACCTCAGGAACTGACCTCCCACATACCTAGGAGATGATAGGAGTTACTCTACAGAAAATGTGCCTGAATGGGAACTCCTGTGTATCCTGCAGACCTACACCAAATGCATGCTGGGATGAGGCAGGAAGAGATGCCTTTCCTTAGGTAGGTAGTCTCCGAACCAATCACTAGTTAGGATCTGACCTCACCCATTCCTGAACCAACTCCTCGAAGGCCTCAGAACCTGGAGTCCCAGATGATTTGGTTCCTTACTTGGGCCAGTTTGGGTTGATTTTTAGTTTATGATTAGCAATTTGCTCTTTGAAATGATGGGTCTGGAAATTGGGTTCCTTTCTTCTTCTTTTTGTTACATCCACCCATCTATTCTTCCATCCATCCATCCATCCATCCATCCATCCATCCATCCATCCATCCATTATACTTTTAGAGAATGCCTGCAAAGTACCAGGCACTGTGATAGGTGACAGGGATAGAAAAAGTAACCCAGACACACAATTCTTGTCCTTACAGAGCTTGTTGTCTGGTGGAGGAGGGTTATACTAAATACTCCCACACATGATGAATAATTATAATGAGTATAAATGCTATGCATTGAACACTTCTTTTACACTTTTTTCACATCCTCTCAGCCTTGCTATCTCTTATCCAACCACTGCTGTGGTAACAAGCACAAGGCAGCCTCTGAACAGCTTCACAGAAGTGTAATTTGATGGTGTCTGTCCTCGGCCCATGGGCACTTCTTGCTTCTCACCCTAGAGCTTCTCTGACATTACAGTGAGGAAACTGGCTCAGAACTCACAATTATCCAGCCTGGAGCAGGGTGGTAAGTTAACACCCATGGAGCCACCTTTAATCACTGGGAGACTAAGGTAAATAAATTAATGCCTCCCCCTTTTATCCCATGAATAGGCAGTTCTAAGATGTTTTTCATGGAGCTTCTCAAAATGTATCAGAAGGATCAAGCATCAGTTGCCCACAGCAGTGGCCAAGTCCATAATATTATATCCTTGTACTGAGTTTTCTCCTTCTCTGTTTCATTCTTGTAGTCCATCACTCCTGTTTTCTGTTTCTGAGTTTGTTTGGGGAAATAAACTATCTTCATGTAAACTTTTCTCTGGTATTGTTTTCAAGGTTAAGGTGTGCTATGAAGAAGTACCCGGTGGGGCAAAAATGGGTTACAGTTGTTCATGTGGTAAATAATACAATAATTAATAATAATGCAAAAATAAATTCTGTTTCACGTATTCACAATCATAAACCTACTTTTGCCCCACCCTGTGTAAAGACTCTGTGTGTGTGTGTGTGTGTGTGTGTGTGTGTGTGTGTGTGTGTAATAAAAGATCCCAGCATAATCTGGATTATAAGGGAATGTAATAATCCTTTACCTGCTCTACTACACATGTTTGGTGGCCAAATAGTCATCTTCCTCTTTTTTCCTTGCTAATAGAATTCTGATTTTATTCAGGTCACTGCCCCTCAGGGAGGCGGAAGGATATACTCTCTTTGGTCTAAACCAAATAATCCTACTTACATTACCAGTGATTGGTCTAGAGATGGACATATGAGCCAACCTGGGCTGGTGAAACATAAGAAGAGGTCTTCTGAGAGCATTGAGAAATTTTTTCTCATATTCCAAAAGCAAAAAGTAGACTTTCTCTGTACCTGGATGTGACACCTAGACCTGTGTCAAGCATCTTGTGGAAATGAGGGTAACTAGCCTAAGGACAAGGACTAAGCATGCCAGAAAGCTCAGAATGACCTTGCTGGAACACTGGCCTAGCTAACAATTTCCTTACTTTAGCTATTGTTTAGCTCCTTTGAGATGAGTTCTGTGTTAGTAAGAGAAGGTCATCTTCCCTAAGGGGTAGATATCTGATGCTACAGCCAAAAGTATCAGAACCAAAACACCTGCCTAATGGTAGAAGAATGGGTAAGATTTTCTCTGGGGATAGCTACCAACTAGTTCAAAGAGATACAATCTCTGTTCCTGATTCTTTGTAATGCTGCTTTGGCCCTGAAGGACTGACTGGCTGGTTATGACCAGCTAAAAGAATAAAAGGAGTGAGGTTTTTCAAGAGGAACAGGAGCTGGCTCTGACCCTAGACAGTGGGAAAAGAGAGGAAGGACTATAAGAACCTCTCGGAAGATGAAGTCAAGCTGCCTCCTGAACATCAAAATAGTATCTTAATATCCCATTAGCAATGAGCTTATCTAGTGCCCAGATGTAGGTTTCTAAGACCATTCTTCAATAAGGAGATCCTTACAGTAATGGATGATTTTAGGACTGGGACAAAAAAATATATAAGATTAACCTGGAGCCTCTTATAGAGCCAAAAAGTAAGGAAGTGCTAAAATAAACAAAACCAAACCAAAACCTTGCAATGATGAGGGAATGTCAAAGGAAGTAGCTCAAAGCTGGAACAATTTGAGCATCAAAATAAATAAAGTACTATTTAGATTAGATTATAACACAAAATATAAGTACCCATGGGTCCATGATATAAATAAATAAATGAATGAATAAGTAACTAAGGGAGGAGAAACAAATTCCCGTACTGAAAAATTCCATGTAGTTTATATACCAGCCTCAAGGAGGTGAATCATAACTTCCCATTTCTTAAATGGGTGCTGTGAGCAGTGACTCTTACAAAGAGTACAGTATGGCGAGAGGGGGCAAGAGTAACTTCACAGGGGAGTTGCAAACACTACCTCAACCAAATGATCAGGATCACCATAGACAGTGATCAATCATGTTGACACTTTCCATATGTATCATCATATCCTTGATGTGATATGATGAAAATGGCACCACATCTGTGGTATTCTTGTCAAAAACGAATAACCACAGCCAGCTCATGAGAAAAACATCAGACAAGACCCAGTAAAGGGGCAAAATGACTGTCAATGTCATTAAAACCAAGGAAAGTCTGAGGCTCATGAGAAAAACATCAGACAAGACCCAGTAAAGGGGCAAAATGACTGTCAATGTCATTAAAACCAAGGAAAGTCTGAGGAACTGCCATAGCCAAGAGGAGCCTAAAGAGGCATGATGACCAAATGTGATGTGCTATCCTGGGTGGGGTGCTGGCACAGCAAAAGAACGTTAGGTAAGAAACTAAGGAAATATGAATAAAACATGGGCTTTAGTTAATAATAATACATCAGTATTGGTTCATTAGTTACGATAAATATATCATATCAATGTCGGATGTTAATAATAGGGGAAGCCGGGCATGGAATATATGGGAAGTCTCTGAACTATTGTCACAATTTTTCTGGAAATCTAAACCTGTTCTAAAAATTAAATTTATTTTGAAAGCACCCAGGTCTGCACTGGGAAACACTCACACTAATAGTCCACATACTGTGGATCCTTCTCTCTAGTGCAAGTTTTCTCAAATAGTTTTCTGAGTTAAAGGAGCAATGGTGTGAACACTGGGTCTTGTTTTAAAGAAGGGCCCCTGGATGGCTGTCAAGGGCGTGCTACTCCGACTGCCTGGTTGAATACATGATCTTCAGATACATGTTGGGGAGTGTTTAACTTTCAACGAAGAGTTCTACTGATTATGTGATTATGTCTATCTAAATAGTGTGCTAAATTTAACAGTTTCAAGGTATGGCAATTAATGCAAATCATAAATGTATAACATTTCACAGCAAATGTAAACCAATGTTTGTTCTAACCGTTATTCATTCAACAAGTAAATCGTGATTGCCTCTTACGTGCCAGGCAATCTTTATGTATTATTATGAATTTGTATTTTTAGATTTACATATATAAATAAATACACTTATAAATATGCATTTATTGCATTATTATATATAAATATAAATGCATAAATATTTAAAATAAATAATCTGTTTTCTTATTTTATATATCTCTGTATATAATATATGTATTTTGTGTGTGTGGATGTACATATACTATATCTTTAATTTTTACAACTGGGCCATGTAGAAATTGCCTTTGGAACTGATTAATTCTAAGCACTTGTAAATTTGTAGTTTTAATGAGGTACCGGTATGGTCTGCTCCTGGTTACAAAGGCAGCCAATGAATAGTAACAATATTTTAAAGAAAAGACAATAGTATTAGACTTGCTGTTAACTTAATTGCATGTTGGGTTCATTATACCTTCTGTGTAACGTCTGAAATTCTTTGGATGATTTGTTCAAAGGTTGAAACAAGAGATATGCAAAGCCACTTCATAATCACCCCTGCCTTCTGATGTAGTCATTTGTAAGTACCTCAGCTACTCACAAGCTCCTTCAAAGCCAAGACTAAACATTATCCACCTTTGATCTCCCACACAAATACCAAAGGGACTTGCATATAGTAGATGTTACATACATTTTGTTGAACGAATTGAAAAAGTTTACCTCTGCTGTGATAGGAAATCACAGCAAACTCAGAATATACCATCTTGATCTCCACTTTCTTCCTATCGACAAACATCAAGGATAAAATTTAGGAAAGCTTTTATTTGCTCAGCTTAACAGATTGGTGTATTTTAATGCACTATATATTGTCTTGTAATGCATTTTTATTCATTTTTCATATCAGCCACTGACTAATTAGAAGGTATTTCTTTTTCTTAACATGTGCCAAAACATTTCATAGCACCAGCTTATTCTGCAGGATTTGCATTGTGAGTAGGCGAATGCCTTAATGATCAGTCAAACATTAAGTGCTGAAATTTGCTCTGTGGTGACATTTGCTTAATTGCTTTACCAGACAGAGGCTCAGTCAAGCTTGTCTTTCTCAGCAACTTTCTTTTATGCTATTATACATTTAGATCAAGTCCTTGGTGGACAGGGAGGTGAGGAGGAACGTTAGACATGGTTTCTGTTCCAAAGGAGATTTAGTCCCTAATTATGTCCCAGTTTCCCAAATCGTAATCCATCCTACTTGTTAAGAGGTTTAACATGCATCTTCTATATAACATAGGAATGCTATATTTATCACTGGAGATTGAGGCCATCACCTATTTTCATCCTGAGCTTTCTCCTTCTCTACCCTCTGCATCGTACTCACACAGCTTCAACTGAAATTGCTACACAAGTCACTCCTCAGATTCAGATGTAGACCTCTGACCTTTATTGTAAACTTCAGACACATGAATTTCAAGACTCTCACATTTTGGTTTTTGAGGTACCCTATTATTTTCTCCACACGTTTAACATGGTGCTTTGCATGCTATAAAGAAGGTAACAAGCCCTGGCTGATGTGGCTCAGTTGGTTGGAGTGTGGACCCATAAACTGAAGGGTCGCAGGGCAGATCCCTGGTCAGGGCACATGCCTGGGCTGCAGGTTCAATCCTCGTCAGGGTGCAGGTCAGAGGCAACTGATCAATGTTTCTCACATCAATGTTTCTTTCCCCCTCTCTCCTTACATCCCTTTCTCTCTCTCTAAAATGGATAACCACATCTTTGGTTGAGGATTTAAAAAAAAGAAAGAAACAAATGAACAAATGAGCAAATGAATAGCTAAATATATAATATAGAAAACGAAAGCTGACTCTTTTAAGAGTTAAAAATTTTAGTCATTTTAAATAGGAAACTTTTGATTAAGAAGTACTAATTTGTTGTTACAGAACAGTCATGGGGATGTAAAGTATGGCATAGGGAATATAGTTAATAATATTCTAATAGCTTTTTAGGTGTCACATGGGTGCAAGATTTAATGGGATGGTCACTTAGTAAGTTATGTAATGTCTAATCACTGGGGTATATGCCTGAAACTAGTATAATAATATATGTCAGCTGTACTTGAAAGATAAAAATAAATAAATAAATAAATAAATAAATAAATAGGAACTCTTTAAAAATGTTATCATTGATGCCTTTAAAACAAAACAAACTCAACATAATTTAACCATTTTTAAAAATTTGTTTTTAACCCTTACTTAAGGACATGTTCACTGATTTTTAGAGAGAGAGAGAAACATTGATCGTCTGCCTCTCATACCTGCCCCACGTGGGGATCAAACCCACAATCTAGGTATGCGCCCTGGTTGGGAATCCAAACCACAATCTTTCTGGTGCACGGGATAACACACCAACCAACTGAGACACCCGGCCAGGGCTAACCCTTTTTTAACTTAGAGATCACCATTATAAGTGTCGGTTTCTATAACGTATAGTAACACTGTAGGCCTCAAGTGTTTTTAATCATTTGAGAAAATTTGCCCCCCCTCTAAATGAGTTCCTTTGTCTATTTTTCACCTTCATCACTCTCAGGATGTCAGCTGTCATTCTCGCTGCTGCCAGGATCTGCAACTCCAGCATCAGCCCCCAACCCCTGGATCCTCTACTATGTCTCTCCTTTAAAAATATTGAGTTTAAATGCTAGGAGTTAGGAAAAACAATAGCTAAGTTTTTAGACATTTCTTAAAAAAAATAAATAAGCTTAAAGCAAAGCCCTGGGGAGTTATTTTATGAGAACGGTGTGGATTTGCCTAAGTCAGTTTTGTCCGCACTGAGGCGCTTTTTATCTGAATGTTATGGTGTAATGGTGTTCTATGTAAGTGAGTCTGCCAGATTAGAGAAAGCCACACATAAGCACGGCAGAGAAAACTGCACTTCATTTAGCTTGTTGCCTACTCTCTGATCCCAGAGGGTATACCAACTGCCACTCAGAAAAAAAATGACATCTGTAAATGCACTAAGAAAATATTATTTATTCCCCTATCTCTTTCTGCTTAAAGCCTATAATTTTGCCCTCTTCTGCAAGACTTCAACAATTGTCCTTTACAGTGTTTCTGAAAGTGTGGTCTTTGGACCTTCTGTGCCAGACACACTCGGACGAAATGTCCTCTCTTCGAATCTTGGGCCCTAGTCCTGACAACTCATTAGAATCATGTGGTAGTGGGTTCCAAGTATTCGCTTAAAAAAGAAAATCCTCCCTAGGTGATTGATTCTGAGGCATACTAAAGTTTATGTCCCTAAGCAATTTGCATCCCCTCTGGCCCATTTCACATTTCTCCCCCAACAACCTTCCTCCTGCCTCTGGGCATCCCTGTTCCATGCATTTTGCTTACCCACTTCACCTTGAACATTCTGCTTTTCAGAACTTACACCGTCACATTCCTCAACTGCCTTCCACTGAACATTTTCTATTTCCTTGATTGATCTTCTAACCAAGAATGAATAACGTAACCATTTTCTTTTGCACATGTAATTCCTGCCATCTGCTTGATCACTTTCCTGAGTCTGCATCCATAAGCAGGTCACACATGAGATTCAAAACACCTTTTGTGAAGTTTTTACAAAGTGAGTTTAAGCACATTTATGTTTATAGGTAGAAAGTACTAGATGACTTATAAAGCCACTTCCAGGGTTGTCTAAAGTCTTCACATTGTAAACAGTAACCTATTATTTCTGTTCTCTCTCCATTACAACATTTCTGTTAGTGTTCTATCTATCGTAGAACTAGGACAGGGCTATGTTTTATTACCATTTTGCAGCTCCCATTATAGTAGACATTGGCAATCTGTGTTACATTTATTAACACGGAACAAATACATGATCTATATTTTGCATCATTGTTATCTCTATCCCAATCTAAGTGTAAGAAAACAGAGACTCACCTATTATAATGAAATGAACATAATCCAACACAAAATATTCTTTGATAAGAAACACTTAAAAGGCTTTATTATTAGTGCCTTATATATTTATGTAGCAAAATACACCTTGAATGGAGTGGTGATGGTCAGAAATGTAGTGATGTTTGTGTAGGTGGTGTGTCAGAAGCAGTATGGGAGAGAGTTTCCAACCCTGATGGGCTTGGTATACTGGCCAAGTGGTCAGGCGATTGCTGAAGAATTCCACTGCTTTGCACTGATCCCGCTTCTCTTTAGGTCCCCCTTGGGGGCCTTTCCTATATTTAGGCCCCACCTTGACTTGTACTCCCATAAATTTCTCCACACTCCAAAATTACTCTTGGTTCCTCCTCAATAAAAGCTCTCAATTCATTGTCTCAGTAGGAGAGAAAAAGTAATCTGATGTTTGTACGTTGAAAACAAAGTTTATTGAGTGAAAGTAATCTTGGATTGTTGATAACTTTGAAGACCATATTCTTAAGCACCACTCCCCACCACCAGAAGACTATGGGTTAGCAACTTTCCATCCCACTTGGAAAGGCCACAGTTTGGGGGAAGACTGAGCTACATTCTGAGTACAGAGTATTTGCCCTCTAAATCTAGATAAATTTTCAGATGCTATTCTTTTGCAAGAACCATACACACCAGCTGCCTTTCAAGAGTGGGTCAGGAGGGTTCAGATGAATCTTCCCATGCATGACTACAGAGGAGAGAAATTACTGTGGCCATGATTCTTTTGTGTCAATGTCAACATTAATTTCTCAGGCTATCAATATGGTCTTTCTTGTGGCCTCTAACCCTAACCCTGTTACAAGGAAGGCATGTTTAATCATTGAGGGCTACCATGTAAAATTGAGTGAAAGCAAATAATTCAATTTGAAGGTCCCTTCAATATTGGAAGTAATGTCCTTTGTGCTAGCCTGCTGGTGGTCCAGCACTGAGAATGTGTTGTAAACCACCAGTGCTTAGAGAGCAGGGGGAAAAAAGTATCTTTTGTAGGCAACAGAGTCTGAAGCTATGAATCATGCGTTTAAGTAACAGAGCTATATGCAAATAGCAGTAGACTTGTAAACAAAGATTATATTGAATTTGACAATAGGCTTGGGTAGCTTCTTAATGACTTCAACCTAATATTGCCTTGCTTCAGAAAAATAGACTTGAACTGAAGAGCAATCACTTCCCAGAAGGTGAGGTCTCTATGTTAATGGATATGCCAATTGTATTCAGTTAAAATAAGGTCAAAGGCTTCTGAATGGTGCCAATGATCCTCTTGGGCTGTTTTAATTGAGCTTTTCACTATCATGATTCATTGGAAAGAAAAAGGAAGAAACTAGCCTTATCTCAATTGAAAAAAATTAGTAATATGTTTAGTTCATATTTTCTAGGAAATCTGATCCTGGAGAAAGATCCTGCTGTTAAACCATTTTATGAAACTATGTTTCCAGCATTTCCAACTTACTTTATTTTTTTATTCTGTACAATTTAGCCAAAATCAAATCTTCCCACTTTGATCTGTTTTATTGGCCCTCCAGGGCCTACGTCTGGCACCAATTCCTCCTTCAATTTCAAGATGAAAAACAGCAGTGGAGAAGCACAAACCACTGTAAAGTATATATCCATCACTCACCTTCACATCTGTGATCCTGCTCCATCCCCACATGTGTGGGTTCCATGATCTAAAAATTAATACCTTGCTTTCTCAATCAGAGATTGCCTGGATATGGGACCAAGGGAAATAGTTCAGGAGATTAGCTATAGATCACTCCCAGGTGGACAAATACCTCTCTGTCCTGGTGTGATGCATGGTGGCATTCATCAGGTAGTGGAAGATAGCAGGGGCATTGTTCAGGCCACCTGGCACTCTGGGACTTTCAAGCTGGTCCAGGTATGTGCACTCTCTAAGCACCAGTGATTTATGACATAGGAAAACCCTGGTGCCAGAGTACTTCATAATAAGTAGGAGTGCAAGCCAATCACACATGGTGACTAAGTTAGACCCCTGGAGTGTTAGCCTAGATAAAGCTTCTCCGTTTTACTTCTTGTAAAAGGACATCCAAATCATCCTCCCCCTCCACCCTCTCCAACCCAAATACAATTTCTGTGCAGTGGCTAAATCATAATAGGTTGAGAAAACATACTACCAAGAAGATTTAAATCAGTACAGGGTTTTCTTCAGCATAAGATTTTTTATAACCTGAATTGAATTAAACGTGTTGGACTAATTAAGCAATGCAATTTGAATTATAGTGAGTATGAATTGTTCTAATTACTATTGCTGTGTAAAAAAAACACCCCAAAACTTAGCGGCATAAAACAACTATTTATTGGACTCTATGGGTCAGGAATTCAGACAGAACATGGTACAGATAGCTTGCCTCTTTCCACATTGTTTGGAACTTCAGCTAGGGAGACTCAAGAGCTGGGAATGACTTGATGACTTGGGGCTGAAATGACCTTGAGGCTTCTTTCTGGCACATCTGGTAGTTGATATTGACTATAGGCTGAGAGCTTAGTAGGGCTACTGACTAAAGTGCCAATAAGTAGCCCCTCCAGCATGACAGCCTCAGAATAGTCAGACTTCTCATATGGTGGCTAGCTCCCACAAGAACCAGGAAGAAGCTGTATGGCCTTTCCGATCCTGCCTTATATAGTATCATTTCCACAGGAATAGGATTGTTACTTATAGCTCAGACTCAATGCGAGGAGTCAAAGACCCCACCTTTCAATGTGTCAAAGAATTTCTACATATTCTTCAAATATGTTTAAAAATCACTTCATTTGTATAAAATCATAACTATCAAGAACTTGGGCACTATATAAAAGACTATGGTGGTTGCAGTAAACTTTGATTAAATGTGCGTAGCAGTGACAATAGGTCAGAAAGATGAAGAAAGTACATGAGAAAATCTATGATTATACTGATGACATTTGAAAATTCTTGGCATGGTCAAGCTTGGAAAAGTCCAGGTTCATTCACCAATATGCAGGTTATATAATTGTACACTTAGAAATATTTAAAAACAACTCTATTTTCAGAATTCCTACAAGATAAATAACTTGCAACTGCAAGTTGTAAACTTTCTAGGCTCTAACGGCCTTTGCTTCTTGAAAACAATTGTTTTATACCACTTACTCACTATCACTTTACATTCTAATTCCTCTACACGCCTCCTTCAAGTTTGACACTCCATTTTGTTGAGTCTCTCTGCACTGTGCTCATGTTCATCACCATTTTGAAACATTTAAATTCCTAAGCCTGGATAGTCTTCTCATTAGAGAAATGCATTCGTGTTGGTGTCTTTGATCTTTGAGGAACTACATGATTTCAATTGTTCTCAGCTCCTCAGTTTCTGCTCTACAATAGTGAATTTGGGAAGGAACATGTATAATCTTGTTGTAGACCAAAACTTCTATGATTTTTAAATGATCAGATGATGAATGAAAAAGCAATGGTCCCCTTTGAGAAAAGAGGAGGTAAAATATTAGAATGACCTGCCGTGATCCAAGGAGACTAATCAGCTTGCATTTTGAGCATGGAGTTCTGGGGTCCAAGAGAGTTGACTAAGAGAAGCTTTGACAGAGATTAGGGACAGCAAGTAGCTCAGAATAATAGCTGGTTTAAAGGATATAACTGACAACCTCCCTCTGAAGAGCAAAACAACAGCCTTAGAAAAAAGGGTCAAGGGCCCTATTTGAAAAGCCCCAGGGCAACAACCTTCCAAGCAGAAGGGAAAGCAAATATTGACCTAAGCAGTTCACCTGTTAGTTACAGAGGGACTTCACTTACATGTAGAGTTTCTATTTGCTAAAATCAGGTACCATGTCACTTACAGAAACATATTAGGTAATACATGTGTTATTTTACAAATTAAGAATACAGGGGAAAAAATTATGGGCATGTCCCCTGTGGAGAATTAAAAACACAGGGAAGCTGTCTTTCCTGGGAGGAACCACTACGAGCCTGTTGTCACTGTGTTCCAATGGTGTACTACACAGCTCGGGTTCATTTCTATTTGTAAAGTCAATAAAAGTCTTGAGTGAAAGCTTCCGTGGAAGAGCTTTTATAATTCAAAAGTCGTCATCCCTTCAAAACCCGGACCTCTGTTTGGCTGCTTGGATGGCACTGCCTTGGGGCCTCCTCCCTTTGTCCTGCTCTGCACACAGGAGAGGGAGTGGAGCCAAGGAAGATGAAAGTTCTTTGACACTAATGCCTGGCAGGACAAGTCTGGCAACTTTCAGAACAATACAAATTAAGTGGCCAAATTACACATTTTTCCCAAACTGAAATGACTTCTTTACCAGAAGTAGTTATACTTGGTGTAAACTTGCCACATACGGTTGTAACCCACTGGGGAACAGTTGTAGTTGGACTCTATCAGGCATCAACCTGCATCTGGAACCATATCAGATTATCCCACTGGGACCAAGATTGGATGGCATGAGGTGAGGTACACTCTTGCAGGGTTTCTGCTCAGAGGTAGTTGGGGGTTTATTTTAATATTTAGAAAGAAACAACCCTTCTTGTTTTCAGTCTTCAGTATGGACAGAGTTGGAGGTTTCCTTTTTGTTGTTGTTTTTGATGGTGGTTGTGGGGGTGGTAGTGGTAAAGACTGTCCTTGTTTTGTTTGAGTGTCACCAACAGCCAGAGAATGCCATGGCAGGAAGGGACCCTGAGGACCTAGCCCAACCCCTGCGTCAACAATGAAGAGAGAGGAGTCTTAGGGAGCCCTGACAGATCTGGAAGTAGCAAGGCCGGTATTAAAATTGTCCATGTTCTGATGGGAAAGCTGGTAAAACCATAAAATAAAGGTCTTTAATAAAGGGACACCTATTCCAGCACAATTCTTCAACTATGTCATTCAAAACACACAGCTTTCCAATAGTACGTCCAGACTATTTTTCTCTTTGAATCTCATCTTATTTCCACATATGCTCTTATTTGTTGAGATACAGAAAAAATTCGTAGAGAAAGTTGTTAAGCAATAGTGCTTGAAGAATAAACTCAAGAATCCAGAAATTTCATTTCACACTTCAAACCAGCAGCCCTTGAACTCCTCTGGGAGGAGCTACATGGGGACTCTCGGAACTCTCCCATTCCCAGTCTGTTTCCTCCAATCCCTGTGGCCCACACCAAGCGTGGGGCAACCAGTTCTCCACTCAGGCCTCTCAAGGAAGAGGGCTGCCAGAGAGGGAGAGGCTGTGCCTAGCCTGCTACAACTCCTGGCAACTTGCCTAAGCCTAAAAAAGCAAGGAAACATGAAGAAAAGCAGGGGTGTATACCAAAACAGTTTCAGATGGATCCAAAGAGGTAAATATAAAAGGTGTAACCACAAATGTACTGGAAGAAAATATGAATAGGGTTTTTTTTTTGTTAAAATTCTTGAAAGATAAAAATAATGACCTCAGCAAAAAATAAAACAATGAAAAGTCATAAAAGAAAACTTCAGTAAATTCAACTACTCAAAAATAAAAATTTCTACCTAAATTAAATATACCTAAACTATGTTAAAAAGTAAGCTAGGAAAAATGTCAGCTAGACATTATATAGTAAAAGGACTAATTTCTATACAATATAAAGAACTCCTGTGAATCAAAAGGAAACAAACAATAATCCAATAAAAAATTAACAAATAGAACAAATAAATGGGAATTAAAGGTGTTTTAAATATATTTCACTTAAAATAAGAAAATGCATATTAAAATGGGACAGAGATTTTCAGTTATCGGATGGGTTAACTGAAGATTAAAAATTTTGACTAAGATGTAAGGAAGGCAGTACTCTCATCCATTCGTAGTGGGTGTGCAAATTGGTCCAACCTCTACGGATGGTAATTTAACAATATCAAAATTAAAAATATACAACGCAACTCAGAAATTCTACTTCTAGTTATCTTATCAGATAGACATATTTGCACATAATCAAAAGGCTTATGTCCAAGACGTTCATAAAACTGTGTGTTTCAAAAAAAGAGGAAACAAACTTAATTTCCATTAAAAAGGATCTGGCTGAATAAATTACATATATTCATTTGCACTGGGTTACATATACAGTCATTGGAGAGCTCTATGTTTACTAATATGAAACAACTGTTGCTCAGGTATGCTAAGTGAGAAAAGCAGCGGCAAACTCTTTGTAGGGTATGCTACCATTTGTGGAAACAAAGGGGACAGGCTCTTTGTTCACACCTGCTGTGTATGCTTTGAACACCTAGAAGACAGACAACTAAATAACTTTCATTGACTCTAAGAGCAAGCGGTCACTGGTAGATTTGAGTGGGCATGAATTACTCTAGTCTCCATGTCCTTTTGTAACTTCTGAATTTTGTACAATGCAAATGGACCATCTAATGACAAGTTATTTGATTTTTGTTAAAAGAAAGGAGAAAACAGAAGAGAAAATGACCAAGAGCAAAAGTATGAGGGAGAAGAATCTAGAGAAGTACATGAATTTGACTTCTAAACTGGAAATTCAAAATTTACTTCGAAATTCGAATTTAGTCCACAAACATACAAAGATTTTCATTTTAGTGTTGTGTTTGCTGTCTACATGTATCCAAACACTCCAGGCTGACGAAGCCATTCTAACTTTAGTATTTAAATGAAACAACTTCTGTCCTCCTCCCCGTGTATAGAGGGAAACAGCATTCCTCACTCCCAGGATTCTTGGAGGGGTAACATCTACTATAGACCTCTCACTCTGTTGCCTGATGGCATAAAACCCCATACTTTACTTATATAGTTCATCCTTCAGTTTTGCGTCTAGTCACAGCACAGCATGGCACAATAGATGGCTGAATATTAGCTATGCCCTCGTTTTAAATCCCCTTGGGAATTTCTTGGAAACTTATTTGCTTCTAACATGCAGATGTCTGCCTTATCTCGGGCCTCTGTAACGCAGATCCTCCCCAGCACCCCCTCTTTTCTGACTGTCCCCAGAACCTCAGAGTGGCTGCTCCTTTAGCATGGAAGGCAGTCCATTTTTATCACTTATGCCTTATGGAATTCTGCCAGCAGCTTTAAAAAATCTTTTTCCCCAAGCACATTATACTAGTAATGGGGAAAAAAGTTAAAATGTTCAATTATAGGGTGCTGGTTAAGAAAATTATATGCCAATATAATGGAGAATTATACAGTCATTACAAATTATCTGAAGTTGTATATTTATTGGAGTAGAAAAACTTTTATAACACTATGTGAAATAGTTTACAAATATGCACATATATGTATGTGTACTGACAATATGTACATATGTATATATGTACCTATATAGTATGCCTGTGTAGTACATGGAATATATGTATACAGTATGTATAGAATGCATATGACATTTATGTATATATAAAATGTATGTTGATGTATATGCACATATATGAATATTTATTGTACAATCCCATTTTAAAAACTGTACCTAATATACATGTTTATATTGGCTGAAAGTATTTACATCAAAATTTTGACTATATAACGCTCTGGTTGATGGAAATATGGAGGATTTACCTATGTTTTGAATACATTATCATTGTAATTGAATATGTTACAATTTATATTTTGAATATATTAGAATCCATTACTTTTGGGGAAAGCAAAAGAGTAAAAGAAAAGGCCCACCGAACCAGGTTGGGTAGCACTGCCAACGCCTCACTCAGGCCTGACCAGGGCCGCCTCCTGCTCTAACTAATAGGCTGATTCAGTTACAATCAGCTGCCCCGTCCCCAGATTCCTATTCAATAAAAATACCCTTTCCTCTCACGTTCTCTTTCTCAATGCTGTTTTACAGTAGAATCTCCCTCTGCGCTCTGTTAAGATAAACTTTGAAAAGAACAAAAGTGAAAACTCAAGTATTTTATGTAACATTTTCTACAACTTTTCCATCTAAAGGTGTGACACAAGTAGGCCCCTGTTCTCTTCCAAGGACCCTGAACAGAGAGGGTAACATCTCACCTGTTAAACCAGCAAGAGGAGATTAGAACTAAAAAGAGAAAAAAAGACTTCTTAGGGGATCATGAGCAGTGGTGATGAAGTTTTAACAACTAGAAAGCCCTGGGAATCCACTAATGAATTGCAGGACCCATCCTAAAGGGAAGCCAGATGTGAAAAACCATGGTAGTCTTACTGGCGCCTACAAGCTAAGTATCAGCCCTGCACCTGGCCTGCACACAGAACAGTCTGGACAGAAGTACCGAAAGCCAACAAACTGTTGCACCCAGGGCTGGTGTGGCTCAGTAGACTGAGCACCAGCCTGCTGACTAAATGGTTCCTGGTTCTATTCTCAGGAAGGGCACAGGCCTGGGTTACAGGTCAGGGTCCCAGTTGGGGGTGTCTGAGAGGCAACTAATTGATGTTTCTCCCTCTCTCTTCCTCCCCCCTTCCCCCCTCTCTCTAATAAATAGATAGATAGATAGATAGATAGATAGATAGATAGATAAAATATTTTAAAGAATAAAATAAAGTCAAAGTATTGAAAATCAATTCCTAAGCCAGTTCTCTTTATTCCTGGCAACTTTGTCTGAAAACATGTCATGTTGCAAGGGAAATTAGAGATAATTTAATATGACTCCCTCTGGACTAAACACATGCATTTGGGATGGCTGAATGAACAAATGAATGACTCTCCCAATACGAGCGTGAAACTCATTTCAAAGCGGACACATGTTGCTTGTACCGCTGATAGGCTGGATGTGCCATACGTCTCCTCAGAACGGACCCTAAGGAACTGATGGTGCACAGTAAATACTCATACTTTATAGCGTACACATGACTACCTTACAGGTAGATTTGATTATACTTTGAAGAACGGCTCTAAATTTTACTTTAAATTTTTGAGAACGGCTCTGTTAAAATAGAAATCTTTGTAAAGTAGGTTAAATTTTATGAAAAAATAGAATAATTAACCTCAATTTACTTGCTACATCATCCAAAATTCAGAAGAGTCACGGAAACACCCATCCACGCACACACACAGCTTGCCAAACCCCACTCTACCATATGCATTTTGCGTCATGATCACGGGTGCACTTACAGAATCAAAGCACGCCTCTGCATGTATGGTCCATGATGTTTTTCCCTCTAGGCTGAGAACAGTATTTTCTAAAGTATCCTCCTGTGTGTAAGTTGTTTTATCTTTCAAAAGGGAGGTTGAGAGGACATAAATCCTCTGTTTTGATTAAATTAATTGGAGTGGAACATTTGTCCACCCCCCCCCCCAATCCAGGGCAGGATGACTTGTGAACGCGCAGCAGGGATTACAAGTTCAAATGCCTATGGGGGCCAGATAGAAGGTGTCTGTGAGCAAAGCAGGTTAAGTGACAGGTGCTTGGTGTAGGTGGTGGAGACTGGATAGCTAATGCTCCATCCAACAGGGGTGGTTTTACTCAGCTCCATTGTAACGCAGAAATGTAGGCTGGGTTTTAACAGAAAATATACAGTAAATCATATCTTTAATGTAAAATCTTTGAACTTATTCTCATTGGCAACTAATTCAAATTTGTTTTAAAACATTGAATGTGCTGGTAGAATAAAAAAGTTCTTTGGTCCACTGGTTACCAGTTTGAGACACTTACATACTTATTGTACAATGATATTTAGTGAGTGGTATTAAATATAAACTAGTACATTCACTTTCTCAGTAATATGCAGAGAAAGACCATCTATCTTTTTATATAAATCATATATATCTTTTAATCTTTACCTTAATCCCTTCTTTCCTAAAGTTGTCCCCAGTTCTCTGTATGGTCTGTACTGCATAGTTCATGCTTAACTTGATCCATTTTTCATTGTTTCTAATTATTTCATATGTGCCAGTCTTGTATTTAGACTTAATTGTAAATAAACACTTCTAGGGCAAGAACCATATCTATTACTTCTTTTATGCCAACCTCAAAACTCTGTTTGAAGTTGATTTTTTTTTTCAGTAAAGGGGAAAGAGAATGGCCTTTGCTGACACACAAATACGTAGTCATACTAGAAATGAGTTCAGTGTCTTGAAGTTCCTGAATTTCTAGCCCAGACAAGCTCACAAGTTCAAGTCTGTGGGCACCTTGCCCTGTTGAGCTGAGAAGCACTGGCTTGACATAAAAACTTAAGAAGAAAGCATTTGGCAAAATAGCTTTCAGTTCATCATGACTTTTCTGGAATGAACATATTGTAGGATGCATTTAGTCAATGAAGGTGATATGGTTCTTTAGTAGTCTTGACTTTGAGAAATTTTCTAAGCCAACTTGTGTCTGCAGGAAACCCTCCACTAATTTAGGCATTAAGAGAATGGTAGGCTTAAAGAAGGTCAAGCTCAAATTTTTGCATTTATAAGTCAGAACTCACTGGGGGCATATTAGAGAGATTTGGAGGAGCAGAAGTATGAGCTGTAATCAGTTTGAATCCAGAAATGGGTGTGGAGGGAGGAGAAAGGGAGCAAGTGTTGAAGCTCCAGAAATGACTGGCCACTATC
Organism: Glossophaga mutica; assembly: GCA_039655065.1. NCBI lineage: Eukaryota > Metazoa > Chordata > Mammalia > Chiroptera > Phyllostomidae > Glossophaga > Glossophaga mutica. Next base: position 39,841,652 of record CM077303.1, on the reverse strand, counting down.
TTTGTGCCTATGTGGGGATGAGAATGGGGTGGCTGAGAAATGGCACACACCGGAAACAATCTCTACACCACCAAGCACAGGCTGCGAAGGCAGACCAGCTGGACATGCATGCCAGGCTGCCCATGAATGTGTCTGGTCAGGAGCCCAGCATTTGGTGTAAACTGGCCAGCACCAGTTGAAGGTGAAGAAGTATGAAACATTACTTCTATGGATCCTTACGTCCACTAAGCTTGATGTGATGGGGAATCTGAAGACAGCTCTGATATGAACTGACTCCCTAACCAAAGAAAAACATTGTGTTCAACTTCCTTGCTTGGAAAGCGGATAAAATACTAAAAGCGGTTTTACTGAAAAAGCACTGTCTCCATGCTCCTTATCCTCACAAACACCCCTCAGACACTTCTTTACTGTGCTCATAATTCCCCCCACATTATTTGGTAATCCAAAAAAAGAAATAAATCATCAAATAAACAAACTACTTCATTGTATTAGGAGGCAGACTTTGGAATGCAAAAAAAAATTTTTAATGCTTCAGTTACTCAAAATAGTGCCTTAACTTAGGCAAATAATTCTTGGGTCAAAATAAACATTAATTAACATTGTTTAGAATATTTAGTTGTAACTCTGATATTGTTACTTTCTATAGAATTTATTGCTAAATTGTGAACTTTCCCTTTTCACTAATCCTATGCTTATCCAATTGCATCTTCTTCATCTACAAGTTTAAGTTACTAATAAAAGTGATGTAGGTAATACAGCTCATACATTGTTGGGATAAAGGTGTTTACTCTGTCCAAGAGTTAATATTAATTATGATAGAGTAATTTCTATTTCCTTTCTTGATTGCCTCTTATCTTTCTCTTAACAGTATTGCCACCAATTTTTTTCTCATGAAGCTTCTTCTGGTTGGAAATTTACTAAATTTCATCAGGTAAAAAGTACTAAATGTGAACCTATAAACCTTTTTCAAAAGAATACAAGTTTAGAAAATCCAAAGATGGAGTCAGTTTGGGGCAAATATTTAGAGTGTAAACTGGGAAAGGTCCAACAGAATCTCCAATTATTTTGGAGAAGTTACTCTGAAAGTGTGGTCCACAAGCCAACAGCATCAGCACCACCTAGGAACTTGTTAGAAATGCACATTCTCAGGCCCTCCCTTGTGCTTTAATAAACCTTCTAGATGATTCTGATACACACGCTAATTTGAGAACCACTATTTTAAATTGTCTTCATGGACCAAAGGAACAGAAAATGTCTCATAGGGATTGATGGAATCTGATGGATTATTTGATGTTTCTTTTTCCTTTCTCTTCTCCCTTGCCCTTTTCCTCCTTCCTGCAGGTTTATCCATTCCTCAGTTACCAAGCTAAAATTTGCCTCACAAAATCTTACTTCATTACAAACATACTGTCTTTATGACAATTTAAATGCTTCTTAATATGGGAATCCATCAAAACTGGGTGTTCAGTGGAAAGTGTCAATTAATTAACTAATTTGAATATTTTTTTAACTTTGAGAAGGAAGTCTTCCATAGGTACAGAGGACACACCTATAAGGGTGTCCAATTTCTAAAATGGTTGTCTTTTAAACATAATATCTGTATATTGTTTTCTTCACAAGTGAACTTAATATTTTTATGTAGTCTGGAAGCATTGAACTGTCCTTCTGAAGACATTTGCAAAAAAAAATTGTGTTGTCCAAAAGGAGATCTTATATTATTATAGTGTTTAACTATGTCTGAGGTCTCTACAGTATCTAGTATTTCCAATTCTGGAAGCCAGCCTACCTGCCATTTCACCTCCAACCTTACAATGATTTGGTGTAACCCTGAGAATACCTGTGAAGTATCTGCTAAACCTATAAAAAGGATATATATAAGGATGCTGTCATTCTAAAATAATTGCTAAATGCTGCCTACAAAATGCCTTTGCTGAAGATGCCTTTCATTTGATAAGATATACATGATTTCTTTTCTTTTTAGATTTTATTTATTTTATATTTAGAGACAGGGTAAGGGAGGGAGAGAGAGACACATCAATGTGTTGTTGCCTCTTCTGCGCCCCCTACTGGGTACCTGACGTGGCCAGAAACCCAGGCATGTGCCCCCACTGGGAATCAAACCAGCAACCCTTTGGTTCACAGGCTTGTGTTCAATCCACTGAGCTACACTAGCAGGGGATTTATTTTTTATACAGCATGCATGTTTCTCGAGCAAGTAGGTATCAGGGTCTTTAAGACTCAGTCTTCTCATTTTTAAAATGGAAATAATAGATCTACTTGTCAGTATTGTAAGAAATAATAAAGAATAGCCAGGAGCATTTAACACAGTGTCTATGTCAATAAATATTCACCATGATTAAAGATAATTTTATTAGTATAATTGTAATTCAAAAATACCACATTAGACCTCATCCCATTAAAAACAAGCACGTAGAGAAGAGATCAAGTCTCTTGCCCTTGCACTGCCCACCACTATTACCTTGTATTTTCCATGAAGACTTGTCATTGTTGTTACTTCCCTGCTCTCTGCTCTCCCGGTTCCTCGGCCACTGCTGGGGCTCCTGAACGGGGTCAGGCAGAAAAAGGGACATGAAGAAGTACGTAAATCCATCATCTATAGCCCATCTCTACTGCTAGGAGAGCATAGAACAGTTCTGTTAATAGTTCCTCTAATACCCACCAGCCTTAGGAGCAAAATCCAAAAGGCCAGCTCTGTGCCCGGAGTGCAGGCATCTGCAGGACCTGGAAAGGAACTTGACAGGCGGTTTACCTCTTTAACCTCTATTCAAAAAACAAACAAACAAACAAACAAAAAACCATGTATTCAATTTTTAAAGATTTCAGAAGAAGGGAATTTCCGTACCTTCTTATATTAACACTAATACAAATAGATAAAAGTTATATATCATTACGAAATCTCATTTTGGCATGAAGTTTAAATACTTCTGCAAGAGACTAAAGCTGGAAAGGTCCAGTTCCATCTATGACAAATTACCCCATAGACAGCTTTGGCGAAAGAAGGGATGGAGAGATGGGAAAGGAGATTCTTGGAATAGAGGTATGAAAAACATTAGGATTAAATACATGTCCAATAAACAAGAGGTTTCTGAGTTTGAATTAGTGACATGGAAAAATGAGAACCATCTGGAATCTGCACTTATTTTGCTGGTCAGAAACACAGTTCTTGAGGGCCTTTGTTGAATTGTTTACTTTGTAAAAACTTAATAAAAACAAATGCCTAAGGTGGCTGAGAGAGAACTTCTTTGAATTCAGAACACCATGGCCTCTGAGAGAACCATTTCAAAGTGTTTTACTCTCTCTCCACTGAGCTTAATGCCATCTCCTCAAACAGGTCCTTTTGCTTTATTTCCACACACACTTGTAGAGACAAAGACTTATATACCCATTTGGAATTTAATAGTAAAATTTGGGGGAGAGAGAGAGAAAACTGATTTTCCTCATTTTTTAAGTTATTTTATATGGTTCTTCTATAGCCAACCCCCCCCCCCAAAAAAAAAATCAGCTAAGAGGAAGGAATCTACCAAGATGCCAGCCCTTAGTTTTATAATGGATACAACTGGGATATTCAGATGAGGTTGTTTCCCTTTTTCGTTTCCGAGGAAGATTCAGATGTCCTTTATAGTTCAAAGGATAGGCTTCTAGCCAAGAGGGACTGCTAAGCACAGAGAGGGGTTATGCCTTACTTAAACCCCAGTGTGCTTTCACACGCCCTTTCTGGGACCCATAACCAGTCCCTCACTAGAAAGAAAACCGATGTTAGAGGCCAGTGAGGTGACCCAGTGTTGGAAATCTGATGGGACCTCAGGATTATTTCATGCTGATGTCTTGCTGTACCCTTTAATATCCCTATGCCTGTGTGAGGCAAGGGCGAAGGAGGGAAGGGGGTGGGGAGGAAGGAATGGTGCAAAGGGACAGAGGAAATGTCTTGAGGTGAAATAGATATTCCAGGAATACTCTCCCCCATCATCAATTTGCTATTCATCTTAAGTACTTTATAAGAAAGTAAGTATTGTGAGAAACCAGACCTCAGGGAAGCCACAAAATGAAATTGTACATTATTCACAAACTGCATTAGTGAAATCCTGGTGGCATACTGAATTCCCATCATGCTACTGCTGAGCCAGCCTCACACTGGCCTTTTGTATTCAAGTTATGATAAAGAAGAAAGCCCCATGTCTTGTATTTTTTATGCTCAAGTTATTCAGTTCAGGAGCGTGGACCCCCATACCTTACAGGAGGCAAAGTGGAGGGCAGATGACTACTTGCCAAGACCGTCATTCTCATAAATTCTCGTAAACCAAAGAATCACAATTGATGGCTCAAACCACAAACCTGGCTATCTCTCTAACCAAGTAACCTGACCCTAAAATGACGAGTAGGAATAATAGTTTGGAAGACAAGGTTGCTTTCTGTGAGGCATTCCCAGAATCCCACAATAATTTACTGATTATTAAATTCATCATCCTCTTCAACTTATATTTTTATTTTCTAATGGAAACATCTTTGAGTAACAGTTTCCATAGAATTACTAGCCACGGCATGACTTCATGCTTTCTTTTGTTTATGCAAAAGCTACTTCTGATTAATCTTTGAGGATGTTCACCTTGCCCTATCATTTCTAGTTTATAAACATCAGTGCTCTCTGCCGTCAGCCTTCCTCTTCAGACTGAAGGTGCTATAGGTTTCCCCTTATCACTTAGTCTTTCTAGCTTCTGGGTGTTCCCTGGAGTTTATTGGCCTAAAGTATTCTAAACCTAGAACAGGATACATGCAAAAATTAAATATAAATATTCACAGAGCCTTTAATACTATGTAGAAAAAGATTTCTCTTTTGAGCTCTACATGCATTTTGCATTACGAAAATAAAGTATGAACCTGTTGCTTTTATATGAGATAAATTTGGCCTCTTTTATCACACTGTAAAGCCCATGAAAATGTCTCTATTGTGCCTCAAGAGATGATACCTCATCAGTGACTCCAAACAGCTACCAGGAATGTTTTTACTAATTCTTTTTTTATTGCTGAGAATGACTTAAGTTTTAAGATTAATTTAATGTTAAGATCCAGAAACAGTCCAAAGTAAAACTTTAGAGGAAAAGAATTAAGGCCAATAAGTGATTCTATCTTATCTATGGGCATGATTGAAATGATTTTTTAAACGACAGGCAGAAACTATGAAGACAGCTTTCTCTGCCCTCCTTGCACATGAAGCCTTTTGGTCTTACATCAGCTGGCAGGTCAGGGGGCTTGCACCGGGCTTTGACTTCCTCCTGCAGATGCACCCTTGCTGAGGGAAGTGGAATCACCCTTTGGGGGCCTCCCCAGGTGAGAGCTATACTAAAGTGTCCTTCATGGACTTTCTGGGTACCTATCAAACCGTTTCCATTCGCACAAGATTTTACAGAACTTTATGCCTTGTGGTTACAAAATGTTTTCTTTGTGAAACCCTCAGAGGTTTGCTTTTCCTCTTCATCACAATGGCAGGAATACAGAACTTTCTCATGATTTTTAATGGGATTCAGCTGCCCAAACTGCAGCGCCTTCAGCTGTACTTTGGAATTCCCTGTGTCTCTGTCTTGTTTTTCATTTGCAGGAGCCTGGAACCAACTCATTCTCTCTCTCTCTCTCTCTCTCTCTCTCTCTCCCCACTTCCCTCCCCAACGCTCCTCCTCTGTCGCACCAGCAAGAGCTCATGAACATGAGCTGCATGTTTATGAACATGAACCTATCAGTAGATGTTACCAAATAGAGCAGATGCCACCTTATTTCAGACACTTTCTGTTGTGGTCACACATTCCTGAGAAAGTAGATGTACACTGGAGACCCCTGTCATCACGTCAGCTGGTGGCAGATACGTGGGCCATGGGCCAGAGCAGGGTAGCTTCAGCCTGGTGGTCAGCAGTGGGGAGAGGAGGAGCCAACAGACAAAAGGGAGTCAGAACCAGCCAAGAATCAGAGCAGGTCCACAGGAAGAGTATCTAAGACTAGGACCCACAGTCTGCAGGAACCAGAGGGACTATGTATGAGGAAGCACAAAGCAAGCTTTTGTGACAACATCAAAGAAGCCATTCTAATTACTTCCCGCCTCTGGATTTGTCCGCATTCCTGTTGTGCAGAGAGTAAGTCCAGGGTGGGTGGGAACAGGGAACAGGGAACTTAGAGAGAGAGCACAGGCCAAGGGATCTGATGTGCCTCTTAGCGAGCTCATAACGACACAGAAAAAAGAAGAGGTTTTTAAAAGCACACATGAACATTAAATGTAATATAGTTTTCCTAGTCAATTCACTCTGACTGAAAAATCCTGTAGCCTCAATGATGTTTATTTCATGTCTTCTTTGAAGCAGAATGCATTTTAAATTTTGTTATCCTGTAAAATTTAATACGTGACCTCCTATGACAGAGCTTCTTTTAGGGTCTCCATAGGTGAGCATCACCCCTAGGCTCATGTCCTCCATCTTTTTTCCCCCCTCAGCATGTTGTTCCTTGGTTCAGTCCTCAGTATTTCCTTGTTCCATCATCTGTAAAATCTTCCCTGTCTTCCCAGCCATTATGAATCCAGATCTGCGTCTTCTGGCAACAGGACGCTGCCAATATCAAATTAGTTATTCTGATAATCCTGTATGGCATGTTATGTAAATGTGTGGAAAACAGGTACCTCTCGTTGGCATGTATGTTGGGCAAATCTCTCCCTCTCCTTGAGCTTCTCCTGCCTACTCCAATGAGCTGTTGAATAAGAATCAGACAAAATAATGGAAGGGAGAGGATTATAAATTAAAGCAGTATACAAATGGAAGGCATTGTTATAATAAAATACGGATCCTTGGCTCATGTTGAGGTGGGGCTGAAATTCCTTCATTCACTCTTTCAGCTGGTTTGTGTAAGGTCTGGTGAAATATTAATCATTATTGCTAAGTGGCATAGGTTTCAGCACATCCTTTGTCTCTTCCGTGGCTTTCATAAGGTTGTCACATCTGCCCTGAACTGACACTTCTCAGAAGGGATAGGGTGGAAAAACAAGTATCCAAAAAGGAAGGACTCGGGGGCTCTGATTAAATGAGACATCTCAGGTTCATTTTAGCTACTTCAACTCAGAAAAGAACAACAAAAACAAAAATATTACAAAACTCATAGTACAAACATCCATGTTCCAACTCTTGCAGCCACCAATTAAATCTAAACGTATATTTTTGCCTAACAGATATGTGCCAAGCCCTATGCTAAGTATACAACAATGAGTAATTTACAGACTCTTCCTTAAGAAACTCACGTACAGATAAATACACATGTAAAAATAAAAAAGTGTTCAATGTAATCATTGCTATGGGGAAGTATATTCAAAGTGCCATGGGAGTACAGAAAATGGAGTAAATTAACTAACTCTGTATGGAGAGTGGAAGAGGAGGTAATGTTTGAATTGGGCCCTCAAAAGCATGAATAGAAGTTGGTTGGAGGGTGAGTACAGTGTTCAGTACAAGAACTGTAGTGCCAGCCCAGCTGGTTCAAATCCTGATTCTGCTACTTCCCAACTGTGTAATTTGGTTAGTGATGTATTTTTTGATGCCTCGGTTTCCTCATCTCCACAATGGAGATGACACTAATAGAGTCTACCTCAAGGGCTATCATGAACGAATTCTGTCATGTGGCTAATCACTCAATGAGTAGTAGTCACCATTATTGTTGTTCTTCTTCTCCACTAAGTCAACAAGCAGGAAAGAGATTCCTGGAATTCTTAGAGACCCTGTCTCTGAATTTAAGAGACTTACAAGATCAAAGCTAAAATTTATGTGTCAGGCACTAGACACTTTATATATGTATGTAATTTAATTACCATAACAATTCTGAAAATCCAAAACTTTACATTGAAATGTCTAGAATGCCACAAAGAATGTGAAGTAAGTGAAAAAAAGTGGCAGAGATGTGGGTGAAAGAATTTCTCATGGAAGAATGTGTACAACCTGAAATAAAGAGGCAAAAGTCAAAGCAGTTTCAAAGTGATGGGCTTAAGCTAAATGAGGCCCTGGACATGTTTCTTTCTTTCTTTCTTTCTTTTCTTTCTTTCTTTCTTTTTTTTTTTTTTTTGGTTGTTTTCAGTTTTGGTTTTCGTTTCTTTAGTTTTCAATTTTGTTTCTTTGCAAATTCCTTGCTTCAGAGCAGGGTATGGTATGTCCTTTCCAACTGGCTCCCATTCCCAGCACTCATCTCATACCTGGCCCTGAAAACACTTGAGTCTTGAAGTTTGTAACATATGGAGGATCTAGAACTTGAGTCTGGCAGTTGCTCACATCTGTTAGTGAAGTTTTTATGTCAGGCACTGCGCTAATTACTTTCAGACACATCATCCACATGACATCTTGAATAAGGTATTATTATCCCCAATTTATGAATGAGAAAACTGAGTCTGAGAAAGGTTAAGCCTTTAAAGAAGGACAGGAGCAGAGGCACCAAAGCCAGGATTACCGTGACATGCTCCGAGACTTGTTTGACCAGAAGGGAGGACCCATCAGGGGAGTAGTAGGAGTTCAGGTGGAAGAGCTTAGAGCACCTTAAAGGCCAGGCTTAGGAATTTGAGCATGGCTACAGGAAGCTAATAAATAATAGGTTTCCTTCTCTTCTTTACAGCTTCATGAAAATTCACCCACAGCAAGCTATACAGACTGCCACAAAGTTTATTCCGAGGAGTGAGAGGTGCTAGGTAGGGCTGAAGATGTCCGTTTCTCCAGTTTTTCACTACAGAGTCCCCTCAAAGTGAAGAACAAATTCCTTCATCTTTGATCTTAAGCACTTCTTCATGATGTTGTCCCTGTTTACCTCCCCAACCTTATCTCTCTGCATTCCCATGATGCACCTCAGCCATTTTGATATGATTGCTCTTCCCAGAAAGCACCAAATTTTCTCCAAAATGCTTCATCAGACCACACACCCTGTAACCTCCATAATGCTTTGTATTTACTTCTGAGGTATAACCTTTCACTGAGAATGCTATTTTGTCTACAGTAGACCATAAGCTCCATGATAGTAGGGACCCTTGTTCTCCACTGAGTCCTTGCATCTAACACATCCCAGCACCTGCTCAATAACAAGTTTTCAAATTAACGCATAAATGATTAAATGAGAGAATACATTCTGATTGCCTGGTCTTTTCTCATTGCTGGACCCTGGTCTTCTGCTTTTCCCCAGTGCCCACCTGACTCTAGACTCGCACCCCCAACTTGGTCACTGATTTCCATCCGTGTCCTTCTCCAGATCTAACATGTTCCTGACCCACTCACAATCTGACACATGCACACACCCACAACCACCAAAAACAGCAACAAAACATGTCTTCTCTCTCCTTTCTTGTCAGCATTTACAAAAACCATTGTTACTTGCCAGAGTTCTGTTGCTATGACCCATGGAATGTTCCTGGGTCTTACGACTTCCATTTCCCTCTCAAATCTGACAGGTGGATTTGAATGGACTTGACTAGAAAAGGAGACAGGGAGGGGAGCCTTACCGACATCTGAAGTTTATAGCATGTTGTTGATGATTCCTGGAATAAAGGGAAGTGTGTGTGTGCATGTAGTTTGTGTGTGTTTGTGGTATATCAACCGACAGATTCGGGTGGTCTAGCTAACTCTCACGTAATGAACAGCCTGGGAAGAATGTGGATATCTGCCTGCTCAGTGGAAAGGGGTGGGCCCTGGATGGGCCATCCCAGCTGCAGGGGCTCAGGAGTTGTTTTGCTTAGCAGGACAAACCTGGAAGTCCAGTACCAGCATAATCATTATTTTCCCAGTCTAACTGGTACCACCTATGAGCACTCCCTCTGTTCTCGTCACTCTGCTAAACACTTCACATAGGTTATTTCAATTGTTCCTTACATTAACCCTCTAAGATGAGAGTTCATATTACTCCTGTTTTAGGAAACTGAGACACAGAGAAGCTAAGTAGCTTACACAAGATCACACAGTGATGGAGCCAGGATTTGAACCCCTGCATTCCAACATCAGAACCTCATTCAATTTGGTATGGTTCAAAGTGGGCAACCAAAGCAGATAACTGAGAATTAGAAAGTGGAAGCAACACACACACAGCGCATTTGTTTTTATAATGTCACTCTTTGACAACTAGGGAAAATGGAAGAATCATTAGACCTTAAAGAATATGTAATGGGTAAAGAGGAAAGGTAGTTAAAAGTATCTTCCAACATGTTGCATTTCTCAGCATGTTTGTAAGTTTGTGAATGTATCCCATCAGCACTGACAGGGAGACCAAGGGCAGCCAGGGTCACACACTGCACCATGTGCGGGAGCGCTTCCTGGAACTGCGCAGCATCCAGCAGCGCCCAGCCTCTCACGATGGCCCAAAAGGCAAGCTTTTTATACGCATAAATTAACATAGGTGCCAAATGGAGACCTATTAATGGGGTTCAAACTAGTGTGGCCTTTTAAAACGAAATGAAAAAAATGTGCACGTGATAAACTGGCTGTCACAGTGCCCTGGAAAGCGCCGTCTTTCCCATGGTGGCTGCAGAGTCTCTGTGAAGCTGCCTCCGCCCCCACACCTCCCCCGTGCAGCTCGCCCAGCATCACTTAACTTGCCGCCAGTCCTTGAACGCACATCCTCCTCTACTTCCCAGACTGTGTAAATGCCTCTCTCTCTTCCTCAACTCTTTCTTTTTTTCTTGCTATTTCCTCTTTTAAGACCTCAACATTCATCCGTCCTCATTCATACATTCATTCAACAAAACTTTCTGGAGCACCTACCACGTCCCAGTCCCTGAGGTAGATGCAGAGTGACAAAGATGAGCTGGGCATTCCCCACCTCAAGTTGCTCACAGTCTAGAGTAGGAATTAAACAAACAAAGTGAGTGCTCTTCAGGAAGTTTTACAATCATTCTCTTTTAATTTTCCCCAGCTAGAGGAATTCTCATGTTTTGGAAGCATTTGTGGTGCATGTCCTTATCAAAACAAATACATTGTAGAGAAACATAGAAAATAGTTTGAATGCTGTAAATCAGTAAGTTTACATGTCTCTATCTCCTCTGGGTTCATTTGGTGAGGAGGCAATAACGTGTTAAGTTGAAGCTCAGTTGATTTTTTTCCAAATACTTGCCATCAATATTTCCAGATTCCGGACATTGCATTCCACTGTGTTTCCAGGATTCAGAGAGTCTACGTGGTGCTTGTGAAAAGTTCAGTTGAGCAAAGAGGAGCTTGTACTTCATTCTAGCCTGAAACTAATTTTTTTCATTAAGTGTGTGAGGCTTGGACAAGACAGCTATGCATGGTGCAAAAATAATTTTATCCCAGAGACATCAAGTAGCAAATTATCTCATGGGAATCACAGAAGGTGAAAGACTTTTGAAAAAAATCCTCTGTAAAAAAGAGGAAAATTTTCTGGTATAAACATCAAATCCCAGCTGGCCATTCGTGTTCCATTCGAGACGTGAAGGCCTTGCTCAGACTGTACACTCCCTTACCGCGGGAACTGTGTCTTATTTACTCGTCCAGCCCAAGCACCCTGCAAAGAGCTCAATGATTATTCATGAATATGATATGCTGCTGATCAAAGTGGAAGTCCGCGCCCCTCTCCGATGGCTTGTCATATTCCCTAATGTTCTGGAGAGTGGGGTATTAGAGCTCATTTCTGTTCTGTTTTGTTTCTTTGTTTGTTTGGGTGGGAAGCAGAAGGGAATTGATTTGCTTTGTTTTTGAGATATGTCTTAATCCAGTAAAGACCATGATGAAATCAATGACTTCGTTTATCAGGAGAGCTTAGGTGCTGACCCACTGATCATCCCACTTGATGAATAGAGCTATTAGAGAATCTAATTAGATGATCTTATCATCCCTGTGATCAGCACTTAAGAAAATAATTGTATTCCCAGCTTTAGTATACTTGTTACTTTGAAATTTTGCTGCATTTTCATCTCAGGAATTGTAACCAGACTGTTATGAGACTATAGACCCCATATCTCTTCCAGAGGCTGTACTGAGGCCTTGGGAAGCCACTAGCCTTCCCATCACCCCACACTGCTGCGGCTGCCTACGTTGGTCTGGATCACCTGTGAGATCAACTTACAAACAGGAAGTGGCTTATGAAGCCATGCCTGGTCTGAAAAACACAATGTATGTGTCATGGAATGTAATATTTAATGTCACCACCTTCTTCCTGCTCAACTCGGCATTAGCATTCGGTTTGACTTGGTGGTAAGAAATGTAAAAAAAAAACTATGAGAAATTTTCCTTCCAGAGCACCTCTTAAGGAATCCTGGTTGCTTTACAGGAAATTTGTATTCCTAGCATGTATCAAATGCCCCTTTGTTACATTAGTAAGAAGGTTCAGAGCAAAATAAACACATTTATCTTGACCATATTTAGAAATTACAATAAAAAGGAATAAAAAGAACAAGTAGAGGAAATAGGATTTTTAAAAATTTTTATTCTACACATATTTTTTACTTTCTCCCTTTCCTGTAATAATTTCCCCTCAACATAATGGGTTTCATACATTTTCAGAGAAGTTCATTTTTATTATGTATTGAATTATATAGTATCAATGAATTGATTAGAAATCCTCATTCTAAACTCTTAAAACTTGGTTATAAAGATTCCGAAAGAAACCAAGGAATTGGGGAAAAGTCAATGGCTGCAGTGCAGGGTCTTTATTGCATTCGTTTATGTTCTGAAGTTCTTTGCCAAACCAAAAGGTTCAAGGCTGTGTTGCCTCATGCAGGCCCCCACTGCCTGCCTTCAGGGATTCGTTTGGAAGAAGAGCTGTGGTGTCATGGCGCTGAGTTCCCTGCCCCACCGCAGTACCAAACCCTCCGTGTTTTACCCTCCTCTTACCCACAGTGACAAAGGGGCCCTTACTGATCTAAACAGACTTCTGGATTTTAAAGTTAGGCATTTGGTGGTAAAGAAAAGCATTTTTTAAAAATCCTGACCAAAGGAAATATTTATTAATTTCAGAGAGAGAGATAGAAAGAAACATTGATTTGAGAGAAAAACATTGAACTGTTGCCTCCCATATGTGCAACCTAGGTACATGGCCTGACCAGGAAATGAACCCACAGCCTGTTGGTGTATGAGATGAAGCTCCAACTAACTGAGCCACCTGGCCAGGGCAAGAAAAGCATTTTTTTTTTTTTTAATGTATGTTGTTCAACTATGTCAGATGGCCAAGAGAAGTAATTTTAAAATTCCTGCTGTGCATTGTTGTTCTTTTCCTACCTTTTGATTGATCGCAGTGAATAAATGTGGTTCTTCTTTCTGAAGAGCTAGAGAAATGTACTATCCATTCTAAGAGTCATGGTTAGACACCTCCTGTGAACGAATTCTTCCTAAAAGTGGAAAATTCCCATAGATATAGGTTGATATTGGACTGATTTTTGTGCTCATTTTGTTTTTCCTGGTTCAGTACCCTCCTGAAAAACAAGTGACGGCACAATATGTACCTGAGAAACGACATAAACTGCCATGGGGTACACGAGGAAGTCAGGTGTGCTTGGCCTCTTCCCTCCAGGACTGTATACAATTGGTCTTTATACCTGTTTCTCCCTTCCATTGAGGCTAGATGGTACCTCATGCATTTATTCACTCATTTATTTAATTTATGCATTCATTCAAAGCATTTGTTGAGAACCAGCTGTTTGCCAGGAAATAAAAGAAAATACCGAAGAACCTTGGTATTACTTGGGGAGACATACATAAAACAATTTAACTAAGATTTATTTAAAGTGTGTAAAATTTAGTTGTAATAATACTATCAGATATTTTCATAGTATTTACTATATGCCTGAAAGTGTTCTACATGTTTTACATGTATTAACATATATATTAATCCTCACAACAATCTTACCACATAGCCATTATTATGATCCCATTTCCATGGGGTGAAACTGAGGCAGAGAAGTTAACTAACTAGCAGCTAGGAAACCCTAGAACCAGGATTTGAATCCAGGCAGTCTGGTTCCAGAGTCCAGACTCTTTGACTATTGCATACCATGTACATGTATTTTATGTGGAATTTAAATACTGCAGCCTGAAGACACTCAAGGGAAGCTGTCGGTAGAAGACACGGTTCTTGAGCAAAACCTTAATGATGGTCTAAGGTTTAGACTGTGAAAAGGGTGCAGTTGGATTTTCTGGGAAGCAAGAATAGCATAAAGAAAAGAAGAATTTGGAAATTAATATGGTGTGATAGGAGGAATGACTGTCTTGCAAAATGATGTGAGAAAATTTTCAGAGAGGGTTTTGAATACCAGACTTCAAGTTCAAACAAATCCATGAGCAAGTGTGTAAACAAAGAATTGACTCATTCATGCATTCCCATCCTGACATCACTGGAAGGAACCTTAGAAAGCATGAACTCCAACTTGTTTTATAATTGTGGAATCTAAAGGTCCAGAGGGCTGAAAATCCCAGAGTCACTTACCTGATGGCAGAGCTAGAACAGAACACAACTCTCCTGATCTGTACCCTGATGCTATTTGCAATGTTCCCAGACACTGGAAAATTCACCTGGCAGAAGCATTTGGTTCAGCCTGGAAGGCAGAGACAGAGGCAGGATGACCTATGAGGCTTTACTCTAAAATCCAGGTGCAGCACCAGAGGCCTGGGCTCAGTGGGAATGGTAAAATTTCTAAGAAAGGACTGAGAGAGCTTGACTGGATAACAACAAAGGAAAGGAAAGAGCCAAGGTGCCTCCAAGTTGACATAGCTTTGATAGAAATAGGGAAATTGGAAAAAGGTACCCCTTGGGTGTAGAGATCATCAGTTCAGGCTCAGTGCCTATGAGAGGTGGGGGGACTTATTTCGCTTAGGCCATGTGCTACATACTGTAACATGATGTTCAGATTCCAAGGCCCTTTGCAATTTTTCCATGAAGCAGTTGGCACCATCATGAGTGTGTGAACAAGTCCTTGCCAAGACTGGGAAATGAACTTCAACTCAGATTTGCTTTGATATCCATTGTCTCCTCCACCCTGCTCTTGTTTGGTGGTTCCTTCTACTGCCAATCAGCCTCATGTGTGCCCTCCTTCCTCAGAGACTGAACAGAATGGTGGCAAAGGGTGTAACCTCTGAATGCAAATGCCCTGAGTTTGAATCCTGTTCTACAACTCTTGTATGATTTGAACAAATCACTTAACTTCTTTGTAACTCAGTTTTCTCATCCATAAAAAGATACTGTGCTCAGTCCCTACTTTCTAGCAATGAGTATTAAATGAATTAATACATGGTAAGCACTTAGAATAATACTTATACTCAGCAAACAGAGTAAATGGTAGCTCTGATTGTTGCTATCCCATGATTCCACTCTGTTTCATTATGATTCCAGGGTTTTTTTCTCTATGGCAGCCTGGAGAGGTGGAGTTCTTCCTCCCCAAGCACCCTGATCCCTGTGACTGCTGTTGTAACTTGAGTGTGTGTATTTTGTTCACCATGGGAAGCCCCCTCTGCTTCTCAGCAAAGGTCATCCTGGGCTTCCCTGGGCTCCTCACATCTGAATCCCTGCCCAGTAAACCACCAATCACCCTCACACATGTACACACATGACCCTGGTTTGTTCCCAGGGTGGAAAATGACTCCTTTCCCCTTCTTCATGCAATCTTACAACAACAAACTGCTCCAAGGCCATCCAGCTTTCATTACCCAAGAACTCTCAGACTAAGCAGATTACCCTGTTCTGGAGTCTGTCTAGAGAAATTCAAAAAGTAAGTTTTCTGCTTCTGAAGCAGGGCTGATAAGGGATTAAAAATAAATACTTGAGAGGCAGCTCGACTTAGGTTCAAATCCAGTCTTCACATTTACTAGCTACGTGACATTGGATCATAGAGAACCTCTGCATCTTGGTTTCCTCACGTATATAGAGGAAGATTAATACCTGTCATGCTTGTTGTAAGGATCGAAGGTCATAAACCTTTGGGAAGCATAGTACCTGGCACAGTGCTTAATAAATTCTTACTGTTATTATCACTAGCCTGACTTCATCATCCTCTAAGCTATAACAGGTATATGTATTTCTGTATTATTAAGGAAATGACTATAAAGCCAGCCCCAGTTATGAGTATACTTAAGGTTTGACATATAAAGGTTTTTAAACAAAGTGATATCTTGGTTTTGGCTTCAATAAATCAACCAAGTTGTTGCTGGTGATGACAGGTGATGGTCAACATTAGAAGCCATCAGAGTGAAGTGGTAGCCAAACCATAATCTCCTTGCTTTGATATTATTTTGAATGTTGGCTCCTTAGGCTGGAGATGCCAATGGCAAGGACACCAGCTGAAAATTTCAGTCATTTCTTTAGGGCCTGAGGATATCAATGCCATGGGTTGCTGAGTTATTACTAAAAGAGCTCTTTGAAGAGACTTACCACTATTCTAAGGTCTCAAGTTGATACTATAATGTGATGCTACTGTCTGCCTTATACTTCCATATTCTTGATAAAGATATCATCAGCTACTTAGCAGTTTTAGGCTTCTCTGACAGCTCCCTGAGGTATGGGAATAAGCTGGGCATGAAAATGTACAGCTGTTGGTTTTATCTGAAATTAATTCTTAAAAGTAGGATGAGTTGGCTTCTCCAGAAATATAGTTGAGGTGGCAGTTACACTCCCAAATGCCTAGGGAGTCCTATGTACAATATATAGCATCAGATTCATGCCCGTCCCTGTCCATGAAGGTAACCTTGAGGGTCCTTCCAACTGATTTTAGCTACAGTGATGTTCTCATTCCCCCTCCGTGCATTGAACAGAACAAGGCGAGGCTCAGGTTTGCAGCAAGATGGACATTAATCCCCAGGTCCCCAGCAGTCAGGGGCTGTTTGGGTTACAATCTAGCAGACTATTTCTCATACGTATTTTCTTCCTTTTTTATTATGTTCTCTGGCCTTACTATTGTCTAGATTACTCTTCTATTTCATATCTTCTCTTCTAATTTGGTCTCAGACATTTTGAAAGATGAATTTTTATCATATCCTAAGTAAACAGGGAGAAATTTTAAAATTTTTAATAAATGTTTATAGAATTCTGCTTGATTATGTAACAAAAATCATAAATTATAAATACGGGTGTTGAAAATCTGTCTGCTGGTGAAATATCTTCTAGGATTGCAGGAGTAAGACCCAAACAGAGATAATAGCT
Source organism: Glossophaga mutica (assembly GCA_039655065.1). NCBI lineage: Eukaryota > Metazoa > Chordata > Mammalia > Chiroptera > Phyllostomidae > Glossophaga > Glossophaga mutica. The sequence continues at coordinate 39,824,507 of CM077303.1, read as the reverse complement.
CTCCTGTTCCCTTTAAGTCAAATATGAGGGGGCATCTTGGACTTCCTGAAATTTTGAGTACCCCAGCCTGCCCCCACTCCCACACTCTGATGTGCCACTAATTTTGCCTGTCATGTCTCTCAGTTGAAAGAATTCTGCCCAACCTAAGCTGTAAGGAATTAAATGGGAGGGTATAGAGAAGCTCACAGACTCTGGGAAAAGGTCAGAGAACCAGATGCAGAACGCAGAGAGGGAGCAAAGGAAACCCGCAGCCCAGCTCTCAAGCCTCATAAAGAGCTTGGCTCAAGCATTGCCATCTCTGGGGTCTATGTGCCATGGCTGGCACCATTGACACTGAACAGTAGATGCTGCTGCCACCAAAATGAGCCCTGAACTGTCCAGGCTTCTCTATGTCACTCATTCCAATACTAAAGCTCCCAGTGGGACCACCACGTTGGCATCCCACCAAACACACAAGTGGTGATGTCCTCAAACACAGGAAGAGTATTCAGATAATGGGCAGCACAAAACTGACATAGGCTCACTTTCCCTTCCACCCTCCACTTGCTCCCATTCTACCTTAAATTTAGACCAAGCTTTTGTTTTGTTTTCCAAAAATTTATTTTAATCCTTATAATATTATCATTCCCCATTTCACAAATGGGGAAACCAAATATCTTAGTCAGCTTGGACTATAACAAAATGCGATAGACCAGGTGGCTTAAGCACCAGGCATTTATTTCTCAGAGTTCTGAAGGCTGGGTGTGAAGTCCAAGATCAAGGTGCCAGCAGATTGAGTGTCTAGTGTGGGCCTGCTTCCTGATTTGCAGATGGCCACCTTCTTGCTGTATCCTCATGAGAGAGAGTTCTGCTGTCTTCATCTTCTGATAAGGGCATTCATCCTGTCATGGGGGCCTTTCCCTCAGCACTCATCTAACAGTGATTACCTTCCTGAGGACCTGCCTCCAAAAACCATCACTGTGGGGAAGGGCTTAAAATGTATTTTCTGTTTTCATTTGGGTTTTTTTGAGATTTTTAGATTTGGGAGGGGAAACAAACATTCGATTCATAACATCAAGTCTTAGAGAGGTTAAGTGAATCTACAAGGTAGTAAAAAGTATTTTAATACTTCTAGATTTTTGCTTCATGCATGCATTTTAAAACACTACTAATTAATTGTTGGTTTAAAACACCGTTTTGTTTTGGCAATGGAATCTTCTATTTTTCTAGTGAAACCTCACGAGGAACCTCAAAATCTAAGGCAGATAAAAGCAGAACTGCTCTTGTTAAAGAGTAAGGGAGAACAGAGCCCCATCTGCTAGGCCTCACACTTCTCATTTCAAACACGCAAAACCCCACTGAGATCTGAAAACTGCTTTTGCTTCCCTCAGTAAGAGGGGTCTGCCATTCCAGGTCCATTTTCTATCACTCTGCCTCTAGCCCTGGGCTAAGGGACAGGAAGTAGCTCTGATTTTAAATAAAAAATTAACTATTCATACCCAAGTTTGTTTGTGGCCATGCTCCAACATTTTTTAAAACAGGTTCCATAAAATGCTAGTTCCTCAGGGTATCAATAAATGATAATTAAGAAAAGTAAAGAAGGTTTTGTTAATGTTGAATTTCTCACGCCAGCTAAATATGCAGAAAACAATAGGTTTGTAAAAATTAAAAACATTCTTTTACCTATAAACAAGAACTCTCAGAGGGTACTGTGACACTCCAAAAAAGAGGGATAGTAGAGTTTTCCAAATATTTGACCAGAGACCTATATTTCAAATAGCATTTCAAGGTCCCACTAACCATGCGGCTATTCTTGGTAGCAAGATGAGTTGGTTTTTACCCAGCCATTTTTCTTACAAGAATTCTTATTAAACTTATAAATCCCGGGAGAAATGCTGAATTCTGAAGTATCTGGTTTATGCAGCAGCATTTCTCGGTAAGGTAAAGGTACATATAGACCGTGTGGCTCAGAAACACTGAGGAAAATCCCAGGCTGGATACTCGCAAGATAATAACATTAATTACAACTCTCTAATTCGAAAAGGTCCATAAAGTTGAATTAGGAAAGTCAGTGAGGTAAAGGGAAATTTGCTTTCACACTCACTCTTTTTAAATGCTAATGATTATATATTTATCCCTGCAGGGAAGTTGAGTTGTCTCCAAAGCAGGATCCCAATGCAGGAAGGAACCAAAATTCTGGAGAAGAAATGATTAAGCCAGGTGGAAGGCATCAAGCTGCCCAGGGCAATCTATTCCAGGTGGACAGCCGTAACTTACCACTTGACTCTGTCCAAGTCAAAAGTGTAGCCTGATTTATAAACGTCTCACAAACCTCGACTGCCTTTTGCCTCAAATCGAAGCTGCTCAGCCTGGAATCCAATCCCATCCTCAGCTGCATCTTTCTCTCACTAATGCATTTCTCACCTTAGATCAATTGCTTACCGACGTGAGCCTCAGGGTTTTATTTTTGGTATAAAATTGGAGTAATCCTTACTGCTCTGTCGGTTCTGAGAGTTGTGGTGAGAATTAATCTTTGTGGTTGGGGCCATGCGCAGCCCACACTGCACCTCTGTGCTAACTAGAAGAAGGCAGCCCCTTCCACGAGTATGCAGCCTGCTGGCTCAGGCTGGGCTAGTGGCACAGGCTGGATTTCAGCCCCAGACATTTCAGAAGCCTGGTGTCACCTGCCCAGATGCACATTTGGTATCAGTACAAAAAACTATGTGAACTGAAAGTGGTTTCATAAGGCAGCATGTTGTGGAGCGTTCGGGGGCAGGACCGTGTGTATCTGGGTTTTATTGCTGCTTCTGCCACGACAGCTGCATGCCCTGGCCAAACTCAGTGACCTCTCTGAACTCCAGTGTGCACGTGTGAAAGAGGGGAAGGACAGCAACGAAGATTTGAAGGTTAAGTGAGATAATGCCTGAAAAGTACCCAGAATATAGTAAGTGCTAATATAAATGTTAGCTGTTATTATTATTATATTTAATGCATGGAAAATGGATTTTTTACATTAGTGCCATTTTTATTCTAACATAGATCCTATGTTCCAGCCAAGTTAATCTTCTTGACACAAGCGCATGTCTGTGACTTTCCCTGTGCTACTTCTCACTAGGAAGCAGCGTGCTCTTTGCCAATCCGTAGCTCTCACTTTACCATTCCCCTGGTGTTTTTTCCAATCACAAATATTATACCATCATATTACTGGAGACTAGTTAATATCTTATGATAAAAATGCTAAGTTAAAAAAAAGGTACATATATTGAATATTCATGACCTCAGCTTTGTAAATGAATAATTTTTTATTCTTTTTTTTATTGTTGCTCAATTATGGTTGTCACTATTTTTCCCCCATTACTCTCCCCTGCCCTACCCACCTCCACCTCCTACATTCAATCAGCCTCCCTAGTTGCCTTTACAAATAATTTGTAAAGTACATATGTTCAGTCAGTCCAGGCTTTGCACAGGCTTGATATGTATGAATTTCAGTTACCATGGGTTATTTAAACAACAGAAGTCACTCAACAACAATGGTTCAAATTTCAATGACCCTAATATATTAACTATGAGTAATTGTATCAAGTAAAACTTCATTGCTAGCAATTCAGTCCGCAAATCACTATGTAAATGACAGATGCATATCACGATCAGTAGCCAATCACATTACTTCTTTCCAAGTCTGCCTGTCATTGGTCACTGAACTCGGTAACATGTTATTCTCAAATAGCAAAAGTGTGTAATTGTGTTGCCTCCTAGTCTTCCAGTGACACACTCACATGGCATTTTTGAAAACTTGAAAGAAGGAATTGGTCGACGATAATTAAAGTGCAGCAAAGAAGTGAAAAGTGATAATGGTTGAAGTAAAGACTTGAACTGATATAAACGAAATTGTAGAAGAAATAGTTTACCATGGGATATTGACATTGCTGCCCTTTGAGGGACTCAGATATGAAACTAGAGGAACCTGGGAAAAGTGAAACTGACATACATGAGGAAAGTGGTTATGATGAAAAGGATAGAAATGTCCCAGAGGAAGTGATTCTAGCAGAACAAACAAACAAACAAACCCTTTACATTAAATGACCTCTCAAAGATATTTTACATCATTGAAAGTACAGAGAATAAAATGTCAGAAGCTGATTTAAACTGAGAAAGGAGTGTGGTAGTTTGTCAAGGTCTGGAAGAAAACGATTGCTCTATGTTATAATGTACACAAGGAAAAATAGACAAACACCATTCAAAATACTTTTAAGATTTTACAAAGAAATGAAACACTTTAATTCTTAGTGTCCCCAATATTTTAAATTGCAGAGTGCTAAATATTAATTTTATTATTCCTTGTTTCCCTACATATTTATAACCAACAGTAAGAGAGTTTTTAATGTTTTGACAAATAACTTTAAAGGTCACAGAACATTTGAATTTTCTCCATCAATTAGTCAGATAACTTGGTGTGGTTCCAACATGCATGGTCATCTTTACAGTCACATACTCTTACACAATGACAACTGCCGGTCCCTATATCGCTGTAGAAAAAAAATGATTAGATGAAAATACACCAGAAAGTTAACATGGGTATGAGAATTACAGCTGATTTTAATATTTTCCTCTGAAATTTTTAAGATTTTTAAATCATTCTGCAGTTAGTACACATTACATTTATATTCAGAAAGGAAATGATTTACCAAAAAAAAAATCCCCTGGTTTAACATTCAGTTCCATGGGGAGTGTAAGACATCTTTGATGGGCCCTCTCTGTTCTGGGCTCAGGGCCCCCCCTCCAAAATATAATTAAGGTGCCTCATTGCTGGCATATAATTCTGTAAAGGCATCTGGGTAATTGGCTGTGTTTTTTTAAATGATCCCAACTCGATAGAAATTTCTTATATGCAGAGATAGTGTATTTAATGTGTTATGCCTCCCAATGCCCTGGAGTACCTATTATCACATTAGATGATATTTGAACACATTTGAAGAAACTTCAAATAAAATTATTTAGGTGCTCTACTCATTTCATTAAAAATTCAATTTCTTCCAACAACACATTGTTAAGAATGTACAGGCCCCTCAATCATGATGGTTACATTTTTGGTTTCCATAGTAACTATAATTCAACCTTAGAGTCTTAACACATTTCTTTGGATTACAACAAATGAGGTTAAGTTTTTAAATCTATGCACATAAAAGCAAAGTTTTTATTGTTATAGAAACTACCATTTCTATTTTTTAAATGTTTGTGAAAAATTAATATCTCACAAGCAATATTTTAAAAATATCTGCCATTTGTTAAATAAATGGGAAACGCAGTGAAAGACAAACCCTGTGCCTTCCTTGTTACAGCACAGGACATTTTCGCAGGTTCGCTCTCCACATCAGCTTAGGCTCACATGCGGGAGCTGAGGGATGTAGGCAGAGATGGCAGGTGCATATTGTCATTTTTGTCACTTAGTGTAGCACCCACTGCATTTGGCAGTTTTTACCTAAACCACCCTCTTGTTTTTCATGATATACTGATAAGTGACGTTTCACTGCATTGTGATCAGCTGATGGGGACACAGCTGAGGCCTGTGTCACCACAGCTCAGCCTCCAGAGGGAGGTGACCCTGGCAGAGGACAGCAGGCAGAGGGGCTCCCTCAAGCTGCCAGCTAACAGCTCTGGAATTTCCCTTTTGACAGAGAGAAGGTTTTTGTAGTGTAGCCATTAAGTTAGCTAAAGAAAAACTGTCTTCCTTCTGAGATTTTATCATTTGTCTTTCTTGGAAGAATGTGAACAAGTGAAAGTAAAGACACATAAATTACAATTTCAAAATATACCTAGAGTGTTTAGCCACCACTGTTACCCCTGGCCTTTTTAATAAAAATTGCCTTCCTTGCAGGCTTACTAAATTGTACCTGTCAAAACTGGGAATTGAATGACTGTGTATAGAATTTTGTCAGTGAGTACCTACCGACAGTTGGTTGCTGCCCATAAACTCAGGTACCTCTCAAAGGCCTGTCTGCAGGACCCTGCCCTCAGCCAGGGGAGACTACAGTTAGCACACAGACGTCCCAGACAGGGTGAACTGCTTTCTAATGGCAAATCTGGTAGTTCTGATTCTATCTGCCTTGCTGGGGCTTGTGGGCTTCGTTCCCAACAAGAATAATGTAGGTAAAACCTGACTCCCACTTCTGGGTACCAGAATGCTTGTTTGGTTATTTTAAGTACAAAATTAAGGACAGCAATTTGAAATGTTTCATGTACATTTATAAAGCCCACCCCTCCACCTCTATGAAATTCACATTCCTTCTTCTGGAGAATCAAATCCTCATTCTTTCTGAACCAAAGATTGGGCCAAATGGCCTATCATACAAAGGTATGCTTTGCAGGAGAGCAAAATAGGGCTCATGAAATAGAAACACCAGAGTGAATTGGTGATGAGTCCTGGGTGAACTCAGGGCATGTTTTGGACCTCTTCCAGGGACTTACTAAGAACAGGAAGTGAGTCCATGTTTTAACCCTCTTTCTTCCTCAGCAGCAATCCAACTTCCCATAACACTTGAAACTGGGAAATAGGGCAGGAAGGGTCCCAGCTATTTACACGTGGCAGGACTTTGGTCAGAGCTGTAAGCCAGAGTAAAATTGAGTGCTTTGAATTTTCATTCCTTCCTTTGGAGAAAGTACTGTCGGGGAAACTGAGCTGAATGATACACCATTGGGTTCAGTCTGAACAATGCAGCCTCAACAGAAGAGGAAGGGAGTGGGACTGTGGGGAAACATCAGAGGGAGTGTGGGGATATTCTTGCAGCCTTGATATGTCCATCCGCATTTTCTCTCCAGAGTCCACATGGACCACTGAACCGGGATCCTTGGAATAGGCAGACTGGGTAGATACTTATAAACCATGACTTGAGAGTTTCTAAAAGACCTGTCTTGCCAAAGCTACATCAGTTCCCTCACTCTGAATGCCTGGGACTCTACCTTTTGAGTTCTAGTTTTAGGTTCAGGCGCTATCCTTTAGAACTCAAATTTCTTCTTTGGAAATGTCCTGTATATTATTAGATCCCATTTCTCCAAATTAGTTTATAGAATACTTTAACTTTCTCTTACGAGAGACTAGGGAATAGAATACTCTAGAATAATGGTACATGAGACTGGTAAATTTTGATATTAGAAAGGATGAGAACAAAACTTGCTTCCAGGGTAAACAGAAAAATGAAAAGACCTTCACGAGTGTCAAGATTCACCCCTGGAGTGAACTATTAGAAAGAAAAAGAGTGTTTAGAGAGGAGGCCATGGGGTGCTTCCTGACAGCATCCACTCCAGATGCATCCGCTAAATCAAAGCCGACAGGAAGAAGGCCCTCTGTTCTGTAGAAAAGGCAATTAATCAGGGTGAGTTGGGGATAATACTGTAGATTGGTTACATGTTATGAACCAGAAAGCACTAACTTTTCCATTGGGTTTAGACTCTGGTTCACAAAAACTTTTCAATAAACCACTGGCTTTCCTCACAGTCTAAAGCAATCATGGGTTTTTGCCATTCTGACCTTTTTTAATACTAAAATATTGCCAATAATTAATTAATGGCACTTGAATGTGAATGAAATATAAGGTCCACAGTCTTGAATATATAATTCCCCTTTTTTAGAGTTTGCACAATTTTATATGTATTTTGGTTTATACTTGTGAAAAATGTTTTACTTCTACTGGTGTTGAAATCAGAGCCACCCACTGTTTTCTGTAGCTATGAAATATTATGTCTTGTTGCTTGCAGAACTAATGTTCTTACTGATGTTCCTCTCTCGACCTTTTGATTAAAAGGCAGCAACAGCAAAAGACAAGGCTTGAGACTGAGAACAGCCCATTATTTTTATGCCTTCTTTTGTCACAGTAATTTTCAACCCAGACTTCACATTTCACATCAGACTGAACTATGCAGCTTTTTCAAATTGTGGACTTCTCAGGGAGAAAGCACACACACGTGTGTGTGTGTGTGTGTGTGAGAGAGAGAGAGAGAGAGAGAGAGAGACAGAGACAGAGACAGAGACAGAGACAGAGACAGAAATAGAGAAATTCTACAGAGAATCTGATGCATAGCCAGAATCAACAACTCTCACTTTTTTAACTTCAGGGAATATTTACAAACAGTTTAAGTCTGGGGTTGGGAGGTGATTTCACCCACTTAAACGGACACTTCCTATGTGTAAGATCCTGCCAATTTAGCAGACCAAAATATTTTATGCATGCTCCTCTCCGCCTGAAGTGAGGAGGAGATGTGGATTCCTCGATACTGACTTTTTAAATGCACTACTTCATACAAGGGTGGAATTGTTGTGCATCCTGAGGGTGGTGGCCTAAGCTGTGGCTAAGCCCAAGGCTCATGGCTAAGCAGTGACGCTTTTGTGGTCTGTGAACACCACTTGCCACGAGGGCATGTTGGAGGACGGGAGAGTCACCCTGAGCAGAGCCCCACTGCCCTGGTTCAAAAGTTCACAGGCCCAGAAAGGGTGATGGTAGAGGCCAGACAGGAATGGTTTCTTTCACACAAGAGAATGCGGAGAAGCAACAAGACTCCCAGGTCTAGGCAGACTGCACCCTGAGCGTATTCATGGGGATCCTCAGACTTCTTGTTCTGTTGTTGAAGGTTTGCGTGCTACACAGGTACTTTCCACCTCAGGAAAAACTGCACAGCGTTTGACTGACATGTAAATATTCCTTTTTAAAATATTCATTTAATATGGCCAGTGAGCCTAATTGCATTCTGTAGAAGGGAACATTGGTTCATGAAGTAATGTAACTTATAGTGCTCATTCAGGCTTTTTTCCTACAACAGATATTGCCTACTGTGTGCCATGTGCTAGGTGATGCTGGAGCACAGAGAGAAATCAGACATGCAGCCTACCTTAAAGTGCTGACCTTAGGTTTTTAAAGACAGGGCCCAACATGCACAGCACATGCCGCACGGCACAAATAAAGTACTGTGCTGTTTCCAAATGAGGAGATTGGCTCTAGCTGAAGGCAATTGGAAGAGGCTCTCCGGAGGAGATGCATGTGTCCTGGACCAGGATGAGTAGGTAGGACTTAGATAATATCAAGCTTGGGGCAAGGGCCAGGTGGGGTGGATTTCTGGGCAAAGGGAATGGGGGAGAGCAGAGGCATGAGAAAAAAGACCTAGGGTGTAGATAGCAAATAAGCTAGAATGTGGAATATGTAAAGAGGAATGGCACTCTCTGACACCTTCCTGAGGGCCATCTTGGCTAAGTTACTGAACCTCCCTTTGCCTCAGTTTCTCCATCAGTGAAAGGGGGAAAATAGTGCCTACTTCCTAAGGCTGTGTGAGAAACAAATGAGTTAATATATGTGAAATACTTAGGACATTCCTTGCTACATAATAAATCTTCTGTAAGTGTTAGATCTAAGTTATTAGTAATGAAAGGGGTAATGGAAGAGACTTGAAGACCAGATGAGCTCTAAGATCCTTCTGATTCTAAGGACCCAGCATGCAAGGCTGCTGTGAGCTGTGTGTGGTCTCTGAGGGAGGCCGCCAGCTTCCCAAAGCCCCTGCACCATTGAACCTGGGGACAATTGTGCGGAACAGTGTGGGAGAAGAGAGAGGCCTGGAAACAAACGTGGCTGTGCAAACAGACGGCTGCTGCTCCTAACTTGTGCTGTTAATAGTGACACAGAGTTTGAGAAGAGGAAAGAAGCCCATATGTCATTCCCTTCCCTCCCAGTGGAAAACTTCCTATTTTGAATTTCCTTCACTCTTTTGTGTCTTCTTTGGCAAATAAAGGATTTTAAAGAGAGCGAGAAAATAAGTAGCTTTGCTGTAGAGAGGAAAGTAAGAAGAAAAACAAACCAAACAAACAGAATTAATGGTATAATCTGTAACCCAAGAAAGGGAGCCCAAGAGCCCAACCTCCGTCCGTCCCTCCGTGCTGACCTCAGCGGCACACAAAGTCTGATGGAGAACTAACGGGGCAGGTTGTCCGGGTGTGAGGCGGGAGTCAGCATCACTGGCTTTTTGTCCTATCTCATCATCTTACTTTTTTTGTTATTGTGGAAAAATTGGTATACAAGGTTGTACATATGTTGGGCAGACAACATTATAATTCACTATTTGTGTATTCTACATAGTGACCGCTACTGTAAGTCTAGTTACAGTGCATCACCATGCAATTCATCCCTTTCACCCATTTTCCCCTTCGAAGGCTGGCACAGGCTTCCTCTGGGTCTCTATTCTTCACGGTTGCTAGCCGGGTTAGGAAAGACAAATGACCTTTCACCTAAAATACCCTCTGTTAAATCTGAAACCAATGCCCTTGAACACCTCTTACTTCTCTGTGCATACTTCTCTTTGGAGTCCAGTTTCATCTCCTGGGTCCTCAGGCTTGGGAGAGGGAGTCAGGAGTCATGGTGACCAATTCGGCTCTGCTGGACAGCCTAATCTCCAGCCATCACCCAGCTTTCTGACGACTTTCACTTAAAAAAAAAAAAGCCTGGCTGGTGTAGCTCAGTGGATTGAGCGCGGGCCTGCAAACCAAAGGTTTGCGGTTCGATTCCCAGTCAGGGCACATGCCTGGGTTGCAGGCCAGTTCCCAGCATGGGACACACAAGAGGCAACCATACATTGATATTTCTCTCCCTCTCCCTCTCTCTTACCCTTCCCCTCTAAAGATAAATAAATAAAAAAAATTATTTAAAAAAATTGTCAGAAAACTTCAAATCCCAAGTCTGAAACCCCTGTACTTCATAAATTCAAAGTGATACTGTTTCTGTTCTATTTTGTAAAAATTATAGCCCCTTCACTTTTTCTGCAGGACAGGTAAAATAAACAAGATAGTTTGGTTGTAATTTTTCCCTTTTCTTACCAATTCAGAGCTCTCCTTTTAATTTTCAAAGGGGATGAGTTACTTGAACACAGAGTTATTATAGTGGATAGCAAAATAAAATATCTGAAGCTCAGGGGCTTGATTTTTTGCTTCACTCAGTAACATACAGGGTTAGGGAAAAGTACGTTTAAGGTTGTTTGTATGGAAAACAATAAAATAGTTAATAAGAATAATACAAGAAAAAACTGTGTTTCATGTACTCACAACTGTAAACCTCCTTTTGCCCCACCCTGAATTTTGGAAGAGCACCAGTAATTGGGACATTCACTTGTCAGTAGGGATCTGGACTTCACTTGTTGATATCTGAAATCCATTTGGCTCTTGCAGAGCACTATAACCAAGGTGAGAAGGGCTAGAAACAGATGCAGAATTACAATTACCAAAGGGAGAAGAGTTCACTGTGGATATTTAACCACACCAAACTCTGGGTCTTTCTTCACAGTTCCTGACACATCCACTTGTAAAGGAGGTTAACAATAGCATCGTGCCTACAGCCCCACCCCTAGTTACAGCTAAATAATAATGTCCATGATAAGCTTTATTTTTATGCAATGAAGAATTTAAGATAGCAATGTTGTCTATAATGTCTAAGCCCGGAATTTATGTTTGGCTTTCTCAAAGACAGTTGTACCCATTTAACTTTATCTGACAATACAAGAGAAACGTGTCTTTCAAAGTACCAATTTTAATTAGCTAGGCCATTTGCCTTTCTCTGAACCATCAAACCCTGGCCGTCGTCAAAGGCAGGGAGCCAGATGAAGCCCAGCTGCGGTCAGATGCAGGAAGGCACTGCCAGGGCTTGCAGTAAGCAGCAGTGCCAATAGCTTGTGTTAGTGACATGCGCATTATTTTGAGCAGTTAACACTGGTCATTGAAATAAAAATGGAGTGATTTAAAAAATATATCTGGGCAGCAATTTTTAGAACTTAGAAGGAAAGTGTATTTTTCACCAGTAACTTGTAGAAGCAATCTGATGCCTAGATGTTCACCTTCAAGCTACCTCTCCTAGCCCTGGGGCTCTCGTCGGCATTTCCTGGGTAGACCCCTTTACTGGCCTCCCCTGTACCCTTGGTCGAGCTGAGCTCCAGCTTGTGGAGCCTTTGGCTAGGGTGGGGTGGATGGCAACCAAACAGTATCGCAGGGCGGAACCACTGCCTTATGGTTCATCTAAGCTTGTTTTTTAGCATCTTTCAGGAAAAAAGATTCTGTGTCTTAAGTCTGGGAAACCTGCCTTCCTCCACCTCTTTGGTGAGAAGAGACCTATGTAGGAAATACTTTCACATCAATGCATGTTGACCTATTTCCCTTTACTTATTTAATGTTGGCCTTACATTTAGTGGTGAAACTCCCAGGCTCAGTCACTAAAGGACCCATGAATGCATGTGTTTGGAGTTTTACAGATTTCTGGAAATTTAGTGAAAGGTTCAAGAACAGCCTCCAAGCTCGGATTGCTGCTTAATAATAAAAAAAATACTTAAAAAAATTTCTTTATGCATACAACAGCACACATAAAACCATAAAATAGAGGCTCTGACCCCTAAGGATGTTGTGAAGACATTTTCTACTAAAGGCAAAGGGTAAGGTCCTGTGTCTACCAGTATACAGAGAAATGACCCCAAATGCCTGGGTTTGATACCACTGGGCAGTTTTAATAGTCTCCAGCATAGCTTAGCCATTTAATTTATTTTCCACTTTTTTGACAGTCGATAGTTTCTGATTTGAAGCTTTACTTTTCTTTGTCCCACCTCCCCAATTAGAGAGTAAGCACCCCGTAAACAACTCATCTCAGCCTTCCTGCCAAGCCTCATAACACCAAAATCAACTTCCTGAATGAAGAATATGCTATCCCACTACTCAAAAATGTCTTCCTCTACATCCATTTAGCTCCATCTGTGCATGTTCTTTTACATGGAAATTCCCTGGAGGAAGACTGGTTTCTGCCAATCACTCCTAATGTGAATTGCTTCGGTCAGATAAGAGGTGCTCCGGGAAAGAGAATTAACTGAGGGAGATGGAAGTGATATTTGAACCTTTGGAACACTGAGAGAGCGTGGCCAGCAGAAGGAAGGCTTGGAAAGGGAATTCTCGCTGACTCCGTGACTTGGTTTGTGTCTCTCGTGACGTGTTCTAAGTATGAATGGATGATTTGGAGCAAGGGTGGGCAAACTATAGGCAGTCATCTGTTTTTGTTTGGTTCTCAGGCAAAGGGTAGTTTTTACATTTAAATGGCTGTAAAAAGGCCAAAGAAAAGTATGAATTTGGCTTTTTAATTGAATTTATTGGGGTGACATATTAATGAAGTTATATAGGTTTCAGGTGTACAGCTCTATAATACATCACCTGTATATTGAAAATTACTATTTTCTGACACATAGAAATTATATAAAATTGAAATTGCAGAGTCTATAAAAAGTTTTGTTGACACACAGCCATGCTGGTTCATTTATAGAGCAGCAGTGGCTGCTTTCTCGCCAAGATGGCAGAGGGCACCAGCTTCAGTGGAGGCCATATGGCTTGCAAAGCCAGATATTTATTTCCTGCCCCTTTACAAGCAAAGTCTGTAGACCCCTGATTTAGAGTAAAGGGTTTCTGTTTGTTTGTTTTGTTTTAGCTTTATTAATTTTCGACTAATAGCTTTTTACTATTCATAAAATTAGCAAACACTATTTCTGGCTTTTAGAAAAATATCAGCATATACAATTAGTTACAGAGGTGTTTGTCTCAAAATTATTAGAACACATGCCCATGTGTGCACACACACCACGAGGTGTTAACTGGATTCTGTAGAACCATGTATTGGCATAGAAATATGTCTTTAATATGAGCTCTTTGTGTAGCATAAACCCATAAAAATGTCCCAATCAAAAACATCTTCAAAGATTCATTAAAAAAATTAGACATGTTTATCTGAGTGGTGGGATTTCGAGTGATTTTTTTCTTATTTTTGCTTCTCTCTATTTCCTAAATGGTTTTCAGTGAACAAATACTACTTTTATTACACACACGTATATATGTATGTATATATATGTGTGTGTATGTGTGTGTATACATATATACATATAATGAAAAACCTGTTGTTCCTCTGATACTAGACATGGATAGGGAAATAGAACAAAAACGTAATACATTAGTTATATTTCCATCCTCCCCTGGGGGAAAAAAATCCCCCTGGGAGACAGTAGAACAAAGGCCTCAGCAGGAAACTGCTTACTAGGGTCAGAAACCAAGCCTGCCAGGCACTGGTTATATCACCTGGAGTGAATTTCTTACTCTCTCTGAGCCTATGTTTTCCAAGTTCTTGAGTGAGGAAAAGAACACCCTCTTAGGACTGTTTCAAGCATTAAATAAGGTAGTATATACAAACCAACTAACAACTCACGTGGTGACAGGCATACAAGCATTAAAAAAAACTATGTTTCCAACATATTTTATGAAGAATACTTGCTATAAAGATGTTCTGCCTTCTATAGCAATTTGCCTTGTGAAAAAAAGTCTGTAAATGGGAACGGCTGGAGAGAGGAGCAGAGGAAAGGGGTGCGTGAACAGCGGGGCAGTGAGGGGGTGAGAATGCCAGCACCCTGAAGGCCAGGGAAATGGAGTGGTTTGTTCATTGCTTTTGTCCTGTGATTGGGAAACTTTCGTTACTACTGAAGTGGTTGGGAACAGCTAGATTGCTGGGGCAGGGGGGTGGGCTGGGCAGAATGTCTGTGTATGTGTGAGGGCGCAGATCTTAGAAGGAAATTGTTTCGACAGGTCATAGTTTAGTTCAACACTTTTGAGTGCCTGTTATATGAAAAGTGCCGGGCATCCCAAGTTGCACAAGGTACATCCAGCTCCAGAGCGAGCTACATCCCTCCCAGGGGGGTTAAAGAGATGACTTTGGGGAGAGGCACTGTGTGTCTGTCACACTTTCCAGCTCAGGTAATCAGCGTTCACAGAATGCTTGCACACTAAGGGTTGGCAAGAAGGAAGATTATTACTAAAGCACTGTTAAAATAATCATGTTTTGAGGAGGTGGTTAGATATGATTTGGCCAGGATAAAAAGAGTCATTAAAAATTCTAAAGATAAGTTAGGGGACTAGGAACTAAGAGCTTAATAAGAGGAGAAGAAAAGATGTCATGGCCCTTTGTATGTCTTTCAACAAACACCAAGCAGCAGCCCTTGGGTAGGATTGCTAAGTACAAACTACAGTGTGCCATATTCTCTTTTAACTTGTCCTTCATGTTTTCCAGGGAACAGTGCTCTGAAAGTTTGTTTTTCACTTTATGCTGCCCCAGGTCCTCTCCATGTTCATACAGTCCCAACCTCCTAGACGTGCCTACTGTTAACACTGGCTGGTGAATATGGTTCAGTAGTTGAGATTATGTCCTTGAAGTGTCAATGGCCTGTGTGAGCTGCCATCTCAAGATAGATGAGGGGTAAAATAAAACAGAAACCAACCCAAAACACAACCATTTCCTCATGAAGTTCATTATATCTCCATCCTGACTCTACCTCGCCACCCATCTAATGCATTACACAGTCATTACCTTTTCTATGCTGTTTATTTCTATGCTGGTTTCTTTACACCAATTTGCATATGTTATTTATTCTGATTTTAGAATAGATTTGCATAGGCAGGTCTTTGCTACATCAGACAAGAGAAGTAAATCATTTCCTGTTAATGTGTTCATGTCTGAGGTGTTTAGTCTGTATAGTAACATTGCTCATGTTTCACCCCAAAAGATGTATATTCTATTTGAATATATGTTCCCTTTCTGAATCTCCAGGATGCAGAGAGAGCATATGTAATGTCATAAAAGGCAATCCAGCCCTGGCTGGTGTGGCTCTGTGTATTGAGCATCAGTCTATCAACTGAAAGTCTGCTGGTTCATTTCCCAGTCACAGCACATGCCTGGGTTGTGGGCCAGGTCATCAGTTGGGGGCATGCAAGAGGCAACAGTCAATGTTTCTCTCCCTCTCTTTCTCCTTCCTCCCCCCCTCTCTAAAATAAGTAAATAAATAATATCTTTTTTTAAAAAACACTCCAGTGAGGTGCCATACTTCCACTGGCAGGAAAGGTACCCTGCTGCCCAAGACTACAGAATTTACTGTCTGTAGGATCTGAGACAGGGCTCTTTCTGTAGCTGGGCCCCTCTGCAGTTGGAGATGGTATGTGGACCTGGCAATGATCGGTAATGTGATGTGGTTTATTTATAATTTTTGAGACCTGTTAAAAAGGGAAGGCACCTAGAATCACAAAAGAGTTTATTCATCTATAAAGGGAATTAGAGTGGGTGGGTCAGGAGGAGCTAGAACCTCTGAATCTCAGAACTTGTGTTCTTCCCCTTGCTGAAGCTGGGTATTCTTCCCTTGCTAAAGCTGGGCACTCTAGGATGATTATTACTTAGCCAGTTCTATGTTGTTGTCAGCAGAGGGTCAGAGAAATTGGTCTTAATTGAAAATTGGCACTAGAGCCAGAAGTGAGATGGGCCAGTTGCCACAGGCTAGGGAAAGCGTGTTCCCTCCAGGGTAGCAGCATAAGGACCATCCTCTGCCACATTCTTGATTTATAATGAGGTGCCTGGAAGTCCTCTGCAGAGGAGTCAGAAATGCAGCATCGGGTTTTCAAGTACCTGGCAATACCTCCTTGGGTTCCTCCTGGCTTGGACAAAGAAGATCCTCCCATTCCACACACACACTCACACTCACACATACACATGCAGACTCTCACCCAATCAGTAATGCACATATATAAACATTCACAAATGCATATATACACATGCATAGTCTTATACACATGAAACACAGACATGCACACAGATATAAACACACATGCACATATAAACACGCACATAGCTGGGCACTGTGCAGACCCTTTCCAAAGAACCATCTCTAGCCCCCAGCCCTCTTCTACTGACTTTGCCCCAATGATATGCTGGTCTCGAGCTAATATCTAGGTGGCCCTGGCTCTCCTGGGCTTGATCCATGAATTATTCCTATGCCAACAGCTCTAGGATTGAGTCTCTGAAAAGAGTGATGAAAACCAGGAAGGCTGCCATTAGAGGAATTGGGGAGGACAAAGGAAGGAATGACTTCCCTTTCTTCATCTATAAAATTGTTGGACCAAATCATCTCTTGTCTCTTCTGGCTCAAAACAAACGATGAAACGATCAGTGTCTTGTAGGCACCTTGTGGTGGGAGGTGTACTATGCATTTGATTTAAAATGGGGAGGGGGACCCACTGGGACGTGGTTGTAACTATCAAAGAAGGAATTGGCACAATCACAGAAACGCTGATTCTAATCCTGACAGAGAGACAACAGAGTTCCTCTTCACTTTCTTTTTAAACCTATTTATTTTTATTTGTTCTACTCTTTTTTATTACCTAATAATACATGGCTATCATAGTATTGTGAAAAACATAGGTTAAGCCAGAGTCCCCCCGCACGTGGCCTGGCCATCAGAGACGACCTCTGTTAGCAGGGCATGTATGCCCTTCCGGACTGTGGACGGTCTGGTGGAGTTTTTTCCCAACAGATTTACTATATGAATTGTCTTACAACTTGCCGTGTTCCCCTCTTCACCATATGTTTTCATGGTCTCCTTATTAAGTGATTTTTATAAAAAACAAGTCAGTGACCTTCAAGGGAGGCCTTTTCCCATTTCTGCCAAGCGCCACGCTGTGCTTGCGGTTCCCTTGTATTCCTGGTCACAGGCTCCTGCTTTTTTCCTCTTACAGTTAACAGCACTCACTCTGCAGCGTCTCTGGGCTCCCGCCTGTCTGCTGTGGCCATGTGAAGGAAGCAGAGTCGTCTTACTGTAATTATTTGAGGTTCTGGGCATTTTTCTGTGCATCACATCCAGTAACACAAAACAGAGGAAACCCATTATGCCCCAAACCCAGCTATTTACTCTCTCCCACACAGTGTTTTCTGGGAAAGGGAGACTGCGGTAACCTGGGGAAGGGGTTGGTCACGATCCTCGGATAGGTCCAAGAGCTTGATGTGCACAGAGCCCGCCAGGCTCCCAGCGGGGCCAACCCAGGAACGTGGGAATCTTTGCCCAGTGACTAAAACAGCGCAGATGTGATCAGACTTTTTTCTCATATCCTGGTTCCATCGCTTACTATCTCTGGAACTTTGCTTCAGATACTTATTATCTGTACACCTTACTCTACTGATCTAGAAAATAGATATAATAAAAATTATAGCTATTTTACGGGACATTTGTTAAGTTCAAGTGAGAGAATACATGAAAAGTCCTTGACACAGTGCCTGGCGTGTCGTAATTCATGAAGAAATATTAACTTCTGGGTGAGCTTTTCCCTGCCCTTCCTTCTCCAAGAATTCTTCTTGGTGGCTCCACCCCCCTTGTGTCTACCCAGAGAGCCACCCTTTCCCTGCTCAGGCAAGCTTGCAATAGATGGGGACCTGCCTACTGCCCCCAGCCTCTCTTCCCTAACAGGTGCTCCCTGGATTTGCCCTCACTCCCTTTTCCTACGAACCTCAGAGCTAGTTATTACAGAGCTTCCTCTTTACCCCGAACTCAACTGAAGCTTGCCTTCAGTCATTCATGTATTCATCATTCATTCTCATCATTCATTCTTTCATTACGGATGCATGCCAGTGCCTGCTATGTGCCAAGCACTGTGATAGGTGATGGGGTAGAAAGAGACACAGTCCCATCTCTGAAGGAGCCCAGCCTGTTGGGGGTCAGAGATTGGTAACCTGGCTATTATAACACAGGGTGACAAAGATGTGCACTGGTAAGACAGCATGCCCAGGATGCCTTGAGGAGGGACATGCACGCCAGCCTGGCAGTGGTTTCTCTATTTTCTAGATTCCTCTAACTCTCTCTTCCAAACTTCCTGTTGATTTTTTTAATGTCATCAATTACATTTTCAATTTCCAAACCACCTTTCTTATTCTGATTCTTCTTTTTTTTATAGTGGTTCTTAAAAAGCATATAGAAATCAGTCAGGAAGGTACTACCTTTGGACCAGGACAGATTGTAACAACCTGAGCAGGAAACCTACGTACGAACATCCCAGCCTCTCAGGGGCAGATTCACTGTAAGATCTGGGGACAATTGGCCAAGCTAATAAATAGTCATTCATCCTCTCACTGGTAACCTCAGTATTATTGTTGTCTGCTGTTGCAGGTTATAGTTTGGGGTGGTGAGGGGCACGGTCTGAACTTTCAAGGTTTCACTGATACATGGAAGAGACCAGCACATGAATGATGAATGACAACACCAAGGAGTAAGCTCCACTAACATCGATGTATGGAGTGATCAGGAAACCACTGAGGAAGAAATGGGGAAGAAGAAGGGAAAAATGGCACCGTAGAAAAGGTTATTTTATGACTGAGTCTTTCAGGATAAGAGGTAATTTCCCAGGCAGCGAAGGGGCCAAGGAAATGGCAAAAGGAATAGCATTCCTGGCAGAGAGAAAGGCGTGTGTTAAATCAAAGAGGTATTAAAGGGCTTACGGCCTGTTTGAGACTGGTGAGGAGTTCTGTGACTGGAACTTAGAGTTGGCTGAGCAGGGAGGTTGGGGAGAGGGTGTTGGCAGGAGGTGGGGCTCCGGGGAGGTGGATTAGTCTGGATGGCGCAGGGCCTCACCTGTCATGTTGAGGATTAAATTAAGACTTTATGTTTGTGATTCTTAAACACTTAACATGGACCCTTTTGAAAATATGATGAACATGATGGCCCTTCTCACTCCCCACCCCTGGAATGCACAAACATGCAAAGTTTTAGTGCTTAAAGGATCTGAAGCCCGTTCCTCTTCCTCGAGCAAGGCAGTGGAGAAGCCCCTGAGAGTTTTAAGCAGGAATGTCACGTTCAGATGGAGAACTGAGTTCTGGCTCTTCCACGTCCTGATGTATGTGGCTGTGGCGTCCCCTCTGGTGCCACCTTCACATCCTCACAGCCCACTCAGATTTCAGTGGCAGTAGAGGTGGACAGTGCCGTGCCCAGCCTGACATGTCCCACACTGGCGGTCACACGCTCCGTGGCCTGCACACAGGCTCAGTCCCAGGGCGGCCCCCCACCTAGGGGCCCCAGGGAGAGGGTGTCAGTGCACAAATGCCCCAGCCTCCCCTTCTCCGGGTCACTCTTTCTCTAACCACTTTCCGTCTTCTAGAAAATTTCAGAATCTCTCATAACCTGACAGCCCCCATCCCATTCTCTTTTTATATACCATTATTTATTTTTTTTAATCTTTAATCTGAAGTGGCTGTCAAGAGGAAAAAGAGGTAAGTGCTTGTACTAGTTGGCAATTACTAGCAGCACACTTGCTTACATTTTTTGTACTGAGAGTAAAAAGTTTAAAATGTAAACTTTCAAAATAAATTTTAAGTTAGTACACTAATTGTGGTGATCACTTTTAAGGTACATAAATGTTGAATCACTATGTTGTACACCTGAAACAAGAATATTGTTGAACTCTAATTAAAAATAATAAAATAAAATATTGTCAAATTTAAAACAAATATTAAATTGGGTTTAAATATTGGAAGAAATTAGAAACAGAATGGCTAAAGTCCCCAAAGCTAGGATTAAAGATGAAAGAATTTAAAAATCACCTTTAATTAATCGGGTGTAATGCCATGTGCCCAATGCTCCACTATAACATTATGTACAAAGGTCAAAATATTCAGAGTGCGTGCTGTGATCCTAGTTCATGTAAAAAAGGGAAACAAGTGTCAAGTCCTACTTTTGAAAAAGTGTAACTCCTCCTGCTCCCGGCTTTGAAAATGGTTAAATGTTCTGCAGGACTAGGAGACCAAAGGCCTCCAGGTTAACTTGGGTGTTTATTTTTCAAGTGGTTAATTCTTTTTTTAAGTTGAATGTACTGGGGTGACCTTGGTTAATAAGATTATATAGGTTTGACGTGTATATTTCTATGACACATAATGCATTGTGTTCCCACAACCCAAAGTCAAATCATCTTCCGTCATCAGCATGTATTTGGCTGCCTTTACCCTTTAATGAAGTGCTTGATTCATTGAAAAGAAAATTAGGAAAAACAATGCATGGCTATGACTTTGGCTTTTCTGTCAACCTACGGTTGTGACATTGTTTAGATAGAGCCAGGGTTTCGAAATCCATGGACCTACTTAAATACAGGCATATAAGAGAAATTAAATTTGGGGCCTGAAAGTGGGAGAATGTGCCAAAACAAATAAAATTATTGAGAAGAAATCTAGTATTCTTTCTATTGTTTTTTGACTCTGTGATAGAAGAAACCCACTTTTTGTGGTCTCTGAGCATCTCCAGAGAATATCACAGCCAGGAATATCTTGGGAGAAGGGGAAAATGGAGAAGGAGGTCAGGGAGGGGCAGAAAGGAAAAAGCAAATGGAAAATTTAAAGAAATTTTTTAATTTAAATTTTCTTAAAAGCATTGTTGGATCTTATTTTGTTTTCATTGTTGTTGTTCTGTTTTTCTTTTGCTTTGTCTTATTTTATGAGACTTTCTCATAGACATTTATACAATGACTTTGTAAAAAGAACTCTAGCACTAGAGAGAAAGGCTGTGTAAACATCTAATCAGTTTGTGGCAGTGTCTCAGTTCCTTTGTTTGTGGCTTTTTAGCACATTGGAATCACGAGGGCAGTGTTGTAAAAGATTGATTTGTGGATCTCCCTCCTATAGATTCTGTCTTAGTCTTTAGTGTGACTTGGAAATCAGGGCACAGGTGGCAAACGCAAGGCCCGTGGGCCAAATCCCACCCTCCACCTTGTTTTATCCGGCCCGGCACCTTTTTTCCACCCAGCGGCAGCACCAAGCTCCTTGCCCCCAGTTAAGGAGTAGTTACATTTATCCAGTCCTAAAGTTACATTCAGCCCTTTGAAGGCAACCACGAGGCTGATGTGGCCCCTGGTGAAAATGAGTTTCACACCCCTGGCATAGGGCATGTAGTCAATAATATCGTAATGACCTTAGATAGTTATTATAGTATTATTGACTGTATATGTGTATTAGACTTATCTGGATGATCTCTTAGTAAGTTATATAATGTCTGTTCATTGGGTTGTACATCTGAAATTAATATTATATTCTATGTCAACTGTAATTGAACAAATTTATTTAAGGTAAAAAATGTCATCTTTGTGTGTGTGTTAAATAACTCAAGAAGCACCACAGATTGTAAGTAGTCATGGGAGACAAGGGAAAGATGGGTAGGCCAACTACAGGAGACTGGAACTCTTGTCTAAACTTGCCAGGTAATGAACTATGTGACCTTGGGCACATTGCTTAAATTCTCTGAGGCCTCAGTCTTCTTTTGTAAAATGGGTATTAGTAGAAATGCCTACTTCACAGGCCATCATGAATATGAAATGAGATAGCAGGCACTCAACCTGCGATAATTTCTGTAACCTCTAAAGGTCTTGATTTGCTCATCAAGCAATTAGAGAGTAGTCTAGAACAGAGAGCCCCAACCTCCCAGGCCACGGACCAGTACCGGTCCCAGCCTGTTAGGAATGGGACTGCACAGCAGGAGGTGAGTTTGAGTATAATGTGCTGAAATCATCCCCTGACCCCAGCCCATGGAAAAATTGTCTTCCACGAAACTTGTCCCTGGTGCCAAGAAGGTTGGGGACTGCTGGTCTAGAAGATCTCTAAGAAGCCTTCAAACTCTGACTTGCGATCTTAGAGAACTGTACTTTTTGGAAGATTTCTTAGAATTTCTCCGGATATCAAATAAAGTTCTATTGTATCAGGCAACCAGGACAATATATGAAAAACTCAGAGGAGATGACAGTCAAATAATTCAATAAAGTGTGATATGCGCCATAATGGAGATACACACAAAGTGCTGTGAAAGTGCAAAAGTGGAGGTAGTAGACATGGTGACAATGTGGATCCTGAGAGGGAGGGGAGAAAAAGGCACTCAGGTAGAGGGAGGCCCATATGCAAAGACCTGGAGGTAGGAAAGAAAAGGAAAGAAGACTGCATGCCCGGTGTGGCCGAGGCATACGAGGTTGGGGGGAGTGTAGTGCAGATGAAACCTGGACCGAGACAGTTGAGGGAGGACCGTTTGGCTATAATGAGAATTTTATGATGTAATCTTTGAACCAGGGAGTAATATAATCAGATTTGGATTTTAAAATTAACTCTAACAGCAGAGAGTAAGATTATCTGGAGGAAAGGAGGTGAGATGAGAGGTTATGACAATAATCCAGGCGTTGGTGACAAAGAAACACAAAAGGGCGTATTAGAAAGACTGATAGGCCTGAATGACTGTGTGCTGGCATGGACAGGGAATGAGGAGAGGAGGAATTCAAAGATGCTCGTGACCCAGATGGAACATGCAGGAGGAGCAGGATTGGGCTAAGAAGTGCTAATACACTCGGGGTTCAGACGGAGCACCCAGGAAGAAGTGCGGATTCATGGATATGTGGACCTCTGAGGCTGGAAGGAGAGAGATTACAGAATGCGTGTCAGGGGTGAAGGGATGGATGGGTCACTGCTTGTCTCCAAAAACACGAGGAATGTTAGAGGTTTCCATGGCAGCATGTCTCCAAATGTGAGCCAAGGGCAGCCTTACCTGTACCAGAGCCCCTGGTGCTGGCTTCTATCCAAGGCCCTGGGAGATAGAATCTGAAAGTGTGGGAGATGAGCAAGTCCCTCTTTGCCCTACGAGAAAGAGCCCTTTAAAAAACTGGCCAAAGCTATAGACACATTTCCATCTGATAGACCTACACTGTAGTTGTAGCTTTTCTAGTAGCCATACTTAAAAACTAAATAAAAAGAGACTAGTGGGATCGATTTTAGTAATACATACATACAAAATAGCATTTCAATATTAACCAATATAATAATTATAAATGCAGCATTTTTCATTCTTTTAATCACTCTAAGTCTTCAAACTCCAGGGGGAATTTTACACTTACAACAGCATACGTAGTGCCTTAGACTGTGCGGCCACAGATGCCTCTCATCCCCTGCCCTGAAAAACATTCATCCGCGTAAAATTTCTTGAAAATTTCTGGGGATGCTCATAGCTCCTGAAGCATATAGACTTGGTTAAGAACTGTTTTTAGGGTCTTTGGGTTTTTGAGACTGATTCTGAAAATAGATGGCTTTCTTCAGTATTATAAGGTTTATTTTTTAATATTCTAATCACATAGGATATGAAGTAATATACACCACAGAGTGATAGGAATTTGTTTTTGCAGATGGAAGAAAGAATTAAATAATTTTGTTTTATAATTCTACAGTAAACTGTCTACTCTAAGAGACGAATTTTTATGTTCTCTGTTGGTCGCACACTTGGTTTATTGACTCTGTGGATATTGTTCGTAGGCCGGACAGAAACAAAGAGTGCTATACAATATTTTTCAGGAGGGTAAATTTAAACACAGTTATTAATTTAGTGAATTTTTTCTTTCTTTTTTAAAAATATTTATTTATTTATGAACTTTTAAAATTGGTTTTGGTGGCTTCCTTTTCCCTTGTCATGGTTACAAACCTATTTCAAAGACATGGCCTGAGGCACCACTCCCTTTTCAAACGCCTGTGTGTTGTTGCCTTAAAGCATCACCCTTACAAAGGACACTTCTTTCTGAATCTCAGACAGAATTATTTTTAGAGGCAGAATCATGTTGTATTTGAAAGAATGACCCTTCCTGTAATCGTCCATGGGGATGATTTGGTTGTGGTCTCACGTAATTACAGACCTGTGCCAACGGTTAAGGCCTTCAGCGTATTCCAAGGCCTCTAAATCAAGGGTATTCAGTTAATTGCTCACAGGTGTTTTCCTATGTTTATGAATACATGCAGTCTATGAATTATACAAAAATTTGGCAGAAGGAATGGCCGTACTGCTGAGGAGTTTCTTAGATTTATCAGTTAATTAATCAGGTTGGGTAGGGATTTGACTACTCTCTTAAGGGAGCTTAGCATTGGGAATATGAGGAGTAACCTGTACTTTTGAAGGAGAGTTTAAGAGAAGATAGAAGGAAACAGAAAAACTTGAGTAAGCTGCTGCTGCTGCTAATAGCTCAGTGTAGTGGCCCAGCCTCTTCTAGATGCTTTGAAGAGTTAAGGCATCTGTGCCTCTGAAAAAATAAATGGTGCTAGATTCTAAAATAAAGTGGGCTGCATTGGGGTTTTAATTTAACTTCTAAAACTGTATATAAAGTACAAGCCACATTATTGGTTGTTTGGATTAGTAACGATCGTCATTGTTGGGGCAATGGCCTTGGAAATTATGGAAATACCGATGAGGAGGTTCCTGTATGGGATTTGTTTCAAAATGTATTCTAAACAAATTAACATGACATTACTCTGTGGCATAACATAAAATCCAAAAGAATGTCCCAGCAATTGCCCCCACATAATGTCTATGGCAATTATCCATGGGAATAAAAGCATGGGGCACTGGTTAAATGAAATTCACCTACAGCAAGTTAGATTGCATCATTCTGCCCAAGAAGGTAGGTGGAAAACTGTTTTGCAATTCAGTTCAACAAGTACAGGTGAAAGCCTACAGAAAGACAGGAGTTAATGTTAAAAAGATGAAAATGACATAGTTCCTGCCCTCAAGGAGTTTAAATTTGAGAGAAAAGAAAAACAAACAGAGAATATCAATCAAATGTACTAAATGCTAACATGAGTCTTGGTCAAGCCAGTAAATCTGGAAACATACCATGGAGGGTGTAGCAACTGAGCCCAATTATGAAAAATTAGTAAGAGTTCATGAAGGCAAGAAAGTTTGGTGTTCAGGGAAAATATTACCAGAATACAAAGAACTAAGTGGAGAGTGGATGGGTATGAGTCTGGAAACAGAGAAGACAAGCTCCAGAGACACCTTTTCAAAGATGGGGGAGTCTTAATCTTGCTTATATTTTGAAAGGAAAGATCCAATAGAGATTAGAAATAAAAGCAGGTCTTAGAAGATCTTGGGAAACACAGGTATGAGGGATAGAGGTTGATACGTCATCCTGAAAGAGAGGGATGCGTCAACCTCTGAGCCTGGAGGGAAGGACGACAGGGTAAGTGTGCATGGAGAAGAGCTTGTGAGCGGGTAGGAATTTGAGATATTTGCGCTTTACCACTTCCCATTTTCTGATGAAATAGGAGTCAAGTTATTAGCTTAAAAGCGATGGTTCTAACCCTTGGCTTTACACTGGAATCACCTGGGGAGCTTTATGAAAATACTTGGATCCACTTACCAGAGAATCTAATATAATTGGTCAAGGATGCAGCCTAGGCACTGGAATTTTTTAAAGGTCCTGAGGTGATTCTCGTGGGTTCCCAAGGTTGAGAACTACTGGCTTAAACTAGAGTAAGGGGGCTGAAAAAAGTAGTGAAGAGGTTTGGAACAGCTGCTGAGGGGACTGGAGAAGGCAGCTAATGAGCAAAATAATGTGAGGCAATCTTAAAGACCAGGTGAACCTGAATATCCTAAATTTATGACAGCCCAAGTCTGAAAGGGCTGATTCCCCCCTCCTCACCGCCCTAAGCAGTGTTCTACCAGTGAAGAAGGCTGGCTGTGGGACCAGTCTTGAGGTGGGGTTTACACAGGATCACAGGAGCCATTTCCATGCAGTCTAGGCTGGGTTTGAAAGGAAGTGAGGCAGGGAGCAGCCCAGTCCCATTCCATCATAATCCTCTATATGGACCGAAAAACAAACAAGTAAACAAACCACTGTAAGAAGCAAGGGGACCACATACTCTGACACTTATGAAACTAATTGCTGAATAGCCTAGAGTTGACTGTACGTGCTTGCTATAAATATGTATGGCATTACGTGTCAAGAACTCATTTTGTGCCTACCCCTTTTTGAAAATCACCTTTTGTGCCCATAAAATAAAAAGCCATGACAAGGTTTATGATGGGCATGGCTTTCCCATGTGTCATAGGAAGCTTCTCCCAAATCATGGGAGTGCTGTGGGCTAGCCCCCTTATTTTCCATGGGGTGGGAGGCTTTGCTCTTGCTAGGGTAGTGACTTATTATTGAACCAGCTACATGTTCGGAGTGAGTCATTGGTCTGGCAGCATTCCCTGCTCTCCACACACATTTTCACCCACCTTTGGAATGTGGGAACACTGGCCTTGTCCATGATCGCCTGGCAGAAAAGTGGCTTCATCAGAGATTTTACTACCAAACTGCTAGGTGAAAGTGAGGAAAAAGAGAAGGGAAGGAAAGATGGAAGATGGGGAGAGCAGTGGCAGGGGATATAGAGAGAAGGAAGAGGATGATGACCAAGAGGAACCAAAAACATTTCTCCCACCTGCAATATTCCCCAATATGGGAATCCTGATTGGGTAAGGCTCAATATAGTAGAACAGTATTTCCGTGAGAACACCAACATGAATACACACTTATTATATAAAAAACATTTAGTATAATGTGTTGTGTGTTTGATACCTTGGGCAAGGTACCTAACCTCTATGTCCTTAAAAAGGGAGGTAATACTATTACCTACCTCATAGAACTTGTGATAGGAACTAAATGAGTTAATACAGTTGGAACACTCCTAGCACGTTATAAGAGCAATAAATGTTAATTGTTATTATTATTTTTATAGAATTATTTTGATTGATATTAGGCAGCTCTGAACTTGAGGAACTTAAACTACCTTTTCTAACTTACTTTTCATCTTTAACCTGCTTTACTCTCTGTAAAAGGAGGGTAAAATCATCTGGTCAGTAGGTACGTAAATTTAAGGGGATTAGAACACTCATGCCCTTTAAACTAAATAAAACATGCAAAGTACAAATGCATCACACTGATGATCCATTCATCCATGAGTATTTTTTGAATGTGTATCATATGCCTGCACTGAGCCAAGATACACTGTCCTCATAGAACTTATATTCTGCAGAAGTAAGGCATTTATGTAGCACATTAATAGATTATTATACTATAATAAATATTATCACAATTGTAGCAAGGATTTTGAAAAGGAAGAACCCATTGTTATGTTTGAAAATAACAATGGGAACTACATTAGTCTGCGTAAAAAACTTTTCTGAGAATTGACGTTGTGTTAAGACCTGCCTGAGGATGAAAAGGTAATCAATGTCTCGGGAAGGAGGCAGGTAGAGGGAAAAGGAGGAAATATCCCAGGTGGTTTTACACTCCAAAAGGAAGAAGACAGAGTTTAGGGAGCTAAGGAAAAGGTGGCAGGAGATATTGACCCATGTTAAGGAATTTGGGACAATAGCACAACTTGCTCATATTCGCTTCTTTGAAAGGTCACTATAAGCAGAATAGAGAGCAGAGAGTCAAATGTGAAAGAAGAGAGACCAGGTGAGAAGTTATTAATGAGTGGTCCAGCGAAGAAATGAAGGTGCCTTGGGATGACTGGGGTAAATAGGGATGAGAAACAAAATAGGCAGAGCCAAAATTTACCGTGGAAGTGAAATTCACAGGACTCGGTGATGAGTTGAATGTGAAGGGAGGGCTGAGAGTTGTCTAGAACGATTTCCAAATTTCTAGCCTGAGATGCCAGGGAGATGGTGTAGTCACTGATAACAATGTAGTCTGTAGGAGGAACAGGTTTGATAAGGAAGATGGTGGCTTCTCATTTGTTTTCCAAATCATTTAATTGAAATGTAAATGATTTCAATCCATTGCAATCAGTAATTATCA
Source organism: Glossophaga mutica (assembly GCA_039655065.1). NCBI lineage: Eukaryota > Metazoa > Chordata > Mammalia > Chiroptera > Phyllostomidae > Glossophaga > Glossophaga mutica. Next base: position 39,796,063 of record CM077303.1, on the reverse strand, counting down.
TAATACAATTATAAATGTTTACTTTTTGAAGAACTGACAAAAGTTTTATCAGATGCAGATAAATACATTTATATCGTCCAGGAAGTCCAGATGATCCTTGGACTCCCTATGTTTATACAATTTTAAATAACTGGTTGTGAGGCCAAAACAAATAGAATCAATCATCCACTGGTTTAGTACCCTCTGGACTGCTATTTTGATATCATTTAAATGTAAGATTATAGCTCTGTGCACAAGACAGAAATTTCTCATGATGGAAGTTCTGTACTAAAACTTCTTGGTCTTGATTCTGTAAAACAAAGAGTTGTGTTGTTTTTATGTTACAACACAAATATTCATAGTGTCTATATGAAAGTTGAGCAATATGAAGGAGCACACATTCTTAGTAAACGCGTAGGAGGCCAGGGCTCCACAAGTGTCCAACTGCTAAGTAGCTCTTCCCCAGGCATTTACTGTGGGCAACTGTTCATTAAATAGCACAGCTGGGCTTTGAGGTGTGAAGGAGGAGGAAAAGAAGAAGAGAACAAGAAGAGAACAAAGAAGAGGGCAAGGGTAAGGGAGAGAGGAAGGACAGAGAGAAGGGGGAAGGAGGGAGAAGGGAAAGGAGAAAGAAAAGATAATCTTGATTTTCACTTCTCCTGAATTTGAGGCCAGTACATAAAGAAAAAATACCACTTGAGAGAGCTGTCATAAATATGACAAGAAAGATTTCTTCCCAAATACCCTATTAAACAATCCTCCCTCCCATCACCACCTCAGAACTTTCCCTAACTACTGTTAAAGTGCCAGAGACAGATGGGAGATCAGAGAATATTCCAGACTCAGAGCATAAAGGTTTATAGCTCATGGACAATTTATGACTAGAACCTAGGACACAGATCAGTCCAGATGTTTGGGGAACTTCATACTTTGTAACAGCTGGCCCACTGCACCTACCAAAATTACGTCAGCTACTTTGTATACTTTTTGGGATATCTGAAATAATCTCAGCAGCTGGATTTCCATGTGTTTTCTTTAGGGATATAACATTAGTCCATGAAAAAAAAAGTTAGGAGGTGAAAAGAAAGATGAACCTGAGAAAAATAGACAAGGCCTTTTCTTATGACAACTCTATTCAAGCTGTCCCCAGAGGGATTTCCCCTGTAGTCCAGAGTGTCGCCAAATCCTTTTCACTTTCACAGGTGACCAGTAAATAGATTTGTGAGAAGGCAGATTAATCCACTTTGATGGGCCCCAGGTCTCTCAGTTGTAAAGTGAAGTGACTGAACTAAACGGTCTCCCTGAGACTTCCAGGTCTGTCATTCATCCGAATTGGATTCGCCTCCTTGGGAACGCCGTGTTCAGACCCCGTGGGAATTGGCTTGACCTCTGTGGAGGTCATCCAAACCTATTTCCACTCAGCTTGTTCTGTGAATTCTACTTTTAAGTTGGTCTGGGAACAGCTTCTCTAAAATTTACAACTAGATGAAATAAACCTAACAAGGGCAGCTAATTAGCATGAATAGAGTTGCCAGCAGTAACTTATGAAGGAAGTTCTGTAAGGGTAAAGGGGAATGATTCTCCCCAGACATATTGTTGTGAATAGGGTGCCAGGGTGTAGGGCAGAGGGCTGATTACCAGGTCTTTTTCCCTGAGAAAGGTATGATTCCTAAGTGGAAATGAATGAGTCCTTCTGTTTAGGACAAAGTTAGACTCCACTGGTCAGATATTTTCTTGGACCCATTAAAGCAGGGCTTCTGGAACCAGCAGCTTGAGTCATCATCTCTTCCTTCCTCAGGATGTCACCCTTCCCAAGAAGCCTTGCGCACTCCACTAGCCTTTCTCTGGCTGGATTTCTCTGCTTTGCTGAGCAGTGGCTGTTCAGCCCCAGCAGGACTGGGCAAGACAGGGTAATGCATAGGTCTAGGCCACTGCCCACCCCCATAGGCCTCAGCTGTATTCCAAGGGCTCCCATTGAACATGAGTGACCACAGCTGCTACGGGCCAAGGTCCCCAAGCCATCTTACAGGCAAAATGTTGGCTGCAAGCTGGCACCAGCCTTAAAGAGCTGGGCAGTGCACTCAAAATTGTCCTCAAGCTCTGACTTCTCTAGAGGCAGTTTACAAGTAGGAAGTAGTAAATTCAGGGAGAAGCTGACATGCCCGAGTTTGCTGATAGAATCAACTTTGTTTGCTGCAATGGGGCTTTCACATCACTACATTCCAGAGCTGAAGTATAATTACTTTAAACACAGAGTGGCATTTAACCACGCCACTGTTCATGTGCCCAAATCAGCACTCAGAGGAAACTGCCTTTTAAACCTTAACTTTTTGATGTTGCCTCAACATTGCATGTGACTTTGGCAGGGAAAATAAGCCTGGCTATTTGTGCTTGCTGTATGACTCAAAGGCTCTGAAGTGGTGTGTCGGATCCGGTAGCCTGCCCTCAGTGGAGCCGTCTTGTGCTCACTGGTCCCGCCTGCTAACCAGCTTCACACGGGGGTGAAGCTTTTCTGCCTTGCTTCCTGCCTGTTTTTCTCAGATAGTGATGAACTGACACAGTGTGACCCGCCAAGGCCAGGCTATTGCCCAATAACACTTCCTTGGCTTCACAGCACATTTAGATGTGATGTTTCATCCGAAGGACAGGTACTCAGGTGATCGTGTTAACTAAGCCTGAATGCCCTGCTGCTCCACCCTGTAGGTGGTTTAAGCTGGGCGGGTCTTCATGAAAGCTTAACAGAAAGGACTAAATCTACTGGATTACTTCTAGATTCTTGGATCTCTAAATGAAAGAAGACTTCCACACCAAAACAGTGACGCTTCAAAAGATAGAAAAACACAGCAAGAGCCTTCCTTGCAACCCAGTCTAAGTAGGTCAGTGTGATTAACCTGCCCTTTAGGATTGGGAAACAAATTCTGCCACGTTCAGCCAGGTCAGAAAGGCAGTGGAGATTCTAAGACTGGAAAGCCTCCCACCTGGACCCGGCCTGTGTGGTCACAGAGGTGAACAACAGAAATAGGGTGACCATATCATTTATCATGCAAACCAGGACTGTTGGTTTTAGAATGAAAAGGGAATTATTAACATTTAAACAAGAGTAATAGGCATAACATGGAACTTTCTGGCAAACCAGAAGTCATTCTCCTGCAGCTTCATCAGTGGCAGCACATCTGCGTGAACCATGAAGCCAATGAAGCGTAAGCTTCACATCCCTCCTGCATGGGTCCCTGCAAGTGCTGGGAGTGGCTGGGGCTTGACTGTTGTAGGTGTGGAGCGAAAGCCAGTTGCAATCGGGAAGCATTGGGTTTTTTTTTTTTTGTAAGAATCACTGGTAACTCCCCTTAAGACCTTTTAGGTAAAGTCCCAAATCTGCAAGGCTTCAGTTACCTGTTGATTTCTCTCCTAAATAATTATTCATTTTTTGTATTTAATTTTCCATACACAGTTTTTATTATTTTTTTCTTAAAGAGCATCCCTCTCCTCACTCCCTAACCCTTACTCAAATTAAGCCTCAGATGCCACACCTTGTTCTGAGGGCACCTGCTTAGGTGTGCAGCCTGGGGAGAGAGGCAAGGGTCAATGTTATTCCAAGGGTGCAAATCAGGCCACTCTTAGCCTCACCCCATTTCTATCAAGGAAGTTAGGATAAAATGGTCACAAAGGACAGCTCTAGAGAAGAAAGTCAATCCCCCAGCTGGAGCTGAGGGTCATAGGTGAAAGAAGAAGGGCAGCAGTAGTCCTGACTCTCAACCTTGGTTACAGGAAGAAAAACAGCAGAAGAGGGTCCGTTGTATGTTTGTAAGCTTTAGTCCTCTTACAGTTTCCAGTGGTAGAGTCATTTCCTGCCCTGGAGCTTCACTCTCAGTCAATCCCTGATCCTGCTTCTGCTGCTGCTGCCCACCTTCCAACTCACACACTCTCCGCTCACGTTCCAGGCTGTTTGCTCCTAATGACAGTACCCTAAAGATTCATCTACACCAAGCTCTGGGAGTCTTTCAATCTAATTCTTTCTCTGCACTGACTCATGGTTTTGTTTTGTTTTGTTTTTTGGTTTTTTTTTTTTTTTTTTTTGCGTGTGGCTTTGTTATTTGATGCTTGGTTTTCTTGGATGTACAATGAAAATATAAACAGTACCATAGTACCTATACCTCAAAAAAAAAAAAAGAAAAGAAAGAAAGAAAGAAAAACACCCCAGGAGACCAAATTTTAAAATCAGCTGACCTCTACACACCTGTGAAAGCAACACCTTAGGTATGTGGAATGTGAAGAAAGAATAGGTACTTGTTAAAACAAAAAAACACCAAAATGGTCTTGGTGGAATTCCTGATCATACTCCAAGAATTGAAATGAGAGGCTCTTGTTTTATCACCAGCTGGATACATTGCAGAATCTCTGCCTCAAGGAGTAGTACATTTTGAACCTGTCTGCCATCATGGTTCCTGACTGTCAATCAAGAAAATGCCCTTTGAAATGGACTCCTGACTTCCAAAGGTCCAACACTCATTCATTAGACTGCGACAACTAGAGCCCTGGCTGGTTACTCAGAAAGCTCTATTTCTACGAATCACTCAGCCCTCTTTCAGCTCTGTCGCCTTTCATATTTTTGCAAAAGTCACACACATTTCCTCCTGCTTCTGGGCATGCTGGTTCTGATTAGAATGCTTCTTTACATCTTCTCCACTCTGACTACTCCTTGTCATCCTTCAAAGCTTCCCCAGCTCTTGGTTTCCTGAAAGACTTCCTGACCACTGACTGCTGCCCTCACTCATCACTATAGCACCTCGCTTCTGACCACATCATAGTATTCTGCTCTGCAAAGTTTTATCCATTTATCCATCTCCCCCACTGGACTGTACGCAATCTGAAGTAAGGGCTGTGTTTATTATGGTTGGAGTAATAAATGCTGAGTAAGTGAACAAATGAATGAAAGCAAGAAGGCATTGTAGAGTGCTTCTGAGGCAAGAAATGTGGGTTAGTTTTTATGTGAACATTATTTTGGTGTTTGCCAGCATAGAAACTGCAGTCCTCATTGGGAACACCATACAGGCAATACTAATCACAGATTCAAATAAGAAATTTCAGGGTCTGGGACCCTTGAGTGACAGACAAAAGGGTAAATTGTACTCTCCAGTTTCTAAACCTTCCCTTTCAGTCTCTTTCATCCCTGGCTTTTTCTATTGCTACCTTCCTGAAAGCAAGACGAATTTGTAAGGCCAGTGTGTATGGGTGTGTTGTCCCATGTGGGATATAAATCCCCTTAATCAGGGGTCCTCTGGGAGGCTCTGGGTGCAAGTATCACCCGTTGCTGCTTCAGTCCAGCCCCAGGAGCCCAGAGGGAGGTTTTTCACTTGTCCCTCTAAACTGTAGCACTGAGATTGCTAAATCTTTTATGCTCCGTAAGTTAGTAAAATGATTTTTTAAATCTAAATTAGAGCTGAGAGAACATGGGAAAATTTCTCTGGAAGGCTAACTTGCCTTCTTAAAATTCACTAAAATAATTGCTCACCCCAGTCTTGCACAAATTAAAAAGTGTATAATTAAACACATTGGAAAATTTTCAAGTTTTCCAGGTAGCAGGGAAATTATAATTTAAAAATTACACTGTTTCTAGAAACCATGCTTGAATACTATGAAGACAGTTAACATACTCTTTCCTGTTACACTAAAAGAGGCCAACATTGTCATAACTTTTAACAACATTTATGCCCCTCCTGTCTCCAGCATAGTATGAGCTAGAAGGGAGTGAAACTGGGCAGTTTGAGAGCACTTCCAGTAGCAAAAAATCAGTATTTTGAACTTGTGGTATCTTACTTCCAACATTCTGCATATTTAGAATGGGATGAATTTGTGTCTGTTGGGTGTGGGGGTGATTACATATATATTAGTATCCCTTATAGCAGAAACTAATTCAGAAGAACTTTGATCATTTCTACTGTTGGATTTTTAGAGAATAAATGACTGAAACTGAAAAAAAAAAACCCGAGAAATTCTGATTTCTAAGCCTGTATTTGTCCCATAGCCCTTCTGGGATTCTCCTTACTTTTTTCTTTCTCCATAATGGTAAAAATAGACATACTCCTACCCATGACAGGAAGCAGTACCCGGATAGGACCTTAATTCTTTAAGGTCACAATGAGGTGCCACTCAAATCTTTTTGCTCCCTAGCACAAACCCCATCATGTCCATCATTCTTCAATGCAACTGTCCATTCCTAGTTCCAGGTCTGTGTAGAATGCTTCCCTCTCTTCTCTGCTTACCCAAGCTGTACCTTCTATCAGGGTCACCCAGACCTCACTTCATGTGAGGAGGCTTTCCCCATTCTCAACAACAGCCTGTAACTACATCCTCCTCGAAGTTCTCCTAGTACTTATGGTTCTCAAGGGAATCATTGTCCTTAGAATTTAACTCATTCCTCCTTTCCTCTTTACTGAATTATGAGCTCCTGAAGAACAAGGTTTGTGTCTTATTTTGGAGGGGTTGTCACATCCCAGGTTCATGTTAGGCATTAAATAGGCAACTGATAATGTTCGTTCAAGCTGCCAAAAACATCATCTAATTCTCTGTGATTACTCCCAGGTTTGATGAAAAGAAAGATAGCATGATGAAAAGCATGTGAATTTCAAGTCAGACAGAATTTTCTAATCTCCCTTGGTTCTGTTTTTGTTTTCAATCTCCCTGTATATAGGAATGGAAAGGCCTAATTTGCCTAGTTGTCAGTATTAGAAACAATAAATGCGAAATACCAAATACAGTGCCTTCTCTATAGCAGGCTCTCAATAAGTGGGCATTGTTATTGGTTATGTACCAAGGCCTGGGAAATGATTATTCTATTTTGTATTAGATTATCAAACAGATTAAAGGGTTTTGAGATTTCTCTTATTGAAGGAAGATAAAACTATATTTGATCAGATAACTCTAGAGGGAAAATGGGAAGGGTTGCAGTGTGTTATAGGCTTGCTTGTGTGACTTTGTCTTTGTTTATCATCAGCAGGATCTGGACTGGGGTTTTCTGCACAGTAAATATAGCAGCAGCCACATCTTCATAATGAAAAGATTTAGAGCATATTCTTCTGCAAATCATTCATTCCATTCTGCAGGGTTTATGAGTATTCTCTACTCTGCTGGCCTGAGGTCAGATGAAGAAGATAAATAATTCTGAGACATAGCAAAGAGAGATTTTTAAAGGAATTTGGTACATAATGATTTACCTTGAGTCAAATGACTAGTTTTAGTCACTTAAAATATACATATTATGTCCACCATGTGATAATGTTCTTGAGCCATAACCTCTTCTGTCTTTTCCTCAGTGGAACGAATGCCAAAACCTTTGCATTAAATGTAAACCAAATCAAGTTGGTAGTTAGTTAGCTCTAACCAAAACACAAACGATGCTTTTATTTTCAGCTGCTCCAGTGATTTCCAGCAAATGAAGAGTCTGAAATGTTCTGTCTGCCTGGAGGACCTATAGACAAAATTCAGGTGAGTGTTCTTTACAAGAGGAGAGTTCTCTTCAAGTCTTATAATAACCTAGGAACAATTTATTTTATCAAGCATTGAGAAGGAGGCCCATATGGCTCAAGGACAGAAATCTACAAAGAACCGACTAGTGACCTGTTCTTGAATGGGTCATATGCACTTGAACCCTTGTGGCTTCCCCATTTGTAAAAATGAGGGTGACAATTTTTACATTATCATGAGGTCTATTTAAATGCATCATGTAGTAACTGAGGACACTGGGTTTGGAGTCAGGAAGATCTGGGCCTGAATCTGGTTGTGCTGCTTATCAACTGCCACTTCGAGTAGAGAACCTCTTTCTGCCTTACTTTCCTCATTTGTAAAATGGGGGTAATTATTGTTCCTATCTCATGGAGTCATTGTGAAGATTAGATAATTTGCCTGGAACATCACAAGAACTAAAAAAGAATTAGTTATTACTTGTAAAGTACTATAAACTTCTTATTTAAAAAAAAACCTATATAACTCAAAATCCAAATTATTCAACTGCAGATAGGTTTGGGAGGACATTTTCAGTTTTAAGTATATTTTATATAGGCTTTATATTAAACGAGCAATGTGTGCCAAGTTATATGATAAGTTGATTCACACTATTTCTGTAACTGCCTATAGAATTGTAACCATCAGTATTAGGAGTGTATCACATTTGTCTGCATGATAACAGTGCTCCCTCACTCTTGAAAATTTTAGTCTGAAATACTGGGACTGGATGAAGTGAAAGGGAAAATCGTTGAATTATCAAGTCCTGAACTAGTCATATTATACTATTGGAGATTCTCACCCACATTCATTTTCTTCAATAAGGTAGATTGCAAATTAATAATCTTAGCTCCTAAGGTATGTGATTGTCAATGAGATCTAGAAAAAAATTTATATGTAACTGAAAAAACAATGATTGAAGTACTATATAGGGTTTTCCTTGATTTGAACTGTTGTATACAGGGGTTAAGACATTTCAGAAGAAGGTGAGGCCAGATTAGGACTCCCTGGTGCACAGATGACTGAGAGACTAATAGATGGAGAAGTACAGCCCAGAGGAAACTGGAAATCAAGAAAAAGAAGGAATGGGAGAGAGTGGGGCAAAGAGAGATGATAGACCAAAGTAGGAAATGGCAGGATGGGCATATCGGGTACTGGCTCTCAAAAGATCAGGCCATGCAGGTATCCTGCCATCTGCATTCCTGATGTGGATGCACAGAAGTAGCTTTTGTCCCACTCGTCTTCTCTCTGTGCCCTCTCTTCTGTGACTCCCATCATCCAATCCTGCTCCTCCCCTTTGCTCACTGCCCCATGCCTTACCCAACTGGAAGGTTGGAGCACAGGGTTTGTTTACCATCAGCCACAGAATAATGAACTTCAGAACTGAAAGACGAATGGGGGCTTAATTCCAGGACTACAACCTGATTATGATATATCCTCCACAATTTCTGAATGCTACTTTCGATATGGAGATCATCTCATAAACTACATAACAATAAGCATGTGTTTAGAAGAACTTTCTTGAGATATAATTGATATACCATAAAATCTATCCATTTAAATGTACAATTTAATGATATTCAAATAAGTTTATAGAGTTGTATAATCACTACTATAACCTGGTTTGAGAACATTTCCAATATCCCAAAAAGTTCTCTTATGCTTATTTTTAGTTAATCCCATCCCTACCTCCAGCCTTAAGTGACAACCAATATACTGTCTATATAGATTTGCCTTTTCTGTACATCTGAACAAAACCATACAACCTCTTGCATCTGGCTTCTTTCACATAGCATAATATATTTGAATTTCAACCATGTTGTAAGTAGTTTATTCCTTATTACAGCTTGCATCAGTAGTTTATTCCTTATTATGGCTAAATAGTAGTTCGATCTCTATGTACCACTTGGTAGGCATTGGAATTGTTTCTAATCTTTGCTATTATAAGTAATGCTGCTATGAAAATGCACATACATCTTTGTGTGGAGATGTTTTCATTTCCACATGAGTTGATTCCTAAGAGCAAAATTGCTGGGTGGATGATAGGTTTAACTTCCTAAGCAACTGCCCAATTATTTTTCAAAGTGAAAAATATTTCATATTCCCACTAGCAATGTTAGACAGTTCCAGTTTCTCCACATCTTTGCCAATGCTTACCATTGTCTTTTTAATTATACCCATTCAATCATTCTACATTAACCAGAGTCCACTTATCAACCTGAAATAGTTCCTTCGAGGTCTGCACAAGCAGAAAAGGAATGCTTAGCTGCTATTGCTTGTTTTGGTTTATTAGAATAAGTAAGAATAAATGATAATTACCTGGTACTTAATGTAGGCAGGGGTAGAGGCTTGGTCTTCTCCCTCCAGCTAACTGGCCAGCTGCTTCTATACAACTCCTCCTGTACTCCAGCAAATTAAAGTGGGTCCCTTTAGGAAAAGTCTGTCATGACCCATGAGGCTATTTCAAACAAAGTCAGGAAAGTTGTCTATTTTTTTCTTCTCAAAACAATGAGATCGAGGGATAGATAATTCAGGTAGAGAAGAAGAGAAAAAAGTAAAAAACAGCTTTTGTCAACTCTCCACATCCTTGATATGAGACAAGCACTTCCATGTTTTTTTCCTATCATAAAATTCTCAATCCTTGAGAAAGTTTTAAAGTCACCATTTCATAGGTGAAGAAGTAAGGCTCAGAGAGGTTTGGAAAATTGCATAAGGTCATGTAGACAGTAAATGAAGCTGAGATTCAAGCCCACATTTTCTAGTTCCAAGCCAATCTTTTTAAAACTTATTTTACAGAGAGGGGAAGGGGGATGGGAGGAGAGACAGACAGACAGACAGACAGACATCAACTTGTTGCTCTACTCATTTATGCATTTATTGGTTGATTCTTGTGCCCTGACTGGGATCGAACCTGCAACCTTGGTGTACTGGGAGATGCTTTAACCAACTGAGCTACCCAGCCAGGGCCTAAGCCAATTTTCTTTCACTATTCCAACTGAGAAGAAATAAACAAAGGAGGAAAATTCTAATGAATAGGGAGGGCAGGGAGAGTTAATGTAAATGTTAACTAATGAGAAAATATAACAATAAGATTTTATAATGGTCAATTATTATACCCAAATCATACTGCCAACACTTATCTGTGGTCAGGCCTTCTGTTATTTCCACACTTTGGTGCCATGCATATACAAAGTTCAAACCCTGGACTAAGAATCAGACTGGCAGCATTAGAAGAGATGATGAGTCATATTCCCACTTATTGAGATGGCATTTTGATTTTCTCTCAGCTGAGAAAAAATTGTTCCTTCTGAGCACTTGCCCAGATAGTGCAGAGAAAATCCAGAGACTTTTTTTTACCACCCAGGGTGAGCAACTGAGAAGTTCCAAAATTAATCTGGTACATTTTTTGAGTAATCATTCTGCTTCCCTTGGGTAAGTGGCATCTTTACTGATGTCATCCCACCCACCACCACCTAGCGTCCCTGCATGGTGGCAGTAATAGCAATGTGTAGACAGAGCACAGCGTCAATAAAGAGTTAAAGGACATTTGGAGAAACTGTCTCAAACAAAACAAAACAAAACAAAACAAAAAAATGCCTTTGCAGATCCCAGAGTAGAGGCCTCCGTAATCTCTGTCTTTAGGAATATTTGATCTGTGTGTGTCTTACTCCATTTTCCCCCACAAATGTTTATATGGTCATGAAAGAAAAAGTGATAACTCATGTTTAGGATATCTGACACTATTTCCCTTTAGTTCTTTTTATATCTTAAAGCATTAAGTTAGAGGTTGTGGTTAAGAGAGATGGGGAATAGGTGATGAGAATATGATTAACATACTGGGAAATTATTTTTCTCTAACAACAGCCAACACAAATTCTGATAATTGGGGATTATTTGGATTTTTAAAAATTAAGTCTTCAAATTTTAGGGCTTTAAATTAAATCCTGTCTCTGGCAGTAGCTTGTTACTCAGCTTATATTATGTACTTAATAGCACTTATTTTTGAATGGGAATAAAAATACCAGTTTTATACCACAGATCTAAGAGTGATAAAAAATGGCAAAAGTGAATACAAGGTATTTGCCAGAACAAATTCTTACTGGTATGCCTATTAAAATCAGAATAATAGCATGCATCAATACACTTCCCAAACTATGTCCCAACAGATACTAATGTGTGATGTGTGATGGGGGAAAAAAACCCAACTTCATATCTTTGAAACACAGAGTGAAATTTGTGCACCACCAAAGAGCCTTCAATACTATTAAACGTGTTTTATCAGCTTCCAAGAGGAAGATGCTGTATGGGATATTTCTCAAGTTAATTGAAAAGAAAAACTTTTGATCACAGGAATGTTTTGTAACACGTTATGGGGAAAGATGCTCAGAAAATTTGCAGTTGCTTTGGGAGGATGGTTTCTCATCTATCCAAAGGTCATGTACCCAGGCAGCTCTTTCCATCTCAGCCACATTCTGTCTTTCTCATATTCCCAGTAAGGACCCAGACTGGTAAACCCATACAACACAGAAGCATATTGAAAGAGGAATGAGATCTCTGACCCATTCTAAATCTGAGTCGCCTTCTCCAAGTCTAGAGGGCCAGCCTGATTGAGGGGCTCACTGGTTAATGGTGGTTCCATGTGAAAGGGGAATTCTTTATTTAAAAAAAAAAACTAACTTTAAAAAGGAACAAAACTAACTTGTCTAATACCTAAATATAATGTATGGAGTGTGTTTGGACCTGGATTCCAAGAGACCATTTCAGAGTGAATGGCGAGTTGAAAGGCTAAGGGGTTATTACTCATGGGGTTAGGTGTGACAGTGCTATCTGGTTATATCACAAAATGCCTGTTTTGATTTAAGGATGCACATCAGGTATTTAGTGTAAAACATCATGATGTTTAGGATCTGCTTCAAGTATTTCAAAAAATAGATGAAGCAAATATGGTAAAATGTTAGTAATATTCAATCTAAGTAATGGGATATATGGGCATTTTTTAAATAATATTTTCCCATAGGTTTGAGTATTTTTATCCTGAAAAGTTTTTTTAAATGCATTCATCAGTCCTAAATCTACCAGATCAAACCCTCTGGAGATTGGGTTTGAGAATCTGCTATTGTTTTCCTTTTCCTCTCCCTTACTCTCTCTTTCTCTTTTTTAAAAGATCATACTACTGGAGTATTTTAGCTGGGAAAATTGAGGTACTAGCTTTCTCTTGTCTGTTATAGCCTTTACACCTTGCCCAGTCTTCATTGCCTGGTATTTGGTTTTTTAAAAAGGCTTGATAAAGCAGTGATGTAGGTGTGAGAGGTAGTTTTAATATAGCAAAAAATCTATTGTCCAGATATACAGGTTGAGGCTGCAGAGGCAAACTAAAAGCTCAACCATCTCATTAAACTGATAAGTTCAACATGGCTTGTTTTTACTGATGAGTTTTGATATTTACTCTTACAATACAAACACTGTTGCACATCTTTGAAGTAAAATGGAAAAGTGAATAATTAGTTGCCATTAGAATGTAACTATAAAATTATAATAAAAATCAATACTATATTTCACAAACATTTTAAAGCAAATATAAATAATAACATTAATCAATTTCTAATATGTGTACCAAAAAACAAATTACTTCGAATGGCATTATGCATGCTTAGCATAATAAAGTTATGCATTATTCTTCACATATTAAATGACTGCCAACCTTCAGGATCTTTTTAAAAAGTGTTATTGTGACATTTCTACAATAACATTTTTACATGGAAGTTTCACAGAACATGCCTGAGCATCATACCTGTAGTTCATATGGTCTGCATAAAGTGATTAGCCATAATATCTGTTAAATATGGGCTTGTGAGTTGTTCTGGCTTTCCTAAAATACATCAAACAGAACACATACCTATTTTTAAAAAATGCTTATCTGATGCCATCTAAAATCATGTGGTACCACAAGCAGTACTCTTAATATATCTTGAAAGACAACAACCTAATTTAAGAGCAGCAAGAATATATCAGATCCTTTGCTAATAGAAAATAAAGGGGAAAATTATTCCTGAAGGGAAAGAAGTATGCTATAATTATATTTGGATGACCTATACCTAGCATGGTGCCTAAAACACAATAGGCATGCAATCTACTTCTGTTTTGATAAATGGATAAATGCTTATCTCAGGATTATCTCTATCCCTTATTCTCAAAATCAATTATTTATTGATGTAAAGGCTTTAATCAGAGTTCTTAGACCATGAAAATTAAGTTGCTGAACCTGGTCCCTCTGTAGGAAATGTAAAACTCATGAAACTCAAATACTCTTGGGAAATCCAAACACATTTTCTCATTTACCGAAGTCTGTAATAGAGGCAAGAATAAATTTAGGTAAATTTACTCAGATACATGGGTATTAGCTCTGGCATTTCTTAAAACACTGAAAAAGTAAATGGAAATTCTCTCTCATGAATTTGAAGGCAGCTTAGTGTGACTGAAAGAAAGCAGACAGAAAGCCTGGACTTGACTCTGCCACTAGTTGTGACTGCTACGTGTGACCTGGTGGTCACTGAATTCTCTGAGCTTCAGACTCCTCATTAAAAATGAAATGGTGAGATTAAATTATCTATGTTTCCTTCCAGCTCTAAAATTCTGAGTCTAGTTTCCAATTATTATTCTCCAGAGGCTCCTGAGCAGTGTTTGGGGTTAAGCTCAGGTCTTGTCCAGTACTGAGCTGGCATCTGGCATGGCCCTGCGCGTGGAACCAGTGACATTCCGAATTGCACGGGCCCAGGGACTGGTGAACAAAATCTTTGGCATATAAGGAAAAGCTCTTGGTTATTCAATTTTTAAATGAACTTATTTTAAATGACCTCACTTTCTTAATATTTTGGTGAATTTTTTCACAAGGCATCGTATTTTGTTGTCAAAAACATTTGGGTTGTGCAAACACAGGGTTGTAGTTGTTCAAATGGAAAACAATACAATAATTAATAAATAATAACACAAGAATAAACTCTGTTGTACTCACAACTGTAAACCAATCTTTGCCCCACCCTGCATTTTTTGGAGACAGCTTTTGAGTCCTGGCTGTAGAACTTAGACAGAGATAGATGTGTTAACTAATCTTATTGTGGTAAACATTTTTTGTTTATTATTTAAAAAAAATTTAGCCCTGGCTGGTGTAGTTCAGCAGATTGAGCACGGGCCTGCAAACCAAAGGGTTGCCAGTTTGATTTCCAGTTAGGGTACATGCCTGGGTTGGGGGCCAGGTCCCCAGTTGGGGACATGTGAGGGGCAACCACACATTGAATTTCTCTCCCTCTCTTTCTCCTTCCCTTTCCTTTGGTATAAATAAATAATATCTTTTTAAAAAAAGTATTATTTTTTCCATTACAATTTAGTTCCGTTATACCCTCTGCCCCCTGCAATCACCACACTGTTGTCCATGTCCATGAGTCCTTTTTCCTCAATCCCTCCACCCCTAACTTCCCCTGACCCTTAGCTGTCATCCTGCTGTCAATGAATCCGTCTCTGTTTTGCTTGTTAGTTCAGTTTGTTCATTAGATACACATATGAATGAAATCGTATGGTATCTGTCTTTCTCTTGACTGGCTTATTTCACTTAGCATAATGTTCTCCAGGTCCATTCACAATGTCGCAGAGAGTAAAATTTTTTTCTTTTTTATGACTGAGTAGTATTCCATTGTGTAAATGTCCCATAGCTGTTGTTTTATCCACTCATCTACTGATGGACATTTGGGCTGCTTCCATATCTTGGTGACTGTAAAAAACATTTCACTATATGTATCAAATCAACACACAGTACACCTTAACCTTATACCATGTTATCTGTCAATTATATCCCAATAAAGTTGGAGGTAAAAAAAGATCTTAGGACAAGAAACTTTTCTGTATTACTCGGTCACCTCATCTTTTCTAAGTGATTATAAAGAAAATAAATAATGCTGCCTGCTTCACAGGTGTGTGGGAGGCCCAAAAATTTAATAAAAAAGTACTTGTCAAGGCACTTAGAATGCCTCAAACATAGTTAATTACTTAATAAAGCAGCTACATATAATCAAATATATTATTTAGGAAAACATTCTTTTCCTACTATAAAACACAATAAAAAAGTTCATTTGGTATATACCTACCTCTTCACTCTGACCTATTTATGTTCACATTTGCAGAGTTAAGTGAGGGAGGCAGGCGGCAGTCATTACCTGACTGCTCCTGTTCACGTCTTCCCCAGAGTTCTATTCAGCTCTACCACTAAATTGCTTTAATTCATCAAACTTGCCCAGGGTTGACTGTTCTTCTGTCTGGCTATGTGCCGTTGGCCTGTTCTGGGCAGCTATGAAGACGTAGCCATGCGAAATGCTGACTTGTGTTGAAGATATTTCAGGAAGTCCCTGTACTGTTTTTGTGAGGCAAAAGAAATAATGCTGTGGTTCAAAAACTGCAAAAAACGTGGTTCGAATACAAATATCCAATTTAAAGATAAAATCCAGAGGGAAAAGGCCAGAATGTGGGACTTGACCCCTGGAAGGCCTCTCGTTGTTACAAGACACAGTGCTCATTTCCCATGGGTCAGGGAGTACAGTATGAATTGTCCTTTACCACTTTATATACTGTCTTCCTCATGATCCGCAGCGGTTGGCTCCAGGACACCCTGCAGACGCCATAGACTATGTCTGCTCGAGTCCCTTACTGAAGTTTTAGGGGAATCATAACCTATATACAGACTTCTCAAATGTCAGAGGGTTGGCACCATTAACCCTTAAGCTGTTCAAGGGCCAACTGTAGCTTTCATGTTCTGATTCTGCACCAGAGAAGGATGGCCTGAGGGGAAAAGGAGAGCCCCTTCCCCAAGAGGGCTGAGAAAGAGAAGACTGAGGCAACCATAGGCAAGAAAAGGCCAGATTCAGTCTGAGCTATTTTCTCACATTCATATGCATGTTCAATAAATATAATTGTACTTCACATTAAAAAATTTGTTTTTCCTTAAGATGATTAGCAGGAAATTTTATTTATATGACTATTTCTTCTATTTAAGGGCAAGGATAACCTTTTAAATAACAGCCATTAAATCAAGATCCTTTAAAAACTGTTTTTACTCTATAATTAATGTGTCCCCATTTAGTATGTAAATGAATTATGTTAAATATATGCGTCATTCCTTAATTTTAGAAACACACTTTTGCAGATTTTTTTTTTTTTTTGGAAGTGTAACACGTAAGAGTGATACCACTGGCTAGAAATAGTTGCTGGGGGAAAAAACTGACATAAAGCAAATGGCATGTTATCAGCACAGAATAGCACAATTAGTAGAAACATTCTGCTCTACCGCACACTTGCAATGCTGTGTGTCTGAAAAAACTAACTTCCCGAAAGAGAAATGGAGAACGTGGAAACAATTTTTTTCTTGTTAATTAGGATAACAAGTCACAAAAGCTAAAAGGGTTTTATTTTGAAGTAGGAATTACTAATAGTGGAGGCAATCTCAGGTGAGGATAGATTAAATTCACAAGACAAGTTGATATCGTTATATCTTCATGACTGTAATCCATAAATCCAGCTAAAAGTTTTTTAAATCATTCCAATTTAATTCATCTCTCCCCAAATCTCCTAAAATATGTTAATGGCTGGCTTTCCTTGAAACTCAAGGACATTTATTTAAGCGTTCTCTAAATTGGAAAAGTAACAGGGAGCTGTTTGATTTAAGAAATACAAAGTTTGCCAAATTCTTCCTTGGGTGAGGAGCTAAGAGAGACAGCGTGGTGCCCAATCTTCAGTGTCAGTGGGAACAGTAACCGAGGTCCCTGCCACCCCACTCAGCCTGGGAGCCTCCAGCCGTGGGTGGTTCTGCATTGTTCGAATTCCTCGTGGAGACTCTCCTGGCTGACAGCCACTGCTTTGGGAGCCAAAACTGACATAAGAGGAGGCTCTTGTCACATGCTAGATTTTACAACTTGGCTCTAGCAATGATAAACAAAAACATAGAGACTAAAGGCTAAAGTGGTTCCAGGGACTGCCAGTCAGTTCTCCATAAATAACCTGAACTGTCCAACTTTCTCCTTTATGCCATGTGTATGGCTCAAATGAAGTACCCGGACACTTGAAGGGAAAAAGCTGATTTCCTGACAGATGCAGAGGGATGTAGCAACTTACCTGAGAATGTTGGTCATTCTTCCTTGAGTGTGATCAACTTAAAACACAGGCAAGCTTAAGCTGTTAGAGTGGAGTGGGTGTCATCAAGCACTGCCCTATTGACAACTTCTTGACAAATAACCTCATGTAATTCTTTATCATTATTTTTAAAAACATCTATCCACTGGAAATGGCTGAGAATTTTGCCCCCAGCCCATCCTGTCCCGTTTACAAACACGGGTTTGAATCAGGTTGAGCGTGCACATATTGTGGATACTTCCCAAAGCACTCTTCTGATACCAGACCTTGCTGCATGAAAATCAGACACTCTGCTAAAATAGTGGACACATTAATGTCATTATTTTTAAAAAAATTATTACATTTTGGTGTTTCCATTATTTTTATGTGGCTTTTCTATTTTGTTATCTCTGCCATGCTTTCTTTGTAAGAATAAAAATTATGACGGAACCTACCTCACAGGAGGGCTACTGTGATTGAATAACATACTACACTGAAAACACATGGCCCAGTGGCTAAAATAGTTAATTATCAATAAACAATCAACTGGCATTACTTTAAGCTAAGCACTCTGTATTCTTCAAACTACTGTTCTGAAGTCACCTGTCATTCATAAAACAAAATAGTGCCTATCCATGCCACCTTGTATTTACCTATCAGATGTCACTTTCCAAAGCCCGGAATGGGTCAGGGCAGTGGGATGATACAGATATTTACTAGGGAGCATCTGAAGGGCAAAGCTATGAAATGGGAAGTAAAATTGGGATTGGGCTTACATATCATATTCGGTCCATATTCCATTTCCTCAGAGCTGCCCTTCCATATATTTATGGAAATGTTAAGACTTTGATTCATTTATACATTATTAGATTGATGTGGCAGTTTCTGAGGACTAGATGCAATAATGTTATTCACTAAGACTGGTAGCCACCATTGCTTTATATTTAGTTGAATGGCTTATTGACCCAATTAATAATCACAGTTTTAGTTACTCCATTCATATCACAGAAAATTAAAAATAAGCAACGCTTCCCTAATTGGAGTTGGATGTACTGACATCAATGTTCTATTGTGATAAAAAGAGTACTAATCACATCTTAACACATTCTGCCCTCATTTTTATTCATTGGGAGAACATGGTAGAGTTACAGTACCTAAAGCATTTTTGGGCCTTGAATTAAACATTTCCAAAGTACCTTAAATCTGGCCTCTTCATTTATATCTTACTTTATTTAGCATAAGCCTTAATAGAGCAACTACCCATATGGTCATAAGTGGGTATCAGAATCATTTGGAGAGTTTGTTTCTGTTATTTCAGTTTGAGATTCTCGTCTTTGTCATCAGTTCTTAAATGATTCTGATCCATTTACATATTTGGAAGTGACTATCTAAAATAAATCAGCTCATAAATCTAAGTAGAAATCAGGCAATATTTGAAAAAGGTGCTGAATGATATACTTTTTATAGCTGTTCCTCTTGGGTTTTGCTTTCTTGAGAACTTGTATGTATTTGAATACATACATGTATATTCTTTATCTTAAGTGCTAGTGATATGAAGAATAATGGAAGAGTAAAGATAAAGAAATGGCTTTAGTCAATATGAATGTGATCGATATGATTTATGCAAATAATTTTTGATAGGCCTAACAATCCTTTCAAAATTTATTTCTGTATGCTTGGCAGTAGCTTAAAAAACACATTGTTTAATCTATTAAATACATTTCTACTACACTACTTAAAGTAAAATTTAGCAAATTTTTTAAGTCATTACAATTCTTATTCATTGTGAGAGCTAATAACTGGTTAAGTTATACAGTTTATACTTTATTAATATAACTCTTCTTTAAGACTAATCTTAGTTCAGTAAGTTGATCCTTCATTGACTTAGTGAGAAGCTTTAGTGTTTGTAACTTTTTTCTTTGACTTCACTATCATTTCATTTGGACCGAAATAAATGTTGCCATACCTGTGTTGACAAAGAGGGTGTGTTCTACCACATTAGCAATTTTACAGCCAGAGATAGGACTTATACTAATGCAAAAAAAATGCTTTTGTCAGATAAAGGAACTATTCTATTTATTTCCACTCCCACCACCATATAGGAAGACATAAACTGTGCATCAAACAACTTGGGGCCAAAAAGAGATCCACATAAAATTAAGGGAAGAGTAGACAGTGAGCCCAGTCACCTCACAGGTCTCATAGATCCTTCACCTTCAGGAACTCGTATCAGCAGACCTTCAGCAGGTTCAGCCAGCATCCCCAGATGAGATTCTTCCTTCAACCCAACTCACAGGGCACCTCAATGTTCTAGTCAAGTTCTCCCGTTAGACCAGTAGTTCTCAACTAGTGCCAATAAATCTTTGTTATGAGATGCCCTGTGCAATAGGATTATCAGCAGCATCCCAAGACTCTATCCACTACACATCAGCAGCATTGTGCAGCTCCCATTTCTTCCCCAGCCATTTGTGACAACCAAGCGTGTCTTCAGACAGGGCCAAATGTTCCTTTGGGGACAAAAATCACCCTCCCTTTGAGAACCACTAGGTTAGAAGTGGCAAAATATGTGTTTGAAAAGTACCTTGTCCCGCAAATATCTTCCCCCTTAAAAATGCTGTAATTCCTTTAATAAGGCTGTGTGCCTTTCTTTCTACAATCATAGATTACAAGGTTTAAAGTATAGGTACCAGTTTGAGGTAACTGCTGGGAATACATTTCAGCTAAAGTGAACTAGTCGGTCAATAACGGCAAAGGGCTGGTTTTCAGAACCATCCCAGGTCTGCTCACACAAAAAGGCATAAGAGCTAAAGCCCACCTGAAGTAGCTATTTTTCAGAAAGAGAACTAGGGACAAACTTCCAAATCTTGATTACTTTACCTGAAATAATTTATCCATCTGTTAAACACGTACCTGGTACCTTCTCAGGGCTGGTGCTAGAGGTAGTGTGAAGTGTATGGTGACTTCAATATTCTGTAGCTAGAAAGAAGAGTCTAGGAGCTTGCTACATATTGGATATTTAAGAGGGAAAATAGATCATTAGAATTTAAGCTCCAGGATGGGGGATTAGGTCTTGTTTACCTCTGTGTCCCCAACACCTGGGACACAATAAGTACTTAATAACCATTTGCGAAATGAATAAATGAATGATAGAAAAGGCCCTGGAACAGCCAGTGGGGCTTGGGATGCAGAGCGTTGGGAGGAGGAAGCTGACTGAGAAGAGTTGGGAGAGAATGGTCTGAGAGGAAGATACACACAAGTTTAGAGATGGAGAGGACTAGAGCCCTAGTGAGGAGACCAGAAGCAAGAGCCCTAGTGCAGGGAGAAAGAGTGTGAGGTTGAAGTCAGATTTCCTGAGTTCAGATCCACACACCACCACTCACATTCTTGAAGATCGCCGGTATCTGTAAACCAAGAATAATGCCAGTGCCTCCCTCAAAGGACTGGTGTGAGGATTCAAAGGGGTAATACTGATAAACTTTAGACCAGCAACCACCAAGGAGGAAGCTAGGTTTCAGAGTGGCAGGGTTGGAGCTGTTGAGGGTCTTGAAGAGAGCCATAAGAATCTGAACAGTCTTGGCAGTGAAAGGGAAAGGGAGCCAACCAGGAACGAACCTTGGTTGAATGAGCGACTGTGAGTGAGAGTACTCCACTGCTGCAACTATTGCCTTGGAGATGTGACTGATCAACTGGTTTATTTGATTTTCTTTAGTCGTTATTAGTGACTTCAAAGCAAAATGCAATAAAATGTCCATTGCTTTGACCTGAATTTTGAGATTGTTAAGAAACTATTAGAAGAATATATTCAAAATTATGAGCCCAGGTATTAAATGCAAAGGGAAAGAAGTGAAGCTAATAAACTGAAAGAAGTGGGAAGGGTTTGGTGACTGGAAGTCTCAAGGTCAAAAAACAGCTCTCGAGGGAAAGGTAGAAAGGCTGGACGGGGTGGACAGCACAGTTTCCAGTCCAAGTGTTCTGAGGGAGGGCAGCTCTGGAGGACACAAGGTTCAGCTCAACATCACGTGGGGGCTGGGGGACTGGGCAAATGGAAGCAAGGCCACTTACTTTCCTCTTGATCAATTCAAACTACTCTGTTCCCAAGGGTATTTCATCAAAATGTTTTGTTGGTGAGGAATTCCATAATTGATTAATTGTTCTAGTAAAATCCCTCTAACAATCTTCTTCATATGTCAAAAAGCTGTAGGGTAGGTGGCTAAAGGAGGGGGAAGGCTGAAAAAAATAAATAAAATATACATTAAGGAATGGCAATAGATATAGACCATAGACAATTATATCACATATTTATACTTTAAATATAAACATTATATGAACTGACTGATATATGGTGCCCCATTCAAGTGAACCAAAAGTCTTCTTAAGGGACAGATCCTTTCTTGTCATCACCTGGGATGTCTGTCCAAGAAACACTTCAAAAAATGTTCATCTTTTCCCGTTGTCACCTCAGTGCCTTTTCTTTTTTCCCCACCCCACCCTCAATGCACCTGTGCACACACACTTCCCGTCCCTACATATAATTTATGGGATTAATTCATTTAACAACTATGTACCAGACACTGTCCTGGATGCTGGGGAACATGGCAGTTAGAGAGATTAGGTCCATGTTCACATGCAGCTAAACTCTAAAGGGAGAGACAGGGGACATTTGAGATCTGCTTCCTAGCATGGGTTGTCAGTTTGGCTCAGATAAACTCTTGCAAAAATTCAAAAAATAAAAATAAACAAAGGGAAAGACAATTAACAAACAGGTGAACATATTCAAAAACAATTTCAGACGGTGAAAAGTGCTATAAAAATAATGTGGTAACATAGTTTATGTTGATTTATGTTATATTAAGTGTTTTATATATATAAACATGTATTTATATGTTATATCTACATAAAATTATCATATAGGTATATATCTTTGTTATCCTTTAAGAAATTAGGGTATAAGTAACAAAAATTATCATCCAATCCAATGTAGAACTATTGACTGAACAGAAAATAATGGATTTGCTGATTCTGTATTTCTGCTTAAGAGATTACACAGGATGTTTGGCTCAGTCATATATGAATCACAAATAACAACATTTTTAAAAGCAAGCAGGTTGAAGAGAGCCTCACCTCCCACCAGCCCCCTGTTTATCTTCAAAGCCAGGTGTAGAGGATGCTCACCCAGCACTTCTCCAGCTCTGTCAAAACTAAGCATCTGGGGCTGAGGTCCTTTGACAACAATCTCACAGTCCTTGATTTCTAAATCAGACTCCATGGTCTAATTACCAGGGTTCTTTCTTCAAAGAAGTAGAGCACAAGAATTCTATTTAGGCTAATCAAATAATAATATATTAGGCTAATTGAATGATACATTAGGCTACCCTTGAAAAAGAAAAATGTAACCACTGCCTTGCCTGTAGAAGAATTTCTTAAGATTGTCTGGGATTTGACAACTGTAACTGAACAACAATAAAGTAATTAAAAAAAAGATTTTCTGGCATCTGGTTCCACATCAAGTCAAACAGGAGCAAATGTAGATTTTGTTTCTCACCTAGCATCAGGTGAGAGGGAAACAGGGATCCAATGTGGGTGTTCATATTTTTCCCTTTTATCCAACCAGTTCATATATCCAGCACGGCAGGACCTGGTGTTATAATGAAGATCCCAACCACCAGAGATGGGTGGAGGGTCCCTTTGAGACCCCACCAAAAGAGTCCTGCAGCCTCTGTGAACTTCCTGTGAAATTCCAGAACTAGCATATCTTATTGGCGCTTTTATTCATCGTTCTTTTTTAAGCAACTAAGAAGTTTAAGAACATGTTTGTTATGCTTACAATTTACTCAAGGTAACCAAATTAAAACAGACTGAACAGTTTTCATAAACCCTCTTTATAAATGGAAATTGTGTTGTTATTCTCAAGAAAGCCATTAACTGCCACTCTATAAGCTTGTATTCCTGAGGATGGACATTCACATCTTTCCCTGTTCTAGTTCAGGGTATCTCAGGTACAAATGGATAAGATGTCATACAATACTGAAGAGAATTTCAGTGACATCCATGTTATCATTTGTTTGAAAAAAGTGACTCCTAGAACATTAGCATCAGATAAAGACAGAGTGTTCTACAGCATTACTCAGACTAACCAGTTTATCACCAGATTCCTACTTCCTTTCCTTTCCTGTCTATCTCTGCAAAGAATCTGAGCTGAAAAAACTGCTCTGGGACCTTTGCGGCCCACTGTATAAACACACAAAGGGCAAACGTTCTGAAGTTGTCTACTTTCAGCCTTCTACCACTTGCCTCATCCCTTTTACTAGCCATTTTCCTGTAGGAGGACACTTCTACCTGTCCTCTATCTTCTTTCGCATAATGTGAAGTCCCATGCAAAAGGCAGCCACACTATTTTCCCACTGAATTCATCACTACATTTTAGATAGCAGCAGTATTCCTCAACCTAGCACTTACCTTTGAGACCACTCTTTTTAGCCCCAAAACCTGTGTGCTTCTCTGTGCTGGATTATACCTCCTCGTGCAGCAAACTCCTCAGCAGGGCCATTTGGAATTGTCTCTCCTTTTCCTAAGTGAAGGGCCTGGCCTGGCCCACCCAGTCTTATCAAACCTTTTGTCTGGAGTGCTCAAGTACTCAAGCCCTCAGGGAACTGGAATGTGATGACTGTGGAGACACTAAAATGAGAGAATGGAAATAAAGTAGCTCTTCAAAGATGTCTGGTAAACTTTTATATGCTGTATCAAAACCAGACCTTGTCCTGGGTAATCCAGTCATCCTATTGTTAAATATTTTCTCAAAATTTGGTGGCAGGAGAGCGGAATTTCACTTTTTCAACTTTGTGTCCCTAATTTGGGGAAGGATAGATGTTCTGGAGTTAGATTGCTACAGAATATTAATCCTGTGCTGTGCTGGTTCTACAAAATAATTATTTGTATTCCTGGTTAGGGGCTTGTGGTGCACCATAATAAGACAGCTGGATTAAAGGACTGATAATCAAGTCTCCTGACTTTTCTGAAGCATTAAAATCCCTTTTTGTGTTTTTATTTTGCAGAACACAGTAATACACCAACTGAGAATAATAAAAAGTGCACTTTAATGAAAAACCAGGACTTCATTACTGCATTATAAAGTTTCCACATGCTGTTACTATCTTTCAAAGTACTATACGTTAGCTACATGGACATTTAAGACCTTAGATAGGACTTATTTATTTTGATTGCTTTAAAATGCATTTTGCTTTGCCTTTTAAATGAATTTCAGTAATTACCAAAAGGAAAAATGAACCTAATTTTTTTATTATGTTCGTCAGCCAAAATGATGCACAGCATTTAATTTTGGGAAAATTTTCTTTAAAAACCAGTATGTCAAATAACTAACTTCTCTGACTAGAACTTATATTTCAACATTAATACATAATCCAAATAACCTTGAATTACATATAAAACATAAAAAAGAACTAAAGTTTTTCTTCTAATACATTGAAGTAATTTTAATTCTCAATATACTGTTCCAGTCTTTGGAAAAATACTTGTAAAAGAATGTGAATCATAGCAGTTCATATCTCTTCATTTCCTATATAACTGTGTTTTTTATACCAAAATGCTTACATACCACCCACCAAAGGTTAAGCCTCTTGAATTACAAAATGAGTTTATGTCCATTTTACTTTAAATTGCCTCTGTGCACTTGCTCATTCTGTGCCTTTTACCTGAAATACCTTAACCCATAGTTCCCACCCGTGTCTCCACTTAGAATAATCTGGGGCATTTGAAAATATACCCAACCCCAAGCCACATCCCAGACCAATTAATTCACATGCTTAGGATACAGGCATCAAGTTTTTGAAAGTCCCCAGGTGATTCCAATGTACAGAAGAGCTTGAGAACCACCATCTCAACCAATTTTTCCCAGGCACCCTTCTGTTCATCCTTCCCATCTAGCTGACAGGGGATGTCCTATACCCTCCCTGACGGTCCTAAGCCTTCCCACTACCTCTCCTGCATATCTCTACCATACCCAGCATTAAAGTATATTGTAACTGTTTACTTCCACGCCTGGTCTCTCAAACTACTATAAGATTCAGGAATATTCTGCCTTGGCTGGTGTAGTTCAGTGGTTTGTGCACAGGCCTGCAAACCAAAGGGTTGCAGATTCGATTCCCAGTCAGGGCACATGCCTGGGTTGCAGGCCAGGTCCCCATTGTGGGGCTCGAAGGAGGCAACCACACATCGATGTTTCTCTCCCACTCTTTCTCCTTCCCCTTTCTCTAAAAATAAATAAATAAAAATCTTTTTAAAATAAATAATTAAAAAAAGATTCAGGCATATTCTTATCTTTGAATCCCAGAGTCTAACTGTGCCTAGTGTATGAATGCATTCAATAAATTCATGGAATGAATAACTTCTTCCTAAGAAAACCCAAAGCAAAATTATTGTTATATTTATATGCCGTGGGAAAAGTAATAGTTTAAGATGTGTTTAGGTTGACGTTTCACCAATGGGCATTGTCTCATATTTAGGAAAACATCTCATACCACTGAAAATAAAACACTATCTCAACATCAAAAAGAATCATACAATATAACTTTGATTGCCTACAAAATTACATTCTTTCCCTAATAAGCACAGAAAAACATTTCCTATGATAAATATCCAAGATAGCCCATTCTTTCTCAGCTCCACTTCCATCTTAAATAGATTATGTCTTTTCTTTTCCCTCTGTGCCACTGAGTGACAGCTGCCACGGGCACAGTCACAGGTCAAGGATGCAATCAAGGGTTTTCTTTCAGCACCAGCTACCAAATCCTGGCCCTGCTGCCTGCGGGAGGACCTGTGAGAGTGCTAGTGCGCGTGCTGTTTTCCAAAGCAGTCCTCTCAGAGTTTCATGATGCTTCAGGGGTTCATAAAACTGATTTTTAAGAGTTTTAAAGTACTTAATTTACTAAATATTACGTAAGAACCTATGCTTATGGTAACATTCACACTGTTCTACAATTAATTGGGTAATGTCTTTCTCAGGTCCTCCTCTGCTTTCTTGCCTCCATACGATCATTATGATTAAAAAAATATTCACATAGTAAATTTGGCTACAATCTAATTCTAGACAATAAACCCAATCTTAAACATATGTTTTAAAAAGCTGTCTAAAAATATTTTGCTACTTGGGTTACCCAATTATTTTATATTGCAGCAATGTTTCACAATGTAACAATATGTTGTTCTTTATTCACTGGGTTGTTACGTACAGAACCTGGAAAGAAATCAGATTTAGGAATTGTTTTCCAAGGTAATAATATGTTAGTCATTTTTCTAACTTATATTTGTGTATGAAATACTGGATTATCTCATTAGACATCAAATTAATTTAAGACCTTCCCAACTAGTGTTCAACATGTGCTCATTTTGAATGCATATAACAGATAAAAACAAGAAAAAGTTCAACCCTCCACTTTTAAATGACTGCATTGTAATCAACTACTGTTAACCAATTTTTAACTTATTCTATTAACTACAACTAATTAAAAAAGCAGTCATTGAAATGTAGTTCTTGTCCTTTCTGTAATGGAGTCATGATTCTAAATCATAAGTGCAATATCCTTAGAAACTGCTCTACTTTATCAGAAACAAGCTCTGAATGTATTGTCAATTGTGAAAAGACAAAAGATCACCGTTCATGAGACTCAGTTCTAATGTCATGGTTCCCAAAATGTAAAAGCTGCAAATGAGACTATTCCATATGAGCTTCGGCTTGAACACAAAACTGAATTTCTTTTGCCAAGCAAACAGGGCACACAGACTGGCATGCTTTAAACCAGCGATTTTCAACTGGTGTGTCACAAGAGGCATGCTGGTGTGCTGCATGAGTTTTATAAAATATGCAACACCTGACTATTTAGTCGGGGCACTGACCTCTTTTCCTTTAGATTGTGGAGTGAAAAAATAATAGCCAACACATCAACAGCCATCCTGTATGAATGAATCAAAATTATACTCATGGTGGGGGGAGGTCAGGGCAGCAAAACAATTATTGCTTTTGGCTTGCTGCAGAATTTTAGTAAATTCATATGTGCTACAAGATGAAAAAAGCTGAAAAAATCGCTGCTTTAAACCAATAAGGCCTAGCTTTACACATTTATGTTTGGATCAAAAGAGGGGGGCAGTTTAAAGTTGGTTTCTATCAGCATGTTTGATTTTGGGTGGTGTCCTTTCTCAGGTCCTCCTCTGCCGCCTTCTCACCCAACTGTCATACCCTTCACTCCTTTTGCGAGGGGCCCTGTGGGGCATTATTGCTTCCCACCCCTCTGGCCAGGCATCACAGGCTCAGGAGTCAGCCTAAGACCTAGGAGTTTTGAAAAGCCCAGGAGGCTGGAGCTCTGTGGGGCTCTGTGCGTCGCGGGCCAGGGGGCCAGGAAGGACGTCGGTCTCTCTCCCAGTCTCCAGTTCCTAGGTGCAGGTCATAGTGGCCGCAGCCTCACGGGAGAGGAATAGCTCGCCACTTTCCCAGACCAACTGCTACAGATGGCAAAAAACCCCTCGATTTCAGTGCCATAAAAACATCTTCCATTGGCTCTTTGTATCATACGTCCCCCTCTCCAGACATCATCTGGAGCGGACAAACATAATAATTTCGCGGGGAGGAGGCGGTCACAGGCACTAAACTACAGCAGACGGGGCTGTATCCACCTGAAGAACTGGAGAGGCAGAGCTAGCGGGGGAGGCTTGCCTTCCTCGGCGGCGCCCCCTCCATCGAGAATAAAACTCTCGAGGGCGCGACGTCCCGAGTAATGGGTGGGCAGGTGGGTGCGGGACAAGAGGACAGGCGGGAAGCTAGGAGTCACGAAGCCTCCTCTGCTGGAAACGCCTTCTCTGAGTGGCCTCTCCTCCGTCATTCCGAATTAGTAAGACGGCGCTCTGGCCAAACCACCACCCCCAACCAGCCCGAAGGGAGCGTTCCCGGGAAACTGGGGTCGGGAATCGGAGAGGGCCATTGGGCCAGGAGGGAGAGGCGCCGGCAATGTCCCCTCCCTCCTCTCTGTCCTTTGCAGGAGGCAAGGCCTAGATCGCAGGGGTCCAAACACAGCGTCTTTCTGCACCTCGCCTCCCTCTCTAGGATCCCAGAGGAGTCGTTCCCTTCGCTTTCACCCGACCCCACCTCGTGGCGCCCCTTCGAGGGACGCTTGGTTGGGTCCGGGGCGGGGCCGGTAGGCGCCGCACGTGCGGTCGCGATCTCCGAGCTCCCCTACCGCGGCTCTGTAGCCTCCTACTCCTCTGCTGGACGGGGAAGGAGGCGGAGCCTCAGGGGGCTGGGCGGGAGGCGTGGGCGGGGGGCGGGGCCGACGCGGAACGCTCCCCTGGCTATTCAGGCCGAAGGGCTGAGAGGAGCCGGGCGGTCGCGGCGCGGGCAGGAAGGGACGGAGCGCAGATGTGAGTCCAACGCCTGGTGCTCCAGACTTTACTTCGAGGTACGAGCAGGAACCCAGAGTCTTGGGGCCTTCCAGCCCGCCCCCTAGCCCGGCCACTGCGCCCCGGCCGCCCGCTGTGCCCCCTGCCGGCCGGGCGGCGACGGTGGCGACTGGACCGGGCATTGGGGGGGTTTCAGGAAAGTCGCGAGCTCCAGCGAAAGCCGTATCCCCTTCTCCGCGTCTTTCTTCTCCTTCTCCTCGCTCCCTCGGCCCTGGGCGTCGGGCACCGGGCTGGTAGGTTGCCTCCCATGAGTCGAAGCTCGCCCACGCTAGGGCGGGAGGACGGGGCCCCGGGGCAACCCAACCGGGCAGCACGGGAGACGCGGAGCTTCGGCGCTGCCTGAGCGGCGAGGGTGGGAGGCCGCCCGGGCTGCTGGCTGCGCCCCTGAGCTCCGGGCGTCGCGCTAGGCTCTCCCGTGGTCCCCGGCGCCCTGTTCTGGGGGCGCCTGTCCGTCGCGCCCCGTTGATGTGCCTGGGCGCCAGGGCCAGCCCCTAAGCCCTGCATTCCTGGGTGCGGTGCCTGCCGCCTGTTGTGTGCGCCTTGGGGCCGGGCTGCCGGGCTGCCGGGCTGCGGGAAGGGACCCGAGCGCCGCGTCTGCCCCAGCGTCCCTGAAAGTGCCTAGTCGGGGGAGCCGGAGATTGAGTTTGAGCTCCGCGGCGCCAGAAGGGGGCCTCGGTGGAATGCCGAGTTGGGGGCTCAGACTGCAGAATTTGGGTTCCTGGAGGAGCTTGCGGCGCGCAGGCCCGGCCCCAGGCAGAGGAGACCACCAGCCTCTGCTCCAGGATGGCCAGGAACTGTCAGGTGTGGACAGCTTGGGGCCACCAGTGTGAGGTCCACAGGGATGGTAGCAGCACCTCGAGTCCCGGGACGGCATAACCAAATGGTGAGGGCTTTTTCTTAAAGGCATGAATAAATGGAAAGCTGTCAAAATAAGCATATTTTAAAGTTTGAGGGAAAACTGGAAGATTTTTCAGGCTATGCAGTTATGTGTCCAGAGAAACGTTAGCTTCTTTAACCCTTTTTGTTTTTGTTTTTTAGCACAAATCTGTTTTGCCAGTATTTTCCTCAGGAGCTGTGTATTGCTCACAGAAGGGAAAGAAAACTTAAGCAGTGTTCTCGGGTTGCTTTTGACTTCAAGCCTGTGCTCTCCAGTTTTTTAAATTTTTGAATATGCAGAAAAAATATCTCTTGCTGGATTTTCAGTGTATAATTCTGTCTCTTCTTCTCTGGGACCCGACGATGTTTGTTTATTGGTTTTATAAGCATCTATTTAAATTTAGTTTTTGCAGGAAATACTCCCCGTTGCCACAGGGTGTAGTTTACGGATTAGAAAATACTGCCTGAGAAAGCTGCTAGTGGCTTCATTTTCCAAGAATGTAAGTCATTTCCTTTCTGTGATTTCAGGGAGTTGATATTTCACAGCATCAAAACTTTGTGGGGAAAATTTTCCGTAATACATCTGTCATTAAAAAGGCTTTTGACTTTTTCTTCTTTAGAGCAGCGCATAAAATTAGGTTCAGCAATGTTAAAGGATAAGAAGTTTCTCAGAGTCTATAGCATTTTTAGACCATTGTAGAGAGTAATTTTAACAACCACCAAGACCTACAAACAGCCTGCAGGATGGAGAGTGGGGGAGGGGAGGCGAGAAGCCAGAGGCAGGAAAACAGATGCGTT
The DNA here is from genome assembly GCA_039655065.1 of Glossophaga mutica. Lineage (NCBI taxonomy): Eukaryota > Metazoa > Chordata > Mammalia > Chiroptera > Phyllostomidae > Glossophaga > Glossophaga mutica. The sequence goes on along the minus strand of CM077303.1, from coordinate 39,765,298 downwards.
TGCTGCTGTTCTTTGTAGTATAAAACTTCTATCACTTAATCATTTTCCCTGGATGTGGTTTTGAGAAATAAAAGTATTATGTTAAAAATGAAAATACTCCACAATATGAGACAACTGACATTTGAGTTTTCTTTCAGTATGTTTATAAACATACTGGATTTATATTCCATAATAAAATGGGCCTTTAGGGTTATTAGATGAGAAGGGTCCTCCAGGAGATACTTACTATCAAGTTATCTGCAGGGTATCTTCTCCAGAAAGCAGACTGACTGCAATATGAACTAATTTTCCCCTCTTTGAATTGCTTATGAGAATGCCTGAGATGGGGCACTTACGGACCACAGTTATCAGCAGCTCTTGCAGTGCTCAAAACATTTTGAGAGACAGGAAATCTTTCTCTGTTTTCACCCCCACCATTTAGGGGGGCAACAGGGTAAGCTGCTAGCTTCAAATACATAATTCGAACTGGAAGATTTAAGATGCTCCTCCTAGCTTTACAGGAAAACAATACAGGCCAGGATAAGACTGTTTGAAAGCAAAATGTTGGTGTTAGGTAATAATTCTTAGCTACAGGTTCTTCAAAAGCTACATTGTGGGGTAGCTGCAGAGCTTTTCTAGTTTCTGTACTTTGTTTCCTGTTTCAACTTCACTTATAAAGTTTTTGGCTTTCTGAACCAATGACATAATAGACTGTGTAACCTTTTGTGGCAGATGCTTGAAATGGAAGTTTCAAACAGAATTGTTTTTGACTGAGCTGTCAAGTTCAGAGTTTAGTGTAAATGAGTCCTGTCTCACAACTAACTTTTTTGATAAGGGATTCTTTGTAGTTTTCAACTTCTATGTTGCCCATTCTGATTCCTAAGACTATGGGTTTACAAAAAAACATAAAACCTGCAAACAATTATTTTATTACATGAAAGCCAGTACCAAGAAAAGATTAATTCAGTCCAGATGTAAAAATGTATGTGAATTTTAGATTTGGATGATCTCAACAAGTTTTCCCTTTTGTTGATGAGGCTGCCTGGATCGCAGATGGCATGCACAAATTATCCTTTAGGTGGTTTTCTGAGTTCAGAACTAAATTTAACAGGCCTTTTTCTAAAGTCATTTTAATATTGTTTCAGGCTTTCTAAAGAGCAGAAAGTTTTCTGCATTTATGCAGAAATGGGTTTTTCCTATTACTCATTCATACAGACCTCATAAATGACCTGGTTTGGCAGATGAAGCCTATTCCGTAAGTGGGGAAACGAGGTGTTCAGATATGTATATCCTTATGGGCAAAGCATTGAAGCTTTGGCTTTCAATTATGCCAATTCCAACTCTCTTCTTTTAAAGAAAAAAAAGTTTTAAGTGTGTTTACAGTCTTTAGTAGAATCCTGTTGGAACACAATTTGTGTTTTCTAATATAGCATTTGGTACTTGTATGATGATCCTCTGACCTCCTCTTCCCTCTACCAAAAAGAAATAATACACACAACTTATAAGGAAACTCCAGTATTTTTTCTTTGTTTTTTTTCTTGATAATTTTTTAAGTTGAATTTATTGGGGTGACATTGGTTAATAAAATCACATAGGTTGCAGGTGTGTAATTCTTTCATACATCATCTGTATATTGTGTATGCACCCAAACTTCAATATTTTTTTCAACCTTTCTCTCAACACCAAAGTTATAAAGGGTGTGTGTTGCACACTTAGAATGACACGTATTTTAGGAAGTTTTTATATCATTATATAACTATACATTTTGGGAGTTTGATTACATTATGATTGTGTATAAAGCAATCAAGTGTGGGGGCGAATAGAAAACCTTTAGTGAAGGAATTTTATGAGGGGTGAAATTTCAGTTAAAATGTATCTTTCCTAAAACTCAAACAGGAAAAATGTTATTGTTGGTCTCTGTAGTTAAACTTTGATTTAGGGGTAGTTTTGAGAGGGCTTTTGAATTGCACATTATCCTGAGGAAGAGGCTTTGGGGACCAGTAAAAATAAGTAGAAATAAGTTAAAGGGGTAATTTGAGAGGAAGGAGGAAGTAGAATACTGGGCATTGAATTGCAAGGGAAATCTAAACTTAGAAGGATGACTATTTAAAACAAGGCTAAACTTTCTATTTAAAAGTGAGAATTAAAGAATGAGATCTTTTTAGCTGAGAAAAAAGGATTAGAATTAAGGTGCCCTATAAGGTCTATATACAGCATGAAATAGTGCTAAGTAGCATTTATCATGGATATCTTGCCTGCATTTGTGTTGAAATAGTGTTCAGGGACTGGATGCTTGTGATTGTGCGCCCCTCCCCACCCCACTTACCATTTGAAAGACGGGAAACTTTTTTTTTTGTCTTAGCTCTAATGATTCTACAAATATTTGATGAATCTCCCAGCATTTAGGAGAACTACAACTACCCACCCTAATGCACTGGGACCAGAGGACCTCTACAGAAGTAGTGGCTAAAGTTATCACAGAGTTCTGAGTGAAAACAAGCAAGTTGTACTTCCAATTATGCTATATGCATTAGTGGTATAATTACTTCTAATGCAAGTTTGTGTACTATCACTTTTTTATGTATTAAATGTTGTAATTGTGCAGTACACCACATTGATCATGGGGAGATTTCTGAACACTGGAAAAGGGTAAGAAATCACAGATCTGACAGGCAAGCTGGTTGTATTACCAGAGGAGGAGAAAAAGGTGATGCTGAAACACATTCACAGATAAACCAAATGCAGGCCAGAGGAGAAGGCAGGGTTTGCTGGTGCTTCCCTGAAGTTGTCTGTAGTACAGCATTTTCTTGAATGCCTTTCCCTACCTGTGTGACCTTACCTAGTGAAGTTTGATTTATAAAGCAGGAGACTAGTTGGAGATTTGGGCATTATATAGGTGGTTTCATTAATGTGATAATTGGGATAATTCTCACCAAAAGTATCTATAGAACCTCAATAGTCATTATCCTGGGGTATTTTGAGATGTTTCAAACATCTCAAACATCTTTGTCTTGGTATGTATGTATTATAGAACTTTGAGCAGCAGTGTTTTACTGGTGTATAAAAACAGGGAAAAGCAGTATTTTATATTAACTTACTGCCACAGTTTCATGTGAAGGGGGAAATCATCATAAAAGTCAAGCAATTCTGTATTAAGATATTCAGAAATTAATGAAGTATCTCACTTAGCTTCTCAGGTGGTTCTCTGTCTAGCTAACATTTAAGTGAAATGTAATTATTTCTCTTGCGATATGTGGCACCACTTGTGCTGTCCAGTTTTAGTAGATTGCTTTTCTGAGGGGAGAGTGGGGTCCCTATGGCTTAATATCTTTGAGTAAACTTGTTGAAAAATTACATGCAACCAGAAAAATGCACAGATCAAAAGCATATAGCAAAAAGTAATCATACTCAGGGAACCAGCATCCAAACCAAGAAATAGGATGTTGCCAGTCCCCTAGGAGCCTCCCTTCTAGTCAGACTCCCTGCGCAACCGCTATTCCTTTATTGCCAGTCGTTGGTTTTAACCTCTTCTTAGACTGCATGTAAATAAAATCAAATATTGACTATAAGTTCTGTTTTGTGTCTTCCTTGTCTCAGCATATTGTCATGTCCAAATTGATGCAGGTAGCAGTAGTTCCTTTTTTTTTTTTTATTTCTGTGAATGAATGTACCCAGTTTATTTATCCATTCTGTTGATGGACATTTGGGTAGTTTGGGGCTGATATAGTTGGATGTGACTTGGATTTGAACTTTAGATGGCTCAAGAAAAAATAAGCACTTTGGAGTTTGAAAGAAGAGTATAGTCTTACGATTAAAAGCAAAAATACTGCAGAAATGTGTGAGAGAAAAAATGCAATATTATGAAAACACTACAGGGTCAACTCAGTCCACAGAATCCTAGTGTTTCAGGGACACAGTTTGGAATATACCAGCCGGATGTGGCCAGATTTCAGTTGAGAACTGAGAAGAAGGAAGGGATCTTCAGTGATAGCTAGCCTCATCACTTTTTAGAGGTAGAGGGATTGAGGTCCCTTGAGATTGAGTGACTCATATGGAGTCTTACAGCAGATGACAGTGCTGAGAGTAGAAGCTGCTTCTGACTCTGTTTAGTCTAGGCTAGTGCCATCTGTGGGCTGAAACCCAGCCCCCTGAGTCCACTGGCCTGGAGGGTAAGGTACCCTTTTCTGATTCACACAAAGGTGTCCTGTGGACAGATAGACTCAGACCTGCCCAGAGAAAATGGAGGTGAATTCCTCATTGGAATTCAACAGACTACAGTTTTACTTTCTCAAGCCTGCTCTACCTCTGCCCTTATAGAGAGCCCTTGGGACATCTCTTTTCCTCTATTCTCCTTTCCTTCCTCTCTTATAGGGGCTCTCCAGTGCGACCTTGGTTTATGAATGCCAAGTAGGTGATATCTTGAGGTCCCTCCTGACTCGTCGTTTCATTGATTGGATAAATGATCTAGGAGGTGGACACTAATTTCAAAGGCCTGCTTTCTAAATAGTTTTAAAATAGTCCATTCTGAAGAAAATGTTGCAAAAAAGATTTTTTTTGCCTCTTCCTGCCATTATATCTCCCTCCACCTTTATAGCACACTTCCTCCCATATCTTCTCCCCAAGTTATTTTAATTCTTAAATATTCCTGGAAACATCCAGTGTCTACCTAAAATAACAGTGGAATTCTGATGCTGAAGTCTGTGGCATCCCCCAGGAAGCACTTACTGTAAAACATAGGATTATGTTTTCACTGAGAAAGCTAATAATAGATAAAGCAATGTGCTTACAAAAGTAAACTATTTATTAGTATGAATAGTGTCTTTCATGTTTCCCTAACAAGAAAAAGGATTTTCACATGGTTCAAGAAAAGGCTCAGGATTTCAACCTAGACTCATTAGAAAGGTTAAAAAAAAAAAAAGCAAAAAACGGGTAAAATCACAGATGTTTTACAAATGGGTAGTAAATATATCCTGCTTGAATAAGATACTGCTTATAACAGCAAAAACTTACCATGTTTAATCTTAGGGGAAAAATGTGCTTACTGTTGGGCCACCATTCTGACAAGTTGCTCACTGAAATTACTACAGAAAAGAGTAATATGTTATGAAGACAGCACAGAAGAGAGGCAGGGCAGTATAATGGGAAGAATGAGATCTTTCAGATCGGGCACCTGGGGTCCACATCCAGGCTCCACGGCTCTCCAGTGTGGAACGTTGGAGAAGTCACTTACCTGCTCTGAACCTTTTTTCCCCATCTGTTAAATGGAGACCCAACAGGGTGGTTTGGATAATTATGTGAAATAGTACAGGTAAAGCAACTAGCATGGTCTACCGCATAGGAGAAAAGTAATGTTAGCTCTTACTACTTAAGGCAGACAGAGATGATGTATAGAAGGATTTAAAGTTTGCTTGGACTTCCCTTAGGCTTTAGTTTATAAGCAGTTGTTTGCAAGATTTTATTCTATAGGGTGGGCCAAAAGTAGGTTTACAGTTGTGAGCACACAAAACAGTTTATTCTTTTATTATTTATTAATTATTGCATTATTTTCCATACGAACAACTGTAGACCTACTCTTGCCCCACCATGTATTTTGTTTATTGATGGCATTAAGTAGGCACCAAAACTTAGTATTTCTCATTGACAAATAATGAGCAATCTGTATTGCTGCATCAAGACAGCTGGCCTATTTCACTGATTACTAACTGATTGAGTTATTTTTCCTAATTCTCTTCTAATTCCTGGCTATCTCAGTCCCCCAGCTTCTGCCTGCTGGATAGTTATTTCTTTCCAGAGGCTAAAAAGTAAATCTGCAGATTTAGAAATTCTCTTTATGATAATTAATGTTGTGCAAAGTACTTTTAAAATTCAAGAGTACCAGTGGCCCATGTCTTTTGCTCCTGCGCCCTGCAGAGTTCATGAGTCCTTTTAAAAACAGCCACTATTATTGGTATAAGGCAGTTGTTTATTCCTCCCAGCCCTGGCCCCCACCACTGGCACAGTTTATGTAATGTGGGTCAGACCGCTTTATAATTTTCTGTTACGGGGCCTAGAGCTTAAGGTTTTAAATCATTCCTTCGAAGGAAATTAATAGCCTGAAAGTTTCAAAGGAAGTGTTTAAGAAAAACAAACTTAAACACATTAGAAAGGCACATTTACATCTAAACAGCATAATTATAAGCCCAGTCACAATAGGCACAGGATCCTCCATCATAATCATGATGTAGCGTTGTGGTCTGTTCATTAAAAGGGGGACTTACCCCAGACAACCTGCTCCCTGTTGTGCGTTGTGTAATACCTTGAACTCAGTAAACTTAATGCTTTAAAAATGTTCACTAAGTCCATCAAAAAACAGGTTTTACATCTTTATGAAGTATCTATGTCTATGTCAAATACTTTGCATAAGTCCTGCCAAAGCATTTTTTGTCTCGGTGGGAGAACAAAATGCATGTGTGTGGAAGGCATTAGATGTTTCAGATAAGTACTAGATGGAGTCCTGGTTTTAGGGAGCAGAATCAGTGAGGATGCTCCTAGCTTCCCTGGGGCTGCTGGATTTTTGTTGGGCCATGGGATCAGGCTGCGAACTTTCTATTTTTCAAGTACAAATGAGCTTTTTTAAGAACAACAGAAAGTCCAGGATTTGGAAAAAGTCTCAAATATGAAAAGTAAACCTATGAAATTGGGATTATTAAATGTTTAATTAAATTCATTTATTCAACATAATATATGCCTGTGTGTACTGTGCCATAATGTACTATGTGCTAGGCAGTGTTCTAGGCCCCAGAGATATGCCAGTGAACAAAACAGAGCTTTGCCTTCATGGAGCTTACAGTCTATTAGTAGACAAACAGTAAACACAATGAACATTTTATGGGTGTCCAGGAGGTGGAAGCGGGAGCATTGGCAGTTGGAAGTACAGCAGGTCCTTGAAAAATGTCATTTTGGTCAATGTCATTTTGTTAAAACATTTATGAGATGCCATAGAAACTTAACTCATTTATATCAATTACCCTATGGTAAAGTTGATTTCGTTATGTCTTCTGCTTAAAGTGACAGACAGACCCTATCGGCGATGTTAAGTGAGTACTTACTGTAGTGTGGTCAAAGACGGCCCCACTGAGATGACTTGAGGGAAGAAGGTAGCCAGCCATACAGAGACACCTGGGAAAGTGTGTTCCAGCAGAGGGACTTCAAAGGCCTCAGGTGAAAGTGTGCCTGGTGTGTTCCAGGATCAGTTAGAAAGCCCACAGAGTAGTGGTAGATGAGGTCAGTGAGGTTTGGAGAGCATATCGTGTAGGGCCTGCGTGGTGGGCCACTTTAAGGACTTTGACAGTTACTCTGAGTGAAATGTGGACTGATTGGAGAGTTTGGAGCAGAGGACTAAGGTGCTTTGACTTTTCATTTTAATAGAATTACTGGCTGTGTTGAGATAGAAAAATGGAGCTGGGTGGTCCAGGATGGAAGCAGGGATACAGCTGTTGCAGTGATGCAATTGAGAGATGCTCATAGCAGTGGAAGAGGGGGTGAGAACTGACCAAAACTTACTTTGTAGGTTGAACCAATATGATTTCCTAGCCAACAGTTTGAGGAATATGAGAAAGAGATCAGAGTAAAGATAACATCAAGGCTTTCTGCATAATTATGGAGTTGCCATGAACTGAGATAGGGATCTCACTGAGGAGCTGTTTTAACCCTGTTATGCTTACCTTCCAAGTGGAGAAGTTGAATAGATTATTGGATGTAGGAATCTGGAATTTTAAAGAATAGGTTTAGGCTGCAGATATTAAGTTGGAAGTCACCAACAGAATTCGGGTGAGGTAACTTGGGGAATGTGTATAGACAGATAGTAGTCCACAGATCAAGCTTTGGGTCATATCAGTATTTGCAGTTTCTGGAGAAGAGTTAATAAGATAATACCTTAAGCTAAAGGTTTATGCACAGTTTCTACCATAGTGGGTATAATTAAGTGTTAATTCTATTGACCCACACCTTGGGAGGAAGGAACTATGAGCTATTTTTCTGTGATGAAGTACTTGAGCTGAGCCTGAGATGCCTCAGGCTTTAGAGGTGAGATGATAAGGTGGAACCAGTAAAGGAGACTGAGAAGGAGCAGCCAGAAGGATAGGAGGGAAATTAGAAGAATACCCTTGAAGTCAAAGAGTCTCATCAAGGGGAGAATGAATTGGTGGTTTCATGGGTTGCTTAGAAGTCGAATAGGATGAGGACTGAGAGATGCTCGTTGGTTTTAGGACCAAAACCTGATTGGAATGGGCTGAAGACAAAATGAAAAGCTTATAAAAGATAATTTTGATTTTCAGTTCAGTTTCTTATAAATATTCAATATTGGATGTGAGTACATTTTAGTATGTCTGATAGAATGTGGGGTGGGTGTTTGGAATGCTGGGGGCCATGAGGGTCTTCCACAGGCTCTGATAGTGATGAGGAGCCTTTGAGCTTGCCCTGAGTTATTATTGGTAAAGCTCCAGTGTGTGGATTGTAGTCTGTTTCTTTGAAATAGAAGAAAGTTCTAATGCAGTTTATTTTTTTTATTGCATCCCTTTGGATAAGAACTTTATCTTGGAAGCACTGTCACTTTGTTAAGACTTTTCTTGTTTGTTTTGTTTTCTAGTTCCACCCATTGATCTTTTATTTGAAAAAGATACAGCAGAGCCCCAGTGAGGCAAGTGGTTTGAGTTGGCTTCTTTTTCTACAGCGGTGATAGGTTTGAGCTGCGGGGCCCATGCATGCATGGTGGTGCCCCACAAGCCTTGGAAGCCTTCATTCACAGAGTGGATGGCTCAGGGGTTCTCAGAGCCTGAGCTAATGAAGTCATAGAAACATTGCTTGTTTAATACTTCTTTTTCACTCTGTTGTTGGCTTTCATTATGGATATTTCAAAATATGCGATTAAGCAATTTTCATAGCTCTGTACTTTGTCATAATTATGCACCAAGAATTTTCTCTTGTGGGAATTACCTTTGAATTATAATGCTAACTTTCTATAATACTGTCATCAAAATGAATCAACAAGTCTCTGATACTAATTACCTTTTCTTTCCATAAGCTGATTAAAATGCTAACACTTAGGCCTTTAATGCTTAAATATTGTTTTTGGATAGTTAAAAGCTTACAGCGATTGTAGAATTAAAACTTTGTTACATGAGTTTGAGTGTTGTTTGGTAATAGAGTATAGTAGTAGTTTTTAGAAAGTTGCTAATTATGGGAAAATGCTCGAAAAAGCAAGGATTTTTACTTGCAGTGGAGTATGGCGCGTGTCTTTTGAGAAGTGGAGTTCCAGTGATGTGTGTTTCCAGTGGGTTGTGGCCTAGTTGTGTCAGCATTCTCTTAGGTACTGCTCTGTCAACACTGTTTTATTAGTATCACTTTGAATGTTTTTTCAGCTGAAACTTATAAGTCACTCTACAGTTAGTTAAATGAATGTAATTGGCTTGTAACAGAAATATGCAAGGCCAAGGTGAAATAATTTGGCAAGACTGAGCATTCTGCATGTAAATACTGGAGTGTGCAGAGGTGCAAAACTAAGCAAATTTTGGAATAAATGTTAAGTCTCTTTAAGTCAGTGACTACAGGATGAACTCCAGATCTCAGTGTGGAATTCAACGCTCCAAACCAGAGTTGCAAGCCTGTGGTCCACCAGGGAGGTTACCTGCAGACATGTTTTGGTTTTCAATACAGTGTTAAAACATTTATTTGCCAACATTTAAAAATTGACATTAAAAATTTTTGACTTTACACCTTCTTTTGAAAAACTGGAAGGTGTGACAGTGATCTTTTGGAGCAACATACACCAGCTTCCTCCATTATATGGAGCAGGTTCTGCCAGCACCCATAGTCCCCAGTAGAGATCCTCTTGCCGCCAACATTGAGACCAAGTGGCTGTTGGCGTTTTTCACCCTGCAGGCTTCCCTCCTTTGTCACCTCCTCCTGCAGGCACGTATTTGCTCTCGTGTGTTGTAGCTGCTTGACTTATTTTCCAGTGTCATTGCAAAGCTCCCGAGTCTAGCCCACTTGCTCTCCCCATTGTCCCTTCAGGCACGTACACACTTAGTCTGGATCATGCTTCCTCTCCTTCCATGGAACTGAGCTGCATGTGGCCTGTATTACTTCATTGGAACGCGGCACATGCTCCTTTATACACATCTTTTTGTATATTTTTTCTAGCTTTCCAACTGTATTATAAATTTCATGAGGGCAATGACTATATCTTATAATTTATGAGTGCCTAGCAAGTTTATTTTAAATTTACTAGATTGACTATTGTTTAGATTTAGCTTCCAGTAGATGGTAATCTGTGGTTACAATGATGCTATAGAAGATTTCGAAAATCAAAAGCTTGTGTAAAATCCACTTCTGCAGTAGGGCTGCCTCCCTCCCTCCCTCCCTCCCTCCCTCTCCTTACCCAAGGATATGTTTATTGATTTTTGAGACAAAGGAGGGGCAGGGAGAGAGAGAGAGAGAGGAGGAGGAGGAGGAAAAAAAACATCAATGTGAGAAACATTGATCAGCTGACTCCCATATGTACCCCAGACCGGTAACCTAGGTAAGTGCCCTGATTGGGAGTTGAACTGCAACCTTTTGGTGTACAGGATAATGGTCCAACCAACTGAGCCACCCAGCCAGGGCTCAGATAGGGCTTTCTTAATTTACTGTATCCATTCCTTGGTAGCTTTGTAGTAACATTTATGTAATCTATTTGAGCAGTGATTTTCAACCTTTTTCATCTCATGGCACACATAAACTAATTTACAAAATTCTGTGGCACACCAAAAAATGTGTTTTTTTGCTGATCTGATTAAAAAAAGGAATAATTTTGATTCATTCACACTGGACAGCTATTGTTACGTCGACTATTATCATTTTTTAAAATTTGACAATGTAAGGGGAAAGAGGTCAGTTCCCCTGACTAAATAGTCAGATATTGCATGTTTTAAAAATTCTCATTTTGCCCTGGCTGGTGTGGCTCAGTGGATTGAGCGTCTGCCTAAGAACCGAAAGTTCACTGGTTCAATTCCCAGTCAGGGCACATAGCTGGGTTGCGGGCCAGCTCCAATTGGGAAGCTGCAGGAGGCAATCAGTCTATGTTTTTCTCACATGTTGATATTCTCTCCCTCACTTTCTTCCTCCCTCCCTTCTCTCTAAGAATAAATAAATAAAATCTTTTTAAAAAAATTCTTGTAGCACAACAGTTGAAAATCATAATATTTGAGTATTCATTTACTGAACACCTCATTTATTGCCAATTCTCTGATTCTGTTATGTAGGTGGGTGAAATTTCCAAATAAATGAGTCACTACTACATACCATTTTATTATTGTAGATATGCTTCTTTCTAATGACTAGTGCTGTTTCAAATATCTTATGCTTTTTATCATTTATTTAACAAATAAGTGTGTACAGAAGACCCTGGAGAAAGTATGACCTTGATAGACATGATGGTACCTGCTTTCCTGAAGCTGTTACCATTTAGCTGGAAAGGCAGATAATAACGGGGTATATAATTACTCAATTTCAAGAAGTGTTACTAAAAAGTAGGTTGTGTTCTGAGACCCTATAAAGGAGCACTCTGGTCAGGGGGAGGGAGCTGTAGTGGAGAGTATAACACGACTGAATATCGAATTCCTTGACGTTCCTATAATTTTTTAAAATATTCTGAATGTAAAAACTGAATTTTAGCAACAAATAAATTATGAGGTAATTTCTATAACAAAATAAGAGTTTAAAAATAAAACTTTTCCTAATAATTTACCATTGACTGTGCTCATTGCATTAATGATAAAGAAAGAATTACAATTTATAGCTCTAGAGCAGGGGTGTCAAACTCATTTTCACCGGGGTCACATCAGCCTAGTAGTTGCCTTCAAAGGACCAGATGTAACTTTAGGACTGTGTAAATGTAACTACTCCGTAACAGTTAAGTGAGAGCTTGGCTCTGCCACTGGGTAGAAACAAAGTGTGGGCTGGATAAAACAGGGTGGAGGGCTGGGTTCGGCCCGCAGGCCTTGTGTTTGCCACCTGTGCTCTAGAGTTTACTGTCATTTGCTTGGTACCTGAGTTGCACTCTGTTTAAATAAGTAAACAAAGGGGAAATTGGGCTAGAAATTTCAGATATGGCTAACTTGCCAAACAACTTTTATTTTATGAAACTAATTTTTTCAAGGATGTTTTCAGTAGGATTTTTCTTATGGCTCCCAGATAGGTTATAAAAAGTAAGTTGATTTATTTCTTTAAGAGGAACTAGTGGATAGTACTGTTATTTTATACTTCCAAGCCCATGACTAAGAATGATTAATAGTTTACCAGTCTGATCGGAGTGATATGAATATGGTGTCATAAGAAAACCTCAGCAATAAAGTTGGTGATGTGAGGGAGCCAAAAAACAGTAGAATTTTGTGTGGTTACGTATACTTTATCACAGCAATCAGAAATGCTTTAAGTATTTTTTCCAAAAAAAGTACAACTCTATACTTAATTAAATCCCTCTAAAGATAGTGGTAGAGCTAATTTTTTGCATAGTTTAGTGTCAAACTGAAACAAAGGTCAGCTATGGTGGTGCCATTTCTGAAATCTCTGTTGAGAAATTCATGTTACTTGTGATTATAGAAGGCAATTTAAAAAATTAACATCTTAAGTAAGTTTTCAAATAAACTCAATATTTCAAAATGCGATCTTAAGGAAATAAGATCAGAGAACAATTTTTAAGAAATGTCAAATGTCATGTAGAATTTAAAACAAATTCCAAAACGAGTCTTTTTAACCTCAAATATTTATTCCACTGAGCCCACATTCATTTTAAATCTGCAAAAAGGTTGATTTAAATCTGCAAAAAATGATGAACTAATCATTTGTAATATACTAAATTGTTTTACTGATGCCTAGAGAAATGGAAAGGGAAATTTTCATGAATTTCAGATGTTGAATAAAACCTAGCAGGGAAAGCTAGTAGAAGTTATTTAATTTATAACATAAAATAATTGCCTTAAGGATTGTTGAATTAGACTTGTGTTTCTGACCAAGAAGTTTTCAGGAAATCTGTAATCAGTTTATTATAGATTTAGGATCTAAAATTAATGCATTTTAATGTATGAGGTCTGTCTGGAAAAAGTCTAGCCATTGTTAACGTAATGAGAACAGTTTGTGTGACATCGATGTAACCTGGTGGCCAAGGAGAGTGGATTGGAATGTGCATGAGTGAACAATGACGACTTCACTGTACTAGTTGGTGGGGCGGTAGATGCCGTTGAGTGGGCATGTGTATTGTATAGCCATCATATTCAAAATGACTGAGCAAGTAGAGCAATGAATCTGTGTCAAATTTTGCATTAAGCTTGAATATTCATCTGCAGAAACTATTCAGATGATTCAGAAGGCTGCAGCTATGGGCAGCTGGTGATTGGCAGGTGCATATGACAACATGCATGCTCATGCATCACATCTCCTACAGAGGTTTTTGGCGAAACATCAAATTACCCAGGTGACTCACCCGCCCTACAGCTCAGATTCAGTGCCCTGCAACTTCTGGGTTTTCCCAAAACTAAAATCACCTTTAAAAGGGAAGAGATTTCAGACTGTCATTGAGATTCAGGAAAATATGTCAGGGCAGCTGATGGCCATTGGTAGAACTGTGTGAGGTTCCAAGGTGCCTACTTTGATGGGAACTGAGGTGTCCTTGTTCTATATACAATGTTTCTTGTACCTTCTATTTTCTTCAATAAATGTCTCTATTTTTCATATTGCATGGCTGGATACCTTCTAGATGGACTTTGTATAATCTATTTTCTACTTAGGAGAATTTGAAATATATTCTCAATTGCCAAGAGAATGGGCCAGGTTCTCAAATTTTGTTTTGGTCTTGGGTAGGCTGGTTAGTGGTCAATTGAATTCCATTTTCAGGTCTGGAATCTGACATGTTGTAGTGGCTATTCTTGTTTATGTATCTTTTTCTGGTGTGATGCTATTTTGTCCTTGTTAATGGAGATTAGTCACCTTCCCAGGGAGGCAGTAAGCTGTTTGAGGACACACAAAATGTTACATTTCTTCCATAGCTCCTAGAAAACGATTGGCTCATGACCTCAGCCTGACAGTATTACAGCTTTATCTTTTCTGATCTAAGGTGACAGAATTGTCATCTAGAGTTAAACCTAGAACAAGTCAGAGAGGCATTTGACCCATAAAAAAGTAGCAGAAGCGTGTTTATGAAAACTTACATACCTATCTCCCAAGTCTAACATATAAGTAAAATACAGCTCTTCCCATAATAGTAATATGTATTCACATTTGCTAGCATAAAAAATACATTCCGCTACTTAAATATTCCAAAGGTTATGAAAAATAACAAATTTTGTTCCTTAAACTTTCCAAAGACCCTAAGTAAAGATTGGGTTTTAAATATTAACATACAATGCAGAAATAGAAATTATCTGTGATTTCTTAATGCCGGAAGGCAAGATCTCTTGAAATGCCTCAGTTTGTTACGGTTTCTTTGCAGGCTGCATAAGAACAGGGTTTCTTGTTTCCTCATGCCTTGAGTTTTTGGTTAGTGTAATGAAGGTACAAGTTTCCTCTGCTCTCCTGAGGTTGACAAAGTCATAAGCTTAATGCATTGCAAATGCCTATTTAACCTTTGCTGCAGTTTTCTCTCCTTGGCATGACACCTGGTATTGTCCACTCCTGTTGTGATCGTTGTCCGTGAAGAGGTAATCTTAACATGACATGGACCACTGACTATTTGAGTTGATAGGCTTGGCCCTGTGACCTAGGAATGAGATGATAATGGACCGCATACTTTTTTTTTATAAAAGGGTTTATATTGGTCTTGCCTTTATTTCAGATTGGGGTGGAGGAAGACCCACAAGTTGGGATTATTTCTATTTTTTATCTTGATTGTATTTTTTTTCCATTACCATTTAGTCCTGTTACACACCCCTCTCCCCAGCAATCACCACACTGTTCTCCATGTCCATGTCCTATGTCCTTTTGGGGGGATTATTTCTAAATAAAACTTTTATATTACTGTGCCATCCATCTTATCTGCTATCGCCTTTACCTCCTTTAAGATAGGAGTTTTAGCTTCCCCAGACTTCTTTCTCCAGCCTGCTTCTGTTTTCTGTTCTGCTTGTCTGACCACCTGTGTGTTCTCTATTATTATTTAAAAAAAAAAAAAAAAAAAACTTCATATGGTATGTTCTATATTAGGGTGAAAAGGCTAGTAGAAAAAAAATAACTACACTTACAAATAGAGATTCTACTCCTTCCTGATATATTTTGCCCAGATGTGGGGTATGTGTGTGTGTGTGTATGTGTGTTTTTCCTCCTGAGGATGTTAGTAGTTACTTTGTAAGTACCTTTATGAAATTATTTAAAACTTTCACAAGCCAGGGAGCAATTCAACCCATAAAACAAACTAAAAACTATATTTATGAAAACCCATGTATATATCTTCTAAGTCTGACATATGAGTGACATATATAACTTATAAGAATAATTAGATTTAACGTAGCCTTGAAAAATAAATTTTGTTCAGCTGGCTGGGATGGAACCACAGGCACTTACTGCCTGAATCACCCTGAGGCTGGACCTCCGAGGACAGCTTTCTGTCTCCTCTGGCAGGTGTATGGGCCTAGGTGAGAGCAATGATGAGCAGAGGAGTGGGGCAGAACACCCAGATGCCCAGGTGTGATGACATGGACAGAAAGGCCCTGGGAGAGAGTGCTGGAGAACAAAAGAAAGCTTTAAGGAAGCAATCCAACAGGAGACATGCAAAAACCCAGTAGTATCCGTAGCTTGACTGGGCATGGCGGCCACCCTTACCAGGGTCAGAGCCAGCCATGTGCACCTGGATCGCTGCCCAGGGCTTCACGGTGCCAGCAATCTCTTCACAGTCTGGCTGCATCCTCGACCCTGAGCCCTCCTGCATCCTGGCCTTGAAACCTCTGTGGAGCTCATTCTCGGCCTCAGGAACAAGCACTTGTCCTGCCACTGAACTTACTCCCTCATCTTCCCTCACAAGCCCCTGTATCAGTGGGAAGGAAGTGGCCAATTGAGTAACAGATTTTTTTCAGGAATCTCAGGTTTGGTTCCGATTGGGTGTTGCATACTTCTATTTCTGCCTCACCTTTTCCACTCTCTACTTAATAAAATCTGATGCACTTCTAAAAATTTCTGTTTAAATTTTCAAAAACTGTAAATAAAGATTGAATTTTGAAGATAACCAATAGCTTATAAAATAAAACATTTTCACTCAAAGAAACAAATCAAGATGTCATTGATTAGGGTCCTTTGGTAATTTTTTAAAAATCATGTAATTTCAAATCTTTGGTAATGAGAATAATTTAGGTAATCATAGTAATTCCAAATGGTGTTCTTTCAATTCTCTGAGATGCTAAAATGTAAAATGAAATAGGTTTTCATAAATTTATATATGTCTTAATTAATGAGGTTTTCTGCCTAAATGTAGATAACAATAGAGTCATACTGCATGATTAAGAATTTTAACCATCATTAAGAGTTTGGTTTTATAAAAAATCACTATTCAGAAGTTGAATTATAGCTGATATTGGAGTGAGGTCATACATCTTAAAGTCTTTTTAGAAAATGAAAGATACTACTGTGATGAAATATTATTTGAAAGTGCTTTTGTAAATGTGATATCATGGACAGACACACCTTGAGGCCTTATCATGTATTTGGATAGTCATTACTGTTAACAGGTGTCAGCAGAACAAAGAAGCATGTAGAACTGATCATAGTGTACATGGGCCAGCCCAGCAAGGTGGCTTAACCTAGGCTGCAGATCGTGAGAGGGAGACTCAAACTCTAAAATTAAACATAAATGTGTGTGTGTGCATGGACATATAAATATCGAACAAGGATATAAAATATTTGTCAGATTATCTAAGAACCATGATTTGTATATATTATCTTTTTCTTAAAAAGCTGGTGAGCATTTACTACCCTCTATTGGATTTTCTAGCATCATAATAATTCATATGTATGTAACATTTTGTAACTCTAAAGGGAATTTAAGAGACATTTTTATTTGATCCTCAAAGTAATAGTCTGTTTTACAGAGGAGAAGGTTAAATGACTTGTATGATTTGACACCTTCAGCTGACACAGTTTGTGACAAAACTGGAGCATGATACTCCTCTAACTCTGAGGACTGTGCTCTTTTCCTTGCACCACGGCCAGAGTCACCCTGTTGATAAAATATTTCTCGAGTATTTGCACAATACAGTGCAGCACTTTGAATTCTTTTTTTTAAAAATAGTGCCTTAAATCAATTTTAGTTTTTGACAGATGCTAAATCAACTTTTCAAGCAGTCTACTTCCCATGATGATGCATTTGACTTGGCACAGAATTCCAGATCATTAGATTTTATCTGAAAGATATGTGTAAAATTTCACACTGTCAGTCCTTTGTTCAGAGCAGCTATTACCTTGGAAAAGTCTCTTAGTTCGTGGGCTTGGTTAGTGAAATTAAAATAAAGGTGTTTTGAATGCTTTCACATTGTACATTTAAAGGTGAAACATTAAATACAGTTAACTTGATTTCTCTTTAGAACTTTACAGTTTTTAAATTGGAATAAAGAAGGCTATGAAGCTGTAATGAATCATGCTAGTGTTTTATGGAAGCATATCTACCAGAGGCTTTTATGTACAAAATTTTACTTTACATATGGATCTTGCAAATGAAACCAAATTTAGCATGAGAACATCTGCAGTTCATTCTTTCATTCAACAATCATTAATGTGCCCAGCTGAACAAGGCATGGACCTATCCCTCGAGGTTAGAGCCCGGTTGATGAGGGGAGACAGATAGACAAATGAACAATTATACCATGGGACAGGTACAGTACTACTTATTTAAAACTCTGCCGTTCGGTGTTTTGTTTTGTTTTGTTTTGTTTTTTAATAAGACTTTTCTCCAGAATTCTTGCTGGGATGATATCTTTGATAAATATGAAAGGCCAACCTTTGTTTTTACTCACGTAGTATCCTTTAAAATTATAGTCTATTTCCAAATCACCATGAATTCTTACATTTTAATTCTTAGGTCTGGTTTAAACTTTCTGAAGCCATGAATTTAGTCAGTTTAGCTGATATTTATCACTTGTGTTTATACCCTGCACATGCAGCGGGGGGGCTAAGGGTAATGTATTAATATATAAGGCACTTTAATGATCATGTAGATTCATTAAAGTTTTTTTTGTATCAGTTTTCTATTATGTAAATTACATACAATATAAATAAAGTTGACAAATTTTAAGTAGATAATTTGGTGACTTTTGACAAATGTATATAATCATGTAAGCAGTGTTATAGTCAAGATACAGAACATGTCACATCAAAAATTTTTCTACGGCCACTTTTTGGACAAACCTCTTCTCCACATTCACTTTCTCCTTTCCCCCTTACACCTCTCTTAATCCCTGACAACCATTGATCTTCAGTTTTGCCTGTTACAGAATTTCATATAAATAGAACTGCATGACATAGAGCCTTTTGTGTCTTGCTTTTTTGTATTTGGCTTTTTTTGCTTAACATAGTGCTTTTCTTTCTTTTTTTTTTCTTTTTCTTTGTATTCGTGCATTTTGTGGCATATGTCAGTAGTTCCTTTATGTTGATGGGTATTCTTCAGTTGTTACTATTATTTACTCATTTACCTATTATTAGTGGATATTTGGGTTGTTTTGAGTTTGAAGCTACTATGAATGAAATTACTATGAACATTCATGTGTTAAGTCTTTGGTAGACATACCTTTTCATTTATCCTGAGCAAATACATAAGGATGAGATATCTGAATTATATGATAAATGAATGTTTGACTTCCTAAGACCCTGTCAAATTGTTTTCCAAAGTGGCTATATCATATAACTTTCCCACCAGCAGTGTTTCAGAGTTGTAGTTGCTCCAGATGCTCACCAAGACTTGTTATTACCAGTCTTTTTACTTTAACCACTCTAGTGGGTAGATAACGGTATCTCAATGTAACATTTTGCATTTTCCTAATGCCTAATAATGTTGAGCATAATTTCAAATGATTATTTGCCATTTGTATATCTTTGATGAAGTGATTATTTGTTAAATTTTTTCTTCATATTTTTAAGAGAGTTGTCTTCTGTTAGTTGGTCATAAAAGCTATCAGCATATTCTGAATTGGAGTCTTTAATCAGATAAATGTTTTTAAATTTTGTTCTCAGCCCAAGGATTGCATTGTCATTTTTTAAAGTGAATTTCAAAGAGCAGAATTTTTAATTTTAAAGAAGTCCAAGGTTTTTTTTTTTTTTTTAATGTTTAATATTTTCCATACCCTGAGAAACCCAATATCACACAAGTCTTCTCCTGGAGGTTTTCTACAAGTTTTATAGTTTTAATTTTTACATTTAGATCTGTAACTCATTTCAAGTCAGTTTTTATGTTAGGGTTGAGGTCAGTTTTTTCCATGTGGATATCTAATTGTTCCAGCATCTTTTGTTGCAGGTTTATTCCCTTTCTGTTTTACTTTGGCACCTTTGTCAAAAATCAAATGAATATGTGGTTCTATTTCTGGACTTTCTATTCCACTGGCCTATACATCTGTCTTCAGTACAACATTTTACTATTGTGACTACTGGGTGTACTTTTTAGGGTAAGTCTGAAAATCAGATAGTGAGTCCTCCAAGTTTGAACTTGAGTAGTGAGAGCAGATGTCCTTGCCTTGTTACATTAGGGGAAAACCATTCAGTCTTTCAGCATTAAGTTTAAGATTTTTCATAAACTGTCATGACTTCCTATACTCATAGAGCTAATAATTTCCAAGCTGTAGACAGATGACTTCATTTGGAAGATGTGTTGAAATACTCTGTAGAGGGTATTTCAGGATTTTATCTCCGGATCACCTAGACCTGTTTTGAAGGTGAAAACCTAACAGATAACTTAAAACTTCCCAAATCTTATCTGAAAAAATCTTGTTATCCAGCTTTCCTTTGAAATCCCCTGGCTAGACTCAATACCATGTTTTCTTAATTTACTCTTCCAAATGTGAAAGTCATGAATGAAAATTGGCACTGCTTTCAATGAGTACTTTTTAAACACTTGAATAGTTTCGCCTTTGGATCTGAGATGATATGATTGCAAGGCAGGTGCCAGCAGGATGTAGCCTTTTTGTGATGAGAGTCAGGGAGTAAGGTGGCAGTGCTGCACCGTTGGCGTTGGGCAGTGGTCCTGCCACGAGGGATGGCTGACCTTGGAATTAGGCTGCTCATCTGATTTCTCCAGGATAAAAATCTTTAGGTCAGCCCCTAGACTAGGTGCCTTTCTAGCATGATGAGAGCCATCTAAAACAGTGCTGAGCAGAGGTAGACTGGTTTCTGTTTTTTTGTTTGATTCGTTGGTTTGTTTTTGACTCTAACCTTCAAGGTTGAGCTATGGTTTCATTTTTCATGGATTAACCCTGTTAGCATAGGGTAAAGTGTGATTCTGATTTCCTTCCTCCACACCCTTTAGAAACTAGACTTCAAGTCTCTCTCAAAGCATTAGAAGATGATTACTGTAAGCAGGAATGCTGTCTTTTAGCAACATATTGTGCGGGGGCAGGGGATGATGTACATTGGAGAACCAGAAAACCCAATGAACAGGCAGGTCAAAAGGAGGTAACTAGACTGGGCTGTTCGGTGAGTCAGTACTGGATTTTGTTGATGTGACAACTTTGTCTCTAACTTACATATTCACCGCAAAACCCCCCAAAACATGTAAGTAAGGACTTTTATGGCAATATAAAGCCTTGTTAGAATGTCTGGAGGAATCTTTTACTTTGAAGTTTATAGATTGTGCTTTTGATCTTCTTTTCCTGCGAGGAGTGCCTGTGCCCATGAGTCTCACTTCACCCCATTCTGCACGTTTGGCACATGCACAGTACATGTGTATGTGTGAAGGTGTGTCCCACCGCAGATGCTACTTTTTGGGGTGTGTCCAGCTAACAAAATAATTTCAGCCCATAATTTATGCGTGTAAGGGTAAAAATTGGATTGCTTACATCTCAGTTTTTTCCGGGTTTCATAAAGTTTTTTTTAACATATAATTTTGTATCTACTGGAGTAGGAGGCAGGTTTTATTAGCATCTGGGTATGTTTACTTTAGTAAATCATTTTAGCATTTTTAAAAACGGATTTTAGAGAAAGGAAGGGGGAGAGAGAGAAACATTGACTTATTGTTCTAATTTCTTTATACATCTCACTGGTTGCTTCTCTTAAGTGCTCAGACCTGCAGCCCTGGTGTGTGTACAGGGATGATGCTTTGACCATCTGAGCTGCCTGGCCAGAGCTAGCATGTTTCTTGACTTTCTATTTAAATACATAAAACATGAACTTTCTGAAAAGAGACTAGATTCAACAAAGTTGTTTCCTACCTGTGGGAATTTTTTAATAGAATTTAGACAAGAAAATTTCAGGAAGAAATAGCACTTGGTATCTGCCTGAAACTAACTGGTATCATCTTGCCAGGTCATTTGCTCAAAGAAAGGGTCAGTTTTTTCACCTAATAAAATTAAGGGGTTGGACTAGATCATCTCTAAGACCTTACACAGTGGTCAAGTTTTCATTTGATATTACTTTATTACATTATTTTTCTAGTAGTAGATAGGAAGCCAGAAATTAATATATACACATGCCATTGAATAGTAAAAACTCCTATAAGAATTCATTAACAGAGCAACAAGTATAAAGGACTCATGGACAAAAACTATGGGGGGTGGAAATGGGAGGAAGGTGGGGAGGGCTGGGGTGGTGGGCTGGGGCGGGGTAAAAGACAGAAAACTGTACAATATCAACAATTAAAAAATACTGATTTTAAAAAAAAATAAATAAATAAATTTCTGTTGTTAAAAAAAAAAAAAAAATTCATTAACAACACCAGAATATCTAAGGCTTGCTTGCTTGCTTTTTTTTCCCCCTAGTTTTAGGGCCATGGAAACAATTTTGTATAGGTAAAATAATATTTTATAAAGATTATTTTAATATGTTGTCATTGATTTCATATTTGTCCTATCTTAAGTATCTTTTAAAAGTTTGATCACTAGTCTGAGGTTAGTCACAGCATTTTCAGCATCAATAATTCTGATTTATTTTACTTTTTTCAAATTGTGAAATACATAGAAGAATGTTTATAATGTCTACATACATTTTAAATAATAATAGTAATAAAAGGACACCATTGTATTCACTACTAAGCTTAAGAAAAAGAATATTTCTTTAGCATGTTTGATGCTCCTGCCCATTTCTTAAGACCCCAAAACCCCCGCTGGCCCCTCCAGCACCACTACTACAGGTTTGAGGTTAATCATTCCTTTGCCTTTCTTTATAGTCTTTATTTACAGGGTCTGGCAGAAGTAACACCTGCCTGAGTGTGGTTGGTAGGGTAATAATATGGATATAAAAATTTATAGTTTTAATTTTAACATTTCACCTAAAATGTCATATGGTGTGCTTGAGCGTGTTACAGAATTACATGCTTATGATTTTGTAATAAAAAGGGGGTGTTATTTGTGCTGGACTGTGTGTGTGTGTGTCCTTCATTGACATATGGCTTATAGTTGCCTGTTTTTGAACTTACTATTCATATAAAAGAATCATACTGTACCTGTATTCTTCTGCAACTTGCTTTCTTTGCTCAGCATTGTTATTGAGACTCATACTTGTTAATGTGTAGCTTGTTAATGTACCATATTTTAATAATATATTATACTGTCAGTGGACTTCCACATTTCCAGTTTGTATATCACATCTCATCATTGTTGTTAAGAACCATTTATAACATGGAAAAATTATTGTGCAATGTTACAAGAAAGCTAGCAACTTTCCAAATGTTTAATTCAATCTTTGTTAAAGGTATTATACTCTCTTTGGAAAAACCTATTTCATGGAAACATAAATAAATATCAGTATTTTAGATATTACTACTAGATAATGAGAATTTCGCAGCAAAATCATTATCTAGAAAACTGGAGTTTCTATGTTAGAAAGTTGAGTGCAAGTGCCATGAATGAAGGAATCAAAGATTTCATTGTGGAAATTAGAAACAGATGCTTCCAAGTTCAGCGATTTTCCCTGAGAACAGCACTTTTTGTTGGCGGTGTTGTGCTAGAAATTCATCTTGGTTGAAAGAAATTTTGTGCCTGGTTTGTAAACCTAATATGACTTGAATACAAATGCCTGTAAAAAAAATACTTTTTCTGGTTTGTTTTTATTTATTTAAAAACTATACTATGAATTGTATTTATTTTCTTATTTTTAAATAATTATTTTTGTTTTTCAATTACAGTTGACATACAGTATTATATTAGTTTCAGGAGTTCATCCCAGTAATTAGACATTACATGAATTACTAAGTGATCATCCTGATAAATCTCATACCCATCTGACACCATACATTGTTATTAGAATATTATTGACACTATTCCCTATGCAATACTTTACATTCTCTTGACTATTTGTACCAACCAATTTAGACTTCTTAATCCTTTCACCTTTTTCACCCATTCCCCCCAACCTCCTTACCATTTCTTGTTTGGGACTCTCTGTGCTTCCCGGACTTGTATGTCTATTTCCTTCACCAGATTAGGAAACTTTTCTGTTATTATCTTTTTACATAGGTTTTCAATTCCTCACTCTCTCTCTTCTCCTTGCACCCCCATGATGCAAATGTTGGTACTCTTAAAGTTGTTCCTCACCTTTTTCTTGCTTCTTTTTTCTTTTTGCTCTTCTACTTGGGTGTTTTCTGTTTCCTTATCTTCCAAATTTCTGATTTGATCCTCTCCTTCATCTTTTCCACTGTTGATTCTGTAATGTAGTATTCATTTCTGGCAGGTTCTTTTTTATGGTTTCTCCTTTTGTTTCTGTTTCCTGTTTCTTTGTGGAAGTTCTCACTGAGTCCATCCACTTTCCCCCTAAGTTTATGGAACATCATTATAGCCAGTGTTTTGAACTCTGCATCTTGTAGATTGTTTGTCTCCATTTTGTTTAGCTCTTTTTCTAGAGTTTTCTTTCATTTGGACATGTTTCTTTGTCTTCTCATTTAGTAGCCTTTCTGTGTTTGTTTCTATATCATAGGTAGAGCTCCTACATATCCCAGACTTGGTAGAATGGCCTAATACAGTAGATGTTCTGTAGGTTTCAGTGGCACAGTCTCTGCCATCACCCAAGGTGAGTATTCAAAGTGTACCCCTGTGTGGGCTGTGCACACCCTCCTCTTGTAGTTGAGCCTTGTTTGCTATTGGCATGTCAATGGAAAGGATTTACTCCCAGGCCTGTCAGCTGCAAGTACTGGCTATTACCACCAAGCACTGACCTCTGGTCATGGACTTTGAACCATCATGGAGGATCGGCTGTGCAGGGGCTCACCTTATAGAACAGGACTTACTTCAGTGGGGTTCTGGTGCTTGCTGAGTTCACCCCTTGAGTGTGTCATTTGTGGAGGTGGTTGGGTGGTGGTCCTCTAATGTGGTCTGTAGCTGTCCATTGGGTGCACTGGCTTTGGGGCCTCTCAGGTTGTGCAGGCCGGGGTCAGTCACTGCCTATCTTCTGCCTAAGGTCACACAGCGTAAGCTACAAAGCAGTCTGCAGATGGCTGCTGCCTGTGCTGGGCTTGGAGGTACCCATGTGAGACCAAGCTGAAAACCAAGGCCAACTGTTGTTAGTGCCAGGTGTGGGGCCACTAAGAGAGAGAGGTGCGGGGCTTGCTCAGGCCAGAAGCTGCCTGTTTGAGAGATTGTGGGGAAAATATGAAGCAAGATCCATTTGTATGGAAAAGCCACTGGAAATAGCTTAGGTGGGTCTGAAAATTGGGTGGGGTGGGGCCTCAGGGAATCACCAGGGTAGGGCAAATAGTGTGAGCCAAGTTGATAGCATCTCAGATATGATGCCTGCCTGCCAGCTCTGTGGCTCTTAGAGGGGAGAGCTCATCAAAGGAACGGTGGGCTCTGGCAGCATTTCTCTTTGGAAGAAAGCTGCCCCCCAGCTCTCACCTTGATACCAGACACTTCAGTTCTTTTTTGTATGCTTCTTGTGCCTTTCAAGCTGCTGCTACCCTGGAGCTCAGAGGGAGGAGTCTGAGTCACTGTGTGTGAAGTCTCTAGGAGGAACTGTGTAGGACTCCAGGAGCCCTCCATCTCCCTCAGCCTCAATCCCTGCTGGTTTTTACAGCCAGAAGTTATGGAGACTTCTCTTCCTGGCACTGGAATCCAGAGCTGGGGGTGCCTGGTATAGGACTAGGATCCCTGGCTCCTCAGGAGGGATCTCTGTAGTTGAGATATCCTTCTAACTTTTATCCACCTCATGTGAGTGTGGGAGCAGCCCATTGGGTGTATCCACCCCCTACCAGTCTTGATGTGGCTAGTTCTTTAATACCCTGGTTGTAGGACTTAAATTCAGCCAGATTTCAGATGGCTCTGAATGATGGTAGTTCTATAATTGTAATTTTGATGTGATTGTAGGAGGAGGCGAGTTCTGCGTTTACCTACCTGCCATCTTGACTGGAAGCAATTGTCCCACATTTTTTTCCTGTTGCTCCCCACCGCCCTGCCCACCCCCCTGCTCCCATGGTCAGTCTTCACCTCATTGTCCATGCCCATGGGTCCTTTATACATGTTCCTTGACTTGACCCTTCCCCATCTTTCCCCCATTACCCTTCCTTCCTCCCCTTTGGCACTGTCAGTTTGTTCTTTATTTCCATATCTCTGGTTCTATTTTTTTCATTTGTTTGTTGTGTTGATTAGGTGAGATCAATGCCTGGCTTATTTCACTTAGCATAATACTCTCCAATACTCACCCATGCTGTAGCAAAGGGTAGGAGTTCTTTCTTTCTGCTGCGCTGTATTCCATTGAGTAAATAAACCACTGTTTTTTTGATCCACTCTTTCACTGCTGGCCCTTAGACTGTTTCCAGCACTTGGCTATGGTAAATAATGCTGCTGTGAACATTGGGGTGCATAGGTTCTTTAAAATTGGTGTTTCAGGATTCTTAGTGTATAATCCCAGCAGTGGGATCACTGGATTAAAAGGCAGTTTCAACTTTAGTTTTCTGAGGAAATTCCATACTGTTTTCCACAGTGGCTGCACCACTCTGCAGTCCCACCAACAGTGCATTAGGGTCCCTTTTCTCCACATCCTCTCCAGCACTTATTGTTTGTTGATTTGTTAATGATGGCCATTCTGACCAGTGTGAAGTGGTATCTCTTTGTGGTTTTAATTTGCATCTCTCTGATGACTAGTGATGTCAAGCATCCTTTCATATGCCTATGGGCCCTCTATACTGTATTTTTCGGACCATAAGACCTCTAGATTTTAGAGGAGGAAAATAGGGAAAAACTTTTGAAGCGAAAAATGTGGTAAATATTTAATAACATAAATAACATAATGTTTCACCAATGTAAATGTAATCAGAACTCAACAGCAGCATTAACAACCATTATTCCTCGGGGGTGTGGGGTATGCCTTATAGTCCAAAATATGGTATGTCTTCTGGAAGCAATTTCTTTAAAATTTATGAATTTTATCATTTTATGTGCTCTTCTTGTTGTCTGCCTAGCATCCATCTCCCCTCATCTCTCAACTTCCTAAAAGTACCCAGGTTTTGTTTTGATGTCCATGTACTTCAGGGAAGTTAATCCAAAGTCCAGCTATGGCTCTAGAGGTGGCCCTGTGTGGCTGTACTTGATCTAACTATCCTATCCCTCAGTGATGGACAGTTTGATCTAAGGCACCCACTCAGGATGAGTATTAGTACTCTTGTTGGCCTCCACACTGCATTTGATGTGCCCACTCTGAGGAATGCCAGCCTTATTTTTTTTTTTTTAAGATTTTATTTATTTGTAGATAGAAGGAAGCAAGGGAGAAACAGAGAGAGACAAACATTGATGTGCTAGAGATACATCGATCGTTGCCTCTTGCAAGCCCCTAACTGGGGACCTGGCCTACAACCCAGGCAGGTGCCCTGACTGGTAATCAAACTGGTGACATTTCGGTTTGCAGGCCAGCACTCTATCCACCTGAGCCACACCAGCCAATGCGATATCATTTTGATGCACTGATTTACCCATCTATTCTTGTTGTTAGACTACTTAGATTTTTTCCCCAGTTTTTACTCTGATAGATAATGATTCGGTGAGTACTTTTGTTCAAAAGTGTGGTTGGCTTTGGTTGAATTATTTCCTTATATATTCCTTAGAAGTCAGATTATTTGATCCTATCCAGTAGGATCAAAAGGTATGAATGTCTTCATAATTCTTACTACAGGCCATGTCATATTGGTTGCAATGATTTACAGTGGTAACTGCAGCTTATGCATACATCGATTCCACTAATTGTTCTCATCTCAATATAAAGCTCCTTTTTCTGTCTTATATTTCCCCTTTGCTATAGGCAAGGACTAGCTATATAATTTTATTTATTAGAGTATGATAAGCATTATTTGTCACCAGCTCAAGTCCACTTTAATTACAAGGTTTTATTTCCATCCCAGCCCCAAGCTGTAGCAAATCTCATTGGTTAAATACAGAAATGAAACAATTGGTTAGCTACTAACTGGAGAAAAATGCCATTTCTTTTGGAACTCGAGATATGATTAATGACAGGATAGATGGATTATGACCATCACATATTACCAAAAAGCAATTCTTAACCTTTGCTTTCCGTGATGTGAAGTTCATGTTACTTGGTAGAAAGTGAGAAACCTGTTAAATAATCAACAACAGTCTCATTTCAGAGGTGAGAAAAATGGACACAGAGATAAAGAGAGTTGCCCGGGGCACCCAGGTGGCAGTGTCCCAGCTAGGGCTCCAGGCCGGGCAGTCTGGCTCTGGAGGGCGTGCTCTGAAGCAGCGCATCGTATTCTATCTTTCCAAACTCAGCTTTTCATAGGTTCAGTAACTACATTGTAAGTGTAGTTAGTATTTACAGATTACTCATATACATGTTCATACACATTTTATACATGTAAAATATACATGTTTACATAGTTATCTGCTTATATTACATACAATAGCATGTTACAGTAACTATTTCAAGTAACATATGCATCCATTTACAGTTGTGTAGTGTGTTAATGTTACAGTCCATGCTGGGTTGCATCTGGTAATTAGCTTAATGATTTCCCCTTACCCAATTTATAAAAGAGACGCAAAATTAAAGATATTTTTACTGAAATTGCTTTAGTTCACGACTGTTCTTTAAACTGACCAGTGGCCAAATATATATCAAATGTACTTAGCAGTACTTTGTTTGCAAAAATGAGCATTTGCGGGGGGCAGCTATTGTAATTTATTACAAATGGACAGCACAGTAAAAGCACATTCAGCACATCTCTGTAATAGCACATTGTGGTCTTTAATAAGACAGGACTGTTCACCAACAAATTAGTATTCAGGATGAGATTTTCTGTTATGAATAATTGCCCTGTGCTTTGTTTGAGTTAAAGGAATTTATGCATTTTCCCACAAATCATTTGCTGTGTGTGGTGCTCTTAGAGAGTGGTGGTGTCTGAACAGCAACTTAACCACCTAAACTTTTCAGTTACTCAGATTTTTTTCTACTTTCTAAGTCTTTGGTAATGAAATATATGCATCATAGTGAATATGCTACTTTGTTTTAGAATAGAGACAAATTTTAAACCTTAGAGCATTGCTCTTTTCCCCCTAGTTAAATACAATCTTTGTAGCCAGTGAAAGTAAACACTCAGTGAATAAATGAATAAGTGCATCAAGCAGTAAATCAGCTTTTTTGTTTGAATAGGCTGTATTAGAGAGGACTTAGCTGCAAGTGGCAGAATTAGCTTAAGAGGGAAAAAATATATTGGCTCACTATATGGGAATTCCCAGGAATGATTTCTGGCTTCAGACACCGCTAGAAACAGCAGTTAAAATGATGTGGTTGGGATTCTTTCTGAGCTTCGCTTTCCTCTGTGATGTCTTCCTTCTTCAGGCAAATTCTTACCAGGCAAAGATGATTGTCAGCAACTCCAGGTTCACATCATTTGCTCAAATACCAATCCAAAAAGAGGAGCAGCCCTCTCCATCCCAGCATTTGTGTAACAAATTTCATGGAGGAATCCTGATTTTGCTTGGGTTGTATGTCCGCCCTTTAGACCAAACAATGTGACTTGAGAATAGGGTACCTGTTTAGCCAGCCCTAGGCCACATCCTTACCTTTCATCCCCTTTCCACTGGTCCAGAGTAGAGAACACACTGTGATTGATAGCCATTTGGAAACCTCGGGGATGGAGAGGAGCACTCTTCAGTGGAAAGATGGTGCCGAGGAGATTAAAACAGATGTCATCCACATTCCAGCACACATTTGAACCTGCACACTCATACACACTTTCTGTTTTTCATAAGTTTCATAAATAAAATTTGAAAGGATTCACCACCTAACATAATACAACTCTTCCATTTACAACAAATAGTACATTTTACCTCCTGACCCCAAAGTAGACCTCCCAAAGTCTAGTCCAGTTGCTGTGTCTGGCTCTCAGTTCTAGAACTCTAGGTTGTATGTATTCTTGTTGGTTATGTATAGATGTGCCTTCTTATGACTGTTATTTTAATGACTCTTCCCTCAACAACCTGATAGCTAGTGTTTTATATCCATTATGTCATTTAATCTTTCCAATATTCCTAAGAGGCCAATATTATAGATTTTACAGATGAAGAATCAGGCTTGGAGATTAGGTTACTTGCCCAAAGATATATAGCAAATATTGTACAATCCAGATTAGAACCCAGGTTTGACTAATTGGGGAGGTTAAGTCTATCTTCTTGATTAATGTCCTATTCATATTATCCCTAAACACCTGGGGTTCAGTTAAAGGGGAGGTGATCTTGAGCTTTCTACAGTCCCTCGTTTACCTACTAGAGCAATGGCTGGAATGTAAGATGAGACGGTAACAGAGTCTGATGTTCTTTCCAGAAGGCTTGGTTCCAGAAGGTTCATAGATGTCAACTACTTTATTTGGGGTGGGGGTAGGGGCGTGAAACAGTAACTGCAAAACAGGCCATGAAGTAGAAAGTGTTCGATTTACTTACTCTAGAGAAACATAATTTTGTGGTTCCAAAATAGCTCTTATGATCAAATGACCCTTAAGAAGAAAAAGAAATTCTCATAATACAGAGCATACAGACAAAATGAAAATCAAGTATCAGTTGTTTCCAGGTTAGTTTTTTAATTTCCCAGTGCTAGAATCAAAATATAGGGCTCTCTAGGAACAAGTACCTATGTACTTATGTGAGAAGTTTGGCAGTACACTACATTAAAAACTCAAGTTTCAAAAAGGCGAATGTTCAAAGCTTTTCTGAAGCCAGAGGCTATTAGACATTCAAGAGATTAAAAAATTTAACTTCAAGGTTCAAGCCAGATACCTGAGTTTGGAACTCAGTTGATGACTTTTACTTGGGAAATTTGTGTTTAATGACAGTTGTACTGTTACATAAAGTTCTCACTTAACATCATCAATAGATTCTTGGAAACTGCAACTTTAAGCAAAACAATGTATAATGAAACTCATTTTTGCATTGGCTAATTGATATAAACAAGAGTTAAAATCCTGCAGCTTATTTCTGGTCGTAAAAGCATCACCATCTTCTAAATAAAGATCCAAAACACTTCTAATGTTAAACATTGAAATAAATGTGAGTTATAATACATTTAAGAAAGGTTAATAAAAACAAGTAAGATCATTATTTTCCAAGCCGCTTTTGGAGCCTGTCCCAGCAGCTCAGGGCACAAGGCAGGCACCAGCCATGCACAGGACGCCCTTTGGTCGTGGGGCCGCTCACACTCACTCAGACTGGGACAGTGTGGAATACCAGTTCACCTCAAGTGCACATCTTTGGGATGTGACAGTCAGTACTCAGAGAAAACCTACACAAAAAGCCTTTGGGGAGAATGTCCAAATTTCACACAGACAGTAGCCCCCTGGGAATCAATTTTTTTTCTCTTGTCAATGTTGTAACAAAACAACACTGAATGAAACATTATTTGAGGATCGGCTGTACTTAAACAGCTGAATGGTACAAAGTAGCCCATAATGACTCTATAAAGAAACCTGCGTGGGGTGTCCAACATTTGGCGTCTCTGGGCCACACTCGAAGAAGAGCTGTCTTGGCCACACATTAAATACACAAACATGAAAACTGATGACCAAAAAAAGTATGTAAGATTTTAAGTAAATTTACAATTTTCTGTTGGGCCATATTCACAACCATCCTGGGCTGCGGGTTGGACAGCCCTGCTGGAGTACTGGTTCACAGCAGTGGGTCATTTTGCCTCCAGGAAACATTGGGCAACGCCTGGGGGTACTAGGGTTGCCTCATAATAATCTTCTTATCAAACTCCCGTCTTTTCACTTTTTAAGGGCGACACTCTCAAAATTGAAACCTCCCCTTTGCCTCCACTGAAAGTGAGACTCATGTGGGTAGGAAATTTCTGGTGACTTCCTTTTTTTTTTTAAATAAACTTTTTGTTGTAGAATACTTTCAGGTATATAGGAGTTGCAAAGATAGTACAGAGAGTTTCTATGTACCCACTTTCCTCTGTTGTCAACTCTTAAACAACTGTGGCACATTTGCTGCAATTAGTGAACCAGTATTGCTGTATTACAGGTGGGGCAAAAGTAGGTTTACCATTGTTCGTATGGAAAATAATACACTAATTATTAAGTAATAATACAAGAATACACTGTTTCGTGTACTCAAACCATAAACCTACTTTTGCCATACCCTGTATGTTGAACTAAATTCCATGCTTTTATTTCAAGGTGACCCAGTTTTGAAGGTTATTTCCAATAATTTCTTTTTAAAAAAACCACCAAATTATGCTTTAAGTATTTTATTTATTTGTTTTTAGAGAGAAGGGGAGAGGGAGAAAGAGAGAGAGAGAAACATCAATTGTGGTTGCCTCTCGCATGCCCCCAACTGGGGACCTGGCCCGCAACCCTGGCATGTGTCCTGACTGGGAATCAAACTAGTGACCTTTCGGTTCGCAGGCCAGCGCTCAAGCCACTGAGCCACACCAGCCAGGGCTATTTCCAATAATTTCTAAAAAATGGAAGTCAGTATAGAATGTTCATACAGGGTAATGGTTTCTCAGTCCTTAAAAGAAATAAAGTAATTTTGTAACCAGCGGTGCTTATTAGGAAATAAGGACTTACAATAATATGAGTTTAAAATCCAAGTGTGGGACTCTTACAGCTTAACTTTTTATGTGTAAGTTGGGTATTAATAAAAATGGCAAGGTGGAGTTCGATCAGTAGTACAGCTGTGTTGTTGTTGCCTGGAAAATATGATACTAAGACATGGTTTGGTCTTACATGGTTTGTTCTTTGTAGATAACCTAGCCTTAAGATCATTGGACAGAAGAACATCTGCCCTGGAATAGGAAGTGCGCCCCCCTGGGACTGAGTTGGAATTTACTTTAGGACGCAGAATAAGTAGCCAGTAGATACAAGGCTAATTTCTACAATTCAGATTGGTACCAATTTAGTCTAATTTCTTTTCCCCAGGACTGTCCAATTTAAGATTAAATTTTATAATGGAGCATATTTTAGAGAGATAGAGTTATTTGCTATTTCAGTTAAAACTTTTAATAAGTTTTAATGCAGTCTTGGGTAAAGTAAAAATTTAATCCTATTTCTCTTTTAGGGCTTTTTTAGTTTGCTACATTCAAAGCTTTCTAGAAAAAGCAACAATGAACCATTACTGCTTCTTAAAGACTGCTTTTATTACATTTTCTTCAGTAATCCTCTTTTAGTCTTTTTTTTTTTCACTGCATTATTTGAACCATGAAATAAATAAAAATTGTACTCAAATAAAATTTTAAAATTAATGAAGCTCTGGAAACATCCCAAACCTCAGAACATATTTTTCCCTAGGTTTTTTTTTTTGTTTTTTAATTCTAGAAAGTAGGTCAGTAAAAATACCCCTCTTTAATTGGTTTCATTAGAAATGGAAAATTATAAGAGTAACTGAATTTGAGGTGTAGATTTAAATAAGAAAAAACATACTGGGATTAATATCACTTAAATGTTTGAATTTAAATAAGATGCATTTGAGCATGGCTTATCATTTTTATAAGATTTTAATAGCAGAGGGGAGGACTGAGTGTTGGAAAATATCAATATATAGGGGAAATTTTGCCATGAAATATAATCCTTGACAAGGAAATCATCTTAGAATTGTGTTTCTTACATGTTATGCCTAAGGATTTTATTCTGCCGGACCTTAATAAATATGTGGTGGGTGAGGGAGTATTCTCTGCCCAAGAAAGTTTGAGAAATGTTAAGTTAAACTCAGAGCCTTTAACATTTTCTAAGAAATTTCTATGAGAGGGTATGTTTAGGGTACCCTATGTCCCCAATTTATTTATCCCTAGATCACCTGGTAACATTTTTCAGGAATGTGTTCTGAATATATACATGTAACCTATTTTAGGAATTTTTTTTTAAAGATTTTTTTTTTTATTTATCTTTAGAGGGGAAGGGTAGGAGAGGGGAAGAGGGAGAGAAATATCAATGTATGGTTGCCTCTTGCGTGTCCCATGCTGGGAACTGGCCTGCAACCCAGGCATGTGCCCTGACTGGGAATCGAACCGCGATCCTTTGCTTCGCAGGCCCGCGCTCAATCCACTGAGCTACACCAGCCAGGGCCTATTTTAGGAATTTATACCTTCGAAAATGTTGAGGACTTTTTTTCCCTAGCTAGTTATGATGTGATACCATTTACATATGTTGCTTCCCCCAATTCTCTGCCTTTGTTTTCCCAGTGTGCCCTATGGAGGTATTATATCCTCACCAGTGCTCAGCACCTTCCTTCTGCTAACTAAAGTGTGAATTCCAAACGTGACTGCATATCAGAAATAGCTGAGGAGCTTTTTTTAAAAGATTGAGGTTCCCAGGCCCTGACCCCGGAGATTCTGATCAAGTAGCCATGTCACTGTGTTCAGGATCCTATATTTATTACAAACGCCCAAGGGATTCTGGTGCAGTCAACATTGGTCCTGCAGTTGGTGCTTTGAACTGTTGAACTGAAAGTATGCATGTTTTAGACAGGGGATTGGATTGGGGCACAGTGAGTTCATAGTCATAGAACACACAGGTCAACCATCCCATCCTGGAGAGAGCTGCAACATCAACCTGCAGTGACCCTTTAGGGTGAATTGCTGACTGTGACCTAATGTGAAACAATTGTTATTATCTTTTAAGAAAAGCAGCATACTCCTAACAGAGTTTTTAGTCACCTTCCTGAGGAGGAAATACTGTATATAAGATTACCATTTGTTTTTACTTAGTTTGAGTAGCTCCCTTGTGGGTAGTATATTATTTATATTCAATACTTTAAAAAGAAATGGCAGCTTATATTTACTCATGATGTCATCTAAGAGTATATTCTCTCCCACCCTCCTGCTGTTGACAGATGGATATTTAACCTTAAGAAGCAAATAAAGCCAAAATTCTATCTCATTTATGTGAACACCAACAAGCGCTTTTCTATTAAAACTACAGGGTTACAACTCTCTGCTTGGTAAAATAGTTCCATATTCCTGGAAATTCTCTTTTGGGTCCCACTAATATAGGAACGATATAAATATAACAATATAAAGGAACAATGTAAATATTGTTAATGGTTCAGGAGGCAAAGAGTCTTAATATATCTTGTTTGAATAGTGTCGTATTAGCAATAAGATATGATATAGTAGACATACTTCTCAAAAGTAACAAATATCCACCACTGTTTTAAAATTACTCAGCAAGGCCTTGCCAATACAATGAGACAAGCAATGGGACATGAAACAGAAATAAAAGGTGTAATTATTAAAAATTGGAGACACACTTTTCATTTCTTGCAAACAAAATAAAATTAATATGTTTAATAAACTGATTAGATATCAGAGGTATCCAAAATCCACATTTCTTTCGTATACAAACATGGTTTGATATATACCATCTTTTGTTATTCTTATGTATTTTATTGGTTGGGGAAATAACATAGAAAAATTGTTTGCAGTGTCAGATTAGAGAATCAGGAGAGAGATCCGTTCCAAAAAACTGAGGGAGAAAAAGATTGTAGGGAGGGTTTAACAACCATGGTAAATGTCATAGAGACATCCGTTAAAGTGTCTCCTGTGGACACTGCTCACGGTCTGGAGGTCACTGGCGTCCTTTGTCTGAGCCATGTGGGTGATGTGAAGGAAGGGAAAGCCAGACCAAAGTGGCTGAAGAAGGAATGTAATGATAGCGCCAAGGCATGTATTTGAGTTTGTAATGGAAGGGGGAAGAGTTCGAGAATTTTGTTGTTGTTGCTATTTTGTCATTTTGCTTATTTTCAGAGCTGTTTGTTCTCTCTCATGTGGGGCTGGAAACTCCTCAAAGGCAGGCTCTGCTTCTGTGAGCCCTGCAGTGCGTGGTACTGCCTCGATTGTGAGGGGCACTCATCTTTATGTTTAATTCACGACCGTAAATGAAAGTTTTTAAAACGGTTGTTAGTGGGCAAAGCACAGAATAAGTTGCAGAGTTCTCGTTTCTTCTGCTAGGCAGCCCTGGCTTTGAGACGTGCCGTCTCTGTGCCAACAAGAGCAGTTGTGTTGCTGCTCATCTCCCTGTCTCTCCTCACCAATCTTGCCACCTTTATTCATGGCCTCTTTGTTTTTGTTTTTTTCCCCCAGCTATGAAACCTACGTAGTGGAACAGCATGATGCTTCTCCTGTAGAGCGTGTGATGAGGAGCAGAGTTTGGCTTTGGAGTTCTCGGAACCAGAGGAATTGCCGAGGACTCAGAGCCCAGTCCTGACCACTAGAGAGCCCACACACAATGAACAAACTGAACTTTCATAACAACAGAGTCATGCAAGACCGCCGGAGTGTGTGTATTTTCCTTCCCAATGATGAGTCTCTGAACATCATCATAAATGTGAGTAGATCCCACTTAAGAAATGTTTAAGTAATTGTGTTCCCACCAGTGACCACATTCAAGTTATGACTTGGTCCATTGAGGGTGAAATTATTACAGAATAAGACCATGAATAATGTTGCAGGTTGGGGTGTTAAAGTAGTCTGCACAGGTATGAACTTTGAGTTGTGGCTTAACTGCTGTTGCTTTCAACATTCTCTTGCCTGGGGTAAAAGTAGAGAATTTTGGTTACTATACTATAGAAAAACAAACACTTTGCTATTTTTTAATTTTTTATCAAAATACTATTTTTATGGGTATATAATATAAATTTGCTTTTTAAATACTTTTATGTTTACCCATGTGAAATGGTAATAATTACACACTAGCTTTTTAGTGTGTTTTGATCATTGGTTTAATAGTAGCCCAAGTCTAGCCAATTTTAAGAATAGGCTGTGTTTTGAACATTAATCCATTGCTTATGCTTCATGAGTCAACATTAATTCTCTTTAGCTCACCTGAACATTAAGGAATATGACAATTTTTTAACTTTTAAGACTGAGTTATAATTTACATGCAGCAGAGTGTTATATAAGAAGCTTAAGCGTGCAGCTCAGCGGATATTTACAAATAAATACATCCATGTGGTCATCATCCAACTGGAGGAACAGTGCATTCCCAGCACCCCAGGACGGTCTTTTGTCTCTCCTCCTAGTTAATGATCTCCACCCAAAGGGCAGCAACTAGTCCTACCTCTGTCACCAGAGAGTAGTTTTGCTTGTTTCTGGACTTCACGCCTCTGGAATTATGTGTAATTTTTGTATTCAGAGAAGTAGCTGATGCCTATAGAGTTATGGTATAACAAATTAACTGTAACAAAAACTATTTCATTCATGGCCTATTTTTTTTTTCATCATTTCTAAATTGGTTTTTAAGCAGAGGAAGTTTATTTCCTAAGAGTGCACTGATAGAATATTGTCTTTCTGCATGTGGGATAAATTTAGTGTTTTAGAAAATTGGTCATTCCGAATTCTCCATGAATTTCACTAATAGGGGCTGCTTTAAATGATTTAATCATCAGATAAATATCAAATGTGGAAATTTGGAAATTTTTAGAAGTAAAATCATGGTAAGTGTAAGAGCCAAAAATTTATGAGTGACATAAATTGTGACCAAGAACTTATACCTCTTAACTGAGACTAGAGGGAACAGGGTTTTGTTGTTGTTGTTGTTGTTTGCGGGGGGGGTTGTTTTGTTTTTTCCCCCCTGGACCATATTTTAAATATCTGTGCCC
This sequence comes from Glossophaga mutica, assembly GCA_039655065.1. Classification (NCBI taxonomy): domain Eukaryota; kingdom Metazoa; phylum Chordata; class Mammalia; order Chiroptera; family Phyllostomidae; genus Glossophaga; species Glossophaga mutica. Next base: position 39,728,102 of record CM077303.1, on the reverse strand, counting down.
AAAACCCATTGATATTTAGGATCAAATGCTGTTTTTGTTAAAAACTTCCATGTAGAGTGTATTTTTAGATAATGCCTTAACTCTTATTCAGTACCTCATACTCTATAGCACTTTTTAAAGTTCCTGTTTCTCCCAAAGATTAAAGAATGAAACATTTCACTACAGCTAAAATGTAGCCTTAAAAGACTTAACAGTATGCCAACACAAAAACTCAAGCTTGTTTTCACAGCAGGTAAGACTTCAGAGCCACAGCCTTAGTTAATTGCAGTTTTTAAACAAGAACACTGTACTTACCTGGTAGTTGTTAAAGAGCTTTATCAGTAGGCTGCAAATACTTGATTTTAACTTACAGAGTAATAATAATAATTACATGGGATGTATGAAGGAAATGTACAGCATTATTTGAACAAGAGTCACACAAGACAGCGTAGCTTATTTTTACGTACAGTTTGTGGTTTAAGAATTCTTACGTTAAAAACTTTTCATCACATTTTATCCCAAGTGCTTTGTATATGACATTTTTTAAATACAGTCAAAACTAAGGATTAAAGGTGCCCGAAACTTATGACATTCTAAGTCTCAAATTTGTAGTGTATAGTTTAATTTTATATAACATGTGATACTTTTTCCTTTATCATTCTGTTTATTTAAGCTTATTTGTAAATTGGAATTATGGTAATATAGAACTCAAAATCCAAGGTCTTTTTAATAAACAAAGAAGATAATGATTTCCTACTGGCAAGTGTAATCTCTTAGTGTTGTAGGTGGGTTTGCATTAACACATTTTCCCTAAATTCTTGTATGGCACATTTATAAACTGATCTTATTCTGCAGGTCAGAGAGTAGTCTGTAGTGGTGGAACAGAACAAAAGGAGCCCACAGGGAAATCAGACTCCTGGCTTTCATTCATCAAATATTTACTGAGTGCCTACTATATATCCTGAATATAAAATAAGACACCATTCCAGCTACACTGAGTTCCTGGTGCTTCTAGGAAGCTGAATTTGTGCTACTCTGGCCTTAACCTAAAGACCTTCTGCACTTCCCAGCAGATAAGGTGCTTCAGATTAGTTGCCATTTAATAATGAATGTGGAGAAGAGTAGTAAACCTATTTTTCTTAACTCCACTTGTCACTCACCATTCTGAATTTTTGCCTGTTAGCTATCAAGGAATCTCAGCATGTTTTTATTTTCTGAATCTGAGTTACATACTAAGGAATGATAAAAAGTCATTAACTCAGAATTAACTGATTTTGATTTTATAATTATTAAAACTGTAAATTGACATCACTATCATTGAAGACAGAATTTGCAAGTGATAGTACAAATGAGAGGTGAAACGCCACATATTATATCATTTTATATGTATACATGTACATATAAAATGATAAACTGTTGCACATATTTTAATATACACATATAAAAATGTTACGATACACAAATGAGCAAAGTTGTGAGTTACCACCTTTGGCACTTTAAGCTTTCTGGGTTTTATTTTTTACTTCTACAAAATGAAGACATTGACTGCTTTGGTCTCTTAAAGTCCATTACAATTCTAAGTTCTAGTGATTCTGAATTCAACAAGGGTAGGCAGCGCAGTTACAATCCCCCAAAACACTTCATTAAACATTTGATAAGTCTTAAAACTATCTTTTAAGGACTATTTTATCGTTTAACATGTGACCTTTCAGAATAGTGCATTCCCAGAGTTTTAAATTAATGTGGTTTTATGATATTTGAATTATATAAGAATTCAGAAAAGGAACCTGGTTTAGGTACCTAAAAGGTATAAGACAATAAAATGATTAATTAAGAAATAAAAGCTAAGAGTTCATATATCCTACAGTTTATGAGTATTTTACTTAGACCATCAAGAGGAAAACATTCCTTATAAAGATACTGCCAAATTAAAACTTTTGATAACCTGAATAGGCTGTTCTAAATTTTCTTCTGAGATATTTATCATGCACTTCAGGTTGAGACTGAGGCCTTGTCCATGTGTCATGAGATTTTTGAGTCTTCTACAGGATTGCCTTGGTACTTCGTCACCATGTTGTAAAAACCTGTACTGTGATCATCATGACTGAAACACAGCCTCAGCTAAGCTCTTTCCCTAAACCAACCGTTGTTGTGCTAGTGCCAGCCTGTCCTTTCAAGGTCTTCATTTAGGATGCATTCAGTTGCCCATCGTGGTTCATTGTGTGGACTTGGTTGGATTATTATCTCAAGTTGTGTTTTTTTTCCCTCCTCCAGGTTAAAATTCTGTGTCACCAGTTGCTGGTCCAGGTGTGTGACCTGCTCAGGCTAAAGGACTGCCACCTCTTTGGACTCAGTGTGATACAGAGTAAGTCTTATTCTCATCTCTGCTGGACTTAGCCAACTATCCTAAGGAAATGACATTTTATAGCTGTAACTTAAATCATTTTTATTCCAGTATTCATTTTATAAACCTGACTCTTGTATTTTTTTTACAAGATTTAGAATCTTAGATCATGTACTTGTTATAGTTTGAACTTAAAAATTGTTTACTCTTTAGGAGTCTGGATTTTATGGATTTGCTCTTTTATGTTTTAATGAACCAAGCTTGAATTTTGTTTTCTTGAACAGAGGGAACAGCTGGAACTAGTAGGAAATTACCTTCAATGTTTTGAATTCAATTTGTTTTATAATTTTTGGCATGAAAAGAAATGTCGACATAATAGAACTGACTATATTCAATTGACTATATAACAGTGATCTATTAATTTACTCTTATTTTCTGTTTTTCCCTTCTTACCCTTCTCTTTTTTCCAGTCAGAATACATGACTTTGAGATGTGAGGTTTCCTCTGTATACTTTATGTGGGGAAGATTTTTAAGCAAAGGACTCATCTCCCCTAACCACTTAAGTTAGAGTTAAGTTCCCAAGGTTTACCTGTAGCCATTCCTTATAAGCTTTCTTCTTTCAATTTATATTTTTAAAATTTTCTAATTTTATCTGGATGCTGAAAACCTTTCATATCTTCATTCAGTTTTTCAAGAAGAATTTTTTTATGAAACATTTTTATGTTTTATACTTGGATATGAGTTATTTTCTACTATTGGAATTGGTTTAAATTTAAAAGCTTATGATATCTTGACTCTGAAAATGCTTAGTACCATAAAATGCTTAGATCTGTCAGGTGGGAAAGCGCATCACAATCAACTGGTAAACAAGGCCCTTCTCCCCCCAAATGTGAGCTGTTTCCAGTAGTATTTTCAGTTGAGAACAGACCAGGGAACACACACCAGAGATCAGTGAGTCAGCCATTTGCTCTTAAGTTTCTTCCTTTGGGAAGGTAATAAAAACACAAATGCGTAGCTCATCCTTGTATTAGCACATACCTCAGTTGTTCTTTCAAGAAAGGGTCTGGGAGGAAATAAGTTGCCGTATAGATTCTGAGTAACGTTACTTTTACTTTATACTCCAAATTCATTCTTACTACAACTACAGCCAGACTGTTTATCTTTGTTGTTCAACGAGTCAGTCTGATAAAACTAGTTTACAGCTTCCTTAAGTTTCTTTTTATTTTTTTAATTTTCAAGAATTTTTGTTTATTTATTTTTAGACAGGGGAAAGGAGGGAGAAAGAGAGGGAGAGAAACATCAATGTGTAGTTGCCTCTCGCACAATCCCCTCTGGGGACCCAGCCCGCAACCCAGGCTCATGCCCTGACTGAAAAATCGAACCTGCAGTCCTTTGGTTCACAGGCCGGTGCTCAATCCACTGAGCCACACCAGCCAGGGCCTTAAATTTAAAAATAAGGGTTTTTAAGATGTTCTTTTTAAAAGAGAGATTGTAACATGGTGAAAGAACATTGGAACAGAAGTCCAGTGACCTGGTTCTAATTCTGACTCTACAACTAGCTGGCTGTGTGGCTTTGGATATGTCACTCGACTTCCTCGGTTTCCATTTTCTCACGTGTCACATGGAAATTACCGTGCCACCTGCTTTGCAAGATTGATGTGTGCTTGAGAATTTTTAAAGAACGCTCTGGTCAAACTGCCAGATGGTGGACAGTGGTACTTTAAAAATATGTATGTTCCGTTATGGTGAACAGTCTTAGTTCTCTTCATGATGTTGCTTCTTCAGACGGGAACTCAAGCCAAACACACATCAGATTCAAGGGGAAGGTTGTCTGGTCTTGTCCATTTCATGTTTAATCAGTAGCACATGAGAGATGGGAAGTGATGTTAATTGGTCTGATAAGTGGATTGAAGAAGCCTCTTTTTGTTCCCGCTCTGGGACCTTTTTCTTATCCCTTTCATTCAAATTGGTTGACTTAACATTGCCATTTATAGACAAAGAGTGGCTTTACCCTTCCTCTTCTATGGCACTTTTCCAGTCAAACCCCAGCATTCAGTCAGGAGTGACAGTGTGGTCAAATACGTTGTCCTCAGGGTGGTCGGACACTTTCCTTCCGGAATGAGTACATTTTTATGTAGCACTGTCCATGAGCCTGCTCCTTTAGTGAGGGTTAGAGGAAAAGGAATAAACTTTAAAAAAAAATAAAGATTAAAAACTTTGTACAAGATAGGAATGCTGAAGGCTTTTCTTGGGAAATAAATCTTTCTTAAAAGATTCTCTTTGGGAAGTCTGAAAATTTAAAGGTTTTTTACTAGCTTGTTTTCACACGTGTAGATCACTTTTATATGGATTTTTAGCAGTCTTATTTTCTATTCATCTTGAACTGTTTTGGCATTCATTCTTGTTTTGCATAAGATTCTTCTCCTCTTCCCACAAGATCAATCCCAAAGGCAGTGTGAGTAATGGCCTATCATTTTGTTGTGCTATATTTTACATGAACACTTGAGGACTGTTCTTCACAAAGCATGGGTCAGGCTCCTCACTTGAAAATGTGCTATTATCATCAGTGTTTTCTAATTTCTTAAATAGCGGTTGAGATGGTGTTTCTGCCTTGTTTCATTATTTTGTACTTGTGAGAAGAGTCTTCTGTGAGCCAAACAAAAGCACGTGTTGGTAAAAAGCCCAAGTAACTCCCAGAGTGTTGGAAGTTAGACTGTAAGCTGTAATGACCCTAGAAACTAAGTAAAAGTAAGAGTAGGAAACTAATATTTCTTCTAACTACCACATGTTTTAATAGTATGTGCTCTGTATTACAAAAGCAAAATAATTCATAAAGGACCTCGTTAATGTCTTGGCCACAGAGCTTATGTCCTAGTATCTTGTTGCATTTTCTTGGTAGTATGTGAATTCAGAGTACATTCACAAATCTTGAGACTTTTTAAAAATCTGTGTCTGTATATATTCTTTTTTAAAAAAATCTAACCTTTTTTATCATCTTGTCTCCTTTTTTGAATTAATGTGCAGATAATGAACATGTGTATATGGAGTTGTCACAAAAGCTTTATAAATATTGTCCAAAAGAATGGAAGAAAGAGGCCAGCAAGGTACGACAATACGAAGTCACTTGGGTGAGATTACATTTATGAGCAAAATTATCTTGATTTTTTAAAAGGTTTATTTTAGCTATTATACATTAAAAATACCATAAACATTTTATACAGCAGAGAAAAGCGTAAATGGAAAAGGGAAATGAGTTTTCTAAGTTCTAAAATGTCACTTTAACGAAATATTAAAAGCTTATAGCATATAACTAGATTTTGGATATCTGTTTACATAACGTTGGATAATAACTTTTCAGTAATCATGGGATAATGCTTTGAAATGAGAAGCATGAAAGAAGTGCATGTTCGTCTTCCATGGCTACGCTAGTTGTCAAGACTGACGTTCTTAGTATTATTAGCAATTTTTAATCTGCTTTTACTACCCTTACATTTGATACTTTGTTATTTTATTGTTCTGGTTGCCTTTCTTTAGTAAACATCAGTTCTATTTACATTGGGGAGCACTCTCCAGGGATTTACCTAGTGTTTCCAGGATCACCCTAGTAAATCAAGAATAAATCCCCAGTGTCTAATCCTAGACCCTCCAATTTGTATTTAAGAATTCATGGAATAAAGTGGAAGGCTACTTCAAAGCTAACTACAAAGTAAGGAACATGAATGTCTAAATAAACAAACAGCATATTAGAATTTGGTATGTGGAATGTCAGAGGAACAAGAGAACATTTGTAATGAGGAGCAAATGGTCACCACAGGGGACAGAGCTGAGAAAGGAGCTGGAAGGCAGCTAGAAATTTCCACTGGCATTTATTTTTATCTTCCCTTATGTTGTCATTGGCATTATAGTGAATGAGTATCAAATACAGTAATGATGCTTTTTAACTTCCTGGTTGTGCGTGAACCTGGCATCCCTATAGGACAACTGTCTTTCCCCTGCAAGGCCACACTCATTAGAAGTAAATAAAACCTTTCAGTGTTTAAAAAGTATCTTGTAAATGATGGTATTTTATTACTTTTGAAATCCATTGTTGGCATAACTAACAAGAGCTCGATTTTTCTGTGTCATTGTTTTAGGGTATAGACCAATTTGGGCCCCCTATGATCATCCACTTCCGTGTGCAGTACTATGTGGAAAATGGCAGACTGATCAGGTATGTGGACAAGGGAGGGATTCCAGACCTTTGTTTGCCATGGCACTCATCTTCCAACATAAATAAACCAAGTAAAGTGCTTATAACTGAGTAAAGTTCTCATGCTTGTTCATCTCCGCCTGCTAGACTATAAATTCTATAAGAGCAGGGGTTTTTGATTTTTTTAAAATCTTTTTACATACACGTATCCTCAGTTCCTACAACAGAGGTACAGTGCGCACTCAATAAATACGTGTTAAGCGAGTGAATGACCATGTTAGGCTGTCGATGAAAATGTGGGCTGTATCACTGGGTCACATTTTCTGTATTCCACATTTTCAATAACACATCATTCACCAAAAAGATACTCTATTCAAGAAGGAACTAGCACTTTTGTGTAGTGTGGAGAAATGGATGACAGGACTAAATTCTCATCTGGTGGAGGCGAGGGAGTAGGACAGCAGGAAGCGCTGTCTCCCATACAAATGCTTGGCTATTACACAGCCTGGTTTTCTTTTCACTTTGGGGGTCTTGCTTCTGTTCTTAGCAGTAACTTTAAAGCTAAGATTACACCCAGTGGAGTCATCCTGGGAGAATCTTTGATGCAATTTAGTGAGAGAGGGTAATTGATTCTTTTTTTGGAGGTGGCTACATGAACAACACTTTGCTCGTGATACATACTCAGAATTCACTATTTCAAATGCAGGTTTATCAATTGAAACTTTCAGAGGTGATTTTATTGGCAGATAGAAAATACTAAAACTGTGAACTCTGTGTTTTACTTATTTATAATTAAACCTTGAGAACCCCATGTAAGAGACAAAGATACATTTGGCTAGTATCTTCACTCTTAATATTTATATCATTGCCACCTGTACATTAAAATGTAAAATATATTAGCCCATACAGAATTTTTTAAAGAGCTGAGAAACTTTTTAGCTATTCCCAGTTTGTATAAAATTTTTATTCAGCTTACCTACTAAGTATGGAATGCACTAGAAAGAAAGAAAATATGTTATTTAGCCATTAATTAACCCCCTAAGGCTAATGAATGTTTAATTTATCCCAGTACTTCTGCCCTTTTCTCCTGGGATGAACTAGTCCAAACACTGAGTAGTCAGTATTATAAAAAGAATTGCTCCAAGAAGTACCGTGTCCCAAGGGGGGAAAATTACATAAATGCTTTATTTTTATTCTTTTTGTTTTTGTTGTGCTTCTGTTAAATGCTTTATTTTTAAACTGTTTATACTTAAACATGATCTTGGTTAAAATAAACCCATATTTTATTATCATCAGCTAATGAGCGATGAATGTCAGGTAAACATTCAACCTAAATAATAGGGAGGCAAATAAGTGCATTAAATAGACACGTACATTTCTTTTTCATTTTTACTTTGATCACAAAGGCGTCCTGTATGCCTATGACATCTTTTGAAGCTTGACCATGTTTTCCCCAGTCAGCACTTCTTACTCAGCATGTTTAATGGGGACTATATTTATTTCTGACCTCAACGGATGGTAATGAGCACACTAGTAGTTTTTCCGTTTTTGAGGAGTAGCATGATTGTCATAACATGTGCCTATTAAAACACACCCATGAAGTAACATACACTTAATAAAAAAAAGATTTAAGGTAAGCATTTTTCAGTTCGTTCATTCTGAGAGAGGGAAAAAAACACCATTTATAGTTAATTTTTTTCTAGACAGTCATATAAACAAACATTTTTTAAAAGAACCTTAAAGTATTTGTAATGTACTCAGCTGAAAAACAAAAAAGAGTAGTGAAACATTAAAGCCAAGATTGTCCCCTCAGATTTGTCTTTATGTTATGTGTACAGCATTAGTGTAACAAAATTATATTAATGCAACAAATGCCTAGGTGTCTATTGCCATACTTGTTTCCTGAAATGTTTACCATATTAGAGTGGAGTGATTCAGACCTTTTTTCTAGTCTCTGAATGAATCGTATGTTACAGATCTTAAGAAATGTTCTATTTTTCAGTACAGGTAGTCTGACTTAGAGGCAGCGGTCAGGTGTTCACTACAACCTCCCTTTTTTTCAGTGAGTGGGGAGGGAGGGCGGAGGAGGGAGCAGAAACAGAAGAGCCCTTGTCAGCAGATGGGTAGCAGGATTTGGGTTCTGTTTACATGCCATTGGATTGTACCATCAAAATGTGTGTTCTGTTTTCTTTTATTTTCCTAGTGACAGAGCAGCAAGATACTATTATTACTGGCACCTGAGAAAACAAGTTCTTCATTCTCAGTGTGTGCTCCGAGAGGAGGCCTACTTCCTGCTGGCAGCCTTTGCCCTGCAGGCTGATCTTGGGAACTTCAAAAGGAATAAACACTATGGAAAATACTTTGAACCAGAGGCTTACTTCCCATCTTGGGTAGGCACTGTTTTCAAGTTCTAGTGTTTTCTCTAGCATGTTTCTAGTTGATTATGCTGCTACTCTTGTTGGTTCAAGAAATGGGAACACAGATGTTTTATGGCCAGCTAAACCCTTTGTGACGCCCAAATATAAATTTAACACTTGGGAGCATGGTACCCATGATCTCTTGATGTACTCTCAGCTGATAGTTAATGCAGAAGATGATTGCTCTCCATTCTAAAGATGGTGGAACTTGGAATGTGCCAGCTTTCTTTTGGCATTTACATGGCCTTGATCTTCTTCTTATTTGAGCAGCATTTTTCTCCTCCCCAATAAACCCTATTGTAATTTGAAAATATCATAAGTTGAGACACATTCTGTACATCTAACCTACCAAACATCGTAGTTTAGCTTTGCCTCCCTTAAACATGCTCAGAACACTACACTCGCCTACAGTTAGGCAAAATCATCCAACACAACGCCTGTTTTATAGTAAAGTGCTGAATATCTCATGCAATTTATTGAATACTATACTGAAAAAGAAAAACACAATGGTTGTCTGGGTACCCAGCATGGACAAACCCAGTGGATAGCATGAAAACAGCCTGAAGCATGTTTGAAGCATTGAACTAAAACAAAAACTGCTGGTAAATCAGTTATTTAACTTTATGGTCCTGGTGGCTCACTGCCAACTGCCCAGCATCACAAGAGAGGACTGATCATTCAAAATTCGATCTATGGCTTCTACTGAATGGGTGGTGTTTTTGCACCATTGTGAGTCAAACCATCATAAGTCAGGGCCCCTCTATGTAAGTAAACTGCTTGTTCTGACCACCACCTCCTTCACTTCAACAAGGACGTTTAGTTTAGTCCAGCATGAACTGTCTCAGCTGTCCTTTCTCTACCCTGCCCCTTCTATACCTGTTCCCATCCTTCTTCCAGGTCTCTGCTCTAACTTCTCTCTCTCCTATACCTTGAGCCTTTGTTCAGACTAACTCACCTTCAGTCAGAGCACACACAACGTGTTTGGTTCACACTGCCCTGTCCTCAGGCAAGAAAGAAGGGAAAGAAATACCGCCTCTCTGGCCTTCCCTTCTCAGTAAAGCTTCTGGAAAAAGTAATGTATACTTGATTTTCTAGCTTCTTTACTTCCCACATGTACTCCTCAACCCACTTCCATCTGCCTTTCCCCACCGCCTCACTCGTAGTGCTGTGCCTGAGGTCACCACCGAACACTTTTCACTTCTTTTCCTGAACTTCTCAGCTGCACCTGACACTTAACCCCTCCCAACCTTGGGAGATTTCATCCAGTGGAATGTTTTTAATAACCACCTCTCCTCTGTGTCCATGAGATAGCTGTTTACCTAAAGGTTTGTCATTCAAAATGTGCCAAATGAGATTCATCTTCCCACCACCTCAATTCTGTGTATCCCTACCTCTGAGTTCCTAACTGCAGCTAGTGGCACTGCCACCCACCGGTCGCCCAGAAACTAGAGCCATACAGAACTCTCCCTTATCCCCGTCTCATCCAGTCAACCAGTGCATCCTCTTATACATACACTTGCCAGTTTACAAACTGAAGTTCTCTTGTATTTTTGTTAACTTCCTACATGTCTATTGCGTCCTTTCTCTATTGTCATTCCTCCCATCTCCCCGGTTCTGGTTCTCATCAGCACTGATTCTGCTTCTGACTCAAACCTTCAGCGGCTTCTCCGCCACCTGCAGAGTGAAGCCCAGGCTCCCAAGCATGACTGAGGATCTTTGCAGGATGTGGTCTCTGCCAGCCTTTCCAGATTCTGTTCTGTTGTTCTGCTCCTTGAATTTTGTGCTGTAGCATCATCTAGAAATTCCTGTGTCTCCACACCTGTAGTGCTTCACAGTCAGACTTTTCTCCTTCCGAGACTTTTAGCCTGTGTAGCCCCTCTCCCTGTTTCACCCAACTACTCCTGTTCATCTTCCACAACTCAGCTCAGGTGTAGTTTTCTGTGATAGACTGTCCAGGTGCCCAGCACCCCTCCTCTGGGCTCAGCAGAACCCTGTGTTTTACATCTTATTTTGCCCGCCCTCTCCCCTACCCCGAGTCAACTTGGTGTTTCTTGGTATGTTCCAAAGGACAGGCATAAACTTAAGCTTTTCTATTTCTTCAGCACTTAACATTATGAAACAATATACGTTTTTGTTGACTGATTGACATTTGACAGTGCTTCAGTTATTGGAAGAGAAACTGCAAAAGGTGTCAAGCTGGACCAAAATTAGCCTGTTTTTACATTCTCTAGTTATCATCAGGTACTCACTGAACCTTGGTCACTTAAATCAGGGCTTTCCAGTCAGTATGCCATGGCACCCAGGGTGCCCAGGTACCAGTGTCCTCAACCCTATGGATCTGCAAAGCTGCTCCTTCACTGCCCTACCAAATACTATTTTCTCTGTGTCCTTTGACCTGAGAAAGGTTGACAAGCACTGAGATGATCTCCATGTAAAAGGCATCTAGAAAGAAAAATCTGTAATTTGAATTCTCAGCAAAACTTGATAATTGGCTGGTAATTTATCATGTTTAATTCAATAGAAAGAAACACATTGTCAGTATTTATAAAAACATTCTAAAACTAAAAATTCTCTGATTTTTTATTCTGATGATTTTAAACACCACTCTTAGTTATTTTGTGTAACTCTTTCCTTGTTTTATAATCCTTATGAACTCGGGTAGGCCCTATAACTAATCAACACCTTTCCTTAGCCTGCAGCTGCTAGTCACTACGTATTTTTGACATCTGAAAGCTCAGGCTACTGGCTGATGAAAATACAGGCACAATGAATTGCAATGCATGTATGAAAGAATTTTTTTCATAAGTATTCAAATAGACTGTTCATATCAGTCTGTTATGCAAAAACCACACATTTCAGAGAATTTCTCACAGTCTCCTGCTTTCTTTGGATTAACATTTAGAACCTCCCACTCTGTGGCTGTAATTTTAGAAGAGTTAAGTAGGATCCAGAACCTGAAGATGTGCTGACAGGAGATGTATTTCATGGTACCAGTAATTTGCAAGTATAAGCAATGATGTGTACAAAAATTTTGCAAGTTTGCATGGTTTTGTTTTTGGCTTTTTTTTTTTTTTGGTTCTTGGTTAGTTTAAAACCAAGAGAACATATTTTTCCCATTTCTTGTGATTTCTTAGATATGCAGTACTACAGCTAAACAGACTTTGTAGCTTTTAGTATTAGCTGATTCAACCTAGTAACATAACCAGTGGTGAAAACAGTAAAAGTGGGAATTTTCTAATAGACATTAGCTAGTTTATATGGCTTATTTTATGTCCTTGTCCTTTCATCATTTGTGGATGAGGGGACTTACTTCCCTCCAACAAATGCTGCATTGCACACCCATTGTATTCCAACAGGTTGTTTCCAAGAGAGGGAAGGACTACATCCTGAAGCACATTCCAAACATGCACAAAGATCAGTTTGCACTGACAGCTTCCGAGGCTCATCTTAAATATATCAAAGAGGCCGTCCGACTGGATGATGTCGCCGTTCACTACTACAGGCTATATAAGGTACAAAGCTGTAGTGCATCTGCAGCTTCTAAGAAGAACTTCCTTCTCCATCCCAAAATGCTTTTGTTTAAAGTTCTCACTTGCCTTTTTAATGGGCTTTTACAAGAGCTTCATGGGGCCCACTGTTTGTCATCGTAGGTCAGTCTTGGAGTTGGTGATTTTTCTCGGGCCTGGGACGGAGGCTTCCATGGTTTAATAATGCTGAGATTGTTTAATAATACTGGTTTAATAACACTGGCTGCAAATTGTGAATCTGGCTTTTCAGTGATGAGAAATAGTTCTTCTCCTTTCCAAATCTGCATTTCTGTCTAGGGGAGTAACATGGGCAACTTGTTCAATCAGTAATTTTTAATGTTCCTCAAAGTGAAGTCATGCCTACATCATATCCATTACCGACAAGAGCATCGCCGTGACAGCGTGTGTTTATTGAGGCCTGTGTTTGTGGGGCACACTGTATGTTTATCCTTTTTTTAAAAAAATCCTCACAGCTCTGTAAGATAGGAACTATAATCTTCAATTTTACAGACGAGGAAACAGACTAAACACCACAAAACTGAGTAAGTGGCAGAGCCAGGATTCAGCCAGGGTCTGTTTGCAAACAGAGCCTGTGTGCTTTCACCACCAAACTCTGCACTCCCCTCAGCCTCTGATGTTTGCCACCCTTTTTTGTGTCCTGTGTATCCCTAGCCTCATTTCTTCAGGGGTCAGAGGTCACACACCCAAATAACAATTGGGGCCAATCACTCACACTACCGTTTATCTTCGTCTGTCTTCTCTTCCCTTATGCCTCCTCCTCCCCATTCCTCTCTTATTTCATTAAGTGTCACATCTTTGACAAGAACTCCGAAATCTCCACTTACGAATACAGAGGTATATTCTCAAACCAAATAGGATGAAGTGGTTCAGAGTGTGGTCTGTTGCACCTAACTTCTGAAATTGACTCCCAGCTTCACCTTTTACCATGTGACCTTCAGCAAGTTATTTAACCTCTCTGCTTCCGTTTCCTCATAGTTAAATGGGGATGGTTGCACTTACCATGGGGGGGGGGTGATATAGGTGCAACAATACACCCCTCGTGGTAAGATTAGCATAACTAGACTGTTGGAGACTGGGTTGTAGTTTGGATATACTGCTGGTGATGATCCTTCCTGGTTCAGAAAACTTACTAAGGGACCAAAGGATGGTATTTTTTTCTCTCTTTCATGCCCAAGGGATGCATTGTTAATGCCCTGTCATCCTTAACAGGCATAATTGAATTCCATAAAATCTTCTTGGCTAAATTACTAAAGGACTGAGTTGGTATTTTTTTTTTCCTTAAGATATTTTATTTGTGACACTTAATTTATAGGAAAAAATGCAAATAACACTTTTAACAGTTTGCAATCTTAAAACGTATTAGAAGTATCAGTGATGCATTGAAAAGAGTGTGGCTTTGGCATCAAATATCAGTTAGGAACTCTGTATCATATTACCGCTGATTATCACTGGGGCCCCAAGCAAATATAATCCTGGGCCATCTATTAAGTGGGAATGACTATACATTTCCGTAGCTGAGAAAATTCTGTGAGATAATGAATCTGAAATAACCAGGTGGAGTGCCTGGTACAGTAGTCATTCTTATTTGATAAGAAAGTTTAGTATTTTAAAAATTCCTATTAAGAATCATTTGGTAAAGTAGATACCCTCACTTCATCTTTTGTATAAAAATTAATCTTTCAAATTTACTTAAAGTGTGATACCTCTACTTGCTGGAGAAAATTACTCCTCTTAAAAGGAGATAATTAGTAATAATGTAACTGAGTGAAATGGGGAAATAGATATTGCTACCTCGTGAGCAGAGTTTTCATTCTTTGGAGAAGTCAAGCGGCAATCATTAAAACTGCTTCATTTAAGGCCTGGTTATAAGATTGAAATCAGGTAGATGAAGGACAGGAAATTTTCTGAGAAAAAGAATTCTGTGCTCCTTTTCCAGTACCGCACGCTCATACGTGCACAGCCAGCATTTTTATGAGCACAGTCTCATTTCAGGAAGCAACACAACAGCCTTGAAAGGGTGGTTGGCCTAAACTCATAGTGATGGATTGGTTTCTCTTACTATGTGAGCCTTTGTTGGAGTAAAAATACATTGGTGGGGAAAAACAGCCCAAAAAGCAAAAACAGGCCATGTCTTCTCTTTTCTATGCCTGGTGGGGATGCATTTTCCAAAAATATTTTAACCATGTTCATGGTAAAACTGGACTAAAGATAATAAATATCTGTACATATTCATTTATTGTTTGTACTGAGAAATCTCATAGCAAAAACAGTTACTTAGTAATTTTATATATCTTTTATTTTAAACTTTATATTTTATATCCACTTATTACAGATAAGCACTTAAAAGACATGGCCAAATTTCTGAGTGCATTCTTAATTGCAGAATTTTTTTCCATAGATAGTTGTACATTACATTTTACAGTTTATAGTTTAGCTAATAGAATGTTTATCATTTTGGCAAGTAATAACTGAACATTTTAAAAATAAGTACGTTTAAAAAAACTAATGGAATATAAAGCTTTTACAACTTTTATTACCTGTCTTCATGAGAGACCCTTAAATATTTAGGCTTGCCTCTAAGTTTAGCTTCTGAGCTGGAGGGTGTACCCAGATTGAAACATATGAAGTGTAGTGCATCTCAGAATTTAACTGTAACATTATATTTAAGATTCTAACATCTAAGAAAAGGTTAAGTATAAGATGGAAGGTAAAAAGGAATGATGCAAAAGCTGCAAAAATAGGCTTATTTACTGGAGTTCTTGAAAACATAAGTATTTAGAATATTGTCAGATAATAAAAATATATTTAACATAGTGAAAAACACTAATGCTTTTAAATCTCAAGGGTTTAAAAATAGAGAATATGCCATTATTGATTTACCATGTGCTTATGAATTTCTTAAAGCATGTAGAAAACTAGGGATGCAAAGGACGAGCAAAGTTATTTCAAGTCAAAAACTTTCCCGTTCTGAAATTTCTCTTTCTTTTCTTTGGTGCTGAATTGTTTATTGTTGAAGAAAAATATACTTTTTTTATAAAATTCCTACAGGATAAAAGGGAAATTGAAGCTACTTTGACCCTTGGATTGACCATGCGGGGAATACAGATTTTCCAGGTTAGTAAATGAGGGAAATAAGTGTCAAATAGTATGTACTCTTTTTCTTTCTTATTTAAAAAATTTTTTTAAAAATATATTTTATTGATTATGCTATTACAGTTGCCCCAGTTTTCCCCTCTTTATTCCCCTCTGCCCTGCATCCCCCCCCCATATTCCCTCCCTCCTTAGTTCATGTCCATGGGTCCTACATATAAGTTCTTTGGCTTCTCCATTTCCCATGCTATTCTTAACTTCCCCATCTGTACTTTGTACCTACCAATTATGTTTCTTATTCCCTGTGCCTTTTCCCACATCTACCTGTCTTAATTGACACTGTGCCTGTGTGGTCCTGTGATGGGTTCACGGGTCCATTTGTGGCCGTGGACTGTTCATTACATCTGTTTGTCCACCACAGATGTGGATGGTGTGGGATAGACAAAGTCATGCAGTCTAAACCTTGTTAGTAATAACTCTTCTAGAACAGAAAACAAAAAGCCAAAGATTGGCCCACATTTGTAACTGATAGATGTCCATACATTTTGTGTGTGACTTCAAATCTGCTCTTTTATCCTGGGGCATTTATAACTGTGTAAAGATGACATTAATACAGGACCTGACCAGATGTTTTAACTTCCATTATACTTTTCTGATAAAGCTTGTCCCTGGAATAAGTAGGTGGGATGGTGCTGTCCTACAGCTATCAAGGGGGATAAAATAACCTCTATCTGTGAGCTTAGGAGAACATAAGGATATCTTATATTTGATGGAGGCAAAATATCCAGTTATGAAAGTCTGACTACCTTATCTCATCTCTTGAATGCCTGAGACTTTTGGACTTTTATTTAAAGTCAGGAATAGGCCAAAAGAGAAAAGGTTGCCTTAAAAGGGCCAGTTAATGCAGACACTCACACACCAGAAGCTACAGAATTTCATCACTAATCTTTTAATTACTGTCTGTAGATCTCCAAAGAGAGTTGAGGACCTCTTTTAGATATTAATTAATGTATTTTAGTTTTCTGGAAGATAAATTAGAGCCATTTTAGTGTCTGTCAGTTTCATCAGTAACTCTATATGCATTATAATTCTTTCCACAGAATTTAGATGAAGAGAAACAGTTACTTTATGATTTCCCCTGGACAAATGTTGGAAAGTTGGTGTTTGTGGTAAGTTTAAAATTACTGACTAAAATAAATCAGTTACTTGTTTGTTTTTGTGGATTTTTGTTGTTATTTGTTTTTGAAACAATATTATCCCGGACACAAAAGTTAATGTTTTTTAAAAGTTGATGATGAAGATAGCTTTCTTGTATTCTTATACATGTACTATAATCCTTGTCACTCATCAGTGGTGAACCTAAAATTAAAGCATCTCATAGCAAAATAAATTACCAATTTTAATTTGTGTGCCTGGTCTTCACCACACTGCCCTAAGTTATTCTACTTGCAGCAGAAATGTAGTGAGAGAAGTACAGGATTAGTTCATCAAATAGAATTACTTTAAAAGCGTATAGCAGAAGGTTTAGAAAACAGGAAGCTGTAATCACAGGGTGAGTTACTGTTAGTGCGGGGGCTGGCCAGTTCTTTTGGAAGTTCCTTCTTTTGAACAAAGGATAAAGAGTGATATAAAAAGATGTTTCTATTAATACCTAATTCATTCAAACTCATTATTATAAAGAAATGTCTAGAGTTCTTAACAGGAAAAATACTTTTATTTTTAGAATATTGAGACTAGTATACTTGTTTGTTGGCTAGAGCAGATTCATGATTTTTCCAGCTGTTTCTTTACTTTGCCAGCTATATACATTTTTTTAGTAGGGTTCAAAGAATTACAGTTAATAGTGCGTTAATCTAGTAGTCATTAAAATACATAATTTGTTCAAAAATTATTGAAAAAATACACAAAGAAAGGAGGAAGATAAAGATTTGTACACATGGGCTTCTCTCCCCTGTGGAAGATGGCCTATATAAACAAAGGACTAAATTGCCGCATAGAATTTGGGTACTGATTCCACACTGCTCTGTGAGTCAAAAGACCTGTTCCTGACTTTACACTACTTTAATTACTTGGGCACAGTTCAGTCTGGTTTCACTTTACTCAAACGTTAAATGGGGTCTGAACTGCCTCCTCCTCAGGGGGTCTCTTTTGTTCCAGCTCTTTGTGAAAGGATCTGAGCTGTTTGAAAATGAGCAAATTATTACCATATTTGCCCCTTTCATATCCCAAATTAAGTAGTAATAAAATGCATTTATGAAATTGAGCGTTTTACAGGTCCTAGACTCAAGGGTTCCTGAATCTAATTTTGCATCAGACTCATCTGAGGAGCTTTTTGAAGACATAGATTTTTGTGACTCATTCTCCTACCCTAGAGATTTTTGATTCTGTGGCTGTGGGTTGGAGAGTGGGAATCTCTTTGACAGACTTCTCAGATGAGTCTTCTTGCAGCCAGCCCAGCCCTGATCTTGAGCAAATTACTTAACCTCTCTGTGCCTTATATTCTTCATTTAAAAACAGGGATAATTAGCTCTCCTCCATAGACTTACCGTGAAGATAAATGAGTTAATATCTCCTTAGTACTCAGGAAGTATCAGTTATTACCATTCTAGCATTGGGATCCACTGGTGGTTTTTTAAAAAGTCCAGAGGTGAAAAAGTCCATCCCCGTCTGAGTTACAGAAACTTATATTGCTTTGTACTGACTCCAAATTAGAATATGCCTCCCTCTTTGCTTTACTTCTCCCCTCTGGCTGAGAAGACTCATTGTGTCTGGAATATTTTATTTTGTATTTCTGCTGCACTATTCATTAGTAGGAAAGCGAAAGTAATTCATAATATTCCATAACTGTAAGGAGCTCTCCCAAACTCTCACCTTCAATTTCAGCTTTATGTTAATGATCCTAGACTTAAAGAATGAGATTCTTTATATCTCTGTTGATAGATACTCACACTGCTTATATCTCTTCTTTAGCTTTCCTATCCCGTCCTTTCCACTGGCCCTCTAGCTTCCAATTCCTTTTATCCAGCTAGAGAAGTTTTACATTTTTTTCTAAACCCTAAAGAGGTACCCTGTATTTTTCACTATCATAATTCTATTTTTTCCTTCCCAGATTTTACCATAAACTATAATTATTTCATGTGTTAATTTACCATCTGTCCCACCAGAATGTATCTCCAAGAGGGTAGGGGCCTTGTCTGTCCTGTTCACTGTTATTTTCTCAGTGTCTAGCACAGTGCTTGGTACGTGGCAAGTGTTTAACAAGTATCTGAATGCCTTATGCTTCCAGAATTTGCTGGCTGAGTTAAGGTGCTGGGATTGCGTTTGAGGGTGCTGCCATGATGGGCCCTTCTCTTCTCTGTCATGTACAATAGGGACCAGCCAGGGAAACCCAGTCAGTGACTTCCAGAAGACCCTTGCTAGACCCTTCCCTGAATTTTTGGTAATCTTCTCTCTGTGGTGTATTTGAGAGGGAACACAGCAATTTATATCTCAGCAAATTTTGAATGGAGCTTTATACAGTTAAGTCCTCACTTAAAGTCATCAGTAGGTCCAATGACATTAAGCAAGAGGACGAATCGTGAAACCTGTTTTACATAGGCTAGTTGACATAAATAAGAGTTAAGTTCCTACAGCAGCTCATCAACATTATAAAAGCAACATTATTTGAGAACCCACTGCGCTTCTAATTCTGAATCCATAGTTTTCCTTGCTAAATAGAAAATGAAGGGGACCTTGGCAAATCAAAGGCTTTTCTTCCCGATTCTGATTTATGCTTTCCCTCCACAGGGAAAGAAATTTGAGATCTTGCCAGATGGCTTGCCCTCAGCCAGGAAGCTCATATACTACACGGGGTGCCCCATGCGCTCCAGACACCTCCTGCAGCTGCTGAGCAACAGCCACCGCCTCTACATGAATCTGCAGCCTGTCCTGCGCCACATCCGGAAGCTGGAGGAAAATGAAGGTATCGCAGGGTCTTGAATGGGGAAGCAAATGATGACTTTGCCACCCACAACCCCTTACTCTATAGCTGCCATGAACTGGGCCTTTGGGCTCCTGAGGAGTGGAATTTGGGGACTGTGCCCCTCCAGATTTAGCACAGCATTCCTACTCCCATCTCGGCTCTGTTTCAGAAGGCAAGGGATAGCCACCAACCATACCTATCCCAAATAGCTGAGGTTATCCCTCTCAGTTAGCTAACCCTTGAGTACAGTCTTTTTAAATTATCCCATGCTTAGCTTGAAAATCCTTGCAAAAAGCCACCATGTTAAGGTTCATGTCAAGTTTATCTGCATCTCAGAGCTCTGTGTGTACCCTGATCCACTGTGGTTCTGTTATCTGCAGGCAATCTGAAATTCCTTCCAATAAGGTGGGTCACAGAAATGTCTCTTGTCTCTCTTATTGACTGCAAGGGAGATCCCCCAAGGCTGCCTTAGCAAGAATGACAAACAAAGGAGAGAGAAATTTTTAATGGAGGATTTTATTAGCCAGTCCTTTGGGGGCTTTGCCGAGACAGAGACAGAATCAAGCAGTCTATTTGGGGCCCCAGAATCCTGGGCCCTGAAAAGAGGGCACATGGAGAAGAGGAAGGCAGGGATGAGGCCTCTAATAGCAGCTTTACAATATTCAGCTCATGGTCTGCCCTTTACCTTGAGTTATGGCGCCCTGGAGTTTGTCCATTTAACACTGATACCCCAGCTTCTGATACCCCAAAGTCCTACTTTGCATATTTGGGGTTTTTTTTTAATGTCTTCAATTTGTTTTGCAAATTCATGTTGTGCTAATTCTGGGTAATTCAATTAGATTAGTAGATTTTAGGCATTTGTATGACCATTAGGGTGCAAATTCATACCTTAGGTCCATGTCTGAAGCAAATTTTGACCTCTCAGTCCCACCTTTCCTACAGAAACAAGGCAAATTCTCGTAACAAGCAAAAAAACCTTACAGAGTTTTACACATCTGATTGATATCTTTCAAAAGCCGTCTCTATCTAAATGAGACCCAGTTTGGAGATGTCATTGTAATTTAAGTACTGATTAGAGCATGAGTCATTTCCCACTGTCTGTCACCAGACTGTGTCTTTGGAGAGTATGGGTGAAATTGTCAGGTGTTTTGGCTTCCTCGCTGCCAGACTGCCAGTTCTTCCCTGTGATGACTCATTGTTATAACGAATACGTCTCTCTGATGCTGACATGAATATTAAAAGAATTCAGATGGGACAGAGTGCCAGGGAAACTTGGGAGAATAGGTAGGTGTCTTATTTAGGTGCAGAGCCCATCATTTGCCAAGTTAGCCTCATTCCTAATTGGTGCCTTGAGAAGTTCATTTATTCCGTCACCTCTCTGCCAGCAGCATTTTAGTAAATTCTTGTTTAAGTGACTTGGGGGGGAGGGTGCTTTTTAGAGCCTATGAGAAATAATGAGCCATAAGGTCTGAGGTAAACTACCAAGCATAGTACCAAGTACATTTGGGGGCTTACATGCTTACATGTATAGGGCAATGAAGGGATGAGTAAAAAAGTTATAAATTGGATTTTTTACTTGGGTACGTACAGATAAATTTGGAGGGAACATCTTTTTTTTTCTTCTTCCAAAGAAAACATACTTAATTTCTTCTACCTAGAGATCCCTCCAGGTCTGAGGAAAACCTGAAATTAAGTTTCTCTGGACCAGCCTTGGCCTAATCCTGTTATCTCACCTACATGTGTGGACTCCTTTTTTTTTTTTTTTTAATAAATTTTTCTTTCTTTATTTTTAAGAAAACCCTTTCTCAACATTGGCTCAGCAACAAAGCAGCACAAAAAGAATCTTGTTTTTCGTAATTAAATTTAATTTAGACTTAGCTTGTCTGAAATACTTTTTTAGCATTTTATAGTAGAAAATGATGACAGGAATTTTTCCACAGTGTTTAGAAGAGAAGAAATGCCTTTGTCTTTAAAAAGAATTTTAACTCAACTTTATTCAGTAGCTGGAGCTTATTCTTAGGTCATATACCCAAAAGTCACATCAAAATACCGTATGGAAACCTGTGTGGCCTCTGGGCTTTTACCCCAGAGGGAATGAAAGGACACTGACGTGTTGGCCATCTGCGTTGTTGACACTGGTGATTGGTAGGCTGCGTTTTGCATTTCTTATACTAAATTTCTGAATTATTTGAGCATTTCCCTCAGTTTGTAACTGAATGGTGTGAAACTTCTTAAATGTTTGCAGAGGGTCAGTCAGGGGTGTCCAGCCTTTTGGCATCTCTGGGCCACACTGAAAAAGAAGAGTTGTCTTGGGCCACACATTAAATACACAAACACTAATGAAAACTGATGAGCAAAAAAAAGGTTTTGAGTGAATTCATGATTTTGTGTTGGGCTGCATTCGTAGCCATCCTGGGCTGCATGCGTTGGACACCCCCGAGTGATGCAGTACTCATTCTGAAGGGAGCAAAGCCAGCCACTAAGGGCTTGTCTTCCAGTGGGTATTCTAGTGAATATGGAAGAGCCAGGATTGGCTCCCAACCTACCAGGAAGTAAGGATTAAAAGAACTGTAAAAGGTAGAAAAGCTTTTAAATTATTACATCTACAATTCCCAATTGTCTTAGAACTCCAACACCCTATAGAACAATCTTTCTTTCTTTCTTTCTTTCTTTCTCTTTCTTTCTCTTTCTCTTTCTTTTCTTTCTCTTTCTTCCCTCCCTCCCTCCCTCCCTCCCTCCCTCCCTTCCTTCCTTCCTTCCCCCCTTCACTTGCTACCCTTCCAAGGGTCGTGTGACTGTCTATTATTTGAAACTACAGGAAGTAGAAACTATAGAATTTTGTAAACACTTTTAGCTCTCATCTTTATCTCAACCCCACTTGCCTTCAGAAAATGAGAATCATTAGAATCCAGTCTAGCCCTAAAAAATGGGGAGGATGCTCCTTCATCTCAGTGATATGTGTGTTGGGCTGTGATGTCCAGTTCCAGTCTGCTTTCTCTGTGGCCACACACACATGCCTTTGTGTTTTAGCCTGACTCCTTAGAATTGACATGAATGGGCCAGAGCCCAGAAGTGTACCCCTAGCCTGCTCCAAGTATTTTTTCTATTATGCACCCTGGAAAACATAGCCTCTCTTTCTTCTGATGCTCATTCCCTCTCTGGGGAGCCTGTGGCAATTATGCTTCAGAGCTGGATTCAGACATCAGCGGTAGAAGTGTTTTTTTACTTAACCAAGAAACAAGACAATTAAATCCATTATCACCCCCTAAGAATCTAGTTAGTCTACTAGTTACCAGTTTCTGAGATATCAACTTAATGTTCTCCAAATGCACTTTCCATTTTTTAGCATTGTTCTAATGTGTTATTTTTTCATCAGTATTAAAAATATAAGGAAGTTAAACTGTTTTGTTTGTTGTTTTCAGTTTCTGACGTGAAGCACAAAAAATGGTATTTTTGTGTCAGTTGTACACCTGCACCTGAGTTGTAACTTTGTACATTAGTGTAAAAATGGTTAGTTTAGTACTTGAGAAAAGGGACTTTCCTGTATTGTGTTTGCAATAAAGAGCAGCACTGGCCTGCTAAAGAACATTTTTACCAGTCAGAGGCCACGTGGCAAACCAGGGGTGATTACTATGTTTTCTAAATAGATGACAGAGCCTCACTAATTCAGCCTAATGGAGAAAAGCAGTCTTCATTAATGAACATCTAAATTTTAGAATTCTTTGAAAGAAATTCTCAGAAGACTAGTTTTACTTTAAATTGCATACAGTAGTTAGAGCTAAGCAAACAATGGACCAAATTGAACAAATGAAAAAATAAAATGAATGGCAATTAGCATAATTATATTTATTAACCAGTCTCCTATAACAGTGCTTCTAAAATTATCTGTGGGGAAGGACCAGATTTTTTAAATTTCTAATCTCCCGTGGACTGATACTTTTGCAAAATGCAAAATCAGATTGGCTGTCATGACAGTGTCACATTGCTCTAAAACTTTTCTAAATGCTTATTCTCACTTACTGAACTTATATCACTGTGTACCAATAACAGATTGCTGACGAGAGGTGGTCGGTCAAGTAGCACTCTTCAACTATGTTTGAAGCTTTAAAACTGTTTAAGTAGTTTAAGTGGCCCCCTCAAATGTGTTGTCCTGGTTTTTATTCATTTTGCAGTGTTCTTAAGTGGAGAGCCTATCAGAATTAGAACCACTTTCCAAGCACTAGATTCTGAGTGTGAAATTGTGCTTGTTCTTGGACTGATGACTCACTTAAGCTTACCAACCACTCCTTCTGTCTTGGTTGAGTATAATGACGAGCTGTGTTCCTTACCACACAGAGAAGAAGCAGTACCGGGAATCTTACATCAGCGACAACCTGGACCTTGACATGGACCAACTGGAAAAGCGCTCCCGGGCCAGCGGGAGCAGTGCAGGCAGCATGAAGCATAAGCGCCTGTCTCGTCACTCCACCGCCAGCCACAGCAGTTCGCACACCTCGGGTATCGAGGCAGACCCCAAGCCCCGGGACGTGGGGCCGGAAGACAGCTACTCCAGCAGTGCCATCCACCGAAAGCTGAAGACCTGCAGCTCCATGACCAGCCATGGCAGCTCCCACACCTCAGGGGTGGAGAGCGGTGGCAAGGACCGGCTGGAGGAGGACTCGCAGGACGATGGTAACCTTTCCCTCAGGCCCTCCAAGCCAGCAGTGCTGGCTCGTCCTCGCTGGCTCTCTTCTCTTCCTCGCATAGTGTTTTTTCAAGTATTAGTTCTATAGAATTGATACCTGGAGAACAACTAAGAAGTTATAATAGAGAGTCTTCTTGCCATCTTCCCCAACAATTTGGTTGAGGTGTTTGTGTTTTACTATGAACAAAACATCCCTCTAGTCATGATCCTTGGCCACCACAGGGCTGAATGGTTGCGTTGCCGTGGTTTATATGAGTGAGTAGAGGTCCTGCAGCCCTTGGCTCTTCATTTCTGATTTCCAGATGAAATAAGCATTGGTTCAGGCACAGACTGGATTCCATGATAGTGGCATAAATGTTTTGAATTTGTACCAGAAAAAAGAAAGAAATATATTTGAGCCCAGGTCATTTGCTTAATTAGGACTTCTTAAATACTGCTCATGTCACCGGAATGCTAGGGAGTATAAAGGAAGCATAGCACCTGGCTGCCTGACTCTGTTAAAGAAGTCAGAGGAGACCCACAGCCTGTATCAGCCAAACTTAGTATTTATGTACATCTTTTTTTTTTCCCCACTATTTTTCTTTCTCAACTAATTGCTGTAGCATTCAGGTTCAGGAAAAGATACTGACTCCTCCATTAAGGAAAACTGCAAAATGTGTATTTGGTTACTGTAGGATTCATGTGGATCTCATACTGAGTCACCGAATGCCTTGAGAGTAGGCAGCTGTGGGCAGTGGGGAGCTTCAGGGACTGCTCGTTCTCTCTGTGTCAGTGATCTGCTTTGGCACTAGGCAGGTGGCCCATCGGTCTCCGTTTGCCCTGTCATTGCAGCATGGCGACACAGCTTCTCTTCTTTCTTAAAGAGGAAACAATAACTGAGTCAGAGCGTGTCGTTTAGAAGACTTGTAGATAACACGGCAATCCCATGAGAAAGAGAACAAGTGGCATCTAATTGAGAATTGTCCCTAGAGTGGACTGTTACAGAGTCTCATTAGCCAATTTATTTTAAAATATGAATAATTACATGGTCTCCCTCAGAATGCGGCTATGAATTATGGCGGCCATTTCCCTTCATGTCATAAAGGTCCTTTCCTTTTTCTGTGTCAGAAATAGAGATGTTGGTGGATGACCCCAGGGACCTGGAGCAGATGAACGACGAGTCTCTGGAAGTCAGCCCAGACATGTGTATCTACATCACGGAGGACATGCTCCTTTCGCGGAAGCTGAATGGACACTCTGGTGAGCTCGCGGGAAGCTCTCCTCGTGGGACTGGACTCCTCAGTCCAGGGTTGTTCTGGACTGAGAAGCAGGTGCCTCTGAAAATAGAAGGGGTGGGACTGGATCAGAGACAGGACTGGAATTGGAGCCTTTCCAAGTCGGTGTTAGCTGTAGGACTGAGTGCCTTCTGTGGAGGAAAGGGAAAGGGGAGAGAAGCTACCAGGATTGGGAAGTGGCTTCTTCTACCCCTTACTCTGGACAGAGTTGTAAAATAGGGTTTTCTCTCTCTCTTTTGCTATTTTAAATGATATTCAGAAAATCATATAATACATCTGGAAGGGTCCTCTGAGACCCTTTAGGCCAGCCTCCTCCTCTTTGTAGTTGAGAAAACCTGTAGATTAGAGAAGACAAATGCTACATGACTAGAAAGAGAAGTTGTGTCTCCAGGTTTGTTTGTTTTGTTTGCCCCAGCATTATAATTAGTACAGGGATCTGCAGTGAAGAGTGTTTTGTTTTCCCCCAGTTTTATACTGGTACCGGGATCTGGAGGGGAAAGTATCAAAAAAGATTGACATAAAAAGGCATTTTTAAATTCTACACTTGATGAATTCTTCTAGAAAACATGCACTCACCATAACCCTAGTATAGGGTTCTATAGTATTACATAATATATATTTCTATCAAATGAAAGATGTTATCTTTAAAAAATAGGAGCAAGATGGGTTTGATTTTTAAACCTCAGTCACTTCTGTGTCTGTCACGTGTCACGAATTGGTCTCTGTTCTTCAGAGGAATATGCCTTAGGAACCAGCACTGTCAGAGTGGCCTCGGTGCTCATCCTGAGGCCCCTCAGAGCTCTGATTGAGTAAGAGACCCCGTGAGGACTGGAGTGGCTGCCATCGCCCTGTCAGACCCACAGCCCTGGTGGTGGGCCTCTCCGTGCGCACGGGCAGGCAGAGGTGAATAAGACCAACACCCAGTCCCCACCCTCCTGGCACTTACTCTGCAAGAGCACAAGGAACCTTTTATTCCAGAATTCCGTCTGTTAGCCTAGCAGAACCTTGGCTTTCAGAGGCACCACCAGAAACACCTGCCAGCAGTTGCAGAGAATCACTCTGCCTGACCAACAAGGATTCGGCAGGCTGGTTGCTCTACATACACTTGGAGTTCTTACACCCAGTGTCCCCCCCCTTTTTTGCCCATTTGCCCATTGCTTTATTGTATTGAATTGTTCCTTACAAGTGTATTTCAATATAAAATATAAAGTTATAATCATATATACATTATAGGTGCACAGACAGCACGCCATTGCTCAGGGTGTGTGTGTGCGTGTGCACGCGCACACGTGTGTGCCTGACACAACGTCCACAGAAGTGCCTTGGGAAGGGGGTATAAGGGAAGCGTTTAGCACAGAAAGTTATTTCTATAGGTTACTAGCAGTGGCTGAATAAAAATCACATGACAGTTTGTGGGGGGGGGCGTGTTTTTTTTTGTTTGTTTTTCAATAAAATGGTAAGGTGCTTAAGCCATTTGGCCTTAAGGACCTGGGACTTGACCTATTCACTTGCTTCAATTATGTGCAAGATCTTCCCTTATGCCTCCAGTTGTTGTTGGCAGTTATACCTTCTGAAGCCTTTTTGGGGGTGTTTCACGCACATGCCACAGTCTCATGAGTCAGTGTCAGCCCTGGATTTGTTCCAAAATATTAGCAGGTTGCCCCTGTGCACTGGGGTGATTGGGACCCTGTTGATCTCAGAGGTCTAGAATTGACTCTTCACTGTGGCCTCCCATTTTGGTGTCTCACCAGTGAGTGGGACTGAGTGCAGAGGAGACGGGCCACAGCGTCCCCATCGGCCCAGAAGAGCTCCCCTGAGCCACCCATGTTCACATGCAGGCTCTGCACCTTGTGCTTTCCATGCACGTGCTCTTTAATCATCATCAACTCATGGATCGGTGCTGTTAACCAGCTCCCTCGTATTGGAGGAGGAGACTGAGACAGAGAGTGGTTAAATAACCGGCCAGCACACTCAGCTAATTACTTGTCTGGGCCGAGCTCCTGCCCACGTCTTTGTGGCTCCAGAGGCCAGAGCCCTCTCGCTCACCCACTGCACGTGCAAGTGGGACCGGGGCTGGAGGGCCATGTCACTGTGCCGGAGCAGAGGGTGGGTTAAATTCAAAGTCACCATTATGTGGAAAGTGGGAAAACTTTAGGGGCTATCATAAAGAGCCTGCTTTACACCTATGGCCTTTGTTTGTACTACTAACCTCGCCATAAATAGCTTAATTAGAAGTTTATGTTAGAAAATCGAGGCTCTAAACTCCTTTCTCTACTCAAACCCCACATTCATCTCACCCCCACGTACTGTTAAGATAAAAGATACAATGTGTTCCATTCTGGTTGTCTGCTACCAAAGTGAGATTTTCCAATAATGGTTAATATTTGATCTTTCTTTTTAGTAGTGGTAGATATATGGCAAGAGGTATGAATAATATGCAGTCTTCTTCTTTTTTTTCTGTTTTGTTTAGGGTTGATTGTGAAAGAAATTGGTTCTTCCACCTCTAGCTCCTCAGAAACAGTCGTAAAACTTCGTGGCCAGAGTACCGATTCTCTTCCACAGGTATGAAAGGAATTGAAAATTTTAAATAGGGACTTAACATTTATATTTATATAAAGAAGTGAAATTAAAAATCCTGAAGAAATGATTCTTACCAGATACCTACATTATAGCTTTATTCTGAACTGACTTCCATTTTATTTGCTAGTTCCATTTTTCTTTGAGTTGATTTTGGTTTGGGATAAATTATGTACTTAACTCTACACTTTATGTAGGTGAGGAGCTGCTAATGTTCAGATTTCAGACTGACTCTGTGTGTGTGTGTGTGTGTGTGTTGATTAACCACAACAGCTCATCTGCTGTGCTGCGGCAGAAGGGTTTCCACACACTGATTCTTCCATTCAGAGTCAACTTTCAAAGTATACTAAGGGAGAGTGTTTGGTAACCTGTGTTCACTGCTTAGGCTCTTAGAGTGTCAAAGATACAGATATATTAGCATACGCTAATACTCATGGTTGCAGCATTTGGATATAATGTACAACTTATATTTGCCTCTATTTTCTGAGTACTCTCTCCTATGTCCTTTTTCCTAGATTCATATTCTCCCCCGCCCCCCCGCCTTGCGTGTTTCTTTTATTTCCTTTTTTGTCCTTTTGCATTCTGGCAGTCTTTGCTTCTTACATTTTTCTCTCTTTTTTTCCCATTTGCACTTTTTTCCTCTTCCATTTAACTAGTAACGTGAAATGACATTTTATTAAATATTTTCTGAAATCTCCAGTAAGTGGTTTTTATTTTTTTTAAAGATTTTATTTATTTTTAGAGAGGGGAATGGAGGGAGGAAGAAAGGAAGAGAAACATCAGTGTGTGGTTGTGTCTCACACTCCCCCTACTGGGGACCTGACCTGGCCCGCAACCAAGGCATGTGCCCTGACTGGGAATCGAACCAGCGACCCCTTGGTTCTCAGGCCAGCACTCAATCCATTGAGACACACCAGCCAGGGAAGTGAGTGGTTTTTAAAGCTGTGTGTGTAGCATGATGATTAAATGAACAAGCTCCAGGCTCACACTGGCTAGGTTTGCTCCACTGCTGGGCCACTAGGCATGAGCTCTTGTTGTACACAGTTGTGTGGGGGGCACAGCTAAGGATCACAGTCCTCACCTACAAAGTGGGAAAAGCACCCGGTGCCTGCCCTGAGGATTTGTGACGACCTAATGAATTCTCTGTGAAAACACATCAATGCCCAGGAAGATAACATCGGTACAAGGGATTGTCATCTTCAGGGAGTGCTCAGATGTGACACTGCCTAGTAAAATATTGCTGGGCTCAGACCCTGTTTTCTCCTCCTAGTATTTTTGCCTCTTAATGTGACGTTCAGCAGCAAAAGTCAGAGATAGAATGCCTTGTTTCCATAAATAACCCATTTCGTATCTTCTATTACTGTAATTATCTGAGCCATTTTCAACCTGTTTATATATGTTCAGCCAGTACCAACTCTTGGGATAATGAGTTCCAAAAGTCTGCTGCCTGCGGTGCGAAGCATTTGGCAGAACATGGCCTCGAGCGATGTTGAGGAGCTGCCTTTAATCCCGGCCCTTGCCTCCAACCTTCTCTACACCACAATGTCTCAGGTCATCTTTCCACCCAAGAGTTCTGGCTTTTTAAAAAATAGTTCTTTACTCTGTGTTTCTTGAGTAAGAATTGGTTTGTGTTCCCATTTCTTACTAACATAGTAACAGAACTCAGCATAAAGTATTGGCCACACTGAATTGCCATATCCTAGTGGGAAAAAAACAAACAGTCTTCACATATACAGTCTTACTTTAAGACAATTGCTTGATTTCTGAGATGCTGAAGATAGTTGGATTCCTATCGCATTTGCTTCTCTGTGCCTTGGATCAGTCACCTGTAAAATGGGAAGAATAATAGCACCCACCTCATAGGGTTAATAGGAAGATTAAATGTGTCGATAATACTTGTAGTGTGTGTGTGTCAGGGCCAAAAACAAAATAAAGTCTCAGTAAATATTAGCTGCTATTATCATTATTGGTGGTGCTGATATTTTTCTTCTCAGGGGCTCAGGTACCTCAGATTGGAAACCTCCCCGACATACAGGATTCCTTAACCCTTTATAAATGTTTTAGCCCTCTGTTTACAGAGCAATATTGCTAACCTTTCTCTTTAGCCTATACTCTTGAAGTTTTTTCAACCTTCCCTTATTTTGCAGACTATATGTCGAAAACCAAAGACTTCCACTGATCGGCATAGCTTGAGCCTTGATGACATCAGACTTTACCAGAAAGACTTCTTGCGCATTGCTGGTCTGTGTCAGGACACTGCTCAGAGTTACACTTTTGGATGTGGCCATGAACTGGATGAGGAAGGCCTCTATTGTAACAGCTGCTTGGCTCAGCAGTGTGTCAACATCCAGGATGCTTTTCCAGTCAAAAGAACCAGCAAATACTTTTCTCTGGATCTCACTCACGATGAAGTTCCAGAGTTTGTTGTATAAAGTGTATCTGCGTGCAGCTATACGGCAGCCTGCTGTTTGCCAGAGGCTGTGAAAGCCATGAGCTCTTTCTCATTTCTTGTGCCATATCTTCTTCACCCAGAACACAGCTCTTTATGATACTTGCGATGGAAATAAAAGCCTGAGACAACTGCACTTTAAGTATTACACAGAGGTAAAAGAGAATGTACAGCAAGACAAGTGCCTGGAAGTTCACGATCCTTTGGAAGGAATTGTGCTTTACTGCTTACTAAGCCTTTAGAATATTGAACCATGGTGTGTTTGCTCACTGTTTTGTTTTTTAGTTCAGTCACACGTAACAATCACGTTTTGTTATCATGTGAACGATATTGTTAGATTTTTTTGCCTGTCAATTTTTTTTTATCACTCCCTCATGAAATGTTCATGTTTTGAGGGAGGAGAGAGAAAAGAATCTCTCTTCTTTTACTGGAGAGACCATCTCCTGGTCCCTAGCCATTGCCACCTCACTGGGGCTGTCCCAAAGAGAACACTGATGAAGCAGTCAGAATCCCATGCTTCTAGCAAGCCAAAGAGATGGACATGACGGAAGTGCAGCCCGGGGTCAGACAGCTGTGAACTAAGCAATAAGCAGAAGACTACGCATGCTGCGATGCCGGTGACTCCTCCACGTCCAGTGCCCTGGCCGCCTCCTGCTCTCCCAGAAAGCTCTGGGACTCAGTCAAGTTCCTCATCCAAGTAACAGATCAGTTGTATTCATGTCATAATGTATTCTGTGGAGTTTCCAACACTGATTTTTGTTGAAACTATTAAAATGTCTTAGAAAATGTTTATGCTTAATATTTTTTTTAAATCAAGAACAAATTAGGGTAATGCTAGTTTCTGCTTAACCAAAAATACCCTAACTATATGCATATGTTATACATGTATAAATACATAAGGTTGTGTGTGTTTATATGTGTTTAAACCTTCCATGACTGTCTTGTATACATGGTCTTTCTTGTTTAATGGGGAGGATGTGTCATTGAACGATTGATACCTACAGACAATCAGTTGACATATGTAGTTAAAAATGACTATTTACTCATGTGTCTTTTGCTGTGATTCTCAACCCTGGTTGCATCATAGAATTATTTTGGGAGGTTTTAAAAAAAAAGTCGGGGTCCCACCTCCAATGAATTAAATGAGTCTCTTGTAGTGAGACTTAAATGGAATGGCTCTTCTTTTGAGATACTCCAAATGGAGCTAATGTGCAGCAGAGTTGAAAAACCACTGATCAGGAGGCTGTCTTCTCATTAATTTTTAAGTAAAAGCATATAGAAAATGTTAGTGTTTGAGAAAGGGCCATTTTTAAGATAGTTACTGCCACTACTGTTGTATAATGAAACCAAATCAGGAGAGTGAACTCGTTAACCTTCAGATGTACAATAGCGATGTTACTCACCCTTTGAGAGAGTACTTCAGCACAATGTCTTTCTATGAGATGTTTTTAATGATTTCGTATTTAAAACATTTGTTTACCATATTTTGATATACCATTTTTTTCTACATACCAGGTTTTATTAAAAAGAACTATATATTATTTTCTAAAGAAACAGTCATATTTTTATACAAAATTAAGTTTTCAGGTAACAAAGAAATAGACTTAGGGTACAGCAGTGTTACCCATGGATGGGAGTCAGTATTATAAACACGCAGAAAACGTGAACAAGCTCCACCCACGCTGTCCCCCGCGTGTCCCCACGCAGACGGGGCCGGGCAGCATGCACACCACCAGCCTGGTCAGCTCAGTCCAGCTTGACTCTTTAAAAGGAAAAGAGTGCTATAGAATTCTGTAGTCTTGTAATTGTTTTACTCTTATTAAATGTTTTGAAAGAACCAAAGTTTCAGATACCAGAATGTAGAAAACTATCTCAATCTCTGTATAAAAGGATGAAGTATGAAAGGATCATCTAGTGACTATTTTACTTAAAAGTCATTAAATAATCCACCATTTCTTATAGATGCTTAAAGGACAAGTCCTGGTGAATTTTGACTATAAAGAGTCCAGATCATAATGTGCTACATTTCCTTAGCTCTTAGTGTTTCTTCCAAACATCAAGAAAAAAAAAAAACAAATTTATTAACTAGGTAGTGCTTTATACTTTATTTTCTCCCTACGTTAACCAGAATCAAGTCTTCAGGGTTTTGCCAGCACTGTTGGTGGTTTTGCACACCTTCTTTCTAATTGGATTGATGAATAGTCTTGTAGGTTTTCAAAAATGAAACATGCTAAGGACATTTTTGCTTTTTGATCCACTGTTTGCAGCAGAATTATATATATATGTATATGAAAATCCATTTTGAATACCTACATTTTTGTATTTGAAAATTGTTTAAAAAAATAAAAAGAAAAGTCTAAAGCTGTTATTTATTCTGCATTTGTTAATGTCCATTGCTAGTTAGTATACCAGTTGGGTATATATTGCTTCCACTTCTACATTTGTATTTGCAGCAGTGAGCTTTATATCTACGCAAACTCTAAGTAATCCTTTCTGTGAAAGGATAGTCCTGTCAGGATGATACCAAAAGCATGTAAAAAAAAAAAACTTCATTATTTTGTAATTATTCTTATAGGCATTTCATGGCAAGATTAACAGTCAATAAAGTTACTTTTTATTTGCCTTTGAGTGCTTTTTTTTGTTATTAGAATTCTCAATTAAACAAAAAGTGTTAAAGAGTGAATGTTTTTGTGTTGTTCTTTCCTATAATAAAACGCATTAAAGGACAACCTAAAGTTCCGGTGTGACAGAATGCTGAGCCCTGCCATGTGCCAGACGCTGCTCCACGTGTGTTAGAAGTTCACTCGCTAACTCACTTCATCCTCATGTTTCCAGAAGACAGGTGCCAGTATGGTGCTTGAGTTAGAGATGAAGGAACCAAGGCTCGGAGAGGATAAGTCCATTCTGAGAGGTTGTTGACAATCAGCCACTATTCAGTTCCCAATTGTGGGGCTGAAAGGACTCTACTCATTTAAATATATTTTTTACTTTTTAAAATTAAATAACTACTGTACTATAATTTTTGCCCTTAACACAGTCACCATTGGACTGTTGGTTTTAATTTTTAAAAAACTAAGTGGTTGCATTTAAAAGCGCGCATTCACAGACTGAACGGGGAGGCCAACAGGGCATGAAGAACAGAGCCCAGAGCTTCCGGTCCACACACAGGACCCCGAAATGCCCTGGCTCTCCTGAAAGAAAACCCATTATCTTCTCTTTGCTCCTGTTTTCTTGGCTATAAAAACGGGATAATAATTCAAAGGACGGTTGGGGATTAAATAAGACAATAGGTATAACATGCCCCAGATGATTAAAGTGAAAGAGGAAGGTTTTTAAATCTGACAAATATTGAACATTTATAGAATTGGGCCATTTGGTCATTTGGATGCAAAAAGTTCAAAATGCAAGCTTTCTAGCAGGGTGTTACTCATGAATTTTGTAGAGTAGCTGGTAAATTTTAAGTAAATTAGAGGCAAGGGAAAAAAATATCTGCTGTGTGTCTGATATTACACACATCATGTGTGACCCTCACAACCCTTCAAGGAGTTGTCACCCTAATTTTATGGTTGAGGAAGCTTCAACTTGCCCAAGATCCTACAGCTAGAGGGGAGTTTTAAACCCAAACTGGTCTGCAAAAGCTTTGCTTTTTCTATCTCGTAAACTGTGTTACCCACTGTCCTTAGCGAAAGCTCAGAATCTAATAGGGAAGACACACTTAAAATTTTGATAGTATGATAGATTTATTTGTTCATGCACTGTTTTCTTTGAGCACCCACTGCCAGACATACGTGAGACATATGTGTTGCTTTGGCACAGGCAGTGAAGACCTAGAAGTTGGGAACAAGAGCTGGGGAGAGTGGAGAAGCTGTTATTTGGAAGAGCCTTGAATGGGGCCTTCTGGCAGGATCGGGTGAGGTACAAGCTGTCCAGGCAAAGGCTTAGAAGCTGCAAACAACTCATTAAGGAACCTGCAAGGACCCACGAGGGACCTTTGACGTGATGAGACTCTCCAGCCTCATCATCAAAGCCCAGAAGCCCTTGAATGCCCAGATGACACAGACTTTTCTGGACAACAAGGATCCATTGAAGAGGGTAGGAGAGGAAAGACTTGTT
The DNA here is from genome assembly GCA_039655065.1 of Glossophaga mutica. Lineage (NCBI taxonomy): Eukaryota > Metazoa > Chordata > Mammalia > Chiroptera > Phyllostomidae > Glossophaga > Glossophaga mutica. The sequence goes on along the minus strand of CM077303.1, from coordinate 39,693,476 downwards.
TGAGGTTTGGGAGAAATCCTGGGAGCAGTGCTAGTCGAAGGTGGGGAGGGGGGCAGCTAGACTAGAGAGATGAACTGAGGATGAGGCAGCTGGGAGAAAAGGGAAAAATTCAGAAGCTACGTAGGAAGCAGAACAATAGGCCTAACACACACACAGGGTTGTCACCTACGCTAAATACTGGAGACTGGTGGTTTTGCCATATTCAGAAATATCCTTGGGCAGACTAAAGAGTTAATTACTGCTTTATATCACAAATTGAAAGTCTACCCTGCACGAATACTTTGAATATTGGCACGATGGCCACCAGCACTCTAGCAGTGGTTCTCACCCCCACTCTACATTAGAACGACCTGGAGAACGAGAAACGGGCAGTCTCTGGGCCCCAGAAAAGAGCTTCTTACTCATTTGTTCTGGGGCAGGCATGGTACTATAAAAGTTCTGCAGGTGATACTAGTATGCATCAGAGTTGCAAGCCATTGGTCTGTAGGTAAGCCCAAGCCATATGGAACAATCCAGTTCCCTGCTCCTGAACTAGTGTGATCCATACTTGGGGTGGGTTGCAACTCCAGAGTGCCTGGGTATACTGCATTTTGTGAGAGTGACATTTTTTTTTCTTGCCGACATAACTGTCGGAGTGTAGATCAGAGTTCAAGTGAGGCACTGAATTCACTGTTTCAGAAAGTCTGCATACACCCACATTCTAAAGACTTGGGTGTTACCTGCATATGGCTGTTTGGCTACGTAAAAGGATGGGGGTTAGGTGAGTATAGTAAAGTACTTTAAAATCTCCCTGCCACTGTTTTATTTGCCTCACCATTACTCTGATGCTTCATACAAGTTGATCCACACACAGGGGTATAATGAAAATAAGCTAAACTCCACCCTACCCTTTGATTTTTTAAGACATGTATTCTGAGTTAATGGAGGAGGCTGACCTCTAAAAAGTTCTGCTCAGAAGCTATGAGCCACTGTAGGTGATGGATTTATATACTCTCAAGAGATTAATCGGAGATCTACAGACATGACACAGCTATAATTAACCAACTAATTGCCTCACATGAGAGTTTACCCATCTAGTGTGAACTGTAGTCAGTTAAGGTCTCCTCAGTTTATTGCTGTCATTACGGCAAGAGATGGATTTCATAACATACAGTTCCCAATTTAGGAAGGAATTACGTTCCTTCTAAATTTGTTTGCTATTTAGAACACACATCCCCAACTTCCCTAACTAGCTCATGAATGACTGTTTAGCCCAGAAATGTTATTAGAGGCAGTTCTTTTTTCTGTGCGTTAGTAACCATCTATCACAGAGACCCCGGGGTACAGATAAGGTAGATGGAGGGACCTCACAATCAGATAGAGAGGGCAGCACCCCCAACAGACCAGTACTGCAGCCTGTGGGGTTTACGTCTCAGAGTTCACCCATGCCAAACTGTGAATCAAAGTAGCGGGGGAAGCTTCAAACAAGGCATGCCAAAATGAAAAAACCGTAAGCCAGTTTCCACAACCTCGGGGGGCTGCGAGGGGTGCTTTCAGTGACTTCTCACCCAGATTCCAGTCCCGCTGCTCAGCCCTGCTCTGCCACCACAAAAGGGCGATCAGGAGCTAAGCCAGCAGTTCAGACCAGGTCGCAGGCCCCCATACAGTCAGTCACATGGCCGTATTTCAATAAAACTTCGTATTTACTGAACAGGAGGCTGGATTTAGCCCACAGGTTGTTGTTTGCCAGTTCTTGCTTTAGAGCAATGTAACAAACCAGGGGCAGACCAATCTATAAAAGGGAACCTAGTAAATGAAATAGGTGACATTTCAAATCACAGGGGAAGGATGGATTATTCAATAGTTAATGCCAAAAAAATGAGCTGTACTTTTGAAAAATAAAATTACATCTCAACTTTGTGCCATTCACAAATGTACGTTAACGAGCTAAACATTAAAAATTAAAACTTTAAAAACACTGTAGGTCAATAAAAATATGTGTATAAACTTGGGGTGGGGAAACTTTCCTAAAATAAACAATACAAGTCACAAAAAACATAGTTGATAAATTTGAGTACGAATTTTTTTTAACTATCCTGTGAAGTATCTAAAAATAAGTATCCCTAAAGATAGGCAAGGGTCAGGGAGAAAATATCTGCAACATTTTAAACAAACAAACAAATAATTGTCATCATAGTATATAAAAAGATTCTGTCAATCACAATACAGTAAAAATATGGGGGAAATAGTCCCGGGCAATTCACAGAAGAAATCTTTTAACAGTTAATAAGTACATGAAAGGCTGTTCAACCTCACTCCAAAAAACATACCAATATTTTTTGCCTATCGACAAATTGACCAATGAATCAGCAGAAGTTAAAGCATTTGATAATATCCAGTGTTTGTAAGAGCGTAAAGAAATAGAGTCGTTGATAACTTTCATTGGCGTGTAAATGAATTAGTACAGTACTTGGTCAGATAATTTTGAATAAAGTTAATTTGCATCTGAGCAATTTATTTCTAGATATTTATCCTGCAGAAATAAAAAAGACTGAACAGAATTAATTTGAAAAGATAAAAACATGTACTATGATCTGTGTTAAATAGATACTGTCACAATGTTATTGTGGTAGAGCATGCAGCAGTTAAAAATAAGTGGTTTAAAAATACAGACATTAAAAGATCTTTATCACATGCTGTTAAGTATGAAAACAGGCACAGTACAGCACACTATTGTAGTTATGAAAAAAGATAAAGTATGTAATTATATGTGTGTGTTTCGATGCAGATAAGTGCATGAAAAATGACCTTGAAAGACATCTCATGAACTAAAGTATGGGTAACTCTGAAGATGGGAGTGATTAAAGATGGGCGGAAGGGGCGCTTAGCTTTGTTTGTTTGTTTTAACTCCATATTCTTCTCAGAGAAAAACAAACTGACAATGCAGAGAGTAAAAATACTTTAGAGAAAACAACCTAGTAATATTCTCAGCGAGATGAAAATATTGCACTCAGAAAATTGGAAAACACTGCTATAAGAATATAGATACGGAGGATTGTAAGAGCTCTTCAAAATATGAAACCAAAATAAACGTTCCGATGGAAGAGTTGGGAGATAAAGCCAAACTCTCAGGAAGCAGGACAAAAACAGCCAATGGTAGGTGCTAACATGCATGTACACTTACTAATAGGCAGCTAATGTGCGTGCATACAGGAAATGAGGAAATCTTACAAGAGAAAAATTCAGAACTTAAAGAAATACATTTCCAAACTGAAAAAAAAAAAATGGAAGGAATGCCTAGAAAATGAATAATAATACCAACCCGGAGACTTCATCATAAAATTTTAAATACTAAGGATAAAGAAAAAAATCCTAAAATCTTTCATGTGTTCCTCTGATCCCTGATTGGGGTGTGTGTGTGTGTGTGTGTGTATGCGCGCGCGCGCTAAGACTACTTTTGGAGAACAGGGTTAGGTTCACAGCAAAATTGATGGGAAGGTACAAAGATTTCCTGTGTACAGAAATTTCTCGTATGCCCTTTGCCCCCACACAGCATAGGTTTTTTAAATAAAAGAAGAGAGGGAGGGAGGAGGGAAGGGAAAGAGAGAGAGAGAGAGGGAGAGGGAGAGGGAGAGAGAGAGAGAGAGAGAGAGAGAGAGAGAGAGAGAGAGAGAGAGGGAGGGAGGGAGAGAGAGAGAGAGAGAAAGAAAGAAAGAAAGAAAGAAAGAAAGAAAGAAAGAAAGAAAGAAAGAAAGAAAGAAAGAAAGAAAGAAAGAAAGAAAGAAAAGAAGGAAGAAAGAGAGAAAGAAAGTTATCTACCAAGAATCAGGACATAGAACAGAATCAGTGTGTTCACTGTAATACAGGAAACTGGGACAAAATGAATAGTGATTTAAAAATTCTGAAGGAAATTATTTTCAACCTAGATTGTCTAATGAATTGATCAAGTATAAAAGTACAATAAAGACATTGAAGTTTCTATTTATTTAATTTTTTATTATATTTTATTGATTATGTTATTACAGTTGTACTGACTTTTCCCCCTTTGCCCCCTCCACCCAGCACCCTCCACTCCCTCAGGCAATCCCCACACCATTGTTCATGTCCATGGGTCATGTGTGTAGGTTCTTTGGCTTCTCCATCTCCTATACTGTACATCCCCATAGCTACTCTGTAACAACCTATTTGCACTTCTGAATCCCCTCACCTCTTCACCCATCCCACATACCCTCCCTCCCATCTGGCAACCATCAAAATGCTCTCTGTATTGATTCTGTCTCTGTTCTTCTTGTTTGCTTAGTTGTTTTTTTAGATTCAATTATTGATAGATTTGTGTTTATTGACATTTTATTCTTCATAGTTTTGATCTTCTTTTTCTTAAATAAGTCCCTTTAACATTTCCTATAATAATGGTTTGGTGATAATGAACTCCTTTAGTTTTTTCTTGTCTGGGAAGCTCTTTATCTGCCCTTTGATTCTAAATGACAGCTTTGCTGGGTAGAACAGTCTTGGCTGTAGGTCCCTGCTTTTCATGACTTCAAATATTTCTGGTGAATCCCTTCTAGCCTGCAGAGTTTCTTTTCAAAAGTTAGCCAACAGTTTTATGAGAACTCCCCTGTAGGTAACTAACTGCTTTTTGCTCACTGCTTTTAAGATTCTCTCTGTCTTTAACCTTTGGCATTTTAATTATGATGTGTCTAGGAAAGAGCTTCTTTGCCTCTATCTTGTTTGGGACTCTCTGTGCTTCCTGAACTTGCATGTCTATTTCCTTCACCAAATTAGAGAACTTTTCTTTCATTATTTTCTCAGATAGATTTCTAATTTCTTGTTCTTTCTCTTTTCCTTCTGGCATTCCTGTGATGAGAATGTTGGACCTCTTGAAGTTGTCCCAGAGGCTGCTTATACTATCCTCATTTTTTAATTCTTTTTTCTTATTATTCCAATTGGTTGTTTTTCGCTTCCTTATATTCTAAATCATTGATTTGATTCTCAGTTTCATCCACTCTACTGGTGTTTCCCCATAAATTGTTCTTTATTTCAACTAGTGAATCCTTCATTTCTGACTGGATCTTTTTTATGCTGTTGGGGTCCTCACTAAGTTCCTTGAGCATCCTTATAACCAGTGTTTTGAACTATGCATCAGATAGATTGCTTAACTCCATTTTGTTTAGTTCTTTTCCTAGAGTTTTGATCTATTCTTTCATCTGGGCCATGTTTCTTTGTCTCCTCATTTTGGCAGCCTCCCTGTCTTGTTTCTATGTATTGGGTAGAGCTGCTTTGACTCCGTGTCTTGGTAGTGTGGCCTAATGTAATAGGTGTCCTGTAGGGTCTAGTGGCACAGCCTCCCCTATCACCCAAACTGGATACTTCAGGTGTGCCCTTTTTTGGGCTGAGTACACCCTCCTCTTGTAGTTGAGCCTTGGTTGCTGTTGGCGGGTCAATGGGAGGGATTTATCCAGGCCAGTCAGCTGCAAGGGTTGGTTATGACCACTGACCACCAACCTGCCCTCCATGGAGGATCAGCTGTGCAGGGGCAGGATGGTGGTGCTCTGATGTGGTCTGTAGCTGTCCACTGGGTATGTTGCCCCTGGGGTTTCCAGGGTAGTATAGGCCAAGGTCAGCCCCAACCTGTGTTCTGCCAGGGGCCACCCTGCCTGAGCTATAAAGCAGTCTGAGATGGCTGCAACTTGTGCTGGGCCTGGAGATTCCCAGGTGAAGCCAAGCTGTGAATCTAGGCTGGCTGCTGCTAGTGCTAGGCCTGGGGGCTCACTGAGGCCAGCTGTTCCTCGTTTGATAGGATTTAGGAAGTTGTGCAGCATGAGCCAAGACCAGCCATCACATAGAAAAGTAGCTTGGGTGGACCTGTAAGTTGGGTGGGGTAAAGTCTCTGGGAATCTCCAAGGGAGATAAAACAGTGTTAGCCAGGTTGATGGAGTCTCAGATATGGCACCAGCTTGCTAGCTCTTTGAGTGGAGGGTTTAGAAAAGGGACAACAGCCTAAGCTCACCTTGGTGCCAGACACCTCAGTTTCCCCCTGATGCCACTGATGCCATTCCAGCTGCTATGCCAGTGCTGGAGCTCAGAGGGAGCTCAGAGGGACTCTCCATAGGTAAGTCCATGTGTGGGTTCTTTCAGAGGAACTGCTTGGGGTTCCAGCAATTTCTTCCACCAACTCATTCCCTCCTGGTTTTGGCAGCCAGAAATTGTGGGGACTTATCTTCCTGGCACTTGGAACCCTGGACTGGGGAGCCTGGTGTGGGACTGGTACTTCTCACTCCCAAGATATCCATCCTGAATTTTTATCCACCATACATGGGTGAGGGACCAGCCCATTCCATGTCTGTGCCCCTCCTACCGGTCCGGATGGATGTGGTTTCTTTAATTCTGTAGTTGTCAGACTTCCATTCAACTTGATTTCTGATGGTTCTGAGTGATGGTTGTTCTATATTTTAGTTGAAATTTTGATGTGGTTGTGCAAAGAGGTGAGCTATGTCTGCCTACCCTTCCTTCTTGACCAGAAGTCCCCCAAGACATTGCAGTTTTTAAAAATTTATCTCTAATAGCTTCTTTCTCAGAAAGTTACTGAAGTAATGCTCCCACAAAATGGCAGAGTAAGTTTAAGAGGAAGATAGATATGAGATCCAGGAAACAGGAGCCCCAGTGCAGGAAGAAACAATGGGAAGACACAGGTTTAAAACTGAACAACCAGTCTACACAGGAGCAGGGAAATGGAGGGACCCAAGAGGAGTGTCTTTGGGGTGGGGTTGGGGGTGGGAGTGTAGAACTGATAAATCACTCAACGCATTTGACCAAGCAGAACATAGTATTGAGAGGGCTCTCGTAGTTCTGTGAAGAACTTGAGAAATGATGATGCATACATAGAATAACTGAACTAAAGCAGGAAATTATTAACACTGAGAACAAAAAAATGAAGAAAAACAATCATAGCATCTACAATTGGCTCAACAATTAGCACGTACAATCATAGTATAAACGCTATTATAATATTGATTCAATAAAATATGTGTCATGACTATTGGGAGGAGATGGAAATTCTGGGCGGGGCAGTGAGAGAGTCAGTGAGTATACAAGTACTAGCTTTTCATCTTCAATAGGAAATTGACAGATAATATCCCAAATTGAAAAAGCAGTACACACATATTATAAGACTGTGACTTAGAAATACAGAGGTAAATACTTTTCTTCTAAAACTACCTCAAGAGTTGTAAGTGTTAGCATCTGGGGAGGGAAGGAAGAAGAAATTGCTTTCTTTTCTGGTTAAAGGCTTTGCAATACATTTGACTTTCAAGTTACATAGATGCATTACTTTAAAAATGATTTTAAATTTATTTTTAGGATGATAAAAATTATTTCAGTTACTAGCATAGAACCCTGAGTTCCCAGAGGCCGTAATGAGAAAAGGACCAGCAAATGGAAGCAAGATGTTTTGAACAGTGGGCTGTTAAATGTGTCTCCAGTGAACAGGGCACGTGGGCGCCAAGCCCGGGAGGTGGAATGGAAGAGTGAAGCCGTTGTTCCTTTGGATGTGGGCTCTTCCTGACAACACAGGCAGGCTATTCTGGGAGGTGTTGAGATATTAATGAAAAGGGCTTTAGAAAGCCACAAGGGAGTTGTTTGTAGTGAAAGCGCCAGAAGGTGGGGAGGATCTTCCTTCCTCCCTGCACACTGGGCAGCGTGGAGTTGATGCCCAGTGAAAGAGATCTGGCTCCTGTTTCCTTGGTGAGAACAGCCAGCAGATGAGTGTCTGGTAACCCAAAGCCTTTATTGAATCAGCCTAAGTTGATTGTTCCACCTGGCATGAGGCTCTGGGGCTGACTTAGGTTTCAGCCACAGGCCTCTAGGGACAGACGGACAAACTGTGGGGCAGGAGACTGAACCTGAGGCCTGGTATTGGAGTCAGGGTTAGAGACGCAGAGGACGTCAGGATGGAAAGATAGCTAACTAGGAGATTGTTGATCAGTCTATCCCTAGTTCAAGGGTTCACAAACCCAGATGATTATCAGAAGTTCCACCCTGGCTGGTGTAGCTCTGTGGATTGAGCATGGGCTGCAAACTAAAAGGTTGCTAGTTCAATTCCCAGTCAGGGCACATGCCTGGTTTGCAGGCCAGGTCCCCAGTAGAGGGCACGTGAGAAGCAACCACACATTGATGTTTCTCTCCCTCTCTTTCTCCTTCCCTACCCCATTCCCTAAAAATAAAAATAAATAAAATCTTTAAAAAAAAAGAAGAAGTTCCAAAGAAGCTTTTTTAAAAAGATAGCTTTATATCTGGGCCTCACAACATGTTTACTGATCAGAACCTCTAGGGGTAAGGCCCAGGACTTCTGAGGAACCCATTCTTTCTTCTACCCACTCCCTAAAGCTCCACGGGCCAGCTCCAGACCACTGCTGCCTTTGGCCCTGAGTCAGTCAATCTTCTCTCTGTGTGAACTGTTTTTCTTCTTCGTACTTTATAAGCAGTTCAGATGCAGAGAGAACTTTCTGAAGCCCAGGGGTAAAAGTCTGCTTTTCACCAGTGGTTTTACAGCATCTGTCTGTTATGAATTTGTGCTGTAGGCCAAGCAGGTGCTTTCTAGGAGGAGTAGAAGCAAAGCTCTTCTATAGATTGTTGCCATTTTCATTCTCATCATCCATTTTCAGTGAGAACCTCTGAAAGGAGACAAGGAGATTCAAAGACAAATATTTACTCCTCTTTGGCAGCACCCAAGGTCTGAGATGTGGGCAGGGGGCCACCCAGGGCTGGCCAGACTGCTGTGCTTTTGCTCAGCAGCAAGAGATGGCACCCCCAAACGACAGCGGCTGCATGGGCTGTGTTCGGTTGTGGAAGACATGAGCTCTGCTTTGAGAACACATTTCTTCTTCTCGCTCAGCACTGGGATAGTATGAAAGGGATTCCAGAGAGCCAAGGGAATTCTGGACAATGAACAGAAGCTCTTTCCCCAAAAGAGTGGGCATGAAGTTGGAGCTGGAATTTTTAAAAATCTGAGCTTCTAGACACTGTATTTAGATTATTGGGACCTCCATAGATAATCTTCCCATTGAAGTTTGGTATTTATAAACACAAAGGTTTCCCCACCAAGGCCATGCTAATCTGCAATCTAAAATAGATTTTCTATGATGAAGATAAATGGTAAACTTAGAAATTGAGGGATAGCAGAATCTTAGCTCTAAAAATTGCACATGAGAGCAGAAACTATTTCTCGCTCACAACTGTGTCCTGAGGAGCTAGCATTATGCCAGCATAGAAAAGGTACTCAGTAAACATGGAGGTAAGCAATGAGTGAAAGTTCTGTAGCCACGGGCCAAGGTGCCAGGTAGGCTTGGTAAAAAGCACACGAAGGTCCTCGCTACCTGGAATACTCTTCCTCTGGTCTTTCTCTTTACCACACTCCATGGCCCCACCTCAGAAAGCCCTTCCCTGAGCACTCCATCTGCAGTTGACTTTTTCATTGCAGCTCTCCCCCATAACCCTATTTGTTTCTTTAACAGCACTGGTCACAATCTTCAACTCTCTGATTCACTGTTTCATTTATATGTTATTCTTTGATTATCTGCCTCCTACACCATAAAGTCAGCACTGTGAGGCCAGTGACCTCATGAATCTTGCTTAACCCTCCCACAGCACCTAGATCAAGTTCATGGTCAGCAGGAACTCAATGAATCTGAGTTGAATGAATCAAGTAAGAGAGAATTTTTCTCAATTCTAAAGCATGCTTCTCATTGATTCTTGAATTGGGCGGCACCTTACAAGTGGATGTACATATTTGATGTCACATTTTGCTTCTCTCCTCCCTGAAAAGCTGTTAGTACACCAGGCTGCTTATGTTGTAGATGGTTCTTAGCACCAACAAGGAGGACAAATCAGGATTATCTTGAGCAGAGAGCTTAGCTGCCTCTAAATCCAGGATGCTTTTTCTGAGCAATGAGGAGGAGGGAGGCACCTCAAAGCGGGAAATAAGGAAACCAATGTCCTGAACTCGAGCATGAAAAGCATCGGGTGCCGGCAGGGCCAGCCTGCTGTGGTCTTCATCCTGCCCTGGGCATTCAGAACTCTCCTCCATCTCCACCCTCTTCATCCCATGATTATCCATGTGGCCAGGGGTAGCTGGATCACCTCCAGTATGCTAGAGATCATACCTGTCACCTCAGGTGTGCCAGAGATTATACTTCTGATGGTCTGCAGCCCTAAGGACTCTGCCTACTGGAGTCCTGGGCACTGCACAAAGCTGAAGGCTCTGCTCTGGGACTGCCCTGGGTTTGAACAGCTGCCTAAAGCATTGTCTGTCGAAGTGTGGCCCTGCACCACCTGCATCAAAACCACTTAAGAGTCTGCAAAAAGTGCAGATTATTCGGTTCAATTCCTCCACCCCAGAATTGGCCTCCACAAGCAGGGCTCAGAGTCTGTTTTTTAATAAGCTTCCCTCCCTGCCCCCCTTAATTCTGAGGTGAGTAGTTCTCAAATGTAACAAATGGAAAGGAGGGAATGATTCACTTGGGGACTAACCCAACTCCTGACAACTTCTATTGCAAATAGGAAAGGAATCCCACAGGCCACTGCTGGATCAGCCTGGCCAAGTCTGGGTGAGCTCTTAGGCACAAGGGGCGGGGCCTGGGGGAACAAGGACAGAGCTCTGCTTTGGGGTGTCCACTGCCTGTTCTTAGCTGCAGACTGACCCCTGGTGGGCAGCGAGTGGTTTGGTAGGAAGAACCCAGAGCCTTTGGCTTTTCCGTATTCTGGGGGAAAGTTAGACCCTTATAAACTCCACCTGTGCTTTGCAGCGGCTCAATCGCCAAGACTGGGATGATTTGAGGATGGGGTGATATGCAGGTTATGGATCCTCTGAATTCCCTGTTTTGTCTCCATTACATACTCATCTTGCTGACACACCTACCCCTGAGTGTCTGCAGGCGGCACTTGACCTGCATTTCTGCACCTCATCCAAGGGGGCCAAGGGAGAGAACAAGGAGAAGTCAAGTGTTTGCAAAAGTGGTGGCCAATGTGAACAAATCGGCGACCAGACACAGGGAGGCTGCGGCTTCTGCTCTTCATGCTGATTGATGCCTTCCCTCTTTAGACTGCCTCCCAGCTGGCTGGCACACCTCGGGGTGGAATGGGCTGGCTCCCTGCTGCTGCAGCCCTTTCTCTGGCCCTCTGGGTCTGGGTCTCCGCATACGGACACTGAGCTGCTCAACTTCCTACAGCTCAGTCCCTCCCAGGATGCAAGTGGTCATAGAAACAGGTAATTTAAAGATGTCTCCCAGTAATATATCATCCTAATTTTTTTCCTTTTTAATTCTTGGGAATTTTTAACCAACTGAAACAGATCACCTGACCTTATTGATGAATAATAATATACTTCTGTATTTCCAGAACTGAAATACAGGTATACTCAGAGATATACAGGGTTCCTCTCCAGACCGCCACAGTAAAGCAAATATCGCAATAGACTGAGTTGTATCTCTTTGCTGGTGGAGTGTTTTGACTTCAATTTGTAAAAACCCAACATCTGTTAAAAAAAAAAAAAAAAAAAAAGCCTGCGCAACATCTGTGAGATGGAATAAAGTGAAGTGCAACAAAGTGAGGTATGCTTGTATGGCACCCAAATCAGGAAGTTATCATTCTTTTGTCTGGTGACCACAAAGAAAGATTAGTGTCACAGGGTGACAAACAGAGAAGGGAGAGCTTGAGAGGAGAGACAGGGTGGTGGAAGGGAAATGCCGCCTGAGAGTCAGGAGGAGCCTGTGCTGCTGCCGGGCTGGCAGTGTGCTGTCCACTTACTCAGTCATTTAACACCCTTTCCGGGAGCCCTCCCTGGGGCAGGTGTTGTGTTGGATGCCGCGTAAGACACAGAAAAGCGAGACCTGTGACTCCCACCCTCAGGTTATTGTCAGTCTTGTGGGAAGCAGTGGGAAAGACATTGAAACCAAAATTATCAAACTGTTTGGGCTATAAATGTATCTGGCATGTTTAGCTTTTTGATTTGCTGGATGATCATCATCGTCACTTTCATTTGTAGAGTATGTAGCATCATACATAATCCTCATAATAATTCTACAATCGGGGAGGTCCTATTGTTTCCCCATTTTGTAAACAAGAAAATTGAATCCTTAGGGAGACCAGAGTGTGCCAAGGTCAAATCGCTGGTAAGTGTTGGAGCTCATAATGGAACGGGATCAGCCTGGAATCCAGAATCCATGCTGCCCCACACTGATGACCCTGCCTCCACGGTCTTCCGCCTCTAATCTTGTTTTTGCTGCTCTCTTGTTCAGAGTTAGCTTCTCACCCTCTCACTTACGAATTATCTCTGCCCACTTCCCCATCCTGACATCCTTCCCTCCTGTCTCAGAGGATAAGGCATGCACCCCTTGTCAAAGCTCATCACTCACTCATCACTCCATGCTTCTCCAACCCTCAGGACTACGTCCACTCACTGCTCTTCTCCTGGACCTTCTAGTCTTCAGCTCCTACTCCTTCTTTCTGTTCAGTCTCTTCTTTGCTAAACAAGCCCACAAACAAATAAAACACAACGAAACAAAAGCTTCCTCTACCCCCCATCCGGGTTAGCCCCATCCAGTCCGCACTCCACAGGCCACCACCCCATCATCCACCTCCCTCCTCCCTTTCTCATCCAGAGCCATCCGGAAGGTAATCCACCCTGACATGTGGCACTTTTTCAGCTTCCCTTCACTCTCTGCCCACTGCCATCAACTTCCACAAGTTGGGGAACTTCTAGTATGGGGAGTTGGCAGTCTCTATCCCTCCAGCCTCTGTGCCGCATCTGGAACCACTGGCTCCTTCCCCTTGAGGGTCTCTCATCATTTAAAGTCTCTGGCAGTGCCCTTTCCTGCTCCTGCTTCTACCATTCCTTCTCTGTCTCTTTTATGGGTTTCTCTTTCCAACCCCTTCTTCTGCCACTTATCCCTTAAGTGTCGTTGTTCCCAGAAATCCCTCCTCAACCCACTGCTTTTCTTCCTCTTCCCTCTATTGCAGGACAGTCTCGTCCACTCTCCCGGTTGTAACTGCACCTGTCTGTGGCTGTCTCCCACATAAATACTGCTGGCCTAGACCCTCCCTAGCTTCAGCTGTATGTGTCTACCTGCTGATCATCTCCACCTGGCTGTCCTCTGAGCACTTCAGACTCAACATCCGATTTTTTATCACCTTCCTTCTAAATCAACCCCTCCTTCTGAGGCCACCGTCTCCTACTCACACAAGCTAGAAAGTTAGGAGTCACCCTTGGCCCCTTGAAATCAGGTAATCAGTTCTCCTCAGTGAGCCTTGTACATACTCCTCTCTGTACCTCTCTCACTGTCCTGGTCAGGCCATCATCACTTCTTGCCTGAATTACTGTAACCACCTCCCAGCTAATTTCCTACATACAGGAATACCCTTCCTAAATCTGCCCCTCACTTTAGGGGGTTCTATTTAAAATGTGAACCGTCTTCATCAAACTCTTCTGTGGTTGCCCATCATTTG